>LR990290.1:17920000-19415000 GCA_905147355.2 Apotomis turbidana | reverse complement strand
GAGTCTCCGTCCACACTTGATGTAATGCTCCGAACTAGACAGCGAGAGAAATCTAGGGTATCTTAGTGGGTAAGACGTCTTCAACGAATATGGATGAGTTTTCAGCTTAGTATTATATTTATTAAGAAAGAATAGTAAAGAGAGGGCGCCAGACACTTTTGCTTTATTCTCCAAAGGTCAGGAGATTGAAGGGATTGTGCTAAGGAGAGAGATTTAAACAAAACTTGAAATTATGAACCACATATATATAATTACTAAGTGGCAAATTATAGATTACACAAGAGTAACACTTATTCTACTATTAATTACTTAAACTATCAGACAGTTTGGGCTATTCCCAGGAGAATACAGAGCTCTTTAAGAGGCGTATACGCATAGAAGTTTAACTAATTTAATGAAGTTACATGAGAACTTGGGTTTGTGTGTGAGGCTAAGGAACTTTACTTTATAATTTAAACAACAGGAATGCGACTTGGAGTTAAATACGGAACGTTTTCACCTTGGCTTAGAAGGCGTGGTGAGTCCACGCTGCCGACGTGCGCTTCGACCACAGATGTCTCCACTCTGAACCTCGTAAAAGGTACAGCTCGTGACAGCTTCGACACCCAGTGTCAAAGTCACCAGTCCGCAACACGAATCAGCACGGCCAGGGCCCGACGACGCACCCGCTCAATCACCTCTGCAATCTGGCTACTACGGCCAGCATTTACGCGTAGCGTAGGTAGGCAGCCAGTGCTATCACTGAAAATAATACTTTGTCTTAACAAACAATCGACATACGGCAAAACCCTGCAAGACAAGTACACGACAAACTCACTCAGACAGTTCCTAACCAATGCACTCTTGCTAATCGAAATAATTACGTAATAAAAGTGATTTCTCTTACCCGGCGAGAATCAGGGTTAGGCAAATTCGTCCGTCACATCGGCTGCTGTGTGTGTTTCCACAAGAAAGAAAAGAAAGATGTCTGTAACAATTTGAGAACAAAACACGTTAGAAAATAATTATACGAAATCGAGAAATAACATCGTTAACCACTTCTGGACAACGTAGGCTCACTCACCGAATGGTTTATTGTGTCATCGTAGGTTTTGTGTCTAGGATGCCTCCAGATATGAGTGCTCACATTTTCGAAGACAAAATGGCTGCCTCTCAGGGAGAAGGTGAGTACGTCCTCACGCCGTGAGCTCGGGGGACGCACTGCCTGACGTTCGCTGCGTTTCTCTAACCATCGGAACACTAGAGATGCCCATACGCAATCGCGAATTTTCCCGATTCCAAACACAAACGATTAATTATTATGAAATAATTAATTCATACGATTAGATACAAAATAAAACACTCCTTTATATTTAATATTTATGAATATTAACCCTTCGTCTGTGCCGCGGAGCGAAATTTACAGACCGTCGTCTGTGGTTGTTTAGGATCCTGTCTTTACCACTGTCTGCGGCGCGGAGCGAAATTTAGAGACCGTCGTCTGTGGCGGTTTATGACAATTTCGCACGCGCTCCGCCGGCGTTCAGTATATATTGAATAAATAACTTTTTTTGTATTAAGCATACAATTGTAGCGGTTTTATCGAAATCTATATCAATTTGCTTGTTTGTTATCAATAATATATACCTCGAAACTAAATACTTAATTTTTGCGAGAGGTTTGAATACGATGTTTGATCAAATTTATACACGCATAAATAAAAACCACTTTTTGAAATGTATTCTTATATATTTTTCATTTTTTTCGCATTTTCCCGTAGGGATGACCTACTAGGCAATCTGTTCCAGTGAAATAAATAAGCTGAAAACATAATAGTACAGGAATATCTCACTTTGAAATTTGAAATTGAGAAGTCGGTCATTCGCCATTTTGCATGTTATGTGACCCAGGTTTTCACGATGATTTCCGTGTGAAAACTTAGCTTATATAGTAATGATTGTTGGTAACTTACCTAGAAAATATATTTATATTTGCATACACAACAAAAAAACACATCAATGTATACAGAAAAACCTATTTTTTCACTGATAAATGCTAAGAAACCTCTTTTCGATAAGCCCGACTTCATAACAGATTTACTCAGCCAATCATTGACTCTGCTCAAATAGCAGGATGTAACCATAGACTAGAGAAACAGAGCTTTTCAAGGATATGCCACACTGCCTATACTTTACATTGAATGAGTAATAAAATAATAAAGAAAAATTGCAAATTTTAGAATGTCCATTACCTCCTCCAATGAAATCTGCACATGTGTGTGTGAGCATTTCATAAACGTTCTCTGTGCATGATAAGGATCCTGCCTTTGGTGGTTTACCTGTTGTCTGTGTATGACAAGGATCCTAACTTGGTAGTTTATTGGTTGTCTGTGTATGTACAAATGTCGTCGCTAAGGGTTGCGTTAGCGAGGAGCTGATGAAGTAGCTGAACCGCGAATCACTGGTGATTGATGATGTCGAATAAAACCAACAGAGTAGAATTAACTTTGTATTGAAGTAAAAATTACTACAACTGTTCGAAGAGAGGAGTGGCTCCGGAATGAATGCTTGGGAGACGCAGCTCACCTTATATACATAATTCTGCACAAAGGAATTCTTAAGAAACTCACCACGTGGATGTGCAACACTTTAGGAAGCACGTACAGCGCATAAATTATAGTTTTATTACCTTCGTCCGTGCTCTTTGGCTTTGACATCGGATTAGTCAAATTAACTAGAACTAATTAACATCAGTTGCGCGAATAGTATACAATGTTGCAACGCTACTGTTAGGGTTCATTGTAAGAGTGGTGTGGGTTCCTTAACTCCTCCCTCCGTAAGATAAAAATATTCTTTTTTTTTTTTTGAGAAAAAAAAAAAAATATTTTTATTACAAAATATCACAATTATAAAATATAACTATTTTTAAACAATTAAACTTATGCTATCCCTTGAAAATGTCTTTTACTCACAGTTTTAACCTTTTCACTTTCACAACTATTAGAGTTTTATACACTTTCACTTTCACATATGTCTTGTCTCCATCTCGATGGTGTAGACTTTTTAGTATTGTAACACCTTAATAATCGATCACAAAACAAATCATCTGACCTTTGTCACGTTTTGTCGATGGATTACCAGATATTCAGGTACTCATCTCCTTCTTATGTCTTCCTGATATCTTTGATCTTTACTTTTCATCGTGTATCTCTTTATTGTGTTTTCCACTCACTTTTGGGGATAGGAAAAGGGTAGGATAACATAATTGTCCTTAACATAAGTTTATATAAATGAAATTATGCTCTATTCCGCTATCTTAATACATTAAAACATTACCTATTTTTCCGAACGTTTTAGAACTAGTTTAATAAAAACTATTCCTTCACATCTAAAAGATTACATAATGTTAGATCTATACATGAAATTTAATTACATATCTTATCTTAAGTTCGAGACTCTGTCTTTCACCTTCTTGAAGTGCGTTGATTATAATCTTACACTACGTAACTCGTGCACATACCAATGTGATAGTTTTTTATTCATTAGTTAGTGGAACCAGTTACCAAGCGTAGCGATTTTCCTTTCTTCTTTCGTCTCATTCTATAAGTATGTTATTCTAAGTTTATACATAAATGAGGTAGTTTGAACCGATTAAACAAGATTAACCTATCATACTACTAATGTAAATTATATAGTTGGTTGGGCCCTTATTTTGCGCTTGCGCTACGAGAATGCATTATGATTCTTCTATATTTTTAGAGATTCGTTACCGTGCCATGCTACGTGAATGTAAGCGAACTCTTTATTTTAGATTTGATTACCGTGCCATGCTACGTGAATGTAATCGAAATCTTAATTTAGCTTTTTAGCTTTATTATGATTGCTTCGGCTCTTTTTTGCCTACAATTATTAATTCGGCGTTTTAGCCTTTAGTCGACTTTTTTATTAGTCTTTTTTTTTATTAGTCTTTAGTTGGCTTTTTAGCCTTCAGGTACCTGACAATTATTTAATTACGACATTTGCATTTTAATGCAATGGAGAATTTGCGTATATGCATTTATTGTATATCAAAAATGCTAATTAAAATTGTCGTAGAAACATGCGTCGTTTCAATAATTTGACGTCTTACAATTGTTTTACAATCATATATGTAAATATAGCCTTTTGCAGGGGTAGGGAACTGATTACAATTTTTATTCAGTGATTTAAGGATCGTCGTCGTCTTGCGTATTATTGTGCATTATACAATTTAATACTTTATGTATTTTATTTGGACGTTTAATATTCCTAACGGGTACGGTGGTATTTCGTCCTCTAATACATATGGGCGTTACATTTCTTTCAGGTATGCCCGTAATAGTAGCCTTTTCATATTTTGGCTTATCTTTAGCTAAACGTTTATTTACCATTTTAGTATAAATTTCATCTCCCGTGTGAAAATTTTGAGATGTAGAAGCTGATGCTTTTAATCTAGATTGTGTAATTTCTTTTGCTTGCAACATTTTGTCAGCAATTATTTGATACAAAATTTTTGTCCTTTTATTGTGATCTTTTATTAATTGTTGCATATAAGTTTGGTTGAAATTGATATCAAATATACTACGCGAGTCTGTATGTCCGAATACTACTTCAAATGGTGTAAAACCTGTTATTGAATGTATACTGTTGTTATAGGCCATAATAGCATATGTCATTACGTCAGCGGCATCGCTAATCTTTTGCGTATACTTTGCTAATCTATATGTCTCTATAATCGTACTATGAAATCTCTCTACAATTCCCATTGATTGGGGACTGTTAGGAGTTCCAATATGTAAGTTAATTTTGTAAAGAAGAAGTAGTTCTTTCATTAATGCGTTATTAAATTCTGATCCTGGATCACAACTGATTTTATATGGTAATCCAAAATGAGAAAAATATTTAATTAAAGCTTTGATAACTTCTGGAGTTGATCGATTCGAAATTAAAATAGCTTGTCCTAATTTACTAAATGCATCTACTATGGTAAGATACAATTTTCCATCAATTTTAAAGAGATCTATAAAAAGTTCTTCAAATGGTTTTTGTTGAGTTTGTGTTAGTTGAATTAATGGATTTAAAGGTTTACGATCGTATTTCATTTGTTTACAGGCTTCACAGTTATTAATTACTGCGGTTATTACATCCTTCATCTTTGGAAAGTAATATTGTCGTTTTAATCTTTTATGTGTCTCATTTATCCCTCTGTGACACGATTTTCCTTCATGATATTTTAAGATAAGGTCTTTTTGTTCCGCTTCGTTATGTAATATGGTAAGTCTTTTTGTACATTCTATAAAAGGAACTGACTTTTTGTCAAACATTTTTTCCACGGTTTCGGAAAATGCTGTTTTAATTTGTGGAGAATTAAAATATACGAAATATTTTTTATTTGGGACCAATTTTGTTTTAATAAATTCTTCAATTAAAAGAATATCTAAAGGTAAAAGTGCTTCAATGACTTTTCCTTTAGTAACGACTTGGAATTCATTTTTAAACCAATGTGTTAGTATCAATTGGTCTGATTTCACATCTACAGCTTCATATAGAATGGGAATAATTGAGTTTGTTTCTCCTACAATTTCTATATATTCACCTTCATCTTCGTTTTCAGAAGCACTCATTGTGGCTTCAGATATATCATCTCTAATATTAATACTATCCGTTATGGTTTGAGTTGGGGCGGAAGTCGTTGGAATGTTTTGATAGATAGGATCACTGTCCTGAACATCTAAAATATTTAATTTTATTCTTGACAGAGCATCAGCATTAGAATTTTGTTTTCCTTGCTTGTAAATTATTTCAAAATTGTACTCTTGTAAGCGAAGTCTCCAACGGGTTAACTTACTGTTGGGCTCCTTAAGAGAATATAACCACGCTAACGGTCTGTGGTCAGTATAAATTTGAAACTTTTTGCCGTAGAGATAAGGCCTAAAGTGCCTTACTCCCCAAAGCACAGCTAACAATTCTTTTTCGATTGTGCTGTATCTTTGTTCAGCAGCATTTAATGTTCTGCTTGCATAAGCTATCGGCTTATCGCTTCCTATGGTTCCTTGGGATAGAACTGCTCCCAAAGCTGTATTTGAAGCGTCTGTAGTTAGTACAAAAGGTTTGTTAAAATCTGGGTACTGCAAAATTGGAGCATTTGTTAAGAGAGCTTTACAGGTTTCAAAAGCCTTCACGAACTCCTCGGATGCTTCAATCTTTTGTCCCTTTTTTAACATTTGTGTCATTGGTTTAGTTATTTTCGCAAAGTCTGGAATAAACTTTCTATAATAACCTACTAATCCTAGAAAACTTTTGATTTCCTTAGTAGAACTTGGAAGTGGATATTTAAGAACTGCTTTAATTTTATCTTCGTTTGGTTTCAAACCATCCTTAGTTATAGTATGACCTAAGTATAGAACTTCCTTTCGAAGGAATTCTGACTTATCCAACTGTAATTTAAGATTGGCTCTACGTAAGGTGTCAAAAACTTTCTTAAGACGTGTAATATGTTCTAATAAAGTTGCAGAAAAGATAATTATATCGTCTAAATAGATAAGACAGTGCGTCCCTTGTAGTCCTTTGAGTATGTTATCCATAGCTCGCTGGAATGTCGCTGGAGCCGTCTTAAGTCCGAAAGGCATTCTTTTAAATTCAAAATGTCCATTTACGGTACTGAATGCACTTTTAGGTTGGTCCTCAGGGTTCACTTCTATTTGATGATATCCTGAAGCCAAGTCTAAAGTGGTGAAGTAGGAACTATTACCTAGTTTGTCGAATATATCCTCTATATTAGGCAATGGGTATTTATCATCGGTAGTAATTTCGTTAAGTTTACGATAGTCAATTACCATCCGAAATTTCTGTTCACCTGACGCATCCATCTTCTTTGGAACAAGGTGCACAGGGGCACTCCAAGGAGAATATGATGGTCTGATTATATCAGATTTGAGAAGTTTATCTACTTGCTTCTTAATTTCGGCGGTTTGGCTAGGTGATTGACGATACGACTTTATGTAAATCGGTGCTTCGTCTTTAGTTCTAATGTGATGTTTCACTTCATGCGTAAAAGTTAAAGGAATGTCCTCATGATAAAATATATCTTTATATTCACTGCATAATTTTATGATCGCATCGCGTTCTTCCTCATTCATGTGTTCCGTTCTTAATTTATTCAAATTTTGTGTAAGGAGTTCTTCATGACTTGAGTCAGATATATAATTACATAGTATTTCTTCTTTAAATTCTTTAAGCTCAAATGGTGAAAAAATATCTACATGCATTATTTTATCACTTAAGTTCTTAATTGTGCAAATCCGTCTTTACAATGTAACAACGCACATGGCATCATCAGTTCTTCTGAGAATTTAACTCGGTCCATTATTCCTTGACCTTCCTGCGGTTGAGTCGGAATAATGACTCTTTGTTCCGTACGCGGTTGCACTGTTAAGGTAAGTATAGGTATTTTTACTGACTTAGTTTTTGAAAGATAAAGTGGGATTTTTGTATTATTTGTTAACAATAAATCTTTATCTAAGTCTATTATAGCATTTAATTTCTTTAATAAATCCATTCCTAATAAGCCATCGTATTCATTATTTAAATCATATTCATAAAATTTATGCTGAAGGTCGCTCTCATTGAATACTTTGAATAGCGGTATATTAACTACCGTGTTATGTGAGCTTACGGCATGCGTCGTTATGACGTTGAATGACTCAACCATTTTACGATCAGCGTAAAAGTTATTTATGACTGCATTGTTAAGAAAGCAACGTGAACTACCAGTATCGATTAATAGTTTTAAGTTTTGATCTGGTATAATAATGTAAGGGAGATAATCAGTTTTTATGGGTTTTGTCCTGATTTTGAGGCCCTGACCTGAAAATTTCTTGAGGTCGATGGTTTTGGGGGCGGATTAGTTTCCGGTATCCCATTGAAATTCTCACAGTGTTCTCTGAAATAAAAACGGTTTTTTGGAAATGGAAGTCCTGACCCCCTAGAAATTTGGGTTTTTTAGAGCACACGTTTCATCATTTGTACAGCTACATCTGTACTTTTCTAGTGGGTACATTTGATGTAAGTTTAGGTTAGTTGTACTCGGCTTAGGCGTCGATGATTTTGGACGCGGGGTAAATGAAGTTCTATTATTAGCTGCATTGGACCTTGGATTCTGGGAATCCTGCGCACTATTCGGTTGTGCTTGAAAGGACCTGCTTTGGTTATTACTCTGCGATTGACCCTGGTATGGTCGAAATGTATTTTGAAAATTATGTCGCGGAGTGAAAGTGTTTTGTCCTATATTTGAAGTACTTGGACTTGAGTAAGTTTTACGTGTGTCATTTTTAGAGTTATTTGGTTTTTTAAATTGATTTTGGACCTTTCTATTTTTATAATAATGCTCGTCAAAGTGAGCCTGTTCTAGAGCATATCTTAATGGTTCTTCTAATGATCTTGGTTCCTTAATTTGGATTGCCCTAAGTATTCTTTCTGGTATATTATACAAAAATACGTCTAGTGCCGTATGATTATAAATGTTAATTTTTATTTGTAAAGTTGTTTCGTCATATTGCTCTGCAATTTTAGAAAATAATTGATTTTTATCGATTGTATTCTAGCGCAAAATTCGTTTAATTTTTCACCTTGTTTCATAACTAAGTTTTCTAATTCGGTTTTTAAATGTTTTTCGGTCCTTTGATCACCGAAATGTTGGATTAATAGTTGTTTTAGCATAGACCAATTTTGGGCTAAATAGTCATTTTCGCTAACTAATTCTGCTGCTTTGTCAGTAAGTCTAGAGGTTATTACTTCTAGAATGTATGAATAACGATCTTCCGACCCATCTCTATACTGTTGTAATACAAAATCACATTTACGCAAGAACCGGCTTAATTGACGCGGATCGCCATTGTAGGTAGGAATGATTTTCATCATTTCTCCTAATGTAGGCATTTCCGGATTTCGCTCAGTAGCATTTCCCTGCCTTGTCGGTATGCCTAGAGGAGGCATAGAAGGCATTTGATATCCTGCTACTCTAGCATATACTGGTCTTTCTGGTTGGTAAGGAGAATATCTTCCGACCTCATCCGAACCTTCATCGTAACCAGCTTCATTATCTAAATTTAAATTGGCCTGCATTTGATTCGCTAAATTATCTGCAGGTTGGGCATGCACTTGAGCTTGTGCTTGAGCCTGAGCTGGAACCTGAGCTTGAGCTTGGTTCATGGCTTGACTATCGGCTGCCTGTGCCAACAGATCCATAAAAAGTAATTTGATTTATAAGTCGATTTGTTCTATGTTTATCGCAAATTGACCTAGTGCGGAAATAAAAATTAATTTAATAATGTATACAGAATATGCACGATTAAGATTATTTTGAGTTATTAATGTGCAAGGACGAGTCCTTAAATCGTGTACTATTTTAATATAAATTATAGTACACTCCCTGTTATTTATAAGCGCATATGTCCCCTTTGGCATAAAGTTTTATCACAAAAGAAAAAATGTAAAATACACACACAAACAATACAAAAATAAAATGCTTTAGCACATATCAAAAAATAATAAAATTGCGGATTATGGAGCTCCTATGTATAAATTATACATAAAAAAAATTTAAGGAAGGAACGGTGTAAGTGAGTATTATCTCCACCTTATGGATCCTCCCGATCCCGAAGTCTCTCTCTCTCTCTCTCTTCTATGTGAGACAACTTTTTTTTGGTGAAATTCGCAGCAGCTTTTCAAGGTTTTAAAAAGTAGGTTCTTCTGACAAGTTCTCGATAGAAGCGAACTCGCAGGGGCAGAAACAATAGAGGGTGGCCACTTACTCAATGTCCTCGGTCGCCTGGAGTCCTTCAGAAAATCCTACCGGCTGCGCCACAAATGTCGTCGCTAAGGGTTGCGTTAGCGAGGAGCTGATGAAGTAGCTGAACCGCGAATCACTGGTGATTGATGATGTCGAATAAAACCAACAGAGTAGAATTAACTTTGTATTGAAGTAAAAATTACTACAACTGTTCGAAGAGAGGAGTGGCTCCGGAATGAATGCTTGGGAGACGCAGCTCACCTTATATACAAGTAGGTTAAAATTGGGGGGGCTGGCTCACTTTCGCTCGCTTCGCTCGCTCGGCGCACCAGCCCCCCAATTTTAACAGGAGTTATAGCGATCAGAGTAAGCCAGCCTCCAATTCTAACAGTTAAAATTTCAGTTTTCCTGCTGTTGTTTATATCGCGCTACAGCAATTGCGCTCGATTGATAAGATTAATTTAGCAATAAGTATTTTTTTTCTCTCAGCTTGCTAAGTCAATCGAAGTCGAAGTCCGCTACATAAATCATGCTAAGTTGAAGTAAAAAGACTCGGTCTTGCAGCTGTCTTCAACCGGCTGTGGGGGCCGGAGCAGCAAAAGGCCTCCCCGGGTGTCAGGTATTTTGCTGAAATTATTGTCCATCTCCTGACACCCGGTTGCAGCCAAATGTAGCAAACAAGATTTCCGAGCTGGCCAGACTCGTAGTCAACTTGCCGACCGATTATCCCATCATTCCGACTATTTTTCCAGAATGGCCAGTTCTGTACTAAACATCGGTTTGACTAGACTAAAGGTCTTGATGATTTTCAGATTTCAATGTTTGAAGTTCATGTTTGAGTTTGAAGTTCATGTTTGAGTTTGAAGTTCTGAGTGGTTCATTCAATTTCATTAACAGATTGGCCAGATCCGTTCCATGTAATCGTTTGAACGTGCGGTCCGCCCAGATTGCTCTGAGCTCGCCGAAGTAATAAGGGGAGCTTAAGTATATATACTTTTCCTTAAAAAAACTTTGATAGCGCGTTGTAGAATTATGAACGTTTAAATTGTTATTCTAAAGAATAAATAGTCGTTTAATGCTTGAGCAAAGATTACACTTATTGATTCAATATTATGTTTCGTCGTAAGTTGTAAAAGTAAATTATTACGCTCAATTCAGTGTTTTTTATGCGTAAACAATGTTATACAACATTGGTGTCGCCATCTATCGGATACTCAGTAATTAATGGCGATAAATCGAATGGGAGGAATGGATGAAACTTTTCAAAACCTTGATTGAGGTAAGACTAAGATTTTAAATTAATAGTCTTATAGTCAACCTGCCTACGGATACATTTACTTACCTAAGATTCAATAAGTTATTGATAAATAATATATCAACATGATTTCAGCGCCACCTATCATCATGGGTTGCAATGAATCAATACTTAAGCCAGCGCAAAGTAGTTGTAGAGATTTAATAAAACTTCATATCGTAGTCGTTAGATGTCATGAAAATTAATTTTAGTTTCACCTAGAACAATTAAATAATTTAGGGGAAATCATAAATTAAAATGAGCAACATGTTATACCTAAAACATGAAACTTTTCAAAGCCTTAATTTGTTAATCGGTGGGAATAACCGCTTATTCCTCATTCTAAGAAAAAATAGATTTTTCTGTAGCTTAAAAATTAAAAAAGTTGAAAATGTTTTCATCGTCCTACACAGACATAGTACGATAATCTTGATTGGTGTAAGACTAAGATTTTGAATTAATAGTCTTAGTCAACCTGTCTACGGATACATTTACTTATTCCCTTAAGATTGGCGAGCTTAAGTATATATGCTTTTTCTTAAAAAAACTTTGATAGCGCGTTGCAGAATTATGAACGTTTAAATTTTTATTCTAAAGAATAAATAAAGTCGTTTAATGCTTGAGCAAAGATTACACTTATTGATCCAATATTATGTTTCGTTGTAAGTTGTAAAGTAAATTATTATGCTCAATTCAGTGTTTTTATGCGTAAACAATATTATACAGCATTGGTGTCGCCATCTATCGGATACTCAGCAATTAATGGCGACAAATCGAATGGGAAGGAATGGATGAAACTTTCCAAACCTTGATTGAGGTAAGACTAAGATTTTAAATTAATAGTCTTATAGTTAACCTGCCTACGGATACATTTACTTACCTAAGATTCAATACGATATTGATAAGCAATATACCAACTTGATTTAAACGCCATCTATTATCACGTGCTGCAATGAATCAATACTTAGCCAGCGCGAAGTAAACTTGTCGAGTGAAGCTTGTGTTTAGAGGTTTAATAAAACTTCATACCGTAGCCGCTAGATGTCATAAAACGAGCATTTTATCTGGCTTAAGTCAGTCGAAAGTATTTACATTATTAATTATAAGTTTATGGATAACCTACTTATATTATATATTGAATACATTTATTTATCTTCTCAAGATTTAATAACTTATAGTAAACTTTATTTACAGCATGAAGTACGATTGTTAAGAGACTGGTTTTATAAAGTTTCATGCCATAGCCGTTAGATGGCATAAAAATAAATTTTAGTTTTGTTAACACGCGCGTTACTAGGAGGTAAATCATTAAAATTAAAAATAAAGTAATAAACTTATGCCTGCCTGCTTACAGATAGATTTATTTACCTCTATAGCTCAATCGCATTGTTTTTATCCGACAAATTGTATGCTGAAAGGTAAGTACATGCGATGCCCTTTTTTGATTTACGTATCAAATAGCGTCGACAATCTGGCGCCGTTACCTAAATTAGATTCTACATAAAACCTTGTTCACCCATATAGTTTGAAGCTGTCTATTAAAATAGATCTTATCTTCTAGTGATGTAAAGTTTAATTATGCATATAAAATCATATTAGAAATTAAATAGACAGCTGTACGTTGTATCGACACTCCAATATCTACGCACCTTTACAATGAAAGGTTTCTTGTTAAATAATTGATATTTGCTCAGCTTGTATCTATTGAGGCATTCGATCTGACGGACGCTCAAAAAATATTTTATTAAAGTGAAAACCAATTGGAGCAAGTATGTATGTATTTACAAGGTGTACTTTGTGATTTGATTTTAGTGTTATGTGTTTGTTATTTATAATGTGATTTGCAGGGCAACTAATAATCCGTTTGATTCCGACGAAGAAGTTTTAACCCAGATGGGTGAAGATGTCGTCCCAAATGTAGTAAAAAAATCGAAGGCCAAAGCGTCGAAATCCAAAGTCAGTCGAGTGAAGAAAACGCCAGTGCGCAGGGGGCCTAAAAGCACTTATTCAGAGTCAGAAACCGACGGCGAGGGTTCCCCGCCATCTTCTAGGAAAAAGCTTCAAAAACGAGAGCTGGATTCTGAGGTAAGCATGCCGCCTATCCTGATTAAGTAAAAAAAAACAAACATATTTTAGCACAGTAACTTTTTTGTTTAGTCCTCCACAATTAAGTATTATAATGTTTCGAAATGCCAACGCGTTATGATTTATTATTTTATATTTTATATATATTTTTTTTTTACTTTAATAGTTTTACTGAGTCATTGTTTTAATTATTTCAGGATTATGAAACTGCTCCTATACGAGCTTCAGCTTTGCGAAATTTTTTTTCCCGAAAAACTCCATCGGGATATACTTTTCAAACAAATCATTCAGCCAGAGGAGAATATTACGCCGAGCTTCGTGTATATCGTATGAGAGATTTGGAGCCGATACCGAATGAGACAGAACGCTGGAAAAAAGCGTTCATCACATTTAAGGGAGCTATCGACGAAACTAAGCCGATATTTTCTTCGGTTTGCGATGTTGTGAAGTCGATTAAGGAAGAATACAAGGGTATTCAGCCTGTATTGTATCCTTCAAACACCTTTTAATATATAAGGTATGCCTATTTCTTTTTACTCTGACTTTATTATTATAGAATATACTATTCATTCCTAATTACAATTTGCGTTCATGTCATGACCTTAATTGAATAATTGTCTTCATACCGTAGTAGACCTTTATAGCGCCTACAATTTGAGACCGGCAATTATTCTTAACGGATTATTATATTACTAGATTACTTTAGGCAGAGTCATGATTGAAGGGTTCTTATTATTTTTATATATCCTGGCTTACTTATAATGTTATTGTTATTTGTTATTTCAGGATTATGAAAACCACCTGAGAAGAAGTGCTTCGAGGTATACTTGGGAGCAGTCAAATCATCTCAAAATTCGATGGTGAAGTCAGCTTTGATAAAAAGCATTCGCTAGTTGATTATAACTTACAACACCTGTAAATGTTTAAGGTATGACGTTATTCTCTCTGCTTTATTACAATATTTTAAACTTCCATTTATTAGATATTAGCATTTTTTATTCAATTTAAGTCCTCCGGTATACAAGAAATTTAGTATCGATTTATAGGCAAATTTATATAATATCATCATGTTTTTTTGTCAAGCTTGTAACATTCATGTTCCCAAGCTAACAACTCATAAGAAAACAAACTTGCATAAATCTAATTGTTTACTTAATACAAAATATAAAAATGTATACTTGATTGCAAACGCATTTCGCGATAGAATAGCTAGCTATAAAATAAATTCGACAAATTTTACGATCTCTCCGGAATTATTTTTATCCGAAATTGTCGATGTAACGAATCAGCTTATTAGAGAGTATTTGCATAAACATACGACACTGAAAGTTAATTTCGAACTCTTTGTCACATATGTATTGACGAAAAATGATGAGAAGTCGATGAAATCATTTATTACTAAATATGCCGCAGTATTTCAAAACAGCGATATTACATCATTGTATCGAACATTTGCTGAAACATTAGTCTCTAAATGCTCAGAATTTGAACTTTCGGAGTCCGGGTGGACAATTGAAACAGTTAACCATTTAGAGGTCAATATTATGAAGTACAACCCTTTAAGGGCGGGGTCCTATATACCCTTGCCTCGACACTTAGCAAATAAGAAAGCTTGCTTGAATATAAATAATACAGACAATCGCTGCTTTTTATGGTGTATAATGGCCCATTTATATCCCGCAAAAAAAAATGTTCATAGAGTAACCTCATATCCCGATTATTCTGATATATTAAAAACAAATGGTATGACATTTCCTCCAAATTTAAACGATATCAAATGGTTTGAAAGTAACAATGCCGATATTAGTTTAAATATCTATGGTTTGACAAAAAAAGGCGAAATTACGGGTCCTTTGTATAAAACGTCTACAAGGAAATTACATCATGTAAATTTACTACTATTAAGGTGTAAAAGAAAGGCTCATTTTTGTTTGATAAAAGATTTGGGAAAACTTGTTCACAATCAACTTACGAAACATAAATCAAAGATACATTTGTGCGAAGAGTGTTTTTTATACTTTTCAACAAAAGAAAAACAAATCCAGCATAATTGTGCAGGAATCCAAACTGTGTTACCTGAAAAAGATACCAAAATATTTTTCTGTAATTTTGAAAGAACTCAAGCTATACCTATCGTTATTTATGGTGACTTTGAAAGCTTGTTACTAGAGTTTTCGGATAAAAATAAGTCAGCGTACGTAGAAAATATGCAAATTCATGAGGCTTCGTGTTTCGCCTATTATATTTGTTGTAAAAGCAATCCTGAATTAAATGACTTCGTATCTTATCGAGGTCCTGACTGCGCAAGAAAGTTTGTCGAATCAATATGCAGCGATGTAGCCAGATTACATGCTATTCTGTCTAATAGTAAACCTATGATTCCGCTAACCCCAGTTGAACAGCAGTCATTTATGACAAGTACTACGTGTCATATATGTAAGGAACGATTCTCCTCTGACGACAAAATTGTGATAGATCATAATCATTTTACGGGTCGTTATAGAGGGGCCGCTCATACAACATGTAATTTAAAAGCAAAAACTTGTCCTTTTATTCCCATAATTTTCCACAATTTGACTGGATACGACAGCCATCTGTTTATTAGCGAGCTATCGAACGTATGCGGGCGGATTAACCTTATACCAAAAAATAAAGAAAAATTCATTTCATTCACTAAATTCATTCCTATGGATCGCGAAAATGTAGCCCAATTAAAATTTATCGATTCGTTTAACTTTTTAAGTTCAAGTTTAGATAGTTTAGTGAGGACGATGAAAGAAAACGATTTTCAACATTTAAAATCATTTTTCGGGGAAGGTGAAAAGTTTAACCTTGCTCGTAAAAAAGGCATATATTGTTACGATTACGTTGACTCTTGGGAACGATATGAGGAAACATGTTTACCAGAGCCCTCTAATTTTTTTAACAGATTGACATCAGAATCTGTATCCTCAGACGATTATAAACATGCCATGCGTGTATGGAATACTTTCAACATTAAAAATCTTGGAGAATACACTGATTTGTATTTGAAATGCGACGTATTACTTCTGTGCGATTGTTTTGAAAAATTTAGAAACATGAGTCTTAACTATTATAATCTCGATCCTTGCTATTATGTATCATCATCATCTCTCAGCTGGCAGGCAATGCTCCTGTACACTAAAGTTAAGTTAGACTTATTGACTGATATAGAGATGTATCAAATGGTGGAAAAGGGTATAAGGGGAGGTCTCGCACAGTGTTCGCGAAGATATGCTCGATCTAACAACAAGTATCTTTTAAATTACAACAGTACAGAACCGGATAGCTTTTTAGTATATTTAGATTGTGTTAACTTATATGGATACGCTATGATGCAGCGTCTTCCTAAGAGTAACTTCAGATTTCTTAGTGATTTTGAAATTGCAAGTTTTGATGTTGAAAGTATAGGACATGATTCTGACACAGGGTTCATTTTGGAAGTAGACTTGCATTATCCATCCGAGTTGCATGACTACCATTCGGACATGCCCTTTGCGGCTGAAAAATTTATCCCTGCAGGAAGCAAAAATGCTAAACTTATAGCTAACCTTTATGACAAACATCGATATATTATTCATTACATTCATTTGAAGGAATGCTTGAAAAATGGGCTACTTTTGTTAAAAATATATAAGATTTTAGCCTTTGAACAAAGTAACTTTTTAGAACCATACATATCTCTGAATACTTCGCTTAGACAAACAGCAACTTCCGAATTCGAAAGAGATTTTTTAAAAAAACAGAATAACTCAATATTTGGTAAAACGATTGAGAATAAGCGTAAACAGGTCGATGTTAAACTTGTTAATGTGTGGAACGATAATGGGAATAAAACGAACAAATGTTGTGGAGCGGAGAAATATATAAATGCTCCTAATTTTAAAAACGTAGCAATAATTTCTGACTCATTAGTAGCCATTCAATTGAACCAGACAAAAGTTCTACTTGACCGTCCGATCTATATTGGTTTTTCTATTTTGGAACTTGCGAAAAGTCATTTATACAGATTTCATTACAGGGTGATGAAACGCATTTATGCAAACAAAATACATCTCTGTTACACAAACACCGACAGTCTCTTATATCTTATATACACCAAAGACTTTTATCAAGATTTAAAAGAAAATATACGATATTTCGATACTAGCAATTATCAAACTGCTAATATATTACACATTCCTTGCATGAACAGTAAGATACCCGGATACTTTAAAGATGAGATGGGCGGCGAAATTATTACAGAATATGCAGGTTTAAGAGCAAAATCATATTGCATCACTACGCAAAACACAGTTGTAAAAAAAGCAAAGGGAATAAAAAAATGTATTACCAAAAAACTAGATATTAATAAATATAAGAGTGCTCTATTTTATAATGAAACTTTGAGGGATGAAATGTGTATTATTAGATCCAAATGTCATAAACTTTATACGCAAAAAGTAAACAAACTAGTTCTCTCCCGAGATGACGATAAAAGATGTGTAAGTAAAGATAATATTACATCGTTGCCCTGGGGGCACTATAAAACATTATGCTAACTATCATAAAACCCTGTAACTTCGTTTGTACTTCCTATCTTTGTTTGCCAATTATTTCTGGGAGGGGAAATTGTTCATTATACCCCCTCCCACTAAATTAAGCTATGTTTAAAATTAGGAGCATTTATATTAAGACAATGCATGCATAAGTTTAAATATGTATAATGTAACGTTATTGATATTAGTACGTAGTTTGTACAATATTACAGATTTATTAGCAATACTTTACTTGATCATATATTACTTCAGTTTGTGTTACTACTTAGTGTTAAGTTTATAATGAAATAAAGCATATTAATGATTTAAATCACTTGTTTTATTTATATTTCTCCATTGACAGTATAGTGTTACAAATAAAATGTTGACATAATTTGTAACGCTATAATATTTCTGCATCGTGAAAATATAAAAAGGAACCCAGTAACACTGCTAGTTTCTTATATTTCGAGTTCTCAAGAACACCTCAGTTCCCTATCGATCATAAAATCATAATTTACTAGTATTAATAAACCTTAAAGCTTCTTACGTAACGGGGTCAAACATTTAAACCCGTCTTACGTAGGGATGGTGATTGAAAACGTTATGTAAACATTCCACATTAATCAAATAGCGTTAATTGTTTTTTTTTTTTTATTACGTTTTATGTTTTATTTTTTTAATAATTCTTTTCATTTTTATTGTAAACCATGCTATTTATAATATAGTTAGGAAGTTTAATTACAGTCAGCTGATAATAGCAGTTACAGCTCTTAAGGGTTACTATTTTGAATGGTCTATTGAAACAATCTATTCGGAATTATTTTCTTTATTGAGGTTTCAATAAACATACAGTGATCGTTGCCAAGTAAACATTAAAATAAAGAGTGCAAGAGCTAACAAATTACAAGTGCTTATTATTTACCATGTCTATCGCTAAAGCTATACTAAAACTTATTCACTTTTCCTCCAGTTTTTTTAATATTCTTGTTAACACATATTCAGTCGAGTCTAACACTTCATCGCAGGGGTCACAAACTAGGTACTGAGCACTAAAATTGCGATTGGAGTCACCATCGTTCATAGCTTCGACGCTAATTTTTATTAAATATCGACCTTTGCGATAGTCATTTTTTATAACAAAAGACGACAATTTCTTTGTCTGATCTTTGCTAATAGTTTTCTTTGACTTATTTTTCGCCATCTTGCGTACTGCTTCCTGACGCCGTTTTTCGACCTTTTCAAGCCATCCATCAACATCTTGAACGTAATATAATGGATCTTCCGGTCCGACGTCATGAATTGGGGGGCTCGCGTTAAATATGTCCGATAAATCATCGCATTGGTTTTGAGTGGCGATCATGCTCGACTCCATTATCTGAAAGAAAAAGAAAAAAAAACGTTAACGCAATAACAAATTAAGTACGTTATAAGTAAATAACTATATTTAGATAAAGATAAAATATTTAGTATTGAAAACAATACCTGTGACTTATATGAATATAAGGTCTCGCTGTGACTGCTTCCGATCGATGCGAAGTATGAAATGAAGCTAATGCTAGAGATTCGCCTTGCAGTGTCAGGCGCGCATGATATTACGACTAGGTAAAGTAGCGCTCTCACATTTCTGAAACAAAATACTCTCTCCAATTAGATTGGTGCTAAGCCTGCATATTTAAGGAATTCATCACCGGTTGAGACATGCAAGATATTATATATAGTTATGAGTAATACAGAAATCCTTTTTAAGTAGCGCTTTTTCTTTGATTTCTGAACCAACATAATTAGATTGGTAGTATAGGCACATATTTAAGACCTGTTTTCTACAATCATTTAACAGAACGTAAAATGAAACTAATGAAACAGCAAGTGTCGCTTGAAATTAATAAAATTATTGTAGAATCGTGTTCAATTAATAATAAACACAGTGTGCTTTTACCCAACTCTATTCGATGCATAATCTGTGGACCCTCAAATTGCGGTAAAACCAATACAATGTTAAGTTTATTGCTTCACGAAAATGGGTTAAAATTTCAAAATGTATACCTTTATTCTAAAACAGCTTTCCAGTCAAAATACCGGTTTCTAAAAGACGTCATTACAAGAATACCTGATATTAATCTGAGCATATTTCAGGACGATAAAGATGTGATTTCACCTGATGAGGCCTTAGACAATTCTGTTTTTATATTTGATGACATAACTTGCGAAAATCAGAATAATATACGTAATTATTTTTCTATGGGTAGGCATAAAGGAATAGACGTTTTCTACTTATCTCAAACTTACTCCAAAATCCCCAAACAATTAATTAGAGATAATGTGAACTTCCTAATCATTTTTAAACAAGATGATGTCAATTTGAAACACATATATCATGAGCATGTGAATTCTGATGTTAGCTGGGAAGTCTTCAAATCATTAGCAACAAATATATGGAAAGATCCGTTTGCATCTTTAATAATCAATAAAGATTGCGAGTTGAATAATGGCAGATATAGAAAATCATTTGATGTTTTTGTTAAGTTTGAGTAAATACTTTGTATAAATATCTATGACTAATTCAATCATAACACAGTTAGTTACAGGCTTTTGCTAATAGAACAAGTCTCATATTTCAATATCATGGAAGCCGATTTAAAAACACAGTTAATAAAATCAGTCAAAAATATAAAAAATAAGCTAAAACAAATGCGTCAAAAAGATGAACATTACGAGTTACAGCATAAAAAAATATTTAAATCATTAAGTGAGCCATTAGAAAGCCTAGTATCACTCAACAATATATCTGAAAACGTTCGCATGGACAAGGAAAATAAAGAGAAATATAATCAGAAAGATACTACTATGACTGATGCTAATCTAGAATTAGAATGCGAATCTAATGAGTTAGCATCGCAAGAATTAAAAACTCCAGCTAAAGCGGAAAACTATATTGCGAAAGTAAAGAGTCCTCAAGCCAATAGTAAATATTTGCAAATCCCAAATGAGCCATTTAATGTAAAATTTGGGGTGAGAAATGATGGGGAGAAATTATTTATAGGTAATTCGCCGGTAACATTAAAATCGCATGGAGAGAATTCGCCAAATAAAATGACTATGGTTAATTTACCTGATAAAAGTTATGAGCTGACTCCAGGACTAAGAGAACTTTTATTCCAAGCTAAACCCGATTCAAACATCGTCGAAGAAAAAGATAAACTGATTTATAAAGATATCCTTATTCATACTAATGTTCACAAGAGAGGATACAGTCCCAGCGGTCAGATTCAAGGAAACTCAGGCATGAAATACTGTCAATTTGTTAAACCATTATTTACCGAATCTGATGAGAAACATGGAGGTAACTTGCCAGTATTAAAAAAATATAAACGTAATACAGATTACATATACTGGGACGATCCTAATGAGTTAATTGATAGATTAAAATTATTGATTGCGTCCAAAAATGCTGGCAATACTAATCATGACAACGAAATAATTTCTATCATAGAAGAACTGAGAGAAGCAGGCATTATCAAAGAATAAAAGGGCTAGCAAGGGCTCATTATGGCTTAGTATTATAATGCTTGTTGAAGATGAACGTTGATAAGTTCGGGCATCACGTATTTAAAAGGCAAAAAGTAAATTCATATATAGAACCTTATATGGCTTTCGTAAATGCTAATGACCATTTTATTGATGCGAATAATAAGGTTATTAAACACCTTGGAAAACCAATTGATTCCGCTGATGGGGTGACAAAGCAGTATGTTGACGATGTGAGGGATGTTATGTTTAAAAAAAATTCAACGATAAATCAAACGTTAGAGCATTTAGATATAGAAATTAACAGCTTAAAGCAGAGTATAGAATCTGTGTCTCAAAGAAGCAAGTACCAAAAATGAGTAAGGAAGTAGTGGTTGACGAAATACATAAACAAGCTAGAAAGAATTTTCCTCGAAGACATGTAATTATGAGAGATATCGACGATTTATGGCAAGCCGATCTTATTGACATGCAGGCTATTTCGAGCGTGAACTCAAATTATAAATATATACTAGCAATAATTGATACATTTTCGAAGTATGCTTGGGCATATCCATTGAAACAAAAAAGTAAAGAACATGTAACTAGAGCCTTTGAAGATTTGTTAAAAAAACATCGTGTTCCAAAAAATTTGCAAACTGATTTAGGAACTGAATTTTATAACAAACAATTAAAACTTTTACTAAAACAATATAATATAAACCACTACTCAACATACTCTGTGAAAAAAGCTTCCATAGTAGAAAGATTTATAAGAACCTTAAAAAACAAATTATATAAACAGTTTAGTTTGCAAGGAAACTATAAATGGATTAGCGGCGTTCTTTCTAATGTAATTAAACGGTATAATGATTCGGTACACAGAACAATTGGTTTTAAGCCATGTGAAGTTAATGCAGAAAATAAGCAGCAAATTCTTCAAAATTATAATAAAACAGATTTACCGAAAACATCGAAAACTAAATTTAAAGTCGGAGATCCCGTACGCATAAGTAAATATAAAGGTACATTCGAAAAAGGGTATACTCCAAATTGGTCGACGGAAATATTCACAATTACTAAAATTCAGAATACCGAACCTATTACATATGCAATTGAAGACAGTAAGCATCGTCCTATTTTGGGATCATTTTATTCTCAAGAATTACTTAAACCCAAATATCCGAACATTTATCTGGTTGAAAAAATATTAAAAACGAAAGGCGCGAAGTTATATGTGAAATGGTTAGGGTTACCTTCTCAGGAAAACAGTTGGATAGATAAGTCGGAAGTTTTATAAGCAGTCCGTAATTTTTTTATTTTCATTCTTAGTTTGTATTTGAGCAAAGAAAGAGTGATCAGTGTTACATCTTCCCATATATTTTTTATTATTTAAATCTGCAATTAATGATGCCGAAATTTAATTCTAGTAGAAAAACAAAAGCGCTGCCTGTTAAAACAACTGTTGCGAGAAAAAAAATAAAAAGCGGGAAAGGGTTTAAAAAAACTTTTAAAAATATTGTTTCTCTTACAAAGAAACATATAAACAAATTTAAACCTAAATGTAAAAAAGCGGCTATTGAGTTAGCCGTTGCCGTTGTTCGTGAATTGGCTTCCGATTCTAACTCAACAGTGAATATTCCACGACTGATACCAGTTCCAAAAGTTGGAGGATTTCTTCCCTTAATTCCAATTTTCGCGGGGTTATCAGCCGCAGGTGGTTTGGCGGGCGGCGCAGCTGGAATCGCAAAGGCAGTTCAAGCAATAAAATCAGCCAAGCAACGCTTGCAAGAACTTAAACGTCACAACCAAAAAATGGAAGAATTGTGTATAGGAAATGGGCTTTGTCTCAAAGAGCACGGCGATGGTCTAGGCATTTATGTAAAAAAACAAAAAAACTAATTCCAAGGCTACCCAGAAGAGCGCTAACTAATATCGATATACTGAAATATGCGAAAGTCATTCCATATTTTAGGGGAGTGTATATGAGAGATCAACTACCAGTTAGCCCTTATAAAAAATAATGCGGAATTATAAATCTCGATAGTTCCGATAACCCTGGCAGTCACTGGGTAGCCTACTCCAAATCAAATGATTATATCGAATATTTTGACAGTTATGGTGACTTAAAACCACCGGAAGAATTTTTACGCTATATCGGACCGAACTTTTTTTATAATTATGCTAATGTGCAAAAAGGTCATCCCTATAATTGCGGTCATTTATGTATTCGGTTTTTAAAATCCTTCTGCAACCGGCATAAATAGCCAATACTTAAAAAAAAAACTTTAGTTTGCTACAATGTCTATAACACTTACAATCACGGGATGCGAATCTGTTCTTCAAACGGAATTTAATCCTCCTTTGATATTAGATGATAATTATGAAGGGGGCTTACTCTATTTCTCTACATTTAATACAATTCCAAATATTGATGTAAATAATAACATTTTCGCCTATGGTAAAAATAAACAAATTAAAATTCCTTGCGGTACTTACGATTTGATTGACTTACATGATTACTTAAAAACCGAACTGAAAGATGTTGAATTGCAAATTAAATCGAATAATAATACGTCGAAGTGTTTGTTATTTTGCTCTGAACCAATCCAGTTTCAAGCCTCGAATAGCATCGCTCCATTTTTAGGGTTTGGTCATACAATTTTAGAAGCAAATAAATGGCATGAATCAGTCTATCCTGTTAACATTATTCCGGCGTCTGTGATACGAATCGAATGTGATCTCGTTCAAGGCTCCTACACAAACGGATTACCCACCCATATAATTCATGAGTTTGTACTGAACGTTCCTCCGAGTCATCAGGTTATTGAGGTGCCTAAAAATATAATATATTTCCCTATAACAAAAAAACACATTTCATCAATAATTGTAAAAATATTAGACTTAAATGGTGTGCCAATCAATTTTAAAAACGAAAATATATATCTGAGTATACATTTACGCAAATCAAAATGATGCTATACAATGTGCCTCAGAAACCTGGAACATCATTGCCTTACACGCGCAAGATATATGCAAATAAAAATAGAATTTCTAGCAATAAAATGCTCAAGCAAAATAAAAATAAAGCCATTAATAAACAAGCTGTGAAAAGAATAACACGCATTAAGCCGGGCAATAAATAAGTAGAAGCAACAAAGAGTTCCTTTGCGCTCTCGGGTTCAAAATATGAGTATTCTCCATATAACGGATGACCTCCACTTCGATAATTCTATTGAAAGTTATGAAGTCCATACGTATAATCCTTACAATAATAGCTACAATGAAAACGATGAAATACGGATACCTATCCACCAGCAAGATATTTACGTTTTGCCCTCGGCAAGCTCTATATACATAGAAGGATCATTCACAGTGACTGAAAAGGATCATACAACGGGCGCCTCAAAGATAAAAAAGTAAACATAACTAATAATGCTATATCATTCCTTTTTCAAGATATAAGATATGAAATGAATGGAATTGAAATTGATCGCATTAGAAATGTCGGAGTCACTACGACGCTGAAATCGCTGGCGTCTATGAATAATGGAGAAAGTAAAGCGGCGGAAATGTGGGGTTGGAATGTGAATGGGTTTAAGAATACTGATGGAAAGTTTTGTATTCTATTACCACTTAACAAATTATTAGGTTTCGCGGAAGATTATAGGAAGATTATAATTAATTGTAAACATGAGTTAATTTTAAACAGAAGCAGTACTAATTTAAACGGTATTGTGACAGATAAAGATGATTTGGTGCAAGTAAATATACGAAAAGTTCAGTGGCGGATGCCTCATGTCAAAGTTTCTGACCAGCAAAGGCTTGCTTTGCTAAAACATTTAGAAAAAGATAAACCGCTGCAAATTGCTTTCAGAAATTGGGATTTATATGAATACCCATTATTGCCTAAGACTACGAAACATTCCTGGTCTGTGAAGACAGCTTCTCAGCTAGAAAAACCGCGATATGTTATTTTCGGGTTACAAACTGATCGAAAAAACAACAAACAAAAAGATAATGCTGTATTTGATCACTGTGATTTAAAGAATGTTACTTTATTTTTAAATTCGTATTATTATCCATACGATACTCTTAATTTAAAATTTGACCAAGACCAGTATAGTATATTATATGATATGTATGCTCGATTTCGTCAGTCGTATTATAACCTTCCTATCGACCCGTTGCTTGATTTGAAACAGTTCAAAGCTAAGGCTCCATTATACGTGATTGACTGCTCCCGACAAAATGATAATTTGAAAACTGGGCCTGTAGATGTGCGTTTAGAAATTGAAACTGAGCAAGACATACCCGACAATACAAGTGCTTATTGTTTAATTATTAACGATCGTCTATTCGAGTATCGACCTTTGAGTAATATAGTAAGGAAACTAACATGACGTCAATAGCAATTGTTGATGTTCAAGGATTTAAAACAGATAATAATAAATTTATAGTCAAAGAAATTGCTATAGCCTTTAATGATCAGTTGCAGCATCTTCTTGTTTTACCACCTTGCCCATTGTATAATCTTTCTCCGTCAGAACGTAAACAAGTATGGTGGATACAGAAGAACAGAAAAATTAACTGGAATGATGGTTTCATTCCCTACACAGATTATTTGTTACATGCTGAAGATTTTTTATCTGATAAAACTATTTATTGTAAAGGTGTCGAGAAAGTATGTTGGATTAAATCTATATTTCTTCATAATGATGTAATTAACTTAGAGGATATGCAGTGTCCTAAATTGTTAAGTTTATATGAAGAGTTTAGATTTTCTAGCGATGTATTTAGCTGTATTTATCATCCTACTATATGTGCTTTAAAAAATGTAACTAGCTTAAGAAAATGGTGTAAAAATAAAGCTATTCTTTAAACAATGTGTTTTATTTTGTATTTAAAATAATATTTCACAAAATAAATCATTATGATAATGAACTCAAAGGCATTTCAGTATACTATCTAAACAATAACTTTTAGCGATGATGTTCTATATTTCCTAGTACCTTATTGAGATGATTGTCGAATAGGAACATGGAAAATTGACTCTGTTCAATTTAGAATGTGCCTTTAAACAAAAAATTTCGAGGTCTTGGATACCATTCCATGGGAGAGCAAAGTAAAAGAAGAAAACTGATCGTAGATGATCTAAGGAGCATAACAGAGTTGTCATAACTGCTGTAAAGCGACAAACAAGATTTTTTATTAACATAACTTCTGTTAAAATTGGAGGGGGCTGGTGCGCCGAGCGAGCGAAGCGAGCGAAAGTGAGCCAGCCCCCCCAATTTTAACCTACTTATACATAATTCTGCACAAAGGAATTCTTAAGAAACTCACCACGTGGATGTGCAACACTTTAGGAAGCACGTACAGCGCATAAATTATAGTTTTATTACCTTCGTCCGTGCTCTTTGGCTTTGACATCGGATTAGTCAAATTAACTAGAACTAATTAACATCAGTTGCGCGAATAGTATACAATGTTGCAACGCTACTGTTAGGGTTCATTGTAAGAGTGGTGTGGGTTCCTTAACTATGTTGAGGATCCTAACGAAGTTGTTTATCCGCTGTCTGTGAATGATACGGATCCTGTCATACAAAGGGTGTTTTATTTTAGGAATGGTAAATTGGTATATACACATTTTTGACAAATAATTATTTTCTGTTCATTTATTATGTAGGTACTGTATTATATTCCATACAGGACTTTTATCACAAGCTAAAGGGCATGGTGAATTCTGCCTATAGTACTGAGCGGCATTTTTCTATACCTTTCTTAGACGCATGATGCGAGAGTAAAGTTGTTTATTATATGTACTCATGTTATGTATTTATTAGATAGTGGCGTTAGTCTGTAATTACTATTATTATATTAAAATGATTCTATGATATGACTATATGTGATTAATTAATTGATTATATATAACTAGCGTCTGAATGAAAAAATGTCACACGGGAACCGTACAATTGTTCAGAATAATAAGTATGTGCTATTCCAGACTATAACTATAACCGAACTCTGTGCCAAGTATCATACAGATCGGATGTTTGCGGCGTGATTGAGTTACAAACATACATCCACACAAACTTTTAAATACATGCAAATTTTATTTTATCGATAATATTGAATTTATATTTATAAATAAGTTGTGGGGATGTATGTATGAATATTTGTTACTTTTTTACGAGAAGTTGCCGAGTCGATTTGAATCAAACTTCGTCGCACAGAGATAAACAATAACACTTGATACTTTTTAACGGAAAAAGGTTGTGGGACAATGTATGCGTAAATTAGTCTACGCAAACACGGTTGCGGGAGAAAGAAAAGAACCAGTTTTATTATAATATAATGACATAATTATGCCCAGTTGTTGTATACATTCTGTCATCCGACGAAAAAACATAGGAAGATCTTAAATCAACGCATAGGTATAAATAAGGTCAATGTGGCCAATTCCTTCGTAGGGGCAATTCCGTCTGAAAGTGTTTTTAGGGTTCCGTACCCAAAGGGTAAAAACGGGACCCTATTTCTGAGACTTCGCTGTCCGTCCGTGCGTCCGTCTGTCTGTCACCAGGCTGTCTCAAGAACGGTGATAGCTAGAAATTTTCACAGATGATGTATTTCTCTTGCCGCTATAACAACAAATACTAAAAATAAAATCAAAATTTAAGGGGGGCCCCCATACAACAAACTTGTTTTATGGTACGGAACCTTTCATGCGCGAGTCGGACTCGCACTTGCCCAAATTTTTTTTTTCGAACAGCGTACACAATTTACAATTCCTTTCCCAACAAAGCAGCGATTCCTTTTAAAAGCAAACTAAATAGTTTTAGCAATCAAAAGCAATTGGTTTATTTTTCCTCCGGTTGAAAAAAACAGAAATATACGCTCGTGGACAGTATTTTCCTTATGACAGAATTAGCCACATTGACCATATTTTTTATTAATGACCACGCATATCTTTTTACAGACTAGTCCTATTTAGATATTTTCTATTTATTGGAAACCGTTTTTTTATTATATATTCCCCGGAGGTGGTCCCACATAAATTTACGAAATAAACAACCCTAAGGGTAAGAAAATAGGCGATGATTGATTGTTCACTCACTGATTGTGAAGTACCTACTCGTCGTCGTCGAACTACTCTGTAAAATTTAATGCTTGGTCACATTAAATTTTACAGAGTAGTTCGATTTTAATAATACTTTTTATATTGGTGTATATCTCGAAGTTGGTCCCATATGAATTTGGAAAAAAAATCGTAACCTAAGGGCCAAGGGTGGGAAAATGCAGGTAGCTATTTTAAAAATAATCAAATATTAAGCATGTATTAATTAGTAGATTAGGTATATCACACACAAAAAAGTGTTAGTTGTTACACATTATCACAAAAAAGTGTAAGTTGTTAAAAAAAAGTCGGTGTCAGTTAAAAAATTACAAAAAACCTTTTTAACAAAAAATTAAACAATCAAAAATACTAAATAGCAAAAAAATAATAGACCATTTTTATTTAACCTTAATTACTAAATTCGTAACAGCAACAAATATATTGGACCCCAAAAAAAGTATTACTTGCACCAAGTAATTTTGAGTAGTGTTTTCGGAGTTTATATTGTTTTTTTTTTTTTAATATTTAGTAGCGTGTGGTATTCGACCCAACACTGGCCCACACAAAGAAACACGTTACAGGTAGAACATATAATATTCGATGTTTTTTGAACCTTTTTTGCTGTACACCTGACACAACGCCCTCTTTTTAATTTTTTTTTTTTGGCGTTACCACGTTCTGCTTCGGGAATCACTCTATGATCCGGGTAATGGCCCAAAGACAAATTTAAGCGATCAATCCTGTTATTAGGTTCTCGAAGCACAACGTCAACGCCAAACCTTCGGCAGAGCTCTTCGGCCAATGACACTCTAAACAACCTTTGTGAAAGTTTTCTTTGGTTCAGGCCAATGTTGGCACAATAAATTACGTAAGCATTTAATACTGAAATGTTTATTAGTCTACGGAAAACTTTAATGTACCATTTCAGACCTCTTTTTCTTTCCAAAAGGTAGGATGACAATTTTTGATCCTTCAGATCTACTCCACCCATATAGGAGTTATATTCGTGTACAACCACCGGCTTATCGCACGGTTGACCGGCTCGGTGCCCCGCACGCATTTCATTGTTGTGGTAAGTCGACACTGTAGTGACGAGTCGAACATCTTTCCATGAAACAACAGATACGTCACCGCAGTGTCGACTTATCACTTGTCCCCTAGGGACCCGCTTCTCGTTTAAAGTTTGAATCTCTCGGGGAGTTTCTAATCGTCGCCTGTTTAGCGTCCCCACTACGTCTGTACGATGACGCTTGAGGAAACGGGCAAGCGGGACAGAATTATAAAAATTGTCCATAAATAGGCAATATCCCTTGCCAAGGTACTCCGTCATCAATTGTAGGACAATTTTGGCTGAGGCTGAAGTGAAACCCATGATCGGAGCCAGTGTCGTTGTCCCTTTACCCGCGTATAGTGCTATTTTCAAGCAATATCCACTTACCGCCTCGCAGAGTTCGTAGGTCTTAATACCGAACCTTGCTGCTTTGGTCCGGATACACTGAACCCAGCTCAGGTGTCCTTTCCATAGCAGCAAGGATTCGTCAATCGAAAGTTCTCTTTGAGGCGAGTATATTGCCGGAAATTTATTATTTAAATAATTTAATATAGTTGATACCTTTGCTATTTTTCTGGCATGGCCGTGACACATGGGGCTAATGGTGTCATTATCAATGAAGTGCAGGAATCGCATCAATAACCAAAATCGGTCGAGAGTCATTAGTTTACGGAAACCTGGCATGCAGAGTCTGCCCGTTGACCAATATTCATCAATGCGATTCCTGCAACACAACCCCATGAATATGAAAACTGCTATTAGGCGGTATATTTCGGGACTAGAAGTCTCTACCCAATCATTCAGCCGCGAATGGCGAGGAATGCCTGTTTCCGAGGCAGCGGCAATTTTTTGCCAGGCAAACAAATTTGTTTGTTCAACTATTATATCCATGACTGGCTGATCCCAGATTTGAAGGAACAAGTCAATTGGAGTTGTTCCTTCAATTTTGGGACCAACCAGTTCCTCGAACTCCTCTTTTCTACCACGGAACGACTGAAAGTCCTCCTCCCAAATGTAGGTATCAGGATTGACAACTTCATCTATTTCTTCGGCTTCAGCTTCATTGTCTTCTTGAAGAAGCTCTTGGAGTTCTTCCTGATTAAAGAACTCTTCATCTGGCTCACTTCCCGAGTCAACTTCTATCTCACGAGCTACAAATTCATCTCTTTCTTCGGCTTCGGCTTCATTGCCTTCCTGAAGAAGCTCTTGGAGTTCTTCCTGGTTATATAACACCTCATCTCGCTCACTTCCCGTGTCAACTTCTAACTCACGGGCTACAGCTTCCCCAAAAAAATGTCCTCCGTCCTCATTGTCCTAAAAAAAAAAACATGCACATGAAACCCCCCGAAAATGCAAAGCCCGGGACTTTATCAAGGTCAAGTTATGTCTGGTTAATTTACAAAAAGAAACATAATAGATTACAAAACAAATAGAACCTGCAAATAAAAAGTGCATGTTAGGAAGCAGAATGTGAAAAAAAAAACAGTACTGGCCAATAATATATATCACCTTCCGGACGTTTGAACTTAAATCAAAATTATGATCTCTAAGAGGAAGAAAACCTCTTTTACCGGTCAGTTCTAGTCTTTATCATCCTCCCTTCGCTTCATGGTAGTTTTTAAGAGCAAAGTCATGTTTAAAAAATAACAGTAATAGCTAAAATAATGCCCATGATATTTGAAGAGTTCCCGTAATAAAGGAATTGGATTAATAAGAAAGGGGATTCTGAGGTTATAAATTTAAAAATAATACATCGGGATTCAGAACCTCCTCCTTTTTTAAATCCGGTTAAAAATCAAAAAGTTCCTGTTTATAATATAACATAAAGGCTGCTGAAACTCGTGAGATTCTGATCGGACAAGAAGACCTGGCTATTTACTGTGAGATGCTGCATGATATTTGACACTAAGAGGTGATATATTATTGACCGGTACAAGGTGCACTATACAACGAGCAAGCTCAACGTGGCAAACAAACAAACTCGTTAATTCAAAAGCCCCTTATTGCACACTGAGGATAGCGATGCATCGAGGAAAAGTCTCTAAAGTTGCGAAATGTTCTTTAAGTTTCCAAAACGTAAATATTACAAAAAATCAGATCGTATCAAGAGCTTATTGGATTCAGTATTACCAGTTTATTTTTTTCTCTGAGTCTAAATTGTCTCCGATTTTCCTTCGAATATTTGAGACGCGTCGCCCCTAAAAAATGTGTTGACAACTAACTTTGAAATAGTTATCGAAGAGAATTAAGTTTTATATTGAGATAAATAAATGCCAACAATTGAATTGTTTCGTTCGTATAATAAATATTGGAAATTAATGAACTGAATAAGTTAAATTATGAACGATCGGCCGGTTAAGTGATCCAGAAGCAAAACTGTACACAGTGAGTTTTAGGATATTTTCGAGATTTTAATATTAATATTATCATGAATCCCAAAAAAACATGTTAACGTTTGGTCAAAAATGGTATACATATAAAATTAAATGTACAAAAAAATTAAGAGTATCGATATCGACATCATTATATTTTTACCCATCCCTATGAACTTGACAGCCACCAAATTGCACCTCCGATAACGGGGTCTAATTAATATTTAGGACTGTTCTGTAACTTGTCCATTGTTAACAGGGGGTGAGAGCAAACAAAATATAAGATTAATATTAGTAGGTTATAATTCAATTGGCGATAAAATAGATCTCATTACTAAACATGCATTTCTTATTTTTTGTAAAAGCACCAGTGCTTAAGGGCACAAAAAAAACAGTTACATCCACCAACCACATTCCCGACAAACCAATGCACTTAGAAATAGATATCAGTGAAGTTTTTCACTGTTATCAAAATATCCATAGGTACGTACTCATTAAGCTGGAGACACTTCACGAGCGTTGAAACATCAATTGATCAATGTAATACTGAAAGTTAACAGTCTTATTAAAACACGTCTCTTAGTATCACAGTAATCTGTTTTAGTCTTTCGGAGTAGATCTGGCTATATGTAGAAATATACTTACATATTCCTCAGGAAACAGGCGACGTGGTGTAAATGTGGAGTTCTCCTGCGACTCGACCTCCATGTTGTCACCAACAGCTAATGTCTCCGGACGATAAGTCTGTTAAACAAATTCTTCATTCAAAATAACAGCCAAAACAAATGATAACAAAAAAATAAAATACACATTTTTACTTACACGCATTCTCCCCGAATTGCTTCGTTCTAAGACAACGTTTTGGCCTTCCACGACATTAATAGTGCCCTGAGGCGTTATATGGACAGGCAAGGCCAAGACCAACGGCCGTCCAGCAGGCGTTGAAGGGCCCGAACTATCCATTTTATCCTAAAAAGGGCAAATAAATATGTTAAAAATAGTTCAAAAATTCAATTTCCATCAAAACTAAGCATTTGCGTTCAAATCCAAAATTCCTATCGCCAATAGCTTCCTAGAACCTGTCGACCCTGTCCTGGTCATCATCAGGTCAATATAAGTTGATTTCATGAAGTTGCCATCCAAACTAAGCATTTGTGTTCAAATCCGAAATTCCTATCGCCAATAGCCTCCTAGAACCTGTCGACCCTGGCCTGGTCATCATCAGGTCAATATAAGTTGATTTCATGAAATTGCCATCAAAACTAAGTATTTGTGTTCAAATCCGAAATTCCTATCGCCAATAGCTTCCTAGAACCTGTCGACCCTGGCCTGGTCATCATCAGGTCAAAATAAGTTGATTTCATGAAATTGCCATCCAAACTAAGCATTTGTGTTCAAATCCGAAATTCCTATCGCCAATAGCCTCCTAGAACCTGTCGACCCTGGCCTGGTCATCATCAGGTCAATATAAGTTGATTTCATGAAATTGCCATCAAAACTAAGCATTTGTGTTCAAATCCGAAATTCCTATCGCCAATAGCCTCCTAGAACCTGTCGACCCTGGCGTGGTCATTATCAGGTCAATATAAGTTGATTTCATGAAATTGCCATCAAAACTAAGCATTTGTGTTCAAATCCGAAATTCCTATCGCCAATAGCCTCCTAGAACCTGTCGACCCTGGCGTGGTCATCATCAGGTCAATAGAAGTAGATTTCATGAAATTGCCATCATGACTAAGCATTTGTGTTCAAATACGAAATTCCTATCGCCAATAGCCTCCTAGAACCTATTGACCCTGGCCTGGTCATCATCAGGTCAATAGAAGTTGATTTCATGAAATTGCCATCAAAACTAAGCATTTGTGTTCAAATCCGAAATTCCTATCGCCAATAGCCTCCTAGAACCTGTCGACCTTGGCGTGGTCATCATCAGGTCAATAGAAGTAGATTTCATGAAATTGCCATCATAACTAAGCATTTGTGTTCAAATTCGAAATTCCTATCGCCAATAGCCTCCTAGAACCTGTCGACCCTGGCGTGGTCATCATCAGGTCAATAGAAGTAGATTTCATGAAATTGCCATCATGACTAAGCATTTGTGTTCAAATACGAAATTCCTATCGCCAATAGCCTCCTAGAACCTATTGACCCTGGCGTGGTCATCATCAGGTCAATAGAAGTTGATTTCATGAAATTGCCATCAAAACTAAGCATTTGTGTTCAAATCCAAAAAAACTCTTATATTATTACATTTATGCTGAATTTATTATTATGAATATACATAATTTGTTTCTATCGATCATAACATAAAGGAAACACCCTGTACGCTGTACTTTCAAAAGTCAACGGTCGATTTTGAAATTGACGGGCTGTCGTGTATACATATACGTCGTCCTCCATTTTGTACTTGCGCGTGTGTGCGTGTGTTATTCGATACAGCTCGATAAAATTATATTTTGGCAAGTTTTTAGGAATTACTGGGAGAAACAGAATAGATATTCAGATTCTCCATGAAATTTCCTTCAATAACATATAACTTTTCAGATTTACGAGAAGAACATAACTTTATAACAATTGAAAGAAAAAAAATCAAAAAGTTATATGAAACAAATGGAGGTGTTAAAAATAAGATAATTTGAAAATGAACCACATTTAGCACTTGAAATTTATCAAAACTGAATTTAGATTACATAAAGAACAATAAAATATAACTTTTACTTACATTTATTTATCGATTTCCGTGTTTTTTCGTTATTTTTGCACCTGCGACTTCCATGCGTTCGTGACAGTTTTCGGTGTGTGAGAATTACGTTTTACAACCGAATGAACGAATGAATTTCCGAACTGACGCTTGTCTATGATTTATCGTTTATCCAATTTTTGTTCAATAGAATAAAAGACCCTCGAATTTTAGAAATAAGGTGTATAATCGCAAAAAAATAGGCAGAGGTAGTAATGATACGGATCCTCATCCTACGCATACGATGGTAAAAACAGGATCCTAAACCACCACAGACGACGGTCTCTAAATTATGGTCCGCGCCGCAGACAGTGGTAAAGACAGGATCCTATACCAACACAGACGAAGGGTTACTCCTTAAATGATTAAGAAGACATCGAACTATGTCGATTCAGTGTTGCCAGATGCAACGATCTGCTAATGTATTTGAACAATGCCGCCACTAGATGGCGTTAGTAGTACGAAATCTAGGCCGATGCTATACTCGCAAGTGTTTCTGTAGGAATACCAGTAACTAGATGGCGCTAGTAGTAGGAAACTAACAAAATGTATCAAAGATGATATGACTGCGTAACACAGTTTACACCAAAGCGTTACATGGATTCTTAAGCTTAAATACTTAACTAAAACCTAACTAACTTACAACTACAAGATAATTATCTTGCTCTTTCTCTAGCACTCTCTTCCATTCGGTCATCAATCTCGCTATCCCATCCGCAAACAAATCACATTCAGATTGTGCTAAGAGTAGGGAGTTGATGAGCGCGGTCGCGCGCGGAACGGGCGAGTGCAGGCGCAGGCGCGTGCGCGGGTGCTCCACGGCCAGCAGCGGCGGGCGGCGCCGTCTGCTGCAGTACTCATCGGGTACGGACAGCTTTAAGAACCGTTCCGAAAGACCGATACTGTCCACCTTGTTGCTCAGGATGTTAATGACAAAATTTACTAATCCTAAATTTCTACGCAACTCCAACGAATCGTAGCCCAAATGCCCCTGTAGAAATCGTGTTGGATACATAAAAGGATAACAATTGCATGTTTTTCTATAAAAATTTCTTAGAAATTTCTTTTGGACTTGTTCCAACATGAGAATGTATTTTTTCTCGTGCGGACTCCAGACCACTGTATTCGTCTCTAGGATGCTCCTGACAAGCTGATTATGATGATGATGTATCTTCGTTGGTGTCTATAATAAATTGGTCCAATCTTTCGTCGATGGCTTCCTCCAATGTCATATTCGGCTTCGCATTTGATGGCATGATCTACAACTTTTTGCCACTCGTCTGGCCCAATGGATGCGAATTTTTCTGACAAAAGGCGCTGCACTTCGGTCAAATTCATGGCAACATTTAATTTGCTTACATGACCTTTCACTTGCGACCAAATGTTCTTATTGGGTTGAAGTCCGGATGGTAGGGAGAAAGTCTTACAACTGTGTGCACATGAGTTTCCATAATTGTGTCCAGCGAGTACTTTACGTACAAATGCTTATAGCGTTTGATTATATCGTACAATTCGGGTTTACGTATATGCTTTGTTATCGAAAGGCATATTTTTACCCTTTAGCCAATCCTGCATCACCTTTTTGGAAGAGTTTGTGTTCGGTGCTCTGTCCTCTAATGTGTTGTGGTATGACGCATTGTCAATGACGAACACAGAATTAGGTTGGAGATTGGGTATCAATTTCTCTTGCAGCCATTTCTCGTAATTTTGTTTGTTCATCTCACTATGATAGTCTCCTGTGGTCTGAGCCGATTTGTAGATGAGTAAAGCATTTGAGTGCAGTGCGGAGTTGAACTCCATAGTGATCAGACGCATCCACGCAGCGCGTAGTGTATAACCAGCGAAACGAGACCCCTGGCTTATGGCGCTCAAGCAAGTGTTCAGTGTCTAGCTCCGTTGGACGCCCCTAGCAAAGCGACCAGCTATCAAGACCCGTCGCTTACGGCTTAAGTACGGGCGGCCGGTGTCTCGCACGATTGGTTTCAACGCGTCGACGGGATCTGCGTGTAACTATACCCACTTTAATTTTATTTGGAATATAATTAACTGACCGCTATAAAAACTGTAAACAAAACTTAAAACGAGTAATCGCACCTATATACTGTTAAAAATGAATATTACTTGCGCGGCTTGTTGCAAAGAAATTGCAGCCTCACATCGCACTATCAAATGCACTAAATGCGACAGCGTATATCACCCTGTTTGCGTAAATATCCCGGATCTTCGTAAATTACCAAATAACCACAAAGACGAATGGATCTGTCCTGTATGTCAAAGTAAACTCCCAAAAAAAGGAAACTCGAACACACCAGTAAGGTCATCCATAGCGCCGCCGGGGGATTCCAGTGCAAATGCGAATGCGCTGCGCACACAGAACCGGCGGAATGATTCACCTCTCGCAAGCCCGGGAATAAGCGTGGATTCAGACGCGTTGCTGTCGCTCACCACGGAAGTTAAATTAATGCGGCAGGACATGTGTAAAATGAACGAGCACCTACAAAATCTCTCTACCTCCTACACATTATGTAATGCACGTTTAGATGAACTGGAAAACCGCTTTAGTTTATATGAAGCGCGTATCCGAACGCTGGAAGACCGTGAAATTGAAAATGATCTCCTAAGGCAAAAAGTTACTCAGCTTGAGTTGGAGCTGAATACTCAAGCACAAGCCCGACTCAGTAACGACATGGAAATAATAGGAGTGAACGAATGTCCCAACGAAAATAAAATTCACATTGTGCTTACTACTGCGTTGAAAATGGGTGTAACGTTGACAGAAGCTGACTTGGATCTCGTTACTCGGGTCGGACCAAAGAAAGGTGAGAGAGGAAATGAGGAGTCATTGTCTGAGAACTCTGAGAGTATCTTGCCTCGGCCTTTGGTTGTGAAATTTGCTCGTCGAGCCAAGCGCAACGAATTCCTAAAAGCCGCTAAAACTAGACGTAATATGACTACAACGGCAATAGAAGTCGCTGGCCCCATGCGGAAACTATATTTCAACGAAAGACTAACCAAATTTAATCGCCGGTTATTTCGTGATGCTAGAACACAGTCGAGCAATGCTGGGTATAAGTTTTGCTGGACCAGAAACGGTACAATATACATCCGGAAGAGACAGGGCGGCTCTGAAATTGCCATCAGGAGTATTGCAGATCTGGAGCGCTATACTCATCCCGGCTATGAGACAACGGGGCCCACTGAGCAGCTCCTGGTTTCCAACGCAGATGAAGCACGACTGGAGGTTCCAAATGAATGAACAATTAGCTCCCTGTGATCCTGAATCACATATATTAAAAGTTCTAAGTTTATATTCACAGTTACCCACAACACAAACACTTCACAAACACACTAACTCCTTAACCAAGCCTTTTAATAAAACACTTTTTTCACGCCCAATCACCCACAATGAGTCAAAAACAAATAATCAGTTGCGCCTGGTTTCGATTTACTTTATTCCTGCTAAAGCTATGACTATTCTAAAAAGCAAAATGACACCACTCTATACCAGTTATATAAATGGCATTACCTAGTGTAGCAGATGATATAGATCAGTCAATCGCTATCGATTGTCATATGCTTAAAAGCCTTGATGACTGTAAAACTATTCTCACTCCTGATTATAAATTTAAATTGTTAACACTTAACATACGAAGCTTGCAACGTAATTTTGATTCTTTCGTGGTATCTTTAAAGCGCACAGGCATCGATTATGATGTCATAATACTAACCGAATGTTGGATAGGTGATGGCTCCACTATTGATCAATTGCAAGGTTATAACTCCTTTAATACTACTAAGGTAATAAACAAAAGCGGTGGTGTAGTGATTTACGTTAAGGAAAGCTTTAACGCGTCCGCGACTGAACCCTCCATTGATGATGCCAATTGTCTCTCAGTGACTATACCTGGTTATATAACACTATTTGGCATTTATCGATCACCCTCATTCCTAAATACGGACAGGTTTCTAAGTTCACTCGACAACACGTTAAAGCATGTGAAATCTGACCAGCACATCATTCTAGCCGGTGATTTAAACATAGACCTATTGGGTATTTCAGTGCACCAGCTCTCTGAGTATACATGTATTCTATCGTCACACGGTTTGCTTCCTGCCATCACAAAACCTACTCGTAATGATGCTTGTCTTGACCATATTTTTATAAAATATTCCGACACTGCTATAGGAGCTGTGTGTCCATGTTCTGTCACTGATCACGATATGGCCATGGTGGGCCTTCTGGCACTCAGGGCTAAAATTCGAAATCGTACAATGTTAAAAACTGATTACCAGAAGGTTGCCGAACAGTTAAGGGCATCGGATTGGTCGCGTATTACAACTGAGAACGACGTTGTAGTGGCGGCAGAAAATTTTACCGAAATGATCTCGGAGGCAATTAATAATAACACACAGTCCGTAAAAGTGAGCCGGTCCAAATTTAATCTCAAGCCGTGGATTACGCCCGGTTTAATGCGTTGCATGAGGCATAGGGATAGACTACACGCGCAAGTAAGAGCATCACCTCACAACGAAATTCTTAAATTAACGTATAAAAGATATAGACATTTTTGTGATAACCTATTACATTCTATTAAAAACGAATACCAAAGTAAACAATTAACGGACTGCTCCAAAAACCCCAAAAAACTCTGGAATACAATCAAAGACATATGTCAAACACCTGGATGCAAAAACGATGCAGAGGCTCTTCTCAGCAAAAAGGGTAAAACGATAAAAGAAGCACTTAGTGACAGCAATCAATACTTCTCCTCGATCGGTGAAAAACTCGCAGATGATATTCTACAGAAAACCAGAGAAACACAGGTCTCACTTGCAGGTAAGTATAAACCCCTGCAAACAGTTGCAGACTCATTTTTTATGCGGCCGACCGATGTTCGGGAGGTTGATCGTATTATTTCTCAAATAAAACCACACACTGCACCTGGTCCGGATAAATTAAAACCATGGCTTATAAAAGATGTTAAGGACGTTATTTTGGAACCACTTACTTACATTTGTAATTTGAGTATCGCGACAGGCCGTTTTCCGGACTGCTGGAAGATTGCCTCAGTTTCTCCTATCTTTAAAAATGGTTCTAAAGACTCCCCAAGCAACTTCAGACCAATCTCATTACTTTGTGTGTTTTCAAAAATACTTGAGAAAATTGTAAGCATCAGATTGATCAGTTATATTGAAAAGAACAATTTGATTGCAGACCAGCAATTTGGCTTTAGGGCGGGAAAGTCGACTGAAGATGCGGTCATTCTGCTCACCAACCAGATCTCTGGTCACCTTGACCGTGGAAATAAATGTATAGGAATATTTTTAGATCTGGCAAAGGCATTTGACACGGTTTCGGTGACCATACTTCTGAAAAAACTGGAGCACATGGGAATTAGAGGTCTGGCTTACGACTGGTTTTCTAGTTACCTAACCAAACGCTAGCAGATATTAAAGATAGGAGAACACTTGAGTGAACAGCGTCCAATTAATTTTGGGGTCCCGCAGGGGAGTATACTTGGCCCAACACTATTTATTTTGTACATAAATGATATCTTAAAAATTGATATTCCGGGAGTGAAACTTATCTGCTACGCGGACGATACTGTGATAACGGTAAGTGGCAAATCGTGGGAGGAAACGTTCTATCAGGCTGAGACTGCACTTGCAGTAGTAGCCGCATGGCTGAACAATAACCTACTCACACTAAACGTTGATAAGACCAACTTCATTGCTTTCGCAAAAACTGCAGCCTCACCTCCTCCAGAGAACAGAAATGTTAAATTCCATACTTGTGGGCGCAATACGGCAGCAATAATCGATAGTTCTGGACATGTTTGCTCCTGTCAGGAAATCAAAAGGTGTGACTATGTAAGATACTTGGGGCTTCTGTTTGACCAACATCTCTCCTTCAAACAACAAGTCACTTCCCTTGCCACGAGAGCCAGAAAGTTAATCTACGTGATGAAAAAACTACGCGACTGTGCTACTACTGATGTACTTCGTCTTGTATACCATGCGTTATGTCAATCCATACTTCAGTACGGTATTGCCGTTTGGGGTAGTACGGCAAAGAGTTACATGATCGAGGTCGAACGGGCACAGAGAGCAGTCCTAAAAGTTATGCTTAGGAAACCATTTCGTTATCCCACTGATGCACTATACTGTGAGACCAAGTTTCTAAGAGTGCGGCAACTCTATATTTTAAAAGCATTTTCAAGGACCCACACTACTGTAATTAACTCGGCAGGCTACAACGAATTATTAAGCAAGCGCACGTTTAAAGTGCCTCTCCCACCACTTAGATCCGCTTTGGCCAGGAGGTCACCAGCATATTCTCATCCACATACGTATAATAATATATGCAATCACCTGAACATTAAAACATTAACTGTTCACAAGGCGGTAAGAATTGTAAAAGAATGCTTGCAAACTTTGTCATTCGAAGTCACTGAAACCATTGCAAAATGAGTAATATAAAAATAGTTATTTGTTATACAAGGGGGGAAAGTTGTATTTTACCCGCGAGTGTTTATTTGAAACACGAGCTAGCGAAAGGATCCTATGATTGACCACGAGCGAAGCGAGTGGTTCAAAATAGAATCCTGAGCGTAGCGAGTGTTTCAATACACGAGACGTAAAATAACTTTTCGCCCGAGTATAACACAAAACTTTTCACCTCACTACAGCGAGGAAAAAAGAATAAGGGTTTGTACTATATCTTTGAAAAATAACTGCAATAATCAACCAATTTGCCATTTATTAAAACAAAGGTCTAATTAGCTTTCATGTAGGTATTTTAAACGGGATTTTTCAGAAAATAAGCTCATGTCAAATTTTACTTTAGCTGCGTTGAAACGTCAAAACTCTTTCTCCACATGTGGATAAAAAGCGATTTTCTCAATAGATATCAAACAAACAAACTGGGCTTTCCGAGCTAGTGAGGTGAAAAAAAAAAACCTAGTCGCGCGCTAGATCGCTTGTTTCGTTCGGTCTTGTGGGTTACTCACAACATTACACTACACACACACACACACACACACACACACACACACACACACACACACACACACACACACACATACACACACGCGTTATGTACGTGACATAAACATTATGTTAGTAGGATTTGGGTTACTTCTTTTATCTTTTAATTTTTTGTTCTTTTGTTAGTTAGCTATATAGTACTTAACGTTGTTTTTTTTTTTATTTATATCCACTTAAGTAGTTAGTATTTTTGAATCTGTAAATCGCACTCGCTGCGACTGCCAAGATACAGGCTCAGCCTAGTTTGGAGTCTGATAGATATCCCACTTGTTGTACCTATAAGCTGTTTTGTCAAATAAACAATTTTATTATTATTATTATTATTATTTGAAATAAATCCATTAGTACCACCAGCGTGAACAATCGACCTCGGGCCTTTCGAAATTGGTTTTTTACGCATTTGTCTTGTTCGTCGGACCACGCTTGTTCCTTGGTGTGGGTCGAATGAACATATGTCTCGTCGCCATAGACAATAGGGCTCCCTTGATGCCGATACTTTTTTATTTTTCTCAAAAAAATCATTCTTAATAGTCTTACTTCGTCTTTTTCCGCCAGTAACTTACAGTTAGTTCGAGTTTTCCTTAACTTAAATCCTAATTCTTTCACAATCCGGCGCAGCAATTCTCTGCCCCCTCCGAAGTCAATGTCTCTTTTTAACTTCTCCAATAGCGCTTTCATTGTGACTTGTTTTTCTTTGTGAAAATCATAAATTTTCCTGCGTATTCTGCGCAGGTACATCGGCAAGCCATATCAGTTAAGTATTACTGTACCATCAGTTAAGTATCTGGAAGTGCGAATACCCGCGCATTTCGAACTGTCATGTCACTTTCATTCCTTACAGCTTTGGCATTAACGTACATTGTAATCGTTGCCTTGTCGGTGAAAACTAAATCATGCTGAAATCAACATTATTTATTCAAAGTAAGGGGAGCTAGTCCACATTACAATTTAAATAAACCACCTATTATTCAACTTTTCATATACAGATAGATTTTAATACATGTGGATCAGCTTTCATGGGTGTGACAGCTTCGTCCTGAAACGAAATATTTAAATTTAATAGGATGCCGAATCAAACTCAAAGAATACAATCTTGAGAATTAAAAATGATACTTATTGCAAAGACAAATTGTGATATCAACAAAACTAGACATTTGAAAGACGGCTTGCGTTCCGGGTAAGGTTGTCGGGAAAGATCGCACGTATTTTGAGCTCGTCTGGAGTTCTTCATCAGGGTCTTATCCGTATCGATTCGCGGTGAACAGACCAGTAATGGCTGTCCCTTTGAAGGAGTTCCATACGGGTAAGAAAGTGTCGGGCGGGGAGGTAATGGCAAATTTTTGGATGAGTGTTGTTAATGGTACACCTTCACTTGCCAGAATTTCGTCTGCCATAATATTCATTTGTCTGAATCTTGTGTCTTATAATTATGTTTCCCATAATCATTGTTTAAGAATCTTTGTTTCCATAACTATAAAAATCACATACTACAATGTCATATGCAATCCAAATGGAACATTGGTCGAAAACCGAAATCTGTAGGTTAGGTTAGGTTTGTGTTCTGACCCCGAATAGCGGAGCGTCAAAATAGAAACATAATCTTACCTACAGTTTTAGATGAACTGCGACCAAATACAACAAGGATCCAAAACCGAAAACTATGGGTTAGGTTTGTGTTCTGACACCGTAAATCGGAGCGTCAAAATAGAAACATAATCTTACCTAGTTTTAGATGAACTGCGACCAAATAGAACAAGGATCTAAAACCGAAAACTATAGGTTAGGTTAGGTTTGTGTTGTGACCCGTATAGCGGAGCGTCAGAATGCTTGCTTCAAAATACAAATCCTAACCTAATTTACAGTTTTAGAAGAAACGATACGAAGAGAGAACATTGGACCAAAACCGAAAACTTTAGTTTAGGTGAAGTTTGTATTAACAAACAATTTTTCATTTCAAACACCCAATAACAATCTTAGACAACATATCAAAAATTCAAAACTAACGGACCGTTTATAAGGTCACCCCTAGTAATTTAGTCTATATTTACCGAACTAGTAGATAAACGATAGGATTCACGAACTGAACTACTGAAGTATAGAAGTATATGAATTTGAAGTGAACTAGTGAACGATAGTGATAGGATCTGAAATATTTCCGTTGAATCATTCAATCGTGAACTACCCATGCCTAACACCTATGATGATAACTCCTACAAAGAGAGTTTGGGACAGCGGTGAGATAACGAAATAACTGTGAATATATATGTAAACAGAATGTCAAAACACAGGTGAAATAAGTTAGCCTGTTTCCAAATAAAACAGAAATAAAATAAGTCATACATTAGATTCAGAATGTAAGAGTTAAAGTTAAAATTAATAATTACATTTTGAATTAAATGGGCGGATAGTACTTAAGTCCGTAGGTTCTCTACTTGGGAGGATATAATTTTCAAAAAGTCCCTAGTGGTCTTTGTCTCATGCTCAGTGGCATCACTTATCATTGAATAATTCCCCTAAGTTAGATGAGTCACTGGACGAATTATAATAATAATAATAATATCTTAATTTCGGAATAAGTATCCATAGATTGTTAGTAACAATTAACTTAGAAATAGGTTAGTAACACAATTAGGATTACACAATTTTACAATACAGTCGTTATATAACATATCGAGCGACACTTTTTATTTGTTTTACCCAAAACATTTATATGGGACAATGTAACCTAGCCGCGATGGCGTTCAGGATGCTGTTAGAGCTTTGCCTAACCCGAGTCAATAGAGAGACATTATTGAATAGCTTCCCGGTGTAGCTGCTGTAGCCATATAAGGGCTCTCGAGGTCACTCAATTCAGATTCTATCAAAAGTTTAACAATTTGAAATTTCACCTTTACCTGCTTTCTTTTAGAGTTTTTTTAAATATGTCTGCGTATTCCAAAAATAAATAGTCAACACCATCATATTTTACCTCCGCTTTATCATCACTCCGATCCCTTTTTCTATTTCTTAAGCAGTAGTATCATTCTGTCTGTTGAATCCTGATTTCTCCGATGTCTCCTATAAATCACTTAGGCATTTTGGGTTCCAGCTTCACTCAGAATCTAGTTCGTCGTTGGAATCGCTGTCGCCTATAGTGACGTGTAATAAAGGTTTTGGTAGTACATAATCTTCATCGCTTGAAATATTTTCGCAATCGCTGCTGTCCGGTATGTAGTTTACTTTGCAAGATCGAGTTCTCCTTTTATCTGAAATAAAATAATAAAACAATCAGGCAAGGCAATAATTTACTACGTACTGCATATAGTTCCGAATATGACCGTGGTCATATTTGGATGCTAATTTACCAGACTGCATGTTGTGCCAAATTTGGAAATTTAATAAAACCCGTTAATGCATAATGTTCCAAATCTGGCACAAAGTTTGGATGGAGAACTAACTATAATCTGAATAACTTTACTTACGTCGTGTGCCATAAAAATGCTGGGGATCCATTTTACTGTACAAAATAACAATAATTTCCTGAATTGCTTGACTTACAACAATTAAAAGCACGAGCCGAAAAACATCAACCGCACGCTCACACAAAATGGCCGCACTGAAGTTTTACCCACGCTCCTGTAGTACCTAAAAAGATCAACTGGTGGCGCCATTGTGCTATGGCGGTAGCATACCTCCCTACCAAGTAAAAAAGTTCCGTGCGGAGCACAGAGATGCCGCTAGTAGTCACCTGCCACAGGAAATGTCGAGTGGTCCAAATTTGTCCCGATATGCGGTAAAGGGTTAAAAAACACCGCTCTAGGTCCAATGAGAGGAAATAGGTACCTACTTTATCATCGAATCAGTCGGCATAGGAAGAGATAATGATGTTGTTGAATTTTCTGTAAAGTCAAAAGTTGCTGGCTCCTCACCCTGTTGTTGCTAGAGTTCCTCATTTTAGCGTAGTCTTTGCGATAAAACAATAATAAATAGATAGGTGTTATAATGACACCCAACAGGCAATTTCCAAAACTATCCAAATCTATACAAAACCATCGAAATTTTTCAAAATCCCAATGGAAATGGAATGTCCACGCATGCCCAAACGAAGATGAACGCCAAGATAAGCGCGATGAATATCCGACATTATAAAAGATTTTTCTTTAATATTAGCCGCCATAATTGGATCCAATGTCGCTCTACTTTTGTCGGATATGATCTCTACATGCATATTATTTTTGGTTAATCGGCTTATACACCCGAAAACCCATACTTGTCGTTTAAGCAAACGCCCCCTATCATATTTTCGAGTGTATAAGTGCGTCTCATCCACTTCGACAATGTCATCATCCCCACCAATCATGACGCGACCATGCGTTTCGGCCACTGCTCTAAAGAAGTGGTACTGCAGCAGCCTCTCCGTAACATTTGTGTCTTTCGCCGCTTGAGAAACTTTATCGCGCCTGAAAAAATGCATCAACAAGCGCAAAGTCACTTGTATTGATAGATGACTCTTATCGAAAAACGTATTCTTAGTCGGTGACAGGACGACATTACAGCCTTTTTTATAGCACCGATAACGATAACCCAACTTATAAGAATCCCTTTTTTCTTTCGACATATAAGTTTTACATGTTGGGCATTTGGCTTTTGTTGGCAACAAAAGCCAGTCTTCAGCAGCCTTTATGGCTTACTCCTCCGAAGCAATAGTAGCTGCGTAATTCCAAAGGTTGATATTACGAGCCAAAATCACCTGTAAATGCAACATTTTTAAAATCACACCAAACTACAAGAAAAATACAAAATGAATCTAATACCCCACGAAAATACCTAACTAATTTAATACCCCGAAACTCCAAAAAACACTAAAACCCGACAGAGCCAATCTATACAAATACTTAAACCCCAACAAAAGCTAAACTACAAAAAATATTAAAAGCCCTAAAAAAGAATTAAAACCCAACAAAACTAGAACCCAAAACCCCTAAGAAAACAAGAATAACCTCACAATCACTGAAAATCCGAAGAAATAAGTATGAAGATTTCTTTGAAATTCTCGCGCTTACATCACCTCGGTTCGAAAAGTGGTGGGGGGTTTTGCTGCTGATCACAAAACCGCGCGGGCACACCGCGCGAATGGGCACCGTAGTGTGCGGACGTGTGCTGAGCTCTAATTTTTAATTTAATTTCGGATTTAAAAAAAAATACAAAAGAGTGCTATTATGACACATATTTTTTATGAGGTTGTATAAAATAAGCGTGTTTTGTATGGGAAACTTTTTTTAAACTTGATAATTACCGAAATAATTATTTTTCAATAGCTAATAAAGGAGGCGAAGGTGACCTTCTTCTGTTCACGAACGCTCTGGAAGACGTATCAAAACACTGGACTGGAATGGACGGGGCATCAATATAAATGGTGAATATATTTCACACCTTCGATTCGCTGACGACATAGTCATCTTGGCTGAATCACTGGAGGACTTGTCGGAGATGTTGCGGGGCCTAAATGTTTCTTCCAGACGGGTGGGTCTGGGAATGAATGTGGATAAAACTAAAGTTATGTTCAATTCATTCGTAGACCCAATACCGATCACCGTCGATAATGTTAGCATCAAAGTTGTTAAAGAGTACACGTACCTAGGCCAGATGGTCCAGTTAAGTAGAAACAACTTCGACAAGGAAGCTGACAGAAGAATCAGGTTGGGCTGGGCAGCATATGGAAAGTTGCGCAATATTTTTGAGTCATCATCACTTCCCCAGTGCCTTAAGTCCAAAGTCTTCGGCCAGTGCGTCCTTCCAGTCCTTATTTATGGGGCCGAGACGTGGACACTAACAAAAGGCCTCGTCCATAAATTCCAAGTTGCTTAACGAGCTATGGAGAGGGCTATGCTTGGAGTTTCTCTGAAGGACAAAATCCGGAACCAGGAGATCCGACGGAGAACCAAAGTGACCGACATAGTCCTAAAGATATGCAAGTTGAAGTGGCAATGGGCGGGGCATATGTGTCGTAGAGCCGATGGTCGATGGGGCAGATGAGTTCTAGAGTGGAGACCACGAACGACACGCCCTGTAGGACGGCCTCCGGCCAGGTGGACCGACGACCTGAAAAGAGTGGCGGGAAGCGGTTGGATGCGGAAAGCTGAGGATCGGGTATGGTGGCGTGAACTGGGGAAGGCCTATGTCCAGCAGTGGACGACTCCGGGCTGTTGATGATGATGAGCTAATAAAAAGTTGGTGATTCGGTTCTGGCGCGTGATGTGGTCATAACTAACCTAACCTGACCCATTAATCTTTTTATCTCGATAATTATATCTCGGTAAATATTAATCTGAGCCAAAAAATTATACTAACAAAACATGCTCATTTTAACACGTTTTATAGGACCCATAAATAAAAATAAGGTGTTATATTGACATAAATTACTCGTCTCCGAAATTTGTGTCTCGGAGCCCTTTAAAATGAGTAATGTTTGAACCTCAATATCTCGGTAAATATTGATCTGAGAAAGAAAGTTAAAATAACAAAACATGCTTATTTTAGTTCTTTTTTTGAATCTTCACGATTCAATCTAATTTAAGCCTAAAAAAAGGCAAAAAGAAAAACCAGAAACGGCCCACCCTTTGCTACCGTTCCTGTTGAACGCTGGACGGAAATGACATTTAGTTGCAATGTGACCTGTCCTCGAGCAGCTGTAACAAACCCACGACTTCTTGAAGCACTTAACTTGTAAATGGTTACCTCCACAACGGCTGCATTCTGTAACACGCGCATTCTCCTGACGGCGCCCCTGTTGGCGTCTGGGGTTAATAGCTTTGTTTCTGCACCACATAGCTTTGATCCAGCTGGATATCTTTAGTTTCTTTATCTGCGCTCTCATAAGCTGAAGCTACTATTACTATCTCCGCAAACGAAAGGCTGTCACCCATTGTGTAGTTTACCGCCGGGATTCCTCTTCCAGCAGGAGTGCCCCGTACAGCCGTAGCTGAGAAACTCAGGCTTCGCTGCTCCGACTGCAGGGGCACGCGCTGTCTGGAGCTGCTGTCAGCTCCGGCGCGCCACCTAACAGTGGCTCCTTTTCCTTATTGCTATGAACATACCAATTCAGTCAGTCATTTTATTTATTTTTTTGTCGCCTCCACGGCCGCCCGCCACGGTGCCCTCGCCTCCTCCACCTCCTCCTGTGTGAGTGGCCGCCGGGGTTCCTCTTCCAGCAGGAGTGCCCCGTACAGCCGTAGCTGAGAAACTTAGGCTTCGCTGCGCCGGCTGCAGGAGCACTCGCTGCTCTGGAGCTGCTGTCAGTTCCGGCGCGCCATCCAACAGTGGCTCCCTCTCCTCATTGCTATGAACATACCAATTCAGTCAGTCATTATATTTATTTCTTGTCGCCTCCACGGCCGCCCGCCACCGTGCCCTCGCCTCCTCCACCTCCTCCTGTGTGTGGCCGCCGGGGCTCCTCTTCCAGCAGTTGTTAACTAGCATTGGCTACACATTAATTGAACCATACATATTGGCTTTCTTATTTATGGGCAGGTGACTAAACTTTAGCAAAATATTTTTCTAAGCCAAAGGTAAAAAATTGTGTAAATTGTGTAGGGTACTTAGAAAAAATAATACTGATCAACCCATGAATGCTTTACAGCCCGTGCCAGTATGTAGTCTCCATCATACTCGTCTGTTATTAGGGTTATTTCACACGTACCACAACCACACCACGTCGCAGCGTTAAAATGCGGTCAAGCAGTGGTTACGTGTGAATTGTGTCGCTGCAGCATTTTGCAGTTGCGTTGTGGTGCCTACAGAATGTGGTTGTCGCTAGCAGTTGCGTTGTGGTTCCGTCGTGTGCAGACGCAGTTATACTCCGACTTTCATAGAGGGAACACGCCTTGTATGGACTCATGGAATTCGAACAGGAAACATTGGTGTTGTTGTCCTTTTTATGGCTTTTATTCGTAAGAAGACGTCGGCATATTCGTTGAAATAGAATTTATTGGGTACATCCCTTATTGGAAAACAAAAGTAAAAGCCAATTTCGTACTGATTATCCCATACTTAGAAGGTTCAAGAAGAAGTTTTATAAACAATTTAGAATGAGCACGAATACATTTGACTACTTATTAAACGAACTGAAGAGTGATTTGCAAAAAGAGGACACGGTCATTAGAAAGAGCATACCATCTGTTGAACGTCTGGCAATGACATTGAGGTGAGTAAAGTTTTTTTATAGTTAACCATTGTTTTAATACGTATACAATAAATGTGCAAATTAATGAATTGACATTATATTAAGGTTAAATTAAGACTGGCACCTTTCATATTATATATTCATGTCCGTTACGGCCTCATCACACTTACGACTTACGAGTTGCGAGTGAATTTTATATGGAGGCGATCACGCAGCGAGCTCGTCGCGTCTGATTTTTGATAGAAGACACGCTCGCAACTCGCGAGTGATAAGGGCCTTACGCACACGCCACGCATCCGGTCTACCCGCCTTTATTATTTTTATTACCATTGAGTTTATTTGCACTTGTGGCAGGGAGGATAGGGAGGCAAAAAGCAAAGGCCGTATACGATTGTATTTTTAATTGCCATTCCTAAAAAACAGAAATTAATCAATTAATTCAATCTGCAAAAATGTCCTCTATAATCGAAGCTTGAGAAGAGTCGCTGAATGGAGATTCTGATACTGACATATCTCATCGTGTGGTTTCAGTACGCAAACTGCTAAGCTGTGGAGAGCCTGTTTCCATGTCTTGCATAAACTGAGACCTAGACGAAGATGGTCGCTCGTACTGTTGGTATCCATACGCTGGTGTCGTATACCCCTGTCCGTGATTGTAATTGTCATTACGTGTATTTGTAGGTGTATGATATTTTTGAATTACATTCAATATTTCTATTTGAGCATTCATTTTCCAATCATCGCGTATGGACTTAAATCTATCGTATAAAGATAGCAAAAAAATGCATATCACTGTCACAGGACTTTGCAGGTTCCTGTTTACGTGTAGTAACATGATCGTTCAAATGACTTGTTAATTTCTTTATTAACCCATATTCTGCATCATCTTTTTTTGGATTATTTTTTGGTTTCTTCCATGTTTCAAAATCACTGGCGCTAGTAGTATTCTCGCCTTCAGTATCGATTTGTTCCATGTCATCGTCTTTGTTTTGTACGGATAGAGAGGATTTTGTGGTCCTTTTTTCAGACAGCGGCTTTAAAAAAGACAATTGATTAAAGTAGTAATATCTCCTTGAACTACCTGCACCAGAAGCGCTTTTCTGTGTATTTTGTTTTTTTAAGTCTCTGTTGAAAGAGTCCCTTAAGCTTCTCCATTTTCTTTGTAAGTTGGCAGCTGAAAAAATAATTGTTTAATTGAACATATGTAGAAAAGTATAGGTAGTTAAATAAAAAAAAAACATATAAGTTGTATTTAAGGTAACGCATATAATTATTTTAAATTAGTTTAGTAGTATATTAATTATATTATCCAATGCACAGAATGTAAAAAACACTGTTGTAATTTTGGGAAATGATTAAGTATCGATTATAGATTACCCGAAGAAAAAAAAACATGTCTTTATTTTATTAGCTTACTTTTAATTTAATTCAATAGTGTACAACATTAATCTACTATTTTGAATTTATTTAAACAAAATAAAATTAACTAGATTATTTTATTTGTCCTGTAATTTTTAATATTATTTTTTTGTTACAGATATTTGGCAACGGGTTGTTCGTTGGAAGACCTCGCGAGTTCATTTAAATGCGGTACTTCAACTGCTAGTAAAATTGTCCAGGACGTGTGCCGCCAGATTTGGGATAAATTGCAGCCTATTCATTTACCAACACCTAATAAAACAATGTGGCAAGATATAGCAAACAAATTTAAAAATAAAGCAAATTTTACAAACTGCCTAGGGGCTGTAGATGGCAAACATATTAGGATTATTCATCCACCACATTGGGTCATTGTTCTGGAATTATAAAACATTTCTTTTCTATCGTTTTAATGGCCGTATGTGACGCGGATTATTTATTCGTGTATGTTGATGTAAGAGCCTACGGTAAAACTGTCGATTCAACTATTTGGAGAGACTGCAGTTTATATAATGCAATGGAAATAAATAATTTAGATCTACCTGGACCGCAACCAATTACCCCTCATGGTAGGGCCTTGCCTATGGTATTCATTGGCGATGAAGCCTTTGGATTACACAAACATTTGCTGCGACCATATAGCGGCAAGCAATTAACTATGAAAAAACGTGTTTTTAACTATAGATTATCACGAGCACGAAGATATGTGGAATGTTACTTTGGAATTTTATCAAACAAATGGCGAATATTGCATAGGCCAATTAACGTGTGGATTGAATTTGCAACAGACATAGTAAAAGCGTGTATCGTATTACATAATATAGTACGCAAGCGAGATGGCTATAAATTCGAAGACACTTTATCAATAACTTCCAATTTGTTACAAATGAGACCTTTTTTTCAAAGTCATAACGGGATTCGAGCTGAATCTGTTAGAAATGAATTTGCCGACTATTTTGTGACTCCTGAAGGTGAATTATCGTGGCAGTACAATAAAGCGTGAATAGGGTTGGTAAGTCAATGTTGAAATGGGCAAATAAATACTAATAAATAAACTCACCGCCCTTTTTTTTTTTCTTTTGTTTCCTTAGTATCAAAATCTTCATAAAACTTTTTGCAAATGATTTCCCATGTTTTGTTTTTTAGTATGCGATTAGAATATTCTTCTGTCCTATGGTCCTATGATCCCAAAGGCATGGCAAATTATGTATCTCCTCAATAAACAAATCTGTGTCAAAAGTCTCGCAGTCGGACATTTTTATGACATTCCGCACAACCACCCATCACCGCAATACAACGCTGAATGAACGAAGCGGGGAGAGCGCAGGCGCGCGCTGTAGTTGCGATGTGGCCGGCCGCTAGTTGGTGTTGTCGCCGTGGTTGCGTTGCCGTTGCGACGTGGTTGCGATGTGGTCGTATTACACACGCGGTCGATGATGACGGCAAAATGTGGTACGTGTGAATTGTACTATTTATTAAACATACAAAATATGCGCCCGACCACGTGTTGTGGTTGTGGTGTGGTTGTGGTTGTCGTGTGGTTGTGGAACGTGTGAAACAACCCTTACACCACTGCTACCACTGGTAGAAGCCAAGTGATGGCGCGAAAGGCAGAAGGACCACTCCTTAAGATAAGGAGAATATGTGGGAACAGCAGGGACGAAGGTCCCTATGTGTCCCGAAGGCGAAAATGGTAATGTATGTAAGACGAAGCCTGCCGTACCTTTATTGACGAAGATGGTCGGGTGCGGCGGCGCCGCTTGGTGCACTGGTTCTCCTTCTTCACCACTGTTCTACACTTTCTTTACTTCGTTTTTTATGATTATATAGCGCGCGATTTTTTATGTATATTTTTTGCGACAGATGTCAATTTCGAAAATATTTTTTTTTTCTTATATTTTTTTGGCAGGCGTGCCGGTGACTTGAATATGAGGTCGAGGTTTTAATGATGTGACATGAAAGAAGGTGAAATGTTGTTAAATAAAGAGATGGCGGTAACACCAAGAAATCGGGTTCCAAGGATGAAGCTGGAAGGCGAACTTGTTCAGTTGATGTCTTTTGTTTTGCCAATTTCCTTTCTCTTTTTTTGTTTGATTCGTTGCTTTCTTACTGTTGACAATATCATTTCCTCTGTTTACAGAGCCGTTTCTAGAGGACGTTGCCGTAACTGTTGAACTGTAGTTTATCCAAAAAGATCAAATTCATCCATTATCACTTAAACAACTTTGACTTAAGAAAGTGTTTCGCATCCTTACGTTTAAAAAATCATTCTCTCTTGCCATTCTACACGCCCTTGTCCAACAAAGTAGTCAGTATAACCTTGTCTTCTGAGGATTGCATTACTTGCATTTTTAGAATGATTAAAAAAAAACATATACGGGTTTACTCACGTTGTAGAAGTCGAGTACGTGATTCATCATCAGAAGAGCCGATCAGTCGCGGCGGCGGCCAACCAAACACTGCGAGCAATTGCCCTGTCCGTTAATTTGAGTACGTTGTCACACACCATTTGGTAGCTTCCGCGTCCTATTTTTTAAGTTTTTTCATATTACACCCATTCGGTCGTTTCTCAGGGTGCCCAAAGATAAGATGCCATATTCATTTCGCAAGTTGTATATTAGTGGAAACTATGAGAACCAGTTATTAAAATACACTGGATATTGATTTCTTATGTATCGTACTGTACAATTTTATGACAGTTCTGCTTCTATGCCGAGAAAGTTATTATCACACTCGGTAAACTCATAGCCATCAAAAGTTTTGGCACCGTTGTAAGCAAAAAAGTCAGACTTATTCCTGAATGTCTGTTCTCCCATAAAATTTAAAACCCCACTTTTTTGGTTTCATAGGCATGTACTGTCTCAGCGTCTAGAGCCTGCCTTTTTGCATTTATAAGGCCCCATCGTCTCATCAACGAAATATGCACGTTTTCCATACATGAGAAGACCGGCTGGAGCGAGGTTCGTCGTCAATAGACTCCCCACCCTAAACGAAACTTACTCCATTATTTAATGGTGGAAAATTACAGAGACGTATCCACGTGCACAGCATCTAGCCTTTTTATATCGGTTGGGTTGACCCCTTCTTTTGTCAAGAACTTGATCACGGACCGACTCCAATTTTAAACTGATTAATGAATATTTCACTTCAGTTGTTATTTCAAATTACAAGCAGGGGATTTTTTATATAAAGTTAAAGCTAGTAACATTTGCTCTAAATAGTACCTTGTTCCCTGCATATTTCTTCGGTAATTTACCAGCTGACTTTGTACCATGGAAAAGAATGAGTTGCTTAGTTTTAAATTTAATAAATTTTGAACGGACACATTATCACAAATGTTTCTAAACGTGTTTAGTTTTGTTTTGCCCCTAAATGTATCTGTAAAAATAGTCAAGCTCATATAATTATATATATGATGACTGGTATTTTAATAAATATGATACGCCTGAACGGCGATACTAACCCAACATTATCGCATCGCATTCTACAAGGATATTTTTCTTGTAAGATGGGCATGTGTCTATAATAATAATAAAAACAAACACATGACTAATCTGATAAATTCAAATTAAAAAAAAATTAAACATGCCATCGCCATTCCACCGTCCCCCGAAACCGTGGTGGTCAATCTGAATAAAACCGTGATTGTCGATCAATCAAATCACAAATTAATAACAAGATCACTTAATACTTTCAATTCTCGGCATTTAAATAACACTTTTTACTTATTGCGTAATTGCACAGAAAATTCTCTTACAATGCTGATGACATTTTGTTCCACAGAGAAAACAACATACGTCACTCTATCTTATGAGCAAAGAGCGTAGTCATTACATTTCGAGTAAAAAACATCGATAAAGCGGCGTACCAACATGACGTCAAAAAATTTTGGCTACTTGAACTTAAGTCATAATAGTGGAAATAACCTTTAGGCTACTTGAACCTAACCCATAATAGCGAGAAGAACCGGGGATCGCCGAAAATGGCGGACGGTCGCGAAATGAAGAATTTTATGAAGATTTCTTTAGCTGATTGTGAAGGAAATACGTAGCGAAAACGGTAGTTTTTACGCTCTTATTCTTTTCCCATATTTAGATAATACATTTGAATCGTATTGTCTGAGGATACAGTCGAGTTCATTTACATCTACACACTTACGAGAACATAAATATCTGAACACGACCCTATTGTCAGGAGCATAAAATCGTGTTCAGATATTTATGTTCTCGTAAGTGTGTAGATGTAAATGAACTCGACTGTACGTGCGGCGTATTGGAGAAACGTGATCTAAAAGATCGTGAAGTTTTGTAAGGCGCCATCTCGCTTCCTCCCTAGTGTTCCCGTTCTGTCATTTTCGATTTTATCATATAGATACTTCTTAGTTAACAATTAATCAGATAATGGGATGTCTAAAACTGGCTCAGTCGTCTGAATCAGTGGCAATTAAATAAAATGTTATTGGACGAGCTTTCTTTGGCGGTTGTAGAAAGGCTGCTGAAGGGTCTTCAGTGTTCATCATTGCAGTGTTGCGTTTTTCCGGGCTTGAATAATTAGGCAATATTTTGCCACACCGCTTCTTTGGTCTCGTATTTTGAATTTTGTGGAACATTAGGTTTCATCTACAACAATGAGCAACAAGTTATTGGCTTATGCTGGGAACAGCAATTGTTTTCAATTAGTACATTTCCCAATTATGTTATAGGTACACTGAGGAATATTTTGTTTTATTTATTTTATTTCATTTATTTAAATAGTCAAAATAATGAGTGATTACGTTGAACTAAGACCTAACTTCCTAAACTCGGGACTCGTTTTGGGAAGAAAGGAGGGGTAAAGTTATAGGTCATACAATAAGACAGTCCTACAAAAAAAATTTAATTTAATAAATGAAAAACGCGGTAATTCAAAAATAAATAATAATAACAACTAACGTAAAAAAAATGTAGTCAAGTTCATCATAATCCGAAAAAAAAACTCCTAAGGCATTACCTAATCTACCTTAAGGCAGCTCCGACTTGGCTTAGGTTAGGTACAACGACGAGCGAAGCGAGTTTTTCCTGAATCATTAATATGGCTATAATACCTAAAAAGGAAACAATTATAAAATAAATATATATATTTTGAAATTATATTAAATGTTATTATACTCAATTAAATTATTATTTATTTTTATATCGATCATAACACACCCGTAATATATCGAACAGATCTCTTTGAACTGTCGGCCCGTTTAGGAGAATATCATTCAGAGATACATTTTTGTTGGTTTTCATTGAGCCATCAAATACTGAACGCAATCGAGTAGTCTTACTATCTGACTTAAGAACTGCTTGATTAGGTAAATAAACAGCCTCTTGATGTCGCTGGCAATCCTGGAGGTCGACATAATGCCCGTGATTTAATTTAACATAGTCTTGAATAAACTTTCGGTACTTAGAAAAAAAATTGGGACCCTTATGCAATTTTTTCTCTAAATTTAAAAACCTGTTTAATGCAAAATGGAATGGATTCTCTAAAGTATAGTTCACCTCGCTAAATGGCCACTTTAAGAGGTCGCCAACTCGTTGGCTAGCTCTCTCTCCCACTGAGCGTAAGCGTGAGCGAGATGGAAGTGCGTGCTCAGAAGCGCAGAAATCATGTTTTTTGAGTTGTGTCATAAACGTGTGCATTTTATATTGAAAATAGTTTTACAGTTTTTGAGAGCTTAAATTGTGCATCTATTAAGCTAAAAAACATTGTTAAAAACGGAAGGGTTTTGAAGATTCAACCGAAAATATCTAAAAAAATGGTTATGTTTGAGAGATAAAAGTATCGAGAAAATTATTACCAATCGTGTTTTCACGTTGACAAGATTGAAGAAAAACTGTTTTAAGTTTCTTATTTCCAAGGGACAGATTTTTAATCACTATGGATTTTGAGATCTAGGATCATTCACCTGACGAATTTTGCATGGGTAAAGCCTAAAGGCATTGCAACTTCAAACCGACCTTCCTTTATCTGCGTAGTTTTGTTAAATATATATTTAGCCAGACATTCGATCGTCAGCTCGATAACGAAATTTCGTAAGTGAAGCTACTCTTTCTATCGATACCATAAACAATCATCGAGTTTATCATCGTGAATGGAAATAATGAATGGATCATAAAACGCCATTTGCATTCCGGAAAAAAAACGGTAAACGGTAAATGGACCAGCTTATATGCCGCATTTAACCCCTTTCTTCCTTTCTTCCGTTTTATTTACAAAGCACAGAAAATGTTTTGTCAAGTTTGGCTCTGTAGTCTTTGTCTCTCAAATAGTTTTAGATCTCTTCGAAATAGCTACAAAATTTAATTTTTCAACTTTTGTATTCCTTTCAGTCGACAAAAACCCTTTGATAAATTCTTCGAACCGTACATTTAATTTAACCAACTCGGAAGTTATTTTGTCTTGGTTCTCATTTAGAACCCGTTGGTTCCCCATCACTCGTCCCCGTCACTCGTGGTGACACCAGACGGCCCCGGCAAAATTTTCACGACTTTCAATAGTGTTATCGTAGGTTTTGGGGCAGATATTAGCGTTGCTTCGGTATTATCGCTTTTAATTGTTGTCTTTGTTTGCAGGCATATTGGCAGGCTATGAACGTGTGCAGCCGAGAATGGGGTATTATCTTTATCATGTTGAGATACCTCACTCAAAAGTCGCACTGAATTTAACGTCTTCTTTTTGATAGTTCTTTTTCTTGAGTTTTTTGATTGGTCGTTGACTTCTTTTGAGAATACTTTGTTTATAAACTATGTGCATATGACATTTAATGAATTGGGCTGTTGTAAATTTGTTTTTGTCTTTGTTAGCTTAACGTTTAGTTGTAGATTTATTACTTTTGATGAATTTGCATAGAAACCCGAGCCTTCCGAAGATTAAAGCTTATAACCAATCTCTGGAATTGCTCTATAGAGGACTCCTTTGACCAGTAATACGCTTCAATCCTGGTACTATGTATGGCACAAAGGTCTTTGCAAACCAGTTGCCATATCAGCTAAGCCTCGAATGTCAATCTAGGACAGACAACCAAACGACTACTAAAGTAGTATATTTCACCAAGTTGAATCATTCTGTTCATTGACATTGCTTTGAAGGAGAGAGTCTACCACATACCTTATACCATTAAGACAGGTCTCAGTATCCATTTTTAAACAGAGACAAATCTGTGTACCAATACCAATAGTAAAATATATGTGTCAGACGTGTTCAGTCAGTAGGTAAGGTGTGTTGAAAGTGAAATTATTAACAAGGCTTTTGACAGACATAGTTTATTTTAACAATTTTTCTAACACAAATTATCAAATTGCCTGCACTATAGTAGGGCAAAATTGAAACAGAGTGAATTACATAACTTTACCCTGAAATCTTAGTCTGAGTCAGTATCAGGAATACTTATTGTAAGAGCACTGATTACTCAATTGCTCAGATAGGCCTGCGAGAGTCCCAGTAAAACATTCTCAAAACTTTCGAATCGTCTTTAATCTCAAAATACTTAAGGTTTACAGATCAGTCTTAAAATGTCTAACGACCGGAGGATACTCCGGAAACGAAATTGGGGGAAGAGTCCTTATTTTTCAGCTTGAGCGGCCGGAGGGGTCCCCGGAATGGGGAGATTCTCGGCGGATCCCTGAGCGTAGAGGGGGGTTTCCTTTTGCTCCCGCGGTCTGTCCCGAGGCCTCCCCGGACTCCTGGCCTTCCGACTGGGAGGCGCCCGCAGTCTTTTTCGGCCTAGAGCTTATCATGCCCTTCACATTTCCTATGAAGGGAAATTCCCTTTCCAGTTTTTTAACATCTTCGCGGGCCACCCTGAGCTCCTCCTCTAGTCTTCTTATCTTCGCCCGTCCCCTCGTCTACTTCTCGAGAGCGGCCAGCTTTTCAAAATTGATCAAACTCATTCTTTCCTCAGGTCACGCTCGCGGGCAACGTCGGGATCAATGTTCCTTTATAAATCCATTTCACACACTATCATCGTTCAATATCTCATAAATTGAGACCAGTCCATATAATATAACCGTTCCTGATAATAAAATTTTAGCCCCACCAACGCCATCCGCTGGTCCTTTTCCATGGGAGGCTTCAAAGAAATTCCATGTACCAAATTTAAATCCATAGTCAGAACACCTCTTCTGGAACATTTAAAAATTATTCTTTTGCCTATATTGAGTGGCAGGACTGTCTGAAAAAACGTGTATTTTCTTCGCTTTCAGCTCTTTGGTACAGTACTGCGCAATGGGGTCCAAGTGGGCCCAAATAGCACCGGGACCATGCTCATTTATTGGTGAAATCGAGCATATCGATAAAGGCTTTTTATTTTTTGTGTAGAGTACACTTGTGTGAAGTGTAATCTGGTTCCTACTTGCGCCGAAATGTACTGCCTGAATTTCCTCGGCTTGTTTGCAGGCAAAGTTTTCGGAGAAATCACAAACAAGAACGACTTCGTCATCTTCAAGATTCTCTATGCATTTTTTCCATGATTGGTATTGATGATTGACATTGTAGTGATGCGTTTTGATTTGTCTTAGATATTTCAGGAACTCCTTGATTAAGTTACCTACTGTCCCCTAATCGTTGTTTTAGCATATCTTTTGGACTGTTTTTCTTCAGATTTTCCTTTCGTGACTTTAGTTTACGTATGTGTTACAATTTTCCACTGCTGCCACTGTATGGGAAGGCTTGTATCTATGGTTGGGTTAAGGATTGGGACCTTATCTTTGCAATCCATCCACTCTGAGTAAAACATTTGACCGATGCCGAGCTAGTAACTTCTCCCAAAATGTCACCCAAATCCGATGATTGAAGCACACCTAATCTCTTCAAAGCTGTAGTTTTGAATAGCATGTTAGTATGTTTTACACAAGCACATGTGTTTCGATCTTGGATTTTTGGATGAACAACGTAAAATGGCCGGAAACGACAAAAGGTTTGGAAAGATGCTCTCCCGCCTTCAGCTTTATATTTCTTATGAAGCTTGTATAATGGTTCAGTCAAATATCTTTTCTGCATCTTGTTTTTATTTTTCGTTTTACGAGGGTGGATCAAAAAGTACCTGTGTTAGAAATGGAGACGCATATATTTTTTAAAAGTTTTATTTTATTTTTCAACATAATCTCCTTCTAGGTCCTTACACTTTTCCCAGCGTTTCGACCACTTCTTTAACCCCTCCAAAAAGTAGGATTTGTCAAACTCTTCAAAATACGCTTCTGTCTCAGGTATAACCTCCTCGTTTGACCTGAATTTCTTTCCCCCGAGCCATGTTTCTTTTAAAGTTATATCATCTATCACATCTATTGCTTCATCTTGTTGTGTCTGTTTTATCAAACAATTATCTTGTAATTATTTTGATCCATCTAGACGTTTTTCCATATCCTTATCCAAAGATTTCAATGTTACAGTTTCACTTTTTTTTTCTTCTTTCAAATTCCATTACGGAGGATCCAATAACTGCCTTCTGGATCACTTGTAAGGGTAGTCTGTAGTTACTCGAGTGAACTGCTAGATCATGACCCAAAAAACCCGCCAAATGTTCTGTGTATTAATCATTTTTCTTTGCATGCAATTGAGACATCGTGGCTATGTGGTGCCTTACACCGGTAGATGTTATCATTTTAGGATTGCTTAATTTGCACATACTTTTTATTCTGTTGAGGCATTTTCCACCATCAAATGGGCGACTGGTAAGTGGTCTACCAAAAAGCAAAGGATTACTTTCGACAACTCCGACCAATTTCCGACTAGCAACAATAATGTCTATTTCTCCGCATCTGTTTTGTTAGCAGTACTGGAACTGAGCGAGTCCGTTTTCCAGGAATCATAAAGACGTCCAGCTGTTCAATGGCTTCTTTTTGTTCTTGTGATAATAGCTCCAAAACTTTGGCGGTTGTTTCTTCTTCCTTCCTGTTTAAATAAAAACAAAGTTCCGCTTCAGCTACATCTCCAGCCCTTTTTTTATCCATCACTATTATATGTGCAATTGTGACTTCACACAAATTTTCATAATTCAAAACCGTGACATCTTTTTTCAGGTCTTTTGAATAACTCTTTTCAAGTTCGTGGATTTTTTCTGTTATTTTCCGTTTGTCGTCGTCAAGTATGCTCGGCATGTTCCTGAAAAAAGAATAATGTCGGATCATGGGCTATAATTGCTTGGCCGGCTGTATCGTCCTTTAGCTGATGAGCCGTCGGGTCGATTGAGCTTTTGATAAGGCGGCGTAGGCCAAGGATGTGTCGGTCTCGCGAGCCGTCGGCTCAGTGGGGCGCGGCCCGTTCGGGAGATTGATCCGTCGTCGGACAGAGCTGGTATATGCAGCGAGTCGTCGGGCCAGTCGGGCATCGGACGGGCCCAATACAGAGCCATTAGGGGCCGACGGATCACTCGATCCGACGGCTCAGATGTAGGGATAAGTTGTCCCATCCGTTCCGTGTTTTTCTTTTGTGGCTAGCACATCGTGTTCTAGCGTTAAAAGCAGGAACAGGTGTTGTATGCACGCTGTTCCTTAGATAATGATTCCTGGTGGAGGCAAGCCATCCATCCGGGATGTTGTGAAATTATCTCGTAGGGTTCTAACTAAAGAGAATAAGGCTTACCTCAGTCTTCTACTTGCAGAACTAAAGGTTAGATAGTTCAATTATATAAATCGCTTTTCGAACGAACCCACGTCGTTACTCGGGGAAAAGTTAAAGCGTACTGAACAATCAGCTAGCTGGCGCGAGTTGGGACGCTTTGCGGTGACGTTACGCTAGTGTTGCCACTTAAAATAGCTGCAAAAGTAGGGTACAGGGATCTTGTAGAACAAATTAATTGGGACAAAAGCCGATCGTAATCTCAAGGTGGGTCAAGCATAGGCTCGGACCTCTAAATAAATGTAACTATCTTCTTATTAAGTCGGTAACCAACTCCGTTATGACCTCTCTGAGGCTGTCGATGCTGACGCGCACTCCCGCCATCTCCTGCTGGATGCGGTTGAGCGCCGCCAGCTTGTCGCGATCGACGTCCAGCAGGCGCGCGCGCACGTCCACCTGCCGGCTCTGCGTGTGCCACCGCCTCCGGCGAGCTCTGCCGGCTGAACGACAATAATACCTTTACGAACCATATCAATGATTTTATAACAGGAACCACATAGTGTTAACTCGTATTTTTCTACTTCACCTTTGTTCCAAGAAATCTATAATCGCATTCTGTTATACTTACTGCTTCTTTAACTTAGATTAATCATCAAATTAAGCTACAGTCGAAAACGAGGGCAACCTATTAAGTTACACCTGACAACTTCTTGATTTCTATGGAACATTATTTATTTTATATATTTATTTCTTTACACTTGCTGCCAGTATCTAGTATTGAGATTGAGATTGAGATATTTATTGATAAAATTATAGAATTTTACATGTCATTTCATTATTTAACATAAATAGTATTTCAATTTTAAGTATACAAAGGAAATAATCTTACTTGGCGGACAGACAGGCGTTCTACTCGCCGCTGTAGGTGTACGGCTTTGCGCTGTCGTCGACCCTAGAATAATAGTTTATTTATCTCAACAACATTGTTCTTGCAAATATTGGCCGGGTGCAGAGGTCGCGTAGGGAAAGCGAAAATGATCGCAGCGCTTGATGTGGCCAAAAGCGGTTACTTTGGCCTCTCTGTTTCTGTCAAACGTCATACTTTTCACTTATAATGCTTACGTTTTCTGCTATAAAATAATAAACTGAAAAATGGGTCACGATAGGTGTTGTGAGGTAAACTGCAATAATACAGGACGAAACAGCAATTGCAAATTTTATGCTTTCATAAACCGAGTTGGAAGTTGGAAACAAGATCAGAAAATGAAACGGATCGCTGCTGTTAGAAGAATAAAGTAAGTGTATTAAACTAAACATATTTATATCTATTTAGTGCAATAATAATATTATGATAGTGTAGTGTATGCGAGAAAGAGAGGCGTGTATCTGTCGTCTCCTGCGCACACGGCACGTGCGAGACGCGCGGACGCCGGCCAGTCGGGTACCGAACGTATGGGCGAGAGGTGTATGTGCGTGCTCGATATTGGAAGTGGTGACCGTGTGGCAAGGAGCCGATATTGTGATTGTTGTTTATCCCTGTCTCTCACATCCATGTCTTGGTCTCTATGGGTATTTTCTATTGTATCTATCATTGGAACTTTATCCTTAAATTTTCGCTGAAAAATCAGCTCTGCTGGTGTTTTGCCCGTTGTTGAATGCGGCGTATAATACATAGTGAGATAATCTAAGAGTGCTTCCTTCCAATTTTTGTTTTCAATTTGGCTTATCTTTAAGCGCTTAATTATATCTCTGTTCTGGCGCTCAACTTCTCCATTTTGTTGAGGCCAGTATGGGATAGTGTTGAACAGGTGTATATCATGTTCTCGACAGAATTTTTTGAATTCCTGGCTAATGAATTGTTTGCCGTTATCCGCAGTTATTGTTACTGGGCATCCTAACTGACTAAACATTTCCTTCAATATTGCTATCATAGCTTTGCTCGATATGTCGCAGCAAGCCTCAATCTCTTTTATACCTCGAGTAATAGTCTATTATAACCAGAAGGTAATCTCCAGATGGTAGGGGACCTAAAAGGCCTATGGCCGTATCTACCCATGGTTGTGTTGGCAGTTCTCTTCTTTTCATCGGGTTGTACATACATAGTCTTTTTCTTTTGTTGTTTAGGCGAGGTCCCCGCACAATCGGGACAACGAGTCTGCAATGTTATTTTTCCCAGGTCGGTATATAACTGGGTAGTCATAAGATTGGAGTCTTAGTATCCACCTCTCAATGCGTGCACAAGGTTTGGCCTTTGGACCAAATATTATTTCCAATGGCTTGTGATCTGTCATTAGCTGGAATGATTTTCCAAATAAAAGCATATGAAAATGTTCTACCCCCCAGACTAGAGCTAAGGCCTCTTTCTCAGTCTGGCAATATCGCCTCTCACAATCAGTTAGGGTTTTATTACCGTATGCGATTATACGCGGTCCCGCTTCTTTTATTTGTACTAATATTGCACCTAGCCCTACAGGACTGGCATCGGCGAATACTAAAGACTTGTTCCTGACATTGTAGTATTCTCAGTTGGGTATTTCACTCAAAACGGTCTTTATTAATTTGTTAAATGCTGCCTCTTGGTTTTCCTTCCCCAGTTCAGTTATGTCGGTATTCCTGCCTGTTTTGCGACGCATTGTAGCGGTTTTCTTAGCGAAATCGCTACTAAATACAAACCAGAACATTCACTCGCCGAAAACACTATACAACCTCGTTCCTACAAGCCCAGTGCATCGTTTCTCAGCAATTTAAGCATTATAAAAACCATTAACATTTTCATTTAGATATCCTATACGGATCGACTTGGGCAATTGTCACTGTCAGTGACAAAGTGTCAACCTGACAGCTGGCCGAGCTATTTGAGACAAACCAACGAACGCTTCGACCGGGAGCGTTTCTCAATTATTAGCCGATTTCTGTGTACCCCTCCGGCACCTGTCACCTTAAGAGTTATTATGCTATTAGTATTAAATTGTTTCACACTCTCATATACATTAAAATAAACTAGATTTATTACCGTTATTATTAACAATAAATATAATTAAAAGTAAATCCGTAATTCCAATAATTAAACCTCACTTCTATATACGGTTGTCTATGCATAGAGTTGAATAAAAATGTGACATGGAGGCGTCAACTCTCTCTGGGCGACACGACGAAGCAAGACGGATTCATCCGTGGGTTTTCCCAATTAGAGATTAGAATAAAATATGTAAACTGGTGTTTTAGCTTACAAAAGACGGCCGGTCAACTCGGCGGCCGTTCTCCAAAGCCCTCCAGGGTTAGTTGTGTACTTGTGTGGTGAAGTGTCACGTCACGCCGACCGCGCGCATGTGCGCGGCCTGCGCCCGCGCTCCCTCGGGACCGTGCTCCTGCTTCGCGTCGTCCGTCCTCAGGTTGTCGGGCAACCGGCGAGCCGCGCCGCGGTTTTATCCCGGCGTCGCCATGCCAAGGGCGTGAGGACGCGCGTCCAGCATCCCTCTCCGTCCTTCAGACGTCGTGGCGTCCTCCGGACGCTGCCTTCATATGCGCGCCGCTACGCGCCGCGCCTAACGCCAGCCCCGGCCGCCCCCGTGCCCCGCGCACGAGCACGGCCGAGCCTGGCCTCCTGCACCGACACGTGCTTCATCTCGCGCCCGTGGCGTCCCTGCCGTAGGGCGTTTTCTGCGTGCCTCGCCAGTCGAGGGGACTCCTGGTGAGGCGATCCCAAGGCAGCGGAGGCCTGCTCTTCGCGTCCAACACCGACAGTACTGTCAAAGCGTTAGAGTGAGTCGACTCCTTATCTTTCTATGCGCATAGAATCTTAGCATCGCTAGTTGATAAGAGCCATGTACCTCTGAAATTGCCAACGCCACCGAAGGCCATGTCCCGCGGTCCCCTTTGTTAAGTGTAAATATAATTGCATGCCACTAAAGGGTCTGTTGTATCATTTCACCGACCAATACCATACCTGTGCGAGTAGCCATCGAACGGCCCTTGACCTAAAGGGAAAGTGCCCTCCGATGAGTTGATATCCGGTAACTATTCTTATTCACAGTCGCATTCTTGGGCAAACTCCGAACTATCGTTACTTTTTTCTTTTTATACGCGACAGCATCAGGGGTTCCGTGATAGTGGCCAGAATAGGTATCCATTTACAGACATAGTTAACAAGTCCCATGAAGCTTTGCAGTTACGATATAGTTCGGAGTGCTCTAAAGTTATAATGTTTGAAAAATATGAAATGTAGAATTACTTATAATTTCTAAATGTTTATTGTTTGTTTATTGATGTGCCAAAACTAACAGCTTCCCTTTACTCTCGGTTTGAGGCTGAAACCTTATGTTGTGACCCGTTAGGGCCCCGTTTTTACCCTTTGGGTACGAAACCCTAAAAAGAACAAATCGATTCGTCGTTAATAAGCCTACGCTCAACAAAAGAGTTTCGACTTGCACCGCCAAGGCTATTCAGCCTCTGGGTTATTTGTTCCCATATGCTATTTTTTGTAGTATCCGGAGAGTTTCGACTTGCACCGCCAAGACTATTCAGCCTCTGGGTTATTTGTTCCCATATGCTATTTTTTGTAGTATCCGGCCAACGGAGTGCTCTAAAGTTATAATGTTTGAAAAATATGAAATGTAGAATTACTTATAATTTCTAAATGTTTATTGTTTGTTTATTGATGTGCCAAAACTAACAGCTTCCCTTTACTCTCGGTTTGAGGCTGAAACCTTATGTTGTGACCCGGAGGGCCCCGTTTTTACCCTTTGGGTACGAAACCCTAAAAAGAACAAATCGATTCGTCGTTAATAAGCCTACGCTCAACAAAGAGTTTCGACTTGCACCGCCAAGACTATTCAGCCTCTGGGTTATTTGTTCCCATAGGCTATTTTTTGTAGTATCCGGCCCACGTAGGTACCCCCGAGCCAAATCGGCAATGTTCATTGAGGAACTCCATAAGAACCTCGATTTGCTCGGAAGTACAGTAGCCGGCAAACAACTTGAGCGTGACCTTGACTGCGCAGTAGCCGATTTACGTACAAATTTACATGCGCAGATCCGCCATTTTGGTTCAAGTTGTTTGCCGGCTACTGTAGCCGTGCAGTGCGTCGCGTCGGCGGCATTTTTTCTAGAACACTAAAATAAAATAAATGCATAACTTAAAATAATACAAAACTTGCTGCATTTGAGCTTCTGTGTTTTTAATTAAAAACATGGGATTTTTACTAGTACAGTCAAAAGATCAAAATTCAATTATTTAACTGCATATGCGATGTATACATAACGCATTGGAGAAATAACTTATTGCATTTAACTCAACTGAAATTTATTTCAAGTAAGTACTTAATTATATAAACGTAAATAATAACTTAATTTTTCTAGTTACCTACGATATTTTATTGTACCGTAACATCGGGGTACTTTGTCCCAAAATCATGATACTTTTTACTTCTCGGTTGACTACTTCAATTTAAATCGCACTCTTTTATGGGCTTAGGTGTTTAGTTGTGGATATAATCAACTCATGCACATACGTAAAACTTAATAAATCAACCTTTGAGTATTTTTCTTTTTTTCGCGAAGTTTGAGCCAAAGTTGTACTTTGAAGCGCGTTTCTTTGGTTCCCTCGATTTTTCATGTAGTACAACGTAACCGTTTGCAATAAAAGCACAAAGAAACCTGTTTAGATTGATTACACATATCAAAGAAAGGCATAGTATTTTGATTCATTTATTACACTAAAAACTTCAAAATAATCAACACAAAGTAATAAATCAATCAAACATGGTTTTTTTTAATTACAAACTGTGCCATAACAAACAGAAAAACCTTTTAAACTTATCCATTATAATCGTTTACATATGTAACTATAATTAACATAAAAAAAACGTTGGTTTCCTATCAAATTATTTTACTAGCTAGGCACCTAGTTAACAGTCAACTGTATCTAACCAGTCTTCAAAATTGAGAATCATTTGTGAAGATATCAGACTGCGTACCTATTAATTAAATCAACAAGGACTTAACTAAACAGTATCAATTTCAGGTACAGTAAATAAGCCTTTTATCACAAATTTAGGAACGTTATTTTTTTTATCACATCTTCCCAACGGTATAATTGTTCATCTTTTATTGCAGGCCATTTCCAGAATTTTCCCCTCTTCATGCAACTTACTAGCGCTGCTTCTTCGCACATCGATATAATTTTTCCTGGATAAACGCGTGATTCCCATTTAACCCATACATGGTCGCCGGCACAATAGTAATCGCTTCCATCCAGACGTTTTTCTCGATAGCAACTTTTTCTCCAACATTATGGCTCTGAGCATTTGCTTGCACATCCTTGAGCAAAGATATGTTATCTACCACTTTATCTTCATCGTTACAAGTCTTCATTTTCTTCACCAGAGGCAGGTGTTCTTTACCTTTGTCTTCATCAATTGCATTACAATCCAGAGAATCTGTCTCGGTAACCTGAGCCCCTGGTTCATTCTGTGCTGGAGTGTTATCGTAGCTGTGCCTGGGATCGCCATTTATTAGTTGCGTCAATGGTAAATCGTCGTCTGGATTGTCTGTTGACATAATTATGAACTCCTCTGCGGGTTGTCAGTAACTTTATCTAGAGGATGTTGTGCCGGTTTATTTCTTCAACTGATCAAATTCGTAGATAACTTGAAAAACCATTTAAATCCACACCACTATTCTCACTAAAATTTAATCACCACGAAATTCCTATTAGTCTGTCATATTATTACTTGAACAAGTTATGAAAAGGCTCCTTAGATATTTTAAGAACGTTTGTAGTACGAAATTTTGAGTAACCGAGTTTGACTTACACTCAGAGCCGTCTCTAGCCCATGTGCTAACATCACTCTAGCGCCCCCTAGAAGCGCGCGGTCAAAATGGAATGCTCGCTGGCGCCCCCTAGGGCCGCTGCGACCGTGCGTTGCACTCCTTGCACCATAGGTAAACGCCTCTGGTTCAACTAAAATTTGCCTTATATACACTATGAAGTGTAATAAAAGTCATGTTTTAAAAAAATATTTTTTTTATATATTTACTTAGGGAGCCCTACACAAAATGTGTGGGCTCCCTATTTCTGGCGGCAGCCCTCTGCCGCGGCGACCGCTGCTGGGCGGCTTGCAGCTCCAGTATGGTTAGTGGTGGCCGGGGCTCCTCCGGCACCCGCAGCATATTATAAAGGCGGGGCTGCCGTCGCGGCGGCACTTTGGCTACTGGCGGCGGCGCCAGTAGTGTCTCTTCCTCTACTGCCATGTTACTGTGAACTGCCGCGGCGACCGCAGCGCGCCACCGCTGCTGGGCGGCTTGCAGCTCCAGTATGGTTAGTGGTGGCCGGGGCTCCTCCGGCACCCGCAACATATTACAAAGGCGGGGCTGCCGTCGCGGCGGCACTTCGGTACTGGCGGCGGCGCCAGTAGTGTCTCTTCCTCTTCTGCCATGTTACTGTGAACTGCCGCGGCGACCGCAGCGCGCCACCGCTGCTGGGCGGCTTGCAGCTCCAGTATGGTTAGTGGTGGCCGGGGCTCCTCCGGCACCCGCAGCATATTATAAAGGCGGGGCTGCCGTCGCGGCGGCACTTCGGCTACTGGCGGCGGCGCCAGTAGTGTCTCTTCCTCTACTGGCATGTTACTGTGAACTGCCGCGGCGACCGCAGCGCGCCACCGCTGCTGGGCGGCTTGCAGCTCCAGTATGGTTAGTGGTGGCCGGGGCTCCTCCGGCACCCGCAACATATTACAAAGGCGGGGCTGCCGTCGCGGCGGCACTTCGGCTACTGGCGGCGGCGCCAGTAGTGTCTCTTCCTCTTCTGCCATGTTACTGTGAACTGCCGCGGCGACCGCAGCGCGCCACCGCTGCTGGGCGGCTTGCAGCTCCAGTATGGTTAGTGGTGGCCGGGGCTCCTCCGGCACCCGCAACATATTACATAGGCGGGGCTGCCGTCGCGGCGGCACTTCGGCTACTGGCGGCGGCGCCAGTAGTGTCTCTTCCTCTTCTGCCATGTTACTGTGAACTGCCGCGGCGACCGCAGCGCGCCACCGCTGCTGGGCGGCTTGCAGCTCCAGTATGGTTAGTGGTGGCCGGGGCTCCTCCGGCACCCGCAGCATATTATAAAGGCGGGGCTGCCGTCGCGGCGGCACTTGGGCTACTGGCGGCGGCGCCAGTAGTGTCTCTTCCTCTTCTGCCATGTTACTGTGAACTGCCGCGGCGACCGCAGCGCGCCACCGCTGCTGGGCGGCTTGCAGCTCCAGTATGGTTAGTGGTGGCCGGGGCTCCTCCGGCACCCGCAACATATTGTAAAGGCGTAGCCGTTGTTTGTCGTAATGGGTAAGATTTTTGGGACTGGTGTCAGTAGAATTGTTAAATGATGTTCTTGGTTTGGGTTGTTGTGGCGATTCAGTACGCGATTGCAGTGACAGGGAATCCAAAAGCGATTCTGGTGGCAGTAAATTAGAATGGGACAGTAAATTTATCGCATCAGCTAAGGCCCTCTCAGGAATCTTTACTGTTCCCAATTCGTAATGGTAACAATGTACGTCCGGCAGACACAAATCACAGCTTAGACGTCTGAAACGCAAAATACTCTGATTTTTGCAACTCCACGTGATTTGGTGAACAGATAATGTCCCTTTAAATGTCCGAATTGTATCACCTTCAATACATTTTCTTATTGTTTCAATATTATTATCGTCGACTGGAATAATATGAATTCCAGCACAATTAAGTGTCAAATAGGACACTAAACTTTCAAAATTATTAACATCTTTGCCTAAAGCCGCACCACGATCTGCTGTTCTTTTGAGACATCCACCCACACCATCTGGAGCCCCTTTACCATGACCGGCCTCATTAAAGTGCCACATTACAGTCGATATATTCAGTCGCGGACAGATATATGTAACAATCAACTGGAACATTTTCCGGTTGCGATATTGATTACAAGCACCATCACTTAAAATATGAAGAGTGTCGTGTCTAAACTCGGCACATTTTCGTTGATAAGTTCAAAAAGAGGCGTTAAATGTGCACATACCCAAACAACAAGGTCACGTCATTATTGACGTGAATTATTGGGCATTTTAGACGTCGCATCACGTGATTGCCAACGTCATGTTTCACGTGACGATGTCACAAATTTATCGTCATAAATGACGTCACCTATTGACGTCATTTTGATACATATGTTGACGTGATTAAAGACGTCGTAGAAAGACGTCGTTTATGACGTAAGACCAGACGTCATGTTTCACGTGACGATGTCACAAATTTATCGTCATAAATGACGTCATCGCAGTACGTTATTTGTACAAGTTTACAAACGTCACACGACGTCGTTATGTCACGTCCCATGACGTCATTGGGATGACGTTGGCATAACGTCTTTAATGGACGTCACGCGACGTCACTAGTTCACGTCGCATGACGTCGTTGGAATGACGTTAGTATGACGTCTTTAATAGACGTCACGCGACGTCATTAGTTCACATCGCATGACGTCGTTGGGATGACGTTAGTATGACGTCTTTAATAGACATCACGCGACGTCATTAGTTCACGTCGTATGACGTCGTTGGGATGACGTTAGTATGACGTCTTTAATAGACGTCACGCGACGTCATTGGGATGACGTCTTTAATGGACGTCACATGACGTCATCATTTCACGTCGCATGACGTCATTACGACGTCGGTAATAGTTGTCGCGTGACGCCACTAATAAGCCGTCATCGGGTAGACATGTGTCGACGTCATAGGGTACACGTTTGTCAACGTCATGCCATCCCGTTGACGTCTGTGTACGAAGAAAGAATCGTATCTAAAACAAGTGTATGCAATAAACATATTTATTTATTTAAAAATTATTTTACTAAAATCTCTCACAGAAAACAGAAAATTTAATCTACAACAAAAATCTACTACATTATGTATATATGTATGTAAATACTTTATTTTACATAAAAACAAGAAAAACACATTACAAAAGAATAAACATGTACAAAGGCGAACTTATCCCTTTAAGGGATCTCTTCCAGTTAACCTTTGAGCAAATGTGTGCTAAACGTAAATGGTAGACAAACAAGCAACATGTACAATACAAAGGAGTATAACTATACAATAATACACATGAAAATGCAAAAACCAACAGAGAAAGAGATAGGCAACAATAAATATAATACATATCACAATTCAATAATAATAAAAACTATCAAACTTAGCCAGATGGGTTAATAATTAAATTATTCAACAGGCCTAACCTAACAAAATACAGCTAATTAGCAAAAGACAGGAGTCTTAATGTAAAAAAATTGTCTTCTTATCATATCTATCTTCGTTATCACTATCCCCCAGGTATGTTAGCTATTAATGTATCCACCTGCAAGTGAATACAGTACTGGCTATCAAATTTAACCGGAGGGGTTATTAATTATTCTACAGGCCTAACCTAACAGCTGCTAATAAGTGAAACTACATACCGAACAAGTACATACCAGATAGAACCAAGTTTCACGGAAGTTACTCTACTATACAATAAAACACTAATTAAATATGAACAACTTACTAAAGTAAAGACTAAATCTAAAATCGCTTACTAAATCACAACACGTGAGCTAATGGTAAAATAACATGTAAGAAACCCATATAATTATTAATTGTCTTTGTTAGAAGAACTATTCAGTTTTCATCGAAGTGTCACTTTCATATCCTTTTCAATTGATGTATCAGCAGGTAATTTGAAGTGTTTCTTAACAGTTCCTGAAACAAAAAGAGCATTAAAAATAATTTGTTATAATATTTTATTAAAATGGGTAAATAGCACAGTATCTATTAAATTCAAATGTCATAAGATTAAAACACAAAGTCTAGAATGAAGAAAACCTAAATGAATAAATAACCATAGTTATGCAGAAAGCGACCAAAGATTTTTTTTCATAATGCAAAACGTGACCAAACTCATTCATTGATTAAGTAAGACTTAAGTCACTTTGACAAAAAAATCTACGCTGGTCGCTTTCTGCATAACTATGGTCAAATGGTCGTTATCTATAATGTTGGAAATCGAAAGAATATAATCCCGAAGTCACAGAATCGATAAACATATTTACGTTGTACATAGAAATATACGGCATAAAAGTCCCAATTACCAACGCCTGATACATTTGGTATGACTTTATATATTTTGAATCATAAACATAGGCAGTATAGATTGATTTTTATATACCTATACCTGTATTGTTCAAAGGGACGCTTTCCTTTCTCATAATTTGATTCACCGAGCTGGTTGAAGAATTTCCACAGAAGGACTCAGGATCAAGTAATTGCACTACAAAAAAAAAAACTCCCTGTATATATACATAAAATGCTATGTCTACTCATACTCATACAATTAGAAACCTTTCAAATAATTAATTGATAATTTTAAACACACTGAATGAAAACAAAGTAAACTAATTAACATAGTATTAAAATAAAATTTGTTACTCATAACACAAGCCTTCTGGAGCTTAATTTGGGACTAGATAGATTTGTGTGAAGGTGTTTAATGTTTATTTTTATGTTGCACCAATCCACGGGACAATGGTGTCCCGGAGAGCTTTGGGAGGCGTGCACGGAGCCGAAGCGAACGAGCAGAGGCCCTTTTGACAATTCAATGAAATGTATGCCTGTGTCATGGGACGCACACAGAGACAGCACCCGGTAGATGCAAGAACTATTGTGGTTGTCTAAATATAAATAATACAGTGGAAACTGGATAAGTGGAATCGCAAGGGACCGGCTGTTTAGTTCCGCTTATCCAGGTTTTCCATTTATCCAGTTTTCCACTTAACCAGGTTCAAATAAAACGTTTTCTCACTTACAGAGGCTCTCGCTAACAGAGGTTGTGGATGATAGTAATGTCGCTTATAGAGGTCACGTACACATATATGGTCAAATAAAAGATCAAGACTTAAATAATCCTGTATGTAGAGGTGTTGGTGTCCACTGCACTACTCTCTGCACATTTTTTTTAAACCAAATCGTTGTTTTTTGAATCCTTCTAACCATCCGTTACTCTTAGAAAAATAAAGAATATTAGCCTTTTTGTATATTCTTCAGCATTTTCTTTTATCATTGGTACATTAACTTGTACATTTTTTCTCGAAGTTAAAACACGAACCATAAAGTTAATGAAACAGACTACCCTCCTTGTGACGGTTTATTAAAAATACAAATTTTATAACGCCGAGCTATTCCACTCATAGAGGTTTCGGAGACGGCTGCTTCCAGTTACAGAGGTAAAAATAAGAAATTTTCGAAAAAATGGATTCCGCTTATACAGGTCCCAAAATTCCACTTATAGAGGTAATTCGTTGCCAAGGGACTGGAACCGAGAACTTGGGTCCACTTAAAGAGGTTTTCCACTAACCCAGGTTCCACTTATCCAGTTTCCACTGTACCTAATAAATAAATATCGGACAACCTCACACAAATCGATCTAGTCCCAAATTAAGCTCAAGAAGGCTTGTGTTATGGGTACTAGACGACGATATATATACTTATATAGATAAATATATACTTAAATACATAGAACAACCATGACCCCAGCACAAATATTCGAGTTCATCACACAAATAGACAGCCGGACGCCTACCAGGAAAAGTGTTAATTATTTTTATGCTCTTTATTTATTTTCATTCTTAGGTTACCGTGAAATACGCCAACTTTGCCTGCACATGGAACTTTGCCCAAAACGCTACTTAAAAAAAGAAACGTTACTGTAGACAATTTCAAGATGATTATGGAATCATCTTGATTAAATGATTATGGAATCATCTTGAAATTGTCTACAGTAACGTTTCTTTTTTTAAGTAGCGTTTTGGGCAAAGTTCCATGTGGAGGAAAAGTTGGCGTATTTCACGGTAGGTTTCTACAATATATGTAGGTATATAAAAAGTAAAATACTATAAAGAAATTACAAAATAAATACTTAAACACATTATAAAAAACTATTATTATATATATAAACAACTCACCAATCCTAAAAAAGTCCAGGGCATATTAGTCATCTCAATTACTCGTCTCGTCTTTCGTTTTTTGTCGACTTCATCGTAATCATTGACATTGGCAGGGCAGTCATTAAATCCCCTAGAAAGACAAACAAACAGCCCATAAGTATTAGGGTGAAATGGTTGAAACATTGGCTTGACGATATAAAATGAATACAGGCACGATTTTGGAATGTGGGCCAAACGGGGTCCAAAAGAAAATGGGTTTTACTGCTCAGATGTGTTGCTTACTTACCTGTTTCATAAAATTTTCTCTTCAGGGTTATTAACTGCCATGTTTGATTATCGGATCGGTATGCTTGAATCTTGGCCAAAATTCGTCTGTTTTTTTAGGTGTCAACCATTGTGCTGCTCACAATAACGATGTTCTGTTCTTCGCCACCTTCTGCCACGATATAATGCACAAGCAGGACACACACACAACCTAAAGGTTTACAAACAAATTTTACAACACAACACAATATCACAAGACAAAGACTTGCTCACTCGGTACTTAAGATTTGATTGCCCGTTAACAAATGAGTCAATTCAAAGACCTTGATTTATAATACATTAATTTAGTCACCTGTCTTCCATACGTGATATCAAACGGGTCAAGCCAAAGCTAAATTCATTTTTAATTTCAATTTCAATTGATGCGATACGCTGCTAACTCCGAAACGAAACAGTGAAGTGAACTGAACAAGTATAGACTTGTGATTGTGACTTGCGTAGGTACGCGTGAGGGATGCGCCAACGATAACTAATTCGATATCGATACATTAACGCTCGTAACAAATATTTCCAGCGCATCAAATAAGTATTGTATTTATCTCTTAAGATTTATAATAATTCCAGGACAGATAAACATGACACTGAGTAGGTATTTTGTATAATGTCCACCTAACACAACACAAAGTAACGAAACTTGACAAACTATAGGATTAGGTTTTAAATTTAAATAATTTATTTCTAAAAAAAAAAAAAAACCGACAAATTTAGAACCTCCTCCTTTTTTGAAGGGTTAAATGGGTGTGTAGTGATTGTCATAAAAACAATTAGTGAATTTTCATTTTTCATAAAACGAATATCATCATTTTAATGTATATAAATAATGATGTTAGGTACTTAAACAAAATGAATAAAAACAAAATTGCATAAATTCCAAAGTAATATACCTATCAATCTGTATAGGGGTCTTACTTTTAACCGATTTTCAATTATTTTTTTTAATCGAAAGGGTATAACTCCGAGTTGGTCACGTTGGCACTAAGTCGGGATCTGATGATGGAATCTTGGAGAAATCGAGGGAACTCTTCAAATGTTATAGGGACATGTACGGCGCTTTCGGTAATTTATTGATAAAGTCAAGAATTTACATTCAGTAAATAGGATTTGGTGTAAGGAAACTGATAATGAACACCACAGATGGCCACTAGAACTTTTATATGAATCACTAAAAAGCAAAAAAAAAAAAAGTTATCAAAAAAAGAACCGACTTCAGTAAAACTAAAAAGCCAAAAATAACCCGTTCAAGTACAGATTACATTTGACTCACCCTTCGAAGTCGGTGCCAAACCTCGCGTAAACTTTAATATATAAATGTAAGAACTGAGTGGTATTTATATCCTCTTCATAATGTTTTTTCATCTTGTGATCATTAAGACTCATCATTTATCTTGGTAATTCCTTCTCAGTGTTTTTTTTAAAAATTGGACCAATTTCCACATTTTTTTAATTCTTTACAGCGATGCGGAGGCAAAAAACGTTATTTTAAAAATATAAAAAAAACATCTGGCATCTTTATACTATGCTACAACTTTTAAGAACTATTAGAAGTTAAATATGTAAGGTTTTTTTTCTCATACAAGAGCGATCCACCCTAGCGCAACCTCAATACAATTTTCAATGAAGCTCAAATTTGGCACAGCGGCCTTTTTTTCGGTAAGTGTGCGTCCAAGGTGCGTGCGGTCACATATAAAATCAAAATTTTGGAAATACGAAACACAGCGACTATTATGACAAAAGCGAAGCCTAAAACTGTAATATTAAGCCAGAAATGTTTAATTATGCATATATTTGGAAAAAAATGCTCTACTAATATTTTATCCGACGTTTTAATCGCGTTTATAAAAGTTTCGGTTTCGGCCGAAACTATAATCAAAGCCGAACCTTCGGTTTCAGTTTCGGTTTCGTCAAAAAATCATGTTTCGGTCGGTCACTCAAAATTTCGAGGATTATTTTTCCAACATTGCAGTTAATACCACGAAATGTTTACAATCATTTGCATCCGAAGCCCATACCTTGCTTTGTGCTAATTGTAAGAAATGTGATGTTGAGTTTCAATTTAGTCAAGTAAATACAGTAGATGTTATTACAACATTTAAATCACTCAATTTAAAGAAAACAGAGGATTTATGGGGAGCATCAGTAAAAATCATTCATCATATCATAGATACAATTGCGCCTTACCTAGCTTTGATTTACAATAGTTGCATAGCAGAGGGAGTTTTCCCAAATCTTATGAAAATTAGTAAAGTCATACCTCTTTTTAAATCGGGTGATTTGAGTGATCTGACTAATTTCCGTCCGATATCTATACTACCTGTTTTAAGTAAAGTTTTCGAAAAATTAATGTTGAAAGATCTACTAGGACACTTCAATAGAAATAAATTAATCTCTAGTAAACAGTTCCGTTTCACAAGGGGACGTTCCACGACTGATGCAGCATTGAAACTGAAACCACTGAAAATCCGCAATATGGCGTGGGTTGTAAAAACTCTTGCAGGGCAAGAAATTAAGTTTATGTCTTCATGATAAAATATATAAACTTAATTCCTTACCATATAGGCCGGACAGTCCGTTAGACTTATTTACGGTACTTTATGAAACGGCCAAGCCATACTTTCGAAGCCAAGGTGTAGGATTACTAAACTCAGGGCTTAGGGGCTTGGCTTTTCGAGGGATCTGACAACTTTTTTACAGCGAAAGCGTTATGAGCATGTAAGTCTTGGCCGCCAATTTTACATGAAATGTGTTTGGTGGGATCTCATTTCTTTTTGTAAGGTGCCCTAGTTTTTTTTTTTTTTCATTTATTTGGGCCTTAGCGTCTCTAAGTAAGAAGTAATAATAGCAAAAGCGTTATGAGCATGTGAGTCTTGGCCGCCAATTTTACACGAAATGTTTTTGGTGGGATTCTCATTTCTTTTATTAAGGTAATTTTTAATTTATAGGTTTTTTTAATTTTTTTGTGCTGAAGCGTTTCTAAGTAGTAATAATAATTGTGTATTTAAGTAATACTTACGTTTAGCCCCCTATATATACACTTTAATCCCCCTTATGGAAAGCCCATACAAACTTTCATCCCCTTATTTAAAGGGTGAGGGGTGAATTTCTAAAAATCCTAGAATGTCCATTTTTTTTGAGAATATGCAAAAATACGCTAAAATAAGCTCATTTTAATCGAAATACTTTTCTCTAAAATCAAAAATGGCCGAGATATTCGTCCTCAAAGATTGGTTTTTTAAAGGGAACTGGGATTTTCGATGGATGTTGGTGTCGTAATAACACCTATTGTTTATTGTTTTATCGTAAAGATTACGCTAAAATAGGCATGTTTTGTACAAACAATTTTTCTCGGATATCAAAAAAGGCCGAGATATTGGACCTCAAAGTTGGCACGAAAGTTGGGACTTGAAAGAATAAAATTAGTTTTTCCTACAAATTATGCTTATTTACTCTCCCAATTGAGTATTCTTTCAGCTCATGTATTTTTTATATTGTGTCATACACTGCCTTAGCTCCAGAGCTGCGGGAAGTGCAGCCCTTCCGCCCTTGCGTGGCAAAGCACGGTTGTCACGGCGGGCGAGGGCTGCTCTCCCTCCGCGCCTCCGGCTCTATAAAAACACTCTAGGGCGCGCAGTGTCGGCACGCGTCCTAACCAGCGAGAGCCCTAGATTCGGCCTTTCGCAGCCTAATATTGTATACATATTCGATTATTGAAAATTTTACATTCTACAATCCGTCATTTATCTTGGTAATTATCGAGTTTAGAAAAATGTTGCTCACACAAAACATGCTTATTTAAGCGTCCTCTATACGATATCATAAAAAATAGGTGTCATAATGACACCACCCCCATCAATTCAGGATAGCGGGCGAAGGCTTACGTTCTCCGCGGACAATTGGACTTGCATCTGCAGTTGTCCTGCTTGATTCCACGTCGACGGATTCCAGGGTAGACCCGGTAGATGTCGGCGAGCAAACGGCGGAACCTCGCCGCATCACTTGGCTTGTACCGCAGGACATTCTGGCGGTACATATATTCCGCCATGTACCACTTAATGCGCCTGTCACTGCGGCACGTACGGCAATGGCGTTTTAATTCCAGCCATTGCCGTTCCACCGTGTTGCTGTTGCTATGAACTTTAACACGGACCAAGTCTGTCCCAGGAATCGGCTCTCCTAAACTGGCGTTCACAGGTATGTCCTCAGTTCCGTTCACAAATTCATCGCTGTGATTTACAGTGGCATGGCCACGCATACCCAAACGTAAGTCACCGTCAGTATAGGAGCGGTGACAATCGGACATAATGAAAGAATCTTCCTTAATATTGGCCGCCATGATGGGATCCAACGTTGCTCTACTTTTGTCTGAGATCACCTCGACGTGGATTTTTTTAGTCAATCGGCTAATACACCCGAAAGCCCATGTTTGGCTCTTAAGTACCCGGCCCCTGTGATACTTTCGGGTGTATAGGTGGGATTCATCGACTTCGACGATATCGTCGTCCCCACCAATCATCTCACGGTCATGACCTTCGGCCACTTCACATACTTCTCGGAAGAAGTGGAACATTTGCACAGCAGTTTTTTTAGTTACTTTGGCGTCTTTCGCCGCTTGGCTAACTTTACCACGCCTGAAGAAGTGCATCAAAAGCCTTAGGGTGTCCCGAACAGAGACATGGGACCGATCAAAGAATATGTTATGAGTAGGGATGTTACGGAGGTGGTTTTATCGGAACCGAAGCCGAAACCGGAGTTTTTAAATTTGTTTTAACGAAACCGAAAGGGAATCCGAAACCGAAAGCGAATCCGAAACCGAAAGCAAAACCGAATTCGAAACTGGAGCCGGAGGTGAAGGTGGAGGTGGAGGGAGACTAATGTGAACATTGTGAACTGTATTGTATTTTATGTTAAGGCGGAGTCAGGCAATAAAATAAAACAATTCTAGTATATTACTTAGTTTTTTAATATAAATTAAAAAAAAAACAATAGTTATGAGCAAACTTGCAAACATTTATTATAGTGATATTCTTATTTGTGATACTTAATAATCTTAACAGTATCTTATCTAATATTTAGATAGAAAGAGAACATAATCAGTCAATTTAGATAGAGATCAAAAAAGTAACTTAGAGTACTAAAGTACTTCCAGAAATGAGTACATGTGTAGTGTACACAAAGTCACAAACATAATTAAATAATTTAATAATTAATTATAAGAAATATAATTGGGAATAATTAATTATTCCCCGATAATTGGGTAAAACAAAATTTCTAACTTTTATAATTATCTTTTTAACAATATTTTGAAAAATAAACAATACTCCTGTAATGAAAGCCATGTAAGTAAAGTAGGTATTTAAATTAATCATCGATGAACAAAAAATAACAAGACCTAGATTGGTCAGATCAAATTAAGCTGTTCCAGTAACAGTAAATTATATTTGACGAATAAAAGTTTTGATGCTTTGTCTCCATCTAATCTATTTCTTAATGGATCGTTAATGAGGCCTGCGCCGCTGAATAATTGCTCGCTGTGATTGGGCTACGTGGTTCAGTAGCTTGCACACTAAGTGAGCTGCACTCAACTCTAGCTTAGGTATAGTCTGAGTGGCTTTCTTCGGCGCCACGAGTTACTTGGCGATGACTAACCGTACCATCACGTTCCCCGCTGTGTCCTCGGTCCTGAGGTATACTCACGCCGCATATCCGAGCTCTGACGCGTCTCCGAATCCATGGAGCGAATATGACACTGTTCCAGGCAGCGCTACGCATCTCGGAATCTGTAATTGTGACAAATTATTTAAATCCTGAATGAGTTCATTCCATTGATATAGTTGAGGTTGACTGATGGGTTCATCCCAATTCAGTCCGTCTGAAAATAGTGACTGAAGAAATACTTTAAACCTGAAGATAATTGCCGAACATTAGCCACACGGATCATACAGTCGTGCTATTATGCTGAGTACGCTACGCTTTGAAGTAGGCTGACCAAGGGGTATGTTGACCTGATAGGACATCGAGTCTGATACTGGATTCCAATGTATTCCCAATACTTTAATGAAGTTCTTGTCATCTGAATCAAATTGATGAAGTACCTCGCAATGATCTTGTGGCAATGGCAAGTCTCGTAGTAATTCGGGACAATTTGATGACCATTTTCTAAGTTTATAGCCCGCGCTTTTCATAAGGTCTATGAGCTCTGACTTGAGCCGTTGAGCCTCGTCTAATGAATCTGCGCTCGTGAGAATGTCGTCGACAAATATGTCGCGTCGGACTATTTTCGATGCCCGTGACTGTGGGTACCTCGCCTCCCAATCATCTGCTAGCTGTAGTAGCGTTCTGATCGCAATGAAAGGTGAGGACCGTAATCCATACGTATTAGTATTTAAAGAGTATACCTTGATTGGTTCTGTGGGGCTCTCCCGCCACAGGATGAGCTGATACTTCCTGTCGTCAGGATGTATCCCGGTTTGACGGAACATCATCTTCACATCCGTCGTGAAGACCAGCTGATGACGTTTTTCACACTCCATATGATCAGGATGGACTGCTGGTTCAGTAGGCGGGTCTTCGATCTTCCAAAACCTTTCCAGGACTTCCTCTAGCCTGGTTGCATGAAGTCCGTAGTCCTCGACTGAGATATCCGTTGCCTGGCGTGATGACTCTTGAGCTGGCACTGCTCCCATGATGACATGACCGAAGCAGGACCCGTAGGCTGATAGGCCTGGAATATTTGTTGAAATCTTTGAACCATCAAGTATATAGTAAGTGGAAAAAGTGTTATTGAGGCCGAGGAGATGATGCAAAATAATTTTAACATTCTATGTAAATGGGCACATGACGTTGGCCTCGTTATCAACGCTAATAAGACCAAACCGTTACACATACACTCGCCGTATATAAAAAGTAATGATCCTAAAATTATCGCGCATTGTCACACCTGCTTGCACGGCGCGCAGGCGCAGTCACCATGCGCATGCGCGCCGCTCGAGCTGGTGGACCAGCATACTTACCTGGGTTTGGTGATCGACAAACGCCTTAACTGGAAGCCTCATATTGAGCATATATGTAATAAACTTCGCTCATTGCGTGCTAAAATGAATATTCTTAAATACAAATTAACATACAATACATTAAGACTGCTGTATCTTTCTCTTGCTGACTCTGTAATAAGCTACGGCTTAAGTAGTTATGGGCGTACATATAAAACCAACCTAACTTACATCTACAAACTACAACTAAGTATAAGTAATATACTTTTTTTTATTTTTTTATTTAAATCAACAGTTTTTTTTTACAAAGTTTTAAATGTTGTATTGCCACTTTTGGAAACCCGGGAGGTTTATATAATAGTGGCAAGGTCACGCGGTTCGGTCCGCATCACTATTCATCTTAAGTATAAGTAGGTATATAATACTGTAGTTAGTTAGGGTACATTGAAGACACCGTTTACTGTCGGTTTGTAAGCTATATTATAAATTTTATTTGAATGTTATAACGTATATGGATGTGTAGTTAACCGTGTCTTCGATTGTACAACAACATTAGCTTATTTATATTTCAAGTTCTATGAAGTATTTCTTAAGTACGTTTTTACACTTGCCGGTGCTTAAAACCATTGTACCCGAATATAGAAATAAATTTGATGACGAAGGCAGTGTTTTCAAACACTGTAAAGTACTGTCAATCTTTAATAAATTAAATATGTTACTAGTTCTCGAGGAGTACGACAAAATAAAACTGTTAATAACTAGATGTAGAATGAAACAATTACGTAATTTAACATATCAACCTAGGTATATTTTGCCTAACTATGTAAATGTATATGGTAAAAGGACGTGGGAATACATGCTGCCTAAAATATTAAATGATTTGCCCGAAGACATACATGTGACCATACTTAATGGTAAAAAAACGTGTAAGAACACCTTAAAAACATATTATTTAAGTGCCGACGGCGCTGTTTGATTGCTGGTGTGGTCTTACTAGTATGATTATATAATTACTTATCTGTGCAATGTTGTTAGTGGTGCGAAACATTCGCGTCACGTCTAAACCTCCAACAGGTTTCTGTAACGCGTCTTAATTTATGTATTATTTGTGGTTAATTAACTTAAATAAATTAAAAAATATATATATATATATAATTGAGTATATCCGTACCAAGAATAACATCGACATCACTGGTTCTGTCAAAGTCATTATCTGCTAATATGATGTTTGATGTTTTTAATCTCTCCTTGAGATTAGTCTGATATGAAGGAATATTTCCGGTTAATTAATACATGAGATGATCCTTCGTACTGATAATAGATACCTGCTGACCAACAGGCTTGATGACCATCGTGACTGTAACTCCGGGAACCTGAACCTTACTATTCCCAATTCCACAAATATTATTTCCATTAGACTGTTGGTGCAAATTTAACTTATTTACTAATGATTGCTATCTGATGATTGATAACTGAGATCTCGGCCCCAGTATCAAGAAGTGAGCGTACCTGTACCCAATGATGATTGTGTGATCTGACCATGATCATTGCAGTAGGGCAAATGGTAGTTGAGTGTTGACCTTGATCTACACCAACAGTGGGACACCTTCATTGCGGCATGTCCTCACTCCCAGAAGTTCCATACCGTAGTGAGTGGAAAGTCTCCTGGGCATATTGTGCCCTGTCACCTACCCGAGGGCGTGGTCTGTACCCTACCGGAAGTGTCTCCTGGGTGGGCTGACTCCGTGAGGTTGACGCGGTGGCAGCGGTCACCTGAGCCTCACGTCGCGCTGTACCGTCCACCATCTCACCTCTGCTACCACCTTGTTGTGTGGATGATAACTAGTAGCAGGTCCTGACGCACCCTGCGCCTGGACGACATGTCTGCGTTGCAGATCAATGAATTGTGATCCTTGGAGCCACACCTCGAACCTCCTTGGCAAAATGCTTCCATAAGCGTTTGAAATAATGACCAGTCTTCATATCCCAGGTCCTCCTTTCACCCCGTGACAAATGAGTGAAGTCTGAACACCTATACAGTGTATGAGACGGGCTCGAGCAGTATGAACATTTGTTGGGTATCACCTGATTTGATGAAGTTGACTGCTGTGTGCCACGAGGTGGCGACGCCTTCCCTGACTTGACGTTGCTCGACTGTGGCGCTGGCAAAACTGATACTCGGCACTGCTCATCGAGTAGGCACAACAGTTGCTGAAGGGTCGGCAGGACTTGAGCATCCGTGCCAAAGCGCTCCTCGAATGCTGATCGTATGCGTATCGGGAGTTACTGCAACACGAGAAATAGAATGAGATAGGACCACTCCTTCACTGGCTGCCCAAGTTTTTCCAACGCCTGAATGGACACATACAATGGGTCATAGAATTCTGACCGAAGTGTGCTATCAGAATTGATAGTTGGGAGGTTGACTATCCTAGCGAAGTATGTATCCACCAACAGCCGGTGATTTTGAAATCTCTCCTCGAGTAATTTGAGTCCTATTGAATAGCTATTGTCGTCAACCGGGAGTTGGCGCACCAGTGCTAGGGCATCACCCTCCAATGAAGTTCGGAGATAATAGTGCTTTTCACCATCCGATATATCCCTTGAATGAACTAGGGACTGAAATAGTCCATAGAATGACGGCCATTCCATAATGTTTCCGCTAAACTTCGGTATTTATATACTCGGTAACTTTGGTTGACTCACCTGACACTATGATGAATTTTACCAATGTGGCTGGTCCCCGAGTCCGCCTCGGTCGCCTGCCCCAATGGAATGAGTAACCTGTTGATCTCCGTGAACTGTGCCACATATGTCTGTAGCTCCTCCTCTGGCACCTCATCCTGACCCGCACCTATGATTGTCTCATAAGCTGCCACAAACTGTGTATAATAATTATCGAATTGACCTTTTTGCCACGGTTGCTGCGACCGAACTAGAAGCTCCGGTCACTGTACCTGCGAAGTCGATTAACATTTGATATTTAGATTTGCAATGAATTTTGGCAGTTCTCAAAGCCATTTTGAATTGCAATAACAACACAAATGTCACAAGTGGATAATAAACTGAACCCTAATTTGACTGGCGATAACTATTCACCTTGAACTGCACAATAATACTAAGTGATAGATAACTCTTAATGACTATTGTAGTATATTAATTAAACGCCAACTTGCATTAAGTATTTATTAAAAACACATTAACCACTATTACAATCTTCTTAGTATGAGACGCCATATTTTATGATGCCCACCGTCATTTGTCACTCGGGTGAGTTGTAGAGGGCGCTGTACGGGTATTGTCCTAAACGCACTTGTTAGATTAAGTTATGAAAGCTTTAGTTAAAGCAATAAGAACAACAAAGCTGGTATATATATATATATATATAATAGTTTTATGGATTTTGTCTAATAGGAATTGATTGAAAAGCAAAAAGTAACAGAACGACAGTTTATTAGTTCCTTGTCATTTGCTCTACAAGAAAATAAAATTATACATAATTGTACATGTAGCAAGCTATAATCACCACTGATTGCCAATAGGAGAAGCAATATAATTTAGGCTAGGACTAATCTTATATTGTTGTACCACTTAAATGTATCGGATTTGCTATTGATCGATTGAAGTTGCTAAATTATTTCATACTGCCAGATAATTACAACAACATAAGTGTTAGTCCATTTAGTATAGCCGTAAGAATATATTGGATTAATATAATTTATAAGCAAAGGCAATATTTTCTCTTCATAACGGCTACCCACTAATAAATTTGCATGTACGTTGGTTATAATTTTATCAAATAACAATTATATTTCAATGTACACTGAGATACAATAATCACCATATTTTATGGCAACGTACACACCAATAAATACGATTAAATACCACGCATAGAAATTATCTTATATAAATTTGGCACTTAACTTATTCCTGGGCTGTTGCTGCACTACAACTGGTGACCCATCTGCCAGACACCCACTTTTATAAACTCAACTCCGATCTCCCTCCAATTACATCGTGGTGGGAGACAAAGAACAACATATTTCTGGCACATCCGGTTAACATCAAAATTGGTATCCTAAATTTATTATTTATCTCTATTAACTAACCTAAGCGATTCATTAACAATTTAAGATGTTTAATAAACATTTAATCACAGCTGAATAGATTTCTGGCACATCCGGTCGGTTGATTTATTTCATTTTACCGATATATTTAATTGTTTATATTAAAATTATTTATCTATATTATGATATAACAATCTAAGGACAAAATATAAATTGATAACAACCAACTGGACATGCTATATTGTGATCTGGGAGTTACGGTCAAGTAAATTACATAACGACGGGTAGTTGGGTTATTTACCTTTTTTTTAAAGCAGACACATTTCAAATTATTAGATGGTAAGCATAATGACATTTAATTTACAATATGTAACACACTATACCACACTCTCCCCACCATACTGAATTTGAGTAATTAATACATTGAGTAAATGTACATGTAACAAAAGACTAATCCTATATGTAACTACAATTATCTTATAGCTTAAAATGTTAACTTATATAACTTCTACTCTACCCCCTAAGCTATTACTACACTGAAGCAATTGGTTAACATGCCGTCGCCAGTTGGCACCGTCCACATCAATGGTATAGGTTACACCTGGAATAGACTCCTCTATTACTATCCCCAAGGTCCACGGTTTATGCCCCTTACGGTAGTCCCTGACCATTACTTTCTGCCCGATTGTGAAATTGACACATCTATTTCCCTTATAATGTAATTTCTGCTGTTCTTAATCATCCTAAGCATCTAATTAATTAATAAAGCTCTTAGTCATTACCAGTCCAAGACCTCACAATTATCCGAGCGAATCTCGCTAATGAAACCAAGATTTGTTTTCGGAGGGGCTGTTTGCTGGATGCTCCTTGATGTTCCTGCTTCATGGCTACTAATAGTGGCAGGCTGTGGCTAATACAGAGGGCGAGAGAGTGGGTCTCTGTTGAGAAGCTTTACTGAATGACTGTTAGCCAATTGGAGTACATCTTTAAGTTGCGTCAAAATTGATGACATTTCCTGTCTTTCAGTAAGTCCTAGAGCTCCCCCTCCTTCAGAAGCCATTGATCGACTGTCTTGATCGAATGAATACTTCATCAATGCTGATTTGATTGTGTCTTCTATTAGCGATTGAATGGTCAACACGTTATAAGTGTTAATAAGGGTTTCTTCCCCTTTGAGAAGAGTTCCAGTACCTGTATATTTCTTCCCAATTTCATCACAGACCACAGAATTAAGTATTCTCCAAGCCTCTTCAGGGTCCTTACACCTTTGGGTGCTCCAGTCTTTCGGCAGAAGTTCTGGGCGAGTCATGATCAATCCTTCTAGGTACTTGGGTCTCACAATGTAGCAAAGGAGATCGGATGGACAGAAGACAGGTGATAGTAATAGATAATAGTGACAGATCACCGTAATGAAATTGAATTCGTTGAACTAACCTACTTTCAGAATTGTTTTGAATACTTATGCGTTGACACAATTACTTATTGTAAGTAACTAAATTTAACTAGATAATTAATATATGATATGATGATGTGATAGTGATGATTAGTTTGATAAAACATAGTTTTACATGTCAACATTATCGTTATAAAGAAAGATATAAAAACATTAAAATAGGAACTATAACTCATCATCATCATCATCATCTCAGCCATAGGACGTCCACTGCTGAACATAGGCCTCCCCTTTGAACTATAACTAAACAACATTAAAAAAGATCGGGACCCCATGGTAGGGTACCCAAAACGCAGGCAGCATTCCCGCGCTGGATAGCAATGGCTAACCTTTGCGGGAGAAAGCTTTGGTGAAAAGTGAAATGGCCGGAAACGACAAAAGGTTTGGAAAGATGCTCTCCCGCCTTCAGCTCTATATTTCTTATGAAGCTTGTATAATGGTTCAGTCAAATATCTTTTCTGCATCTTGTTTTTATTTTTCGTTATACATTATTTTTTTCCAGCGCTAGGTCGACTCATATCTTCCCTTTTAAAAAAACATTGAGTTCCGATCTGTATTTTTGTCCCAAACGATTTTTTGCTTTAATAATTCGGATCCTCCCTTTAAGTCCAAGAACCTCTGTAATATTTGTTTTTTGTATGTACTTATTGACAATCTGTTGCGTAGCTAAATTTTTCAACACATCTTTCTTTTCTTTAATATCTGCTTTCTCATAATTTATTTTTATGGACTCTGTTAAAGTATTCAGCAAAACTAATTTCTTTTTAACCTTCTCTTTTTCTTCAGCAGAAGCAGTTGGTATAGTAGCTTCCAAAAAGTTGTTGGATTTCGTGATCGGAGTTTCGTCCCCGATTGCAGTGACAATAGCAGATTCACTACTATTGTTTACTGTTTATTTCTGTTTAAGGTTAATTATCTCACGTTTATATCGAAAATTTTGCCTCCTGGCATTTTTTCTTTTCAATTCCATATTTTCTTCAATCAATTTTTGGAATCTGGAATCTGAATTGACAATATTTTTTTTTAGTATTGTTGTTATTATATGATGCCGATGTATTAACAGTTTTCAAAGAACCTTGACCTACTTTCTCTTCTTTTCTCTATCAGAATTTTGCATCCTCCATTTTTTAAGCTGTTCCAGTTTTTCTGCTTCGGATAATGACATCTTTTTTTTAATATTTTCTCTTTTTCCAAATGTTTTAAACGTCTTTCTTCGTATTTTTGAGGATTTTCCTTTTTTAATTTATCTCGATATTTTTTCTGCCTTTCGGCAGGTATTTTTTCGGTGGCTTTTCTGAAAAAAAAACTTTATTTTAAATCATCTACTTCTAAGATACAATAACATCTTTACTCCTATCGCAACGACCCCCAAACCATGGTGTGTAATTCATTTTCAAGTAGATATATGGATAAGGCCGCGGGAATTTACCAATGTGACATAGAAGTAACATAAAAAGATATACGTTATGTTATAAAACGTAACACAAGTCGTTATAAAGCTTAGATCATACTGAAAAATATTCCAATTAAATAACGTAGCTAAGAAAAAAAAACAAGTTATAAAATGATTAGCTTTGTATTGCCTGTAAACAAAATTTTCATGGCACATTAAAATCAATATAATCAAACACGCGTGTGATGGAACTAATGAAACCCAAACTGCTCTAGTGTTTTAAAGCCTCTCATTTTGTACCAGGTGGCAGTAATTACTATTTGTTCACAGCAGGTACTAGTAACCAGACGACCGTATAACAATATAAGCAGGTTTAGAATCAATGATTCTATTGTGACTTGAGGTCGAAAATAAATTATTATCATCTTAAAACAGTTTTTTTTATCAGGATGTTGTTTTTATTTATTTTATAATTGTACAGGAGTTCTGTTCGACTTTGTATATTTTCGTGTCATTAAAAATCTAATAAAACTCAAGTTAGTATATTCTGTGTGCACTTCCCTTTACAACCTTTATTCGTTATGTTACGTAGAAAATACGTAACATTTTGCAAAAATGTAACATATTCGTAAAGAAAGTGTAACGTATTTTTGAAAAAAAGTGGAATTGAATACGTGTCACTTGCGTGAAAACCGTTACGCTATTGTATAAAAAAAACTGATTAAAAACAATCACTTTAAAATCACACACGACACTTTGGGGGTACTTTCACGAAACTATGACTGCGTCTACTTTGAATTGCGTTTGTTGACAAACTGACGGGTTTGGACTTGCTCATCGGTGTTGCCCTACTAGAATATGAGTTGCTAGTGCATGAAAACTAATTTCTACCAAAATTTATTTAAAAACAAACTACATAAAGCGTCACGAAAGTATTGTAACATAAGTGTGGAATGCTGATCCATTAAAATAATGTAAGATAAAAAATTTAAATGATTATATTATCATTATTCCGTAATCGGTAGAACTATCCTTATATCATAAATTTTAGTTTAAAACAAAAGTATGCCCATGAAAGTTGTAATATCATAAAAATAACAGAGCTTTTAGTACTCGTGGTCGAAAAATTTAACCAACTTTCGTTACGTTTTGGACGGAAATATATTTTTAGTATTTTTTTAAAGGGGTTTATATTAATTATCTTACTTGCGACCATGAGAATTCCTATATCTACATATGATAAAAATATTTTTGAAACAGTAGGGGTTACCAATTTTTTTTTAATCAGCTGAGTAAATTTGAAACGTCCAAATTGGTAACTTTCCGCGGCCTTACCCATATAGCTTCGTTCGCTCTCCGATTTTGCGTACTATCCTTCCCCATTGTATACACAACTGCTCAATAAGTTATGTGAAAATTACATGAAATCTAAACAAAGCCCTTTAAATAACAATTATACTCCTACCGACCGGGGCACACACATAATATCTCCAAAGTCGAGTGACTTAGGAATGCATAAAAGACGAATAAGGGAAGCAACTCTTGCTTTCCATAGACATGCGTTTTTCCACTTTTTAGTGAGGTCAAAACATTATTTTGTAACAGACTATTGTTGTTCTTCGAGTATTGCGACTTGACAGAAAAAAATGTTGGCGTACTTTTTGGACCGATCAGCTGTTTATTTGGTCGTAGAACAAAAATTTTTGGTTTTGACCTTATTAATTAATAAGAGGGCAAACGTATGTCAATTGAAAAAAGTAACCCCGGTAAATAATAAATAAAACATCACTGTACACCCAGTTTTATTAAAATACTATTTCGTTACGTGACGAAAAATAACGAAACATTACAAGGAATTATAACCTCAAAACAGTTTTAGAAGTACATTTTTTTTTCAAAATGAATTTCTCGAATATAATTCACTTAAACAATTATCCTAACATACATTTTTATTAACTTAATATATAATTCAGAAGTACTTACCCCAAAAAAAGTTTTCGTATCCGCCATACTGCTTAAAAGCTTCTGAGAGCTTTGCTTCGTCAAATAGGTGTGTCATCGAAGGCGGATGCTCTGCATCACAGCGTCGCACGCCATGTCAGAGGATGAGTAAACTGCCCTTCTGGTAGATATGATTTCGGCGCCTCGTCCGCAAGCATATTGTAGTGCTTGGTCTGAGATGCGCCTGTAGTTGGAGTCTTTTGAGAGCACATTCTGTTGTATCGATTTTATAATCTGGGGGTCATCGACTTCCTTTGCTATTTGTTGGAGGCCGTTTTCTAAGGCTTGCCTTTCTAACAACAAAGCGTGTGTGAGCGCTCCCAGTGTTTTGTCAATCTTTAACAGTACATCTGGATTAACCCACTTCGGCGTGATGTTGTTCAGTTGAGGGTTAATCTTTAAAGCAGTGAACACCGGGGTTCCATGCAGAGATTTTTCTGCTTCTTTATAGCGTAGATTGTTCCATGTTTCGGAGCTCAGGCGCTGGCATTTAGCTCCTTTTGACACCATGTCCGCTGATGCCACTGGGACAGGTGGTTCAGCTTCTGTAGTGATCGTGTCAAAACGTAGGCCTGCGATGGCGTCAGCTCGATCCTCCGACGATGGTGCTGGAGCCGGTGGGTATATTGGTTCACAGGAGGACGGCTAGGTGGTCGTGAAATGAAGGATCTCCCGTATGCTCGGCATGTTCGTGAAAAAGGAATATAATGTCGGATCATGGGCTAAAATTACTTGGCCGGCTGTATCGTCCTTTAGCTGATGAGCCGTCGGGTCGATTGAGCTTTTGATAAGGCGGCGTAGGCCAAGGATGTGTCGGTCTCGCGGGCCGTCGGCTCAGTGGGGCGCGGCCCGTTCGGGCGATTGATCCGTCGTCGGACAAAGCTGGTATATGCAGCGAGTCGTCGGGCCAGTCGGGCCGTCCATCGGACGGGCCCAATACAGAGCCATTAGGGGCCGACGGATCACTCGATCCGACGGCTCAGATGTAGGGATAAGTTGTCCCATCCGTTCCGTGTTTTGCTTTTGTGGCTAGCACATCGTGTTCTAGCGTTAAAAGCAGGAACAGGTGTTGTATGCACGCTGTTCCTTAGATAATGATTCCTGGTGGAGGCAAGCCATCCATCCGGGATGTTGTGAAATTATCTCGTAGGGTTCTAAATAAAGAGAATAAGACTTACCTCAGTCTTCTACTTGCAGAACTAAAGGTTAGATAGTTCAATTATATAAATCGCTTTTCGAACGAACGCACGTCGTTACTTGGGGAAAAGTTAAAGCGTACTGAACAATCAGCTAGCTGGCGCGAGTTGGGACGCTCTGTGGTGACGTTACGCTAGTGTTGCCACTTAAGATAGCTGCAAAAGTAGGGTACAGGGATCTTGTAGAACAAATTCATTGGGAGAAAAGCCGATCGTAATCTCAAGGTGGGTCAAGCGAAGGCTCGGACATCTAAATAAATGTAACTATCTTCTTATTTTCAAGTCGGTAACCAACTCCGTTATGACCTCTCTGAGGTTGTCGATGCTGACTGAGGCGCACTCCCGCCATCTCCCCCTGGATGCGGTTGAGCGCCGCCATCTTGTCGCGCTCGCCGTCCAGCAGGCGCGCGCGCACGTCCACCTGCCGGCTCTGCGTGTGCCACCGCCTCCGCCGGGCTCTGCCGGCTGAACGACAATAATACCTTTACGATATAAATGTACATGGAGAATGAAACGAACCATATCAATTATACATAGGCTGTTAGTGCGGCTCGCGGCGTGCCTTGGTTGAATTAAAAAATCTACCATAATTCATTAATTGTCCATAGTTCTTTCGTTACCGTTATCTTTACAATATAAAATTCGAATATTTATTATTTTTCCTTCCATAAAGAGGGCTCATTATTTTGGGAATAATCTTAGCCTCGACCCAAGCATTGTATAAGCCCGCGGCGCCAGCCAGCTCCATCTAGGCTCATCGTAGGAAAAAATGCTCTTCACACTGAAACGGCTGGTCGGACTTTACCCAATTTTGGTACATGCATAGCTGGATATCCAAAAACGGTTATAGAAAAAGAAAAGCTTAACGCGTGACTCTTCCAGTTCTTTATCTCTGGAGTATCTAAAAATGTGAGTTCCAGTACTGTTGAGGATATTCACTCAACACTGCCTCTTCGGTAGCTCACGAGTGAGCACAGTGGACTGTATGTCGGTTCTCGGAATTCGTGGTTCCAGTTCGGTCGCCGTGGCTAACCCAGTCGTAGGCACGGCGGTTCAGACGCGGCTCGTAGTTACCACGTAGTTGCTACGTCACACGCAGCAAATCGTACGTTCATGGCTCCGGATCCGGTTCGTAGCTGCACGACGTGAATGTCACGTAGATATCACGTAGGGCACGTAGACCGAAGTTTGGAGATCAACCAAACGAATGGGACCTCGGACAAACTTGGTTACGGCAGCAGGTCGATGCAGGTTCGAGTTCGTTATGAAAACACTAGTTGACTTGTTCTTTCTTTAATTTTCTTCGGCAGTATGGTAAATATTCGATAACAACAATTCCTTATGTGCTTTTTCTTACAATCTACTAAGACTCAGGATCTGTGAGCGCAATACTGGCTCGCAGGCCAATAGGCGGCGTCGAACCGTACATTCTACGGCCGGCACGCCCCTTTCGTCAAGTGCGTTAATTTTTAAGAGTCGTTGTATGAGAAAGTGAACTAGCTACGTGATTGGACGTTCATTTTCCCATTTTTCAGCCCTAACGGCTTTTTTGGTCTACGGGATGGGCGGTTCGGGAAGGGTCGTATCTACGTTTACGGTTCGATTTCTACGTGAGATGTCTCATTCTGTAGCTTTCATTGCACTGCATTAAATGGCCTTACGTTTTATAAGATAAGAGTTACGGTTCGTTAGTTATTAGGTAGGATCGATCGATGAAGTTAAATTTACGGTGTGCTAGCAAGTCGCGGAAGGCTATAAAAGGTAAGTACAATGAGTCCAGATGCATCTATAAGTGTATTCAAAGTGATTAGGTCATAATAAAGTTAATTCGAATTGGTAGAACGAAATTCCGATACGTTTTCGTACTGAAAATGGGCTCTAATTGGACGGTTCATAATTCACGTTAATTTTACGTTAACGTGAATTGCGGCTGACCTAATTACTTAAGAAGCATTATAAAAACGGGTTCCTGATGGGATTTTCCGTAGCTATCGCCTGACACTATTGTGTAAGCGATAGCAGGTGATGTGATATTATCATTACATTGCCACGTGGTTCGGCACCACGTGAGTATCTTATGTAATATTCATCGCTATCGAATTGTGATTTTCGGATCGGGATAGGTTTGGGATTAGACCAGTTACATATATATGTCTCTTTTATGGACTTTTATATACATTATGTACATAATAGCTCGACTTATAGCGTCTTTTATGCGCACTAAATAAATTAAATAAATTAACGTTACACAAGTTAAATTTCGCTTACAAACTAACAGTTTTCGGCTTGTGTCCGTAACAAGTACAAAAACAGAAAGGCTCCGGGCGCAAAGGAGGCAATTACGTGCCGATACGCGCGCCGCTATGTATCCTATAATAATTTGGTAATACACGTCATTATTACCTTGGGCGGTAAAGTTATTTTCTTGTAAACATTCCTTAGAGGTTGTTTCTATTCACGCAGTTTGTATTACGGTGAATGAAATAAATGTTACAGATTGTTTACATTATTTTTAGCGCTATGATATATTTTCTGGCTTGTTTAAAATCTCAATTTGAAATTGTATTTCATATTGAATAAATATTATTTTATTTCTTTACCTTAGTCGGGTAAAAAGTATCCTGTAACTTACCTACCTGTAAAGTGTGTATATTTGGATATCCAGCTGATCTCTATCTGCACCAAAATTGGTTAAAATCTATGTAGCCGTTCCGGCGTGATGAGAGGACAAAGCATTTCCTACCAACACATGGCGCTGTATTGCTGGGTGTTGCGCGCCCTGAAATATCTTGCATCGCACTATTAAGTTTTTTTCTGAAATAATGTGAAGATCCCTACTTATAGAAAAAATAAAATAAAATAATTATTAAGGGACAATGTTACACAAATCGACCTAGTCCCAAACTAAAAAAGATTGTACTATGGGTACTAGAGGACGATATACATAATATATAAATATAGATAACATCCATGACCAGGAACAAAAAAAATAGTGCGTGGAGGCCCTCCGCGCGGAAGAGGTGAAACTTCGTAATGTGGAAATGAAAATAGGAAGGGGTATAAATTGTAATTTCAAAAGAGAAAACCTAACAATCAATTGATATTCACAAGAGACGTACCTTGACATTAGCAATTTTTTTTCGCAACATCTCATTGCATTTGAAGTTTTGCTTTGCTTGATTAAACTTTTCGGCACTATTGCATTTGTTGGCGAAACATTAACACTGTCTGGTATAACATCTTCACTGGATTCATCATCATAACCTATGGCTTTAAGTAACTGTCTCACTTTTTCAGGATCACCTTCAATGTTTGGACATGGACTTTCCACATTTTCGTAATCATTGTTAACATCCAACACCGGAGATGCGCTTTTTAAGGCTAAACCTACTAATTTACGCCCACGCTTCATATTTTATACTATTTAACGTAATTATTCACTTAGATTGGTATTAATAACGCACACTCACATTTTACCACACCGTTCGACCTACAACTAAGAAATGACAACAACAAAGTCACTGGACACTGCGAAAATATTAGAGAAAACGACCAAATGTGGGGTAGAACGAAAAAACAAAAATTGCTGAAAGTGACTGTCTGGTCGTTTTAAGCAGATTTAAGACCCGCTTCTTAAATCTGCTTAAAACGAGCTAGCTAATACTTTTGTTTATTGTCAAGTACGACTAATTGATAGACTGTAGATTGGCTGTGTTCTGCAGATCAAAAATATAGTCCTTTAACGGCCATAATAGACTATATCGGGTACTTTGGCTGATTTCTACATTTTAGGACACTTTTTTTCGTCATTGGTCGTTATATACATATTTATCTAATTCTGTAGAATGACGTGCTAAAAATTAGTCGGATTCACCAGAATATAGTTTAAAAAATCTAGTTTACAATAGCATTGTTAACTCATTTTCCGAAAAAATGGCATTGGTCGCTTTTTGTATAACTATGGTCATATGGACTCCATTGCAAATTACTGTCCAATGTTATACCTAAAAATAATGCCTTATTCACTATTGAAGCGTTTAATTCCTATACAAGAGTTGTATAAGTCGGTTGCGGGCCTGGCGTCGGCGTTGCAGAGCCTCGGCCGCCGACAGCGCGCCGGCACGCCCGGGCGGCGCGGGCGCAACACGTCGGGCTGCAGCCAGAGCTCCTCCTGTGAGCTCTAGGGGCTCGAGGCGCGACGTGACGCACATGTTGTGCAGCACGCTGCAGGCGACTATTTTCCCGGCCATCTGAGGGTCGTAGTAGAGCTGTCGAGCGGCGAGCAGAAATCTCCAACGTCCTTTTAAAAAATGGTTTCCGAAGTGAGTGAAGTCTTCGCCTTCATGGTAAAATAAACTTAATTTGTGAAGATTACAGATTTGTTACTTTACCATTACCATTATACACGCACTAGTCTCAATCCTTGTGTATAATTTTATAGCATTCCTTTTTTTGCCATTACTTGATCATGTGCAATTGTTTGAAGCATGTGCCAATGAGTGAGTGAATTTTATAATCGATGTTAAGATGAGAGTTGAATGTAACGCCTCAAAATCTTATAGCTTTGTGTTATAGGTATCTTAGGGTAGGCGCGTCAACATCCGGCATTGACTGGCGTTTATTGCATATGAACGGTTAACGCTGTATTATACATAACACTTTGGAGGAACGTTGAATTGTCTCATTGCGTAGCTGATGATCATATTAGTGATTTTAGTACATCCAGCTTTATAAATTTAATATCCGTCATATATTTTTTTAATCAATTAAGTCAAAAAAAGACCCTACTATTGAATTAAAATGCGCCAGCTAAATGAAAGGTCCGCTCGATAATGGAGCGAGCACTCTTTTGGATGACGTTGTAGCGGCCCTCTGGCCAATGATAAGTTGGCAGGGATCTGTAAGTCAGAGATGTCAAATTTATACTGTGGCAAGTTACAAGTGATTTCATCGACTATGTGACAGGTTACATTTGCCTTATATGGGATTTTGGTTGATTGTATTTCTAACGGAATGCAAAATTTCACCTCGCTAGTTGCATTGGCTATGCCAATGATGCTAGTATCCTTTTTATTGGGCATGTAGCCTAGTGCTGATGCCACCTTTGAATTTATTAGCCAAACCTGGGATCCAGTGTCCAGTATTGCCCGGACATGGAACTCTGTCCCATCCTTCCCGAATACTTTAATCCTGGCTGTGGGTGAAAGTACACTGTTTTCATTTATATTGCCTGCCAATGTGACAGGAGGTGCCTTCTTTTCGGGCTGGTAGGAATGCAACAATGTGTTGTGTGGACCCTTGCACTCCGCACATTTGAAATGAAATCTACACCGTCCTATATGTATACCTAAACATATGTTACACATCTTGTTATCCGTAATAAATTTAATCCTGCCATTTGCTGAGAGTAACTGAAATTTAATACACTTAAATTATTTGTGATCTGTCAACTTACAAAAACTGCGTGACGGTGCAGCGGCGGCGGCGGCGGCGGTGACGTGTGCTACACGCTGAGCCAGCCGAGCGTTGCTTGCTTGAGCTGCTTGCGGTCGTTGCTGTCCGTACTGCTCACCGTGGCCCGCACCCTGGTACTGGCCGTGGCCCTGCTCGGCGTTTTCCATTGCGAGGGCGCGCTTGTCTAAATATTGCAATAGATATTGAACTGAATGTTCCCCTTCGAGTTAGAACGCTCTTTCAGTTAATATATCAAGTTTACGACATAAAATTGCCATTAAAATGGCATCCCAATGCTCCTTATTGGGTTCCTGAACCGCTATTTGTTGACGCACGCATGATACGAATTCTCTTAGGGCACTGGAAGTAGACCTGCTTCCCGGTTTCATATCTAACAATTTGTGGATATTGTAACGGAACTGCTCTAGTGGGTCTTACCAATGGTTTTATGACGTGAAGTGCCATCTAGTGTTTTATTGGGAGTCTATTGTAAAGTATCGGCGTCTACGCTGCCTTACCTTACAACGCCATCTCGTAATTCATTGATGAATTGAGTATTGATAGGGTTGCTGGAGCGTGGATTAACTTTAAATCTTTCACACTAGAGGGCGTTGTGATAAACAAGCATAAAACAAGATTGTGTTATTAAATATTTTAATATAATTTAAAGGCAGCATGCTGTATTGGTCTCAATGCTTGTAATTGTGCTGGAAAGCTCAGTTGTTGTTAATTATATGACATGCGTTGGTGTTTCTAGGAGGTTTGTTGATGTGGTCTTGTCGAGTGTAATAGAAATGTCAGTGACGTTTTGGGAGAAATTGCGTTTAAGTCACGTTCTTATTATCTTACAAGGATTGGGAACTTTTAAAACGTACCGAATTTTAAAGACAGCTATGTTGGGATTAATAATTAATCTATAATAATAAAGATACATTTTAATTTGGTTTAATTTGCCGTCAATATCATTGGCTACAGTAGCGACCAACGGCGAGTAGCGGAACTAAAGTATATCTACCTATAAGCCTATAGATATCTTTTATTTGTGTGAGTTGTATATAATACCAACCAATGAGGAACTGGGAATTCATTGAAACATAAAACACATGTACACAACTCTAGTTCCGCTATCCGACGCAGTGGCGCTTATGGGTCCCCCCATAATTTTGGATGGATTTTTATCGAGAAGGTTCGGGATGGGCGGCTCGGGAGAGAAAAACGAGGGATGTGAAGGAGGACGAGCGCAAGGCCTGGGGGTCTTCGGTCTGGATCGAGAGGTGTAAGAGAAAACTGACGGATAAGTATCGAAAATCAGCTGTTCTGGGTTTCGGAAGATGTTGATGGTCATGTGGGATGTGGTGTGTTATTATGTCGGATTGTTTGCTTGCAATAATCCTTATTGCGAGAGAGGTAAGCGCTGTTGTTTATTTCCACATTTAGGAATTTTAGAGAAATGTCTTTTCCGGCCAGGCCTCCGTTAACACTAGATGCATTTCCATGATTCATTTTACGGTTCAATAAAGCCCTCATGACGAGAGTGTTAAGATACAGGCCCTATGCACTTCTGATGCTAAGTGGCTGAGAGTTATCCGCACTGTGTTTCAGCTGGTAGTTTAGACAAGTACCAAACATGTATATCTTATGTAATTGTGGATAGATAAATTATCCCCAGAAATAGCTGTGTTATTAATTACATTTCCTTCACACTATACTGACTACACACCTATTTTAATATTGGTATTGGTACACAGATTTGTCTCTGTTTAAAAATAAATACTGAGGCAGGTCTGTCTTGAAGGTATAAGGTATGTGGTAGACTCTCTCCTTCAAAACAATGTCAATGAACAGAATGTTCAGCTTGGAGAAATATACTACTTTGGTAGTCGTTTGGTTGTCTGTTCCAGATTGACATTAGAGGCTCAGCTGATATGGCGACTGGTTTGCAAAGACCTTTTTGTCATACATAGTACCGGGACGAAGCTTATCGCTGGTCAAAGGAGTCCTCAATAGAGCAATTCCAGAGATCGGCTATAAACTTTAATCTTTGGAAGGCTCGGGGTCTGTACTGTTGTGCCTAAATCCATCTCCTAAAGACTTGGGGTATTCTCTAACGAGGGAGATGGTTGGTGGCTATCGACTTTGCAGAGACTCTTTGTCAGCCGGCTAGACCTTAATAGGCGCAACGACTAAACCCATATTTAATCCAAGTTGAATATAATCTCTGATAATTAGAAATGCTGATGGGAGAAGTCTGGTATGGGTAAAGGTTTTTCAAGGTAAAATATCCTACCCTTCCTTCTGACTGTCCTGGCACAATTTTCATATTTTTATCATAAAGAAACGGCTGGTTTCATTGTTATATCAAATTATTATCATCACCCAACCATGTTGTGTTAATCCATTGCTATGGTCTGGTATTACTTAAGTGTCAATTCTCAGTTGTGATTCTCTTGTGGGATGGATGATCTGTCTATATACCTAATAATAGCTGAAACAGACACTACCAGTATTTTCATACTGCACTTACAAGCGACCATTATAGCAGAAAATATTGATTGGTTTATTAGCCATTTATATTGACATAACTTGGTGGCGAGATATTAACATGAGGAAATGGCTGAGTCCATCTCCTGGTTTACTTATCAAACTCAGCTGTCAGGTTGTGTACCTTACTGCTTTGGTCTTGTGCACCTTTTAGTGTCATGTATCAGTTGCATGTCTCCTGGGACAGATTATCTATCTATATGTTTAATAACTGAAAGAGACACTAGCAATATTTTATATTGCATCAACATATGACCATTTAGCAGAATATATTTATTTTGGTTTATTAACCATTTATATTGACATAGCTTGGTGGTGAGAAATCTCTATCAATAACTTATAATGGAATTAGCTGTTTATTATAGCGTTCCAAATATGTGTCTTCCCTTTATCCTGTCAAGGACGGATTTTATTTTATTTGTGGGTCGAATGCGACTACAGGACAGCGGGGTGGTGCTGTCCTTTCCTAAACAAACAACCCCTTTAGTTATATATTTATGTATTATATCGAACACTAAACAGCCATACACTATCCACATTCCTACTGGGTCATTTGGAAAAATGTTAGAACAGAGACATTGCATCATATAAATAAATATTTCAACCTTTATTTATTATTTGTTTATTAATTAAATAACTAACACTACTTCTCGTCCAAGATGTATATTTAGATTCATTAACCTTCATTATTGCTTCTGCGAATAATTATTAAATAATATTGACTTGTCCTAAATAAGCTGCTAATGTCGTCTAATTTGTATCCTTACCGCAGAGAATCTGGTTATTATAACACACAACTGGATCCTTTAACCCACTAGACATGATCACAATCTATTATTAATTAAGGCCAAAACATAATCAAATTACTATATCAATTACTGAATTCCGGTATGGAATCCGGTAAGGTGACTGATCCTTGCTCCATTCGCTTCTTCCAGTTGAAGTTATTACAATTGATGCCAAGGCCGTTCCCAGGATCTATATACCTATTTAATGCCAAATTGGCACAATTGGTTCTGTGAATGGAAATGCGGTTTCAAAAAGGTTACATTTCAGACGATTGAGATTTTATTATATTATAGGACATTAGTTATTTAAAATAAGCCATGAACACATTTATTCCACATATTACACTTGCACACACACATAACAATAAACAAATACAACACTATATTTGACTTTCAAAATCTATGCTTGTATATTATTGTCAGAAATAAATTATTCTATATCACGATTGTCTTTCACTCCCATCCAATGTGGCAAAATAGGGCTTGCAGGTACCTAAAAAGAAGAAATGAGAGGTTAATATAGCCAGAAACCAGTTAAAGAAGAACGAAGAAACGCAATTGGAAAAAGCAACCATGCTACCTCAACCAATTTCGCCGAGCATGAAGATGCATTATGTTTTACTGCGTCCTGTGGTCTTAAGGTGGCGGTGGAGTTACTTGAGTCTGCGGGGCGTAGGCATGTTGTCCGCGGCCGCGGCGGTGACAACTGAGAAGCCTCTAAATAGTCATCGGACGAACAAAAGAATAAAACGCTCCGATTGCTGCTGTTTTGAATAATAGAGGTGTTTCACTGAGTTTATTGTTCTTCAATTCTGTAATTATGGTTTACTGGGCCGGAATTGACATTTTCTTATTATTTTTCATAATTTTGTTCAAATAAATTTCACGTTTAGGTAAATATTTAAGGTTATATTATATTGGCATCTGTCAAATGGTAATGGTAGACGTGGGTGATTTTTGGGGTTGCCACAGGAATAGTTATAGAATCCCAACCAGTTTAGATTTATTTTTAGGTCCGTTAAAAACTATTTACTGTATAGTTACTAAAGAGCTATCTTATCAGGATGAAATAAATAAGTATGGTTGGAACATAGTTACAGTGAATGATAATCATTGTGCATGTTGTTTAAGCCCTGCAATATCCTACGTTGATTTTAATGTTTACTTGGATAATTCTTCTGATCTATAAAATTCTTGCAAATATAGTTATCTATCGTAATCACATGGTAGTTAGGTTACTGTACATAGGGAATACATATATTTTGTATATTATATAACGTGCATTAAAAATTATCGACATTAATTATGGATCACTAATTAGTCCACACTTATTTCCATGATACGTATTTTATTTATCTCGCTACTTGCGGTATTTTATGCTTCTATCGATGTAAATTATTATGCTATTAATTTTAAATTTCAATTAATTTACTTGATATTTTAATATTTTACTTCATAATTTGCTGGATTTTATGCCAGCCTGGCAACATTAGGACAAAGTCGCGTTCGAATACCATGCCAGTTCTCCGTAATAGTTGGAAATGTTTAGTTTCTGTATAATCTATTTTTGTAAACTATACTTGTGATTGTATACTGGTTGTTTTCCATTACGATAAATAAATAAGGTGCGGTTGCGTGGTAAGCAGAGTGTCAATCAGGCAATATAGTATATTGTGTCATAAGGGTAGTAAGTAGGGGATTACTAACGAAGGTCTATTAGAAGCCCGACGCCGAAGGCGGAGGGCTTTTAATGTCCTGAGTTTGTAATCCCCTTACTACCCGCCTTACACACAATATTTTTCATCACATTTTGGAGTAAATAACAAATAAATAAGCCAAAAATAAACATTAAACGATAACGATTGACAACCAACTTTTTTCTGTATATGTATATTTTTTTAATTTACTATAAGCACTTGGAAAACGGCCATCAGCTTAAAACAGAAAACAAATATACACAGAATCTTACCATCTATTATTAAACAAATAACAATTAACAATATTATACAGCAACTTGCTGCAATCTTACTTTTTTGGCTCTGACCCAACTGATTATTAAGTCTTCATACATTTATTGCAAGAAAAACTTAACTTATAACAAAGAAATAGTAATAAAAATAATAATGTGTAGCAAAAAGTTATAAAACACATCTCTGCAAGTTGCAGTTTAGCTAGTGCTGCGAACTGGGAATGGCTGCTCCGTCGTCAAACCCCAACAGTTTCGCTGCAGGTTTGAATTTGTGACGTGTGCCTCGTATGCACATACTGGAGGCTCGAATTATAGCAGTGCATATCCTTGTTCTAAGCCAACCCAGTATCGTACTCAGCGATTTGTTCCAACGGTCCGAGAGGGCTTCGCCTAAGTGTTTGACGAAGGAGGCCATCTGTGGTGCGAATATGCCATCGACAGAGGTCACGAGGGGGGTGAAAGTAGCATGTTTCACTTCGCAGCAGTGTTGCCAATTTAGCATATTTTATGCTAGATTTAGCATATTTTTACGTTGCTCAGCATATTTATTTGTTGTTTAGCATATAGCATATTTTTTTAGCATATAATTATAATGTTTTCATAAAAAAATAACCATGAAATAAACGATCCGATTTAATTACTAAGCGTGCAATCCAAAACAAGGTAATAATTCCTCTGACAACTCTGTCCCTATCACACTTGTAAGTTGGTATGAAGGGAACAGACTCTTGCAAGAGTCATTCTTAAACCCGTTCCAGACCTTCCGATTCGATCGGATTTATCGGAAGAAATGGCCTAACAATTGCACTACACATTAAACCCGTTCCAGACCTTCCGATCCTACCCGATCCGATCCTACTTATCGATAGTGTGTATCATAATTGTTAGGAAATCGGATAATGTGTAGTGCAATAGTTAGGACCTAAAACACTACACATTATCCGATTTCTTCCGATAAATCGGATCGGATCGGAAGGTCTGGAGTGGGTTTTATCCGATTGCTTCCGATCGGTCGGATCGGATCGGAAGGTCTGGAACGGGTTTTAATTTGTTGGGGAAGCCCCGGAATACGGTAAAGAGCGTTTTATTCATTCAATAATTTCATTCAATATACCATAGACAAACATCATCTTTTCACTTCCTCTTTCTGTATAAGAAAGAAGTGAGATAGAAATAGACTACTATACCGCGTACTTACTGTAAATTAAATAGAAAGCTGAAAGAAAGTTCTTACAGTTTACAAAATTCTACGTGCATTAATAAAGTGAAGTGCTTGATCGTCGTTAATATGCCACCTAAATACAGTCAGCATTACCGGTCAGAGTGGGAGCAAATGCTAGATTTCAAGGATTGGTTACAACCTGTCGAAAATGATACGACGAAGGCCTATTGTAAGTACTGCAAGTGCGAGATGATTGCAAAAGTCCATTGTTTGAAGTTACATATTTCGTCAGTAAAGCATAAGAAAGCTATAGAACCAGTGAAAAGTCAAAGAACAATTAAATTTCCCAAAATAAAAATAGATCTGAATACACAGAGAGCAGAATCTTCACTAGCTATGTTTGTGTGCGCACATTGTTCGATTATGGCTGTCGATCACTTGTCAGAATTATGTAAACACCGATTCGGTGATAGCAAGAGTGGGGACTTGCGAATCCATCGTACAAAATGCACAAATATAATAAAAAATGTTTTAGCGCCTCATTTTGTCAAAACAATTGTGTCAGATTTGGGAGACCAAGAGTATAGTCTCTTGCTTGACGAGTCTACGGATATTTCTGTAAGCAAAATGTTAGGAGTATCAATCAGATATTTCAGCCGATCTTTAAAAACTATAATATCCACCTTCTTGGGTTTGGTCGAGATTGAAGATGGCACTGCAATCAGCATAGTCAACGGTATTAAAGGATTATTGTTAGCTCTGAACATTGAAATAAAAAAATTGATCGGTATTGGCACCGATAACGCTACGGTGATGACCGGTATTAACAACGGAGTACATGCCTTATTAAAAAATGAAACTGGTAATGATAATTTGGTTTTAGTTCGTTGCGTGTGCCATTCATTACAGTTGGCTTTATCTCATGCCTCAGAAGAAACTCTACCACGTAATGTTGAATTTCTTATAAGAGAAACCTACAATTGGTTTAGTCATTCTTCGAACCGTCGATTATATTACAAGAATATATATCAAACAATTAACTGTGGTTCCGAACCATTGTTAATTCCGCAGATGTGCAATACCCGATGGATTTCAATTGAACCAGCAGTCAACCGTATTCTAGAGCAATGGGTGGAATTGAAACTCCTGTTTGAAGTTGCCAGGCGCGATAACCACTGTTACATGGCAGAAACACTATACAACATGTATAATGATCCTGTAAATCATTTATATTTATTGTATTTAAAACCTGTCTTGGAAGAAGTTCAAGCTGTCAACAAGCTGTTTGAAAGCAATAATGTTGATCCAACAAAACTCTACAAGGATTTGTGTTCCCTAGTTCAATCTACAAGTCGGCGTATCTTGAACCCAACTGCGAGAGTCGATATTTTTACACAAAATATAGAAAGTTATTTGGATCCTAAACCGTACATGGGATATACTTTTGAAACAAAATTACGGGAATACAACCTTCAACCTGAAGTGGAAAATAATTTGCGACAACGTTGCCTGAATTTCACACTGAAACTTGTCAGAGAGCTGCGATCTAGATTGCCAATTAATTTTAATGTACTTGAGAAAGTATCTTTATTTTCGGTAGAAGAAACGTTAAAAACAATCAAACCTTCTATAATTGATATTGCCAAAGAATTCCGAGTGGATGCAAATACAATAGAAAGGCTTATGTCTCAATGGAGAAATATAGTGTACATGAAATGGGAATGCACATCTTCGACCATAGAATTCTGGAATGAAGTAATTGATTATAAAGATGCAGCTGGTAATAACCCCTTTGCAGATTTATCTCAGTTAGCAATATCAATATTATCGCTGCCACATTCTAACGCGGAAATTGAACGCGTTTTCAGCCAAATGAATATAGTTAAAACTAAACTTCGCAACCGTTTGTCTGTAAAAACTTTAAATGCAATTTTATACATCAGATTCGGCCTAAAGAGGGCAGGGAAATGCTGTTATTCTTACACAGTTCCGGATGACGTACTGCGCTTTATAGGTACCAAGGAGAGTTATAGTTTCGACAATGAAGCTTCCACGTCTACATCAGCAGCATCAGCGGTCGAAGACGAAGATATTAATATTTTGTTCGATAGTATAATTGATTAAAACATAGAATAAATTTAGATTTTGTTCATTATTAAATATTTTAAAATTAAATGACGTTTTATTTGAGATTGAAAAATATTAGCAAAAATTTTAGCATTATTTTATAGCAGTTGGCATAATTTTGGCAAAATTTGAACATCAATTTAGCAAATTGTGTATTAGTCGTGTTGGCAACACTGCTTCGCAGGCAGCAGAGTATTTTCTTTGTTTTTCAGTCTCAGCAGATTTTAGGACAGAAGTGACATGACGTGCAATGTAAGAGGGAGCGTCGGTGTCTACGACACGGATATCGAATAACGCCTCTCTCTGTGCATTCCATACGCCACGGCAGGATAAGTCACCGCGTAATCCAAGGTCACCTTCTGTGATTATAGGTTCTATTGTGATGTTGCCCCATGCTTGGTGACATAGTTCAGCAAATAGGTCTCGTATTTCGTTGTGCCGTCTTGAAATTAGCCCGCCAGTCTTGCAACAGAGAGCATGGTCGATATTAAAATGGCTGTTGCCGCATCCGTCACAAGAGGGTGGCATTGAGTTTGGGGTTCTGTAATAGCGTATTGCCCGGGCATCTCTGAATTCATGAGGAGACAAGTCGAAGTTATCTTTCTTTGTTGGTATAGCAGATAGCCAGGTGGAAGACTTTGTTTTCATTTTCGATGCGATTGATCTTTCTATAGCTCGTCGTTTGTTAGGGGATAGTTTGGCCAATATAGTGTCTAAAAGTTCGTTGTCACGAGCATCTTTTATTGTTCGGCTCTCTTTGCGTGCGTCAATCAGGGATTTATTGTGTTGGGCTAGGTCTACATGTTGTGTCCTGATCAAAGCCGATGAGAGGATTGAACAGCCTTTTTTGGAAGAATTGTAGCTCAAATTATTCTCGGTAGACGGATTAGATATTGCCAAACCACCTTTATGCACAGGAAGGGAAAACAGATCGGCTTCGTCGGGTGTGATTTCACTGCCCATCAGAGTTGGCATGAAATTGGTCCGTAATGCATGTGTCAGTGGTTCAAAGAGTACGTTGGAATCGGCGATTACACGTTGTAGGAATGACCATTTGAATTGGGCAGCTTTAGTGAGTGCTGTGTAAGCTGCTTGGGGAGAGTCTTTACAGATATGTGTCAGTTTCTCGATTATTGAAATAAATAGCTTTACTTGGTTTCTTATGAAGTCTTCTTTTCCTTTGCCTATGTAACTGCCAAGGAAGGGTGAACCTACGGTGATGGTAATGTTAGTTCCTTTAAAAATCTGTTGTGCTTTATTTTTGTCCGTTTCAGATACGATAAGGATTGTCTTTTTAGGTTGAGGGAAGTAGCCATATGCCGGTCCTGTGTTGCAGATCTGTTCCCACCATTTACGAAGGCTTTTGAAGTTTCCCTGGGCCGATGAGTCATCCGCATACCATGCCTGGAGTGTATTCTGTTCTTTTTTTTGTTTGTTGATTATGGGTAATGTTGCAAGAGCATATAGTGGCATAGCAAGTGGATCGCCTTGGGTTACGCCTTCTTTGCTATACAATCTTGTGTCTGAGTTTCGAATAACAAGCTCTGCGTGGCCATTATATGTGTTGTACAGGAAACGGGCACAATGTGGCCAATATATTCTGGCATGCCACAGAGCAAGCTGCCTATTTACACTGTTGAATGCGTTATTAGCATCAACGAGGAGCATTCCCCATTCGGAACCTGGTTGACATTTATCTTCGAAAGTGTCATTCATTGCATGTATGGCTCCTTCGATCCCGCTGTTGATGCCGCTGCATAGTTGCCATTGTCCACAGGCTTCGGTAACTTCAGAACCGGTTGCTAAGATCATACATTTGGAGAGGATTCTTCGTAGACATTCCCCAATTCCGATGGGTCTCACGCCTGGGCATTTATCTAGAGCTACTAGACGGCTCGACATAAGAGCTTGTATTTGTATCCAGGGAACGTATTCGTTATTCAATTTCATAGTGAGTTGGGTTATGGCATTTCTTAGGTGCAGGCTCGCCTCGCCGAAACGTAAGAGGAAATCCTTCCAGTTTTCAGAGGTTGAACCAGTTGGACCCCCACCGCCATGTAGTTTTCTTGCAATTTGCTCGACGTGGTTACATGTTATGTCCACTTCCAATAATGGTGGCATTTCGGGGAAATCCTCAGGCAAGACAAATAAGTTAGGGTTGGCGTTTGCCGGGGGTGGATGTTTTTCTCTTAGTACGTCGCTGACGGTTTTACCGGTACAATCAATTTCGTCGTTAGTATTCAGGACTTTGCTTGTATCTTTGGTTAACAGCCAACTTAGGGCTTCACGGACTTTGCCACGTTGAATTAGTCGAGTGAATGTTTGTGTTGCTACGTCATTATTGTTGTATTTTCGACTGTACGTATTTTGAAGGGTCTTGTCTGATTTTATCGATTCTGAGATTAAAATATCAAACTGCTCGTCGGCCCACAGTTTAAGGCGGCGATCAAGTAATCTGCTAATATCTTTAGCTTGTTTAATGTTTTTGTCCCTTTGTAGCATTACGGCTGTGTAAATTAGTAATCGTTCTGAAGGATAATTCAGCTTGGTTAGGTGTTCTATTTCGTCAGCAAGTGTATGAACGAATTTTAAATTTAATTATACAGCAATAATTAACAGCGTGATATTATAAAATTTAAATATGAACAGTAGGTTTGTTACAAACTAAATAGTTCCTAACCAATAATTTTATAACTTTTTTTCCTTTTTTTGTGTCGTCTACCACAGATAATGCTAAGAACTGCGTTTCGTTTAGAAACTTGACAGGCTATACTGCCAGATTGTAACGATAATTTAACATTTAATTTAATAAAATTATTGCAAAATACACATAAATAATTGTTAAACATAAATATTAATGCAGTTACATTTACCGTATTAATTCAATAAACAAAAAATTTGCTGGTAGGCAAGTTTTGTTGATACAACAAAAAACCTTGGCTGGATTGAAACCTTAGTCTGAAGTAATCTGCGAGTGCGTACTATATTTTGAAAACTAACGCCATAACTCCCGAGGGAGTTATGTCAATTTATAACTCCCGCGGGAACTATATAGGCCTTAGTCCTTCAGTACACCCGCATGTAATACCATCTTTTACGAGCAAATGTGATGAAAAAATAATAAATGTCAAACAGGGATAATGCTGAAGGATGAAAGTGTGTACGGGGCGTATTGGATTACTTAGTGAAAAGGTTATGAATTTCTGGACGAAGATGTCAAGTGAGTGTCAAATGATAATATGGAATGCAGGTAATTTTGTTTGAATACAAGTCGGTATTCATATAAATTCGGCTATTAAATTGTGTTTACATTACGTGAAATAAATAAGTGTAGTGTTCTGTGGTGCATTATGTACTATGAATGTTATATATCACGTGAACTGTGTATTTTAGGTGACTTTGTACCAAGTTCGGGTAAGTTGTGTTCTGAGAGGAACTACTGTTAAAGTTGTGAATATTAGACGTCGAGAAAGGTGATTTAGCCCAGCTATGCGAAATGTCGTACATATCTTATATCTGATATTTATTATTGCTAAGCTTGCTCTGCCTAAATTCTGTTTACACCCTTAGAGTTCTTATGAAAAATGAAGTTTTGTTTTAGGCATTATAATATTCGTAATATTTATTTTAGTTGTAAAGAACCTTGTCCCCTTTTAACTTTAGGTCTTATTGAGTAATTGTTATACGTATAGATTAGGTATTAGTTGCATGTGAATATATTTGAATGAAAAAAAAAAATTTTTTTTTTTTTTAAATCATGATTATCATATATCAGAAGGTAGGACTTATTAATTATTGTTAAGTCTTACTGGTCTTGGTGAAAAGAGGTTTTGGGTAGCTTCCGGTTGAAATTATGTCTAATATTGGATATATCATCTGTCAGTTAGCGGTTGTAAATGATGGTGAATAAATACATTGAAAATAATTAGGAATAACCATGAAATCGATAATTATTTTAATAGTAGGCTGTGGAGGTTGTCCGGTTGTGTTTATTTATGTATTCTATTTTAATTTATATAAGATAGATTGGCATCTTATTTTTATTTTAACTTTAGGACATATTTATTATTCTAAAGCCTTTCTGAATAGTCATTAACTGTGCTTCTTTTCAGCATAGGCCTCCCCAAGGTTTTCCAAGTCACCTTGTTTGGTTTGCTGTACCTAGGACACAATTTCATCACATCTTTAGCTCATTTTCCCTATTAGTTCTTTAAGATGTCTTGTCCAGTCCTATTTTAGCTTTGATACATTTTATTATGTTGGTAACTTGTATTCTTATCACATTATTTTGTGCAAGTAGAAACTTGTCTTGTAACTTAATAGCTAGAATACTTCTCTTCATACTGTGTTTATATGTTGTAGAGCTTTGTTATTTGTAAATCATATTCGCTAGAATGTTAGTATCAAATTCTTTCTTTTAGCGTCCAATTGAATTCCATTCCAAATGATAATCATCCTGATAATTATTTCTTTGTTGGTGATATTATTTGTCCAAGATATGTATATTCCTCCGCATCTTCTGCTAAACTGTTGTACGGGGTAATCGGGTTTATATGGTCTGTCAGTACTTTTGTTTTCCTTTATTCTTAGTAAGCCGACCTTTTGCTTCTGAAGACTAGTTGTTTGATCATTTTTATAATTTAATTTTGTTATTTATTTAATTATGTATAATTTACTATAGCTTGTATTCACAAGTAGGAGCATAGCAGTGCTTCTTTTGTAGACTGGAATGTCAACTCCATGTCTCGGTGCTGTGTGTTGATAATAATAACAAGTGATTTCAATGAGAGTTGGTTAAAGTGGATGTGTGGTGAAGTGATTCAGATGTTTTAGTGAATTGAAGTGTCAGTTATGGTTGTGTTTTACATAAATAATACAATATTCAGTGAAAACACAATAAATAAATAAAAACAATTATGATATTAGTGTTTAGTTTAAAGGAATTCTTTTGTTAAGTGATTCAAGAAAAGATGAAGCGTACCAAGTAATGCAGGAAAGTTTATATAGGCAAGTCCATGGGGCAGCACATCCAAGGAACAGAACTAGTCTCCATTGATGAAGCATGTTAGGGTTAAGAAACATTACATTTCACATAAATAATAAATCCCATTTTAATCTTATTTCCATGTGTTTCATTATATTTGTAGTTTAATATAACAGTTGTAGGATGCTTTATTTGGTAGGGAAAATGCGTGGGTTGGGTCGTGAACGCCTCTTAGTATTCTATATATTTTATTTTGTTGATACTAGGTGTGTATGTATATAGACACTTTATCATGCGCGAAAGCAGGTTATAAGGTATAAATGCGGTGGGGTAGGGTTGAAAGAGTATAATTTTCTCTTAAAAATGCGCTGATCAATCTATAATGCATGTGTGTATATATTTTTATATATATTTAGGGCACTTTGTGGTAGGAAGATTTGTTTTTCTTTTGTTTGTTTATTTATTATTCTTCTGCTCTTAGTTCTTCTTCTTTGTTTGCTTTGGGTTCCATTTCTTATTTCTAGAACTTAATTTTGATAAACGCCATTAAGTTCTGCGGGGCGGACGACTTACCTTACAACGCCATCTCGTAATTCATTGATGAATTGAGTATTGATAGGGTTGGTATAAGGTATGTGGTAGACTCTCTCCTTCAAAACAATGTCAATGAACAGAATGTTCAGCTTGGAGAAATATACTACTTTGGTAGTCGTTTGGTTGTCTGTTCCAGATTGACATTAGAGGCTCAGCTGATATGGCGACTGGTTTGCAAAGACCTTTTTGTCATACATAGTACCGGGACGAAGCTTATCGCTGGTCAAAGGAGTCCTCCATAGAGCAATTCCAGAGATCGGCTATAAACTTTAATCTTTGGAAGGCTTGGGGTCTGTACTGTTGTGCCTAAATCCATCTCCTAAAGACTTGGGGTATTCTCTAACGAGGGAGATGGTTGGTGGCTATCGACTTTGCAGAGACTCTTTGTCAGCCGGCTAGACCTTAATAGGCGCAACGACTAAACCCATATTTAATCCAAGTTGAATATAATCTCTGATAATTAGAAATGCTGATGGGAGAAGTCTGGTATGGGTAAAGGTTTTTCAAGGTAAAATATCCTACCCTTCCTTCTGACTGTCCTGGCACAATTTTCATATTTTTATCATAAAGAAATGGCTGGTTTCATTGTTATATCAAATTATTATCATCACCCAACCATGTTGTGTTAATCCATTGCTATGGTCTGGTATTACTTAAGTGTCAATTCTCAGTTGTGATTCTCTTGTGGGATGGATGATCTGTCTATATACCTAATAATAGCTGAAACAGACACTACCAGTATTTTCATACTGCACTTACAAGCGACCATTATAGCAGATTATATTGATTGGTTTATTAGCCATTTATATTGACATAACTTGGTGGCGAGATATTAACATGAGGAAATGGCTGAGTCCATCTCCTGGTTTACTTATCAAACTCAGCTGTCAGGTTGTGTACCTTACTGCTTTGGTCTTGTGCACCTTTTAGTGTCATGTATCAGTTGCATGTCTCCTGGGACAGATTATCTATCTATATGTTTAATAACTGAAAGAGACACTAGCAATATTTTATATTGCATCAACATATGACCATTTAGCAGAATATATTTATTTTGGTTTATTAACCATTTATATTGACATAGCTTGGTGGTGAGAAATCTCTATCAATAACTTATAATGGAATTAGCTGTTTATTATAGCGTTCCAAATATGTGTCTTCCCTTTATCCTGTCAAGGACGGATTTTATTTTATTTGTGGGTCGAATCCGACTACAGGACAGCGGGGTGGTGCTGTCCTTTCCTAAACAAACAACCCCTTTAGTTATATATTTATGTATTATATCGAACACTAAACAGCCATACACTATCCACATTCCTACTGGGTCATTTGGAAAAATGTTAGAACAGAGACATTGCATCATATAAATAAATATTTCAACCTTTATTTATTATTTGTTTATTAATTAAATAACTAACACTACTTCTCGTCCAAGATGTATATTTAGATTCATTAACCTTCATTATTGCTTCTGCGAATAATTATTAAATAATATTGACTTGTCCTAAATAAACTGCTAATGTCGTCTAATTTGTATCCTTACCGCAGAGAATCTGGTTATTATAATACACAACTGGATCCTTTAACCCACTAGACATGATCACAATCTATTATTAATTAAGGCCAAAACATAATCAAATTACTATATCAATTACTGAATTCCGGTATGGAATCCGGTAAGGTGACTGATCCTTGCTCCATTCGCTTCTTCCAGTTGAAGTTATTACAATATGTTCTGTGACAATTTTATGTTTGTTACTATATCTATTTTCCAATATTTCTATTGCAGTTTTGTAGCTTTCATTTGTGAATGGAAGGTTTTTTATTAAGTCCAGTGGCTCTTCTTTTAGGTTCGCTCGTAAATAATACAGTTTTTGAATAGGACAGAGAGAAGAGTTACTGTTGATTAGGGATATAAACATATTTATGAATGGCACATATTCTGTGAATTTACCATCGAATGCAGGTATGTCAATGGGCGGTAAACGCACAGAAGCATTTTTTGGTTGCAGAGAGGCTTGTGGTGGCTCGGCAGGAGCTTGTTTCGCCTCAATGGCCGCGCTTAGTTTCGATAAGGCTGAGACGAATTTTGTCTCATATTCTTCTACATTACTGTCGTCACCGGGCTCTAAAGACAAAATTTGAACATTTAAATTCTCGTATCTACTGTTGAAAGGTATTTTTTAATCTGTCTCTCTGTGCGACTCTTTTGAGTTAACAATATCTATCGAGTTGTATAGCCGCGTTACAATAACTTTGTAACAGCGCCTAGCCGCCACAAGTTTCTCCAACTCAGCCATTGTACACACTTAAAAACACAGCTAATAACTAAAAATTTCGCTTGCGTCGCAGCGTATGCGCTTCACTCGACGAATTCCACGATACAGGAAAACAAAATGTCGGCGCCGGCGCAGTCGAAGTCGACGCTGTTGACGGCCGACGTGCGGGCTGCTGGCACGGCACAGTACAGGACTTGTGATTGTGATGTTGTCTCGCTCTCTCTCGTTGGTTGCGCGGCTAGTGATGTCGCTTGCTCCTCTTTGCTCCTCTGGCGCAGCGTCGACCGGGAACGAGATGAAGTGGTTGCGTTCTCGCTCTCGCGCGGCCGGTGCGGTGTGTTCGCGCGCTCCTCTTGCGCAGCTTCGAGCGGGAGCGGGATAAAGGTATTGCGTTCTCGCTTGCGTGTGGAGCACGGAGTAGCAGCGACGATCGAAGGCAAAAAAACGAGTTGGCGTTTTAAAGTTCTGCGACGCTGCGTTAGCGCAACAAAAATGGCGGCGTTTTCTATGGCTTGACACGAGCACGATCGATTCTAAATTGCACTTAAATTTGCACCTTCCACCTTGAATTTCTTTAAATCGAAGGACCATGAACAGCAGACTGTTTGTAGATGTTTTGTGATAGGCACTGAGGTGGGAAATGTGGATTTAAATAATTAAAACTGCGATCGACACTTTCACGCGTGTATTCGGCCTTTGGAGCCAAGAGAGAAGAGAGTTGCCATACAAAATATATCATCATCATCATCACCATCATCATTTCAGCCACTGGACGTCCACTGCTGAACATAGGCCTCCCCAGAAAAAATATATAAATGAAGTAAATTAATGAACGATATTCTGGTGTTGCTATAACATTAAATGTATACGCAACAATAGCCTTCTTTCTTTCGAAATATCCTTTATTCATCATCATAATCATTCAAACAGAAAATATCCTATATAATTTATGTACCTAAGTATTTTTTTTTCAAAAGATTACTTTTACAAAGGTTTTTGCCGATTTATAAGCTGCTCGATAATCGGGTAAATAACGAGTTGTGAATTTCTAGCTAAATAATTGTTTGTTGTAAAGTAACCTAACTCCAGACGAAAATGTATGAACCTTGTGTCGGTTTCGTTCTGGGGGTGGTCAAATACAGGTAGTTCAAATCAGTCTCCAGCCATCTAGACGTGATCAAATATTAAAGTAGAAGTGTGCCGCCCCACAATGGTAGGGTCGTTTAGCGACTTTCTCACCTCTCGGAGGCAGCTCGAAACCGATTGCTGGGACATCGGCACTCAATCGTCCCCCCCTACCCCTCCTTGGTAGTCACCTCTAGCGAAAAATTTCAAGGCCACAAGTATCTGAAATACAATAAATCCTTTTTGGCTAAATCACTACGGCTGTGAATGAAACGGAGGCCTAAAGCTTTGTGTGTCTGAGGTTTGGAGTTATTTTACACAGTCGTACTAACTCTTATAATTACAAAGTGTGTTTATGTTTTGTCTTATAATGCAACATTAAATCAACTAATTGGCAGACTTGAGATACCATATGAGTCGCAGTGACGCAGGCTAATTTTCATATTGGAAACTACTGTTTCCAGGTAAATAAAGTATTATAATGTGTACAAACCGCAAGAGTATAAAGTGTCAAAATCTATTTAATTAACACATTTAACTGTATTGCACATTCTAAGAAAGTTAAAATGGCAATCTCAGTCTTGACTAGAAATAAATAAGGTTGCATAAATCCTCATTAACATTTTCTGAAGAACAGAGAGGGGAGTGTATGGAACAAACTTGGCTTAGTTTGGGACTAGTTCGATTTGTGTATGATTGTCCCAGATTATTTATTTATTATTTAAGGTAAGTCCGGGGTAGTTGGCCATAGTTTTTTTTGTGCACAATAAAAAAAAAGTATACGAATTATCAAAGAAATTTTTATTTACGTATAAACTTTGAACAATCAACGTTAGATAATTAAACAAACAAAAATATTTTCTCTTGAGATCAGATTGAAAAATCGTTTTTAAAAAAAATCACAATTGGCCATCTCTCCCGGGGTATCTGGGTATGATGACCATACCATTATGGGAAAGATGGCCATAACCTAACTCTAAATTATTGTATGTCTTCAGTCTTATTTTTTGGTCCTAAGGCGCTTCTTCTTTTCCTGGCCACATTTGGAGCATGCATCGTCGAATTCGGTGCAATTTTCATGAACCCAAAACATACAAATCGTGTACTGGAGCCAATCTTCAACTAGAAGAGTCTCGTAATAATTTTCTCCGCATCCACGACAGTTATCCTTCCCTTTTAAGTCCTTTTTCTTCTTGTTTTTCGATACCATGGCAAGGGGGACATCGCCACTGCTATCTGACAGCCTTCGGATAGCCTTTTTTTTGTTTACCCGAACTGTTTTCTTTTTTGCCTGTCCTTCCTTCTTTTAATTTTCTTTTCTTCAGCGCATTTTCTAGCACTGATATGTGCCTCCGAAGTCAGTAGTATTCCCACTTGCTTGGCTCGTTTGCGAATTTCAGCGAGTCTTTGTGGGATAGGTGATATGTCCTGTAAAATTTGTGATGGGGTTGAGTGGACGTTCTTCCGGAGTGCCAGGCTTTGAAACATTAGATTCGATGGTATTGTTCACTGAGGCTTCTGATCTCCTGGGAGCGATTTCGGGGCTATAGCTAATATCTCGTCTTGGCTCATTAGAACAACCCGGAATGAAGGCATCTTCATCGCTGTCTTTCGCCACTGCAGGTGGAGTAGGTGGAATAACTCGTGCAACAGTAGCATTCATCGACACTGGTGCAGCAGCACCTGCAGGTTCTTCAATAAATGCGTAGTCTGGTACCGCTGCTGGATTTAATGGATATGCTCCAGTCGCCCTAAAGCCTGAAATTGCATTTTCTGCTGACGCTGCTTTTCCCCAAGCCTTGTTAAGCAAAGCTCCGAAAGAAAGTCTTGTTATACGACGTCCTGGGTTTTGAATTAGCCAAAGTCTGCACTGTTCATAAAAATGTGTTTTAAGTGACTTAAACACCGAACGATCCAAGGGCTGGAGATAATGGGACATATGACTCGGCATAGATATCAAAATGATATCGTTTTCATTTGCATATTCCAGCATTTCCACAGAATTACAATGAGTTGAGTGGCCGTCTAGAAGAAGAACAACTTTTCCAGCAGGTTTTCTAGGAACAAAGTGTGTCTTTAACAATTCCAAGAATATCTCTGAAGTTATGTACGCTGACTTTTGAGACATGAACAGCTTTGTTCCTGGTGGCATCCCATCTTCAAATCAGGCTTTTTGTTTTTGCCATTCATGATACAAGCAGGAGGCAAAAAAGTACCTTCAGCATTGCAGCAGGCTATAATGGTTATCGTCTCCCCTTTTTCGGTTGATGTTATTGTGGAAACCGCTTTAGATCCTTTTTGAGCAATTACATGCCCTGGACGACTGTTTAACTGCAAGCCTGACTCATCCATGTTAAATACACAATTGGGTGCTAACATCTCATTATCATGTGTTAAAACGCTTTCTAGAAGTTGAAAATAAGCATTTACTTCTGTTTTGTTCATGGCACTAGCCCTGGCCAATGATACACCTTCTGACTTTCTAAGTGTAATATCTTTGTGTCTACTTACTACTGCTTTTTGGGTTTCTGTATTAAATCTGTGCTTTAATTGTAATTGCTCTGCAAAATCGTAAGCTATTCTTCTAGCATCGGTTATTGTCAATGGAAAACCTTTAGCTTGCTGCTTTGATGTGAGCTACCAGTTTATCCTCATTTTCTTTTCCAAACAAAGTAGATGGTCCCATAGGCCCCTTTTTGTCATTATTCTTCTTCAATCTTCTTTCTAACGTTTTTCGAGAGATTTGGTGCTGGATAGCCGCTGCTCGCACGGATAACCCATCATTTTTCACAGCCCTAATAGCATCCTTAAGTGAAACTTCTGACCAATTACCTCTGACAGCTACTGCTTTTCTCTTGTACTTGTTTGGCATCTAAAAATAAATAAAACAAATGAATTATTTGAATAAGGCATCATTTTGCACCATCAGTGTATGATGGCCATATGGCCATGACATACCGCCTTAAACTGGCCATCTCTCCTTTTCTTCCAGGAGAGATGACCACACCTAAAAATAAAACAAGTCAAAACTCGATCTGCATAATTTTGAGGTTAGAATATAACGACAACCGTATACTTTGCAATAAAAATAAAAAACAACAATATTATGAGAAACTAACATCACCACAAGTTAAAATATGAACCTTCTTTGAAATATTTTCACTTGTCAAAACAATTAACACAGATTTTACTTACTTTTTAATTTTTATTCGCCAAAATACTTGCCGTACACTTGCTTCCACTCACGACGCGCGGCGAACTAAACAAAAACTAGCGACATCTAGCCGTAGAACCGTGAAATATTTCGATTGGCCGTCTCGCCCTTATGGCCATCTACCCCGGAATTACCCTACATATTACCTTCATTTCCGGATCTATCCCACGGACGTTTGTCTTTGGAGGAAGTAAAGGGATTACCTCCTCGCAAAGACTTTGCGTTAGTTCCGGTGTCAACCGGAACGTATTAATGAACTCCTTGTGTGGGGGTTCCCTGTATAGGAATTGGTCTCTGACCTCCCGGCGTTGCTTCTGGCGTTCAAGCTGTTTCTCTGCCAGAACTTCCTCCAAAAGAAGAAACCTTAGCCATCTTCGGTAGGTATAGTTCTCTTATTTTAACATAAACAATAAATATCAGTGTGTTTTCTTCTCAACGAATGTTAATTAAGGCGGTTTCATTATTGTAAGGCGGTCACGTGTTGGGCGAACAGAAACAACGTAGGTCAAAACTCGGAGAAATATTTATTACAGTCGTAAATGGTACTTTATTCACGAACCGCTTAAGTGACAGTACCAGCAGGCGTTTCGAACGAGACCCCGTACTAGTATTACCACTCAAGTAGTATTTATTTGCGAGGATTGCAATGGAAGGTGATCAATAGCTTGAAGGCAGCCTACCAAGTGCAATACTTGCCCCTAACAAAAGACAAAGAGTGAAATTTTACATCATGGTTATGAGGATTCTACGTTGAACAAACGTTAGCGCGACCTATTTCGATCCCAGCGCCATCTCTGGGTGACTTTGGTAAAACACTCCTTCATAGCGCTGAGCCTGCGACGATTGTGCGTGTAGACGGGGTAGCTAGCGCCATCTGTTTCTTACTTTATGTACTATACTCCCCATTTGTTCCTGAGGTATCCCACTGAGGTAAGAATTACTGTTTCTTTGGCCTACCACGACCACGGCCACGGGTAGGTAGATTGTGGAAAGGTACAGGTGCTTTCCGTTACAGAAGACAACTGCAGCAATTTCGGGGTTATGGCCGGTATAAAATGATGTGCTGTCTGTGCGCCGTCTAGTCAGGTGGTGCTGATCCAACAACTCCTTTCTCTTTTCTTCTTCTATCTCGTTTACTTCTCTGGTTCCTTTGCCTGTTTGCCGTTACATATCTTGCAGTTACTGCAATAAACCCCCGGTGTACCACAACCATAAAAGGAGAAGTTCACATCTTTGTATTTAAATGGCGCTGTGTCCGTTTGCTCGTTACCAGATTTCATCGCCTTCTTGTGTTTTCTACAATCTTCTATTACGTGACCCAATTTTTTGCAGAAGTTACACTGGACCGTTTTTCTTGTGCATGTTGGGACCGTTGTCTCAGGTTACGAAGTCTCTATGGATTTGTTGCCGGTGACTGCTTTATTTGATTTCCCTTCTTTCTCTTTTAGTAAGGCTTTTCTGTACTGCGTGCTTGTTTTAGAAGGTCGTCAAAATCCTGAACCTTCTCCCTGGGAACTCTTTCCCTTATTTGCAAGTTAAATAAGCCGTAGGTAATGTTCAATTGCTGTTTGAGGTTAAGTTGTTCTTCGCGGGGCAGTTCTAAGAATAGCATCCTCTTCCTTGTTACAAAATCATCCGTAGAAACACCTGGCGCTTGCTTGGTTCCACAGGCTTCCAAATACATTTCGTACGCGGGCTTCTTCGGTGCGAAAGTGTTCCTCAGCGCATCCTCAAAGTCCTTCCATGAAGTAATGGTGCCTTTAGTTCCTTGCCACCATACCGCCGCATCTTCCCGTAGTAGAAGAGGAAGTCCAGAAAGTGCATCAGTATCGCTGATATTCTCAAGCTTCTTAAAAACTTGCACCGCGGTCAGGAAAGCTTCCACCGTCTCCCTGTCCTTGTGACCATTATATGTCGCTTTGCATGACGTCATGTTTCCTTGTTGGTTGCTCCCTATGCACGACAATAACTGCTGAAATTGTTCCTGTGATAGAGTGACGCTCATCTTAGCTTCCGGTTTTCCTCGGCGAGTTGTAACCGGAAAAGTAGTCTTCCGTCCGTAGCGCGTGACCACGTATTTGGATTCGATTGATTGATTGATTGATTGAAATTAACAAATTTATTTACAGTAACCTTTGTGAGAGACTGGAGTCTGAACTAGATATAAACCTGTATTACATCTCCAGGCCCTCACCCCGCAAATAAGGAAAAGTACATAGATTATTCACCGTGATAGAGTGGTGACAGTGATATTTATGAGGTACATACAGAGTACACATTATGTAGCTTAAAAATCAAGTTTTTTTTTATTGCTATATTACGAATATCCTCCTGAGTCCCGGACGAAAATTAATCGAAATGGGAATTTCGACCTTGTTGCGTCCGAGATGCATTGTTTTTTTTTACATTCGAGAGGTTACGATATCCCGTTTCTCTATAGGACATCTTGGCCTTCAGAGGGTAGACCTGATATGGTTAACGATAAATACTTTTGGCGGCGTTCGCGTCCCTGTCGAATTGGCTGTGGCACACGGGGCGCGTTCCCCAGCGCAGTCGACGGTCCATGCCGATTTTTATAAATGCTCCCGTTCTCTCGTTGCACACCGAGCACGCTTGCGATGTGTACGCCTCGTCCACGATCTCCACGGTGATGTTAGCCTTGGAGTGCAGTTTCTTTAATAGAGCGTCGTGCTTGAATTTGCGCCCCGAAAACGTTCCTTAATTTCCGAGGCGACGTTCATTAACTTGCTGCCGGCGCCGTATAACACTAGAACGTTTTCTACCCCGCTGCCGTCAAACACCTCCTTTACTATCCGCTCCTGACACTTGGCCGTGCGCATATATTTATCCAGTCCAAAACGCGTCAATTTTGAATGTTTTTCATAGGGCGCCTGCATGGCATCGAACCACTGCATACGAAATACCGTATATTCTAATACGTGGTCGGTGTTCTTGGACGACACCGGAAACGTAAACGAAGCCCTCGCCCTCTGTATGACGTCCTATATGGGATTTAATATTTTGTTACGTATACGCTCACGTTTCCACTCCAACGTGTGTGAACGTACATATTTTTTTGTTATACGTTTGAAAGCAAACCTTTTCGATTCCACAGCGGCTATAGGAATCCTCGATCCGGGATCTACCGCCACTATTCTATCGTAGTGTTTTTTGATCAGTTTAGCGGGTTCCTTTTTTTCTTTGACGATACGGTTCATGGACTCGCTCACGCTGATACCGTCGGTCTGCAAACAACAGCCAAAATTTGGTATTCGAGGGCAGATCTAACCATGGCGCCCACAGCTGGCGTAGGTGGTCCGTGATCGCAGTCCAATCACCAGGGACGGTTTCGGGAGCCACTCGTCGCAGCAGCTCATACCACCCGCGCGAAGTGTACGTGACGTGCTTCAAACCGTTAGACGGCTGGGGAAACAAGCGAAAACTACGAATTTTCATCGCGTCCTGTACCTATGCGCATCCATTCAGAGATCGTGGACCACCACCTCGGCCCTTGACCGTGTCCCCGTTAATGGTGGCGCACACGCGCGCGATCTCACGACTAATTTCATCTTCTTCTTCGGGCATGACCTTTTTAAAATAAGCGTTATATAGTCGCTCGTCGTTGCGTTTCACTCTGAAATAACGAGCCAGCCTCGAATAGGCGTGAGTGCATATGTTGGTGTGTAGTATGGTCTCGTACTGCTTTGCTAGTTCCTGGACGGTAGCGACCGCAGCATGCCGTCGTACCGGCGTCCGGTACCAAAATATTTCGTATACGCCGCGGCATAGGGCCCTTTCCCCTTCATGGCGTAAACAAATTGCAGCACGTCCGGTTTCTGGGGCAGCGCCTGGGTCGCCTTCATGTATAAAATATGCCGAGCAGTACCGATAAGTACAGCCTAGATAAATCGCGCACGTCGCGTTTAATTTCCTCCAAGAGGCGGGTGCGCTGGGGACCATCAAGCAGGGGACAGAGCAGCGAACCAAGACTTCGTTTAACTACGTAGACTCATCGCAACCGGATTCCAACTTTCGTTTTCTGATTGGTGGCAAATGGCGGGCACATTGCAGTTTTAAATAAATCTAAATCTAATCTAAATCATTTGACCGAACTGCGGCGTAGGTGATCCGCACCACCGCACGCCTTGCACCCCGGCATCTTAATGAAAAATATTTAACATATCGGGACATTTTATACCTACCATGTTTGTAAAAAAACACCATTACACTACTAAGGTTCATATTCGGTTATTTATTATGTTTAATATATTGTATATTGGGACTCAGGAGGATATAATAAGTCGACTATTACTTACCCAGTAAAAACTCAGAAACGGGGGCACAAATACTTTAAATCAAATATATTAATCCAGGAATCAGCACGTGGCTTTTGCAGTTTTAAATAATAATAATATCATAAAAATGAATCATACGCCGGTGCCTCTGACCAATCTCTAACATACAATATATCGAAATTAGGCAAAACGGCAACTATTTTATTATCGTATGAATTTGACGTTTCTATACGATCATAGTTACGTCAAATTCCACGATAATCGAATATCGGAGTAAGGTTTTTAGATTCGACAAGGTAAACATCAAACAACGAAAATCGAATCGATCACACAAATTCATAGTAGCAAATTCACCAAAACGATCATCGAATCATCGAATTTCGAAAGTCGCGGTAGCCCTCCTGTTCTGAATAACGTTGATCGTAAATTTGCGGAACGCTTTCTGTCTCTCACAATTTCTGAATATTATTGCTGATATCTGACTCGCATATACATTTCAAGGATACCTTTGTGCAAACATTAGTGGATATGAGCTGAGGCAAGCTTCCTCCTACCACTTAGCCGAAGCGTGTGTTTATGAGGCTAAGCTGCTGGGCTCTGGACGATGCAGGTGTGGTAGGAGGAAGCTGACCCCGGCTCACTGGGACAAGTCGGTCTTGGAGCCTGAGCTGGGGATAATTGTTGTGCAACGTCACGCCTTTGTATCTCTTGATTGAGCGCACTTGAGATGATGTAGAAACGGTTTTCAACCTCTTCGACATCTTCCGAGTCGTCAGGATCTAGCGTTAGGATTTTTATATTATAACTTTCATACTCAGAAAACTCGGCGGTAATCCTATCTCCTTTAGTTATTAATACATCAGTCCCAGTCAGTGATACATCCTCAGGACGCGATACAAAGTTATAAAGCCTTGTGATAGTACCTTTCAAGTATCCCCGTGCGGTGATCAACTCTGCTTTCTCCATTATCCAAACTCTGTACACCAATTTTACAATAACAACAATCTTGCGCGACTTAATTTAACTATTGTTGCATTTTCAATCACTATTCTATGCTATTTAATTAAGGTTTGCACCTTTTATTATACTCCCCAAGTTTACAACTTACGAAATAATAAGCAATCTGTTAGTAATTTATATAAGTCGTCGCGTAGCGTAGCTTGTAGAAACAAGTAAAGTTTCGCTACTGTGTTCATTTTTTGTTTGGAGAAGGGCTCTTATTAATGGGTTTATGAAAAAAATACAACTGAAGGTGAACTCAGTTTGTCTAGGCGAATTCTCCAAATTAGGGAGAGAACTAAAAAGATCTTTTTTTTAATTTCTGTTCAAAATTTGCAGCTTCTTGGCTGTACGCATTTTTAACAAGGAGATGGTCCATCCCACGGTGAAATTCAATTATTTTGTGAGTCGATATATTCCAACCCTTAGGAAAAACTTATTTAGTTCGTCTTTGAACACATTGAAATCTTATGCTCTAACACTTCAGCTATTCGATTTTTCCGCGAAGATTTTATGACCTTACAAAATCCTCAAAATCATACAAGTCTTCAGATTTATTCAAGTTTGTTGTTATTGACCCATGCACACTATCTGCTGCCATATGTGTATGGCCTGTTACTAAATATTATTTTTTTATTGAATTGAGGCTTGTATTTAGATCGTTTACTAGCCTAAATAAAGCAGAGTAAAGGATTCTATTTTTATTTTGCGCACTACAAATTGTCCATGTACAGGATAAGCCGCTCTGCATCACGACGATACTTTTGAGCATAAGTTATTAATAACTGGTGGCTATATTATGCGCCTTTCTACCGGCTTGTTCTTCATGCCAGAGATTTACTACCGCCGTTTGTTTATTTCCAGGCGGAGCATACTTCTCATTATATAGTACCAATTTTCGGGAGAAAAAGGCGTCCTTCACTGACGTTTTAGGTATATTAATAACTTTCTGCATATCAGCTGTACAAATTTCAATTTTGCCATTAGACTCTTCGGCTAATTCCTCGTATGCTGAAAGATGAGCTCTAGATAATTCACTATTTAATTTGGGCTGTGAGAAGTTTTTACATTCAGTACACTGGTAGTCGACGCAGTCATGATCAGGATCAGTTTTCCTGGGGTGTGTTACCTCATGTGTTTTACATTTTGTACAAAGATCTTAATATGCGCTTTGACGTAAGATGTGTTTGTCTGTTGCCATGCATCTTGATAACGACTGGGCCGATTTGGCAATAGTCTGTTTCTTTGCATTTGAGTCTCATTAGTATTTAGTTCTTGCATTTTCAAGTATAACATAAAATTTAAAAACATTAATAACCCTATAATGTTATCTAAACAGGGCCGTGATAATGACAACTTAGTTACAAAATTAAGACATCCAACTCCATTGGAATATGAAAATATCTTTGGACTTCATCAAAAGCTGGTATCTAAATATATTATTTTCTACCCAAATAAATGAAATAAAACAATAAGAAACTATACTACTATGGCTGTGCCACGAAAAGGTCCCACGTCAGCATGACGTTAGCCAAGGAATATAATGGGGCTTCTAAACGGGCCATATTTTACTGCAATTTGTGGCCGGCAACTATGGCCACAAATTGCAGCAAAACATCGCCCGTTTAGAAGCCCCTTATACTCACAAGGATGCTAGCCCAAGAGCCAGCGCTAGCCATAGCCATAGATGGCGCCACGGAGAGCTGCACGCGCGAGCGCCGATCGCATTTGGATGCGTTAACTTGAACGCAGACAAGCGCTGTCAGTGTCACGTCACGTCACGTCAAGCAACATTGTCAAATGTCAGGTCAGGAGGTTAAACTCGGATTTCTAATTCAAGACCAAAAAAACTACGACACATACGTCACTGTCAAAATTGACAACATTTAAATGACATCTGAGTTTGTTTCTTGGCTTGCACCAAATGCACAATGTTACAAGTAGAATACCAGATTTTGTACCAAAAATCTCCGATGTTTAAGTTTTTATTATCTCTCGTGATTATGTAATAATAAATATTTCTAGTTATTTTGATAAAACATGTTAAAGTTGCCAATAAATAAATTATCTGAGCGTGATTAAAAAAGAAAAAGGAATTTACTATTGTAAAAATATTTTATTGTAGTGGCAACCTTGTGGTAGTTTTTTTGGTTTTGAATTAGAAATCGCAGTATAGGCATAACCAAAAAAATGCGACGATTGCATCGTGAGCACAGCTCTAAATTACACAAAACACAAAATAAAAATTATAATAACACAGATAGAGAGACAAGAAAAACTACAATAAACACTGACAAAGAAACAACTACAAAATAGCAAAATGAGAACTCGAAGAAAACACTATTAAACTGTTGAACAATGTTGTCAAAGTGGGAGTGAAGTGAACTGAACTATTAGGTAATAACAATGGGAACAAGAATGAAACAAAAATGACACCAACACACAAATGGGACGCAAAGCTAAGGTATGTTATTAATATAGAATATATACACTTAAAAATAGCAAAATAGGTACTACTGTTAAAAACAGCTCGTATCTAGTCTCAAAGTTCCTTGATTTAGTAGATGTTCAAAAATAAATTTCGTAAGCTTGAGTTTAAAGTTTGTGTAATATTGCAGGTTCCTTATTGGCGGTGGAATGTTATTCCAACATTTAGTGGCGACCTAACGGAAACTACCTTTGAAAGCAGCTAAAGCGTGTTGCGGAGTCATTAGCTGCAAGCTATACTGGCGAGTTCCACGATTTCTGTGGTTGGAGAACCATGACAACTTCTCATACAGATATGATGGCGCTTTGTGCTGTATTACTACAAAGAGCAAACATGCCAAGTGGAGTTTATGACGGTGTTGCATTTTAAGAATTTTATGATCATTTAAAAGTGGTGTGACATGGGCCCTCAAAGGTTCTTCGAAATATTTTACTTTGGGTACATAATATATGTATGTAAGTATATCATATAAAGTATTCGTGTACGTTTATGGCAATTATATATACATTCCTATATATATCTGATATTATTGATTTGTGTTTTAATTATTTTGTTTCTCTGTAACTCTGATCCTGCACCGACTACATATTTCTGTTTAACCCAGTGGTTGACTGGTAGAGAATGCATAAAGGCATTAAGTCCGCCATTTGTACTTACTTTTTTTGTATTGTGCAATAAAGTTTAAATAAATAAATAAAGGTAAAACAGTAACGAGAGCAGGCATTTTGGACACGCTGGATGAGCCTCTTTGTTTTCGCAAGAAGACGTGGACCAATCACTATATCCATGTAGTTTAATTTTGATAAAACCAGTGATTCAACTAGTTGGACACGTAACCTTTCACTTAAAAAAGGCGTAATTTTATATAATATTTTAAGTTTATAGAAGGAACTTCTAATAGTGCTTGCCACATGCTTCTCGTATCTTAGATCACAGTACATTATGATACCTAGGTTTCGTGCTTTATATACCCGCTCTATAGGTTCATCCATCATTTTGATATCATAGGATGGACTGAGACTATTCAACATATGGTTAGTACCGAAAATAAGATACTTTGTTTTGTCAGGATTTAGCAGTAGTCTGTTGCTAAAAGCCTAAGTAGATATGTTGGACAGATCACAGTTTGGCTTATGTACAGCATATTCAATCTCAGATGGTTTACAAGATATAGATTTGAATATCATCAGCATAAATATGGTACTTGCAGTGTGTAATGTGTAACCTAATATCCGCCGAGTACGAAATAAAATTGATAATATAACAAACTTAATATTGTTGCCCACGTCCAGCATATCAGCAAGTACTTCACCAAGTACTTCATCCTCAATATTTACTTTAGTTGATTCACCTGCAATTGCATCAAACGAAGCAAGAAATTCTCCTTTCAAATATACTGTAAGTTTTAAAGTAGGTTATTTTATAAAGGTATATCTATATAATAAATACGTTACCCATTATTAATAAAAAATATTATAAATCTTTTATTTCTAGAGATTGAAGCATTTGTTAAATAATACATTAAAGGGCAAGGGACTACTAATTTTGTATTCCGAAAGTGGTCTGTTATCAAGTAATGGCCGTAGAAAAATATGCAATATTATTGTTAAGCACATACTAGAAAAAGACCCACTAGAGAGAATTTCTGGTTCAACACTTCTGGAGTACGCCCAAGAAATTAAAACCCTTTTCAAAAAAGAAAATATATGCACATATTTTGTGCCATATATTAGTAATAGCAAACTTAAACTAAGGAGATTGGCTAAGGGCAAACTGTACGACTGTGTGCAGAATCGTAAAAGGGAATATAGAGAGGCCATTAAAAATAAACCGAAAAAGAACACTAAAGAAACACCAACTACTGGCAACCATGAAATCCAGGCTCCTACAGGTTAGTAAACTCCTTGGTTCAATTTACTTCATATCTTTGCTTATCTATGTATATATTTATACCTATATAATAAAATAGTAAAACCAGGTGCCTTTTTCATAGAATAAGACCCACTGGAAAGAATTTCTGCTTCGATACTTTTGGAGTACGCCCAAGAAATTAAAACCCTTTTCAAAAAAGAAAATATTTGCACATATTTTGTGCCATATATTAGTAATAGCAAACTTAAACTACGGAGATTGGCTAAGGGCAAACTGTACGACTGTGTGCAGAATCGTAAAAGGGAATATAGAGAGGCTATTGAAAATAAACCGAAAAGAACACTAAAGAAACACAAACACCTGGCAACCATAAAAACCAGGCTCCTACAGGTTAGTTAAACTCCTTGGTTCAATTTACTTCATATCTTTGCTTATCTATGTATATATTTATACCTATATAATAAAATAGTAAAACCAGGGGCCTATTTCATAGAAACTCATAATAATAGTGCCTAATTCAATGGTACCATTAGTCATGAAACAGTGTCACCATAGCCAGAAGAGCGTGCAAGGCACTCTGAAACTGGCTCGTGACAATTTATTTTGGCCTAGCATGTCAACTGATTTATTAAACTATATAGTAGCTTGTAAGGTATGTGCCAAAATACAACATGACAATCCAATGGAGCCAATTACTATACAAGCTGCCCCGGAGCGCCCATGGAGCATCGTAGCGACGCGACGGATTTCTTTCACTTCAAAGGAGAGGATTAAATAGTGATAGCGGATGGCTATTCGGGATTCTTTACCTTTTAAAAACTAAAAAGTGTTACTGGCGCCAATGTCATAAAAAAGTTAAAATCATGGTTCGCTACACACGGCATTCCAGACACTTTGTTGACTGATGGTGGCAAGCAGTATGACTGTCAAGAGTTTAGAGTATAAAAAAATGGAATTTTGAACACAGAATTTCAAGTCCATTCTTCCCTCGGTCAAATGGCCTAGCATGCAGTACGATATAACATCTTCAGGAAAGATGAACTAGGAGAGGAAGAGCTCAAGGACATTAACCTTAAAGATGTCCTTCCTTTCTGCCGGAGAATAAGAAGATTTGAGGAAGAAGGTTGTATGGAAGCGCCGCCGGAACAGTAACCTTTGGCTCCAACTGGAAATTGGGCTGAATGAACGCAGTCAGGCGATCGACAGCCCGTCTGTCTCCGGCCGGCCTTCCCTACACCAAATCATCATCATCAATCTCAAAAAAAATGAACGCGATTTTTAGCAAAATGTATTTTTTTTGTTATACCAATCAAAAGGAGCAATCAATACAATTAACATTTATTACTAGTGTTTATTTCCGAAAAACTGATTTATTCATATTTCATGATCCACCATTTGCTGAAGGGGATTAGGAATAATTTCCTTGACAAAGATATTTTATTTGAGGGTAAAAGAGCTTCGTGGAAAGACATTTTATACGAGTACGATTTGGATATGAAAAATGTGTATTGTGCATACGACAGCACTACCTTTTCTGATAGCAGATCATGTGGATCCAAGAAAAATTAAAAAAATGAAGTTAAAGTGGCGGCTTAAGTATTAAGCGCCCGTACAGCAGCACAATTTAATTTTGCACATGGAACTCTTAAGTAAACTTCGTATCAATCTTATTACCGCTGTGTTAACACCGAAATACTTACACTTGTTTATATTCGGCGGAAAATAAAGTAATAAGACACAAAACGACATCTAACGGCTAAACCACCACTAAAGAAGTGTGGATTCTTAATGATACAGCTTAGCTTGTAAAGAAAAGCGTTGTAGTGTAACTTTGGATTGTCATGCTATTTTTAACAGACCTTTCTGAAAATCTTGGTTTCAATGAAATTATTGTTATATGAAGTGTTTGTGTGGACTATTCTTGAAAAGATGTATGTGTATGGACCATTTTCATGGCAGATTAAAGATGGTGTAAAAATGCTCTCATGTGTTTTATTAAATTACATTGATTCAATTGTTGGAACACATAATAAAACATGGTTGCAGCGGAAAAGTAGTGTTAAAAATAAAAGTCATCAAGTTTATAACTGAAAGTTTTGAATATGGAAGCGCAAGTGCAACTTATTCAATCATTACATTTCGCGAGCCCCGATGTGGGTCAGACATGGCTTAAATGGAAACAAGTTTTTGGCAATTTCATGATTGCTATGAAATACGAAGGGTCGGAGGAGCGAAAGGTAGCGCTGTAGCTGCATTACATGGGTTAGCAGTGTTTGGATATATTCAACTTATTTGAGGAGAACACCAAGAATACTTATAAAACTACACTACATGCTTTTGATCATCACTTCATTCCTGAAATTAATTTAGCCATATCGAGGCACAAATTTTTCACCCATGTTCAAAGTGAGGACTATCTTGATACCTAATGGACTGTGAATTCAAGGAGTTGCAAGATTCATTGACAAGACATATTTATATATTTTATCTGCAATATGGACAAACGGCATGCAGCTATTAAGCAAAAACTTCTAGCAGAAAATGACATAGAATTGGATAAAGTGATTAACATCTAGGAGCATGGAAATATCATATCACAACAATGCATATCTTCAAAATGAAATACAAGAGGTTTTGTTTGTCCATACAAGGTACCAAGCGGAGACTACAATCATCGTATACACCTACACCTGGAGCTAGGCAACAAGAATGCATGCGGTGTGGAAACAAATATTTTTTCAAGTGGGTTAAATGTCCTGCGCAGGGAGTTAAGTGTTCAAAAATTGGGCTTTGCCGCTTTGGTTTTTTCGTACATACATGAACAACATTTGAATGGACGAGGAATATAATGTTCGCCAAGGTAATGGGTATCATGATTTATCAAAAGATAATTTGTTTATAGGAAACTTCAAAACAACTATTTAAAAAGTGTCAAAGTCAGCCGTTAGACCAGATGAATGGTTAGGTAATGTAAATATAAAGAATAATATTTGTATAGAATCTTTATTATCGATTCTTATTTTTTTTATGTGGTAATAATATTTATAAAAATAAAGAATAATGATTGTGTTTTTTTTTTATCGACACTGGTGCAAAAGCGAATTGCATCTCATATGAGTTGTTTTGGAAATTAAATATAACTATAGACATTTTAGAGCCAAGTTCGGCAAATTTAATAGCTTACTATGGCAATAAAATACCAGTTAAAGGAAGTTGTATACTGGAATGTGTCATAAATAGTTATCAACATAGTATTCGATTTATAGTTGTCAATATTGCATGTCAGCCAGTTTTAGGTGCAAAATCATGTACTGAGATAGGTTTAATAATAACATCTCTGAAGAAACTAATGAAAAACAAAGTGAATTGAATATATTATTAAATGAATATGATGTTGTTTTCCAGGGTCTGGGCTGTTTGCCACACAGGTGAAATCTGACAGTTCGTCCAGAGATGCAACCTAAAATGTATGCAATGTCCAATGCCTAGTTGGCCTTGCTCTAGTTCGATTGTCTTGTCCCTGTTTACTATTACATCGTTGACCGAAGCTACGATTTCAGGGTTTAATTTTGGTGCCTTACGCAATGAATAATTTTCTGGAATTAATTTATTACTTAGTTTTTCTTTTATTTCTTTTGGGATACCATTCTTTAGTAGACCAAATTTGTGCCAAATCACTATTTATTGGAGGGCCAAATGTAGGTTTATCGGGCATCAAGTCTCCTAATGCTAAGAGTACATCAGGGCTGGTTGTCGGTATCTCTGTACTGGTAGTTGCCGCATTTGTGGCGCAAACGGTGGGAGCCTCATCAGCTGGAATAAGATAAGATCTTTATCAGATGTATTCTGAGCCACTTAGTTTTCTATGTCCTGAGCCTCTGACACAATGATATCATCATTTTCGTAGCCATCATTGTCATCTGAAAAACGACAAGTTTATCGCGTCAAATGTTTTGTACAAAACATCAAAACTGCTTAAACTACACCACACGGATGATGTTTAAGAGTAGGAGACAAGACGCGTATGATCAAAAGGTACAATCAATAATGTCTGTTTTTTTCTGCAATAGCCCTGCGACTGATAATGAAACCATGCATGCAGTCACAACTTTCGAGATTGAACAACGTATTCGAAATGGAGCGGCTATTCTTGAACGACAGGATTTATCACTCAAAATGGCAACAAAAGACTTGGTCAAGTGAGGAAGTCAACTCAAGAAGCATCGTATCACAAGAATTGTCTAACACACTTTTACACTCAAGTTAGATCCTATGAAAGGAAACCGAAAGATTCTGAAATTCAAACAGATTTCAATAATCTTGCATTCACTGAGCTTGTGATGTATATGGAGTCAAGTTCAAGAAATTATCAAGTTGGCGGAATTAAGGAAGATATTCAATGATAGACTAGAACAGCTGCAGGGAGATAAAGCATTATCCATTTCGTCTCATAGCCTGCAAGAGAAACTACTGAAATATTTTCCTGGCCCACGATCTCAATCAGATCCACCTAAGCCAACTATTCTTGTTTTTGAGAAAGAATTGTTACAGCCTGTAAATGCGATTGAAAACCATCATTTGGATCTTTTAGCAGGATATGTTATCTTAACGTATGATAAAACAAGTGACGAAGAAGACATCAACCAAGCGAGGAAGGCACTATTTATTAAGGGACGGGCCATGGATAGGCTGCCACCTACATATGGTGCTCTTTTAGAGCATACAAAACGGGCATGTTTGAAAGTGGGATTCATCTGGGGTCAGAGCTTGATTGCAAACTCTGAATATCTTAATTTCGAGCATTGGGGATGGAAGAAAGAAAATGGTGTTTATACTCCGCTATGGAGTAAAAACAAACAAACTTCGGCATCCGTAAAGGAGCTAACAAAGTGTTCGTGCCGCAGTACTACACTACAGGTCGATGCCATATGGAGTCAGGGCTTCCTTGTACTGGCCTTTGCAAATGCGGGGGCGATGCTTGCGAATTGAAATAAAAATTATGTTTACTGGACTTAAGAGTTTTCATTTTAATGCCTTAAGGCATTAAGTCCGCTATTTGTACCTTTTGTATTGTGCAATAAAGATTAAATAAATAAAAAAGTACATAAGTTGCTTGAATCCTTGTACTTACCCCAATGAATGTTAGGTAACACTTATTCCCGTAATTTGGAGTACAAGAAGTAGATTTTTTTAGGATGTTTCTTCAATCCAGAAGGTGTTAAAGTCAGTCCAGAAAGAGTCACAGCAATCAAACAGATGCCAAGTCCTACTAATGTCAGAGATTTGCAGAGATTTCCTGGTATGGTAAATTATTTAGGATGTTTTATTGAAAACTTGTCAGCAAAAACAACACTCATGAGGAGTTTCTTAAACAATGATATACCATGGCAACAACTGAACCTTGGAAACTACTGGAACGAAAATGGCAGAATACGTCGAAGTATAGACTTGACGTGTATATCCGGCATATCGTGCATACATCACAACATGTATATCAAAGCAAGCCGTTTGCATGTTTGATAATTTGTTTATTTGGTTTTCAGGAGGCAATGCAGAAGAGGCTGAAAATATCGACGCCTTTTTATGTTGTCACTACTAGTCGGTCAACCTTTGCTGAAGAAACCCAAGAAAAAATGCTGGAGGCCTTCAAAGCAAGAATGTAAAGATTGGTTCATTCATAACACACGTGTCAAGACAAATGGACTTACAAGAAACTATCACACAAAGAAGGGAGTAGTATTTACAATATGGTCTTACTTTCCAACCTTCAATATTCATTGTCGGGGAAACAATTCAAAAAAATTAGCAGTATTTTGTGGTAGTGGATAACGCATCAACCTTTGCTGAAGAAACCCAAGAAAAATGCTGGAGGCTTTCAAAGCAATAATGTAAAGATGGGTTCATAACATGTGTTAAGACAAATGAACTTACAAGAAACTATCACATAAAGAAGGGAGAAGTATTTACAATATGGTCTTACTTTCCAACCTTCAATATTCATTATTGGGGGAACAATTAAAAAAAATGCAGTATTTTGTGGTAGTGGATAACGCATCAACCTTCGCTGAAGAAACCCAAGAAAAATGCTATGTAAATACCTTTATTATGTAAATGAAGAAATTAAAACACTAACTATAAACTAAGAACTTAACTAACTTAAATAAAAGGCTAAAATATATGAAATCTAATATTAAAAAAGACTTAAAAAATCCCACCCCTTTGGCATAGTCCCGAAGATGCTGGCAGCATTTCCTCGCTGTATTGCAACGCTTATGCGTTGAGCGAGGAAGCTGCCAGCTCTTCGGTCCCCCGTGATGTCAACTGTTATGTTGGCAAAATGAGTTGTCATCCAATCATCTCATACTACTTGATCTATGTTTTTTGTATCTGTGGCTCTCTCTTGCAAAATATGGCGTCATGTAAAAAGCGTTAATATTTTACTGTTAAAAACTGTGGTGTTGAATAAAAGCAAAGAAAAGTAAGTGCTGTTTTCATACGAATAACTGAACATCCAACCCTTCACCCCATAATAGGGTTATAGGCCCAGCGCGATCAGCGTGTTGTTTACATAATATCAAGCAACGCGGAAATCCCGCAACATGTCGGCACAAGAAAGGTATAACAGCGTGCGGCCCTTTGACGCATACTACTTAAGGAGTGTAATTGCATCGAAGCATTGAGTGATCCGAAATTCGCCGAAAAAAGTGACAAGACGAAATGTGAGGCTAAGGCACAAAATATTATCGTGTCCAGCGTGGCCGATAGCCACTTGGAATACATCAAAAATGAAAATACAGCGTATAATATGAGGTTACAGGAAAACTTTATGAAAAAGGGGATAAGGAGTAGAATCTTCTGGCTACGCAGATTGAATGAGATTAGATATGATGAAAAGGGAAAGCTATCCCCATGCACTTCGCAGACATGGAGGGAATCTCATCTCTGCTTAAGGATGCCGGTACCAGTTTGTCAGACGAAGAAAAAATCAATTATATATTATTGTCAATGCCAAAATCATATAGCAATGTAGTGACTGCGTTAGAAACTTTACCAGATTTAAAACTTGATTTCACTAAAGACCGTCTCCTCGGAGAGGAGGAAACGAGACTGAGAGGTATAAAGCCGGAACATTACGGAAGTGCATTCCAATGTTTCACATGTGGAAAGCCAGGACATAAGAAATATCAATGCCGATCAAACAGAGGACGAGGATACACAGGATATGACAATCACGGACATGGAAATACAGGATTTCATCAACAAGGACGAGGAGGTTATGGATTTACAGGATTTGAACAACAAGGACGAGGAGGTTATGGATATACAGGATTTGAACAAAAGGACGAGGCGGAAGGTATAATAGGCATGACGACATTAACAAATAATCAAAGATTTAATGATTTCAGGGTAAAATTAATATAAGAAAAATTTGAGATACTGATATACTAGTATTATAAAAAAAAAGCCATTTTGACTGAAACACCAATCACAGCGCATGACGTCACGCCTAGGTAAACATCACTGTCATCCATCGCTGCTAGTACAATTACGTGTTTTGTGCAAGTGTTTAGTGAAATTGTGACGACGAGATTTAGCGAATTACTTCGAACAATGGAACCAGGCTTTGTTAGGGCAAATAGCTCAAATTTGCCCAGAATTGATTTGATGATGTTGGGTGAATTTCTGGCCACAAACAAAGAATTTTGCTCTTCCGAGTTTAGGAACGTGAAAACCTCCTTGTAAGTAAATTTTGTAATCTATCCTTAGCGCTAGATACAAACACAACCAACTAATCAAACTAGCTTTGAACTCGTGGAGATTTTATTTTATTTTCGTAGTTTTTTACAATAGGCTGGTCGTTGTTTTTTTTTTGAGGTTAGGTTAGCTTATTATAGCTTATAAGTTTGTTACTTTAGAGTAAATACCCGACAAAACGAGTAACTTTCTATAACTAAATACAACACCTACTTACTAATATTATTCCTCGTAGTAAACACCGATAAGTATAATATCTGATAATAATCACCAAGTCAGTTATGCAGGTCCAAAGTTAAGTTAGACTGACAGACAGACAGGACAGACTTTTTTTACGTTCAATTAATGCTTGATTTAAAACATAATGATTATATTCTCTTTGGCTAAAAATGTGGCCTACTATGGTTTGACAGTGTTTATGTTTGTGTTCTAATTTATATTATTTCAGATTTTTAAGACCATCATATGGAGATGATATCTATGGGCATTAATATCGAACGGAGGTGGATGTGCGGATGAGATTAAACGGCGCATGGCTATCACCAGGTCCGCCATGGATCGGCTCAGAAAAATATGGAGAAACAGAAACATCACAAAGGCCAGTAAAATGCGACTTGTCAGGGCATTAGTGTTTCCCATATTTCTATACGGTGCTGAGACATGGACTTTAAGGGAAAGCGAGAAAAAGAAGATAGACGCTCTAGAAATGTGGTGCTGGAGAAGGATGCTTGGCATAACCTGGACACAGTTCCGAACCAACGACTCAATCATCCAAGAACTCGACATTAAGCAGCGTCTGTCTTCCATCGTCCAATGTCGTATTCTCACTTTCTTCGGACATATCACACGTCGAGAAGACACTTCTGTGGAACGACTTGTGGTGCAGGGGAAGGTCGAAGGCACTAGAGCGCGCGGTAGGTCACCGATGCGATGGACCGACCAAGTCTAGAATACACTCAATGGTCCACTCCACGAATGCACAAGAAGAGCTGTACGGGAGGAATGGCGACGGATTGTAAAGTTTGCTACCAACCCTGATGTGACGACCACGACCACTCTGCCAAGAGTGTGACGACAAAGAAGAAGATGGGGATGATGCAATCAGTTATGTGCAGTTATTACAGGAAGGAAACATTTGTACAGTAAAAAGCAAGATTTGCCCAGAGCATAAAGTACATGCTAAACTATATGCTGTGACATTGATGGTTGATTTAGACGAAGAAAAGGTTATATCTATTGAATGTCACGATTGTGTTGCTGCCCAGGGCGGATGTTAACATGCCATAGCATTACTTGTGTGTGTTCATAGACGAAGCGAAGAACCTTCATGCACAGAAGTTCAATGTTACTTACGGAAGTCAAAGCTATCAAGAGTTGGCACTACCTTGAAATTTATAACTGACGAAGTAGTTGCAAAAAAACTAGGGAAGAAAATCAAGAATAGTGGCCTCTTCATATCACAGGAACATCCTATGTTAGCTGGTTCCCCTGATGGAATATGTGAAGACAGTGTTGTGGAGATTAAATGTCCTATAGGCAGCAAGACTGACCCAGCAAGAAATACTTCGCACAGGTAAAGATGCAAATGTACTTAAGTGGTTTAAAAAACTGTTACTTTTGTGTCGCAGACCCAAATTTTTCAACTAATAAAAATGTGGAAATTTTATGTATCGTTTATGATGACGAGTATATGTAAGGCTTTCTTGAACGTGTCAACACTCAATCATGTACATCTTCCATGGGAGTATTGAAAAATTGGAAAGAAGTGACAATTCCCTCCTTGAAATCAGAGATATTTTGACATCTTGAAAAAAAAAAAATTGACAGAATAAAAGAAAATTTCGTGCCTATTAAGGTGCTTAGCATTTTAAACAGACAAGAGAAAGACACAAAACATCTGTTTAAGAAATATTATATGGATTTTGACACGGAGATACAATCTTACATTACAACATGGGAAAAGCCTATGCAAGACTTCAACCAGTTCAATTGGATGATGTTGGGAAATATTACAGAAGATTCGTCTTGGTCTGAAGTCGAAAAAACAGTTCTATTTCTGAATGACAGGGACATTGAAATAGACGACATGAAATTAATTGACGACTGGGTAAATTTAAAAACTGTCAGCGTAAATATTTCAGACGAAGACAAAAAATTAAGCACAAACCAGCTTTGGCTGAATTTTTCAAAACTAAGAATGCTCATTTGCATGGTGAAATGAGTAAAGTTGCGCAATACTTTTTTGCATACCCGCTCACAATGCGAATGTAGAGCGGGTATTTTCACTGATTAATCAGCAATGGCCGAAGGAGAGAAACTCGCTCGACACGGACACTGTTTCTTCACTAATAAAAATGAAATATAATTTCAAAGACAGAAATTGCATAGATTTTTATAAGTTTTTATTAGAAAAGACAGACGTCTTATCAAAAATTGGTGGATCAGCAAAGTATCACTAAACTAAGAAATCTGAGGACTGATTAATTACTTTCTGGAATGAAAAAAAAAATATAGTTGGATCTCATGACGTTAATTGTTGTTTGTGTTGCATTATGCTTAAGATTTTATGCGTGAATACTGATTTTTATGTCTAGAGTTTAGATAGTTAGAGTCCGAAAAATATTTTTAGGCTAAGAAAAATCTGAAGACTGATTAATTACTAACTTGTTACTTTAGAATAAAAATAAAAATATTGTTTGAACTGTCTGATTTAAATGTGATCATTTTAATGTTTGTTTGTTACACTTTGTTTTAGATGTTATGCGTGAATATTGTTTTTTATGCATAGATAAGTAGAAATCAAGGACGAATTTAAAACCTCTTAACCTGGTCAATTTAAAAGAAGTAACTGATCAACGAATTGGTAGAATTTCACTAAAAAATCATTTAAATATTACGAGCTATCTACTACATATAAGAAAGAGACAATTATTAGTTTATTTATGAAAAAAACTTTTTTTTGTTATTATTTAATGCAAATAACGCATTGTGTGAACTTAAAAAATTAATAATTGAAAAATGAAGCGATTATTTTTTTAATAATATTATTTTAGGACTCGTCCGGGGAAAAATGCGAAGTACACCAGATGTCCGGGTTTTTTAAACCTTTGTCCGGGGTCGGTGAATTTAAAGATGGCAGCCCTAGTCAAGTGAGTGTGATTATCAAAATAATGCCTTCATATGTGATAGTATTGAGAATGACTATAAATTCAACATGGTACATAGATTCAGGGTGGTTAGTATGAGAACTGGTGTATTACTTTTGATAAAAATAAATAACTACATGAGAATTAAATCAATTTATTCTCCACACACATTTCCTCCATTACAATATTAACAGCAGAAGAAGGATCGGAAGCGGTAATGCCAACATTCAAAATATTAAAATATGACCATAGATATGATTACCATAGATATCTTAAGAGGCCTAACGCCTGCTTACGATTTTACAATTTTCGTCCAACTTTACTTAGTTCTCTAGGGTAAAATATTAATAATCTTATAATTTTTCCACGGAGAAGTTGTTAAAACATTCTTCGAAATGCTAAATATATAGTTAAGAAATGGATTAAACAATTAGTGTTGACGTTATCTACTTAACGGCAACTGCCTATTTTTTCACATTTCGCTCGGTGCAGTCTTAACACTCCCTCTCAATTTTAAGTTATACAAATAATTAACATAAAAATAACGACTTGAAATTGCTTTAAAACAAAATATAGTTAGTTTAATTTTTCATATTCTGGCAACTCCAAAAGTGACGTTATGCTGTCATTTAAAGTTGACAATCCCGACAATCCCGTTTTGACATTTACTAATAACCTCAAAATTAAACCACTAATTTTCACCAAATAATTTAATTATGTTCAATTAATTAAACAAATTTACGCGAAAGTAGTTATGTTTCACACTGCACAATGGTTTTGTCATTATGTCCGAAATGTTTTCACTGGTATTAACGTATTTCACTGTAATAATGTTTTTCACAATAATATATTTTATGAAATGAAATTTTACGACTATGTGTTTTGAGTATTTAGTGTTTTATTTATTTATTTATTTAAACTTTATTGCACAAAAGAAAAACTTACCGCAGCATTCTCTACCAGTCAACCTTAGGGCAAAGCAGAGAAATTGTAGGCGGTGCATCAAACAACATAATTACACATAATTAAAATACTCATACTATTATAGCTACATACATATAGATAATAAACATACATATATATAAATAGATTCTATGCTATTGTTTTCTATGTTCATTATCATTTTTATCGCACTTTGATTGTCCAATTCAACTCTGCCATCACCAAAATCATTTGACAGTCCACGGATGAAGAGCAGTTCGCTTGCACACATCGCAGCGGCCACATACTCCGCTTCTGCAGTAGACAGTGCCACGGATTGTTGCTTCTTTGAAGACCAGGCAATCAGGTTTCCCTTATGATAAATTAGCATTCCACTGACACTTTTTCTGTCTGCACTTGTTCTAGCAAAGTCTGAGTCTGAAAATGCTGAAATCAAAGAAATGTTGTTATTATTAGCTTCTTTCTTCTGATATGTTATCTCAACATACTGTGTTCCTTTCAGGTAACTGTAGTGTTCACTTACCTTGGTAATTCCTTTAAGCGATGAAATTCGGGGCTCCCTTATTATCCAATGATCTGTTTATCTCTCTAGCACGTTGTTCGTTCGGTATATTCGCTTGCTTCGATATATTGGCTGAAACGATAATCAATATTAAACTCTAACTCACTGAAAATCGATTTGACGCAGGCTGCTACTTACATTATTTTTCTCTCCTCCTTTTTCTTATTATAATGGTAACGATTTGTTGTATAAAATCACTAATCTACAATTTAGTTTTGTTATGACATTTCTGTTTGAAAAAATGTCATAGCAACGTCTTGTCTTATAAAATTCTCCATTTCACGTAATTTTACTTCCAAAGCGGTGAGGTTGGATATATTTGAGCTAGGTCGTATTAACTTTATCGTTTGGCTGGTTCCCTAGTACTTCATAAAATTCAAAATTCATATTTTTATCTATTCTGGAACCTTTTGTCAGCGAGCCTGATATAAAAGCGCTGCCATCAGCTCAAAATTCAGTTTTAAGGTTGATATTGTGCCTCCACTTGAAGCTACTCATTATTCGGGTGATGTGAATAAAATGTCTGATGTTCTTGATGTTATGTTCCTTAAGAGTGTTTCCCTACAGCTTAGGTCCATTGTTGTACATCATCAGTTAACCTCTGATCACAGACCTGTTGTGGTCAAGCTGGGTCCTCCTTGTGATTCTCAACCCATGAGGACTATTACAAATTGGGAAAAGTTGAGTAGAGTGCTTGCTAGGGAGGATTCTTTGTGCTTCCCTAATATTCCGGATCCTATTCTTTCAAGGCAAGATACTGATGAGGCTATTTTAGCCGTTACTAGTGGTCTTAGTAATCTGGTCAAGGATTGTTCTAAGGAAGTTCCTGTTGACATCCCCAATCATTGGAGGCTTCCAGGTTATCTAAGACAGTTAATCAAGAAAAAAAACAAGGCTCTAAAGGCTTATGATAGGTTTCCATCTCCTTGTAAAAAAACTGTTTTGAATAGATTGCAACTAAAAGTTAAGAGGCAAATTCGTTTTTACAACAATGTCAAGTGGGACAATCTACTTTCAGAGATTTCGCCAAGTCATCAGGCCTGTTGGAAACTTGCGAGAACTCTGAAAGTGGACACAGTCTCAGATATTCCTCCACTTAGTTTTGATAATGACGGGGTTGTTTGTACTGCTTTTAGTGACCTGGAGAAGGCAGAGTGTCTTGCGAGTTCTTTAGAGGCTCAATGTTCATTGAGTGTGGGCCCTGTGGATGATGATCACGTTGCCAAAGTTGATAGTGAAGTGAAAAGGCGTGCTTCATTGCTTCCTTCTTTTCCTCCGTTAGAACCTGTGACTTTGTCTGAGCTTTCCTCCCTTGCTAGGAAATCAAAAATCAAGAAAGCTCCGGGCAGGGATGGAGTCTCCAATAGGTTATTAAGAATGCTCCCAGAGAGTATTCTCATCATCCTGGTGGCTATTTTTAATGCAGCCCTTGCTAATGGCCATTTCCCAGCTGTCTGGAAGCAGGCGGTTGTTATTGGGATAAATAAGCCAGGTAAACCCCGTAATAAGCCGGATAGTTATAGGCCCATTAGTTTATTAAGCTCTTTGGGGAAATTATATGAGAAGGTTATCAGAGTAAGGCTCCTCAAGGTTATTAATTCTGAGCACCTGCTGGTTGACGAGCAGTTTGGTTTTAGGGCTGAGCATTCGTGTGTCCAGCAGGTGCACAGAATTACTGAAGATATTCTGGGCTGGATGACGGCTTGGCGTCGGAAAATCCCAACATGTGCGGTTTTCCTTGACATTGCGAAGGCCTTTGATCGTGTTTGGCATAATGGCCTTCTTTATAAACTGTACATGGTGGGTATTCCGGATAGGCTGGTTGCCATTATCAATGATTTTCTCACTGATCGTAGTTTTATTTATAGAGTTGAGGGTGCTTACTCGGTTAGTCATCCCATTAGATCAGGTGTGCTGCAGGGGTCGGTGTTGTCGCCTACTTTGTTTACGTTGTATATAAATGATTTGCCTAGGTCGCCTGGTGTTAATTATGCCCAGTTTGCAGATGATACTGCTATTTATACTTCTTCTTCAATTTTACAAACCATGCAACGCCGTCTTCAGGCTGCTGCGGATTCACTGGGGCTGTGGTGTAAGCTCTGGAGAATGGAAGTGAACCCCCAAAAAAGCGCTGCTCTATTGTTTACACATAGTTCTAAAACTTTTAAATTGAAGAAGGATATTTTCCTCCAAGGTGTCCCTATTCCTTGGAAGAGGGATGTCAAGTATCTGGGGGTCACCTTGGATAGGAAACTATCCTTCTTTCAGCATATCAAAACGGTAAGGGACAGGGCAGCTTTCTTTATGGCAAGGTTGTCCTGTCTCTTCTCTAAAAGATCAAAGCTTTCTAGGAGGAATAAATTAACCTTATATAAGACCTGTATTCGTCCGGTATTTTCGTATGCGTGTCCTGTTTTTGCTCAGGCCTCACCTGCGAGAATCCGGTCGTTGCAAGTCATCCAAAATAAGTGCCTCAGGCGTATTTCTGGTCTTCCTGGCTATGTCAGAAATGTTCAGATACATGCTGATTTGGGGGTTCCTTCTGTTATTTATTATTTTAAAAAGCTTTCTAAAAATTTCTTTGAAAGGGCTGAGGTGAGTCCGAATCCTTTAGTTAAAAGTGCCGTGAACTATAAGCCTTCGGTTCCGCCTTTTAACAATATCAGGCGGCCTAGGCATATCTTCCTGGATCCTATTGACCCCATTTCTATTAGGCTTAATGAAGAACTCAAAATTGACATTGATTTGAGAGATCGTTTGCGTCGGTCTCTTCACATTAAGAGGCTTATTAGAAATAATATTGCTCCTGACATTGACATTGACACAGAGACAGTCACCATACCTGTTGCTGCTCCTTCAATAAGGTATAGGCCTTCCTTAAGGGGGGTTAAATTTCATAAGGTCCGGACGCCTGAATACGAATTACGCCAGGCGCGTAGTGTTGCGGATCGTTTTGGTCCTAGAAATTATATAGGGGACAAGCAACAGTAAGTTCCCTCTGGAGGGTTAGTTTCTTTTTTGGGCCTCAAAGTCCTGCTCACTTTGTGTCAGGCGTTCCATTTTTTGTTCTTTTTGCGGCTTGCCTAGCCGCTACTACATTAAGTTAGTTAGTGGCCAAAATTGTGACCAGGCTAACATTTGGACGTTAAAAAAAAAAAAAAAAACAGTTTTCTCGTGCCTCTCAAATAAAGAGGATCTCGAAATTGGTCTGTGCAGGGCCAAAGCTTGGCCCTGCACTCAAGAGAGACCCTTTTCCTTATTGGCTATCCCCATACAAGACTACTGACTCGCTCGGACGCTGAAAGGCCTTGTCTGCTGCAACTGCATTTACGTCCTCCTGCTGCCACTACGAACGCCCTCCGGTGCTGCCACTACGAATACGCCCTCCAGTGCTGCCACTGCGTAGACGTCCTCCTGCTGCTGATTACGCCCTCCAGTGCTGCCACTGCGTAGACGTCCCCCTGCTGCTGTTGCGTATACGCCCTCCTGCTGCTGTTGCTTATACGCCCTCCAGTGCTGCCACTGCGTAGACGTCCTCCTGCTGCCACTCCCTATACGCGCTCCTGCTGCCACTCCGTATACGCCCTCCTACTGTCACTGCACATACGCCTTCCTGCTACTACTGTGATTTCGTCCACCTGCGGCAACTGCGGTGACCTGCGACCACCTGCTACGGACTCATACCAGGCTACACGGACATCGCCTCAACAGCAACCGCTCGGACCTAAGACTACCAACCTCCCCTATACTCCGTTATCCCACTGCCTTGGTGACTGAGTGAAAATAAAGAACCCTAACCCTGAACTCATTACTTTTTCTTTCTTCTTCTTTTCTCCCTTATCTTTCTCTCTCTCTCACGTCTGTTATCCTGTCCTTCGACTCCTTGGAGGACCGGGTAACACGACATAACTCAATATCCTCTTGGCTGCTATCCATAAAGTTTTTGTAGGTCTATCCAGGTATTTGCTTAGATATGATGTTGCAAATGTTATATCTGGTCTGGTAATTGTTGCCAGATAATTTAAACATCCAATTAATTCTCTGTGTGGTACATTAATTATATCTTTTTCTGTTTCAGGTACTTCAAAGTTGTGTTCCATCGGTGTCTTCACATCTTTACAGTCTGTCATGTAAAACTTCTTCAATATATTAGTAATAAATCGTTTTTGTGATAACTTTATGGTATTTTCATTTCTCTGTATTTCAATTCCATGATAATTACTGATAGTTCCCAGGTTTTTAGCTTTAAATTCTTTTTACAATAGTTTAATAACATTATTAACATTTTCTTCTTTTCCCATCAACATAATATCATCTACAAATACTATAAGCCATGTGTCATTTCCTGTGTATAGGCAGATATCATGTTTTGATCTAGTCATGTTTATTTTCTTACAGAAGTTATGAAAACTTTTGTTCCAACACTTGGGGGATTCTTTTAATCCATATAGAGCTTTATTCAGCTTTAATACTGTCCTTTCATTTTTATTACTTCTTAAATGTACTCCCTCTGGCACTTTAATGTATACATCTGATTCCAGTTTTCCATTTAGAAAAGCGGTAGGTATATCTAGGTGATTTAATTTCCAATCCTTATTTATTGTTTGTGATAGTGCCATTTTTATAGTGGTCATCTTTGCCACCGGTGAGTATACATTATTTTCTGTTGTGTGCTGGTATCCGCGGGCGACTAGCCTCGCCTTCTTGGTTCCATCAGGTTTAGTTCTAAATATCCATTTAGTATCAATTGTTTTGTATCCTTTTGGTAATTCAGTTTCTGTCCATATACCTAGATCTTCCAATGATGTTATATCTTTCTTAATTTCTTCTTTCCACTCTGTACTCTCAATTGCTTGGTTATATGTTTCAGGATCATTTTCCGTTGATAATAAACAGTATGCTTCATATATTTCATAGTCTTGCAACTTCTGTGGTGCTTTTACCTCTCTACCTGACCTTGTATGTACTTTATTTTTGTCTGGACTGTTAGCTTGTTCATCTTTAGCATCATCAAATATATCTTCATTTGGAAGTTGTTCTCCTTCTGGTTCCTTACTTCTCTTTGGTCTTTCAACAGGAGATTCATTTTCATTTTCTTCTTGTACTGTATCATCATATATTCCTGTTTTGAAGTTTTGTACCTTCTTCTCTTCTGTATATCTTATATTTGTTTCGTCAAATCGAACATCCCTTGACACTATGATTTTATCAGTGATTGGATCCCATAGCTTGTATCCATTTATGGCATATCCTACCATCCTGGCTGGAGTTGCTCTGCTCAACAGCTTGTCTTGTTTAGGCATGATATGCACCCAAGCTTTACTTCTAAATATTTTTATTTTATCCATATCAACTTCTTTACGCATCATAACTGCTGGCTGGGACTTTATTATCAATTGATGAGCATGGTGACCTATTTATTAGGAATGTTGCTGTCAGTATAGCATGTCCCCAGACATGTCTTGGTAAGTTTGACTCGTCCATGATTGTCCTTGCTTTGTTATAAATTGTTCTATTCATTCCTCGGCTTTGCCATTTTGTTGGGGGCTATATGCTTGTGTATACTCCATTTTGATTCCATTATCATAGCAATATTTTTTTTAATATTCCGGCAGTGTATTCGCCTCCATTGTCGCATCTGATTCTCTTTATTTTTATTTCCATCTGTCGCTCCATTTCCCTTATATTACTATTAAATTTTGAGTTGCTTCATATTTGTTTCTGAGTAAGTATGTTTGGGTAAAATGGCTATAGTCATCTATAATTGTTTGGAAATATCTGTAGCCTTCCACTGTCGGTACCCTCATTGGTCCCGCTATATCGGTGTGTATAAGTTCACCTATTTTACTGGATCTTGGTCTCTGTATTCTCTTGAATGGCAATCTTGTAGCCTTATTTTTCATGCAACTGTCACATGTGTCTGTGCTAGATGGCAGTCCTAGTATGCTCAGATTTTTCCTGCACATGTGACCAAATCTCTTATGCCATAAGTCAATGTCAGACTTCGACAATTTACATGAATCCAGAACAATTTTGACATTAAATGTGTACAGCTTATTTTTCTTTTCTCCTAGGTAATAATCATTATTGTGCTTTATTGTCAAGATTCCCTTTTTAAAATACACCTCCATTCCTCTCTCTATCAATTTGCTGACTGACATGAGATTTGTAGTCAAGCCTGGTAATATTACAGCCTCTATTAATATCTCCTTATCATTATGAATGGCCTTTAAAATTCCCTTTTTCCTTGCTGTAAGTACTTCTCCATTAGCTATTTTTATCTGAAGTATGTGCTCCAGATCCTTAACATCTGTCATATATTTTTCATAATATTCCTGTATAAAATGATGTGTTGCTCCAGAATCAACTATGAATGATAATGTGTCACTCATTCCTTCCATTGACAGAGCTTGCTCTGAAGCTATGAATATTGGCTGTGGTCCAACATCATCCTCCCGAGCTGGTGAGCGGTGCCACCTCGACCTCTAGGACCTCTATAATATCCACTGCTGTGACAATCATAGGCTTTGTGCCCTCTCTTCTTACATCGATAACATACAATTTTTTGTATTCATACCCGTAAATGCCGTTTGATTTTCGTTTTGACTACGAGAGCTCGTTGAAATTTCTTCTTTATTTCGTGTTTCATGATCAAGCAATTTTGATTTTACGAAGTCTAGTGATAAATCTGTATTCATCTCCAATGCTGTTATGACATGATTGTATTCCTCTCCTAAGCCGGTAAGAAGGTAGCAGATCTTATCACTGTCAGTTATCTTTTCATTTGATGCCTCCAGTTCCCTTGTTAAATTATCAAATTTTGCGAAGTATTCTTCTAGACTGCTTCCATCATGTTTTAGTGTCAATAACTTTCGTCTCAGTGTTATTTTCGAAATGACACTCTTACGCTGGAAAGTGTTCTTTAAAATGTTCAGCATGAAATACGATGTCCTGCAATCTTTTACAAGATTAAGATGCCGGTCTGTTAGACATTGTACTATTATACTTTTTGCTTTTGCATCCGCCATTTTATTTTTGTCATCCAACTGCTGTTCTGTCTCAGTGATTTCAGTTATGTTCTTTAGTCCCTTTTCTTCTAATATGCATTGCACCCTGAAAATCCAATTTCCGAATTCTTCCGCTTTCAGTTGCGGAAAACATATCGACGAGGTCGCCATTGCTGTTTGTGACGACGCGAAGGATATTTTCACAATTTACTATAAATACTTTTTAACTTTCTACGCTATCGGGCGTCAGGGTCCCATAACCTATGAGAACTGGTGTATTACTTTTGATAATAATGAATAACTGCATAAGAATTGGATCGGAAGCGGTAATGCCAACATTCAAAATATTAAAATATGACCATAGATATGATTACCATATATACAGATATCTTAACAGTTAGATCATTTAACAAATAACATAAATAAGTTCCAAAACTACATAGAATTAAGAGAACCTAGATTGATATCGGCTGCAAAAAATGGTGTGACTTTAAAAAATATAGGTATTGGTTATATAGAAGCAGTAACTTATGTAAATGGATGTATCAAACGTCACACAATTAAGATGTGGTATATGTACTAGATTTGAGAAAGAATTTGTTATCAGTATCAAAAATAGAAAGCGCAGGTTATGATGTAATATTTTCTAATGGACCCAAGTAAAAATTTAATTATTGTCGACAACCGAAACCAATTAAAGTTTTTAGATAATGTTACGGGCTTTACCACTGTGTATTTTTTATTCCCATAACTAATGGGAAAGCTAAGAAAATTATATTTTTATACCGCAGCTTTCAGTTTTCATTGTTTACAAATATCGAGAGCTGGCTGCTGCTGGTAACTACTGAAGTCGCTTTCTGGCGGTTTTTGCCATGGTGTCAGAAGCGGTAACTTGGCTGGACAAGACAAAAGCAAAGTGACTGAAGGAACGCAACAGAAAACACAAAATGTGATATTGGCAAACGGACTCAAACCCTTACTCCTTAACGGTAATGGCGGCTCCAACAATGAAAGTGCAAATTTTGAGAAGTGGAGACTATGGAAGAAAAAAATCGAAATTTACTTCGAAGCGAACGATCTTGACAAAATTCCAGAGAAAAAACAGGTTGCCATTTTCCTCAATGCCATCGGAGATGAAGGACTGGAAATCTTCAACTCTTTCAACACGGAAAGAACAAATATAACGTTGAAAACCATTATCGAAAAATTTGACTCAAAATTTAACGCCTGAAAGAACATCACGGTCGAAAGGTATAATTTTTTCACCCGAACTCAAAAATCAGACGAATCTTTTGATAATTATGTAACTACTCTAAATAATTTGTCAGCCAGCTGTAACTTTGAAGCATTAAAAGTCATGGGTCAAGGACATGTTCATAATTGGTATAAGAAACACATCCACATGTGGTCTTCTTATTATATATTAATTATTAATCGGCACACGGCCATTGAAACACCAGAGTTGAGACGGAAAGTGATTTATTTTTCTAACCATAAATTAGGTATCACAGACTCGATAAATCATAGACAAAAATGTTACATGCCCTTCCTTAATAAAAAAAAATCTTTCAAGTTGACATTTTTATACATTTCTCGAAATTATTAGACTTGATACTTGTAAATGCCTCATACTTTTTGTAAGTAAATACTCGTTAGTACATTCGAATAGGCTTATTTACGTCATAATGCACTAAAACAGGTGATTAACATATTAGTTCTTTCAATCTATTTAATTGATTTTCATGATTTTGCGTCCATTGCCATATGTTTTGTTTTTTAAGAAGATCTCTGAGTAGACTAGTTTCATGAGCTAAGTTTGCTATGTATGACCCAACATAATTGATCATACCTAAGAAGCGTTGTAAATCTGTAACATTTTCTGACCTAGGCATATATCGACAATTGCTTCGACTTTTGATGGATCGACTGAAATTCCATTTTTATTAAACACATGTCCTACATATGTGACTTCTGACTTGTTGAAAATCATTTTGACTTATTAAACTTTAAATTGACTTCTCTTGCGTTTTTGGAGGACTTCTTGCTGGAGATCGGCGTCGATACTTCCGCGTCGAACTCCTCTAAGTCCATTGGGACTCGGTGAGGAAGGCCGATTTTTCCGGTAGGTAATCACAACTACCCACATGACGAGTTGACTCCTTGCGGGGGCGGCGGGGGTCTCCGTCGTTTGTCGTCGTGATCTGTGCGTTATTTGAACCACCTGTTATATTTTGTGTTATTTGAATTATTACCGACTGCCTTGGCAGCGTTTGTACTGGACTGTTACGATTTTGCGTTTGATTAGACCTTTTTAAGACATTTATTTAATCGTATGGCATATACAGTGACAACAGACAACTCGAGTACTTAAAATTACAAATCAACATTAAGATTTGTCAGCCACTTAATGGCTTCGTCACTGGGGGAGAACAGGTCTTCGGCAGGGCCGCCGGCATAGCGCGTTATGGAGCAGTCGTGGATGATGTGCTGGATGGTTTGCTCTTCGGCTCCACAGGCGCAGGCTGGAGAATCCACCCACCGCAGCGATATTTATATTGGGCGCAGCGACCGTGACCAGTGCGAAGTCTGTTCAAACTGCACCAATCACGTCTAAGCTTAAGCTTAAGACATGTGCGATTGAGACAATACTATACGTATATTTTAATTGATCCCATGTGAAATGGATACGGAGGATTGCTGGGATACTATTGCTCGTGTATTCATGGACGACGAACAGTAAGTTGTTGTGCACATATCGCAAGCATGATATAACATCTCTCTTAGGCTAGACACGAAGAAAATGTTAACCTTAAGCCAGCTGCCTTTTTGGGTGATATTATAATAATAGATTATGACCAATAATAAACTTTTATTTTTGTTTATCTTCTTTCAATCGTTTATGTCCTCCTTGAGTGCTGCAGAGTACGCGCACAATTAGGGCGGGCCGCAACAGGCCGGGCCTCATCGCCTCATACAAAATCGTGCTATGCGGCCGCCCTGAGTGTGTACTTTCATATAAAATATACTCGAGAGCGATTTTTTAAAAGATATTGTTCTCATGATATTCTTATTTAGATTTCTAGGATCTAAACATATTCTAAGCTGACCTGATGACTTGACGGTGACTACTACAGAGTTGACCCATGCCGTTGGTTTTGTGACTTTTTCAATGACTTTCATGTCCTCATTGCGATCCAGCTCCTCACGCAGATCTTTCGCAGGTGACAGACAGGAGGCAGACTGACCCTGAAACACATCGTCATATTGTGTAAGAATTTTACATACACCTTTATTATTTAGTGTATGGACACGTTTAATTATGCCAATGCGTTCACATGTTGGAACACCTAAGACAGTGTGATAATTTATACTGGTTATTACAAATTCAAAGATTTTTTCTGACTTGTGATTAAAATGACAATTTAATTCACATTGTCCAACTATTGGAATGGCTTTCCCTCCGAACCCTGAAACCTTGATGTTGCAATTATCTAATTTATTAAATAGTTCTAAAGTGTTGTATGTTGCAAGTGACATGATATTAATATCTGCGCCTGAATCTAGAATACAATTGATATTTTGACCATTTACAATGACATTTAAGTTCCAAGAGGATTTTAAACTGTTTACTTTTTGTACTGCTCCTACAAAGAACCTTTCGAACAGTGAACGGCATCATTATTGAAGTTGACAGACTCTAATTGTCTAATATTTTTGTTTTTAAAACAAAATTTGGCATAATGACCATATGAATTACATGACCTGCATTGAACGTTGGCTGCCGGACACTTGAAACGATGCTGCTGCCCACAGCGACTGCATACTGGTTGTTGACTGCGCTGCCATTGCCTCGATGGAGCTCCTTGTGCGTGAAGTGGTTGACCCACTAACTGATATCTTGACGTTGACTGATTTCTTGACACTGACTGACTTGACGTTGAAGTTCCTGACTTTGATTAACTGTTTGATATATTGATCTGTGATCTGACTCCTGATATGACTCCTCTCAATTGCCTTACATTATCAGTTCCAGTGCTTTCTTTGACTATTCTTTCTGAATCTTGCTGAGCCGATATTACAGCTTTTGCCAGCTCTCGCATTCTAGAATATGAGAGGTTAGGTTCTTGTTACAAACTTTGTCTAACATGTGATAATTCTGTGTTCATGTTTGCAATACAAAAATCCCGTACAAGTGATTCTCTAAGGTCTTTGAATTCACAATCTGCTTTTATTTTCTAGATCTGGAAATCGTCGATGCTTTTCGATTTCATTTGCTTCCTTGTAAAAATTATGTGCCTACTTATGGTCACATTTTTCTGTCGCTCAAAAAAATTGTCAAATTTGCCTTTGACATTCACCAACTTGCATTTATCTAATTCCTAATTAAATGAATTAAATATCTCCAAACCTTCAGCTCCCATTGAATGCAGCATGATCGCGATTTTTCTTTTTTCGTCCGCATTATCGGGCCCTGATGCCAACAAATATATTTCAAATCTCTGCCACCATCTCTTCCATTCTTCCGCGTTATTATTTGTTGTATCTGATGATATAATTAATATTGGTAAGGACGCGCTGACCCCAGGATGTGACTTCACTGCTATTTCTCCTGCGCCTTCCATTGTTGCAACTGACTGACCTTGCCGTTGCTCGAGACTGTCTTGATTTTTTTCTGTTTTGACTTCGGATTACTCACTACTCATGACTCGACTTCTTTACTTCTGACACCATGTCATGATGGTGAAAGGAAACACTTGGTACTAATCATTATTTTATTAAATATCAGAGGAACACATGAACATAAGCATCTTACATGACGCCATCTTAGGTAGAAGAGAGTTGCCATGGATAAAACAATAGTGATGTACTGTAAAACTAGTGTTGTTACCCAAACAGCCCGATCCAAAGCTAAATATGCTACAATATTAGGAAATGGTCAAAAAGTCAAATTCAAAGTTAATACATATACAGTGATAAGCCCCAAACTGAGAGTCAAGCTAAAATTACCTAAACCAACAGAAGTTAAGGAGAAATTACTAGGACCTTGTGGAATGATATTGCCATCAAGAGGTATATGCCGGAATGTTAATTTGACATGGCAGAACAAAACCATAGTCACAGACATCTATGTGCTGCAGGACCAACATACACCTTTACTAGGACTAACCGAGTGTGACACATTCAGTATTATACAATGGCATGCAAAGACTGAAATTAAGCAAATTTCCAACAAAACGCTGCCTGAAGATGAATTCTCACTTATTCACAGGATTAGGTGTTATGGCAGGAAGATACAACAAAAAATTAAAAGAAAAAAACGTACAAACAACACTGAAAAATCTGCAGATGGAAGTTATTGTACCCGTGACATACCCAACGGAATGGTGCACTTCAATGGTACCCATCCCAGATAAAAAGGATACCACTTGTGTGCGTGTCACAGTTGACTACACAGAACTTAACAAAAGCGTCATGAGAGAATATCATCCTTTGCCAACTGTAGAATGATGTTTGGCACAACTCGTCGGATGCTAATAGTTTTCAAAACTTGATCCTGTAAAGAACTATTTCCAAGTTGAACTTACTGAGAATTCAAAAGATCTAACTACTTTCATCACCCCTTTTGGAAGATATCGTTTTAACAAAATGCTGATGGGTATGAACTCATCAAGTGAGATTTTTCAACGGAAAATGGCAACAATACTTAAAGGTTGCATAAATTATGTTGATGACACCTTAGTTCATGGAAAAACCATACAAGAACATGATGAGAACCTCAGAGACAAGTACTCAAAGCTTTAAAGAAAGGAAAGGAGGAGTAACCCTAAATAAAAATAAAATGTATCTTCAGAACAAACGAATGCATATTCCTTGGTAACAAAATAACAAGCAATGGAGTACAACCTCATAAGTCGCATATGTTCAACACATTTTAAACGGGACGATATCTATACCACCAACAAGGGCTATAGAAGATTGTCAAAAACAGCAGTGCCTTTTTTCCAGGTAATAAATATCACATAGTAACTATATATGTATTTATCTGATGCCTGGTATCCAGTAACATTGATACACTTTATTTTTTTTTATTTAGGCAAGGCAACGTCCTACAATTATTCAAGACCGACGACACTGAATTCTCTGAATGATGTAAATATTTCCGATTTAGAATCGGTTTTTGAGTCACCAAGAAAAACATTTTTAAAGAAAAAGTAGCGTACAATGGAACCGAACAAGAAAAAACGAATGCAAAGTAATAAAAAATTAATGAAGAAAGTTAAAAGACTGACAAATACATGAAAAAAATTCAGAAACTGTGATTCAACTAAAAAAAAAAATGTTAGATAAAACCAGTTCGCGGAGCTCTGCCTTAAGGCAGAATCTGTTGACTTGTTTAAAAGGTGGTTGAGAAACAAAAAAGGAAATAAAAATCCAAGACTAAGTTTTTCGCCAAGCCTGCGTAAATTTGCATTAACCTTATATTTTAACAGTCCAACTGGGTGCGAATATGTACGCCAAGTTTTTGAAGATGCTTTGCCTCATCCACGTACTTTAGGTAAATGGACTTCTTGCATTATACACATGGGGTGTTCTTCGACGCCCCTTGGCCGATGAAGTTATTGCCTTGGAGTATAGGTCTCTTTTTTCCACCTGGGCTCTGTATGATAGCTTTTGTTTTCACCTGCGGATTACATTGAATCCGAGGTGGCAAATACGCTTCAATTATTTTATCGGCCAAGCGTCGCCGGAATGCGCGATTGGTGATATTCGTGTTTCGGCTTTTAAATATGACGAATGCATTATGGATCGTCACATTTAAAAGCCGACGAAATACCTTCTTGTACGACGCCATGTTTTTAGAACTTTCAATGGGGTGCGCAGATAGAAACTGGTCTTTCCTATCCACGCCGGCTATTGAGAGGTTGTAATCAAGAACCATTTTGGGTTTATATTTGTAGCGGCCATATTTCTCCTTTCCACCCACCTCACCTTCGTGAAAAGTCGAAATCATGGCCGCTACATTCGTGTCAAGCCACAACATGATGCTCACGTCCTTAGAAAAGGATTGCGCAATTTCTCCCAAGCGAATTTCGGATTTTGCAATAGATTTGATTGCTTCGGGAACAAATTCTCGGTTTACCCTGAGAGTCCCGAAGCAATCAGTCTTTTGCGATTTGAGGTACCGCGTTAATAATGGAGAATTATAAAAATTATCCATTATTAACGTGTGTGTACCCCAAACCCAACAATGGCTTTGCCAGTACCTGCGATTTGCGCAGTGGCGTTCGAGGGTGGTGGGAGAAGTGGTGGTAGGTTCGTCTGTCAAGTCAATGTCTGGCTGTTCGTTTTCGCCATGTCTGTCTATGGCGGTATTTGTCTTCTCACCCTTGCCGGTGTATACGAAAAAACTCCACAAATAGCCCATGTCGGACTCGCACAGCTCGTAGCTTTTTACGCCAACTTTGGCGGCTTTGGTGGCGATTTTTTGAGCGAATGAGTCGACCGCGCCATTTGAGAAGCGACTCGTCGATTGCTATATTTTGCTTCGGAATATAGAGTCTGCTGAATTTTTCATTTAGGTGATCCAGTACAGGCTGCATATTCTTGCACATGCCAGTCCTGTCAGGTCAGTCATGTTGTCCGTTAAATGTATTAGTCGTTTCAGTAGAATTTGTATGTGAAATGAAAGTGTACCCACTGTTGACGTTATAGCTGATGGTTGTTGGGCAAAAAGGACATATAAAAATAATTATTCCCCACTCTGGCGCTGCTGCTATTATAGGTAGAAAGTTTGGGGAAGATCATTATCTTGGAGTGAAAAATAAATACTGTTGTGTTCGTGCACGAGCTTTAAACAAGAAACAAGAAGCTAAAGATCACAAATGTATTAAAAATTACACGGGATCGCCAACCAACATGGAAAGCGAAATTTTAGTTAAAGGGTTCAAACAGTCGTTAGATACGTATACGTACGGCTTAATCTATGGCAAACTGGTTGCTGACGGCGATGCTTCTACTTATAGTAAAATTCTAGAAGCCGTCCATATTCAAACTACACCGCGGAGAAGATCGAATGTAGAAATCATTTGTTAAGAAATATGTGCAAGCTGCAAGCACTAACCATAGATACTAAATACAAAATTGAGGAAAGAAAGTTTCTAAACACGCAAAGAATCCTGCCAGTCAGAAAATCTATTTGTTTATCAATAAAGCATTCAAAAGGGACAAGTGACACAAAACCAGAGCAAATAAATGATCTGTATTCAGCTATATCAAATTCGTATAACCACGCATTCAGTAATCACACGAATTGCCAGGATTTTTACTGCAAAAGTGAAAAAAAAAACAGTAAAAACATTACAGTAAAACTAAGAAACACACCCCTAGAAAATAGAATACAATTTATTATTGGCTGGCTCTACTGCAGCTAACGCCCGCAGTCTTATCGAGGACGTAGATAGCAATCGCTGTGAACAATTCAACGCCATTGTAGGTAAGTGTATCGGAGGAAAAATAATAAATTATTGTCTACGGCGATCCTATAAAACGAGATGTGCGGCTGCATTAGTATCCTTTAATTGAAATTGAAAAATTTATTTCAGGTATAAACCCATATATGGTTAGTTACAATCAACTTAAAAAACTATATTAGTAACAGCAATTCACAATAATTATAATATAACATTAAATTCAAATCTAGAAGTAAAATTAAATCAATATCAAAACGTCAAAAGTCAATAAAAATAATTAATCATATAAATAAATCAAATTAAATTATAGTCAGTCTGCCATAATAACATGAATGCTATTCCATTTTTTCATAAAAGGACAGTCAAATTTGGAGGATAGTGCATTCAATATCGTGCCGGGGCCGCCTGACAGCCTGCGCATGATAGACGCCACCCTCTTACGGATGATGGCATGGAAACCGTCGGTCTGCGCTTCCGCGAACATGCCCGAGGCAGTGCAGTGCCGCGGCAGCCTTAGCAGGATCCTGAACGCATTATTATATTGTACGCGTAGGGCATTGTAGGACCGCTGTGTATAATTTGTCCATAGGCTACAGGTGTAAAATGACTGGCAGAATGCTTTAAAAAGGGTTATTTTAACCTCCCTAGTGCATTTGGCAAATCGGCGAGCCAGCATGTTACACGTGACAGCTAATGCCCTACGCTCTCTCTCCATGTCCACATCGTCAGTAAGGTCCTCCGTCACCCAGTGTCCAAGATATTTAAAGGACTTCACATGGTTCAAAACAACACCAGAAAGTTGGAACTGCGGTATCGGATATGTTTTATTACCCCCTTTAAAGAGTAATATTTCACTTTTTCTGGCGTTATATTTTAAACCATGTGACTCAGCATAGTTCTCACAAATATGTAGGAGCTTCCTTAACGCGCTGATTGATGGACTCAGCAACACCATGTCGTCAGCATAACTTATATTATTAACACAGTTTCCGTCTATAGAGCATCCGACCATGGTATTGCTGAGCTCATTAATCAGTTTGTTGACATAAATATTAAATAGCCGGGGTGAGGAGAGCCCCCCTGTCGAACACCACACTGCAACCTGTAGTCACCCGATTGCACGCCCGCCCATCGAACGCTGTTAATCTGGTTCTCGTACCAAAATTTGAACACCCCTAGCAATTCGGGTGGAAGGGTAGTTTCTGTATCCAGCTTATCCCATAAAATGTTGTATGAGACCAGATCAAACGCCCTCGACAAATCTAAAAAGCAAGCGTACACGGGTGTTTTCCTACTAGTATAGTATTTGACTGTACTTTTAAGGCAGAAAATGGCTGACTCAGTAGACAGTCCTGATTGAAAGCCAAACTGTGCCTCATTCAGGCTTACATGCGCACTAGGCTGCTTGTCAAGCAGGCCGTCTAAGACTTTGGATATGACAGTCGCGAGGGAGATTGGCCTGTAGTTGTTAATATCCGACAAATCTCCAGTTTTGTTTTTTATGATCGGTATTACAACAGTTCGCATATGATCCGCTGGAAGATAGGAGTGGCTAATGCTGAGATTAAAGAGCAGCGCCAACACTCTAGGTAGATGAGGACCTGCATTTTGCAGATGCTCAATGCTCAGATCATCGTGTCCAGGTGACTTACCTCGAGTCATTTTTTTTAATACTAAGTTCAATCTGACGAGCACTAAAATAGGTCAATGGACCAGATGTCTGAGCACTGAACACCGATATTGGCCTGTCTAATGGTGACTACAAAGACACCCCCTTTACAAATTACAGAAATCGATACTAGGCGTAAGCGCAAAATCTAAATCTAAATAGCTGGAATTAAGAAAACTCAAAAAGAACAACGCCAGACTTAACAAAAATATACTTCGAAGAAAGATATTTCCCGAACAGAAGAACAAAGGAATCGGAGATAAAAATTACGGCGAAAATTGTATGAAACCTGACTTATCTCAAGAAGACTTCGAAAGGTTGAAACAAGATTTTCTGAAACGCTTAGAAAAAGCAGCTGAGGAACGGGCAAAGATTCAAGAAGAGAGGATACTGTTCTGCAAAGCAAATCAAGCAAATAGATGGAGATGCGGCGAAATTTGCTAACAACCTCAAATTTCGCCAAAATTATTAACAAAAGGAGCAGCATTTCCGCCAGTATAGTGAAACATTTGCTATACAAGCAAGATCTTTCTGACATAACCTCCATTCAACATAGGAAAGAGTCTGAAAGTGATGCTTTGAAACAGTTGGAAAAGCAGGAAAACATCAAAATTATGCCTTATGCTTATGGTCTTTTTATTGGCAAAAACCACCCGTTTTTAGGAGCAACGCCAGATTGAGTGATCTATAAAAACAGAATAGTAGAAATGAAATGCCCTGTAACTGGATTCAGAACCTCATTAGAAGAAGCCATAAATGAGAAGAAAATAACCTTCTGGAGAGGCCAACTACAGATAAATAAAAAACACCCGTGGTATTTCCAAGCACAAGGGCAACTAAACATTGCAGAAAGAAAATAATGCATATTTGCTGTACCTCGTACGGGCGGGTGCACATCGGCCTCTTAAAATTGAAAGAATTCAACGGGATGAAATTTTTTGGAACGAAGTAATGATTCCAAAACTTAAACAACTTTACATGGAATCTATCCTCCCAGTTGCTTGACCCTCGTATGCTACGTAATATGCCCTTGAGAGGAATTGTACCCAGCCCTCCAAAAACACGAAGCGGGAAAAATATAAAAAAATAAACGTTATCCGGAAATAAATAGATAAAAAAAAGTATTCAATCTTTTTATTTTTTATGTACTCAAAATATTACTATACGAGTATGCACAATACTAGGAGGTGCCCGCAAATTTGTCCCAAAATATGAAAAAGATTTTTCTACTCTTCATTTATTTTTATTTTTTAGTTATTTAATTGGATACCGATCAAAACTCAGGAGGTACGAAAGACATTGAGGGACATGATAAACAACGCAGGATCAAAGCCGGGACCAATCAAAATACACGACCTACTGGAAGGAAAAACAATAACCAAAAGGATCAAATGCCTTCGGATATGCTACTACGGAGACATCCTGCGACGCCCAAGACCCCACTTGTCGTGACCGTGGACATGGTCGACCGGTTGCGGTTTATGGGGTGATTGCCAAAATATTTTTCATAGTTAAAAGCTTAGTTAACATAAAATACGACCGCTTCCTTTGTGTGACGAAAGTTAGTCATACAAAATGTATCGGTAACATTCGTCACACACAGGAATCAACTAACTTTGTTTTAATTAAAGCCCTTAACTATGTACATTTTTTTTTGCAATCGACCCTTATCCCATCCCATTGCGTGTCACTCCTTATAAATCTGTGCCTCCTGGTGTATCCGGCTTGTCCGGGTCAGGCTACGACCTGGCTGGGTGTGGTATCTATGTTCATGTTTAAAAACTGGCTACACTAGCGGAATGTCCCCAAACTTTGGAGGTGATTCCCCGATTCTAATGAGATTCTCTCGGTAAATTGTGTGACAGAAAACGTAAAATCAAATGAAGCACCACCGAAATATCTTTTAACATATAAGATGAGTCAAGACCACCTCGAATTATTTTTTGTGCCATTCGAAGTAGGGGTGGGTGATGTCCAAATCCCACCGCAACCCAGTTTGTCAATGCATACAAGCAATTATTGTTTCACCATGAAATTAAAAACTGTAGTACTGGCAATGTCCAAGAAAATGACATTTCTATACTGACTGCTTCATCAGGTTCACGCTCGTACTCATTAGACACATTCTGCGATGTAAATGTTTATCAAGAAGCTGAGTACAGCAGACTTCAATTAAAATATTTTGAAGGTAATGAAATCTTAAAGCCTACCGTCTTTGACCAGTTACAGGAATTTCAAAATTTTGGTTGGCCAGTACAACATAATGTTAATGAAACCTCAAAGCAATGTGTGGGATACATAGCGGGTTTTGTTATACGATCTATAAGAGAAAAAATAATATGCACTGATTGTTTAGGCGCTTGTGAATCAACACCATGTGAAACCATATCTGATCGTCGAAATGGTATTGCACTAATTATTCAAAAAAATAGGGGTGGATTAACGATTCCTTCACAAAGCGTGGTATTTATTTGCTTCTTAGTAGAGTCGTTGTTTCGCCACGCATTGACGAAAAATAATGGAAAGCCGCCAGTGGAAAAGAATTTTCCCGCGATTCTCACTGCAAAAGTAATAAAAGAGTTGCTACCCAAATCAAAAACGTTGTTTCCTGAATTAGAAATTCATTTTCTTGAGACAATCATGGTTGAAACTTTTACTAGTCACTTCGATGTTTTAATTAAACAAATTATAACAAAATATATAGACGTAAGAATGTTTGCTGCTACACAAAATTACTTGCGTTCTGTATCAGGTCAAAGTATACGTCATTTTTTGACTCGTCAAATTATTTGGGCCCGGCAATAAAACGATGGCAGAGGCTGAAAATGTACGAGTATATTGTTTTTTAAATAAATGTGAGAAGTATTTCTGTTTTTTATTTCGTTGACACACAACATGAATTTAATGATATCACTTACAGCTACAATAAGTACACTACTCTAGGTGCGGCTTCTCTAGTGAGTGGCCCTTACATGTAAAAATGGTATGATAAAATTCTTAAAATTGGAAGTTAGAAAAGGTACTTAATCATACTATCGATATATGTATTACTAGCTGTTGCCCGCGACTTCGTCCGCGTGGAATCTTATCTTGAACAGTTTACATCTTTATTATATTATTTTCAGATCTAAACAATGTTGAAATTACTTTTCTTTTTTTGCAAGTCGATGATTTTGATGTTGGTTACTGTAATTCAACAAAAAATAAATAATAATAAATATTGAAGTGCTGCACCCATACAATAAACGTGTTCTTTTTTGCCATTTTATACGTAATGGTACCGAACTTCGTAAGCGAGTTCGACTCGCGCTTGGCCTCTTTTTAGTTTTTTTTTCGGCTAAATTGCTCTAATTACGCGGAATCATTATGAACTCAGGTTTCAAGTCCCACACTCAAATTTTTTTTTATCTTCATACAAACTTTCAACCCCTTTTCACCACCTTCAGGGCTGAATTTTCAAAAACGCTGAAATTTCTTTTCTTGTATTCTAATTATATCCACTAATACAAAGTTTAAAGTCCCGCGCTCAGAAAAAGGTTTGATTTCCATTCAAAGTTTCAACCCCTTATTTACCAGTTTCAGGGATGAATTTTCAAAAACACTTAAATCAGTTTTCTTTTATTTTATTTTAATACCTATTTACAAAGTTTCAAGTTCCTAGCTTAAAATTAAAATTGAACCCCGAGACAAACTTTCATCCCCGTTTTAACCCTCTTAGAGGTTGAATTTATAATGACGTTAAATTAATGTTATTTTGTTATTATTATATATGCCTTAGTCAAAGAATTTGCAATGGAATCAAACTTTCAACCCTTTTTAACCATTTTAGGGGACGAATGATTGAAAACGCTGAAATTACTTTCCTTGTATTTTAATTATATGCCTTTATACAAAGTTTAAAGTCCCACGCTCAAGAAAAGGTTTGATCTCCATACAAACTTTCAACCCCCTTTTTACCACCTAAGAGGATGAATTTTCAAAAACGCTGAAATCACTTTTGTTCCATATTATTTGCATAACTTTTTACGAAGTTTAAAGTTCCTAGCTTAAAATTAAATTTGAACCCCAAGACGAACTTTCATCCCCCTTTTAACCCCCTTAGAGGTTGAATCTTTGATGACGTTAAATTAATGTTATTTTGTTATTATTGTATATGCCTTAATAAGAAGTTTCAAGGAATTTGTAATGCATTCACACTTTCAACCCCTTTTTAACCCTTTTAGCGGACGAATTTTTGAAAACGCTGAAATAACTTTTCTTGTATTCTAATAGTATGCCTTTACACAAAGATTCAAGTCCCGCGCTCAAAAAAATACTTGATCTCCATACAAACTTTAAACCCCTTTTTTACCCTTTTAGGGGTCGAATTTTTGAAAACGCTGAAATGACTTTTCTTGTATTCTTATAGTATGCTTTTACACAAAGATTCAAGTCCCGCGCTCAAAAAAATACTTGATCTCCATACAAACTTTCAACCCCTTTTTTACCACCTTAGGGGATGAATTTTCAAAAAAGCTGAAATTAGTTTTATTTTATTTTAATATCTTCTAACAAAGTTTCAAGTTCCTAGCTTTAAAAAAAACTTGTATCCCATACAAACTTTGCACCCCCTTTTAACACCATTAGGGATTGAATTTTTCAAAATCGCTTCTTATCTCTAGCCCACGTTATAAAAGTAACCCACTGTGCAAAAATCAACTCTAACATTAGTAGGTTCGGCTGTGCGTTGATGAGTCAGTTAGGACTTCTTCTTTTATATAAATATAAAACATTACCACAGTCGACTTAAGAACATCACTAATTTTAGTTCCATGGACAATCGTATCTGCCTACAGCGTCAAAATGGCGATACTCAAATAGGCACAAAAATATTATGACAGCAGCCAGTCCAGTGTGAAATAATGGAGGTCAGTGTTAGCACCACAGCTTGTTTTTTTGCTCTTACAACACTGTTTAATTTGTCAGTTGTTAGTATCTTTGCTGTCAACCGGGTCGGATATTTTTCGCATTTATTGGATAGTGAGAATTTACGGAGAGTGAATTATTATTCTTGTGAAAAACAATGAATATAACCCTCCGAAGTGGCACCCCCCAGGTTATTAACGTTTATAGGCGATGTCTGGCAGAATTCGAAGCCAAAACCTTGCTGTCGGATCTGGACAATATTTACCAAAGAACGGCTGAGATGACAGGTTTGTAATGATTATAGAGCACAATAAATTGTGGGTTCCGAAGTATTTTACAGTTTCTTCTTTTTGAAGCTTTTATTAACTGTTTTCGTGGTAATGGAATCGGTTTTATAGGTTATGGTTTTGTTTGTTGTAAATAAAAAATTGTCGGGAAACAACCTGATACTTGCAATTTGTGATATATTTTTATGACGCAAATATCTTGTAAATCATAGTAAAAATGTAAATATTCTGGCTGTAATAACTGGAAATTATAATTAATTAAGTGTTCTTCATATTTATTCAATCAGGTAAATCTGTAAGTGCCGTCCGACGAATAGTACTCGAAGGCGATCTAAACAACGCCGTATTTTCAACGCCCGGAAAACACCGGAAAGGTCGTCCAAAAAAGGAGCTTGATGACTTCGATCTATTCGCTATTCGACAAAAAGTTCAATTCTGTTACACAGTTTAAAAAGAGGTATGAATGCAATGACCTTGCTTAATATATGCATGTAGTTGGCTATAACATTCAATGCAGGATAATATTAATATACCTTTTTCATGTAAACAGGTGCCAACTCTAAGGAATCTGCTTCGAATAGTAAAGGAAGATTTGGACTTTACTGGAAGCCGGGAACACCTGAGAAAAGTGCTGCAAGCCCTCGGGTTCAGATAAAAAAAAATGTCAGTCGGAGAGGACGGCTTTGATGGAAAAGACTTACATAGCTGATAAGCGGGAAAGTTATCTAAAAATTATCATGGAAAACAGGATGCTGCCAGAAGAACTAAGGAAAGACGTAGTATATCTTGATGAAGGTTACGTGCATTCATCATATAAATTAAAAAAATGTTGGCAATCACTGAATATTGCTGGAGTACGAGAAAATGTGTCAAGAGGAAAAAGATACATAATAGTCCATGCTGGGAGTGAAAAGGGTTTCATTCCAAATGCCCTGTTAATATTTAGTGGCAAAAACAAAAATGAAGATTATCATTCTGAAATGAATGCCACTAACTTCACAAAGTGAAGGAGAAATTGATACCAAATTTGCCGAATGCATCTATTGTAGTGATGGACAATGCTCCTTACCACTCGGTTATCCGAAATAAGGCACCCACCTTAAACAATAATGTTGGTGATATCAAACAGTGGCTCACTCAAAATAATACTGATACCTTTCGATCCTACATTAAGGAAACCAGGATTAGTTATGTTATTGAGAAAACATAAGCAAAACCTATTTACGAAATTGACGAAATATCGGGTGAACATGGTCATACCGTGGACTTCCGCCTTACCACTGTGACCTGAACCCCATCGAACTTATATGGGGCATTGCAAAACATAAAATCGCATTACATAATGTAAATACGGCTGACATAAAGGTAATATTTTATAAATATAATATGTAGACTAAATATATTTTATTCAATGAAATTAAGATATTTATTGTAGATATTGATGTGGTCATCTGGATGAAATGAAAGTGAACTAAATGTAATTTAGTTTTTTGTCATGTATTTATTATATGCACTTACTAGAACAAAAATTAATATAGTAATCAAAAAAATATTTTTAGGCTGCAGCAGAACAAGCTTTTGCTGATGTGTCTGTTGATGATTGGAAGAACTCCTGTCAGCATGTCATGAAAATAGAAGAAGAGTACTATGCCAGGGGAAACACACTTTATCAGGACATTGACAGACTGGTAATCAATGTCCAAGATGACAGTACCACCGACGATGCCTCTGACTATTCAGAGGTTGATTATTTAGAAGAAGAATATTTAGAAGAACATGAAGAAATTTCTGATTAAATTACGAGTATGTCTGAATAATTAAAAATATATATACAAAACTGTTTATTGGTTATTAGTGATTTTAGGCATATTGCTGCGTTAGCCTGGTGGTTTGTGCTTATCACTTTCAATCCAAAGGTTAGGTTAGGTTAGGTTATATGTTCGAATGTTATCTAGTACCAAAGAGTTTTTCAGGACTTGTACGGAATATATAAAATTAACCGCTAGTTTTTGGCGAAGGAAAACATAGTGAGGAAACCCCGGTCTAAACCTAAGCAAGATCTAATTTTCCCTTTTGGTTGATTAGAGGTATGTTTGCGAATAATTACTATGTACATGATAAATTATACATATACATTTACATACATATCCGTACATACTTACACAGGTCCACTAGTGCCACTCGTAAATAATTATGATTATTTAAACGATGTTTAAATTTAAGCACCTTTTGAATACATCAAACTAGTTTTTATGTACAAACGAGAAGATTGAGTTCCGTGCATTAGTCAAGTATCATTATCTCTAGGTCGTAGTATTCGTGTTGCCATATTGGCGAAAGTGGCGCCCCTATTCAGAACCTTGTTTCAAATCGATCGAATCGAAATATTTGTCAATGGTAGATTTATAGTGGAATAAATATGAACTTCTGTAGATTTTAGTAGTTTTTGATTAGCGGCATAGCACAGGTGCAACTAAAGTGATAAAGGATTAAGTCGTCATGTCGAAACGAACTCATGAGGAATCTAATAAAAGTGAATCTCAAGAAGAGAAATGGTTACAAATACTATCACCTATGTATTACGATTAAAATGCACGATCTGGTATTCGCTAAAAGCCATAAAGGCGGTCAAGCGTTAATTGTAAATGGCTACCGCTACAATAAGTGCCACACCAATGTCAGCAGCGGTACTCCTCTGTGGCGATGCTTTAAGCGGGCAGACTGCAGTGCAACGCTGACTATAAACAAGGAAAAAACTGCAATAGTCCGCCAATCTTTACCACTTCTTTTACACACGTGTGTAAAAAAAAATGATAAATGCACAGGCGATGTTTTGTTGCAGTATGCGAAGAAGAGAGTGTGCCAAAATATGAACTCCATTAAGAAAAATTATGAAATCGAATCCAAACCCTATATCCTGATTCCTGACTTAATGATTCAAGCACCACCATATCGAATCGATAAAACACACTTTGTTCAGGGCAAGACAATTTTATTTGAAGTTGGAGAAGTTGTTCTTCTTGCATCCTAAGGATGTAAAGATCCCAGAAATAATATCCGATAATTTTTTAGCGGCAGAATACGGAGAAAACGAAAAGCTTTTCGTATTTAGTAATGAACGTTTTTGCAGAAAAATGAAAAGGTGTGCTCGAGACGGTAAGTATTTTTTTGGAGATTGCATTTTTAAACGTCTGCTAAAGCCGTTCAAGCAAGTTTTTACGGTTCATATGGATTCATCCAGTAATGACGATAGGACAAACATAGTGCCTGTTTTGTATTGCTTACTTCCAAACAAACGTGGAGGTTACATTGCACTTTTCACTATAATGCGTGATGTTATGGGAGTCAAGCCTACAAAATTGAAATGCGACTATGAATTAGCCTTAATTAATGCATTTAAAAGGGTGTTTCCGACGGCATCATTGTCGGGATGTTACTACCATTATAACCGAGCTATTTGGAAGCACGCGAAAGACCTTCGAGTGACAAGCACGCGTAACGGAGTTCAAATTGCCCAGTACACGTCGAACTTGCCGCACATACCTGCGTATCAAATAGAGGAAGCATGGCTGGCTGTAAAGAGTATGGCTACCGAATGTGTTGAAATGGATAATTTTACAAATTATTTTGAAAGGCAATGGATGAAATTGATGAGTTGGTCAAACGAGGAAACTATGGCCTTTCTCGAGGCATATCAAAGCGAATCGTGCATATGGAACCCGAAGGATGTATACCACAAAGATAAAAAGAAAGTGACAGACGCTTCGTCTCCGAGTTAGTCACGAATTAAAAAGGCCAGTTGAAGAAGTGAAGGCGAAAAAAGAAATACTAATGACAACCTTTCGTGAACACTAAAAAAAAACAAGACTCCATTCGTTCTGGTGCCGGTAGGTAATCATTTTATTACTTTCAGTTTATTTGCTCGGAACGGCAATCAAACGTATGTCTAAAGGTTGTCACATGATCAATATAGAATTAAAGAAGCGTATTTTTAGTGCCTATGTTACACGAAAAACATATGAAGTTTTTGCGGTTTTATTTAGAGGACCAATTATACGAATTTGTTGCCCTTCCATTAAGTCTGTGTTCAGCAGTAGTGGTGTGAAGAAAGAAACATTTTCGTTTTTGCTTCATATATTCGATCCACTTTGAATGTTGGGGGGCTGATAGAGAATCTAGAAAAATGAACATCGAATGGGAAATGGGCTCGCAGGAATATGAAAACATTATAGCATTTTTATAGCATTCATGCTTTGGAGTACCATGTAAAGATTTGTTCGCTTCTCGAATAAATGCAGTGTTCGTTATACATATCATGGAAGAGAGATCCCTTTGCGTATAACATTGACGCATTTTACGATTGGTCTCGGTTTTATGTCTACGCGTTTCCACCCTTTGCCTTGATTTTGAAAACGTTAAATAAAATAGTATCTGACAAAGCAATGGGGATTGTAGTTGTCCCACACTGGGTATCCCAGCCGTGGTACCCATATTTCATGTCATTGTGTGTCAAGGAAATTATGATATTTCCACCTAGTCAATTTCTCTTATCCTCTCCTTTCAGGTCAACACACCCGTTGTACCGCCATCTTTCCCTGGCAGCGTGTATGTTATCCGGGAAGGGTTTCGTAGACAACTCGTGTGTTGCGTAACCAGAATCGGCCTTAGAAGTCATGCTTTCTTCCATATCCAAAAATACCAGGTCTCAGTACTCGTCAAGTCTCAAATTATGGTGAGAATTTTGCCATCGGAATAACGTTGATTTTTTCAATTTTAATAGATCATTTTTGTTGGAGTTTCTTACTGATTGTTTTCAAGGAGGTTCGTCGTACGACGGTACATTGAATAACCATCGGTCAGCGATATTTTTAATACCATTTAACAGCATAAGCGATGATTCGAGTTTGAAACGTTTTTTTAAAGGGATCTTTCGGGTGAAACCAACGTTTCAACGTTATAACTTTACATGGAACTCTAACATCGTTTTGGATTATTGAGAAAAGCTTGAAAATGATGCAATCAGCTTAGAGAACTTATCTATAAATTTGTTATGTTACTAGCACCTACGACAGGGCAGCGGACACAAACGTTGTCTCTTATAAAAATTTCAAATATAAAAATCTTTGATGATCGTATGTATAATCATAACAATAACAAATTTAATTAAGACTTCGTCAGTAGGTAGGCTCAGGCTGTTTAAAAATTTGCCATTTTTTCGTTCCCACCCTGGTATTTGTCCGGCCTCGGCACTACAAAAGTATATTTCAGTAACATCCTCGTTACTCAGAGTTTGATGATCGCATTAACCTGACTTACTAGAAACCTCACAAGCCAGCCTCTTCCCAGAGCATTGGGCGCTGGCTGCAGCAAACCCTAGGTGATAATGGTATCGACATTTCGATTTTTTCCGCTCATAGTACGAGGCACGCAACGACTTCTGCTGCCTCTCAAGCAGGTGCTACTGTCTTAGTGTCGACTTCATTAGAAAGTCAGCCGATTGGTCGGCGCAATCGGCCGTTTTTGCAAATTTTTATAATAGACCCATAAATTCAATTCCGAAAATAATTTGCTTGATTCCCTATCATAGTACCTACCTTTCCAAGATACGAGTGTTCTTGTTAATCAAATATGTAACAATCATTGTATGATTATATTCACAGAAAATGCTTACTTGTCATTCTTGGTATCCATGATTATTATTTATTTACTCTTTCTTATCTACTTTTTTCTACTAACCTTGAGCATAACTCTAAAATTCTACATGGTTAAAGATTAAATCTCGAATGCGAAGACAGGATAATTGAATGATCAAACGAACTTACTGGAAGTGAAGTTCGATCTTAATTAAATGAAGTCCATTGTGAATCCCGTGTTTGACATTTCGAGTGCAGCAAGGAGAGGTTCATAGGCCTCCTCAACACTAAATAGTAACTTACATATTTTTTCTTTGTCTTCCATTTTGATTCCATGAGCTTCTATGTCCTTGATTAATTTTTCGAACTTGTTTATAAGTTCTTGAATACTATGTACATATGTATGTATGTAATCACTTTATTGTACACAAAAACAATTCACAAAACTGATACTGTCTGTCTTTTTGCACTTTAAATATTTATCAATTGTCTTTTTAAACATAGGCTGCTAAATGTACTCTTGCGTTAAAAAGCTTCTTTTATTTTTAGGATCATAAGTGGTTTTTGACTCCTTAACATACTCTAAATATTTGTCTGGTACTGCCTGAATTATGAGGTTTCGAGCCTTAGCGTCCTTTTTTAAGGTGTCGTCGTCCTCCTTCTCGAAAGCTATTTTCAATCGGAACAAAGTGTCAAAGTTTGTGCTTTCCAATTAAGGAACTTGAGTAGTAGTGGTCTTCATCATTTTCGATTCGATGTTTGTTTCTTTTTTATTTGAAACCTACAATACCGCTACCCCAACCACGTGTGACCCTTTTTTGTGATCGACTTTCCTACGCTACTCTTTGTCAATCTGACTTACTCGTGAGCTCTGGGCCCACATTCTGTATTAAAATAAAAGCCCCATGACAAGAAAGATTGACTTTATTAGTATAAATTATTAAGACAATAACTACGCACAACAACGTCCGCCATTTGGTCTTCGGGGCAGGGCAGGAAGGAAATTGATTACAGACGTTATGACGTTATGACAATCACAGAGTGTAAAAATAGAGAATCGTATTCCAATAAAATGTCACGAATTTTAAAGCCTACAAACAGAAATAAAAAACACAGCACTCGGCAACATTAGTTTTAGATGGCATTCGTTTTTTCGCGCGCTCGAAAATAAGTATTTTCAAGTAAATACCAAATGTACAGTGTGTTTACCAAGCCTAAAAGGCAGAACGATAGTAAAGCTGTAAATAGAAAAAAAAAACATTATTAATTCCAGGAAGAAAATCCAGGAGGAGTATGAGTATGAAAACACAACATTTATAAGTGCATATTGATGACGGGAGCGGACCTCTCCCTCACGGAGAGCTGGGAAAAGAAAAGCTGATCCCATGCTTGACGAAGCGATGGGAATCCTAAGAAATGTTGCCCTAAGAAACGAAATGCCGCATTGATGCATTTTCTAGCTATGGAAACTATATAGCCAATGAGCTCAAAAAATATGACAGGACAACCGTTGCACATGTCAAATTATGCCATCGATAATATATTTTATATATCTAACATATTATGGTGCTACTGAAGAATATGGATCTTGTTCCGGTCGCAGTACTAGGTCTAAACCGCCTTCACAGCCTTAGCAATACGTGCTGGCAAACCAAGGTACGTCTGCGTATCATCGTTTCAGGGATGGATCACAACACTCAATTATTTTGTTATGCCTATCGAAATTGTTATTTTCCATGTACAAGATAGAATACTTTTATCTCAGGTTCATTAACCAAGATGCCTTGGAAAACTTCTTTGGCCGAGTAAGGTAGGTAAGTTTGAAAGGGTAAAAATAAACGTTTTGCAGCAAAAAGAACTCCTTTCGATTGACAATTACTTGTTCAAAAATGAAGCGTATCATTAAAAATATTTTAAAAGTTGAAATGTAAGTGGCCAGTATTTAATATGCAACATGAACGTTTCTCTAGAGGTTGTAATCATTCCGATTTGAATTATAGCGGTTCTAGGAAATGTATGTAAAGCATTTCATGTAAAGATATCTCCATGTTCTCCCTAAGCCAAAATTTTGAAAAAAATACATCGGACGTTGGTGGGTGTATTGTGACCTGTGAAAAAATTGGTAAAAAAGTAAAAGAAAAAAAATCTGAAAAGTTTAATTGGATTTTTTAATTTTTTTTCTATGACATAATGAAAATATAATTATGGTCATTTAATCATCTTTATTAAATGTACAATATATGCCAAGCTCGTTAAAATAGGTTGACTAGAAAAAAAAATATCAAAGAGAAATTAAATTTCTTTTTTTTTAAACAAAAACTGTAACGTTTAGGGTGCTCAAATTTGGCATAATAATGAGTTACGTAGAACTACACAATCTATAAAAATTACAAGCCCAAACTCAAGGGGGGCAGAATCACTTAACTTATCCTGGCAGGGCCTTTTGTGGTGTGTGACGGGATAGCAACGTCACATGCCCTTGGTCGTCACACGACATTCAATAGAATACCATCTTCTTCTTCTTATAGTGCCTCTCCAACTAGTGAAGGTTGGCAGTCAGCTCCGCATATTTCTCTCGGTCTTTGGCGAGGTTAAAAAGCTCCGCTGCACTGGTAACTCCGGTCCATTCCCGGATGTTTCGCAGCCATGATTTCTTCCTGCGCCCGACAGCTCGTCTTCCAGCCACTTTGCCCATGATTATCAATTGCAGAAGTTCGTATCTTGAGTGCCTAAGCACATGACCAAGATAGGCAACCTTTCTTCTTTTGATGGTCTGCATTAATTCTCTTGTCCTCCCAACTTGACGCAGAACTTCAACATTGGTCACTCGGTCCGTCCAGCTTATGGCCAACATGCGTCTATATGCCCACATTTCAAATGCTTCTATACGTTTTCGGAGTTGCTCTTTAAGGGTCCAGGCTTCACATCCGTATAGAATTATGGGCCATATATAGCATTGCAGGAGACGAGTGCGCAAAGATATTTTGAGGCTGCGACTGCAAAGTACCTTTTTCATGTTATTAAAGGCACTACGGGCGATTTCAATACGGGTTTTTATTTCAAGGTCACTGTCCCAGTTTTCATCCACCCATGTGCCCAAGTATTTATATTTACGCACCCGTTCCAGTACCTTACCCTCTACAGAAATCAAGGGGTTTATAACCTGTTTCTTTGTGACTTCCATGATTTTCGTCTTGGAAACATTCATTCGTAGACCAGCCTTCACACTGTATTCATTGACACAGTTAACGATTTGTTGCAAATCAGCCTCTGTGGGGGCTATCAGGACTGTGTCATCTGCATATCGAAGATTGTTGACGATACGCCCGTTTATCTTGATGCCACAGTCGAGCTCTTCCAGTGCTTCAGCGATGATTGATGAAGAATAACATCATACCAACTTAAATATACATAATTACGTAGTAATCTTAATGTCAACCTATGACAATCTTTCTGTTTTACTGTAAATGTCACGGACCTATTGAAGGTTACGTGACGCCAGAAAACCACTATAAAAAGCCTGTATTTTTCCCAATAAAGGTTCAGTTTACCTCCGACAATCCTAGTATTATTTACTACCCAGCACCAACCTTTACATGGCGACCCTGCCAGTCGGACTGCTGTAGGCAGTCCAAACACTTCTACCAAGTACCAGTGCTCCGACGCCGCCAGTTCCTGAAGATAATCATCAGAAAACACTGCTGCCTCAAGAAGCCTCAAGAAACCTCAAAAAATGTCACAAGCCTCAAGAGACTGTAACGATCCATGGGCCAATTAATAACCTACTTACTGCTGGAGAAAAACATGGGCAACACCTTCAATAAGAACGACGAGAAGAAGGAAGAAATCATAATTGCACAAAACGGAGCGGGAAACAGCGCACGAAATACGCAGCAAGAGTCCAGCGACACCCATACTACTTTAACATATATGGGGACAGCTGTGTTGGTGATGGTCACCCTCGTCTTCATGTTCGTCGTATGGAAGCGACTCCATAAGTGCCTCACCAAGAAGATAGAACGACAGGCAGTAGCTGTAGCACTGCGAAGAGGAGACGCCATCATCAGCGCGTAAGGAGAACGAGCCACAGCATCGCAGCCCATCGGCAGTCCAGGAAGACCACCACACCCAATCCAGGCTAAAGGACCCACCCCGCCAGATGGAGTAAGACCCCAAAATTTTTTTTAACACTCCTTAGTGCTTACGTAGGTTATGACTGAATTCACACAAATATGTGCCGCACTTATTACACTCCGAGAAGATATTCGGAAACTAGGACCAAAGCGTAGGCAGGAAACCACTGGTCAAAATAAGCTTCACCAAGTCCAGGAGTTGTATAAGAAATACGAAGTGTATAGGGATGAATACAGTAGAAAAGTGGGAACGTTAAGAAGATCAGCTTTTCTTTTCCGAACTCGCACTTGTTTTTGTTTATAGTAACGCCGTAGTCGTTGAGTCGCGAGAATACTTCGTTTAAGTGTTCCAAGTGTTGTGTCTTGTTATTGGACGCGATTAAAATGTCGTCTAGGTAGATGAACGTATAGTTTAATCCTTTTAGTACTAAATAGACGTGGGTCGTTACGTCGTTTTCAAGAAACGTAACGAAACCAGTGACTCGGTCGCCGTCACCCGTTTCATAACTAGTGATTTTTGTAACTGGTTATTTTTATTCTGCTACTGTGATTGTTTGCAAAACTTGACTCGCGCGCGATCGCCATCCCGCTCGCTCGGCTGGCCGGGACGGCGACGGCACGCGCGCGTTCTACATCTCGCTCGCTCGGCTGGCTGTGGCCGGTGCAGAAGGTGAGCTCTCTCTCGCTCGATTACTCGACTCACAGATAGCAGTAATAATAAAATAACGCATTTACAAAAATCACTACTTGTTATTTGACGCGAAACTAGTGATTCGGTTACATGTCGCGTAACTAGTTACTGTAACTAGTGACGTGAAATAACGCCCACGTCTAGTACTAAATTGATAAAACGTTGAAACGATTGAGCCGCATTTTTGAACCCAAAATTCATTTTTGTGTATTCGAACATTCCAAATGGCGTAGTAATTGCTGTCTTCGGTATATCTTCCGGAGCCATGTTGATAGAGTAGTATGCGCGTTTAAGGTCCAATTTTGAATAAATTGTCTTCCCGCGTACTATGTATGTGAAGTCTAACAATCTCGGAATTGGGTAGCGATCTGGAATGGTGATCGCATTGAGGCGTCTATAGTATCCACAAGGGCGCATTTCCCCATTTTTTTTTTGTGACAATATGTAGTGGGTTTGCCCAGGGGCTATGTGATGGCCGGCAAATTCCTAGGTCCACCAACCGCTCGAACTTCTCCTTCGCCGCTTTATACTTGGCAGGGTTCAGCGGCCTGGCTTTTTCATGCACTGGTGGTCCATTGGTGTAAATATGGTGTTGCACGTTGTGTTTTGGTATTTGCTTATATTGTTGTTCTGTTATCCCTGGATAATCATTTCGGCAAAGGTAGGGGGGCTCGAAGCAGGCTTTGTGGACTCTTTCATGCACTGTTTTAGTTCTTGGATGCACAGAGAGAGGTCATTTCTCTTCTCGACATCCCGGAGATAGTTGTAATTCTGAATGGCCTTTTGCTTCAGGGATTGGTATTCTACGGCTAGTTGTGATGTAGCATGAGAGACGTTGCGGCATAAGGTACTTATCTTGAGCTTTTGGTCGGTGTTGAGTTTGCCCTCAGATGAGATTGAGCACACATCGTTCAGGCACTCCTGGATCGTGTTCATCCATTGTTGGATTTCAACTGTGGACACAAGTTTTGGGGGATCTATAACATGCTGGGCGGGCGCGGATCGGGCAGGGTCCGACGGCACGGGAGTCGAGGGCGGGCTACGTTGCGTTAGGCCACTTCTGTTAAAAGCACTATTGTCTGTCATTTTTATGCGCCTTTCGTTAAACTAATTTTCATTATAAAAAGTGTTCACTTAGCAAAGACACCGAATGATTCCGCGTGAGTAGTGCACTAGGTCACTAGGTAGGTATGTTACCGATGAATATTATATTTTAATAAACGACACGTCCGATCTCCAATACGAGTCAATACGAATCTTATCGAGGTCGAAGACGAAGTCTTATAAGAAGCATGAAGAAAAAGCAGAAGAAACGAAAATGTTGGATCATCCATATCTTTCTATTATGAACCATGATGGCAGTCATTTCAAAAGGAAGTACGAGGCTTTAAAAATAAGTGATCACAAGTTTTATGATTATTTTAGAATGTCTGTGTCAAGTTTTGAAGAACTATTATGGAAAATATCGCCTCGTTTAAAAAAGCAAAATGTGTTTTCACGACGCGGAAACGTATATTCGCACGGTGGATAATTGTGTCGCGCTCCGACGCGACACAGCGTCGTGTGTTTTCACGACGCGGCAACGTATATTCGCACGGTGGATAATTGTGTCGCGCTCCGACGCGACACAGCGTCGTTTTACGTTTACGACGCCGTGTCGTGTGTTTTCACGACGCGGCAACGGATATTCGCACGGTGGATAATGTGTCGCGCTCCGACGCGACACCGTGTCGTTTTACATTTACGACGCCGTGTCGTGGACATGTGGCCAGGCCCTAAGGTACGGAGCGTTCTAGGGAAGTCGCCCAGCCACTAATTTAAGTAGTAACTTAATGCGATGCCGTAGGCCGAGCTCTACGTAGCACTGAAGGTGCAGAGCGTCCCAGGGATGCCGCTCACACATTTAAGCTTATATAAGTGTGTGGGCGGCCTCGCATTAAGTTTTTTGAATCTACGATAGACAATAAATATTCAAAACAATTTTTTAAACATAAGTCTTGCCTCAATTTTAATTAAACCAAGATCATGTTCACAAGCGTAGCACCGCAGGTGCGGAGCGTCCTAGGGAATGCGCCCAACCACTAATATAAGTAGTAACTTAATGCGAGGCCGTAGGCCGAGCTTCACATAGCACCGAAGGTGCAGAGCGTCCTAGGAAAGCCGCTTATACATTTAAACTTATATTAAGTGGGTGGGCGACCTCGCAATAAGTTATTTAAATCTACAATAGACAATAAATATTAAAAATTGGGCGAGTGCGAGTCCGGCTCGCGCATGAAGTTTGTTGTAGGGAGCCCCCCTTAAATGTTTTTTTTATTTTATTTTTAGTATTTGTTGTTATAGCGGCAATAGAAATACGTCATCTGTGAAATTTTCTACTGTCCAGCTATCACCGTTCTTGAGATACGGCCTGGTGAAAGACGGACGGACGGACAGCGAAGTCTCAGTAATAGGGCCCCGTTTTTACCCTTTGGGAACAAAACCCTAAAAACAATCTCTTAAACATAAGTCTTGCCCCAATTTTAATTAATCCAAGATCATGTTCACAAGTGTAGCACCGAAGGTGCGGAGCGTTCTAGGGAAGGCGCTCAAACACTTAAACTTATATTAACTAGGTGGGCGGCTTCGCATTAAGTTATTTAAATCTACAATAGACAATAAATATTCAAAACAATTTTTTAAACATAAATCTTGCCTCAATTTTAATTAAACCAAGATCATGTTCACAAGCGTAGCACCGAAGGTGCGGAGCGTCCTAGGGAAGGCGCCCACTGACTAATATAAGTAGTAACTTAATGCGAGGCCATAGGCCGAGCTTCACATAGCACCGAAGGTGCAGAGCGTCCCAGGAAAGCCGCTCACACATTTAAACTTATATTAAGTGGGTGGGCGACCTCGCATTCATTTATTTAAACATATTTTAAGTGGGTGGGCGTCTTCCCTGGGACGCTCCGCACCTTCGGTGCTAAGTTACTTTATAAACCCTTAGTAATTTAATGCGAGGCCGCAGGCCGAGTTCCACGAGCGTCCCAGGGAAGCCGCCAACCCACTTAACATATGTTTAAGTAACTTAATAGGCGGCTTCCTTGGGACGCTCCGCACCTTCGGTGCTACGCGGAGCTCGGCCTACGGCCTCGCATGAAGTTACTTCATCTTATATTAAGTGGGTGCGGCTTCCTTGGAACGCTCCGCACCTTCGGTGCTACGCGGAGCTCGGCCTTCGGCCTCGCACTAGGTTATTTCAACTTATATTAAATGGGTGGGCGGATTCCTTGGGACGCTTCGCACCTACGGTGCTACGCGGAGCTCGGCCTTCGGCCTCGCATTAAGTTACTTCAACTTATATTAAGTGGGTGGGCGGCTTCCTTGGGACGCTCTGCACCTTCGGTGCTATGCGGAGCTCGGCCTGCGGCCTCGCATTAAGTTACTTCAACTTATATTAAGTGGGTGTTCGGCTTCCTTGGGACGCTCCGCACCCACGGTGCTACGCGGAGCTCGGCCTTCGGCCTCGCATTAAGTTACTTCAACTTATATTAAGTGGGTGGGCGGCTTTTTGAGACGCTCCGCACCTTCGGTGCTACGCGGAGCTCGGCCTTCGGCCTCGCATTCAGTGACTTCAACTTACATTAAGTGGGTGGGCGGTTTCTTTGAGACGCTCCGCACCTTCGGTGTTACGCGGAGCTCGGCCTGCGGCCTCGCATTAAGTTACTTCAACTTATATTAAGTGGGTGGTCGGCTTCCTTGGGACGCTCCGCACCTACGGTGCTACGCGGAGCTCGGCCTTCGGCCTCGAATTAAGTTACTTCAACTTATATTAAGTGGGTGGGCGGCTTCTTTGAGACGCTCCGCACCTTCGGTGCTACGCGGAGCTCGGCCTTCGGCCTCGCATTAAGTTACTTCAACTTATATTAAGTGGGTGGGCGGCTTCTTTGAGACGCTCAGCACCTTCGGTGTTACGCGGAGCTCGGCCTGCGGCCTAGCATTAAGTTACTTCAACTTATATTAAGTGGGTGGGCGGCTTTCTTGGGACGCTCCGCACCTACGGTGCTACGCGGAGCTCGGCCTTCGGCCTCGCATGAATTTACTTCGACTTACATTAAGTGGGTGGGCGGCTTCCTTAGGACGCTCCGCACCTTCGGTGCTACGCGGAGCTCGGCCTTTGGCCTCGCAATAAGTGTAGTGAACGGATGATATTGTGTTTACGCGTGCGAAGCCGCGCGGGCAAAAGCTAGTTTAGATATAAGGTTTATAGTAACAACCAGCGTAATGATTGTTTATATAATTAAGATCAGATTGAGCGTTTGTATACCAATAACAGCATAAAACCTATTGTATTAACCAAAGATGTATCAAATTAGACACATAAGTTAATTAGAAATATTAGAAAGTAAGCAAACATTATTTTATAACAAATTTAAATATGGTAAAAACTTAAAAAAAAAGAAAGGGGAAAGGTGTGGTGTGTGACGGGATAGCAACGTCATATGCCCTTGGTCGTCACATGACATTCAATAGAATAACATCATACCAACTTAAATATACATAATTGCGTAGTAATCTTAATGTCAACCTATGACAATCTTTCTGTATTACTGTAAATGTCAGGGACCTATTCAAGGTTACGTGACGCCAGAAAACCACTATAAAAAGCCTGTATTTTTCCCAATAAAGGTTCAGTTTACCTCCGACAATCCTAGTATTATTTACTACCCAGCACCAACCTTTACACTTTAGTCAAGATCACATCGAACTATTCTTTGGAAAAATCAGAAGCCTAGGTGGTCATAACAACGATCCCATCACACGGCAATTTAAGAGTGCACCGAGCGAAATGTGAAAAAATAGGCAGTTGCCGTTAAGTAGATAACGTCAACACTAATTGTTTAATCCATTTCTGAACTATATATTTAGCATTTTGAAGAACTTGTTAACAACTTCTCCGTGGAAAAATTATAAGATTATTAAAATTTTACCCTAGAGAACTAAGTAAAGTTGGACGAAAATTGTAAAATCGTAAGCAGGCGTTAAGTGTTTTTTTATACTTTAACAATGGAAATCTATTCTGATTTTCAGTTCAAAAAAAAGATGAATGTTTACATTACAATTTGTCCGCATCGAATATTTCAATTATTGTTTGGTATTAAGGGTCCAGATTTATCAAAAAGTGCTTTTAATTCTCCATACATTTTTACTATGGCGGCCGCGCGCCGATTTAAATACGCATTCCTCGCGCTCTATGGTTCAGTCGCAAACGCTCGGCGCCCTCTTAAATCGGCATACAAGAAGTCGATGACCCATTTAGAATTGAGCAAAAAATTCAGCGGTAATTGTTTACCACTGGAAAGCATACCAATTTTGAGCAGCGGTGAATCAACTGCAAAAATTGATACTACCACTACTGGGATACAAAACATTTTTAGTCAATCGCAGAAATCAAGAAACAGTTGAAGAAAAATATGACAGAAACTGTAATCATCTCTCTGGACGATTAGTATCAGACCAGAATAATGTGACTGACCAAATAGTGGGATATATTTCTGGATTTGTTGTCTACCATTTGTTAAAAAAAATAAGCTGCGATGACTCTAAAAACCATCTGGCTACAGAAAAAGAATGGTTTCATAAATTGGTGGCCATTAAGGACGTAGGAGGTTTATGCTATGCATTCAAGATGTATATTTAATATGCAGTAAATCGGAGAGCATAATCAGGCACTTTATTACATTAAGTGGCGGAAAATTGAGGCAATATGATGGCCAATATTTAACAATGAAAATTCTTCCGTCACTACTAGACGTCAAGCTATTTACACAAACACAGATGCTCATACAAATTATCAATTCAATCACATATATGAAGTAACTAAAGCTGCAGTAAAGAAGTATGTAGATGTGCGTTTGCATTACATTTGCAATATAGAAAATATTGATAAAAAAATTACATCAAAACGACAAGTGTACAATAAACAAAATCTAAAACTAACTCAAAAAACCACCTCAACCTGTTTTATTTTCATGCTACTAAGTACTTAGTTACTTTCATTATCCTCAAATTTAAAATTTTAAGTGTACCCTAGGTACTTAGATAAGGGTTTTGTAAGATGGCGCGGGTGGTAAGTTGGCGCACTAGCGATGGCACGGCTCTGGTATGACGTATGGAGCTAACTTAAGTCGTGTTTTGTTGAGTGATATCGTCGGTAACTGCTCGCAAAAAAATGTTCTATTGGATTTGAAAACGTGGCTTGCAGGTGATTTTAAAGATTTTGACCACTTTTTATCTAATTTTCCCTTGATTTTAGTGTTTTCATTTAAAAAACTAGCAGTTTGCCAATGATTTGACTTATTTGTTTATTACGAAAGTACCTTATGTTAGTGCAGCGAGCGAAAAACTTTCGCAATTTTATACGAGATGGCGTTAGCTTATCGATTTCTGCAATTGTGGAATGTTTGTAAAATGGCGCACAAGGTGGGTGTATAATATGGCGCGCGCCATCTTACAAACTCATATTACGATTTTATTTTTTTATTGATTATCTTTATATTCTGTTTGCAGAATGTCAAGTAGGAAAAGGAAAAGTGATAGACAAACATGGGCACCTTCGGTCATTGAAGAAGCGCGAAAACTTATCAATGAAGGAAAGAGTAAAAGATCTATGGCAGCATCTCTTGGGATGCCAGATTCTTCTCTAAGAAGGTTGTTACAAAAACCTGCGTGTCCTACTAAACTTGGTAGGTATGACACAACCTTTTCAGTCGAAGTCGAGGAAGGTTTCTGTAATCATCTCAAACGTTTAGATGAAATGTTTTATGGGATGACCACAAAAGACATAAGGGCTCTTGCTTTTGAATTTGCTGAAAAGAACGATACCTCATAGATTTAATAAAAAAAAAAAAAATGCTGGCAAAGAATGGCTACGTGCCTGACGATATCTGCTTCAAAATTGAGTTGCAAGATTCCACCCGAACAAACATACTTACATACATACATACATTGCAAGTTAAATAAAAGCTCAATGAGTGAAAGTCGCAAGCGGTCGAATGTGTGGACCATTTTTTAATGAAATGGAAGACGATAAAAGTAAAGTTAAGTGTACATTGTGCAATTCGGTGCTGTCGCGCGGCGGCACAGGACGTGCGGCGTCGACCTCGGCACTAAAGAATCATTTAAAACTAAAACATAAAGAAGAAACTGAAAAAGTGGATAAGCCAATTGATGCAATTATTCATGTTGTAGAATTACATCAGCCCTCCTCACCGCGTGCGTGCGTAAAGCAATCGATCGAATTCTTTTTCTAAAAATTAGGATCTGCAAGATCCACGATCAAAAGAAATTCACAACGCGATAGGAGAGATGATCGCGGTCGACAATCAGCCGATATCGATTGCAGAGGACGTTGGATTTAACAGACTAACCGAAATATCCAATGCCTGGAAGGAAGTATAGGAGTGAAGTTATTTTACGAAAAAATTACGAGAAAGTTACGTTGTGTGTAAAGAAGGATGTTGACCAGGCAAAAGCGGATTCTGTAACAACTGATATGTGGACTTGCACTGACAACGGCACCAGTTTTTAAGCTTCACCGCTCACTGGCTGAATGCTGAGCTAGCAGCAAAACACCGTGTTCTGCAGATGAGTAATTTTACTGGTCAACATACAGCTGAAAAAATCAGAGCAAGCTTAGAAACTATGGCAGAGTCGTGGGATTTGGGTCCAAAAATTCACGTCATTGTAAGGGATAATGGACCAAATATAGGCAATAAATGAGAGCCCATACACCGGCAAAACGTGCTTTATTCACACGTTACAGCTGGCCATCAAACATTCGTTGGATGCTCAACCCAACGTAAATGAAAGCCTCACGGCAGCCAGGAGGGTTGTGACCCACTTCCATCACTCAAGTATAGCGCAAGAAAAAATGGTGCTTATACAGAATGAGCTCAATTTGCCAAGACACAAGCTCATTCAAGATGTGATAACCCGCTGGAACAGCACTTTTTATATGTGCGAGAGCTTGTTTGAGCAAAAGCGAGCTGTTTCACTTCATATATCAGACACTCTGGGTAAATTAACTTCAACAATTTAACAGAACGACAGTGGCAACTCGTTAAAGAATTGTTGACACTATTGCAGCCTTTCGAAGAGATAACAAGAATTACAAGCTCGAACTTTTCGTGCATTTCAGACGTCATTCCGCACGTTACACGGCACGGGAGTATCCCCGAACGCACCGCCGAGGTCAAACGTCAAATCAATATCAGCTGTTTTAAAATTGTAAAATAAATTAGATTTTGCTTTGTAAGCGAGAAATTCAACATTAATTAGAATCTTAATAAAATACAGCGAAAACAGTGTTTGAGTGCAATATTACTACGTCAAAGTTCACAACGACCGAGGATACATTGGAGTTGTCGACGGACGGGCGTTTGAATTTGAATTTAAACAAGGAGAGTATTTTGTTTTATTTCGTTATATTTTAGGCTAATTCCATCTGATTATTTCGATCATAAAACAGATTACAGCCTTGCTAAGTGAGCTTCAGTAGATTTTCGTGTCAATATTAGTCTTTTAACTTGATATAAAGTATTCAGATTTCATTCAAAGATTTCTGTAGTAGAATTTTGTCTTGCTCACATTAAACAGGGTTCTATGAACAAGTAGTGATAAATACTCTTGTTTTACTTCGTCCTAATCGGATACTTGTCTTGCATTCCAGCGAGCCAGCGCAATCTCCTTCGAAATGGCATCTAGCATTCAGACCCGTGCAACCACGGCGCGCCAGCAGGAGATGAAGCTGAGAGCTACCTTAGAAAAACTTCAGATATTCAATAAGGAATGCGAACTTAATTAACCAACTTATTCGTGAACGAGAAGAGAGTGAGGTTCCGGCGGCGCGCCCCACTAAAAGCCAAGCTATTAACGCGTCTTCTATTGAAAGTCTAACAAATTTATTGTCTTGCCTTACTTTGTTGTTTTTTAGGGCTGTGCCAAAATGACATCTTTGAATCGTAATAGGGTTGCTTCAACTTCATCATCATACATAAAAGCTAGGCTGTTGGCGGTGGAGCAATTTCCCAATCCTACAGTATTTTCTGGAGGAATCTCGATATTTTTTAACACTGACCATACTTCACTTACGATACGATATACAAATATTCGTATGAAGATCCTATTTGTAATGTGTTTCTTCAATTAATTCCTAACTTTGCAAAGTTACTGTAACCTGTGGATGCATAAAGAAAGAAGAAGAGAAGCTTTGGCCAGTTCATGTAAAAGAGTATAACTGAACAGAAAATCCCATAGCCAAAGTTGTTGAAAGAAACACACAGACCTAAAAAACCAGTTGACTACACTTGACTCTGAATACATAGACAGTGTTGAAGAGTGTCACCAACTGCGGAGTGTGGTAAAATCCTTCAAAGACTGTGCCTTTAATTATGACAGTAGGAGGCGTATAACGGACCTAAATAGAAAGTGAACTGAATCAATCGAATCAACTAATTAGTGACCTCCGCAGTAAATGTTATTCATATGAGGCCGCTGACACTCAAACTTTATTTGAAGAGTTAGTCGGTGGCATGAGTAGCAACAACAGCTTATTGGGAGTGACCAAGTGCAACCCAGAAGCAACTATTATAGACTTGACCAAGGGTGACTCTTCAACCTTATATCATTTTGCAAGAGGCAAGAAGCTCAAGAAATATACTAAATTGAATAAATTTATCCGACGTACCAGGAAATTTACTAAATCAAAATACAGTGCTCAACAAAATGCAAAACTAATGAAAGAGCGCAGTGTGCTAATAAACAAACTCCGTCAGTGTGAGAAAAACCTAGAAGATAGCACTTATAATCATGACGCTGAAACTCATAATCTAAAATTAAATTAATTAATTAGCAAATTAATGGGCAAATCACACAGACATGACCATGTTGCATGCCACATTATATTAGATTATAGACACTTATGTCAACAAATAGTACCAGCCTATTTCTTTTCGGTTTGTATAGATTTCGCCACATTACTAAACCGTAATAGTAGTTTAGTAATCTGGCAATACTGTTAGTGACACTGTCACCTAACTTTTCAAGAAAATATTGTTGAAATTTAAAAACTATTTTCCAAAGTCATAAATAACTTCTCAAAATGCATTGTCCCTATTGTAATAAGTGGATGGAACGGCAGAACAAACGTAATACCTGTCCTGGTTGCAATAAAACATTATTAAGATGTGACGAATGTAACAGCATAATCGCTGACACCTTCAGATTTTGTACCAAGTGTGGTAAGAATGTAAGCCGAATAATACGCATTAACAGGGCAAAGGAACGAAAAGATAGACTAAAGCAAAAGCTGCTATCGAAACCAAAATTTGTCTCTACAATGCAATCATCATCGTCTATGCTATCATCTGAGGGAATATTTTGGGAAATAAATTTATCGGCCGAAGACATAAAGGATATTGATGATATTGAAGACTGCCAGCAGCTCAACATCAACAATGTTCTCTACTCCCGCCATGGTATCAAGTCCTGGCGAGCCAAGTGTTCCTAAAGAGTGATTATATTTTGAAATAAAAGAAAATAGAGTTGTATCAAATTGAATTTTATTTCAGATATATATATGTACTCGTATTAGTCACAACATATATATGTAAGGACCCAAATGCACATATTATATACATATTAACACTCCGTATACAGTAAACGGCGATAAAGAATGCACATCGATCTTTGGAAAGAGGCAGTCGGCTAATTTCGACTTCGTATAGCGATATCTGTGTCGCACACACCATGACGTTTGTTTTGTCAGTTGTGGTTTAAATGCGAGAGAGTGCAGTCGCATATCCAAGTCAATATATACATAGAGTTGCTAAAACATACACAAAATTAAATTTGTACTATGGCATCTATAGGAAAAAAAGGTAAGCCGTTACTTTGCCAGTCACGTGTAGTAGGTATATAACATAGCATTGGAATTAAAGTATCATATTAAAATATCAGGTTAATAATAGGACACCATACCGTATAAGGAATATAATATGAGACTGTCATCCGAACCTATCCACGTGAGGACCACCTACAATTATGACTAATATGTAAGGCCTATATATATTCAACAACATCCAAATTAATAAAGAGAGTTAATCTAGACTTTGAGTGTTTCACTTATCCCGCGCTCTCCCAACATCACATGGCGACCCTGCCAGTGCGTCGCGGTACCATTTAAGGTATGCGGGCGCATTACTTGAAGCTCCGGTAACCGGCGCCATATAGTGTCAAATTCACACCAAATACGTAAGTGTTCGGCACCTACCGCCGTGCTATGGTCAGTGCAGAGTCCACGCTAGAACTAGCACAACGGGAATAAACGTATAAGCCATGGCAAGTATTCAAGTAACGGTCGAAGGCGAGGGCATCCAGTTACAGGGGACCAGGGGATACAGGAGTATCCAAGTGACGGTATCCCGGGACGGAGGCGAGAGAATCGTGGAGAAAACTGTGAACATCGAAGTAAGTTTGTCAAGAAACCCCGTTGAGGAGCACACCGACCGACCACAGACGCCCACGCCACTCGTTGCAGCTCATAGGCAAGCAGCTGCTGCTGCAACAAGATATTTTGCGAGACAACCAGCTGGACGAAGAGTGGTAACATTGCCACCGGCCGCGCCGATTACGCCACTGCGACAGCGCCGCGCGGTGTGCTACAAGAAGAAGCCACCCGAGTCGCGAGGGTAGCACCATGGCCACGACAGCCACGCCCATATCGGCAAGGACAAGGAATGGGCCAGGAGACGTCGCAACCGACAGAGGTGGGAAGAACTTGGCGGAGGCATAGACACCACCATTAAGCCCCAGTGCAGCATCATCAACCAGCAATATCATTTAACAACACCCAAGCAATTAAAACAACGAACGTCACATAAATTATATACAAATTAGAAAAATGATATACAAATTATATACAAATTGGAAAGCCACCGGATTACACGGCATACCATCACCAGCAAAAAAAAAAAAAAAAGAAAAAAACCCCAAGTCAAGGTCATCAAGAAACATGAAAATACGAGTACAAATATAAAATGCATGCATATCTAGAAGCTATAAGACAGAGAATGGCCGTATTTTGCGAGGCAAACACTGTTACATGCCAGGCAACTATGACATGTAAGATAAAAGGAAGATCTGCCGTAATTTCGTTTATCGAAGGACCAATAGGACACCCGCTATTTTCTCCAGAAAGGATCAATAACACAAAGTATTGCATGCTGGCGAATACGCTTGATGTTGATGTCGTAGATGGAACAGTTGGAGTAGCGAAACTAAAACTGATTTATGAAGGACGCACTTTCTGGATATGGCGCATCGTGTGGGAACGTGACACCGTTTATCCTGAGTGGTAGCACAACAGCCAAGAGATCCAGCACAATGTAGTGTAGTGAAGTGAGGTGAAATGGTGAAGTCAAACGAACCAAGTACGACAAAAAAAGAGGGACAGAACCATCAAGGTAAATGTTAATAACTATAACACAACCTTACAACAATTGTTAAATTTATTGGTCCGAAAATTTAAGTTAATATGGAAAAAAAAAACATTGCATAACCCGGAAGTATTTATTTATTTGTTTAAGTACACGAAAAAAAAAAAAGAATAGATACTATAGAGAATAGATACTTATTACCTTATTTCCGCTCAAAACCTATAACTACGTGTCTAGCACTCCATATAAATTCGTAACGTAGATATTCAATTTCAATAAAAAACTATTCCATAACATACAAAAAAAAAAAACAGTTCTAAAAAAATTCAATAATTACAAAGAACATACCACCAAATATACTCGCACACTAAAATTCCACATAAAAGTAATTAACTAACAGAAATAATGTATTGAGACAACGTATCTTTCGGAGCGCATCACGATACATACTTACTAATACTAATAATGTAATAATACACATATACACATATTAATAAACTAGCTGTTGCACACGACTTCGTCCGTTTTGAAACATATAATTCAACATATAAATGGGAAAAATATATATACTTATATTAACGAGATTGTTACTTAAAAATCAAACTGTTAACACAAAAATGGATTACAGTTGGCAAACGATGTTCATAATTAAGAAAGGCATACGTAGCATGTGTACAAACAAATAAGATGAATAATGAACAAAGCATAACTTGAGCTATCAAGTAAGAAAACTAAAACAGACAAGTATTTCAATGAGCGATTAGCCTGATCACCTAAGAGCTGCTGGAATTCTTGTTTGCTGAAGTTACACAATGACGCATGAGTATTTTAATAGAGGAATTAATATTGCGGTAATAATAATGCTAAACAAGACGAGATAATAATAACGTGCGACAAATAGGAAAAAAAGGAGAAACTTAATATTTGGAAAGTACATGGCGTTGAAAGAGATAACAAATATACAGTATGTACATTGAGACTATAAAGGGTCATCAATGACACCATGTCAACGGAACCCTAAAAGAAAAGGCTTTCGTTATTAGCAGCTGCCGAAGAGGTACTGTTGAGCGAAGTATGCCTTCAAACAGCAAGGTACACAGGATACAAGGCAGGCATGGGAATCCTTGGATATAACTACGATACGCCAGGTGGCTTTTGTAAAGGTCCTTGGGCACATGGAATGGATATTGATTATAGAAAGTAATGAAGTGTTAAAAGACCTGCCTGAATATACCCTCAAATAGGGATAATGTTAATAAATGATAATAATGTGTGCGCGCACTTATAATGATTCCTTGTATCCATAATAAATGAATAAAATAAATAAAATATGTGTATGACAAGGTCGGCCGACCATGAAAATATTGTGCAGCGTACCTTTGCAGACGTCTTCAAGAAATAAAGATAATGCACAATGAATGAGTTCAGTTATGGAAACCTCAAAGACCAAAATTCCCCAGGGCAAATGACGCGACGCGCCTTTGTCAAAGGAAATGGTATTTTTTAAAAAATTACGTCATATATAGTGATAAATGTACGATACAAAAATAAAAAGAGAAAAACCAAGAAGGTATAAGAAGAGTAAATAAAATAAAGGTTAACGATAAATAACGCACGAAAGCATGATACTAGGAAAGTAAATTATACATAACAAAAGGTTAAGAAACGAAATAATGCCGAAAGTAAAAAAAAAAAAAGTCATAAATGAATATGTTCACATCGGAAATATAAACAAATATTCAATCAGTACCTACTGGGTGAATCTATATAAGAGTAACAAAGAAATAAAAATTAAGTGACAAATTTATATAAAAATAATTAGATGAGTGACCAGTCAAATGAAAAATAAATAAAAATAATACATTGTTTCAATATCAAAACGCGCATAAATTAATTAATTAATAATAAAAGGTAAAATAAATAAATATATACCCAAATAACAAAGCCTACTAGCATGAAATAAATAACAGTGATGTTAATGTTGGAATTTATATTCTCACCTATGGCAACACCGATATGACCGTCAACTCGCACTTCGATATCTTTCTTGCTCGCTTGCTAAACTTTTCATGGCCGCTGTATATTTAAGCTTATTTTGGATTATAAATCTAGTTCTGTTTAATCGTGTATACCCTGGACAAATATCAAGACATTGTATTATAGAAATACAATTGCTTCATTGGCTGAACCGTGAGTGTTTTACTTCTAACTTCCCTGCCATCATCACGCCGTATTTCACTGCTGGACCACGACTTTTGCTACAGGTTATGGTACCCAGGTGGATGGTAGAGACTTCATAAATCAAGAAGAAGAATATAGAAGCAGTTGGCTGAAAAGCTACTGAATTTTTTTGGAACTTACATAACCTCAAAATAGCAAGGTGTGCTGGACATAACCTGTACGTGTTCATCGCCGATTCGCCGCACAAGATGGAAGGCGCTAACGCAAATGCTAATCCTTCACCTTCTACCGTTAGCGGCGGAATATTTATAGAGAAGTTGGATGGCATGGCCAACTATTCTTCATGGAAATTCATGTGTAAGAATGCACTGATTTTAGAGGGACTTTGGCCAGCAGTCACGGGGGTTGATACGGATCCGGTTAAAATACAGCGTGCCTTAGCAAGGATATCATTAAGCCTCAAACCCCATTTATTTCAACTGGTACATAGCATCGAGACGGCAAAAGAAGCATGGGAAAAACTTAGTTCTGTATTCGAGGACAAGGGACTATTCCGTCGTGTAAGCCTACTGCGTCGCTTGCATAGAATTGAATTAGGCCAATGCGCTGGCATGACGGCTTACATTGATACAGTTTTTACCATTGTAGCTCAGCTAGCAGACATAGGTAAAACCTTGGAAGACGGAGAAATAGCCGAAATTCTGCTTGCAGGGCTCCCGCAGGATTATGACACTTTAGTGTCAGCCTTGGGTACTGCTTCGCTATCGCAGTCACCATCGTCAGAACTCGTAAGAGCCAGGCTGCTACAGGAAGATTTTAGAAGAGCTAGCGCTGACACAAATGGAAATGGAAATAGCGCTTTTGCTGCCAGCAACAATTATAATAATAATAAAAAGAAGGTTGTTTGCCACTTTTGCCACAAGCCGGGCCATATTAAGTCAAAATGTTTTAAACTCAAAAGACAGAACAAGAAACATGAAGAAAAAACTCTGGTTGTTTCGTCGTTTATGGCTACAGCAGAAGACACAACGACTACGGGTGTTGTGGACTTTATCGTGGATAGTGGAACAACATCTCATATGGTGAATAATTATGATTTCTTTGATAACTTAAAAGACTCTAAGACAAATATTAATTGTGCTGATAAATCTTCCAAATTAGAGAGCTGTGGTGTCGGGGATGTTCATGTGAGCATCAATGCTTCTGAGAGAGTCATTAAGAATGTGATGTTTGTGCCTCAACTCTCTGAAAATTTATTGTCCGTAAGTAAGATGTGTGAAAAGGGTTTGATAGTGGTTTTTAAAAAGGATGGCTGTTTTATTTATGACAAATGTACTTTAGAAGGCAAACCTATTATGTCAGCTGATTCGTGTAAGGGTGTGTATCGGTTGAAAGGTATTTGTGCAAAGGAGCAGTCGATGGCTACTCTGCATCAAGTGCAGGGATCACAGACTGCAAAGTTAGCTGTGTCAGATGCAAATAAAGCATCTTTGTGGCATTCGCGATTAGGTCATCTTGGTATGAGTGGAATGTGCGTGATGAGAGAGAATGCTGCATGTGGTGTTTCTTTTCAGATGGGCGATGACAGCATACAGCAGTGCGTCGCGTGTCTTAAGGGGAAGCCTGTGGCCAAGGCTTACCCTAAGGATGGAGCAAGGCGTGCAAGCAGGCCTCTCGAACTGGTGCATTCTGATGTGTGCGGGCCGATGAGTCACTACAGCTGGGGTGGTGCGCGTTACCTGTTAACCCTTACAGATGACTATTCGAGGAAGACCTTTGGATATTTGATAAAAAGGAAGTCTGAGGTAATGTCCTGTTTTGTTCATTTTAAGAATGTAGTCGAAAAGCAGACTGGTTTGCAGATTAAGTCTTTACGCTCTGACAATGGTGGTGAGTATTGTAATGCAACTTTTAAGGAGTTTTTAGCAAAGGAAGGTATACTTCACCAGCTGACTGTACCTTACTGTGCTGCCCAGAATGGCGTCTCAGAACGCCAAAATAGGGTGATTCTCGAGAAGGCTAGATGCATGCTTCTACAGGCAGGTCTGTGCAATCGTTTCTGGGGCGAAGCTGTCATGACAGCTATCTACCTCAAGAATCGTAGCCCTACCCGGGCTTTAGCAGGACAGTTGCCGGAGGAGGTCTGGTCCGGACACAGTGTTGATCTTGGACACCTTCGAGTGTTTGGGTGCATAGCATTTTCTTTGTTGCCGGAGCCTACTCGCACTAGTAAGTTGTCAGCTAAGTCAAAAATGTGTATTTTTGTTGGCTATTCAGAGACTACAAAGGGATACAGACTTATTGAGCCATCTAATCCCACTAAGGCTATTTTAGCAAGAAATGTTGACTTTTTAGAAGATAAGTTTTATCGAAATTTTAAAAATGACTTGAATAATAATAATGTTATTGATCATTTGATAATTCCTTGTGAGCAATATTTTAATGAATTGAATGGAAATAATAATGAAAATTGCAATAATGATATAAATATTCAACAAACTTTAAATAATGATTTAGAGTCTAGTCAGTCAAATGAAAATTCTAGTCAAAACCAAAATGAATCATCCGATTTAAATAATGATGATGAACAGAACCATACTTATGATTTTTCGTATGAATTTACAGATGCTGAGACTGGCAAAGACAGCAATGGTGAGGAAGAGTCCTCTGCTGGCCAGCGGTCACCTGATGCGGAGCTGCTTTCGGAGCCGATGCCCGCGGGAGACGCTGCAGTTGGAGGGGAAGGCGCGACTAGTTCAGGGGAACCTGTAACCGTCAGCGGCCGCCCTGTTCGAGCCACTCGTGGTAAACCACCCACTAGGTATGGTGACTACGAATTAGGTATGTTTGCCAGCTCTATATTAGATGAACCTCAAACTTATGAAGAGGCTATAGCATCATGTAACTCTGATGAATGGAAAAAGTCAATGGAAATCGAATATAATTCATTAATTGAAAACAATGTATGGCAGTTAGTAGATAGGCCCACTGACGCTAATGTCATCAAGTGCAAGTGGGTTTATAAACTTAAACATGATACATCGGGTAATTTTGATCGTTATAAAGCTCGCTTAGTTGCTCGCGGCTTTACACAAAAAGAAGGAATAGATTATACAGATACATTCTCTCCTGTTGTACGTCATTCAACGATGCGTATTCTATTCTCATTGGCTCACCAATATGATATGTTCATAGAGCATATCGATGTTACCACGGCATTTCTGAATGGCGACTTGAATGAGAGGATTTATATGGAGCAACCCAAAGGTTTTGTGTCTGATGAACGAAAAGTTTGTTTGTTGCAAAAGAGTATATATGGGCTGAAACAAGCCAGTCGCATGTGGAATCTGAAGGTGCATGATTTGCTCTCTAAAAATGGTTACACTCAAAGCAAAAATGAACCTTGTGTTTATGTCCGTAAATGTGATAAGGATCTAACCATTATAGCTCTTTATGTAGACGATTTTTACATTTTCTCTACTAATGATACAAAGGAATTATATAATATGTTACAGCAACTTTAAAAAAATTTAACATAAAGCATTTAGGTCCATTAAAAAGCTGTTTAGGTATGCGTGTCACTAGGGATAAAAATGCATTAATAATTGATCAGAAGGAGTATATTCGCAAATTGCTTAAGAAATTTAATATGTTACAATGTAAAAAGGTTGCGACTCCTTTAGTACCAAATAGTAAATTACAAACAGACACGGAACCATTAGATGATGATGATTATAAATACAGGCAATTAGTCGGCTGCCTTATGTATCTCTCAGTGTGTACAAGGCCTGATATTACATTCAGCTGTAGTCAGCTAAGTCAATTTTTATGTAACCATGATAAAAGTCATTGGGTGGCTGCAAAGCGTGTTCTAAGATATTTAGCAGGAACAATAGATCTAGGTCTATGCTTTTACAAGAGTAATAACTTGGATATAACAGCCTATACTGATGCTGACTGGGCTAACGATTTATGTGATAGGAAATCATACACGGGCTTTGTAGTAAAGTTAGGCGCAAATTGTGTAAGCTGGGAATCTCGAAAGCAGCGTTGTGTGGCCTTGAGTAGCACCGAGGCAGAGTACTTAGCTATTAGTGATGTAGCGAAAGAATTGTGTTTTATTAAGAATTTCGTGTGTGAAATAATTGATAAACATTATGATCCAGTTATCTTTAACGATAACCAAAGCGCTCAAAAATTGTTATTAGCAAAGGAATATTCACATAAGCGCACTAAACATATTGATATTAGATACCATTATGTCAAAGATCTGATTCAACAGCACTGTATAACTGTAAAATATATGCCTACAAATGATATGACAGCCGACATATTTACTAAACCGTTATGTACAACTAAACATTACACATTTATGAAAGGATTGAATTTAAATGATAAGCGTGAGTTAGTATAATATTTTATTAAAAAACTGTAATGTTAAATGGTTAGTTTTGCCTGCAATTAATAATTTTACTATATTTGACACATAGTATATCGTGCATTAATGAATACATGCATATTGTGATAGGAATTTAATTGGCATGTAATTTCATATGTATGTTGTAAGGCCTAGTCTTGTATAGCATCTTATATATATGAATGTTGCTATAGTTGAGAATAAGGGGAAGTGTTGGAATTTATATTCTCACCTATGGCAACACCGATATGACCGTCAACTCGCACTTCGATATCTTTCTTGCTCGCTTGCTAAACTTTTCATGGCCGCTGTATATTTAAGCTTATTTTGGATTATAAATCTAGTTCTGTTTAATCGTGTATACCCTGGACAAATATCAAGACATTGTATTATAGAAATACAATTGCTTCATTGGCTGAACCGTGAGTGTTTTACTTCTAACTTCCCTGCCATCATCACGCCGTATTTCACTGCTGGACCACGACTTTTGCTACAGTTAATACATAAATACGAGTGCATAGTATACCGCAACGGTCGACAATCACAACATTTATGCAGGTATATAGACTCTACCTATATGTTATGCGTATGTAACATTGAATACCGATTTCAGGCGAATTTGCATATACAAAGGCAAACTAACCCCGTAACATAGCAATGTTTAATTAATAAAAAGTGAACCAAGTAAATAAAAAACTAAGAACGAACATCTTCAAAAATATTTAAGTAGATATAAATATATACTCATAAGTAAACAACAATTGGTGAGCCTGTCACACATTGTTATGTATGAGATATCGTGGTTCAATCATAAGTGTAATAACCAGCTTATAGGTTAATAAATAGATTAACCAGCTTAAAGATAAATAGAGAACATTCGTACAAGCACAAAACAGTGCAGAAAAAAAAAAAAAAATAGTATAAGAAATTTAGTTTAAGTATGTAACACATTTTCGTTATTGTAGCGTGCGTAAGTAGATTTAACTTTTAGTGCATGTAACATGACAGTTTTATAGTTTTGTATAAAGTATTGTCTAGGTATATAGGTAGCGATAATTAATTAAAATATTTAGCTCGCAGACCGCACCATGTAACATGTAACGTACCTATACAATGGACAATATGGATAATTATTAATTATCACATGTATGAACAAGGTGTAAGTATATAGTAAAAATAATAACAAAAAGTGAAATTAAAAGTTAAAATCGGCTAAGAAGTAAGGAAGATATAATCATTCAAAGGTTTGTTTCTATCTCTTTCTAACAAAAACAGAATTTAATATGAAGTTTATATGGCCGTCGTCCGTATCGAATCTCTCTGTCTAATTATGGATTTAAAACCCGTAGTTATTCTTGTTATTTTTGTTCTGGACATAATCGTATATCTTATCATATATATATTTTACATATCCTTTTTTTTAAATTTCGTATTTATTTCAAAATATTTGTATATTATTGTGACTCTTTGTCCCTATGTTGTCTTTTCGCGACACAGAGTTTTCATACATATCTAGAGGCGTATTTATATTTTCTAACTCAACCATCATGTGATTTGTACTTTTAATTTAAATAGGCACTTAAAATATTAAAATTGATTATATGGTTAAGTATATATTTAAATACTTACGCCTTGGTTATTTTAGAGTTATTTGAAGACATTTTTCTCTTGTGTCTCTTATGTTCATTAGCATTTATTAAAACAAAAAGGAATAATTAAGCATATTCCCAATTACCTTTGTTTAGGTTTTCTGAATTTTATGTGAAATAGCGTCATAATAACATTACTCAAGCTTGGAAAAAAAAAATTGAAAAAACAAAATATGGTATTTCCTTTTCTTTCAGTGTTTAATTTGTGTTCAAATTCTTTCATACATACACAGCTTTCAAAAAACTGTTCATCAGTAATTTAAAATTGTTTTTAAACGTTAAAGGTATTTTAAAAAAAAAGTAATATTTTGTAATTTTTTTTTTTACTCTTGTAAACGTGATACTACATTTTAACAATTTTGATATTTTTCAACATATAATAAAATAAAATATATATATATAAAAATAAACATGTTTGACACATATTTATTTTCTCCGTGGGATGGAGATGTAGTAGGTATATAACATAGCATTGGAATTAAAGTATCATATTAAAATATCAGGTTAATAATAGGACACCATACCGTATAAGGAATATAATATGAGACTGTCATCCGAACCTATCCACGTGAGGACCACCTACAATTATGACTAATATGTAAGGCCTATATATATTCAACAACATCCAAATTAATAAAGAGAGTTAATCTAGACTTTGAGTGTTTCACTTATCCCGCGCTCTCCCAACATCACATGGCGACCCTGCCAGTGCGTCGCGGTACCACTTAAGGTATGCGGGCGCATTACTTGAAGCTCCGGTAACCGGCGCCATATAGTGTCAAATTCACACCAAATACGTAAGTGTTCGGCACCTACCGCCGTGCTATGGTCAGTGCAGAGTCCACGCTAGAACTAGCACAACGGGAATAAACGTATAAGCCATGGCAAGTATTCAAGTAACGGTCGAAGGCGAGGGCATCCAGTTACAGGGGACCAGGGGATACAGGAGTATCCAAGTCACGGTATCCCGGACAACCAACATCACACACGCGAAATTATCTACAATGTTTATAAATATTTTGTAACTGAAGCCGACCAATTTAAAAAACATGTGGAAGTTAATGTAAGTAATTATTTTAAGAAGGTTCAACAGAGAGTTGCAGATGCCACTGGAATTTCAAGAAGAACTTTGAACAATTTATTAAACGAAGTCGGCACTGGCACTGATACACATTCTAGTGGAACAAAGTTCAGCTCTCCGAAAAATGGGAGACCAAAAAAACAATTTCGTTTAGATATGGACGATTTTGATTATGAAGTTGTTCGAAGAATGGTGTACGATTATCATCTGCGTTACAAAGAACTGCCGACGGTAAAATCATTAAAAGCTAAATTATCTGAGGCTATTAATTACAATGGGTCTGAAAAGACGTTGAGAAAAATTCTTCATGAGATGGGATTTGAGTTCACTAAAATGAAAGACAACAGAAAAGTTCTGATGGAAAAGCAAGATGTAGCTCTCAGACGAATTGAATATCTGGACAAAATACGCGAATTTCGCGAAGCAGGAAAAAACATTATCTATATGGACGAGTCCTACATACATACAACCCACACTAAAGGAAAAACTTGGAGTGATGATAAGCAAATAGGAGTAAAAAGCCGATTTCAAAAGGTCAACGTTTGATAATTGTTCACGCAGGAAACGAAAAAGGCTTTGTACCAGGAGCCTTTTTAACGTATAAATCCACGGACACTAAAGGTGATTATCACAACGAAATGAATAACGACAACTACGAGAAATGGCTGGTTAATCAATTAATTCCAAATATACCCAGTGATTCTGTTCTGGTTATCGACAACGCACCATATCACAATAAATAGGTTGAAAGACCCCCCAACTCAAACACCAATAAACCGGAAATGATCAACCGGTTACAAAGACACGAAATTCCAGTTGTTCATAAATTGACAAAACCCCAGATATATGATATTATATGTCAGCACAAGGAGAGATTTACAGAGGACAAGATACTAGCCGAACATGGGCACACTGTGTTGCGATTGCCACCATACCATCCGGATTTTAATCCAATTGAAAATATAGGGTCTCAACTGAAAGGCTATGTAGCTGCGAGAAACGTGGATATGAATTTAACTTCAATAAAGAAATTATTAACTGAAAACATGACTGGGGCTGATGAGTGGAAAAAGGTTTGCGATCATGCGGTCAAATGCGAGAATGAATATTGAGGAATTCAACACGCTATGGACGACAAAATAGATAGATTAGATAGACTAGTAATAAATACAGCTGATAGTGACAGTGACATAGACCTCAATGAGAGCACAGATAGTGAAATGGAAGGAATTGAATATATATGATTTTATTTTAATTTTATTTCCGTATTTTTTTCCCCGTGTGGTGTCGGATTAGAATAACATCAACCTTTTCTTCCCGGGGGTGTCACTTGAGTCGACTAAGGGTACAGGGTTAACCGTGTTGTGGGCGATGGCCTAGCAACTTTTCACCGCAATATTTCATTTCTTGTCGATCTTTTAACCCACATTTAAGTATGCTAGTAGTATAACATCAGTTGCTAATGCTCAGTCAACCCCTTTTAGGAATATGGGCTTAAATATATATATATCTATGTATCCCCAACAAGAACATAGCAATAATTAAATATAATTACATCGAGTTTTACAGCTCTATATATTCCACGTGAAATCAAAACAAAACAACAATAAAGTATTTAGTTCTAAATTCAAATTCTGATGAACGATTAATCCAATAATTGATGTACATGGAAATTAGCATTCGTTTGTATTCGGAAATGCGATGATTGCCGATGTGCATTCTTTATTGCCGTTTACTGTACAATAATTTTAAATTCTTGGATGTGCTTGTTTCTGGACTGTGAACGTGATAAACAAATGTTTGTTTAAATTAAATACAACACAGTTATCATCATCATATCGGCCAATAGACGTCCACCGCTGTACATATACAGGGTGGCTCATTTAAAAGGGTCATTATGGGGAAATCTGAAACTATAAGGCATAGGAAGAATTCTTCTTCGGAACCATGTCATCGATTTTAGTTATAATAAAAACTGCATTCATACATTGAGATCTTCCTATGCCTTATATTTTAAGACTTTCCCATACTGACCCATTCCCACTGGGCACCTTGACTTGACACTCTAAATATTTGTCTGATACGGCCTGAATTATGAGGTTTCGAGCATTAGCGTCCTCTTTTAAGGTGTCGTTGTCCTCCTTTTCTAAAGGTGCGTCCAGCATCTCCTTTATACCTTTTTCTTCGAAAGCTATTTTCATTAGGAACAACCAATAACCAATTGTCAAAGTTTGTGCTTTCCAATTGAGGAACTTGAGTAGTAGTGGTCGTCATCATTTTCGATCCGAAGTTTGTTTCTTTTTTATCTGAAACCTACAATACCGCTACCCCTACCACGTGTGACCTTTTTTGTGATCAACTTTTCTACGGTACTCTTTGTCAATCTGACTTACTAGTGAGCTGGGCCCATAACCTATTAGATTTTGTATTAAAATGAAAGCCCCATGACAAGAAATATTTTCCTTATTAGTATACATTTTCAAGACAATAACTACGCACAACAACGTCCGCCATTAGCTCTTCGGTACAGGGCAGGAAGAAAATTGATTACAGACGTCATAGACATATACAGAGCGTAAAAAATAGAGGTTTACGAATCGTATTCCGATAATATGTCGCGAATTTTAAAGCCTAAAAAACAACAACAACACAAGAATAACAAGAATAAAAAACACAGCACCTGGCAACATTAGTTATAGATGGCATTCGTTTTTACCCGCGATCGAAAATTAGTATTTGCATGTAAATACCAACTGTGCAGTGTGGTTAACATGCCTAAAAGGCACGACGATAGTAAAGCTGTAAAAAATATTATTAATTTCAGGAAGAAAACACACAATATTTATAAGTGCATATTGATGACGGGAGCGGACCTCTCCCTCACGGAGAGCTGGGAAAAGAAAAGCTGATCCCATGCTTGACGAAGCGATGGGAATCCTAAGAAATATTGCCCTAAGAAACGAAATGCCGCAATGATGAATTTTCTAGCTATGGAAACTATATAGCCAATGAGCTCAAAAATTATGACAGGACAACCGTTGCACATGTAAAATATGCGATAAATAATATATTTTATCAGGCGGAGATTATTACTCATCATATTATGGTGCTACTGAAGAATATGGATATTGTTCCGGTCGCAGTACTAGGTCTAAACCGCCTTCACAGCCTTAGCAATACGTGCTGGCAAACCAAGATATGTCTGCGTATCATCGTTTCAGGGATGGATCACGACACTCAATTGTTTTGTAGGCCTATCGAAAGTGTTATTTTCCATGTACAAGATAGAATACTTTTATCCCAGGTCCATTAACAAAGATCCTTTGGAAAACTTCTTTGACCGAGTAAGAGCAATGAGTTACAGAAATGTACATCCAGACGTAAATCAATTCATTTATAGTTTTAAGTGACCAAAGGGTCATAACCAACCTTTTAGGCCCACAGTCATAGTTTGCGAATTGTGAAGACGAGGACGATGAAACTTTTATAGATTTAAACTATCTATTTTCGTCATCTAACAATCATAATAAAGAAAATATTGAAATAAATGTGCGTCCGTTATCTTCTTCGGTCCCCCAAATTCAGAAGCAAACTTTTAAGGTAGACTTCCGACTAGAGCGGCTTCGGCGTCACTAACGCAGCGACAGTAACGCGGCGATATCGATAGAGCGATAGTATTATGCAGTACGGAAACGTATGAACTAACGTTCGAACGCAGCGTTACTGTCGTTGGGCGATAGCGGCCGTGCCATGTTTGCGCAAGCACTGTCGCGCAATCGCTGCGATTGCACGTGGTTTTGAGGTTATGTTATGTGAAATATCTAAAAAATGTCAGTACATTTAGTGAAACAGGCTTTAAAAACGGACCTAAAAAAAGTCTGGAGTGAAATTGGTAAAATCTATATAATAAAATCGAAAATGCTAGAACGGGATACACACTAGGGAGGAAGCGAGATGGCGCCTCACAAAATTCCACGATCTATTGTCTAAATATGAGAATAGAACAAGAGTGTAAAAACGACCGTTTTCATTACGCATTTCCTTCACAATCGGCTAAAGAAATCTTCATAAAATTCTTCATTTCGCAACCGTCGGTAATCCTCGGTTCTTCTCGCTATTATGGGTTAGGTTCAAGTAGCGTACAGGTTCTTTTCGCTATTATGACTTAAGTTTAAGTAGCCAACAATTTTTGACGTCATGTTGGTACGCCTCTATATCGATGTTTTTTACTCGAAATGTAATTACTACGCTCTTTGTTCATACGATAAAGTATGTTGTTTTCTCTGTGGAACAAAAGCGAGTTTTCTGTGCATTTCCGCAATAAGCAAAAACTGATATTTAAATGCCAAGAATTGTGGTCTAGAGACTGCAAAGGGGCTAAAAAGGAAAGAAAGAGGATTCTTTTTTCACGGATTTCTCTGTTACTGAAACGACATTGCACTGCCCATTAATGATTAAAATTTTTGCTTTTGTTTATTAAGCTTTGCTAGGCTTTGCTTTGCTTTGAGTAACATTTGTACATGTACGTATTACTCTGGAGTCCATGTATACAAATATAAAATGTGTTATACCTTTTGATTATAATTACTTTTATTTCGGAAATACAAATATGAGGAGGGCTAAATGCAGTTTCCTTTTTTAAATGCCTTTATTTAACTTGAATTGTAACTAAATGCAGTTACATTTCATTTACGCGAGCGAAGCCGCGGGCACGTCTTGTATATTTACAATATTGATTAACACTGTATTGCTCGATATCATTGGCATTTATTTTAATTAATTGATTGATCGACGCATTCCTGGTCGACTGGTCGAAAGCAACGTCTAACAGGGAGTTGTGGAGATCAAATAGAGAGGCCTTTGCCCAGCAGTGGGACACTCAAACAGGCTAAAAAAAAAAATTGATTGATTTGGACTATTTGACGCAAGTAGCAGAAATGGTTCAACGTGAAAATAACGAAACCGAATTGAATTATCCCCCTAATACAGTTGAATTAGAGGACGCACCCTATTATTCCCCTTAATCTAACGTAGGCAGAGACGCGGTAAGACTAACACAATATTCAGTAAATTTAAATAATAAAATTATTTAAAACATGACGCAATCAGGTCAACAGGACGGAAACAGTAACATTCAATTGAAATTAATAACCATACCGACTTGTAATAAGGCCGTCTATTGCGAAATGCCATTAGAAAAAGTGCGACCATACTTTACAGAAAAGTTTAGGCAGATAGCGTTCAAGAGTGTGCACGATATAAGTCACCCCGGAACGCGTACTACTCGTAGATTAGTTTCAAGTAATTTTTTCTGGCCTGGCATTAACAAAGATATTGGAAAATGGGCAAAGGCATGTATACAATGTCAGAAGTCGAAGATTAGCCGACATACGATTTCAAAGTTAAGTAGGTACGTTTGATAACGCCGATCGCATGGAGCAAATCCACGTGGATTTTGTTGGTCCATTTCAGACGTCTCCGCGTGGAAAATGTGGAAATCGCTATTTAGTAACTATAATAGATAGGCGCACGAGTTGGCCTGAAGCTTTTCCCATAGAGGAAATGTCAGCTGAAACTGTAGCTAAAATTATATACAGTGAATGGATTGTGCGTTATGGTTGTCCGACCAGACTCACGACGGACCAAGGACGTCAGTTTGAAAGTAACCTTTTCAGAGAACTTATGAAATTATTAGGTATAAACAGAATTAGGACTACACCATTTCATCCACAAAGCAATGCGAAGGTTGAAAGGTTTCACCGCACTCATGGCTAGAATAAAAGACGGGTCATCAGTTCATGGGAGGAGGAACAGTCCACCGTCATGCTTGGCTTACGCGCTGCCGGGCGCAGCGCCGAGATGTTGTTCGGACGGGCACTACGTCTGCCCGGAGATTTTTTTGCCACTCAGACTACAGAATCTAGTGATCCTTCAAGCTAAGTAGATAATATTCGCAAAAAAATAGAACAATACAAACCACAATCAATAGGTTCGCGAAATAATCAAGTTTTTTTTGTGAATAAAGGTTTACGATCTTGCGAATACGTTTTTATTAGGGATGACTACGTCAGAAAATCAATACAGCCACCCTATATGGGACCTTTCAAGGTGTTGGAAAGAGACGATAAAGTGTTTTTAATTCAATATCCAAACAGGCAAGCTCGTATTTCAATAAATCGGTTGAAACCAGCTTAGGTTAGCTTAGGTTCTAGCGCGAGCTCAAGAGATAGGGTAGGCGATTCCACTACGGTGCGTAGCGAAAGCGAGACTAGCGCGATGCCGCGTACTACCGGATTTAAGCAAAGAGAAAGAAAATCTAACGATGAACCACGTATCACCAAACGTGGCCGAGCAATAAAAAAACCTGTAAGATTTATTGACGATTATTATAAGGATATTTTTTACAGACATGATTTTCATTTTTTTTACATTTTTTTCTGTAGATATACAACGCTTGGGTTGGTACTAAATGTATTTTTCTTATTAATTATGTTTTAAAATATAGCGTTATATTTCTTGTCAAAAACAGCAGGTTAATGACGCAATGTAAAATAGTATAGCATCGCAATACGATAATCGCAACAGTACTGGCTGGTTGACATTAGGTATTAAGTAGGTCGCAGCTAAGTAACTATATTAATTGCTGAGATAAAAATGTAAGGTGAACTTTGAGCATTAATAAATCAGTATTGTTACAGATGTAAATTTTCACTTATTATGCTGACACAGATTTAGAATATATTAAGAGTGTTATTGTTTATATAATTGCAATGTTAAAAACCTAAGCATCGTGTACAGTCAACGCGCAGAGCGCACCATATACATTTTATTTTATGTATGTTACTATTGTAACTGTGAACTATAACGAAAATGGGCTACGGACAAAGCAAGGAGGACAATTCACACAACAACATCGCGATAGCAGAGGTCCATAGTGTCACTGGACAGGTTGACGCGAAGCTCAACTATTTTGGAATTATTCTCCTAGTTATCAACTTGGTATTAATATTGTTTTGACAATGCATTCGAAGACTACAGAAAGCAGTAGCTAAAGTGCAACCAACAGTTGTTGTGCAACGGGAACAGGTCCAAATCCAACCTAAACAGCAACCAGTAATATTATTATTCCTTACATATGAAATTTAGAGCTGGGCGTTTTTTAAGATAACAGTTTTGAAAAATCGTTTTTCGATACGAAACGAATGGACGCTTTATTTATTGCTAAAACCGAAAAGAGTTTTTATTAAAACTCATTCCCTTTTCTGCGTACAAAACTTCACACCACCAAAAGTGCGGCAAATACAGGGTGCTCGGTAGACCGATGTCAATATGAAACAGGCGAGTAGAGGAGGTCATTAGCTACCTGAATCAGGTAGTTACTATAACCTTAAATTTGGCTAAGGGCTATTTAATACCGATTTTTTTTTTATTTTGTAAAAAAATTGCGAAATTTGGCCTTCAAGCTAAAAAAAAAAACTGTATTGCTTTATCGTAAAAAGATAATTTTATAGTATACTCCTTTTCAAATACCATGGCCCGATGCACTTGAGACGGTAATTAGGCGTTAACAATTAGACTGGTAGAAAAATCCAAATATCGGCTCCCTTTACCGTCCTAACGGCATTTTGTGAGCCATTTTGGCAACATGACTTTTCTGATGTAAAAAAGCCTGCTGAATTCGATTCCGGATGTTGCCAAGCCGAATTTTGCCCCCTCCCCCCATTTCCCCCCTTTTTACCTCAAAATATGTCCCTAATCACGATTGTTACGGTTTTATACAAAAAGTATTACAGCTAGAAAAAAAGTGTTAAGGACAAGAATGATGTCTGTAAAATTTCCTATAACATGGTGTATAAACTTTTTTAGAAGGCCTTATGGTTTCTGAGCAATATCTTCCCGAACTTCATTATTTAAAAGAAAAATGATAAACATGGTCGAGGCAGTGTAGTACACTTATTTTGGGATAATTGGTATCGCACAGGATCCAGCCGCTCTGCAGCGCTTGACGCTGACATCCAGTTGGCGTGCTGCTTATTATCTGTCAAGACTCACGAGGCTTTCAGTCATAAGCAGTTGTCAGATTTACACGCAGAACTGTATCCAAATCGGGCTAAAGAGGACGTAGAAAATAAAAATGCTTTGCTTCTGACCATGAAGTCATTCCGTTTTCAGGTATTTGCAAACGTGGAGCATGGACTGTAATATATCGAAAGCACTGTGAACTACTCAATGAGATCGGCATACACCCCATTAGCGAAAGGCTAGGAAGTTCCTGTCCCTGCTGTACAAGTCGAGTATGTGACGATGCAGGCTATGCTTTGTTTGGCACCACTCCAGCGCCTGAGCGTTTGCCCCCCACATCAGACGCAAATATAGTAGACTAGCTGTGCCCGCGGTGTTACCCGCTCATCCCACGGGAACATTTAATTTATTCGGGATGAAAAGTATCCTATGTCCTTTCCCGGGTCTCAAACTATCTCCATACCAAATTTCATCTAAGTCGGTCCAGCGGTTTAAGCGTGAAGAGGTATGGATTTTGAACGACATGCCTTGTACAGGTCTTGAAGGTCGGGCCTTTGTTCATTTTAAACTTTGCGTTGTATTGTAGACCTGCTGTTGGTGAGCCTTTCGGAAACAAACTTCGTTACTTAGAGTGAGCCAAGCTGCTTAGCAGTGAGAATTGACACTTTATTTTTTTCTGTTGCAAGATCCTGGGCAACGGCAATTCTAAGGCACATTTCTGGAGAATCTGGCGTAGAACTGAGCATTTTGAATGACTTCATGGTCAGAAGTAAAGCATTTTTATTTTCTACGTCGCTTTTAGCCCTACTTGGATACAGTTCTGCGTGTAAATCTGACGACTGCTTATGACTGAAAGCCTCGTAGGTTTTGACATATAATAAGCACCACGCCAACTGGATGTCAGCGTCAAGAGCTGCAGAGCGGCTGGATCCTGTGCGATACCAATTATCCCAAAGTAAGTGTATTTCACTGCCTCGACCATGTTTATCAATTTTTAAAAAAAATAATGAAGTTTGGAAAAATATTGCTTACAAACCATAGGTAAGGCCTACTAAAAAAGTTTATACACCATGTTATAGGAAATTTTATAGAGATTATTCTTGTCTTTGACACTTTTTTTCTAGCTGTCTTTTTGTATAAAACCGTAAAAATCGTGATTAGGGACATATTTTGAGGTGAAAGGGGGGGAAATGGGGGGAGGGGGGCAAAATTCCGCTTGGCAACATTCAGAACCGAATTCAGCAGGCTTTTTTACATCGGAAAAGTCGTGTTGCCAAAATGGATGCCAAAATGCCGTTAGGACGGTAAAGGAAGCCGATATTTAGAATTTTCTACCAGTCTATTAAGTTCGGGAAGATATTGCTCACAAACCATAAGGCCTACTAAAAAAAAAATATACACCATGTTATAGGAAATTTTATAGAGATCATTCTTGTCTTTGACATTTTTTTCTAGCTGTAATACTTTTTGTATAAAACCGTAAAAACCGTGATTAGGGACATATTTTGAGGTAAAAAGGGGGGAAATGGGAGGAGGGGGGCAAAATTCGGCTTGGCAACATCCAGAATCGAATTCAGCAGGCTTTTTTACTTCGAAAAAGTCATGTTGCTAAAATGGCTCACAAAATGCCGTTTAGACTTTAAATTTTTTATTTGAACTACCCAGTCTAAATAGGATTAGTGATAAGTGTTATAACACATTGTTAAATCGAATGGGCAAAAAAATAAATAATTAAAGAAACGTCTATATTCACCAGTGTGCCGGAAAGGACAGTTAAAAGGATTGTCTCATCACTCTCACCTCTCTCGAAAACCAGTAAAACCTTATTAAAAAAAAAAAAAAAATTACAGAAGAGGTTGTGAAGAGAACTGTGTACGACTTTTATAGAAAAAATGAAGTTCCAACGCTCACAGAGATTCATCAAGCATTATTATTTATTAGCAAGCGAAGTGGGATTTCCGTATTCAGAAACAACACTATGGAGACTTTTACGAAAACTTGGTTTTAAATATGGAAATTTAAACGAAAGGAGAATCTTTATGGAAACATCACGGCTTAAAAAATTAGAGAAGAATTTATTACCAATATACGATTGAAGAGGTCTTGTGGAAAAAGTATTGTATATTTGGACGAGACTTTGTTTGATACCCACGACACACTGAAAAAAGGATACAGGGACGACTCTCAAAATTGTGCGACAAATACTCCGTGTTCAGAGGCAAACGTTTAATTATACTGCACGCAGGCAGTGAAAATGGTTGGATTCAAAGGGCTCTTCTTGATTCGAGCAAACATCTGAAAAAATCAAGTGCAGACTATCACGAAGATATATGTTCGGAGTTGTTCGAAAAATGGTTCGTGGAGCAGCTTTTACCCAATATCCCTGCCAATAGCGTTATCGTTATGGATAACGCGTCTTATCATAGCCGTCAAGAGGAAAAGATTCCCAACACCAATTCAAGAAAACCTGATATAATGGCATTTTTGAGAAAGCGTCATATTACTATACCTGAGAAAATAACTGTTAAGAAATTGTACAAAGTTTGAAAAGAAATACTTCATCGACAAAATAGCGGCTGCTGAGGCTGGGCATGAAATATTGAGGCTTCCCCCCTATTATTGTGTGTTGAACCCAATCGAGCTTATGTGGAGTTATGTCAAGGAACAAATTCGTAAGACGAACATTATTCCAACAGTAGGTGATTCTGTAATTCAATATTTAAGAACTGTGGTAGACATGACGCACCCTACGCTTTGGAAAAATGCTTGTGAGCATGTCATCAAAGTGGAGAACGAGTTTTTAGCCCACCCTGTGAATCCGGTCATCATAAACACCTGCGAAACCTCAAGTTCGGAAGAATATACGTCAGAAAGCGAATAAACTTATATTTTATGTAATGAATGTATATGTTTTTAACGTAATTAAATTAAGTTAGCCTTAAGTTACTTGAAAGTTGATTGTAATTACTTTATTGACACAATTAAAATAATAATAAATAAATAAATATCAAGGGACAATCATACACAAATCGACCTAGTCCCAAACTAAGCAAAGCTTGTACTATGGGTACTAGGCGACGATATACATAATATATAAATACATATATAGATAACATCCATGACCCAAGAACAAATATTTTGCACAAATATTTGCCCCGGCCGGGATTCGAACCCGGGACCGCCGACTCAGTAGGCAGGTAATAGTAGGTAGGTTAATAATATGTATATAGATAATAATAATAATAATAATAATAACGTTTATTCAATGCAAAACCTTATCACTAATGTTCATCCTCTGCCAAACCACAAGGCGGTTTATTGGCAGTTGAGGCTCCATATATTTAACTATTAAGTACATACTTGCTAACTACACTACTCTTCTATACTTAAACTAAATTAAACAGCAGCACAACAGCAACGCACCCAACTGACCACCGGCGGACCCAATCACATTGTGATATGGTTCACAATGGTAAGTTAGCCGCGTTGGCGATGGCACAATTCAAAACCGGGTACAATACGAGTAATAGGGATATAAGATACAGTTTATACTGGTTGTGTTGTATTTTTTGTTTTAGCTAATAGTACGCTTCTTACTTTCTTTACAAACATTTGTTTTGTTATACATGCACTCTTGCATTCTGACGGTAAATCATTATAGATTTTTGGAACTAGGTATTTTCTACATCTTTTGCCATAGTAATTAGTATATCTAGGTATACATAGCTTATCAATATCTCTATTCCTGATAATTCTCTGATTAGTAATAGGGTTCTTGAACTCGTCATTACAAAATTGCTCCACAGCTAACAATAACACTACTTTTTCGTGTACTGGCAATATTTTGCATTCAGAAAAAAGTTGTTCATAGGTGTTATTTTTACATTTTATTCTAGTCTTTTTATCAACCATATGTTTCATGAATCTAACTTGCAACGCCTTTACTTTGTCCAGGTGCGTTTTGAACGTACGCCCGTAGCTCGCCAGTCCATATGACATAAGCGAGTCTACCAGCGCGTAGTACACTGTATACATAGTTGCCCTATTCACTACGAACTTCAAGTGGTGAAATTTAACAAGTACTGATCTTAGTTTGTTGCACAAGCTATTTATATGCGGCAGCCACGAGAATTTATGGTCTATGATCAGGCCTAAGTACTTGTACTCCTCCACCACCTGGAGCTCGGCGCAGGCGCACTCAACCCCGGCCGGCCGCGGACTGTGGAGACAGTCGAAGCTGTGCCCCACTATACGCGGCGGCCTATAGTTATCTCTATTGTACGGTGACCGTATGGACATACATTTTGTTTTTGCAATGTTAATTATAATGCCATTGTCATGTGACCATTTTATGATATTCGTGAGGTCTTCCTGTATTCCGTTTTCTATGCAACTTAGGTCCTTTCCAGAGTATAATAGGCAGGTATCGTCTGCATACATATATACACTACAGTTTTTGACGACACTACACATACTGTTTACGTGTACTATGTACCCGACAGGCCCGATCACTGAACCGGTCGGCACGCCGCAGGAGACGTGCGCGGGCGCGCCACACTCGTCTCCCACGGCTGTGCGCAGTGTGCGGTCTTTTAGATAGGCGCGAAGCCAGCCACGGAGTGGGCCCGCAATCCCACATTCTTCCATTGCCTGAAGCAGCTGGTTGTGTCCCAATGTGTCAAAAGCTTTTTTGAAATCAATGTAGACCACAACCACCTGCTTCCGCTGGTCCAGGGCTTCGTTGACCTCGTCAGTGAACCGTGCCAGTGCGGTTGCCGTGCTACGGCCTCGCCGGAACCCGTGTTGCGATTCTGTTAATATATTGTTGTTTTCCAGAAACTTGCTAATTTGAGCTGTTAAGTATTTTTCTACTATTTTATTAATGACAGACAGAATGGCAATAGGTCGATAGTATGCGTATTCAGTATGTGATCCTTGTTTGAATATAGGCCTTATTACCGCGGTTTTTAATAAATTCGGATACACTGCTCTCGCGACACAAAGATTGATAAATTTGGCTAGGACTGGACTTATTTTGTCGCTCAAGTATTTTAAGTCGCGAAACCTAATGTGATCCAAGCCGGGGGATTTTCTTTCGCTCAATTTATTAATAATATTTTTAACATCTTTAGGCTGTGCCTTAATGAACCTCAGCGAGACTGGACTCCTTTTCACGTAATTCGATCTATCTAGAACCTTAATATCACAGTTATGCCGTATATCTAAAATTTCTTTAGTAAAAGTTTCCGAGAATTTGTTACACACATTTATCATGCTATCTTTGTTTGCAAAATATTTTTGTATAATTTTATCTATGCTCATCTTTTCCGACCCTGTCCATAAGTTTATATTTTCCCATATTTTTCTGCTGTTATTATTACATTTTTTCAACTCTTCCTGCCTATATTTGTTCTTAGCCTTATTTATACATTTATTGAGCCTATTTCTATATCTATTGTAAAACAATCTGGCGTTCATATCGTTAGGACTATTTTTCCATTTTTTAAACAAATTGTCTCTTATTGATAACATTTTTTTAATGTTTTTATTGATCCATGCTTTATCTTTTCGCTTAGTGCGAGAAGTTATTTCTACTTTAGACTCATTATAAACAAGAGAGAAATATGAACATAGCTTGCTGTATAGTTGCAATGGACATTCACATTTCATTAATTCTTCCCAATTAACACTTTCAAATTGCTTTTTAACTGTTTTTTCACATAGTATTGTCACAGGTACTTGCTTACTAGTTCGCGTGGGGTCTGTCAGTGCACTCGCGAGGCTGATCCCGATAGGATAGTGATCAGATACCTTGGTGGTGAGTACGTACGACGAGACCGCGCGCTGGGTGCGCGCCCACGCATGGTCGATGCAGGTGCGCGTCACCTGGCCGTCGTACACCTCCTCTCGGGTCACATCGCTGATGCCGCATTCCAGTCCCAACTCACACATGTTGTTCCTGTACTGGTTTATGACGCTTCCTGATCCCACTTCATTCAGGAGATCTATGTTAGTGTCGCCGATCATTACCAAGTCCTGTCCAATAGGTATTTTCGAGAGTAATTGGCGCATGTCAGATAAGAATCCATGTTTGTTTGTTTTCGGCGGTCTGTATACTACAAACAAGTGTGTAGGTTTTTTGCCATCTTGTGTAAGTTCACCGTACAGTATTTCGCTATAATTGGATTTAATTACTTTTGACGTAAAGCTGAAGCTCTTCTTTACGTATACCAGTATTCCTCCCCCCCCTCGTTGTCTCTCTTGTCATTATATATGTGTCATAACCCTCCAGTTTATACATTGGCAGTTCATTTTCTCTTATATTAATTTCTGTAAGTGCAATTACGTCTATTTTGTGCATACAGCCGCTTAGTAATAGTTGTAGCTCGTTGAATTTTTTTCTCAGTGATCTTATGTTAATGTGAATGACATGTAAACTCGATACATAGTTTTTAACATCATTGTTCCATACCTCTAAGTTATCGTATTTTTTGTAGCTTATGTTAGACTTAATGTGTGAAGTTTCGTCGTTGAATGTTAATAAGTGGGTGACTTCAATTTTAAATACGATATCATGATGCGAGAACCGCTGCCGGTTCTATAATTATAAAAAGAAAAAATATCCTTCCTTTTTTATTTTTTATTCAAAAAAGTGTCTATGTCGTATAGAGAACGGACTACCCTTATCTTATCATCAGCCGGGTCATCTTTTCTTATCAGAACTTTCCCGTCCTGCGGCCATACATATTTATAGGTCGGTTTTAATTCGTTCTTTGCCGTCCACAAATCACAATAGGTTACGCGTATATTTTGTGAGATCCTCGTTTATGTATATTTTTTCTTTATTGGCATTGGCAAAAATATCGTCATTAGTTAGCTTGATATTTTTTCTACTGGCCAACCATTGGTCGCGAGCCGCTCGCGTTGCCATTGTGATTATAACGGGCCTCGGCTTGATCGAGTGACCCTCACTTTGTTTCTCGCCGGTAGGTGTTTTAGCGGCGGTGGCGGGTTTTACACCCACCCTCTTTATCTCACGAACTTGCCCTGCGTCCACTCCGAGTTTGATAGCTAACTGCTGTACTGCATTTTCCAGCACTATGCCCTCTTTATCCTCTAAGCCAATTATTTCCACATTTTTCTCTTTTTCTTTAGCTTCTAACCAATTCACCCTTTCTTCCAATGCCCGGCAGCATGTCTCTAAGTAATTATTTTTATACTCTAATGTCTTTATCCTATTATTCGCTTTATCCCTCTCCTCAATAAGCTCTTGATATTTTTCCGCATAGAAACTTATGTCCTCCGACATCCCTTGGAGAGTTTTTTGCATATCATATACTATTGACAGTTTCTCGTTGACCTCTTTCATCATTTTTTCGGCCGTTTTTTTTGAAGCCTCTGCGTTGGTACCTGATTGTGTTTTTACAGGTGATTGACAATCCTCACATAGTTCCATGTCATTTAATGCCTTTGTTTTTGCGGCACATTTTTTATGAAAGGCACCCTCGCAATTGCCGTTGCAATACGCAATATTGTCACTTTTCACTTTTCAGATATAAATAAAGGTTACAAAAAAATACCAGGTCTTCCAATTTGCTGAAAACATCTACAGTTCATGACAATTCTAATGGTATGCCACATGCATAACAAATCTCTAGAAAATACGAATTTTTTGCTAATAACTTCCACCCGGCCGTGAATGTAACGATTTCGATTTTTGGGAAAATTTACTTGTTTATTCAGAATGACTATTTACGCAATTGGAAAATGATGTCTAGCTCTAATTCACATTTCCTTTCTCTTTCTCTCATGGAGAGAGACTACCTGGATGTTATTGATAGGTACAGGGGTAGGTATTTATTCTGCTTTTAAGCTGATTCGGTGATTTGTTCGACGAACGCTAGTAACTGGGTCGTTCTTCTTTTTTACCTACACTAAATCGAAGGTTTTCCGTTTTTTGGGCTTTTGAACTATCGATAATTGAGGTTTCAGAGTAGAATTGAAAAAAAAAGCATTTGTTTTATTATTAGGACTATTACCTAATTATAATTTATTTTACAGCCCATTCAGTTTTTTTATTGTGTTTTTTTTTATAGCGTGACAGAGTGGTCCTTTTAAGGGGAGACCGCGTTTTAGCTTACCACTCTGTCACGCCATTTTACGAAATAATAAACAAACGTTTGAAAAAAAAATGCTGGTTAGAGAAACTGACAGATTACATAATATTGATAGATAGAAAAATATGGATGATTTTTCGAACATTATAAAACCGAATATGATTACTCTGAGATGCCATAATAAGACGAAGGACGAACTATTGTAGGTAAAAAAGAAGAACGACCCAACTATGTTCTCCTGGTCGTGAGAATGTTCTTACTTGCGAATGTTCAAGTAAATCAACACCTTTAGCGTCGCGTCGGCTACAATCAGATAAGAAGGGTAAAGTAGCATTGCATCATTTTCATGGCTTACTTAGATTAGAATAAAGACTCCTAAATATCAATAACAACTTAACCCAGGTAGTCTTGGGGATCTTATTTTAAGACCACGCTGTTTTTCGACCTTCAGGTCTTTTGTTCTAATCTGAGTAATCCATGACTATGCAATGCTACTTTACCCTTCTTATCTAATTTTGCCGACGTAACCTAGACCGCCGGTAATTAATGGTCTGCTAGTTAATTAGTCGCTATTTGACTGCCTTTGAGCTCTCACATGTTCGAAATTGTAAACCCCATCTTCCTTGTTACCTTGTTTTCGTTGAGTTTTGTTAGTACATATTTTCGTTAAGTTAGTTTGTTATTGTTGCAATGGCGGCTTACACCAACGAGGAGTATGCCGATATGTTGCTGGCTTATGGAGAAGCCCGTTCAAATGCAAGCGAAGGGAAAAGACTATCAAGAATGCTATCCAAACAGGCGTGTACCTGACCGCCGCACGTTTTCTACTACTTACCGGCGGCTTCGAGAGGCCGGTAATTTGCAGTTTCAAGAGCCTCGAGTAAACGGTGATCTACCAAATGCTGCCGTCGACGAAAGGATCCTGGACTTGTTCGACCAGAATCCCACCATAAACATCAGGGCCGCAAATGAAATGCTTAACTTGAGCATATGGAAAGTGTGGTCAGTGCTTCGGGCTCATGGAAGACATCCCTTCCCCTACACTCCAGTTCAAGGTATGTATTTACAGATTATTCAACAAAAGTGTATAATTCTCAGTATTGGTAATTTTTTACCGCTATTGCGCATTCAATTATAATGATTTCTCATGCGTGGTTTATTTGTTTTAGGCCTGGAGGAGACCGATTACAACAGACGTGTCCAGTTCTGCCGTCTGTTACTGCACGCGGATGTGGACGACGCTTTTTTTTTAAGTATTTTATGGACCGACGAGTCCAAATTTACTAGGGAGGGCCTCTTAAATCTTCATAATTTGCATCAATGGGCGCCTAAAGAAGAAAACCCACACCTCAAAAGAGCGAGATCGTTTCAACGAAAGTTTAGCGTCAACGTTTGGGCCGGCCTAATTGGCAATAATTTGATCGGACCTCACTATTTGCCAGACAACCTGAACGGCGATGTTTATTTACATTTTCTTTAAAATCATCTACCAGAATTGATCGCTCATTTGCCCATATTTCAAGGTGACCGACTGATTGTTTTTCAACAAGACGGGTGCCCAGCACATTGGAGGCTCACGGTGAGGGAGCACCTAGACAACGTGTTCCCAAACTCCTGGATCGGACGAGATGGACCCATTCCGTGGCCTGCACGGTCCTCAGACCTCACACCACTTGATTTTCATGTCTGGGGACGTGCGAAAGATTTGGTTTATGCCACGGAAGTTAGGAGCCGAGAGCATTTAATTAAAAAAATTGACAATGCTTTTCAAGTAGGTAATGCGAGCCGAAATGTTATTAAGAACGACGACTTCCGAAATTAGAATTATTTATTAATGAACAAGAATCGTGTTCATCGTATTATTCCGTTTATATTGATAAAACAGGAACAATTGAAAATTTGCGTGAGCTTTTTCAGGATATGTATGGTGAAGTTTTTATAGACAATCTAATGGCATGGTCGCTCAGTTTGAATAATTTGTAAAATTGTGATACAATATTTCATTTAGTACTTAACATCAAACACAATAAAAATCATTAATCTACGACGAATTTACGATGATCAAATAAATTGTTGTGAAAGGAATGTGAAGAGATGATAATTTCGCTAAACAAGTTTAGCTTTTCAGAGACAGACAGAGAACCGCGTGAAGTTAGCTTCGTGCATCATCGTGCCCACCGGACACTCACGCTCACGGCTGTTAATCTACGAACAAAAATATTGGGTGTTATAGTCTGTGGCTACTACTTTCGACTTAGACATTACCTCCCCCTCCTCGCCCTTTACCAGCTGTCATAATCAAGTAGCCGCCATTTTTTGAACTTGAATTTGACAACTACTGGCGAATTGATTGGCGATGTTCTTATTTATTTTACTTTACCATTACTGTTTTAGTCTTGATCGAGTGAAGTGTCGTTGATTTCTATCCGCGCTTATCCTCTCAGTTAAATTAGTAATAGTTGTGGTACCGTAGTTAAATATTATAACTCAAAATGTACTACAAGTGTTGTGTTGATGATAACTGTGCAAGTAGACGACAGGACGTTAAACTGCATAAGTTTCCCGCATCGGAGATAGGACTCCAAAAGTGGTTAGAGTGTATTAAAAGTGATCGGCTTCGTAACTTGAGCATTCGGGAAGTACGAAAACTGTTTGTTGCCATAAACACTTTGAACGTAGGTTCATTACGGAAAAATCTCGTATACGTCTCGGTGCCTATCCTACTTTGTTCTCTCAAGAAGAGATCCAAAGTGGTGTCCCGACTGTAATTCATGAAGCTGAGAATTTATCAGGTAAGCAAATTATTTCCAATATTTTTTTTATATCCTGTCTATTCCACTATTGTATACGTATTTACTTTAGTTTTAATACTTATATCACGTAACTAAGCGTATTAGGTGCATTTTAAAAATTTTGAACCTAATTTTCCATTTGTTTTTGTAAGCATGGTATTTTTTACTGTAGGAAAAAAGAAAACATTAATGAAAATGTTACAGTGTTAAAATGTACCTATTTTATTAGCATTTATATATATACAAGAAAAAAAATACCACAAGCATAATTATGAAGTAATATATATATAAAATAACTGAAATTGGATATTTACTTCATAATTATGCATGTGGTATTTTTGTACAAATCTCAAGAACTTTGGGCTACGATAAAAATACCACATGCAAAACTGACATAAAATATCTAATTTATTTAAGTGGTATTTCTTACAATAGGATATTTTTGGATGTGGTATTTGTTTATAGTTTAGGGGCATATTTTTTTCTTTTTTGCATATAAATATATGCAGCACAGTTTTACTAATCCATCACTTCAAAAATTCAATATATCTAATAATCTGCCACCTCCTAGCTTTTTAAATAGTACTAGATAGAGAGATTACTTTAGTTACATACTCTTGTTTGTTAAACAAATCTTTGAAAGCAGACTGTTGATAAGTTTTTGTTTAAAACTTTGTGAGGCATGCGTGTTAAAGTGCTTGCATTGGTTAGTCTTTAATTATCCATTAATGTACCTATTAAATCTATGCAGGTTTTAGTGTGTGCCTTTGTTATAATATATAAGTATGCAACTTTATATGCAGAACCTCCACCACCCTTTTGCAGAATACATTTATTTCATGTCTTGGCCCGGGACTTAAACTATTTCCACTCTTCTAAATCGGGTCAGCGATTTAAGTGTGAAGACAGACTGAGCTACTCTTGCATTTAAAATATATAATATTAGAATGGATCATGATTTGGAGTAATTATAGTAGTTTATTTATACATGTGAAACTACGTAAATGACTTAGTGTGATTAAATTAAATTCAATTTTGCTTTGTTAATTTTACTTTTTTACACAAAAACTGTAACTTTTTTTTCAGTTAATGTGGCTTTCGATCACTGCTATTATGATAAAAGACTGCGTCATGAAACTCATGAAGATCACACCTACTCGAAGCCCAGTTCAAGCATTGCGTTATTGGATGCTGCAGGTAACTTATTATTATAACGTACATATAAGTAGTACCTACTATTTGCTACTCTCTAATGCCTAAATAAATAATATGTTTAAACATAGCTAGTTAAAATTTTGTAAAAAAAATCTTAAAGCACTAGCGCCATCTATGATCATAATCAGCACAGTTTGAAGCCAAATTATGGTGTATATAGAATATGGAAACTTATGGCATATGGAAATTAAAAAGTGGCAATGCTGTAGTGTTGTCCCGTTTTCTTAGATTGTTTATAAAGGGACGACACTACAGTATTTCCGTTTTTAATTTCTACTCGTTTATGCTGAACTGTACTACAGGAGGTATTCAATTTAATCTAACATAAAATTTACTTCATTTCAGATCCACCTGCCGAGCAGAATCCAGTTAATCTGGAGATAGTTCCACCACAACTGCCTACAACATCAGGTATTTTTTTATTGTTTGCTTTCTCAAATATCAGTAAGTATGTAATAAGAAAAAAAAAACTTTCATTTCTATAATTGCCAGCGGCACCTAATGGATATTTCATTCCAAAACTAGTTTTGTTATTTTGTGTGTGAAATCTACTTAAACAGTCAATATTATAATTTTATGACCTTTCCTGTATTTCAGGCCTACAAGTAGAGCCATTACCAGTGCTTCAGGAAGTCCAGAACCAGCCAGAAATGTCAGCTATGCCAGGTAATCTAAATAACTGTTCTCGTTAGTGAATTAAAAAAATTGGACAAGTGCGAGTCCGACTCGCGCATGAAGGGTTCCGTACCATAATCTATAACAAGTTTGTTGTATGGGAGACCCTTAAATATTTATTTTATTTTTAGTTGTTATAGCGGCAATAGAAATACATCATCTGTGAAAATTGCAACTGTCTAGCTTGATAGCTAGACATTCCGCCGTTCCTGGTGACAGACGGACGGACAGCGAATAAGTCTCTGTAATAGGGTCCCGTTTTTACCCTTTGGGTTCGGAACCCTAAAAAGAGCAATTATTTAAAGATTTAGTGTTTATGCCAAAATTGCTGTAATTGTCATCACTAATTTGCCATTCTCAATTAACAAATAAAAATAAACTAAAGGATAAGCCTCAGATAACCAACTTTAAAGGTACCTTTACCTCCAATCTTGTAAAATGACGAGGTTGACTGCGACTTGAAGTATAATTATTGAAAGTTAAGTAAAGTAATCATAACCAATGTAAGCATTTAAGGTAATTATTATTTATTAAAGTATATCCAATAATTCTACTGCTGTCATCAATAAAAGCTTCTAGGACATTAGGTGTTACGGAGTTACTATAACCAGATCTAGTGAACAAAGTTTTGCTATCTTATTTTTCGGGATAGCTTGTTTTTATATTTGTGCTTAAATTTTTTCAATGAAGTTAATAGAGATAACATACCAAATTTAACTTACCCGACAAAATACGATTCACTATACCTGCGTATTTATTCCCATTTAATTTAATTTGGCACAGAACATTTTACTCCATCATAATCATATACTCCATCTTTTTAAAATTATCTTCCCTAGTTCGTTATTGTAATTATAGATCGTTCGTTCGATATGGAATGGCCGATGTCAAATCTAATCCTAACCTACATTATAATATAATGCTGCCATTTTATTTTTATCCAAGTGAATACATAGAAAACTAAGGCTTTAATTTCAAGTGGACGCAAGCGTTAATGGCTACTGAGCAATCTATCGCTATTTTACGTTTGTTTAATGAATTTAATAAGAATAAAGCACAAATGTATTAAGCTGTTTACGCTCATGTGAAATTTTCAGGAACAGCTCGACATGTTTCGAACAAAATTCGAGTTCGAAACATGTCGGGCCGTTGCTGAAAATTTCACGTGAGTGTTAACCGCTTAATACAATTCCAAAATATGTCTCCCGAAAGTTTTAATAAGATTAAGAATATTCTCATGTTGTAGGTAAAGTTTATTACAAACAGGCTCTATATATTTTTTTTTAAATCTTGCACTGATATAGGCAGATTTTGCGTCGTATTTATTTAATTTAGTTAAATATAACATAAATTTATAAGTATTTATTTTATTTCAGATATGCCACAAGAGAAAAGACCAGCCCTTCGGGAGATACAAAACCTACCACAACCGCTGCCCGTGACAGGTAACTAGAGTTTATTAGTTATTGAACTTAATCCAATTAACTACATAGCTGGCAAGCCACTCTAGCTACAGAAATAGGTTGTAATAAGCTTAGTGCAACGAATTTACAATACAGTTTAAGAGATCATTTTTACATTGAAAATATGCATGAAATAGGGATTGAAATATGGGTATTTGAAGGTAATTGAAGAAAAAAGGACAGTTTTATTTTTTGTATTTTTGATATAAAATTATAAATGATGAAATGAAAGGATATATTTATTTATTAAAAAACACAAGATATTAATAAAAACAATAAACAATAAACTAATATGTAACTAAGACTAAGTATATGCTAAAAACCTAAACTATTTACAAATAAAAAATTTGCCCTAAATCGCTGTCGCTCGGAAGTGTGCCCAGAAGGCTGGCCGCATTGCCACGCTGGATGGCAATGCTTATTCGCTGGGCAAAATAGTGGCCAGCCCTCTGGTCATGGGTTGCGTCAATGAGGCGCATCGACAATTCTTTGAAGAGTCGACGCGCACTTGGCCCCCACGGCCCCAGAGTTTCAACCCCAAACGCCGCAAATATGTAACTGCTACCGAGAGCAGCATATTTACGACGTTTGAGGCTTTCCGCAGACGCAGCCGCCGCGCCAGCACCATTCTTGGTACCTGGAATATGAGACGGTGCCAGGGTGTCTACACACGTAGCATCCCACACCAACGGCCGACCCATACTCCAAGGCACCAATGTCATTCCGTCAGGCCTTTTGCCATCGTCCCTAGCCAAACCGCTGGGCTCTAGGACTGCCGGCACCTTGGCGCTAACAAAGGCCCTCCGGATGACGTCATTGATACTAGCGTGGCGAGATATTCTGCCTGCACTCCGGTGGCATGAGAGGCCGTGGTGGCCAAGGCCATCGACCAAAGCTCCGCAGCGACAGCGATGAGGCTCGTTTGTTGGTGCCCCAATCCTTAAACATGTGGCTAGTCTAAAACTATTATTATCGATCAAAGTCCCTATTGTGTGTGATGGCAAGGCTTGCAGCCACAGACCGGACTCCCATTCCGCGGCAGCAAGGAGACGAGCTCGGTCTGTTGGACTACATGCTGTCTCTAAGAGATTGTTTTTTATTAGCCGACAGAGAGGCTCATCCCATTGCCTCTGCGAGCACGGGTTATCAGGTGCATCCGAGTTACCACATGTTAATGACCATAGGGGAGAAGTGGCATGAAAGAGCCAGGTTTTGAAAGAGCCACTTGCATTATTTTGGTAGTTTGAGTATAGATTTGGTTGGCAATATTATTTTTAGGTGGCAACACTGATTTGCCGTCACCCACAAACATTTGACAGTTCACCGAAACCAACAGACGCCGGTACGTCGCACCAAAGTTTTTGGAACTCAAAAGTAAGTTTTTTGCTTCATTTTATTTGTTTTTTGGTATTTTATAGTTAATAACTATAGGCAAATGGATTATAGATTCAGTTTGTGCATATATTTGGCCTTGCAGCTTCATAAAAACTTAGCTGCAAACGCTTTGATATTGTCGTTATTTTGTAGGTTATATTTATTTTTGGAACAAGTCATGAAAGAGCCGGGTGAATGGGCAATGAAAAAGCCGGCTCTTTCATAACTGGCTCTTTCATTACCTTGAAATAGATTTTTGTCAATAAAATAATATAATACTATAAACGCACATTTTATTTATTTATTGATTTAATTTTTATTGCACAAAAGAAAACGTATCGTACAAAAGGCGGACTTATTGCCATGAGGCATTCTCTACCAGTCAACCTTTGGGCAAAGCAGATAAATTGTGGGCGGTGCAACTAACTCAAACAAGTTTAAATAAACAAATACGTAGATAAATACATATATATTTTTTACATATTATTTAATTATTTGCTTCAGATATTGCATTATGGAGAACGCTGCCGCTGGTCCAAAAAAGCGAAAAAGACCTGAAAAAACGGTAATAGAGGAGGCAATCGCTGAAATTTTAGCAAAAAGTCAGTCTATAAATAAAACTGCACTTGCCTTAAATATATCAAGGGCTTATTTAGCAAAATTAGTTAAAAAAGCAAAGGATTCTGGTGAATTTCCTTATAAACACTGCCCTAATATAGGAAATAAGCGTATTTTTACATCTGACCAGGAGAACATGCTTGCGGATTATTTAAAGACTGCTTCTAAGATGTGCCATGGCTTGACTAGACATCAAACTAAGAAACTGGCATTTGATTATGCCAAGGCCAATGATATTTGCCCAGATAAATGGAAAGAAGCGGAAACTGCTAGTGATGATTGGCTCAGAGGGTTTATGAGCAGACACAAAGATTTAAGTGTGAGAAAACCTGAAAGCACTTCTCTATCCCGTGCAACAAGCTTTAACAAAAGAAATGTAGGAATGTTTTTTGAGAAAGTAAGCACTGTTTTACGCAAATACAATTTTCCTCCCCATATGATTTTTAACGCCGACGAAACAGGCTGCAGCACAGTTACCAATCCTCCTAAAGTCATAGCTGAAAAAGGTTCCAAACAAGTTGGGCAAGTTACTTCAGCTGAACGAGGAACATTGGTGACAACTCTGTTCTTTATTAATGCTGCTGGTGGTTTTTTACCGCCCATTTTTGTGTTTCCTAGAGTAAACTACAAGGATATTATGTTGAATAATGGTCCGCCTGGAGCTCTAGGCTTGGCTCAAGCTTCTGGATGGATGACCGAGGACTGTTTTATTAAAGCACTTGAACACTTTGTGATGCATATAAAGCCATCAAAGGAGAACCCAGCATTGATATTAATGGACAATCACAGCTCTCATGTGAATCTCAGAGTGGTTGAATTTGCCAGACAAAACTCAATCATCATAGTCACATTTCCACCGCATTGCAGCCATAAACTGCAACCACTAGATGTCACAGTATATGGGCCTTTCAAAACTAGATACCGCATTGCCATGAACGAATGGATGTTATCGAACCCTGGTAAAACGGTGACTATTTATCAAGTTGGGCAATTCGTAAGGGAAGCATATCTGTCAGCTTTTAGTCCTCAGAATATAACACAAGGATTTTTAAAAACAGGAATTTATCCCTTGAATTCGAACATATTTAATGAGGAAGAATTTTTATCTTCATATGTCACTGATAGACCGGATCCATCCCAGTCAAATGAAGCTAACGAGTTGAACTTGGAGGAAGAAAATATTGAAGCTAACTTAAGATCAACACCTCCGCCTTCTACAAACGCACTTGAAGCTGGCGAAGAAAATGATAAAACTGACCAGAATATCAGACCATCTCCCCGTGTAACATCTACTCCTATAGTTGATGCGATCCCGTGTTCTTCTGGGCAACAAATAATATCACCGGCAATGATAAGACCATTCTCTAAAGCTGGCCCAAGACAAAACACTACACGAAAGAGTAGAAAAATGGAATCTGCCATAGTAACCGATACTCCTGAAAAAAATAGATTAGAAGAGAAAGAAAGTAATGCAAAGAAAAACAAAAATATTGTTAAGAAAATGACTACCAAACAATCGATAAAAACTCTTAATAGAAATTCAAGAAAAAAACCGGAACATTCCCCTTTTCAAGATGACTCGTCTGATTCATCCGACTCTATCGTATTAGCTGAAGTGAAAAAAAAGGTTCGGGGCAAAAATAACTCCAAAACAAATACAAACAACGATGATTGCACAGTTTGTAGCAAATCATATGAAAACAGTGACCAAGATTGGTTTCAATGCAAAATTTGTTTTGGTTGGGCTCATGAGTCTTGTGGCATTAAGGGGCAACTGAATTTTTTTTGTAAGAAATGTTTCTAATTTTGATAAATAATGTGATATATTTAGGGTTTCTGCTCGAGAAGTCTCGAACTCGAGACTACTCGAGAAATTTGGCTTCATTCGAGACGAGATTTTTTTTCAAAGTACTCGAGAAGTCTCGAGTACCGCAACCGGTATATGCACTTTAATTTTTTGCCGTGTTATACCACCCGCATTTCGTATTTCGGCGCTTAAAACGAAGACGACGCGAAATGCGTGGCAGCGCGGGTGACGGCAATAGAAAACGGCAATAGAAAAAAGAAAAAAAAGAAAAAAAGGCAATAGAAAACGTAGACTCAGTTCCATCTGAAGTTAATTCCCAGCAAGTCACGAAAAATTTAATAAAACGAGAATTTAATATGTACGAATCGACTAAAAAACGAACACCCAACCTTGAGAGATTGTTCCAAGCCCTAATGACTGTCAAGCCTACTTCAACTGAAAATGAACGTGTTTTCAGCTTGGCAGCCAATATAGTGACCAAAGTACGGAACAGGCTTTCGGACAATTCTATAAATGCCTTAATATTTTTGAAAGCCTATTTCCAAAGAATAAATTAAGATTTTTTATTATTTACAATCAGGAAGATTCGTTATATATATTTTTACATTCATAATTTTATAGTTATAATTAAGTATATTTAGTAAATAGATCTCAATTACGTAAAAAAGATCTCAAGTAAAGGTAGGTGATTAATAGTTTAATAGACACTGATTATCAGCTGATTAAAATACTGTTAATTAATATAAGACTGTTACTTGAAGAAGTTTTTTTTATTTGTTTTAAGAAGATTTTATTTTATGTTTTTCATCATTAAATGATGATTTTAATGATGATAACCGTAAACCGGCTGATTAAAATACTGTTAGTTAATATAGTTGAGATTGTTACTCGAAGAAGTTCTTTTGATTTGACTTAAGAATATTTTATTTTATGTTTTTCATCATTCAATGATGATAACCGGCTGATTAAAATACTGTTAAGATTGTTACTCGAAGAAGTTCTTATGATTTGTTTTAAGAAGATTTTATTTTATGTTTTTCGTCATTTAATGATGATTTATGTGACTGATATGAATACAATTAATAATGGTGCAATTAAACTTACTTTTTGATATTTAACTTGTTTTATTTGGTTACATTTTGACAATTTTTACGATTTTTTTAAAAAGCCTCGAGACTCGAGAGTACTCGAGAAATTACCCTCGAGATTTCTCGAATCTCGAGAAAAATAAAAAGTCGAGAAACCAGAAACCCTAGATATATTCCATGTTCCTAACAGTCTGATTTTTATATTTAATGAATAGATAGATATTTAAGCTCAAAGTTAGCAATATTACTTTTGAAGTTCATGAGGATTGATGTTGATTTTGATAGAAGATATTATTTTTGATTTGATTTATTTTAAACTGTTATTAATAAAAATATCCGCCTATATGATAGGTTATATACTAGGTATATGATATGACTGATTAATATGATAAGATTAAAGCGCTTGTAAGGATTAGGTAGGTACTCACAATGACTGATAGAAGTAAAAAAAAAACCTGATTTTTTTTGTACTAATTAATTAAAAAGTATGTTATAATTATATTTGAGTTTTTTTCATGTCGCATTTATTGTAGTTCCTAATAATTTTCATAATTACGCGGTGTAATATAAACCGGCTCTTTCAATACTTGTAGCGGCTCTTTCAATACCGAGTTGTGATGAAAGAGCCGAATGACACTTTTTTTTAAATGCATATTTCGTAGATATATGTATATTGTTTAAGATTTTTATGTACCACATTACATACTCAGATAAATGAAGCATAACTTCAAAAAAAAAAATTATCATTTTTTTCATTGTAGGTAGTATTTTTTCCTCCGTAAAGAAAACTGGCTCTTTCATGCCACTTCTCCCCTACATTTTTGGCCTCGGTGCAGTGCGCAGCCTCCAGGACCCCAACAGAGGGGGCTAGTATTTTCCCAATGAGGCTATTGGCCATGTGCACCGAAGCCAGAAACGCAGGTAGTGCCAAGCAGGAGATTTTGCGGATGCCCAGGCCACCGAACCTAATTGGTAGGCTGGCCTGAGTCCATGATCTGTCGCCGAAAGAAAAATTGAAGATGGACGTAAGGGTTCCTTCAATTAAATGATCTAAATCTAAAAGCAGGTTAGGGTGTTTCCAAAGGTGGGAGCCGCGAAGAACATATGTGAACTTTGGAACAAAGAGACAGTGTTTTATGATACAGTACGCTGAATGTATATTAATTTTTGTCAATCGATGAGAAACTGATTTGAAATTTTGAATTTTGCTATCGATAAATGTATCAAAGGACTGATCGAAGATGGGACACCCAAGAAGGTGAAGCGATTCTTTAGTAATAATTCTGATGCCAGGAGCCATTTGTCTAAAGCTATCTATTATGTCGGTTTTGTTTGGACATGTGTCCATAATGAAAAGTTCGCATTTAGAAAAATTAAGAGAGAGCCCAATAGATTTTAACTCAGTAGTTAATTTTTTTAAATCATTGAGAACTGAAATCGCGTCTCCACCGAGTGTGCCGTCATCTAGATACCACACATTTAAGTTTGAATTTAGTTCTTTGATTATGGGATGTATAGAAAGACTAAAAATTGCTGGACCAAGTGGGTCACCCTGTTGACAACCTACAGAGGACGTTAAAACATTGGTTTTATACAATAATTTAGATGGAGAACTGTAACACTGCCAAAGGAATTTATATAAGAGAGGAATTTTGTCCTTTACCTGCGTCAACAAGGCGCCCCTATCTACAGAATTGAATGCATTGGAAACGTCCACCTTCAGTAACACTCCTCCTGCTTGGTGCTCGAGGTATGTTCGCACCGCATGGACAGCAGCTTCGCAGCCGCTCTTAGACCCAAATCCCAGTTGCACAGGCTGAAGTTCAGCACTAAGAGCACCGAGGATAGAGCGGCAACCGATTTTGGAAGCTAACCGTCGAAGAGTACTACCGACGGCAATAGGGCGAATGCCACCATCTTTTTTAGTTAAAGCGCAGAGGTTAGCGCCATATAAAATGTCTCTAATTTCGTTTGGGACTTGACCGGTCAACATGATGTTAACCAGGTCCATCAAGTCCTTTAGGAGTTTGTCGCTCGTTTCACCGCAGCCGCAGTTCAGGAGGTCTTTGAGGTGCTGCGGAGTCAGACCATCCAGGCCCCCTGCAGATCCATTTGGAAAAGACATTACTGCTCCGAGAACATCCTGTGCGGTGGCGATGAGAATTGGGTCACTTGGCTGCGGTGGGTCTGGGAGAAGGAGATCTGTGGCTGGAAGCGGATGTTTGCTGTGTAGTGCTAAAAGTGTATCCGCGTTGTCAGGAGCCACAGTGTCGTCAGAAAAGAGTAAACGAGCTGCACCTTTGATATCACCATCAGAAACTTTACCTTCAACTTTTTTAAATATGCTGTTATTTATATGCGTATGTGTATCGGCAGTGGGATAGAAAGGAACAGAAACGTCACCGGAGCAATGATTTTTTATTATTTTAGTCAAAGATTTTTGATTTTCATCCGATTTTATGAGTAGCACTTTGAATGAAAAAGTTAGTAACAGTTCCCAACTACGCGATGAATTGTCTAAAATAATGGTTCTAATCGTGTCACTTAGAAATTTTGAAACAGAAACACGGGCTCCCCGTGGCACCCGTTTCAAAACTGGCTTTGAATTTTTGAGGTCACTTAGGATTTGCCAAAATGGTATTGCCGGAGTAGGTACCTGGTTAAGAGACGGCGAGGCGATTGGCTGTGAGGGCGGCGTGGGATGTGTGGTCTGGGTCTGGATTTGAGAGTGTTTTTTAGCAATATGTATGTGTAGGCCTTTAGGGCCTTTGAAAAAACGTGGTTCTGGGCAATCTGGGCACCGAACAAGACTTTGGGTAGGAGTGGGATAAGTTGGATGGGACATTGATCATAAGTTTAAACAAAAAGGAAAAAATAAAGCTTAAATCAATATGTCTAAGAAAATAGCAAATTGTAAAATTAACAACTACTTATCTATATACATAACTATATATAATTAAAAAGTATAAAAACAAGATGATTTAACTCAGTTCAGGAAACCACTGGAGTGCGCACAAGATTAACACATTCACATAAGAAAGAATTGTAAATAAATATGTCTAACCAAAGCGACTTACTGAGGTGTTTTTTAAGTCCTCAATCTTTGTTCATATTCTGGTTATCACAAATAGGGGCTTCAAAACAATGCGTCAATTCGATGCATATCACATTAGTTATTATAATAAATATTGAATTGTAAAATTGTAAACACGTAAGAAAATTTTGTTATCCGGTGTCTTGACATCGTCATTTCGCTCGGGGCGAAGCACGCAGGCCCGCGGTGCAGTCCTTCATGTGTAAAGAAGGATGTGTCGGGTTGTCTATATCCCCTGATTATTTCAGGGATGTTCGCAAGAGTTGAAACTTATAGTAAATTAATTAAATTTGCGAAAATGAAATAGCGCGCCACTAAACCTCGTAAGCGTAAGGCTGGAGCAAAACGTCGACGACGTGTGGTCCAGAGAGTGGCGGATTTACCGGAGGAGTGTCGCAGTATTTACGAGGAATACAAAAAGTCAGTGAAGCAGCTGGACTTTATGAAAAGGGCTGAACGTGCCAGGGAATTCAGGGAAAGTGACTTATTTGAGAAATTGACATCGAAAGTAAATCCCGTCGCAAAAAAGCTAATGTGGCTACAAATCAGCCAAAGCAACAAGAAAATAAAAGGCAGACGATTTTCTGACGAAGAAAAAATGATTGCCTTATCTTTATATAAACAAAGCCCAAAAGCTTATAGATTCCTGAGGAAAATATTTATTCTTCCCTCAAGAAACACACTAATTCAGGTGATATCGTCCTTAAATGTGCAACCTGGCATCAACAGTCAAATTTTTGACGCTATTAAGGATCAGGTAAACTATCATTTATACACATAGGCCTATGAAATATTAATTTACCTACTATAGTATTCTACCGATTTTTTACTATAATTATTATTTATTACTTTATGAATACGTACACTTCTTTTGTAAATTAAATATAATATCGGATTTTTAAAATGATCTATGGCACTAACCAAAAAGCTGAATGTCCAATGGAATTTTAAGTACCTACATCACGAAACTTAAGCAATAACAACAGTAAATATTCACAATTAAGTTTCATATAGCCATTTTTTTTGTTTCAGGTTGACAATTGGAGCGAGGCAAAGAAATATTGTTCAATAATATTTGATGAAGTATCCCTTGAGCCCGGCGTAGACTATGACAAAGTCAAAGATAATATCGATGGCTTTGTACATTTAAAGGAGAAGAAACCCCAATTTGCCGACCACGCTTTGGCGTTCATGGTTCGAGGCGCAGTCCACAAGTGGCAACAGCCTATTGCGTATTACTTTTGCGAAGGCTCGACTAAAACGGATGAACTAATAGTCATCCTGAAGGAAATAACGAATGCCGTTATTGACACGGGCCTACTGCCTGTTGCATTCATTTGTGACCAAGGCCAATCATTTCAATCTGCCTTGAAACGCCTCAGTAATGATACGCAAAGGGAACGTAATGAGGCTCAAAATCGCACTGGTAAGTTTTAATCTTAATTCACAGAATTAATATAGAAGTAAAAGTATTTTTTTTAATTAATGTATTTTTTACAGGTGATAATATCATAACATTGAGAGGGCATCACATAAATTTAATATTTGACCCCCCTCATCTCATAAAAGGGATCAGAAATAATTTTTTGACAAAGAATCTAAAGTTCGAAGGAAAAATATGTAAATGGAGTGACATTGTCGACATATACCAAGCGGATTGCAGAACTGCGGTGACCCGATTGGTGCCGAAATTAAACGACACACACGTGATTCCTGGAAAAATTAATAAAATGAAGGTAAATCTGGGGGCAAACCAGTGCCCCCGCCAATTCAAGCATTATTTATTCTCATAACAACTTGTCCTTTTATGGCACATTTTCAAATCCCACATGTGACGTATTTATTCTACTAGAGATGTATTTATTCGCACCTGCCTAAGTACAGTTTTCCTGAAAACCGATGAAACAAAGTCACCAGAGCTATTTTGTAAATCATATAGATAGGATAGATAACAAAATACATAACACATCTTTCCTTTTATTTATCTTTGTTTAAAATATTATATTAGTATACATGTTCAGTGTAAATGGAACATTTAAGTTTTTAAGTTGTCTAGTGCTCTTGGTACCTACTGTTGCTACTGCTGTCTTAACAATACTGTCTTCACCATACGGGGCCCGTGCCCAGGGCCCCCATTCTCAGGGGGCCCCGAAGGACCGACAATTTCTCTCACACAATAAATGGTAATAAGTACTTAGTAAAAAAAATGTAGTTATTATAATTCGCTTTTTTTACTTTCCAAAAGGGCCCCAGCCTGGTTTAAGACGGCCCTGTGTCTTAACTATCAATTTTTTGGAGGAGTACGTTTTAGGTGTAAAATATTGATAAGCAGAGCCCGTTCTGGCTCCTCGGAAGACGAACATAAATGATATACTTAAATATTGATGTAACTTTAATCCGCCAAAATTGACAATCTAAATAATAATATTATTTAGATTAACAACCGTCTAATTGTTGAAAAATAAATAAAAGATGTTATTAAGTATATGTTGCGATAAAAATGAATGTCGATATTTTCCATTACATTTATTTTTGTATCGTTTATTTCCAGGTCAAGAATTGTACACAAGTGTTGAGCCATAGTATGGGGAGAGCCTTGGCATACACAGCAAAATTCCGTAAGTTCCACGCAGGCCCTCACGTAAACTAGATGTATTAAACTATAATTTAACTCAACTAATAAACTATAAGTCAACTCTCTTCAAGTCGAGAGTGAATAGGCATCTTCTAGCCAAGCATGCTCCATCTTAGGCCTTATTGTCACTTAACATCAGGTGCAATCAAGGTTAAATGCATGTCTATTTAGAATTAAAAAAAAATACTAACATAAAAACAGTATAGATACGTTCAGTACAGATAGTATAGAGTAAGTTTGTCCCGTTATTTTCTTATCCGTACCTTGCCACAATCTATTCAGTCGGCATACCTAATTAATTGTGTTGGCAATTGGGATAACTTAAAGCAGGTGATAAAATAGTTTAAGTCATGCGTAGAAAACAAATGATGTTCTCGAACGGCTGAAACGATTTTTTACTTTCTAGCAAAAATAGTCGATTAAGCTAAATAAAACGTTGAGCTTTTTCTTTCTTGAACGCAGCCGAACCAATTAAAGTTTATTATAATTTAATTAAGTTCAATCGTATTTAAACATAGTTAGACTATATTAGTTATTTTCTTTAAATAGGTTTTGATAAAATCCGTGTTATAGAATACGCATGGGAATATTTTTAATGATAAGAAAATACTTAAATATTTAATCATAATCATAATTATTTAAATATTTTAATTTGCAGCAAGTTATCCGGATTTGAGAGAAGTGAGTAGAACTGCAGGAAACACAGCCGAAGCCGTATTATTCTTCGACGAGCTGTTTGATTCAGCGAATGGGGCCTCTCCAAGCAACAAGTACACGCGAGGAAAATTATTAAGGAGAGCCGTTACGGAAACTTCTCCGCATCACGAATTTTGGAGAAGCGCCATAGAAAAACTAGAAAAAATTAATTACCTCGACGAAAAGCGTGGGGAAGTATCTGTGACTTCGATAAAAAATTGGATAATAACATTAAAAATTTATATGAGGTTGTGGCAATTCTTTAATAGTAAAAATATAAAAATTATGCGTCCGAGATATTTAAACTCTGATCCCATCGAAAATTTTTTTGGTCAGGTACGGGCATATAATTTCAGAAATAACGATCCAAATTGCCACAACTTCGTAAGCACCTTTAAGTCACTGCTTATAACTAGATTTCTCCGTTTTCACTCGGCGATTGAACTAAACGAAGACCAGAGAAGTATTCAGGAACGAGCACGGCGTGAACGTCTGAGTGTTCACTCGCGGGCGTATACTGCGGGGTGGGTGGTCAGGAAGGTCATACAAAAAATAAAGTGTCGAGATTGTATGACCGACCTGACAACTGATGAAGGGTCAATTCACCAATGGATATGCGAAAAAGAATACGAGTCAGTCAAAAACAAAAAGCTTACCTACCCCTCAGAGTATGCTGTGCGGCATTTCGGCAATATCGTGAAAGAGACCAACAAATACTTGGAGACGAAGCCCTATAGGAATAACATCACTAAAGAAATAAAAACACACATTCTCTCCAAGTATTTGTTGGTTTTTGTAAACTGCCAAATTCATACAAATATTGTCCAAGAGTACTTTCTCCTAATTACAATTAAATTTGCAGTGTTTAATTGGTGCAGTAAAATTAATAAAATTTTAAAAGGCACAGAAATATCCCATATACAACAGAATTTGCCGCCGATGCAACAAAAGGCTTTAGATAAGTACAAGAAAAAATTAAAATATAAAATGAAGTAATCTGAATATCGTTGTTTTATTTTGGTTTCTCCTGGTAAAGCATAACCATAAAAATATGAAATTTCCCCTGGAGCATGTTTACAATCAGCTCCTTTGCCTAAAATTAAAAAAAAAAGAACTGTCAAAGTCGAAAGTAGTGAATCCCTATTGGCCAAATTGGCTCTATGGCAGTTGTGCGTCTGATTACGTTAGTATTAGTCTGTGCTCAAGCTCGCAGTGGTACAGACACCACGCCAGCGCCCCATCACACTAATTCCTACGGGTGTGCACATACGCTGTCCTGCTTACGCGTAACCGAGTTGTCTTCGTGTTAGTTCCGGCTACCTTCGTGAGCGTCGGTATTTGCGCGCTCGCTCACGCGCACCTGAATCGGCTATTGCTAGTCCTCTCGCACGTTTCATGAACACTAAATACTAATATTAATCTTATTATCGACCGATCTCGTCTCCTGTTGAGCGTCATTTTTATAATTTCTTCGCATACAAACAAGTTTATATTGTTCAATTTCTATATTATAATGAACCCACCTCTAGTAGGTGTGTGTGATTCTGCAAACACAGTCGGGTACAAGACAGATGTGGACATTTATTCCACAACATCCAATATACATACAAAGGTGACATGCTGTGTTACCGATAGCATTACTTGCGATTTGCCACAATTTCAAATAAATATAAAAAATATTAAAATACCTAGCCACATATTGCTAGCTGACCCGGAGTTCGTTGAGTGTCAACCCATAAGTATGCTTTCAGGCTATGATATATTTTTCAAGATTTTGGGATGCGACCAGATACCCTCCAGGATTGTACTTACATGATACTTCGTATGGCTATATTATTGCAGGCAGGATGCCGCATACCGGCACTAAAAGGCGGTCCGACTGGCAATTTCTGTGGTCATGTGAGTGCGCACTCATCAGAGCTCATCGATGACAAGGCATCAGTTAACACTTTCGACACCAACAGCGCGGGGACCGGGCGCTCGTGAACTTGTTCGGAGGCCGGCCAGCCCGGTGACCGGGTTGATGCTGTAGGGGTCGGCTCCCCCGGTTTCTGGGATGTGTCTTGCTTTTTTGTCTGGTTGCGAAAGTGTTAACGATTGGGAAGCTATAATGAAAAAATTTTGGTCATGTGACAGTGTACCAGAAACCTATCGAGAAGCGACAACAGAACACCAGCTAGCAGAAGATTTTTTTTCAAATTCTGTCGTCCTCGAACACAATAGGTTTCAGGTAGACTTGCCCTTGAAGCAAACATTCGATGATTTAAACATGGGACATTCATTGTCACGAGCACACAAGCGATTTGAAAAAAATCCTGTACTGTTTCAAACATAAAAGGATTTCATTGCAGAATATCTATATATCGTTGGGGCATGCTCAGTATGTGGACATAAGCAAGTACGACTTGGAAGGTGGTAAAGCCTATTTTCTACCACACCATCCAGTCTTTAATGAAAATAGTAAAACAACGTGGGTTAGAGTTGTATTTGATGGGTCTATGAAAACTGATCTCAACGATATATTATTGAATGGTCTAGTTGTACAGAACGATCTGTTTAGCATTCTGATCTTGTTCAGACTACATAAATACATACTCATTGCAGACATTCAAAAGTTATTCAGACAAACTAAACTAAACCCTGATCACTGCGCGTTGCAAAATATTCCCTGGAGGGGCACTCCAACAGAAAGTATTAAGTTCGCATTCGCATTTTTAACAATCTTCCTGCTGATATTAAAGGTATAGAAGATAGCAGTTTTAAAAGGAAGCTAAAGGGCTGGTTATTAGATAAGTCATTTTATAACTTAAATGAATTTTATAATTCTTAAATTTTAATTAAATTTATGATAGGTAGTTATTAAGGCCATTAAACATTGTATGCCCGGAGGGGTAACTGTTGGAACTTATATTTAATGACACCACCATGTACCTACACAGTATTAAATAAAGATTTTCTATTCTATTCTATTCTAAGTGTATTCAATTACAAACAATAACATACGGATTAAAAAGCTCGACTTTTCTCTCGGCAAGGTGTTTGATCGAATACCCATTAGCCACACAAGTTCTTATAAGAAATACGTACGTTGATGATGTCAACGCGGGCAGTAACGACCTAACTCAATTAATAGAGACAAAACGTCAGCTGACGGACCTGTTAAAGCTGGGTGGATTCGAGCTGCACAAATGGTGCGCCAATAACAAGAAAATATTAGCGGATGTACCCACACAGCTTCAAAACGTGTCCGACGTTGATTTCTGTCATGGTGATGCAGCAATAAAAACTGTAGGCATTACATACAAGATAAAAACAGACACTTTGAACATTAGTTGTCCCAGAGAGCTGCCATGCGAAGCAGACAGGTACACCAAGCGCCAGGTTCTCAGTCTGATAGGAAGGTTCTTTGATCCGCTTGGATTGGCCGGGCCGATCGTGGTAGCGGCCAAGCTACTCATGCAAAAAACATGGCAACTAAAAATTTCCTGGGACTCTTACATCCCAGATGATTTAGCGAGCGAATTCAGTAAGTTTCTGCAGAGCTTAAACATGATGCAAGTCATCTCGGTAAACAGGAAGATAAATACACAAAATATAGAGCTAGCCGAGTTGAAAGGTTATGCAGATGCTTCGGCCAAGGTTTTAGGCTGTTGCATTTATTTTAGAACCATTGACAAGGAAGGTAAAGTAGAAGTTACCTTGTCGTGTTGTCGCGCCAGCGGCATAATATGTGAAACTTTTTAATATGTAACACCTGTTGTTCCATATTTTATGTAAATAAATATATCATTCATCATTCATCATTCATTCATTCATTCATTCATTCATTCGTGTTCCAAATCTAGGGTTAATCCCATAAAACCCTTAAGTATCCCTCATTTGGAGCTCAACGCAGCATTATTGTTAGCGACATTGATGCGCAAAGTCTACGATCAGATCTCAGGGCTCGGACTGAATGTCCAATTTCACTTGCACTCCGATTCACAGGTTGTACTGGCATGGCTCAGGACAGAGCCTGCGGGATTGTCTGTCTATGTAGCCAACAGAGTAAAGCAGGTCAATGTATTGACGAATGGAGCCGCATGGTCGTATCTTAACACAGCAGACAATCCTGCTGACTGTTTGTCGAAGGGGGTTGAACCTAATATGCTCAAAAATGTGCAACTGTGGTGGAATGGCCCACAAAATTTAAGAGACCCAAGCCACAGGTACCATAATGAGTTTCAACTTCCCTCAGAGCTCCCAGAAACGAAAGTTTGTAACACTGCCACTATCTCTAATCAAAAGTTTGATTTACTGTCAAAATTATCATCGATTCATAAATTAAAAAGAATTGTAGCCCTCATTTATAGATTCTACAACAATTGCAAAACGCAAATCGTGGCCAGAAAGTTCACAAGAATAAGTTGTAAGGAGTTAGACTCGGCAGTAAAAGTCATAATTAGGGCCACTCAAAGAGAACATTATATTCACGAGACAGAGGCACTGTTGCACAACAAGCCTATCAAATCAAACTTAAAAAGGTTAAATCCATTCATTGATGCGAAAGGAGTAATGCGTGTAGGAGGTAGATAACAGCAAGCGAACTTGCCTTACTACCAAAGGCATCCGATTATTTTACCAAAGAAGTCTAATATCACCAAGCTCATCATTAGTGATGAACACATAATGTCGCTGCACGCACATGCAAAAATTATTATAGGTAATCTGAGTCAGAGGGAATTATCTGGCAGATTGTAAAAGAGTAATAAAAAACATTGTTCACAGATGTATAACATGCTTCAAATTAAAGGCTAAAGCTAGCCAACAACTAATGGGTTCCCTACCTGCCCATAGGGTAACGCCTCATAGGGTGTTTGGTAAGGTGGGAGTTGATTTTGGGGGTCCGTTCTCAATCAAAATGCACGGAGTCCGGAAACCTATCATTTACAATGCATATAAAGCATTATTTGTTTGCTTCACAACAAAGCTATTCATATTGAGCTCGTCTCTAATCTAACAACCGAGTGCTTTTTAGAATGTTTGACCTATTGACCGCCAAGTGGTCTAGCAATTTACCGTGCCACTGACGCCAGAGTAAAAAAAAAAAGATGTGCCCCAAAATCAACAGGGATTGAAAAATACTTGTAGCGGTTAGAATTGCAAAGTTTTTGATCATTGAAATTTGGACGGCTGTGGCCGACGTGGCGTCAGGGGCACGATTTTTTGTTGACGGACACAGCCGACTGTGGCGGTCAAAAGGTTAAAAAGATTTATCTACGCACATATCATTAGTGCTCTAAAATGCGTTCAGAAATCGTAGGAAATGACCAGCATTATTACAACCAATTTTACTATATGATTTTTTTTTGTCTGTGGTAGTAGGTAAAATCTGTACTGTAATATTATTACAGTACCGATTTTTGTAAGGTTACGAGTTTAAATTAGGAACAGCTGTCAAAACACAAGTTGGTCTCTATTCTAGTATCCATAGATATTAATATTGTTATCGATACGAAACGTCAATTCAGTATGTTTTTTTTTATAAAAACCGCACGACATTTGATCTCGAGTGACATGAGAATATGAAGACATTCGTTTGTATATGATTTAGAAAAAAAAACATTCGTCTTGACGGAGGTTCGAATTGCCGCCATTATTGTTGTCATTTGTTTGTTGGTTCTTTGCTGTTACGAAAGTAGAATTGTGAAAAGTTTATTGTTATTCACATTTTAGTTGAAAATATTGTTTCAATGTAAATGTAAATTACAACTATTACAATAAATAATCTGTTTATGTATTTGTTCAGATTTATTTCTTACTGCATTAGTATATGTGTTAGATATTTTACAGGTAGCACTAGTGGTGCCGGTCATTTCCTCATGGCTTCTGAACCCATCTTAGAGTACTGTGAAGGTTGTGCTTCACAGTTGGTGCTAATTGGCTACCGACATAAAAGTAAAGTTGTTTTATATTTAGAATAAGACGCGTGACATCCGTCAATGAAATAAAATGTAGTAGTTAGTCTTTCCTTGGCCTCCGGGCAATAAAGTAATTCAACGTACCTCTGCTCTTTTAATATACCACTGACCGAACCCCCCCTAACATGTGGTGGAGGTGCGGAGGTGTCTCGGAAAAGGCAAAGAAAAGACAGCTTTCATTTGTCAATCAGGTCTATATTCATTTAAAAAATTACCCATGGGATTGATAACAAGTATGGCTCATTTTCAGAGAGCAATGGACACAGTTTTAGCGGAAATGAAATACAAGAATGTTTTGGTATATGTTGACAACATCATTGTGTATGCAAAGACATATAAAGAGTTTTTAACAGCTTTGGAAAATGTTTTGCGAAGATTTCAGAAGGCAAATTTAACTTTGAAGCCGACGAAGTGTAAAATTGGGTTCGCAAGCTTAACAGTATTAGGACATACTGTGTCGAAGGAAGGAATTGGTCCCGACATGGAGAAAGTGAAGGCAATGCAAGATGCAAAGCCACCATCCAACTTAAAGGAACTAAGATCAGTATTAGGTCTATTTTCGTATTACAGAAAATTTATTGACGGATTCGCTAAAATAACATTGCCTCTGACAGAATTGACGAAGAAAGGACGTAAATTTGAATGGTCAACAGAAGCGCAAAAGGCCTTCAATATAATGAAAACAAGATTTGTGAAGCTCCAATACTTAGATATTTCACAACAGATGAAGATGCGACAACGAGATTGTATATAGATGCATCTGATAAATCTTTGGGAGCATGTATTATGCAAGGCAAATCAGATCTACGGCCAGTAGCATTCGCTTCGAGGAAATTAAGCGACCCAGAAAAACGTTATACAATAACGGAGAAAGAATGTTTAGGTCTTATATGGGCCTTATCATATTTTAAACAATATTTATGGGGCATGGAATTTGAAGTATTTACGGATCACAAGAGCCTGGTATGGTTACGATCACGTAGAGACATGAATGGACGTTTGGCGAAATGGGCTTTAGCTATACAACCGTGGAATTTTAAAATAATCCATTGTAAGGGAAAGGATAATATTCATGCAGATTACCTAAGCAGAAATCCCCTCTACAATGAGGAAAAACCAGAAGAGAATATCACACCGAATCAGGACGACTTATGTTTGTATAGCTTTGAAAAAATAGATTTATTACAGAGACAACAGGCTGACGAGGAATACAAAAATATATTTGAAAAGTTATCAAATATGAACCAATATAAAGGTTATCACACGAAACGGAATATTTTATGCAAGAAAGTATGGGTTAATAACCAGCTGAAAAGTGTCACAGTTTTACCAGAAAGTTTATTTACAGAATGCATGGCAGAATTACATGATAACACATGGAGTGGAGGACATTTTGGCTTATTTAAAACTCTAAGAAAATTCAAGAATCGCTATTATATTCCGAATGCAGAAAAGAAAATAGAAAATTACATAAAATCCTGTACAAAGTGTCAGGAAAAGAATATTTTACACCAGAGGGCGCCACTGCAAAATGTGAAGATTCAAAACTTTGGTCATCGAATAGCAATGGATGTGCTTGGCCCATTCTGCAAATCAAAGGACGGACATAGATATGTCATTGGGGCTATAGAATACATGAGCAAATTTGCCATTTGTAAAGCAGTACCTAGAGTCACAGCGGAGATTATCGCACAGTTTATTGTCGAGAACATATTCTGCACCTTCGGGGGCATCGAATCAATAATCACAGATCGAGGTACAGTCTTCACTTCAAAACTGGTGCAAAATACAATAGAAGAGTTTGGTGGTCGACTTCTTCATACGACGGCATACCATCCACAGGCGAATGGCTTAATAGAAAGATTCTTCAAGACATTGACAACAGCCATGTCAAAATGTATACAAGAAGATCAGAAGGACTGGTCGTCAGCATTACCAAGAATTGTCTTCTCATACAATACTTCAGTTCAAGCATCTACAGGCGTCGCGCCATATCATATAGTTTTTGGAAGGGAGCCATATTTTAATCAAGATTTGAAGCTAAGAATTCATGAGGAAGAACAAACTACATTAAAGAAGAAAATGAACTACATACAAGATTTATCAGAGAAAGCAATGAAAAATATTGAAAAGGCTCAGCGTTCACAAAAACTACAATATGACAAGAAGACAAAATCAGTTCAATATGAGCCTGATGATTTGGTCATGATTATAAAACCAAGACGGTTGACTGGAAGAAGTTTAAAACTTTGTAGATTATTTGTAGGACCATATAAGATTGTTCACCGATTGTCTTCATTGAATTATGTGGTACAAAAACTCACTCCTAATGGTCGTGCCAAGAATGTGATAATTCATGTTAACAGATTAAAGAAATTCTTTAATCGTTAATTCTAATTAATATAAACAATTCTATACTTCTAGGGTGTAAATAATAAAACTATTATTTTTCAGAAATTTTTAATTCAGGTTGACTGTACATGTGGATGCAATGCAATGCAATGTACTTGGATGCAATTGTGTTTGTTGCATTTATAATTATCACCGTTGTAAATATAATTTAATTTCTTTATTTCTTTCTACTATATTTCAGCTCCATTTCTAGGATATTACTATAGGAAGCATAATTTTTTATTACTTGCACTATAAATTTATTGCACTATAAATTTATTGCACTTTGAATTGATTGCACTTTCAATACCTTTACTTGAGATGATTTTAACTTATTACTTTCACGGAGTTCCAATGGTTAATTATAACACTTTGTTTCCAGCATTTTAATTTGTGTATACTAATATGTTTTTCTTTTTCATGTAATCCTACACTGCAAGGGCCATAGCTGTCCCAGTTCCTCGGGATTTCAGCTGCTGGTGTGACTGAATGCCTCGCGCATTCATCCTCCAGGGGCGGCAGGAACATGAGGTCTTGGCCGTGGTGCCAAGGACTTCATGTAACCTACATCGGGCCAACTGCAGACTGAAGATTGTTATTTTTATTTTTATTTGTTGTTGCGTCTGTATTAATTTAATAATTTTTAACTAGGAGTTAGGTAGGGTCTTAATAAAATTAACTTTCGTTTCGTGTCTTATTAATAATTAATTTTTCGACAGTGACATAGCATTTTGACATGTCAATATGACGTGTACTGCTATGGTCTATGGTCGTAAAATCAATTATATGGTAAAGGTTTTTTATTTAGAACTGATACAAGTATCTAGATTAAATTGGAAATTTAATCCAGATATTTTTTTTTTTTAATGGTACGGATTTTTGGGACATATCTAATATGTTCCAGGAGTCTAATATAAAGATAGTGATAGACGGTTGTCACTATTTGTTAGTTCTGTATGGATGTTTGAGACAAGTGTCATAGACAATGTGTCAGGCATCTAATATAAGGGCAGTGACATATCGTGGTACAATTGTTTGGAGCATGCGACGTGTGTCATATGTCATACTCCAGGCAGTTAAGGTGGGAACATTCGATACGATTTAATCGGGTTAGCCGGTTTTACACTAGGCGATTAAATTGTTGAAGCTTGATGTATCGAATGGTCTATGCTTTATTAATTAGTCGAATAACATTCGGGATAAGTTGGTGCCTTGCCTTTTTAGCAGGTTTTTTGTCAAGGCAAAGCCAATGTCAGACAACATGTCAGATTACGTAACATGCCATAGGCTAGTGTCTGTTCATGTCCTGACCCTGGTTATCTCTTAGCAAGAGACCATCTGGGTATGAATGTATGGGTATTCCTGCATAGGCAGGGACCTCTAATATGTTAGGCAGGAGTAGTTTTGTCTAGCGTTTATATAGTAAGACGAATGTCCCTCGTTTATCCCGAGACGGCGGGAAATGTGAAGGTTGTGCTTCACAGTTGGTGCTAATTGGCTACCGACATAAAAGTAAAGTTGTTTTATATTTAGAATAAGACGCGTGACATCCGTCAATGAAATAAAATGTAGTAGTTAGTCTTTCCTTGGCCTCCGGGCAATAAAGTAATTCAACGTACCTCTGCTCTTTTAATATACCACTGACCGAACCCCCCCTAACAGTACTTATGATATGTGTGTAGATAAAGTAGTGTATGCAACTGTACATAATTAGGCCTTAAAACACTCGTGTGATCCTATTATGAAACTCGCTGACGCTCGTTTCATAAAACCACACTCGTGTTTTAAGGCCTCTCATTATGTATCAGTTGCATAAACTACTATTATTGCGCGTAGAAATAGGCCTTCAGTAATTTACTGTGACAACGCATCGACATTTAAGGGCGCGCAAAATCAACTCCACCAGTTATATTTATTGCAAAATAGTAGAGATCATCAGGACGTAGTTTCAAACTTTGCAACGGAGAGAGGAATAGAATTTAGTTTCGTACCAAGTTACTCCCCAGTGTTCGGAGGACTCTGGGAGGCCGGAATTAAAGGAGCAAAGTACCATTTATAAAAAGGGTTGTAGGCCAACAAGTACTTACCTACGAGGAGCTCAACTCCGTAGTAATACAAGTAGAAGGTGTGCTAAACTCCAGGCCGCTACTCCCTTTACATGGCATCGATTCCGATGATACGTCTTACTTAACACCAGGCCATTTCCTTACAGGGGCTTCTCTATCCACCTACCCTGAACTTGACGTTACAGAGATACCCATCAACAGGTTATCTTTCTGGAAGCAGTGCACAAGAATAGTTCAATGCTTCTGGAAGGAATGGTCAAAACAATACCTAACACAGTTGCAAAGCAGACCAAAATGGCATAAAACGGAACCTAATATTTCTAAAGGAACCCTAGTATTATTGCGGGAGATTCATGCCCCACCACTAACGTGGAAGACTGCCCGAGTCGTAGAAACCTTTCCCGGTACGGACGGGAAGGTCAGAGCTTTATCTGTAAAAACAAGTAAAGGCACAATTATTCGCACTAGTGTAACTCAGGTATGTGTACTTCCCATCCACGACGATGATACTCACAATTTGTTGTCTTCTCAGGTGGCTTGTTTGTCAGTGCATGGCTCGCACGGCGGTCAATAAACGTGCATATACAGGCTAAAATTTAAACTCCGTATCAATTTAAACTGTATCCTGCCGTAGGCCATCCTAAGATGCATAGCAATAATTGTTATGAAGCCAAGGCTAAATGGTCAGTGAACTTAGTTATATTTAGTAGTTAGTTTTTGTGTAATTTCAACTTGTGTCCTGCCGTAGGCCATCTAAAGATGCATAGCGGTGACTGCCATGATGCCAAGGTTGGCACAATTAATTGTTGTAGTTTTAAGGTTAACATAAGAAGCTTAAGTTGAGAATGTCATATAAACATGATAAGTAGTATAGATTTTCTGTATCAAATAATATAATGCCTGAAATTGTCCAAGCCTTGTAATTAGTATCAAATACTGCATTGTATGCAGGTGTTTTGTTTGCTCGTCCAGCAATTTACATATGCTTGCTGACTTATTAATATTTAAACGTCCTTTTTTTACTAAACAAAAATGTTTTCCATCTCATTGTTTAATTTCATCAAGCTATTGTTTTTTTTTTCTTTACACTGATCTTTAATCATGGATAGGGAATCAAGCACTGTAACAGCAGCACAAAGCATAATACAAGGCAATGTAAGAATATGTACAGTATAATCTCACTCAATCCACACGCACACCTAGTTATGATGGTTTTGTATTATATGAGATCTCTACGAAGTACCTAAGCCCTGGAGCTTTTTCTTATTTCATTATTTCATGAACCGAAACATTTTACTGATAAATTTTTATTTTTTTAGTTTTGTTTTCATCGCATGTGTGATGAAAAACGTCGTACGTGACTCTGGTGGAAAGGAATTACAAACTCGTGTCATTAAAGCCTTCGGCTTCGGGCTTCTAATAGACACTCGTTCGTAATTCCTTGTTTACCACCCTTGTTACGTAATGTACTAATCGTTGCATCTACCATGGCATATTTACGACATTTTTTAAATATCGCGTTTTAGGGAATGGTAAACTGGTTTTTATTAAAGGTACACTGAGGTACACGGAAGGTACAATGTAACTTCGTACATTTTGCTGGAAATTATACTAGATTTCATAGGTCCATCACAGTGCCGTATAATGTATATTTTACATATAGTTGAGTACGTCCAGATTTTACCACAAATATCAAAGGTCAAACCATAGATGTAAAAATTGAGATCAATCATCGTTATCATCGTTTGATTAGTAAGGCGTTGTTAAAAGTTAGATAGCTTCCAACCAGCCGCATTTTTTTTTAGCGTCCAATGAGGAAACTACGAATATAGCCGGATTTCTCACTATTCCACTGTTGCTGAACACTGCGGCAGTCCGCCAAAAGAAGAAGCGAGGTTTGGGTGCAAGTTGGAAGCCCAGCAAAGTGGAAGTAAGGGTAGGTTTCATAAAACATGTCAGGTCCAGTGCAGAAATTACGACCTTAGAGTTACCGCACTACAAAAAATCGATACTTTTTTAATTGTTGCGAACAGATTGGTAATGTATGAAAAACAGTCTGCCGCATAAGCACGCAATTGATACATGCTAGGTACAAAGTAATAGGTATGGGCTTTAAATGCGGAATTGACACATACCCTGTATGTAGTATACTAGATCTAATTATGTACAATGGATGCTGATTATCTTGTACAGTCGCCATCAGATATATCGCAGCATATTATAAGGCGTTCATAAATATCTGAACATGTCTGTAACGCCCAGTCAATAAGAGTCGTGTTCAGATATTTATGAACGCCTTATATCCTGCGATATACCTGATGGCGACTGTAAATCCTAAAAATAAAAACCCCATTGAAACAGGGACCCGCCCGGTATCCCCTTCGAGGGTATTTAGCAGGGTTTTTCATAAGGCTTTGCTAACCAAAGCCATTGCCAGTCGCGTTCAGTGCGCCAAGCGACATAGACGCATTGATGAGTAATTAAATATTAATTGGACATTAGCGCGGCCCGGCCGCTGCTTGCGAATCGACGCGATGAGTGCCTCCAATCAGAGTCAACCCGTCGTGAACGATTTCCTCGCCTTTCTGCAGCAAAAGGAAAAGCTGCAACTGGAAGGCAAGATGGATGCGGTGACCGCTGTCCAGTTCAGTTCGCGGGCATCGAGTTTCACCGTCGAAGACATCTGCGAAGCGAAACAGGTTTTGTGCCAGTCCCTTGGGATTTTCGGCACATATGTACCTCACCGGAAAGGAAAGGGGACGAAAGTAGAAAGAAGACCCTTGCGGATGTAAGTAATGAAAATCCTAAGGGAGAACCAAGATCGGATTCCGGAGTTTGTGGCGACGGGTGCCCCTATCCTGCCGTCTCATGTTCCGGATAGTATCGACGTAAGCTGCTTGTATAAGGACATCGTGGCTCTAAAAACAAGTTTAGCTGAAATCATTTTGAAATTTGAAGCTGCCCAGGTCACTATTACTGAGTTACGCAACGAAGTCACCAGTTTGCGTAATAGTGCTCTAACTCAGCAGGTAGCATCAAATTTCAAGACCGACGACCGACCCGCTGATATAAACACCGAGTCTGTTAATTTGCGCGTTGCTGACACTATAAAATGTGTCGCACCCACCGCTCCACCGCCCGCGCGCGCCCCCTCAAGTTTTGACGTCACGTCAGCGTGCTTATACTGACGTCGCCGGTCAGCCTGTCGCAGCTAACCGGACTTCAGTACGGGTTCCTGATAAGGAAAAGTACTCCCGCACCAATGTGGATATGGAGGGGTTCACACTGGTGGAAAAGAAGAGCAAGGCACGTAGGGTGCCCCGCAAAACTCTGAGTGGCACTGCCGAGCCGGGTGGTTCTGGTCTTCGGATTGCCACACCGAGTAAGGCGCTCTACGTGTCGCGCTTGCATTACTCGGCCGTGGCTGACGATGTGGTGGAGTACGTTCGCCGAAAGACTGGCTTCTCGCTGAGGGTGCACCAGCTGCAGTCCCGCCACTACGTGCACTTCAGCTCGTTTGTGGTGCGCGTACCGCAGCCGCTGCAGGACACCATCGCAAGTGCAGACTTCTGGCCGAAGGGTGTTGTGTTTCGGCAGTTCCGGGGCAATCTGCCGAATCCTGCGCCAGATCAGACGACGCAACGGAGCCACGCTGTTACGTCGCCTAAATCTAACTAGATTTAAGTTTTTATTTTATTTTATGTATGATTTTGGGTTGTCTATTGTTTGACCGAAATTTATATGCAATAATATTGATTTGCTCGAATTTCACTTACCCGAATTTCATTTGCCCGAATGTTTCGTTTCCTAGAAAATTCATTTGACATACTCTTGTATTCCCGAATATTATATGCCATAATGATACGAATGCCATAAGTATTGTTTTCCATAGTATTAAGCGCCATAATGTTGTTTGATAGAATATTTAAACGCCATACTAAATATTGTTTCTGTGCGAATCCAACCTGGCTTAGCATCTTATTTTCTGTAGGCATATTGTGGCCAGGTATGTACATAGACACTATGTACTACATGGTCACAATACAAACCTAACCTAAAGTTTTCGGTTCTGGTCGAATGTCGTACGTCCTTTTATCGTAGTTCTTCTAAAACTGTAAATTAGGTTAGGATTTGTATTTTGATGCAACCATTCTGACGCTCCGCTCACTTCGCTCGCTCCGCTATACGGGTCACAACACAAACCTAACCTAACCTAAGTATTACAGATAGTTTTCGGTTTTAGATCCATGTACTAATTGGTAGCAGTTCTTCTAAAACTAGGTTAGATTGTAAATTAGGAAACTGTAAATTAGGTTAGGATTTGTATTTTGAAGCAAACATTCTGACGCTTCGCTCGCTCCGCTATACGGGTCACAAAACAAACCTAACCTATAGTTTTCGGTTTTAGATCCATGTACTATTTGGTAGCAGTTCTTCTAAAACTAGGTTAGATTGTAAATAAGGAAACTGTAAATTAGGTTAGGATTTGTATTTTGAAGCAAACATTCTGACGCTCCGCTCGCTTCGTTCTGTTATGAAATAATGCAGTATGAAGTACAATGCTAAGATCAGCAATTTTGTTTTATATAAAACTAATAAATTCCATGTGGTTGGCAGTCCATTAGAAGCAACCGAGCAGTAGACATATTTAATTTTAATTGTATTTCGTGTGTGTTAGAATAAAGTATTACAGCTAGTAAAAATTAGTTTTTTTTAAAAGGACCCACGGAGCGCCATCCTTACAAATTTGGTGTCAGAAGTGGGATCTCAGGAAAAAACATTGAGTACTGAGATCTAGGTGTTAGGCGCGTCGCGAAAAACTTCCCGCCTGACTACCATATAGTGGCTTCGTGGACGTAAGGTCCTTTTAAAAAAAAAGTGTCAGTGATCGACGATAAGCTTTAGGCAATCGCCTAAACCCGCGTTGCTGCACTTCGAGGTCGACGATAAGTCTCCGCTACTAAGCGTGAGCCCGCATCTCATCGTGAACCATCTTTCTGCACTTCGAGGTCGACGATAAGTCTCCGCTACCGAGCGTGAGCCCGCATCTCATCGTGAACCATCTAGCTATACTGTGGCCGACGATCAGCCTCCACTTTTAAGTGTGAGCCCGCACCACATTCTTCACCACCATCACTGCTCATTGCCACCTCACCCTGATTTTACCGCGTGGAAACCACGGTATAAGTCAGCCACGAACAACGCAACGTGACTTCGATTTAGCAGTAATACGACTCCTTGGGTCGCTGCACTTTCGTCGCTCCGTTGACGTCATCGCCGCGCTGCATCAAGGCTGCGCGCCGCTTTTGGGGTCCCTCAAAATGTTCGTGTTCTGCATTCTGTGAGTTATTTTATTATTTCAAAAAGTTCCAAAGTGTTTCAAGTGAAAGTGTTTCAATCAAAGTTATCGGAACATTTCTTCCTAAATTCTCATTTTCGTTTTATCTGATGTTCTGTACTGCTTTGTCATAAATTAATGTCTGCTCAGGAAATAATTAAGGCTGAAGAGACGAGCACACCTTATAGTTCATCTTCCTCCGAAGACAGTTTCGAACAAGCTAAATCTAAACCAAAAAAAATGGCTGATAAGATCACTCTTTCGGTTTTAACCAAATTTATTAAGCCCTATAATGGCGATCGCGAGTCGTTACCCGCGTTTCTAACAAATTGCGAGAACGCAATTTCTTTGGCAAGTACAGAACAGCAGAATTTTATGTGTAAATTCATAATCTCACAACTCGAAGGGAAAGCACAGTTGGCTTGCTGTTTAAAAAAGTTTCAGAATTGGCAGGAAATTAAGCAGTTCCTTAAAGCCACATTTGGCGAAAAAAAACATTCAACCCATTTATTAGTAGACCTCCAAAACTGCAAGCAACTGCCCTCCGAAGATGTGACACAATATTCTTTAAGAGTAGAGGCTTGTTTAACTCGCATTCAATCAGACATTCATTATAGCTGCGAGGATGAAAAAGAGCTAATTGGTAGAATAGCCGCAATGGAAGATTTGGCCTAAAATACACTTTTGTTGGGAATGAACTCCAGTTATTCACACATAGTGCGCTGTAGGAACCCTAAGAATTTGTCAGACGCGATAACGCATGCAATTGAGGAAGAAAAATTATACAAACTGTCCAAATTGGCACAAAAGCCAACTAAACAGTGCACTATCTGTCATAAGGACGGCCATACAGCCTCCGACTGTTATAGAAATAAACCAAGGCATTCAAGTCCAAATCTTCATCACGTAAATTCAAATAATAATTTCTCAAATAATAACTTCGATCAATCGCAATCGTATTCTAATAAATTTTGCGCTTATTGCAAAAAACGCGGTCATTTAATAAATGAATGTCGCAAATTAAAGTTCAAGAACGGTAATAATACGCGCTCCGATCAAGTTACTCGTAACGATACGCTATCCAGTGCACGCGCACCTGGGCCAAGTAATGCAACTACAACCAATAGGTCCAATGTGCATGTTATTAACACTGTAGATAATCCAGATGATTTAAACTAACTTCCGTTTCGGTACCGTGTCTGCCGGAACGTAGTAGAAAAGTAAGAGACACGGAAATACCTAACCTTTCTAAACCCCGTACTCTTAATTTTTCCCCAGTACGGATGAATGAAAATGAAATTAATTCTCTTAACAAACCTTTATCCACTGAGTTTCAAGCTAAGTTTCAGGGTAGCACCTGTGGTCAATTCATGGTTGCACAGGATCGTAATGCGCCCTCTACTCAGTCCCAAATTGTTGATAAGGGGTCGTTTCCTCGTGTTCTTAAAGCTTCTCAAACACAGGATAATAAGGAATCATATGCGTCAAGGTTAGGACATAAATCTAATAATATTTCAAAATCAGTTCCCATTGAGGACGTTAAATGTCTTACTAATCCCCCATCTCGCGAAAAGTCGAGTTCTTCTGGGATCGCTCACGTGAGAAAGGTTTTACTATAAATAACATTAATAACCACATATTTTTACCTCACGTGGACTTGAAGACTAATTTAAATAAGAAGCCATTGCGTTTCCTCGTTGACACTGGTTCTTCTATTTCAATTGTGAAATCATCTAGTTTAGAGAACCCAGTGCTTGGACCAGAGACAGTCACCATAAAAGGTCTAAGTGACAACGACTCTTGTTGCGAATCTCTTGGCTCCATCGAACTTAATTTTGAACATCGAATTTCACCAAAAAGTTAAATTATATTTCACTTTATGTTTCACGCGATAAGTGACTCCATTAACTTACATTATGATGGTATAATAGGTAGTGATTTTATACAACATTTTAAAATTGACATACAATACTCGACTAGTACGCTGAGTCTTCAAGATTATTCTCTGCCTATTTGTTTTAGTAAACCATCTTTTATCATACCTCCGAGGTCAGAAATGGTAATTGAATGCCCAGTATCAAATCTCTCAGAGATTTCTAGCTTAAACGAAGCTTTAATACTGGATCAAAAGATTAGTGACGGAGTGTTTTTGGCAAACTGTATAGTAAATATTAAGCCAAATAATAGGGTCAACGTCTCTGTTTTAAACACTACCGAATCTGAGGTCGAACTCGACAATTTTCAAGTGCAATTATCACCCTTTGAACTCTCGTCATCCAAATCAGACGTGAAACAATACCATCTCATTAACCAACTAAATACTTTAAGTACAGACCGTTCTAAAAAGGTCCTGGATCAAATTAGATGCTCTCATTTAAATCCCCAGGAAAGAAAAACCCTTATGGATTGTATTTCAAAACACACAGATATATTCCATCTCGAAGGTGAATTTTTGACACATACAGATGTAATTAAACATTCCATTAACACCGGAGATGCTCCTCCTATTCATGTAAAATCGTATAGGTTCCCCGAAATTCATAAGGAAGAGGTCGAAAAGCAGGTCAAGAAAATGCTCGATCAAAATATAATTCGTCCTTCAACTTCTCCTTGGAATGCACCGGTTTGGGTGGTCCCCAAAAAACTTGATGCTTCCGGTAAACAAAAATGGCGAATTGTTATTGATTACCGTCGACTAAATGACGTCACCGTTTCCGAGGTCTATCCTTTGCCCTTAATAACGGATATCCTTGACCAGTTAGGTCACTCTAAGTACTTTAGTACACTCGACTTAGCTTCCGGTTTCCACCAAATATGTTTGGACTCTGAGGACATTGCCAAGACAGGTTTTAGCGTCACGACTAACGGAATTTCAGGACATTTTGAGTTTACACGTATGCCCTTTGGTCTCAAAAACGCACCGTCATCATTTCAGAGGTTAATGAACTCAGTTCTCTCAGGTTTGCAAGGCCTTCATTGCTACATTTATTTAGATGATTGTATCTGTTATTCCCATGACCTCGAATCTCATATTAAAAAGCTCGAACTCATCTTTTCCAAGTTTAGGGAAGCAAATCTCAAATTACAGCCCGATAAGTGTGAGTTCTTGCGACGTGAAGTCGCCTACCTCGGGCATGTCATCACAGACAAGGGTGTTTCGCCTAACCCTGATAAGGTAAAGGCTATTTCTCAGTTTCCTACACCCAAAACTGCTAAAGACGTCAAATCTTTCCTTGGACTGACAGGTTACTATCGTCGTTTTATAGAAAACTTCTCTAAAATAACAAAACCTCTAACCTCTTTATTAAAGAAAGATATCGTTTTCCATTGGGACCATGAGCAAATTCAAGCTTTTAATAATTTAAAGGAAAAGTTAATTTCAGCACCTTTATTGCAGTACCCTGATTTTAAACAACCTTTTATAGTTACGACAGACGCGTGTAATTACGCCGTCGGTGCAGTTTTGTCACAGGGCGAGATCGGAAAAGATAAGCCTATAGCATACGCGTCTCGAACATTAAATAAATGTGAAGGCGGGTACTCAACAACCGAAAAAGAGTTGTTAGGAATTTTATTTGGTGTGAACACCTTCAGACCCTATTTATACGGTTATAAGTTTAAAATTGTCACAGATCATCGTCCTCTTACGTGGCTTTTTAATGCAAAAGATCCGGGTGGACGCTTACTGAGATGGCGATTAAAGTTAGAGGAATATGACTATGAGATTATTTACTAACCAGGTAGAATAAATTCAAATGCTGACGCCTTATCTCGTAACCCAGTCAATGCCATTACTCATACTAAAATAAATAAAGCAACGTATGAGCAATACTTCAAGAAACAATTTACCAAATCTATTTCTAATGACACCCAGATCGAAGAGCATAATCAAAGTTTAAGTTTAGCAAAACAAAAATCAATTGCTTGCCCAGTTTCATTAGATTTCGATAATTCAATGCCACACTGCGAACAATTGCTGTCGACTGTACCTAACGCCGACGACCTATTATCAGCGGAACGCGAATCCGACACCGTGCAGTCGGTCGCCGCAGGCGATAAAATACTTTACTTTCTATACACTAAGATTCATCATTACGATGAGACTAGTTACAAAGCTATTTATAACTTATTGACTAAGTTAAGGGACTTGATTTTATGTACAGATAATCATGACAAGGAATTAGCCATTTCAGATTTTTCAGAACCTTTTACAAAATTAGTTTATGTAAAAATATACAACATTATATCTTATATTTTCCATGGCACAAACATTAAGGTCCATATTTACAAGAACCAAATAAAATACCCAACCCCTGTTGAAGTACCAAATATTTTAAAAGAAAACCACGGGACGACTATAGCCGGTCACCCGGGTATAACGCGTATGTACAACAGAATTAAAGAGTCATACTACTGGAAGAATATGCGCTCAGATATAGAGCACTTTGTAAAAAATTGCCCTCAGTGTAATATAAACAAACCTTTGCGTGCTTCCAATAAGGCGCCTATGGTCATAACATCATCAAGTACTAAACCATTTGAAAGATTAGCTCTGGACATTGTTGGAGTTCTTCCCGAAGCCGGTATTCAAAAGTTTAAGTACATTTTAACCATGCAGGACGACCTTACTAAATTCTCATGTGCTTACCCTATGATAACATCATCTACTGATGAAATTGCAAGAAATCTCATTCATTTCTTCTCGTTATTCGGATTTCCAAAAATGATCCTAACCGATCAAGGAACTTGTTTTACATCTGAATTATTCACTCAGTTAACGCAAATTCTTAAAATTAAAAAACTAATTTCTACACCCTATCATCCCCAAACAAACGGAGCTATGGAACGCAGTCATGCTACCCTTAAAGAATATTTTAAATCCTTTGTAAATGACAACCAAGACGATTGGCACTGTTATCTTGCAACTGCGATTCTTGCGTATAATACAACCCCACATTCTACAACTACTTTTACCCCATATGAATTACTTTACGGTCATAAACCAACCATTCCTAGTAGTCTATGCGAAACTAACGACAACACTACGTATCAAGAATATATTCGTGCTTTACAGTATCGCATGAAGTACTCTCGTGAGAGAGCTTTAGATAACATAAATAAAAGCAAAGAAACTTCAAAACGATATTATGACGTGTCTTCGACAACAAAGACTTATAAATCAGGAGACTTAGTATACGTCAAACACCACCATCGGCTACGGAAGGCTTTGTCCCCAATTTGGAAGGGACCCTACAAAATTGTTAAAGTTCACGGGAAAAATAATGTTACGTTATGTATTAATAGAAAACATGTAAAATACCACATTAACGAAATTAAACCAGCATAAAATTGTTCCAGATTATTCTTCGGATCAAGCTATTCAGACCCTATTCAACCAATCTTGCACAGCCCAGGACTTTACTTCGACCCAACCTCTACGGGTTATTTCTACAATGACTACTGGAATGTAGTCACTCACGTAGACGTTTTACCTACTGAGCCTTACTTACATAAGATTGAAAACTCAATCGCAGACATTTCTAGCTTTTGCGAAAAAGCACAAAATGTAACCCTTGACATCAATTGTAAGGACGCGATAAACCCGCTGCAAATTATTATTAATGCTAACAAACTCAAATACGAATCCTTATCTCATCTTATTTCAGATTCAAATAGTCAAAAACGTTTCAAACGAGCCCTAGAATTCGGTGGCGAAATCCTTAAGTTTTTCTTTGGCACACTAGACGCCGACGACGCTAGAAAATATGATGAAGCTATTAATACTTGTCAGGAAAATGAACAGGAAATTTACTCTTTAATGAAAGATAACATACATGTAGTCCGATCCACTATTAATAATTTCAATACATCTATTAGACACTTAAATGATAACGAATTACGAATAAATAACCAACTCCAAAAATTAAACTACATTTTCCAAAGGAATTCCAAAATGACTACAGAATGTGTAAACTTTGCTAAAATTAATTCTATTTTTAATATTATCGAAGGGTCATTACAATCAGTTTCAAATATATTAGACACGATTTTGAACTCAATTTTATTTGCAAAAGCTAACATTCTGCACCCCTATGTTTTGACCCCTACGAAACTATATAACGAACTAGATTCTAACAAAATAACTAAAGGAAATTTAGAGTTTCCTGTCCCTTTATCTTTAGAAAATATACATTATATTATAGATTTATCTAAGTTAGCTTCTTACTACTATAATAATAAGATAATATTCGTAATACAAATACCTTTAATTAACCCAGTTAAGTTTAATATTTATAAGGTCCTGCCTTTACCTACACGGCGAGATGAAAATAACTTTCAAACATATTCTCTTATTCATTCTTCTATAATGTACTTAGCTATAACAGATGACAGGTTGAATTACGCGATGTTAAACACTCTAAGTGATTGTAAGGATATCAAAAATGACTATGTAATATGCCCTTTACCTTCTATTTTATCTACGACTAATAATCCTACATGTGAAACTAAACTTATAACAGAAGTTACTTTGTCACTTCCCGAAATGTGTAATTCTAAAATGATATATGGAAATGTTAATATATGGCAAAACCTCAAAGACGGGGATTTTTGTATGTACAATCAAAAGCGAATAAATTAACTGTAAAATGTAAAAACAATAATGAAATCAAAGACTATAGCATACAAGGCACTGGAATATTATCATTAAACAACGACTGCGTTGCATTTTTCCAAACTTTACAATTTAGACCCTCTCGAAGCTACACATCAAAGTTACCAAGCCAATTGTCAATTGATTTCAATATTGCCGAAGATAATTGCTGTAAATATAACTTTATAAATTATACTGCTCATCCGCTATCTCCAATTTCATTATCTGATGTTGACCTCGAGTCTTTGAAATTAGCAACTCATAAGCTTGACAACTTAGAGAACCAAATACACCAAGCAGAAAATCAATCTCATATTGTCAAATTTGGACATTATTATTCAGCCTTAACCTATTTCCTTGTAACAGTTTTCATACTCTACGTAGCATATAAAATTTATAATAAATGGTTTAGGACATGTTGTAAGAACACATCTTGTTGCATCCAAATATTTAATCAATGTTATAATAAAAAGTCTAAAAGTCAGGACAATAAATTAAATACATCAGTTGCACTAACCGATATTTCGGACGACTCAGTTGAATGCGACAAGAAGTCTATTAAAAGCCTTCCAGAAATAGAAATGAATAGAACAAAAACTAAAGTAGCTTTTCGGAACCTTGAAAAGTTCCAATCTAACAGAAACCTATCTAATTATTAACAATATAAAGACTAACTTAAATCATTTCTATTTCAGATTCATAATTAAGGAATAACTATAAGTTAATTATCGCTATAATTAAGTCTTAACTACTGCTCATTTAAATAATGAATTGTAATTATTCTAAATTTGTAATCCTTCGTTTATCCTTTTAGTATAAAGCTTCGTCTTAAAGGGGGAGATGTTATGAAATAATGCAGTATGAAGTACAATGCTAAGATCAGCAATTTTGTTTTATATAAAACTAATAAATTCCATGTGGTTGGCAGTCCATTAGAAGCAACCGAGCAGTAGACATATTTAATTTTAATTGTATTTCGTGTGTGTTAGAATAAAGTATTACAGCTAGTAAAAATTAGTTTTTTTAAAAAGGACCCACGGAGCGCCATCCTTACAGTACGTTAGGGCTTATATGGAACCATAGACGAGACACGTTAGGCTTTAACGTAAATTTGAGAAACACCCCGGAGGAAGTTCTCAACGGTTCGACTTTGCCGACTAAGCGGCAGGTCACTAGTAGCGCTATGTCCGTATATGACCCAATCGGGTATGCAAGCCCCATTTCCGTGTTAGGTAAAACGGTAATGCAGGAGGTATGGCGTACCGGTATCGGATGGGACGATCAAATAAAGGATAGCTGTAAAGCGCCATGGATGTCGTTTATAGATAACTTACAGAAGTTACGCAATCTCGAGATCCCCCGACACGTCCCAGCACGCGACCGTAAAGGCGATATTCACATATTTGTGATGCCAGCGAAAAGGTTTACGCTACGGCCGTGTATTTTGTGGGCCGGGACGAGACAGGGTTAATTAAATCGACTTTAATCGCATCCAAGGCCCGAGCAGCGCCGCTTAAAGTAGTGTCTATTCCGAGATTAGAGCTTCAGAGCTGTGTGTTAGGCACTCGATTAGCGGAATCTGTCGTCGCCGAATCCGATTACGTAATTGAGAATAGGTATTTTTGGTCCGACTCGCGAACAGTGCTAGCATGGATAAAAGCAGATCCGCGCACATTTAAGAGCTTCGTAGCTCACCGATTAGCTGAAATCGAAAGTAGCACTTCGCCAGCGGACTGGCGATGGGTGCCAAGTGCGTTAAATGTAGCCGACGATGCTACAAAGGGCGCGCCCGCGAATTTCGATAACACCCACCGCTGGTTTTCGGACCCGAATTCATTACGAAAGATAAATCGGACTGGCCGCGCGAGAATTCGTCATCTCCACCTCCACCGCCCACAGGCGAAGAACGTAATAACGCGATTACGTTATCAATCCGTACATGCGATAAATTCGATTATTTACCTCCGATAGAACGATTTTCGAGTTTTATTCGATTAGTTAGGGCTACTGCTTGCGTTATAGTTGCGGCTGAAGTATTTAAAACCCGATTGCTATTGAGAAAACCCGAAACAGAGATGAATAATGGACATGTAAAGATTGCGGAATTACTCCTAATCAAGCGTAGTCAATACGCAAGTTTCGAAGAGGAAGTAAAATTGTCAAGAAACGATAATCCACTGCCGCGACGATCGCCTATCCATAAGATAGCAGTGAAAATGAACAAGGCAGACGTCATGGTACTCGACTCGAGAGTAGACCGAGGCAAAGTGGATATCCCAATTTTACACGCTAAAGAAAGCTTCACGAAACTACTCATACAACATTACCATGAAAAGTACAATCATGGAAATCACATGACAGTTATGAACGAAATTAAACAGCGGTATTTTATAGTCGGTCTACGAGGGACTATGAGATATATATGCAATAAATGTCAATGGTGTCGGACCTATAAAGGAGCCACCCTCAAGGCCCCTGTAGGCGACCTACCTGTAGAAAGACTAGTCGCATATCAGCCTCCGTTTACCGCTACCACCATAGATTTGTTCGGGCCGATGCAGATCACTATCGGGCGTAGAAGAGAGAAAAGATGGGGCGTGCTCTTTACTTGCCTTACGACCAGAGCCGTCCATCTCGAGTTAGCCGCATCACTCTCGGCGAGCTCCACTATACTAGCCCTCAGACGCATGATAGCACGTCGCGGAGCCCCAACAATCATCTACTCGGACAACGGAACCAATTTTGTGGGCTCGGAACGAGAGATAAAAGAAGCTAAGAAATCGCTGCCCGAATCCGTGAAAGATCATCCCGCCATCCGAGAAATTACATGGAAGAAAATTCCGCCCGGTAATCCCGCCGCGGGAGGTTCGTGGGAAAGAATGGAAGGCACCATAAAAGCCGCTCTGAAAATCACACTCAGAGAGAAGGCCCCACACGAAGAGGTCCTACATACGCTCATATTAGAGGCCGAAAACATTGTCAATTCGCGCCCTCTCACTCCAATCAACACCGACATGAGCGAACCTTCACTCACCCCGAACCATTTTTTATTGCTGAGATCCAACGCTAGCAGCCCATGGGGCACCTTCAAGGACGATACGTCCCTAAAGTCATGGAAGACCGCCCAAGCTCTAGCCGACATATTCTGGAAGAAATGGATCGCCGAGTATCGACCGCTGCTATGTCCGCGAGCCAGTACTTACAGCAAATTTAAGAATCCTGCTATAGGAGACGTCGTGATAGTAGCTGACAATACTATGCCGAGAGGGACGTGGCCAAGAGGCATTATAGCAAAAACCTTTCCCGGCCCTGATGGCCATGTAAGGGTGGCCGACGTCCAGACTAACTCAGGCATAATCCGACGACCTACGAATCGACTTATCTACATTTGCTCCACTTAAATATTGTACTTTCGTACGAAGGGGGGACTGTCGCATGTAGGCTAGGTATACTATTGTAATAATTATAAGTTAGCTCGATCATATATAGCAGTAAGTAATCAGCATAGAATAAGAAATCATTATATACAAAGCCATATTTCTTTTCGTTTAATTTTACTTAATATTTAAGATATGAAGCTTTGGTTAATTACTATGTAAAACCACCATAAATAAATATATAACGAAAACATATAGAAAGCTTCATAAAGTAGGTTGATGATACTGTAAACATTAAAATTATCCAAAAGAATCTTATATGAAAACTTGTCGATAAATATATATTCGACCAATGTATATTATGTACCTTATGTGAATGTTTTATATACTAAATAAAGGGATAATGTTGTTCATTTGCACCTACTCACCTACACCGCACACAAACGAGGATTGGGGAACGCCCACTCGTCTAATAGGCCATACACGCTTAATCAAGCGCTCAGTACATATGGCGTAGGGCGTAGGGCGTTCGATTAAATTAATTCATTCTCACAGCGGCCTCCGATCAAGACACACTTCACGCAGCATTATGTGAAACCTATTCTTCAAGTGTTATTATTTACAGGGAGCTTCCTATACTATAGAAGGGCTCCTTTTTGTTGAGAAATGCACCACTTACATTCCTCTATCTAGTTTTCGTAGTAACTCACATATTCAACTAGTACCACCGCAGTGATTTTTGTCATACTCTGTGGTAAAATAAAATAGAATAGAAAAGGTTGTGTCTCTATATTAAAATTCTAAATATATTAAGGTTTAGTCAAATAAAAGATAAAAAGTGCATCAGTTGTATATTTATAAACAAAGTCCTCGTCCCAAATATATATTTCAAGAGTTATGGGACCAGAAGAAGTTTTTGCTGCGAAATAACCTCAAAATCACGTGAGTTGTTTTTGTATGAAAAGAAAAGTTGAAAAAAATGGCGGTGAATAAAGACTCTGGAAGATTTAATATACCACAATTCGAAGGAGAAGGATTTAACAATTGGGCGTTTCGAATCAAAAGTGTGCTCAAAGAATATGGTTGTTCGGAGGCAATTCAATCGGAAGATTTTCACATTTTCAAGAAAAATGATAAAGACAACACAAAGACGGAGGCGAGAGCACAATCCATATTAATATCCGCCATAGCTGACAGTCATTTAGAGTACGTGAGAAAAGATTCCGCATATTTGATGTTTAAGAATTTAGAGGACAGTTTTAAAGAAAAAGGGACCAGAAGTAAACTTTTTTTAAGACGACAACTCAGTGAAATTAAGTATAATGAAAAAACACCTTTGAAAGAACATTTCGTAAAAATTCAAGAGATATGTACACAATTGAAAGAAGCAGGAACAGTTTTATCGGAGGAGGAAAAGTAAATTACATTCAAGTAAATTACAGTCAATGCCAAAAAGCTACGAATCAATAATAACAGCACTGGAAACTATGGGAAATTTAGAGGTTAACACAGTAATGGATAGATTGTTGGCAGAGGAGGAAAAGAAGAAAAATTTTTATGAAAGGAATGATAACTACACAACGAATGCATTCAACTGTTTCCAATGTGGCAAGGCAGGCCATAAGAAATTTGAATGCCGACAGAATTTCAACAGAGGGCAAAGTCTCTACAGAGGACAAAGTTTCTACAGAGGACAAGGTTTCAACAGAGGACAAAGTTTCAACAGAGGACAAGGTTTCAATAGAGGTCGAAGTTTCAACACAGGACAAGATTTTAACATGGCACGGGGACAACAATACCAATCAGGACAAGGACGACGATTTAATAATACAGGACATGGATTTTATGCAGCCCAAGGAGGTCGATGGAGCCAAGGACGAGGACATGGGAGTACCAACTATGCGGAGGAGAACGAGTATGAGTCGAGTGCATTTATTAACGGACCATCAAATCAAGTGAGTGAACATTCGGTTATAGACTTTTGTGTAGATTCAGGCTGTTCAGATCATTTAATAAATACAAAGGAACATTTTGTAGATTATGTTGAGTTAAAAACACCCAGGAAAATTGCTGCCGCCAAAAATGATGTTTGTTTGCAAGCGGTAGGCATTGGTAATATAGAGGCAATATTTAGAGTGGGCAGAAAAGAAAACAAATGTACTATTAAAAATGTATATTATGTTCCAGATTTAAGAAAAAATTTACTGTCTGTATCGAGAATGGAAAATGTGGGTTTCAGAGTTGAATTCTGTCTAGGAAAGGTAAGAGTATATAAACACAATTTTCTGTTAATGATTGGAAATAATACAGGCACTCTTTACAATGTCAAATGTGAAAGTTATGTAAACTCATGCAATTTTACTCACAAAAGTGATTCTGATTTGTGGCACAGACGTTTTGGTCATTTGGGATCAAACAATTTAAACTTACTGGTGAGAAATAATATGGTAAATGGTTTGTCATATTTAAAAAATAAAACAATTGATAATGATTTGTGTGAACCGTGTATTTTGGGAAAAAGTAGTAAACAACCATTCAGTAAACCGGGAATTAGAGCGAGTAAACCATTAGAGATTGTACATACAGATGTCTGTGGGGGGATTTCACCTGTCACATGGGATGGAAATAATTATTTTGTAACATTTATTGATGATTTTACACATTTTACGATGGTATATCTAATACAAAACAAATCAGAGGTTTTCAAAAAATTTCAACTGTATTACAATTTAGTAACAAGACACTTCCCCAAGTAACAAAAAGTTCTATAGCCAGGGCGTTTTGTCACCAAACAGTGATATAGTTGGCCTATACTGGTATCCATTGTGACTGCTTGCATTATAAAGGTTTTTAACAGATCGTTTTAATTCTATAAATTAAAGAGCAATTAAGTTCTATATTTTAGCTCTTAGAATGCTTACAGGACCATACAAAATAATCTTTAATGTGTTGCACTTTACTAGATATTAAAAAAGCGGCTATGGTACTATTTAGTACTGTAGATGACCTTACTGACACTTTTATGTATCCATTTTGCTCTAAAACTGCGTCAAAACTACTTTTACAGTACTGGCACTGTAGCAGTGTTGAAAACATTATTACAGGGTCAATTTGCACTATAAAAGTACTATGTACAAGCATTACGTAACGTTTTAGCTTCTTAAAAGCTTCCTCAACATCGCTATGGGGCTAGTTCTGTAAAAATTATGAAAACTTTTCTATAGTACTAATTAGTACTATAGCGACTCCTTGTGCAGTTGCTAAATAACTTAAATTCTAAATAGCCGTTTAAGTGAGTTTCTGTTACTGCTACGAGGCTAAAACGTGACATAAAAGCGTTAAAATGATTAATTAATGGACTAATTCGATCTGTAGCAGTTTTTTAGTATCATTAGTATCACTAGTATATCATAAATGGTGGCACTCTGTCGATTGTTTACGTATATTTAGTATTTAAAGGTTTAATAATGGATTTACGATCCCTGCGTCGGTATAAAGTGAGTGGTAGTTATAAGAAAAAGATAAAAAACAATATACTCAAGCATTGTCATCAATACAACAGGCTAATATCCAAGATGTGAATACTGGTCAAGCGTGTTCCGAAAATACAGCACATGGTTCCGTACAACAGGGCTGTAGCAATCATTATCCTGTTCATCAAGCCAGTAATAATGATGAAAAATATGAGAGTGTGAGCAACTCTGTTCAAAGCTCCTCTACATCGGAATGTTCAGATGAGGAGAGTAATAAAGACGAACGATTATACAGTGACATACGCAAATGGTGTGTCACTTATAATATACCTCATCAAGCAATTAAAAGTTTGATAGAAATATTAAACAAGCGCATTCCCAATGTGTTACCAAAAGATCCAAGGACGCTTTTGAAAACCGATGTTAAAATAAACATAAAAGCAATACCCGGTGGATATTACTGGCATAATAGCTTAACAGATACATTGTGTGCGTCACTACGCACATTAGAAAATGCACCGAACAATATTTCATTGGATATTAATATAGATGGATTACCCCTTTATCACAGCTCAAAACAACAGGTTTGGCCGATTTTGTGTAAAATTTATGAATTGCCGCAGTTACCTCCTTTTGTGATCGGGATATATTCCGGACAAGGAAAACCAACAGACTTAGAATCTTTCTTAAGAGAATTCGTCGACGAGATGAAACACTTGATAGAAAACAATATCATTATTAAAGATATGAACGATACAGAGAAAATAGTTGGCGTTAAAATAAGACTATTCGCCTGTGACTCTCCAGCGCGAGCAATGATCAAAGGTAAAATTTAAAATGAACTATCCATTTTTATAGGTACTCCGTATTATTAAATGCAGCCCAAAATCGCGAAAGTGGGTGGATTTTTTTATAAAGTTGCCGACAAACATCTTGATCATAACCTTGATTTACGTATAAATCGGCTACTGCGCACTCAAGGTTATGCTCAAGATGTTTGCCGGCAACTGTATTGTAGTGGACATCTTTTTTATCTTTTGTTTGAAACAAAAAAAACAATCTGTGGCTGGAACTTTATATAAATATATTTTTTTTCAGGCGTATGCAATTACAACGGCAAGCATGGCTGTCTTAAGTGCACTACAGTAGGAGAATATTCACATGTTTCTGGTACCGTTTTCTTTCCAAGAGCTGGCTGTGCAAAGAGGAATGATGCAGATTTCCGAGCAAAACGTTACGGGGAGCATCATAAGATGGATTCGCCACTATTGGAGCTACCTATAGATATGGTGGAAGACTTTATTGTAGGAGATTCATTGCATTTATTAGATCTGGGATTAATGAAACGACTTCTTAAAGGTTGGATGGAGGGAAAGTTTGTGAATAAAAAAACTAAGTGGTGCGCTCAAGATATCGTTACAGTTTCAATTTTTTTATTGAACTGTAACTTGGTGAAAGAAGTGCATCGAGCTGTTAGATCTCTAAATGAACTGGCACACTGGAAAGGATCCGAGTTTAGAGTATTTTTATATTACCTGAGTTTTATAATTTTGCAAAAAGTATTAAATACTCAAGCGTATCATCATTTTCTGTGCTTTTTTTGTGCCGTCACGATTTGTTCTAATAAAGAATATTTCCAATTTCTGGACCTGGCAGATTCATTGCTTAATTCTTTTGTAGAAATATTTTAAAATATATACGGAAAAGATTATATAACCAGTAACGTACATAACTTACTACACCTAACTGAAGAGGTCAGGAGATTTGGACCATTGCAGGATTTCAGTACGTACCCGTTTGAAAATAAATTATATACGTTAAAGAGAATGATACGGCATGGAAATAAGCCTCTTGCCCAAATTGCTAGACGCATAACTGAAAAAGACACGATTGATCTGGAAGATATAATTAAAAACAAGCTGACCAAGACTTACCCATTTTTAAAAATACAGAGGTCGCAAACAGGTGCAAACAGAAATGTTCTCCATTTAGAAACATTCGTTTTGTCGTCACAAAGACAAGATATATTTTTCTTAACTCACGACAGTAGTATTATAGAAATAACTAGCATTGAAGATGACGAAGGTAGTATTGTTATTAAAGGTAATAGTATCAAAAATCTTACTGATGTGTTTGATATACCAATCAAATCATCGTACTTAAATATATACAAATGCGATTGTAATTGCATTTCTCAACAAGAAGTGATTTGTAAAGTTGATTCAATCAAATGTAAGATTGTCTGTATAACTTACGATTCAATCATGTATTTTGTGCCATTATTGCACACTCTGGGATAAAAAGAACTTGTTCGGTGAAGGAATTTAAAAAAATACATTGTTTTGAAAATATTTATTAATTATAATTTTTTATAATAACGTGTTTTATTAACCTAGAAGAAGTAGGAGCACCTACCCACATCTAATAAACATTAACGTAGCGTACAGTCGACTGTACCTACGCTACTGAGGAATCACACAACACACTCAAGAATCACCATGATCTAATCAACTAGGCACATTGCTAATCTACATAATACGGACGATTTTTGGGTCTTGAACTCGAGTACCAGGGGGTGATGGGGAGGACCACACTGAGCAACTTTCACTATGGGGCCAACAACAACAATAGTAAGAAAAAAATTATTTTATAATTTTTTTTACGCTATTTTGTGGTTGGCCCCATTGTAAAAGTTGCTCTTTGTAACTCTCCCCATAAGCTCCGGGCACTTCACGACCCAAAGATCACCCGTACTAGCATTACTATACTAAATTGAGCTTCGAGATCGTTGTAATTAGAACACTTAATAAGAGCGTTTCTCAAAAACTTTGAACAAAATTAAGACTTCAATTATTACAGTTCACTATAATTTTCCTATTTCTCTACCAATAATTTAAGTAATTTTATTTCAATGTTATGTATTTCTCAAAAAGTTTGTACAATATTAAAAAGGTCAATTAATGTTCAAGTATTTTTTCCTATTTTGTTTCCAATACATATATTGATTACAGGTTATATATTGTAATAAAATTGTTTCAATTTCATTAATTTTATTTCAATGTTATGGCTATGTTTGATAATTAAGGTTCTGCTATACTTAGGTATAATTGTATAGCAGAACCTTAATTATCAAACAAAGCCATAACATTGAAATAAAATTAATGAAATCATTGGTAACGAAATAGGAAAAATATAGTGAACTTTAATCGAGGTCTTAATTTTTTACAGAAAAAGTACATTTTTTTTAGAAAACAGAATGAAAAATTTTAATCAACGTTACCACGTTAGGTAAGAAATTAATACAATAAAATAATTACTGATTATAAATAATAATAATATAAGTTTTAGTTATTATTATTTTTCAACGCACACCCTCATCAACCTACACCTACCGTACATTTTTTTATTTGCATTGGTAAAAAAAAAACAACACTGAATATATCAGTAGGTTTGTTGCCTACGCTCTATTCTTATAATTTAAAAACAACAGAAAATAAAACAACGATCAAAATAATCGTTACTGAGAAATCTAAGAATCTAAGTACTTATATATTCAATCAGTCAATCATCCAAGGACATTCTTCCTTTAGTATCAATGACCATAAGTCTTTATTGCTTTACCTACCTTCATTCCCTTATCATCTTAAGCTACATTTGTTGTATTATTCGTAGTACAAACACATAGAATCATAATTCAGTCTTAACGTTTAATAATTCAGTCTTAAATCTAATTAGTACTATTATCTATTGTCAGTCTCAACTCTCGTCATAATAATAACATACAGTAAATATTTTATAATGAACAACAGAAATGTATATCGTCTATCATGAAATTTCGTTAATTGGTGTTGCAACTGGAAGATTGTGAAGTTTCTTTTGGCGCGAAATTTTGACTTACATCTGGTTCAGAGGCTCTGCTGCATTGATTTTGACCTGTTTTAGGCGCTGCTGCATACTCCTGACTTGGACCTGGTTCGGGCACGGGATTTTCGTTTGAATTTGGAACTTCTGGGGCTTTTTTAGTTTTCTTTACTCTTGCTTTTGTTGCTGAAGCTCGCGCCAATGTAGCTTTATTTCTTCGGTTAGAATTACGAAGAATATTTTTGAAAAATTCTTTTTTTTTATCCTCACCGCGTGCACCTCCTGCCCAAGAACATGTTGTAAGAAAACTTCGGTCGAATATAACATCAACCAAGGCGAAGCAGTTATTTAAACCTCTGCCCTTACCAGTACCGCAAACTAAAGAAAATTTATTAATAAGTTCGGCGGTAGACCTTTCATCTTTTAGGGTATCTTCCAGTTGTTGAAGTGAATCCAAACTATTGATGGGGTTGAATCCTATTTCTTTTTGTAAATTCTCCTGTTGAGTTCTTCTCAAAAACTCTTCAAACATTGCTTGCATTGAAATCATGCGTAATAAAAGTTGTTGTTGTGTTTCTTGCAATTCATTTTGTTTCTTTTCTATAGCATTTACGGTAATAGTAAGGTCGTCCAATTTTTTTGTGGTCTCATCCGTACTGCTTGGTTTATTCGTTTCCTCTGAGGGCAATAAAATAAATTGTAATTGCTGGTCAATGTCGTCATTTTCGGTACCTACCATGTATGTGGAAGATTTCGCTTCATTAACTTTTTCTATCTTTAGGGAAGAAGGTTCTCCAGGAGCAAGCATTTCAGTAGGGGAGATACATTATGAATAGTAGACTCGATAGGTTCAACTGCTATAGGCACTTCCGTTTCTGTTTCTTCCAACGATTGATTAGTGAGAGATTTTATGGCTGCTCTTTTCTGGAAACACAAAAAAGAAAATCTTATTTACTACCTATCTCAGTCTAAATCTTAAGTAATATAAGATAAAGTGGGATAGGGCTACATATATAAACTGAACTGCTATTTCATTTCGAATCAACCTTCAATCTCAATCAGTATCTGTCAACAGATATTTCTTTTCACGTAGCTCAGCCTTCAATGAACATTAACAAAATTTTACTTAGATATTTTTTTTTATTTTTTTTTTAACTTACCAAACAACTCTTCAGTATGTCATCGTGAGATTCGATTGTGCTTATTTTTCTTTCTGCTACAACCTTTGTAGCAGTTGTGTCTTCTTCAGTGACAGGTAGTTCAGTCATAACGGTTATTGCTAGCTGTCCCTCGTGGTAGGTTAAGCCTGACCTTTTTATTATGCATAGCATCAAAAACCAATCATGACCAGGAATCGAATTTTCGTCTCTCACAAGTTTGTCAGCTTTTTTTTTAGGCCATGATAAGTAATTATTTTTCACCCAACCTTCAGGAACGCAGGTAAGCATCCGTTTTCCATCTTCCACTGTTTGCACAACCGTGAATGGCATTTTCTGTAAAATCATAATAACTTGTACGGACTTGTCAAAAAATTAATTGATAAACACTTGGTTGACTAACAATAATAAGTTTTAGTTTGAATAAAAATAAATACACATGTATTGCATGGATGCATGTTCTGTATGGAAAGATGAAAAGTATCCTATGTCCTTCCCCGGGACTCGAAACTATTTCCATAGCAAATTTCATCTAAATCGTTTCAGTGAGCGAGCGAGCGTGCAGACAGACAGACAGACAGAGAGGAGACAGCTTACGTGACTCGTCCACAAAATATAATGATAATATAATGATAATTATAATGCATAAATATATTTTTTGGCCAGGTCACGTAAGCAATTATTTTCCTTATTATTTATTACTATTTCTTATATTGGGGCAACTAATCAGTGACGTAGCGTGGAGATACTAGCTGTAGGAGCAGGGAGCAGACCTTGTTTTCTCGGATCATTGCGGCCATTACACTTTCCTAAATTAGTCACTCACAAGAGGGATGCAACAATGATAGATATAACAACGTTTCATATAATTTCACTAGATGTAACAATATTTGTAATCATTTGATATAACAAAAATAAGCATAATTTCATTGGGTGTAATTTCAATTAGTATAAAAGACATTTGATATTATAACGTTTCACAGCAATACGTGAGCATCACTCTCGTCAGTGACCAATTTATGAAAGTGAAAGCCACGAGCACGCGCGGCGCGAGGACAAGCACGAGTGCGAGTGCGACTGAACAGCCGCAAAGGCTCATTGGCAAAATTTAGCATCCTAAGTGAGGGATGCAGCAATACGAAGGAGTAAGATGGAGTTATCTCCATCTCCATACGTGTCTAACATATTGCAGCATCCCTCTCGTTAGTGACTTATTTAGGAAAGTTTTATTACATAACAAATGTCACGGAAGCATTTGGACTCACCGTTGTTGAATTGTTCGGAGCAGCGCAGTAGGTACGTACTGTGGCGATTAAACGGTATAGCAGCGGGGGTAGTCCGCACGGGCGGGGGTGGCCAGTTGCGAGCTGTCACTCGACCGAGCGGACGTGCACCCGCTGGCTATTTCCAAATCTATTAAGTGTTTGATTTAACACCCTAACTTACCCCTGTGACCAGTGGACGTCACAAGTGGCGACGAGTCTGTGGGTAAGTCTGTCAATGTGTATATGGAAACGAGTGAAATAATGGAAATGTGATACCAGTACCTCAAATATGTTGTGGGTTCACGCGCCATCAATGCAGCGGATGAATAACGTTGTTTTCTACTTGGACATAATATCGAGTACCTAAAGAAAAATAGAGGAAATATCGAGGTTCTCAAGCGTTACTGTTACCATAGTTAACATTTTACCAGAACTTAAAATATAGTTATGCGGCCACCCGCACAGAAAATAATATGAAAGCCTCGAAATAACCATTCAGTTTCATATTTATTAGATGCGTGCATAAATTAGTAGGCTACCTACATGCGACCCGTCCCGTTTCCGTCAAAATGTGGTTTATGTCAAACAATATAAACAACATCTCCTCATACACACATCATTTATATTGTATCGATGGAAAAGAACGATTACCTAATTATCACTTCACGATATAAAAAAAAACACACACAACAGACATAATTAGTAAACAAACTCGTAACTAAAAATAGACTTGGTACATAGACAACAATCGTACCGGAGTTTACGTGATTTCAAATTCATATTAGGTCATAATAACTCGTCAGTGTGTTTTACTGACCCGGGTCAGTCTGGCCTAGTCCTTATACGTCTAAATGATCGGACGTCCCGTTGCCCGGATTTCTGGCTGTTCTCGCCTAGAGGTTGCATTGTTCAACTGATCTCCACGACACTTTGTGAGTAGGGTCTCAGTAAGGCATTCATATTAACCTTAGATAGTTAATTACGCATAGGTACATATTTCTAGTTGCGGAATTATTATCACTCATATTAACCTAATGAATATAGGTCAAACAATGCAGCTGTATGTATTTGGCGAAGCTCACACTGGTCCCGTTGCCCCAATACATATCTGTCTGAGCGTCGTAAATAACAATTTAAACGGATTTCAATAGTGCATATTATGATGTATACAACCATTACGATAGCCGATTAAGTTAGGGTTGCACCGGGCAATATTCGTTTATTTTTGTTAAGGATGTTCTGACCGCGCCGTTCAAATATGGTAGGATATCGTATTAGCATCAAAGCGGCGAAATTCAAGTTTGCAAAAAATACTGTCAGACAGCATGACGGAAAAAACCTTAATATCCCAATTTTGTTATCGGTTTACCGGTGGTCGCGTGAACTCCGCATTGAATAATACTGGCATTTCACATATATTTCCAAGATAATCAAGTAGTAAGTCCGGAGACTGGTCCGGTGGCTAAAAAGGGGAAGCAGCATAGCGAGGCTTAAGATGCGTACGATTAATGTACCCCCCGGATGAACTGAGTAGTAAGTCAATGGAGACTGGTACTAACAAAAAGCAATAAGTAAACTGTTTGCACATCTGTGGGCAGTTGGTACTTGGCACATACAATGAAGAAAAGAAATGGACCAATAAATTAAGTAGTAGGTCGATGTGGACCGGTACTAATAATAAAAAATGCCTATAAGTAAACTGTTTGCATATGTATGTATGCCACGGTTGGTACTTAACATTTGAGTGATACCTTCATCGCTATCGCGGGTGCAAAATAATAATAATAAGAAATGAAATGAGTATAGCTCAATATATTGATTTTAACGGGTATTTTTATATTTAAACATGCTAAATGTGTGAGAGGTAATCCAGAGATGTTTTCCAAACCAGTACAAAATCCATGTTTACGTAGTAGAGATTTGTTTAAAGTACAGGAAGAATTGTACTATAACAAAATCAGCATTCTACAGTAAAAAATTGCTTTATAATGTCAGGTCTACAATAATCTTCCCTTAGAATTATGAACATCGGCTTATAAATTATTCCTATATAAACTAACTTCTTGGATATCCCATTATTCTCTCATTTGCTCAAAGGTTAACTGGAAGAGATCCCTTATAGGGATAATTTCGCCTTTGTACATGTTTTTATAATTTGAAAGAATATTTTGACACGTGATTCATACATTTAATAAATATAAATATAAATTCCTATTTTAATTTAAAATAGCTGTTAATTGAATTTAATGATTATGATTATTATATTATATTATCAATGAGTAATCTGTTAATGTTGCCATTACTATGGTCAAAAAAAAAAAAAAAAAAAGGAGCTAACCCTGTTTGGCCGCGCGATGGCGATGTTCGGTTATCAACTAATACTTGTGAACTAAATTGATCACAGTAAATATAATAGTAAACCGACGCGACAAGTGTTGGTTGGTACTAACAATGACACCTTGTTATAGGTCGCCCACAATGTCCCAGATTCCACCCTTAGAGCTGTTTGACTGCGAAGGCGACCCTGCTTCGTTAGGGTTGCGGTGGGAAAAGTGGAAGAGGGGACTCGAACTGTTTTTAGTCGTGTCAGGCATAAGCGAAGCCGAAAAAAAACGGGCTACACTACTGCATTTAGGGGGGCTGGCCCTTCAAGAGATATATTATAATATCCCAGACGAGACAGAACCTGCTGAAGGCGAAGCAGACGTGTATAAGTCGGCCATCAAGAAACTAGACAATTTCCGTTTGCCTCAGCAAAGTAAAATATATGAAAGACATTTGTTTCGACTTCTAAAGCAGGAGCAAGGCGAGACATTTGAAAAGTTCCTGGTACGACTTCGTCACCAAAGTAGCAAATGCAAATTTCTCTGCGAAGAGGAGAACCTAATCGATCAAATAGTAGAGAAATGTGGGTCTAGGGATCTCAAAAAGAAAATTCTAACCCTGGGCGATTCCGTAACCCTTGCTAAAATAATTTCCGAAGCAATCGCGTTAGAATCGGTAAATAGACAATTAAATGGTTACGGTCAACAGACACAAACATCAACTATCAATAAAATAGACGCGAAAAAAGTAACCTCAGAGAATACTCAGTGCTCAAGATGCGGCAACGCAAGTCACAATTCTAATAGTAAGGATTGCCCCGCTAGGTTGAAACAATGTCTGAAATGCGGTTTAGTCGGGCATTTTAGGAGCCAATGCAGAACTCGAGCTTCTAAAAGGAACCAGCCAACTTTGACCCGTGGTCCAGCCAAAAAACCTCGGCGTGTAACTGGGACTCATCCGACCCCAAAAAATGAAGATAAAGGGAAGGTTAGAACGCTGCCCCAGAAAACCAACGTCGATTATATTTTCCATATCGACAATGATGCTTCACTTAGTTGCTATGTAGGAGGGGTTAACATCGAAATGGTTATTGATTCGGGCAGCAAGTGCAACATCCTGAGTGAATCAACATGGGGTTACCTGAAACAACACAATATTTCTGTAATGAATCAAATGGCTGATCCCGATAAAACCTTCGTTGCTTATGGCAGTAATACACCGTTAACAGTCACCGGGTCATTTGATGCCGATATCCAAGTGGGCGATCAGCTACAGACAGGGACGTTCTATGTCGTCAAGAACGGTACGCGGGATCTGTTGGGGAAGGACACCGCGATTGCTCTTAAAGTTCTTAAACTAGGGGTGGAAGTAAACGCGGTAAGCGAACAAAGTTTTCCTGAGATTAAAGACGTGCAAATAGACATTCCAGTAAACAAATCGGTTAGACTGGTAGCTCAGCCCTGTCGGCGAGTTCCCATCCCCCTTGAGGAAAAAATTCGCGACAAGATTAGTCAATTGATCAAACTAGATATCATAGAACCTGTTACTAAACCTTCAGGATGGGTCTCACCGATAGTGCCAGTACTTAAATCGAACGGTGAGGTTAGATTATGTGTAGATATGCGGAATGCCAACAAAGCCATCGTGAGAGAAAATCATCCCCTGCCTACAATAGATCAATTGCTAACAAAATTTAACAAAGCACGCATATTTTCAAAACTTGACATTAAGGACGCATTTCATCAAGTTGAGATCAGTGAGAACTCAAGAGATATAACTACTTTTATAACAAATCAGGGATTGTACCGATATAAACGGCTCATGTTTGGGATCTCGTGTGCACCGGAACACTTCCAAAAAATTCTAGAAAGAATCCTCTTGCCATGTGACGGCGTTGTCAACTTTATAGATGACATTGTAGTCTATGGCAAAGATGAAGCAGAGCACAATGATAGACTCAAGCATGTCCTAGACACTCTCAGGCTAAGCAACATTTTATTGAATCGAGAAAAATGCGTCTTTAACGTCAATTGCATCCAATTCCTGGGTCACGAGCTATCGTCCAAAGGGGTTAAGCCCCTCGACAAATACGCAAAGGTCATAGAAAGTTTTAGGGAACCAGAAACTGTAGAAGAGATACAAAGTTTCTTAGTGCTAGTTAATTACGTTAATAAATGGATACCCAACATGGCAACGAAATTAGAACCTTTGAGAAGGCTTTTAACATTAAAGTTAGGAAAGAATGCTGATATAAGTTCACACTGGGGACCCGAACAAACGCAGTCCTTCCTGGGATTAAAAAGATCCCTAAGCAATATTAATACACTCGGGTATTACGACCCAAATGATAAAACTATCGTAATGGCGGACGCTAGCCCAGTAAGGTTAGGTGCCGTGCTTATTCAGTCTGACAAGGACGGGCCACGTGTTATCGCTTACGGCAATAAAAGCCTGACTGACGTAGAAAAACGTTATTGTCAGACTGAAAAAGAGGCTCTCGCATTAGTTTGGGCTGTAGAACATTTCCGGATGTATCTATATGGCAAGGACACATTTGATTTAGTGACTGATCACAAACCACTAGAGGTTATATTCGGGAATAGAACAAAATCCTGTGCGAGAATTGAGCGCTGGGTGTTGCGACTCCAGGCTTATAACTTCAAGGTAGTATACACGATAGGGAAAAGTAACATCGCGGACTGTCTATCAAGACTATGTATAACAGACGTGATAAAGCCGTTTGAGGATGAGCATCACATAAACAAAATCGTCGAGTACGCTAGGCCTTGCGCTATAGGTATGAGCGAAATCACAGAAGAATCGGTACGAGATAAAGAAATACAACTGGTCAGGGAAGCTTTAGATTCAAATATTTGGGACCCTTCGGTAAACACGTATAGGATATTCCAAACAGAACTCTGGACCCATGGCGACCTTTTGTTGAGAGGATCAAAAATCGTCATCCCGTTAAAATTACGTCAAAGAGTACTAGACGCAGCTCACGAAGGCCACCCCGGTATTGGAGCGATGAAAAGCAGGCTGCGCACTAAAGTTTGGTGGCCCAAAATAGACTCAGATAGTGAGAAAATAGTAAAGAGTTGTAAAGGATGCACTTTAGTGTCAGCCCCTAATCGCCCAATGCCACTAACTCGGCATGAGTTACCAACCGAAGCTTGGGTGGACGTTGCGGTTGACTTTTTAGGCCCCCTTCCCAGTGGGGATCATTTGTTTGTCATAATAGACTACTTTAGCAGATATAAAGAAGTGAAACCAATGAAAACCATAACATCCACCGAAACTATAAAAGTTCTCAAAGAAATATTTTCACGAGTTGGTATTCCTCTCAGCATTACGGTCGATAATGGGAAACAGTTTACAAGCGAAGAGTTCATTCATTTCGTAATGAGCTGAACATTAAAATTAAATTCACTACGCCCTACTCGCCCCAACAAAACGGCGAAGTCGAACGACAAAATCGCGACATTCTGAAGAGATTGCGGATTAGTCAGAGCCAAAAAACCGACTGGTATGATGATTTACTGAAGTACTTAGTCATGTATAATAGCACGCCGCATTCAACTACGGGGAAAACACCGTCCGAGCTATTCTATAATAGGCAATTTAGGGACAAGTTACCGTCGCTTACCGATATTAACCAACCAAACATTTCAGACTTCAGAGATAAGGACAAAATAATGAAAGAGAAAGGAAGGAGTTATGAAGACAGGAAAAGGAAAGCAGAAACTATAGAAATAGACAACGGGGAAAAGGTTTACGTTAAAAATCTAGTGAAAGAAAATAAACTTACAACAAATTTTAAGCCAACACCGCATACCGTCCTTAAAAGTAAAGGTTCCGAATATCATATTAGGAATGATGAGACTGGACAGGAGCTGCGCAGGAACATCATCCATCTTAAGAGAGTTGAAGGCGAATGGCAAGTATGCGAAGGAGATAAACCCCATGATCCTGAAAAGAAACCTGATGATTCTAATGATCTTGGCGATTGCGAGATGGATGACGTTTAACGGATGTGTCAGTGCAAAATCGATTTAATATAAATTGTGATTACGTTGTGCGGTTTTGTGATTTAAATGCTATGCGATTAGTGCCCACATTAGTGGGATTTATAAAAGGATAATTAAAACTGACAAAAGAACATTTAATTTAGGTAAATAGATTTGTACTCCCAATAATAGTGAAAGATATAACTAGTAATCAATTTGAAAAGAAGAAAGAGATGTGGCGATTAAACGGTATAGCAGCGGGGGTAGTCCGCACGGGCGGGGGTGGCCAGTTGCGAGCTGTCACTCGACCGAGCGGACGTGCACCCGCTGGCTATTTCCAAATCTATTAAGTGTTTGATTTAACACCCTAACTTACCCCTGTGACCAGTGGACGTCACAGGTACCAAAGCGGAGAATTATAGGAAATACTTTTCTGCAAGGTACACGTACACTCTCAATCTATGATGAGCATGATAAATAAATAGGTAGATAAACTTTAAATAGGCACCTGTATATGTGCCTTGCCTACTTGATATAGTACTTAATTAGATTTGAGTGAATTCAGGGTGAAGGTAGGGTAAGATTGCCTGGCAAAAACACTCTTCTGGAGTGTAATGATCATAAATTGCCATCTCATGCCACCTTTACACCAGAAAAAATTTAAATATATTAATATATTTATATATGTTTTATTCATCACAAAATGATTTGGTAAGTGTGGGTCAGTAAGATAACCACACACAATACACTTGCGTGCAAGTGTAAAATGTGTTTTTTGCCAAGGCCATTTCCGTATATTATTATTTAAAAGTATAAAACCATTTATACTCAGGAAACAATCCACGTCCATTATACGAGTATATGGCATCACTATGTTTGCAGGTCAGGCACTGAAACAAAAAAGCAATTGTGCGTTTACACATTAGTTTAAAATAACCTTTCAAATGGCTTATAATATAATTTATGGACTGTTAACCATAAGACTCCGTAACTGTTACGTTACTGTTAGGTCCATAACTTGAGCTTAGGTGTTTTTTTTGCAAATTGATGGAAATCTTCCTTAAATCCTTAAATCGGCCTTATACATTTTATTTACTCAAAAGTTAACTGGAAGGGATCCCTTAAAGGGATAAGTTCGCCTTCGTACATCCTTATACTTTTGAAATGTATGTTATATTTTTCTGTACTATAAAATGTTTACATACCTACTACATACATAATAATAATGGCAGTATAGAAGAGAGAAACTAAAATATTTATTAAACTTAATAACCATGTGATGTTTCCAAACATTAACAAAACAAAGTTTAACTGTAGACATATGACAACAGTCCTTATTTTTACTTTAGGAACTATATATAGTAGGTTTATTTGTGCATATATATATATTTTTTTTTGTATTTTATGTACGTTTATTTATGTATTATTTTAGTAGTTTTCCACAGATTCCATTACTTTTGCATCGCCTACTCATTTCTGACGTTTTTATTTAATTTCGCTACCCAAAGGTTGTCTGGAAGAGATCGCTCTTTAGCGATAAGGCCGCCTGTTGTTTACCTCTATTGAATGTTACTTGTAATTTGTTTGTATTTATTTCCTGTTGAGGTGTGCAATAAAGAATATTCTATTCTATTCTATTCTATATATAAACTAAACCATTATAGAGGGTGAGATTAACTAAAATTTTGACTTTAATATAAAGATAGATTAGTAATTATTTCCAATTATACAATAAACAACAATGCTAAATCAATAAGTTTCGTTAAAATAAAGGTAATATTTTTATGAAATTGCAGACCACCAATCTATTCCATTTGTTCACGGCAGTGAATGCACATTTTGTTTAGACATTCTAGGCAAATTGGTTTTTTGCATTCGAATCACTTAAGACTGCGCCGAGCGTTAGCGACTGAACCAAAGAGCACGGGGAATGCGTAGGTATTTAGACCGGCGCGCGGCCGCCACGCCATAGTAAAAAAGTATGGAGAATTAAAAGAACTTTTTGATAAATCTGGACTTTTAATACCAAACAATAATTGAAATATTTGATGCGGACAAATTGTAGGTAATGTACACATTCATCTTTTTTTTTACTGAAGATCAGAATAATAGATTTCCATTGTTAAAGTATAAAAAAACACTTAACGTTAAGTTAAGTTTTCGTCCAACTTCACTTAGTTTTCTAGGGTAAAATATTAGGTAATAATCTTATAAATTTTCCACGGAGAAGTTGTTAACACATTCTTCGAAGTGTTAAATATAACTATAGTTTAGAAATGGATTAAACAACTAGTGTTGACGTTGTCTACTTAACGGCTACTGCCTATTTTTCACATTCACGCTCGGCGCAGTCTTAACTGCGAAACTATAATTCTGTTCTATTATCACAAATAAAAATGCACTTTAGGTACTCCTTGTTTTGTAGGCGAGGTCACTATCACTACCTACTGACTAAGCGGTCGGCTGAGTAAAGAAAAAAGTATCCATAATCACGTAACCACCCGTCGCCAAGACCCTTAAGAAAAAATACGTATCCACCTACCACCCGTGTCAGAGACAGTCATATCATGCTCACCAAAATTTAAACGTTTGCACGACCGAACTTGTCGAGCGACGACGCGCGGCCGGCACGGCACTGAACTGACTGAGTTATAAAACATTCAATATACTCTATGTGACTGAGTCAGAAGGGGACGACTGATGAGGTACACTGGTACAAGGACACAAACCATTGGTCTTCCATTCCCAGAGTGACACAAGCCCACAAAAACATTGCCACTTTATTTCAACATAACATGTTACATGGGTACATTATAACTATGGTTAATTAGTTAAAATATTTATTTATAATTTTATAATTTTCGTTTATATGTATTTCATCTTAAAGTTTATAACAACACGTCATTTTTAATTATTCGTTAGCAATATCTTCCGATGCACGACATAAACTTCAGACGTTCGGGTAATTCTAATGACACTACTGGCATCACAGGATAGTGCTGTCACATTTGACAATCCGTCATTTTGTGCCTGACCGTCATCTTTGTCTAACGCGTGTTAATTGTTATTTCCTTCTCGCTTACTCACAGCGTTTTCCAAACTGTTCACGTCGTAAGCTTGGTAATTAATGTTTATTACGAAAATGGTTGGCTGTTCTATGCGGAACTGTAAGAGTAGGAGTGAAATGGGCATAATAAGATTTTATACGTTTCCGAAAAAAGAACCCGTAGCCAATGAATGGCTTCGCTATTGTGCGCTGAAAACATGTGAAAATGGTATGTATACATACTTATCGACAATAATTACTATTAATAATAAAATTTTAACTTCTATGTTTGCTTGTTGACTAAAATACATTGCCGGCTATGTCGCTTCAAGATTTATGGGAAAGTACCCACATCTTGGGAACCTAACTCGGAACCTTAGAACCTGGAAGTGGTTCCTGTGAGTGGATTAACTTTATATCGAGGGGAAAATTGATTTATCCATGTGAAGAGCTCATAAAAGTCGCGCAAACAATGGAAAATGAGTTTGAGAAATACCATGGCCGGACACTATGCAAAGATAAATATGCTGGTGCGTTGTGTGTAACAAAGCTGCGTTAGTGCTAAGGATCGTCATTTTTTTTGTAGGGTTTGATGAGATAAAACTACCTAAGTAAAGTTGGACGAAAATCGTAAAATTTATTTTTAAAAGCCTAGCTGATATAATAATAATAATAAATAAATATTAAGGGACAATCTTACACAAATCGACCTAGTACCAAACTAAGCAAAGCTTGTACTATGGGTACTAGGCGACGATAGACATAATATATAAATACATATATAGATAACATCCATGACCCAAGCGCAACTATTCGAGTTTATCACACAAATATTTGCCCTGGCCGGGATTCGAACCCAGGACCGCCGGCTCAGTAGGCAAGTGCTACAATATTGTACACAAGCACGTCAAAAACAATACCCTCAAATAGAAATGCTTATTAGAAATTCGGTGAAATACTTTGCTTTGCTTAGTCAGAACGAGGACATAGTTACAAAAGACTAAAAGAATTAAATAAAAAAAAACATTAGTAAACTCCAGAAGAAATTAAAACGAAAATTGCTTAAAGTGTCGAACATCGTTTATTGATTAGATGTGGATTCGTTTTTCATAAGTTTCTCTTGTATAAAATAAATAAAATTTTGATTTAATATATTAGATTTGTTTTATTGTACTACCTATGTTTCTACATGAATAACTTAAAATTAATGCCGTTTAAATATTTTTCACCGTTGGTTAAAATTCTCCCACATTTTAAAGTTTGAGAATCTGTGAACAGCATGATGACGTATAGGCTTGTGTCAGTCACGTGGTTCGCGAGTCTCGGAATGGAGTACCAGGCGGAGTATATTATTTATTATACCATGACACAAACGTTTGTAGAATGCTCGCACATAGGTAGGTATGTTAACAATTTTACGTTTGAATGAGTTTGTGAGGCGGGAGGTTTCAAAAATTAAGAGATTCGATTTAATCGATGCGCCGTTAAACATAAGTAGGTTCTATAATAAAAAAATTGACAGTGAAATTCCATAAACCGTTCATGCTTAATAATCGTAAGATTTGGCAAACAATATAAAATATGTCTTAGCTACATTTCTACAAACATTAAACAGACAAAAAAACCCCCAACTGTAAGTTTCTATTAAGGGGACGGGTAATGCGAAACTAGCGCCACTTAGAATTTTTATTATATCTTCCAAACCAGATCAATTTCCAGTAATTGCAAGATATTAGGAGTTGGAAAAGACCTTTAGTGTTTATTAAATCATTATACACAATTTCTTGTTCTTTTTTAAGTTTTTGTTCAAAAACTTGCCCAAAACTATTGTGGCCGCTTTTGACGTGAACAAGTTTTGTAAGGTAAACTACAGTGAACAAATTGTATATAGTGATTTAATAAATATTAAAGGTGTTTTGCTAGCTCCTAGACTTGAGCTATTTCTAAAAAAATATCAGATTATGAAGGTATAAGAAAAACATCGAAAGTGGCGCTGGTTTTGCAGTACCCGTCGCCTTACAGAACGGATTTTCTAGCGCGGTTGATGAGTAGTTGGACTGGGACATGCCCGTATGCGATTACTGGATGAGATAGTTAGAACGTCAGTTAAGTCAAAATAAGTTATGAGGTTGCATTAAAGGCACACGAGAATATTGCTTTTAATTAAAACTATTTACTTAATATTGTAATCGGTTTCCGCGATTGTCACAAATTTAAATTAAACAATTTAAACGGATTACATTGCATGTGCAAACTGTCCATTTAGGTGTAGTATCTCAGATTATTAAATAGAAAAGTTTATTTTGAGTACACTTTTATACAAATAATATGTATTTGGACAACGGAACCCTAATCCGTTATCGGTGAAAATATGGCCGCTGTTTACGCCATTGTAGCACATATTAGCAGACGGCTCGAGCCAATGTGTACTATAACAGCCATAGTCTTTATTATATTAATTTAATTAAAACACGATAATTATGAAGGCGCATTGTCAAATTTGAAATCAGTATACTGGTTTTCTCAATACAATTATTTTCGCAAGTGTTTACATACTTGCGATTACACGTTACGTTAAGTGCAAATGCAGAATGTCATAAAGCATAATAAATAACTTACCGATATTGATTTTATTCCCAACAGTCACTCACGACGGCACGACACATAAAGAAAAACAAACATGGCAACAGTCTGACGACAAGAAACGCTGGAATCGTTTACGGTGCTGAATAGCACTATAAGCATGTTTTGTTTACTTTTATAGTGCTAATTAGTGACATGATAGTTGCTTACAACACTATATTAGTACCAAAAAGCGTTTTACGACACTTTTATACTTCAACTACAGAGCTGATTTATCACCGGGTGAGCCTTTATGTAATGTTTATAGAATAAATCAGTGATAAAACTAGGGTCTCTTTGGGGTTCTATAAACATTTACAACACCGTTATAGTGCTAATCATTAACACTATTTAGCACAACCAAAAACGTTCCCAGGACTTTTATAGTACCAAATTTTGTTACTTGGGTCAACACTAATTTGCTAAAATTAAGAATGGTTAATGGTGGAGAATATATTTCAGATGAGTTTAGACATTTTTGTTATCAGAGAGGGATTGTCATGCACCATACAGTACCATATAATCCACAAATGAATGGAGTGGCAGAAAGGATGAACAGGACATTAATGGATAAGGCCAGGACAATACTAATAGATTCAGGAATGGAAAAGAAATTTTGGGGAGAAGCCGTTCTATTTGCCACATATGTAACTAACCGAAGTCCAGTTACAGGAAGAGATAAAACACCAAGTGAACTATGGGAAGGAAGAAAGCCGGATGTATCAAATTTGAGAGTTTTTGGATGTATAGCGTACAATCATATACCAAAAGAATTAAGACGGAAGTTAGATGACAAAGGGAAGAAAATGATAATGATAGGATACAACATAGGAGGATACAAACTTTTTGATGTAGAAAAACAGAAAGCAGTTACAGCGAGAAATGTGATCTTTGATGAGCTATCTACAAGAAAGGAAAAGACAGCATATATACCAGATTATGACACTTCTGACGAGACGGATCAGGAACAGAAAAATGATAACTTGAAAATGTAATTAACAGAAAAGGATAACACTGAAAAAGAAATAAAAATAGAAGAATTAAAAGACCAGACAGAAGGAGAGACATGCAATGAAAGAGGAAGAGAAAGTCCTGAAAAAGAAAGAGAAAGCAATGAAAAAGAAAGAGAAAGCAGTGAAAGACGAAGAGAGAAAAGAAAGATAAATAAGCCAAAATGGCAAGAAGATTATGTGATGAATCTTGAAGAGGATGATGAAGCTCTATTTTCACTTCTAAGTAGTAACTATGAAGATGTACCACTTTTATATGATGACATTAAAGAGAGAGAAGACAGAAGAGATTGGGAGAAGGCAGTAGATGAAGAGCTGAAAGTATTAAAAGAAAGTGAGACTTTTGAGATAGTGCCGGAGCCAGATAAAAAAAAGGTATTAGATGGAAAATGGGTTTTTACAAGGAAAGAAATGGAAAGTGGAAGTTTATGTAAGGCAAGACTAGTAGTACGAGGTTTTCAACAGGAAGAGAAATTTGAAGATGTGTACTCACCTGTTTTAAGATTGCAAACGCTTAGGACGCTGTTATCAGTAGCCGCAAGGAAGGATTATCATATAAATCAAATGGATCTCAAGGGAGCATTTCTGTATGGAAAAATAGATGAGGATGTATATCTCAAACCTCCAGAAGGGATGACAATACAAGAAGGCTATGTGTTAAAGTTAAAGAAATCCTTATATGGACTGAAGAAATCACCGAAGTACTGGTACGAAAAATTCAATGATACAATCAAGTCATATGGCTTTAAACGCTCTGATAATGATTATTGTCTATTCAGTAAGGGGAATATATATCTACTATTATATGTTGATGATCTCTTAATTTTAAGTTCAAATTTAAAGGAAATAGAGTCAGTTAAAGATTTTTTGAAAACCAAATTCCGTATGAAAGACATGGGTACAAATGATTTGATGTATTTAGGTATTTCAATACAGAAAACGTCAGTAGGCATCTCAATTAATCAGTCGAAATACTTACAAAATGTTTTAAATAAGTTCAACATGCAAGATTGTAACGGTTGTGATACACCTATGGATAGTAATTTTAAATTTGATGAAAACTTACCTGTTGACATGTCTTTTGAATATCAGTGTAGGTCACTGATAGGCTCACTTGTGTACGCAACTGTAGGATCTAGACCTGACTTAGCTGCCTCTGTATATTATTTAAGTCGATTCCAGTCTAAGCCTAATGTAGAATTATGGAGGGCGTTGAAACGATTGTTAAGATATGTGAAGAACACTGTAAACTTCTCATTATTATATACTAAGGATGTCTCTAGTAAGCCTTTGTTGGGATATGCAGATGCAGACTATGCTCGGACAGATGATAGAAAGTCTACATCTGGATATTTATTTAAAGTCTTTAACAACACTGTTGTGTGGAGGTCTAAGAAACAAAATACAATTGCCTTAAGCACCACTGAAGCTGAATATGTAGCATTATGTGAGAGTATAATCGAGGCTTGCTGGATGTTAAAACTTTTATTAGATTTAAATATTGAAATGGATAGTGTAACTATTTTTGAAGACAATCAGAGCACAATTAAATCAATTAAAAATTCAGACCAAAAGAGACTAAAGCATATAGATATTAAATATAATTATATAAAGCAAAAGGTGGAGGAAAATATTGTCAGTGTAAAGTATATTAGTACAAAAGAGCAATTAGCAGATATTTTCACAAAGCCTTTGAGTAAAAATGTTTTTGTCAATATTGTACAACAGTTAGGTCTTACGAAGAGGAATGTATGTGCTGAGGAAGAGTGTTGAGAAATGCACCACCTACATTCCTCTATCTAGTTTTCGTAGTAACTCACATATTCAACTAGTACCACCGCAGTGATTTTTGTCATACTCTGTGGTAAAATAAAATAGAATAGAAAAGGTTGTGTCTCTGTATTAAAATTCTAAATATATTAAGGTTTAGTAAAATAAAAGATAAAAAGTGCATCAGTTGTATATTTATAAACAAAGTCCTCGTCCCAAATATATATTTCAAGACTTTTTCCCAGTATAAAGTTAAATTCAAGTCAATTAAAATCAAGCTACAGTCCACGTCCCACAGTCTCAGTCAGTCCCCTCCGCTTGGTGTAATGTGGTTGTGTCTACACGCGAATAAATAAAATGCGAAAATGCCTTCCTGTGTGTTAAGAGATTGTTTTAATCATTCAAGGAAGTCAAAAAAAAGTCAAGGTGTTACATTTCATCGGTAAGTAAACAAGCCATTTTGTGTAAGCTTTATTATTTTAATGACGGACACGCGCTTGTCAGCGCGTAGTTATCGTCGCCATTTTGACAACCGAAATCATAGATTAACCGCGCAGACGTGACTTATAGGCTCTTATAATTGTGTTTTGTATATATTCTGCTCTGTTTATATATTATAAAAGATAAATATTTATTTCAAGTACTATTTAATAATATTATAATAATGTGAAAGTGAGTTAAAGTCCGTGATAAAGAGATATAATATATAAAATAGCGAGATAACTTAAGTCCACACGGACACAGAATCAATGCAAAACATGTACAAATAAATAAATAATTTCTTTCATTTTTTAAGGTTTCTTCGGCATGGACATGAGAAAAGGGAAGCATGGATCCAATTTGTGCAAAAAAATCGTAATGAGGAAACGTGGTTACCAACTGACCATACATATATATGTTCCTTACACTTTAAAGAAGAAGACAAATACGGTACAAAAACTGGGTGAATTTATTTAAAAAAATCCGCAGTACCATACGACTACAAATCCGTAAGTGTCTTGAAGAAATGAAATTTTAATTTTATAGCACATTTTGTTAACAATACAGTATGTCTTATTTTAATTTTTGTTTTAAATAGGCATATCAACCTCCGACACCTGCACCTGGATGTTCTGGATTGTCAGTTGAGAAATTTCATTCAATGGAACCAATATCGGAACCTGTAAGCGATTCTGAATCCATTTTTGACACACCACGAAAAATTGTGCTGAAAAAGATGATTGCAAAAGAAACTACAGCTAGAAAAAATCTTGCCCATAAACTGAAGAAAGTACAGCGTCAAAGCAGATATTATAAGAAAAATGCGAGTCTTACAAATTAATGGTCAAGGATATGAATAATATGTTTGAATTTGATGCACAAGCAGAAAATGACTTAATGAATAAAGCTGAACTTGTGGAGCTGCATAAATCATTTATAAAAAAAAACCGGCCAAGAGCATGTCGGGCCACGCTCAGTGTAGGGTTCCGTAGTTGCTCATCCTTCTCAATAAACTGCTTTTTTAAGCCCGAGGTTTACGTTAAGAAAGATTTTAAGCTCTATAAAAAGGTCGTAAACGCCCTAGAAACTGTAATCACTTATTAACTTCCGGAAGTCAACTTAGACCTTTTAAAGAAAAAATATGAAATTTGGCGATAACTCAAAAACGGCTCAACCGATTTTGTTCAATATAGTTTTCATTGAAAGTACTTATAAGGCTTCAATAACATGAATTTTTCCGAATTTTTTGACCCGTGGTGTGAAGTTAGAGGGGGGGGGGACACATTTTTTTTTGTTTTTGGAGCGAATAGTTCCAAAACTGCTGACTTTATAAAAAAATAATGTTAGAAGACCCCTATTATTTTTACAAGACCTATTCAACGATACCCCACACACCAGTGTTGAAAAGAAAAAAAAATTCACCCCCACTTTAGGTGTTCGAGAGGTACCCGAAAAAATATATATTTTTTTTATTTTTTTTTACCGTTCTGTCGGCGTTATACATACACATACTCATACCAAATTTCAGCTTTCTAGTACTAATGATCGCGGAGCTAAGCCGCGGACGGACGAACGGACGGACAGACGGACATGGCGAAACTATAAGGGTTCCTAGTTGACTACGGAACCCTAAAAAAACGAAACATTACAAACATGCTTTACTGTATACCGCACCACTACGAAAGTTTGCTTTGACTTTACACTATTATTCTCCAGCTGCGTATAAATATATTAGAGAAACTTATAATAAAGCTCTTCCGCATACCAGAACAATCTCTAGGTAGATCAAAATTAGAAATCAAAAGTTATTTAATAAAGAACGCAAACTTGGTGCTGTTAACTTTGGAGCAGGTCCTGTAAACGGTGAAGATGAGGACACTACTGCAACTCAAGCTTTAGTGTTCATGCTAGTTTCTTTAAATGAAAACTGGAAATTGCCTGTTGGGTATTTTTTAAATATCCGGTGTTAATGCGGAAAGAAAGGCAAATTTAATTAAAATTTGTTTAGAAAAATGTCATGAAGTTGGCGTGACGATTGCAAGTCTGACATTCGATGGTTGTGCCACAAATTTAAAGGCATCCGAAATTTTAGGATGTGAATTGACCGATTTAAATAACATAAAGACTCACTTTCCTCATCCCTGCACGTCAGAAAAAGTATGCATTTTCTTGGACCCTTGCCACGTAATCAAATTGATTAGAAATACTTTTGAACGAAAACGGTTGATATTTGATGGAAATAATGGTCAAATAAAGTGGCAATTGCTAATCAATTTGAACAAGCTCCAGCAAAATGAAGGTCTTCGATTCGCCAATAAATTGACACCGCGTCACATTTTTTTCCGCAACCAGATAATGAAAGTTAAGCTCGCTACGCAATTGCTAAGCATGAGCATAGCAAAATCATTAACCCTTTGTGATGAAGTTTTAAATCAAACAAATTCAAAGATTCTTCAGCCACCGTTAACTTCATAACATTGATAAAAAAAAATTTCGATGTCATGAATTCAAGAAAATTTAATTTTCATGGTTATAAACGCCCAGTAGATAAAAATAACAAATCGGATTTTTTTGCGTTTCTCGATCAAGTCAAGGCATATATACTCCAGCTACAATTTCAAATGAAATCACAAAGAGTTATCAAAAGAAAGAACGCAGCATAGCAAAACGGGCTTTATAGGGGCTATTATCTGCATCGAATCGATGAAAACCCTATATAATTTTTTAGTTGAAGAAAAAAAGCTTATCAGCTATATATCGATGTATCGCATAAATCAAGATCACATAGAACTTTTTTTTTGGATTAATTAGAAAACATGGTGGCTACAACAATAACCACAATGTTCTACAGTTCAGGGCTGCTTATAAAAAAACGTTAAACCATCTGGAATTAAGATCATCTTTTAGTGGAAACTGCATTCCTTTAGACAATTTTACCATCTTAAATTCAGCATCTGTAAATATAATTAATAGCACATCTAGTTTAAACCGACACGATGAAGGGGCATACGAGGTTTTGCAGTTTGAAACTTCCGCATCATAAACTCATAACACTAAAAGACATGGGTGGTTTGTGTTATTCTTCCGAGGACGTTTACAAAATATGCCTCTCTACCGCGATTATTATACGTCATTTAATTAAGAAGAGTGGTGGTAAATATCTTTCTTCCAAATACAACTACACTTATATCACAGTGACCACCTTAAAATTATTCATGGAGAAAGATGTATTTACTTGTTTAAATCAGCATGCATTTGATCAACCTGCCACACTTAACCATAGAATTCATCTCATTCGAGCGATAATAAATAAATATACAACTATTCGTTTACATCACGAAGCAAAAGTTTCAAATAATTATGTGTCTGAGCGCCAGAAACTTACTAAACTAATTTTATTCAAAGGTAGGTAATTAAAGTTTATGACAAAATTTAAAAATGTATTTTTATTTAACTTCGTTTCTTTAAAGATAAGACAGAGTAAGATAGTGTTGCGTCTATACCAATATATATAATATAAAATTTGTAAGGAATGAGGCTTCTCATTATCCTGAACCAGTTAGTTGCCAGATTCTTTACTGTGTACTTATACCTAAAATAAATATAATTAAAATGAATGTTTGGGCTACCCTACCCTAATAGGCAGAATATAAAAAAACAAAGTGTCGCGTCTATGACGGCTCATTAGCCCCCCCCCCCCCCCCCGCGTGCCCCACGCTGCCACGTTTTGTTCGCGGTGTCTTCTCTATACGTAGTAATAATAACTCAATGACGAATATAGCCGGATTTCTCACCATTCCAATGTTGCTGAACACTGCGGCAGTCCGCCAAAAGAAGAAGCGAGGTTTGAAGAAGCGAGGTTTGGGTGCAAGTTGGAAGCCCAGCAAAGTGGAAGTAAGGGAAGGTTTCATAAAACATGTCAGGTCCAGTGCAGAAATTATCCAGACCATCGAACTTAGAGTAACCCCACTACGAATAATAGGATTGCCATCCCAGCCATACATTATTGTGGTGGGTGAGTCTCTTGAAAAAAATGATATTTTTTTAATTGTTGCGAACAGATTGGTAATGTATGAAAGACAGTCTATTATGCATGCAATTGAAAGATGCTAGGTACAAAGTAATATGGGCTTTAAATGCGGAGTAGGTACTCGATTGACACATACCCTGTATTTAGTATCATCATCATCTGAGGCGTTACAGCCGCGGGTGGGCCTTAGCCTGGTCTAGCAAATCTCTCCAGTCCGATCTATTCATGGCTTTCCTTCTCCAACTTATCACTCCTAAGATCTTGCTATCCTGTTCGACGCCGTCCAACCACCTGAGCTTGGGTCTGCCTCTACTTCTGCGACCCTCCGGTCGGCCTTCTAGAAGGCGTTTCGGTACTGTATTTAGTATACTAGATCTCATTATGTACAATGGATGCTGATTATCTTGTACAGTCGCCATCAGATATATCGCAGCATATTATAAGGCGTTCATAAATATCTGAACATATCTGTAACGCCCAGTCAATAAGAGTCGTGTTCAGATATTTATGAACGCCTTATATCCTGCGATATATCTGATGGCGACTGTAAATCCTAAAAATTTAAACCCCATTGAAACAGGGACCCGCCCGGTATCCCCTTCGAGGGTATTTAGCAGGGTTTTTCATATTGCTTTGCTAACCAAAGCCATTGCCAGTCGCGTTCAGTGCGCCAAGCAACATAGACGCATTGATGAGTAATTAAATATTAATTGGACATTAGCGCGGCCCGGCCGCTGCTTGCGAATCGACGCGATGAGTGCCTCCAATCAGAGTCAACCCGTCATGAACGACTTCCTCGCCTTTCTGCAGCAAAAAGAAAAGCTGCAACTGGAAGGCAAGATGGATGCGGTGACCGCTGTCCAGTTCAGTTCGCGGGCATCGAGTTTCACCGTCGAAGACATCTGCGAAGCGAAACAGGTGTTGTGCCAGTCCCTTGGGATTTTCGGCACATATGTACCTCACCAAAAAGGGGACGAAAGTGGAAAGAAGACCCTTGCGGATGTAATGAAAATCCCAAGGGAGAACCAAGATCGGATTCCGGAGTTTGTGGCGACGGGTGCCCCTATCCTGCCGTCTCATGTTCCGGATAGTATCGACTTAAGCTGCTTGTATAAGGACATCGTGGCTCTAAAAACAAGCTTAGCTGAAATCATTTTGAAATTTGAAGCTGCCCAGGTCACTATTAGTAATATTAGTGCTTCCTAAGGTGTTGCACATCCACGTGGTGAGTTTCTTAAGAATTCCTTTGTGCAGAATTACGTATATAAGGTGAGCTGCGTCTCCCAAGCATTCATTCCGGAGCTACTCCTCTCTTCGAACAGTTGTAGTAATTTTTTCTTCAATACAAAGTTAATTCTACTCTGTTGGTTTTTTTTTCGATATCATCAATCACCAGTGATTCGCGATTCAGCCTACTTCATCAGCTCCTCGCTAACGCAACCCTTAGCGACAACATTTGTAGGTACCTTAAGTAGGGACTGAATAAATTGACCGACTTGGTATTACATGGATCTCACAACTTTTTACGGTAGAAGAACTGAGTTGCGAGACATAGTTTTTTTTTGTTATATTTTTGATGGGATCTCATTTCTTTTTGTACATAGTCCTACTTTTTTACGTATAACAAGTTATTTTGGAACATAATTATATACATATAGGTACCTATCCACACCTATTATTCCATTCCATTATACATATACACTATACAGGTACACTGATTCCGTGACTGCAAATGTAACTATTTATTCCATTAATGAATATATTTATATAGGATTACAAAGTTATTTATGCAATTATCTAGAAAACTTGACCGAAATTGCAAAATATTTTAGTTTTTCCTTGATTTATACACTTAACATTAATTGTATTCTAAATTTGAAGTTTCTACGTCTGCTAGAAGTGTCTTAGTACCGGTCAGTCAGTAAGTGAGTGAGTGACAAAATTAAGAAATTTTGACTAGTTATAATTCTTATGAAATTTGAAATATATCGTGTTTATACAATGCCTGCTTGGTTACTGAAAAGTCGAGCTTCTAGTTTTATCACCCCACAACGAAGTTATGGGGCGGGTGGAATGGCCTGAACTGCTTCGAGAAAAGTATGGTACGACTGTGCCGCTTTTTTGCTCGAATTGGCGAGGGAACTGCCGAGCTTTCAGATTTACTTAGTTATTTATTCTTTTGTTACAGGGAAAACACACCAGTAATTTAAAATCCCATCTGGCTGCCAAACATACAAGTGTGTATGTCGAAGGAACGAACCTTAATAAAAGTTATAAAGAAATAGAGCAACCCGGAAGTAGTACAAGCAAAGGCAGCAAATCCGATAACATAGTCAATACTTTAAAATATTTGTCCATGCTATTGATTGCCGTACATGGGCGCCCTCTTGCCTTACTAAATGATGAACCCTACCAAAAAATTATGCACATGGCAGCTTCACCCAATGCACGATCAAAAGAAATAAACGAAAAAACTATACGTCGAATGATTCCCGAAGTCGCTTATAAAATGAAATTTAAAATTGCAGCTGAAATTAAAGGTAAGCTGATTTGCCTCAAAATCGACTCTGCAACTTGCGCTGAACGAAGATTCGTAGGAGTAAATATTCAATATATCAACAATGACAAGATTACAATAAGAAATTTGGCTGTAATGGAGGTATACGAGGGGCGTCTGACAAGTTCTAAGCCTAAGATAGAAAAAAACAATTTACACAAATGAACTCGTGTTTATTTTTCAATATAGTCTCCTCCTAAATCAATGCATTTTTTACATTTTTTATACAGTGCTTTTAGGCCATTAAAAAAATAATCTTCATTTTGCCCTTCAAAATGCTCCTGTACAGCCGCCTTCATCTCTTCGTCACTTCTAAATCGCTTTCCCCTCAACTCTTTCTTCAAATTATTGAATAGAATATAATCGCTTGGGGCTAGATCTGGGCTGTAGGGTGGGTGGTCAATTTCGTCAAAACCAACTTCCTTCAGAGCACGCCTCGCAACATTAGCGGTGTGAACGGGTGCGTTGTCTTGCAAAAACAAAATGCCTTTCCTTAGTTTACCCCGCCTTTTCTCAACTATGGCTTGTCGCACCTGTCTTATTAGATTTGCATAATAAATTCCGTTTATCGTAGAGCCTTTTTCTAAATAATCGATTAAAAGAATGCCATCACAATCCCAAAATACCGTAGCCATTAACTTAGAGGCCGACTTTTGCACTTTAAATTTCTTCGGCGGCCTTTCACCCTTTTCAATCCACTGCATCGACTCAGACTTACACTCCGGATCATACTGTCTGATCCATGTTTCATCAACAGTTACTATTCGGGAACAAACTTCATCTAAATCATCTTCGCACAATTCTAAAAACGCCCGAGAAGTTTCCACACGACGTACTTTATCGAAGGCCGTTAGCATTTTCGGTACCCAACGAGCACTGACTTTACTCATGTACAAATGTTCATGTAAAATTTCTCCGACTCTTTCTTTACTAATACCTAAGACCTCAGCTATTTGCCATACCTTAATTCTTCTATCTTCTAATACCAGCTTTTTGACTTTTGCTACGTTTTCTTCGGTCACTACCGATATTGGCCGCCCTGAGCGGGGGTCGTCTTCGATCGATTCCCGTCCGAGTTTAAATAAGCGACTCCACTTTTTGACTGTGGCATAAGAAGGCCCAGAATCACCGTAAATAATAGCCATTTCCTCAAAAATACACTGCGGTGATTTGTCACTTTTTGTAAGGAATTTAATTACAGCACGGTGCTCAATTTTCGTAATATTCGTTGGTAATTCACACATGATGTACTTTTCCGTTGAATATCTCGAAACAGAATAATAAAAACGTGACATGTTATTTTTTAATAATTTGTTTTTAAATGGCCTTTCTAGTGGCCAGTATCATAAACGCATATATAACCTCGAAATACCTTAGGCTTAGAACTTTTCAGACGCCCCTCGTATCAAAGTCAAACCGCAGAGTTTTTAAAATATACATTGCTCGACATCTTGAACAAATTTTCTATTCCAAAGGAACACATTTATTCTGTCACAACGGACAATGGTTCCAACATGAAAAAAATTACTAAACTTCTGAAGGTCACCCTTCAGAAGTTTAGTCATTTTTTCTGGTCAGATGACTCAATATTGATTGATGACAACATCCTTGACAATAATGAAAACATTGAAGATTATGATGACGACAATGATGAAGAAGAATATGAAATAGTGGATTTATTAACAGATTCCGAATTAACAGCCTTTGAAAGTGCTCTGTAAGAAAACGTTCAACGAGATTTAAAAATTAGAGGCATGCTTTGTGTGGCACATACTTTACAACTTGTAATAAAAGACGCAATTGAAGAAAATGTGGAGACTCAAACAACTATTGATCTAGCCAGACGAATAGCTCGCATATTGCGCACACCTACTCATAGAAACTTACTGAAATTGGCTAACTTAAAAATCCCAGTAATAGACTGTGCAGCTAGATGGTCTTCGAAGTACCTCATGCTTCTTCGGCTGCAAGATCTAAAAAATTACATTGCGAGAATTGACGCTGGTGCTCAATTGGTCTCTACAAAATTTTGGGACGAAATAGCTGAATTATTGAAGTGTCTAGAGCTTTTTTTACGTCACTACCACGGAATTGCAAAGAGAACAGCTAACCATAGGTGATTTTTATATTTCTTGGGTCAACAGCAAGTCTAAGATTGATCCATTGCATAGCTCATTTGCATGTAACTTGCGCGAAGCGATGCAAAGAAGAGAAAAAATGCTGTTAGAGACAGATATTGTTCTAGAAGGTCTGTACTTGGAATACCGCTTAAATGTTGTGTTGTCAGAGGAACAATGTTCAAAAGCCAGAGCCCTTTTGAAACAAACCTGGAAGAAAATACAAAAATTGTGTGAAAAACGATCCGAGGACCAGATGGTTCTCTCCCACTTGAAAATCTAGAAGAGCCCGGCCCGAGTACTAGACCACAGTTGAACGTAACACATATTAATAGAGATTTGATAGCCATAGAAGAAATTCTCGTAAGAACGGAAATGACACGAGGACTCTCAACTGGAACGATGCCCTCCATTGATTTGTGTTTAAGGGAACTACGGGGATTACCCAGGATACCATTGTACACCAATATAATTCAACATTGGTGCACTAAATCTACAGCAAATTCTCAGCTGGCAGGAGTTGCTAACGTTGTCTTAGCGAGGCCAGCTACACAGGTCTCAGTATAAAGAATGTTTTCTTCATTCAAGTTTTTGCTAAGTCCATTAAGAAGCAACTTGGAATCAAATTTGTTACAAAGAATGTTGTTTATCAGGCCAAATAAAGATTTATTGGAAAAAGATTATTAAATTATATTTAAATATTTTGGTTGGGCAAAATATGAGATTGTCAATTGTCTATGTATGTGTATTGTCAGTTGTGTATGTATAATCAAAAAATACGTTTCATCATTTTATCACGGAGGCTTAAAACTAAAGATTTGAAAAGAAATGTGTGTGTAAATGTCCTTGATTGAAGCAGAGTTGTGTTTAATTGTTGCTCTATTAAATACAATACTCTCGTAACTCGTTCGTACCTCTTACTTAAAAAAATAGGAATTTCTTGTTCGTGTCATGCTCACGGAGGATAACATTGTTTTTTAAACACTATATAATATATAAATAATATTTTTGCGTATAGAAGATATAGTAGAATATAAGGATAGATTTTATAATCTTGATGTTAGCCAACATAATTTACCAGTTAAGAATATGATTGGAGATATGCAAATATCTAAATACGGGAAAATAATATATCATACAGATAACATTGATTGTAGTGTGGATAGCTGTGTTGTTAAGTGCATGACAGGTGAGTCTCCTTTAGAAAGATTGCAAATAAGGAGCCCATATATTATTAACAATGGAAATATAGAAAAAATGACAATATTTTCTCATGATTGGATAACTCATAAAACTAGAGTGGCAGCACATGCAACATTAACCTTTGGAAATGTTGAACTAAAAGAACTAATTGTGGAAAAACCTCACTGTAAGTTAAGTACAGTAATGACTTATGCATGTGAAGATTGTCTTGAAAAACCAGTAATTGTAATATCATCAGATGATATTACTAAAGAAGGGATATTATCATACGATTCTAATTGCACTTGGGATAGAGAAAGCCTTTCATGTAATATGGAGTTGTATGAAATGCATCAATTATCTATGGAGAAATATTGCAGAATAAGGATCCCTATATTGAATCAGACTATAGATATAAACTTTAACTACGAATACAGAGGGTCATTAACAGACATGAAATCAATATCTTCTGAGACAGCAATAGATATTATTAAAAATATGGCTACAGAACCATTATTTTATCAAACACTGTTAGGGTCTATAAGTGGATTTATGTTGATAACTGCTATAAGCACTGTAATGATTAAGATTGGTAGGTTAGGTGTTCTTGCTTTTGGCAAGAAAGAAATAGATAATGCTAAGCATATATAATAAAAGTCTTTGTTCATGTAAAATTTACGTGTTTTATTCAATTAAAATGATAAGGTGTATTCAGGTAATATCTGAATCAGTTCCAAAAAAAAACTGAGTAATTGTGTAAAATTAATAGAAACATACATTATCCAAATACATCTTCATTATAGTCTGGCAAACCAGTTTTGTCAGTAAGTAATACTAATATGAAATACAGAGTGGGAAAAAGTTTACGGACAGATTTCAACCACTTAATCCGGACTATATTTAGCGACGAAAATGTCACATAAAGTAGGCTCGGGTGATCACTGATCACTGAGTGCTGGAAGCCTGTTTATCGAGACGTCAACGTTACATAGTCCAGTCAAGGCTATTTCAATTATTATTAATATTATTATTCATGCTCATTTGACAGGCATCAATAAATAGTCTTCTTGGCACGAATAAAAATTATTTCCCAATTTTTTAATGGACGGTTTTTGTATAATAGCGAATAAATATTTTTTTAGGCATACAAACGAAAAAATGTTTTATTATCATTTTATGGCATAATACGCATAATACTTTTTGCTTCCTAAAGTCGTCAGGAACATTGTTAAAGTCTGTCGGTATACAAAAAGTTATACAAAAATATGTTTATTTATACCAAATGAACAGTTATAGTAAAAAAATATAAAAGTGTCAGCCTACGGTTTGGGTCATTTGAAATATTGCTGGCCGTTCGACTTGCAAATGTAGATTGCTGTAATATAGTTATTCCAAAGTTCAAACATTATAAATTGTTTTGTTGACTTGATTTGTTTCAATTGTATTATTTGCGGTGCTTTTGTTTTAAAGAATCAACATATTTAAGTATATTCATATAAGCTACAGATCGCTTACATGGCGGTACGAATTGTAATTCTCCAATCAATAGATTACCAAAATAGTAATTTATTTTGTCTAACTCTTTCTCAAACACACATTCAACACATTTCGTATTTGGCTTATCGCCACTTTCCGATTTTAAGTCCTATTCCGTATCATTATCATTTAACGTAAAATTTATTTGATCTCCATCTTCAGTATTATAGTCTGGCTAATGAAATATTACTCAAAGTTATGGCGGGAGATTAAAAAAATCTGCGGCTGGTCACACTTTGTGTAGTAGGAATTACAGTTTTCACACTAGAAGATATGGCCGGTTCACATTATTCCAGTAGCATTCCAGTCCTGCAATCCAATCCAGTACTGGAATGCTACTGGAATAATGTGAACCGACACTGGAATGTACCCATTCCAGTGAGCATTCCAGTCCAGTGACTGGAGAGACCGTCAACTTTTTATTCCAGCTCACCTAATCCAGCGCCACTGGAATAGTGTAGACAGCCATTCCAGTTGCAATCCAGTGCTAGATTGAAAGTTGAACAGTGAATACGAGATAATTGTTTTGGGGACAAGTTGTAAATTTAATAATGAAATTGAATGAGGATCAATCAAACTCTTCATTTTGTCTCTCTATACAGAGAATATGCATGTCTTTGGGACGTCACGTCTGATTTTTATAAAAAACCGAGATATGCGCCAATCTGCTCTCAGAGAAATTTGCGAAGAGATGCAAATAGAAGGCTATAAGGTAGGAGATGTGAAAAATAAAATAAAAAGTATGCGATCAACATACTACCTTGAAGTAGACAAGATTAAAAAGTCATCTGCATCTGGTGCTAGTGGTAATGTGTTACCAACCGAAGATAATGTGGTTCTCCGAATTCCATTCATTTGTAATAGTAGTAAACTAGCAGTTTTTAAACAATTTTTGAGTTTCTTTTTAGAAATCATTGTCACCGACGTGTTACCAATCCAGCTACTCTTAAAAGACTGGAATAATGTAAACGATATGCTCCAATCCAGCACTGGACTGGATTAGCTCGCTGGATCACTGGACTGGAATAATGTGAACCGGGCAATATTTTGGATTTTTCTATGCACACGTAAGGTACCTAAGCAAATAAGTTAAATATATGTTGACGCGCACTCATGTCAGTTCACATATTTCTACCACTATGTAGAGTACAGTCAACGACAAACACATATGTTTACACTTTCTAACCATATACAAGACGAAAATCATAGACAATTGGTGATACCACAAGGAAATATCTGTCAACATTATTTGCTTAGCCAGACTATATCTTCAATGATACTGCCCAAAACTATAGTGCTTAAGTCAGAGAAATCTCCCAATGTTTCACGACGTCGTATTTTTGATGAAATTAATGACTGGGATCCATTTTCTTCTTCGATTTCCCTTTTCATTGGCTTATCTGGAATGTATTATTGTAAATTCAACATGTGACAGTTTACAGGTTTGCCTTTATAAACTTAAAAAATAAAAAGTTAACTCGATAATCCTTCCTCGATTCAAGGAGCTGGGTCTGGAGGTTAACAGTGCCAAGTGCGAATTCTTCCCTTGCAGTGCCGCATCCTGTGGGTCCTTCGCTTCTTTTAACTCTCTGTTTCCCGGCCTCAGGATGTTATCGACGCAAACGTTTAACCTCCTGGGGTCGCCTATTTTCCCTGAAGCTATTTCTGACGCTTTCTCGTTGAGGAGGCGGATTCTTCTGGCGGCGGGGACAAGGCTTAAAGATCTCTCGGCTCACGTTGCTCTCACTTTGTTACGATCTTGTTTCGCAGTTTCCAAGCTCATGTACTTTCTGCGCACTGTGCCGGCTTGGTTGCATCACGGGGATGTTGACTCCTTTGTGTTGAGGGAGACATTAGAGTCAATCTTGAATGTTTCCTTCAATTCAGATCAATGGGATCTTGCGTCTCTCCCTATTCGGAGTGGTGGCTTGGGGATCCGGCGTGCGCGGGACATCAGCCTTCCGGCTGTTGGTGTTGTGGACCTTGTGACTGATATATTGGCCGTGGAAGGTGACAAGGCAACCATACCGTATGCGTCTGATGCCCGGGATGCTTTGATGGCTCTCAACCCGAATAGTAGTGCGCCTAAAAGGCCGGACCGCCAGCGCTTGTGGGACGACGCAGGGGTGGCGCGGATAACAGTATCACAGAGTTTAGAACACAGGCTCTCTTGTCGATGGCGCGGAGGGGGTGGATAGGGCAAGGTTGAGAGCCGTGTCGAAGCCGGAGTCTGAGGCGTGGTTACATGCGCTTCCCTCCCCCACCTAGGCACTCTGCTCGACGACGACTCGATGCGGGTGGCTGTGGCTCTCCGCCTGGGCTGCGATGTTTGTGAACCACATTTATGCATCTGCGGTACCAGGGTGGAGAGCAACGGGCACCATGCGTTGAGTTGCTGTCGTTGCGCGGGGAGATTCTCGCGCCATCACGCTCTGAACGACATCGTGTGGAGGGCGCTAGTGTCAGCCAACATACCATGTGTTCTGGAGCCTTCAGGGTTGAGTAGGGCGGATGGGAAAAGGCCGGATGGTTTGACCTTGGTGCCGTGGCAGAAGGGCAAGTGCCTGCTGTGGGACGCAACATGCGTCAGCACTTTCGCTGCCTCGCACCTGGGTCGTACCATCTGTGCGGCCGGAGCGGCGGCCGAGACGGCTGCCCTTAGAAAGCGGGGCAAGTACTCCGCCCTGACAAATTACTTATTTGTCCCTCTCGCGGTGGAGACAACTGGCTGCTGCTGCTCAGAAGCCAGAAAGTTCTTGGCGGAAGTCGGGCGCCGTCTGCGGGAGAGAGGTCATGACCCCCGTGCCGGTTCATTCCTGTTGCAAAGGCTGTCGATTGCGATTCAACGCGGTAATGCAGCGAGTGTGATGGGCACCTTTGCTCCCGGAATGACTCGGGGCGGGTTATTTGATTAATACCTACTTATTTGGGTTGTGTTAGGTTAAGTGACTATACTATTGACATTTTGTGTTATTTTTGAATAAATAATTTAAAGTATACTCGATAAATAAGATTATATTTAATAATAAAATGGTATTATTTTTTGTTGAATGTGTAATTCGGCATAAGGGTTATAAGTTTCTGGCAAAAAATATATTTGGTACAAGTTTTTAATGGCGACTCTATTTAGAGCCCTTTCATTTCCTTCTTCCGTTCATCCATATCCGAAAATCCGGTAAAATATAACACGTCCCGTAAATAGCCATGATTTGCTTAACTAAATAAATAGTTACAGAAAAAGCAAAATGCCTCGAGCTTACGTAAGAAAGACCGATAGAAGTTCTTACCCGAAAGATAAACTATTAGAAGCAGTTAGGGCCGTTAAAAGTGACGCCTTGTCAGGTTATCAAGCCTCAAAACATTATGGGATACCAAGAGCGACTATAATCAATCGCGTTTATGAGCGTAAAGGTATGAAATCAAATACTTTGGGGAAGGCCACGGTTTTATCGCGAGATGTAGAAGAAAACCTTGTCAATAATTTGCATGCAATGGAGAAGTATGGCTTCGGGTTGACGAGAAAGGAATTGATGGAGACTGTGGGACTATATGTGACAGCGAAAGGTGTGGATAATCCGTTCAAAAACGGAATTCCTGGAGAGGACTGGTTCCTTTCGTTTAAAAAACGACATAATATCTCTGTGAAAAAGCCGCAGCCGGTGGAGTATGCCCGAAAAACTGCATGCAGGCCTAATGTGATATACCCCTATTTCGATTTGCTGGAAGAAACAGTCAACCAACTAGATCTTCGCGACAAACCATCCCATATTTGGAATGTCGATGAGACAAGCTTTAGCAAAGACCCCTCAAAGGCAAAAGTGGTTGGACTGAAAGGATTTACTTCCACAAGAACGATATCATCTCCTGGGAAAGATAACACTACCGTCTTGCTGGGGTGTAATGCTCTTGGAGAATAAGCTCCCCCTTTAATTGTTTACAAGGGTAAAAACGTGTGGGACGAGTGGACGTGTCAAGAAGGGTACCCAGGTAACAAATTTACCTAGTCATATCAATATAAAAAATATTACGGTAGCGTGAGATCTAGTGATAGATCTCACGCTACCGACTCTATTTTATCAGTCTGTCGCAGTGGCACAAGCTGGCTCGCTGCGAAAAATATTCGGTGCTAAACGCTACGGAGTAAATAACCAGTTTGAGATGTATAGCGCTGTAGATATATGCACAAGAGCAAGTCAACCAAATTTTATGAGCATTGTGAAGAACGAATATCAGCAGATAACAAGCAACTAAGAAGTCGGCACGAGTAAAACTTTTGAGAAATCTGATAACAGAGACAAAAACAGAAACCACGACGTGAATTACGTGGATGGATTTGAAGAAAGAAAAAATTCAAGTCATGTGACATTGTTGATGATGAACAAATGCCAATTTTTGACAGATTTCTTGACATTGAGTCTATTACTTTTAGGGAAGAGTTGCTAACAATATTCCCGTAAAAGGTAACACTCGAGGAGAAGATTTATTCAAGGTAATTGATGAATTTATTACTAAATCTAACATCAGTTACGAAAAAATGGTGTCGCTTTCAACTGACGGGGCCCCAGCAATGATTGGCAAAGAAAAAGGTGTAGTAAAGATAATCAGGGATAAAAATTCAGGCCTAATATCGTATCACTGCATAATTAACGAGGCAGCCCTTAGTGAAAACTTAGCGCTACACTGAAAGAACTGATGGACAGCTTGGTGAAGTTAATAAATTTTATGAGATCTCATTCTGCTCTTCAGCACCGACATTTCAAGGAGTTTCTTTTTTAATGTGATTCAGCGTTTTTTGACTTACTGCAACACAACAATGTTCGTTGGCTAAGAAGAGGTCAAGTTATTGAACGTTTTTGGTCAATAAAAGAACAAGTAACCTCCTTCTTGCAAAACTTAGATACGCAGGGAGCTAAGAAGCACCTTGAGTTCGTAACAAATAAGCACAATTATGCTGGTTGTGGCTTTTCTAAAAGATATTTTGAAATATTTAAATGCGCTCAACACAGAGTTACAAGGAAATGGAAAATTAATATGTGATCTGATACAAAGCGTGTCTGCTCTTCGTCGTAAGCTGGATATCTTTAAAAAAGATATTGTATGACAAGAATTTGTTCATTTTCCGACAATTCTGTAATATAAAAAGGAGGACTCTCAACTTAGCTCTAAGCACAAACGAATTTGCTACAAAATTCCAAGACTTTGCAGAGATGGGCAAGCTATCTCTGTTTCTTAAGTCACCCTTTGAAGTTGATGTAGCAGCAGAATGGACTGGATCTGTCAAAGCCATCACTTCAAATGGAAATAATCGATCTGCAAGATGTGTCTTTGCAAATATATAAAACTGTGTCAACTGATTTTTTTTGGGTCAAACATGTCCCAGAAAAATATCAATATTGCAAAAAATTGCCATCAATTTGGCCACTATGTTTGGCTCGACATACGTATGCGAAACATCTTTTTCAAAGATGTTTTTTTTTTATCCAAATAAGGTTCGAGATTAACGGACGCTCACTTAGAAGACACTCTTCGAACTTTTGAGAAATGTGATAACAGAGATAAAAACAGAAGCCACGATGTGAATTACGTGGATGGATTTGAAGAACGAAAAAAATTATAAGGACACAAAGCCCAACGGCGAATATACCGTAAACTCAGGCTTCTATGGTCCCAGTGTTCATCTATAGTCCAAACAGGCCTCGATACATCTGAACAAATTACGTGACCCCTAGCGCCATCTGTTAGATTTATTGAGTATTTTTTATTACGTTAGAGCACCGGTGAAGTAATTTCACCGGTTGGCACTAGGTGGCGACACTACTCGTATATCGCCACTTTCCACTAAGTTGAACAGGTTTTTGCAAGTTAGTCGAGCTCGTCAAACTTTCGGGGGCGGAACAAATATTAAAAAGTGAATGTAATTGGTGTTTATTTTCATTCAAAGGTAAGTTACTTAGTAGTATTTTAAAAGTGAAAGTTTTGTTGATAGTGGTTTACTTTATTTTTATAAATGTTAAAACTGAATTTTCGTACTTTGCATTCAACTATGACCATACTGGATTTTTGGACCATATTTGAACACATACTTTTTTAAATTACAGATAACCTACCAACGGCTACAAAATGTCGCGGCGGAAGCCAGGAAGCAGAAATTATAAATTGTATAGTGACCGACAGATGGAGATTTGTCTGTCGGACATGCGAGACAATAAATTAACGCAGCGGGCAGCTTCTGCAAAATATAAAATACCGCGAAGTACCATAATTTTGAAGCTAAAATCGATTCGAAATAATCTGGTTCGAAAACCTGGTCGCCAGTGCGTTTTTACTGAACAAGAAGAAATCTGCTTAGTAAATCATGTCCAGGAAATGTGCAAATATGGCTTCCCCATAACTGTATTTGACCTGCGCTGTATAGTTAAAACATATTTAGACAAAAAAGGAAGGCAAGTTGCACAATTTTCGAATAATGTACCTGGTCGTACATGGGCTCAATATTTTCTACGAAGGCACAGAAATGAACTCACTCAGAGAATATGTAGCAACATTAAACGTGTTCGAGCGGCAGTCGATGAAGACATTATTAATACCTTCTTCGAAAATCTTAAAGAACAGACTGAAGGCGTCCCACCTCATCTAATATACAATTACGATGAAACTAACTTAGTTGACGACCCGGGTAAAAAGAAAGTATTAACGAAACGAGGAACGAAATATCCCGAAGCAATAAAAAACTCTACAAAAGCTGCCGTCAGTTTGATGATCTGTGGAAATGCTGCAGGAGAAGTATTACCACCTTATATAAATTATAAAGCTGAGCACCTATGGGACACTTGGACAGAAGGAGGCCCCCCTAATACGCGGTATAACAGGTCCAAGTCTGGCTGGTTTGACGCAACTAGTTTTGAGGATTGGTTTTTTACTCAAGTCTTGCCAGTCTTACGAAAAGAACCAGGAAAAAAGGTAATTATCGGCGATAATTTAAGTTCTCATATTAGCTATGAAGTTATCAAAGCGTGCGAAGATCACAATATTGCCTTTGTGGCATTACCGCCAAATAGTACACACCTCACGCAACCACTTGATGTTGCATATTTTCGACCCTTCAAAAATCATTGGCGAAAAATATTGGATGATTGGAAGTCTACCCGCGAAGGTCAAATTAATCCAACAATACCAAAAAACAGGTTTCCTTCCCTGTTGAAATTGTTATGGGAGAGAATGATACCCAAATCGGAAGCTAACCTGAAAGCCGGTTTTAAAAAAACTGGAATTTATCCAACTGATCCACTGCCAGTGCTCAAGCGATTGCCAACTTATAAACACCCGCATCTTGCAATAGTAGAACCAGACCTTGTAGCAGAGTCTTTTATCGAATTCCTTGAAAATAAGAGGAAGGACGTGATTGGCCCAGGTACAGGTGGGCGAAAAAAAAAATTGAATGTTGCTGCAGGAAGAAGCATTTCCGCCGAAGAAGTCAGGGTGTCGCAGATCAGCACGTCTAAGCCTCAATCCAAAAAAGCTGGCAAGAAGAAGAAGAGACAAATACAGCAGGAGAGTGAAACGGAATCAGAATCAGGCCTCATGGATATTGTTGACGACTCTGACTCAGAGGGACCTCTAATTGAAGAAAGTGACGGTGATGAGTCCACGGTTGACGTAGCCCCGTCCTCCCCAAATTCTGGCGATTTTGTCGTTGTAGAATATGAAAAAGAGTTGTGGCCAGGGCAAGTCCAGACTATTGAAAAGGACGGAGCCTACGTCAAATGCATGACTCGTTGCGGATTCGCATGGAAGTGGCCTCAAAGAGACGACTGCATTTTTTATCCCATGAAGGATATTAAATTTAAAATTGAGCCTCCTAAGCAAAAAAGCACAAAGCGAGCTTTGTACGATGTGCCGGAACTTGAGGCCCAATGGGGCAAATCAAAAAAATAATTTGCACTAATATTTTTGTTTTCAAATGTTTCCCTGACTGATTAGTTGATTAGGTTATGTACCTACAGTCATTTGTTGATTTAAGACTGATTTGTTTTTTTTTATAACAGTAAATTTAGAGGTTTTTGATGTTTATTTCTTAGCTTTAAAGTCATTTCTTTAGTTGAGACTGATTTGGTAATCTTTTAACATAGGTAGGTAGTAGTCAAAACACAATAAGAGGAGTTTTTGTTGATTTCTTAACATTTAATTCTTGGAACAATTTTGCATTTTTACTTTAATAACTATTATAAATAAAAAAAATACAGCTTTTTTTTTATTTCATTATTTGTATATTTAAAATGGCCCATATTCATATAAAAACCTTACAACTCTGATCCTAGCATAAGATTTCATATATTATCGTTGACATTATCAATCTGGTTTAAAGTTGAAAACTTAGTATACAACTATGGTCCAAAAGTAAAAAAAAAATAAAAAACTAAATTAATAACTTTGATAAGTAACGACCTTTTTACCTTAATGTATGTCTAACACTAATGTACCAAATTCAAAATCCAGTTATAAATATCACCCGTTACAGAGAAATAGAGGTTTAAATTCCTCGACGTTTAATGTTGGACCATAGAAGCCTGAGTTTACGGTACTGAAAGATTTTTACGGGTCCATATTGGCTCACATAAAATTGATCCTCCGAATTTTTCTTCTACTACCGATTTCTAGTCAGAATCATCACTCTTCCGAATTTTTAACTTCATACATTTGTCCCTCATAAATTTGTACTACTACCTACCGAGTTCATAATAGACAGTTTTCAGAACATCGTAATTCATAATGTCGTCACTAAGATTATGTGTGTACTCATAATGCTGATTTTCATATTTCTTTTATTCAGAATCATAAATTACGATAAACTTGTCAATCATAACATTTAAACATCGATGCAGTTTTTCTCCATATGTTTTTATTCATAATACTTGTTTTGAGTTATAGCGAGTTAAGTGTACATGCAAGCAAGCATGCACGCATTTTGACGCTCCGCTCGCTCCGCTATACGTGGTTACAATACAAACCTAACCTAACCTACAGTTTTCGGTTTTGGAACCACGTTCCATTTTGGCGCAGCTCTTCCTAACGGCATTATACACTTAGTAAATAAAGTTTCTTCCCGAATCCATCCTGGCTCTGCATTTGCTTATAAAAATTTGATGTAATAGTAGATTATTTACAAGTGTTCATGCAAGCAAGCAGGCAAGCATTTTGACGCTCCGCTCGCTTCGCTCGCTCCGCTATACGTGGTCATAATACAAACCTAACCTAACCTACAGTTTTCGGTTTTCGAGCCACGTTGCATTTTGTCACAATCTGCTTATAAAATATAGGATTGTAGAGTTTATGAGTACAAACTAGTCTGCTTAAAAAATGTATGACAGTGAAAAATAGGATCAAAAACAGTTATGATGAATAAATGTATGAAAACAAAAAGTAGTATTAGAGATATTTATGATAATTGACATTATGATTTTAAATGGTTCGGAGTTATGATCGGTAGTAATAGTGACTAAGTATAAATAGTGACTATTATAATGAAAAATTGTATGAGTAACATTTTCGGAGTTCCAATAATCGGGGTTGAAAAATTATGTGAACTTTGGCGCACCCGATTTTTACAGTATGCTGTGGAAGGAACGCATTTACATTATAGTGACGCTAATCTGGGGGCACGGTAGTGCCCCCGCCAAGATGTAGATTTTTACAGGAACTAGTAAGAATCAATGTTATCGGTGCTGGTGTAAAGAAGAAAGTAGAGTTCTCCAAGCTGGGCAGCACAATTTCCGCCGCCGGCAATTTTAAGGGTTCACGCCGCCGCCGATGAAAAGTGGGTCGGCGCACATGTCTACAAAATGAAAACAGTTAAGACTAAAGCATTTGTTGATTTTGTTGTGACAGAATTCCATTTGATTAATGGATTTGAACAGGCACGACAAATCTGTCACTTTGTATATAATGAATTAATGACTGGTCAGAGCGCAACGTTCCCAATGATGTGGCTAAATTTTACCAATTCGTTCTAAAAGTGAACCACATGCGTACAAGAGCTAAACAAGCAGCTGAGGTGAATAAACTCCATATGGGTCTTATTGTTGTGCATTGTACAATGAAATTGGCCAAACTGGCACATTCTGCGTGGCAAGTTTTCTCTTTATAAAATGGCCAACACTGCATGGATTTCATTACCGAAAATTGTCTCATGCATTCAACAGCAATTACATTCCAGTGTTATCTCGCTTGAACAATACTTTTTTTGTTACCATACAATATTACACTCTTTGTCCATTATCAATATCTGTTCATAAAAAATAAATAAGTATGGCAACATTTGGTACCCTGCCCCCCTCTCTCCAGATACATACCTTTGCAAGCTAACGTGCGCTATAATAAATGCGTGTTTAAAATTAGAATTATTTCCTTTCATTAGTCTAATAATGTTATTGTCTGATATTACGAGTATCATACTGAAATAATTTATCGAACAAAATTATAAGTACTGATGTAAAATTATGTATCGACATCTGATTATAACTCAAATAAGACAAACCTTTTTTTTTGTCATAGGCTTAAAGATAACTCATAGTGACGTCGCACGTTGCGGCAACGTGCCAAGGCACGTGACGTGATTTATTCCGTTGCACGCCGTAGATTTCTATGACACGACGTCGCAACGTTACACGACGCCGCGACGTGCCACAGCAAGTCGTCGTAATGTTTAATTGTGTGTTGGCCCTAATTGGCGGTGCAGCCGAATTGGCTAGTGAGAACGATTACACATTCCACGATTAAATTTGGACCCAAACCCAATGAAACGATTGAACAATTTTCTGACAGGATAAAAGCCATTAGGAGTCAGTTAAATTCGAAAATCTACTCTAATCAAGCCTACCGTATCTCTATGAAATAAATTAAAGCATCCATATGTGATACACATGCTTTAGATGCTTTTATTTGCAGTCTACCTGATGAAATGCTAGCTTCGATTCGCTTTAAAAAGCTTGACACCTTAGAAGAGGCTTTTCAAATAATAATAATAATAATAATAATAATTTATTTCGTAAAACATCTTTACAAATTTTCCTTATAGCTAGCGACTGCTTCCTAAATAGGTAAAACCTGTGCTTTAGGGTAAGCTGTGCTCTTCCCCATAACAATATCTTGACGTTATACAAAACTATATTTATTTGAAATTTATGACTAACAACAGTATAGGGTTACCGCATGCATGGTTTACACTGTTTGTAGTTTATTTTTCTATTTTATTAAAGACTAAGAGAGGGTTTGTGTGTGTGTATGAGTGAGTGTGTGTGGGCGCGAATGTGTGTTTATGGTGAGTATACGCGCCAGTGTATCTGTAAATGCGTATGCCGTGTCTTGCTAAATAATAATAAGTAAATTTCATGTGGAAGAGTTTTGTTATTATTTAGAATACATTCTATAGAAAGTATATACAATAACAGTAAGATAAATTGATAGCTAATTTTATTCTAGTTCAGTACAATACGATTACACCAATATAGATAGAAGGTCCTCTGTATCTAGGTAGTTTTTGGTTAGTAACCAGTTCGTAACAGTTTTTTTACAATCGTTTTTTATCATGGGATATACGTTGAGAAGCTTATTTATTTTATTGTAAAGAAAGGGTCCATTAAAAGAATAAAACCTTCTTATGAAGCATGTGTTAAATCTATGCTCCCATTTTCCTATATTGTATGCTCGTCGAGAATCTGCCATGTGAGATTTGTCATAGTAGAGTGTTGAGTGAAACCTAAGGATGATTGATAGAATGAAAAGTTGTCTGACTGTCAGTAGTTTGGTAGTCTCGTATAATATTTGCGTGGGATACGTGAACGGAAGAAAGTACATGACCTTCAATACTGCGCGCTGAGCAATTTCAATCGAAATCATAGACGATTTAGGGGCACCTCCCCAAACCGATACACAGTAACTTAGAAGGGACTGACAAAGCGCCAGATAAACTCTTGTTAATAGTACTTTATCAGCAACATGTCTTAGATTTTTACACACACAACACATATATCAGCTTGCGGACTCTGCCACTAACCATCTCGATATGTGATCTGAAATTGAGGTTGGAATCTATGATGACACCCAAGTATTTTATGGTGTTTGTCTCAACTATATAGTCGCATGAGCACGGATTCTGTTGGGTGTTACTGCAATTGTGTGCTTTAAGGGAAAAGCGTTGAGATGGTTGACCTGGACTCCTGATGGAGTGGACTATATATTTAGTTTTCGCCACATTTAATGTTAAAAGGTTAAGCTCAAGCCATTTCGTAACTAGGTTTAGGCCCTTTTGAGCATTTGCAAAAGTTTGTTCCCAAGATCGTTCTGCAAAGAGAAGAACGGTGTCATCTGCATATACAATGATCCTGCCAGAAGGAATGTTGAGCTGACAAAGGTCATTTATATATATCAAGAAAAGAGTGGGACCCAGGATGCTGCCCTGCGGGACTCCGTAGCTAAGGGGCAAGTCACCACTTTTTACTTCACACATTGAGACACATTGCTGTCGATTACTCAAATAATCCTCGAAAATTTTGAGAGATGTGCCTCTGACACCTATATTCTCCAGTTTTTTCAGCAGGATGGGGATGGAAACCGTATCAAAAGCTTTGGCCAAGTCGAGATATATTGAAACACATTTATTGCCACTGTCAAGTTGATTTGCCACAAATTGTGTAAGGTCTTGGACTGCATCATTTGTAGATTTTCCAGGTCTAAAGCCATATTGTTTGTCAGAAAGGATGCTGTATTTTTCAAGGAAAGACGTCAGTCTCAAGTTTAGGATTCGTTCAAGAATTTTTGATAGAGAGGGCAATATTGAGATAGGTCGATAATTGTTTGGTTGGGATTTATCTCCATTTTTGAAAATTGGTAAGACTAATGATTTTTTCAGAGCTGTAGGGAAAAGTCCTTCAGCCAAGCAGATATTGAAAATGTGACTGAGAACTGGTATAAAAGTGTCTTTGTGGGTTTTTAACAGTGAGTTAGGTATTCCATCCCATCCTACCGAACAAGTAGTTTTTAATCCCATAATTAGCGCTTCAACCTCCTTTTCGCACGTGTTCATCATTCCCATGGAATTTGGCCGTCGGTTTGTTAGATAATTATTTATGAAGTTGGTGGATGCGTTTTTAGACATGTTACTTATTTTTTCCGCTAGATTTTTCCCAATATTAACAAAAAACTGGTTTATACGAGTATGATCAACTGATGCCCGTGGCGAAGAACTAATATATAAGAGATCATCATTTACTGCTTTGTTTTTGCCTGTACCTGTAATATTTTTAATCGATGACCAAAGAAGTTTGCTGTTATTACCTGCTTTTTTTATTTGTTCTTTTTCATACTCAATTTTTACTTTTTTAAGGATATTGCAGCAAAAGTTTCTATAGCGTCGATATGTAACTTTAATGATTTCATTCGAAGGCTCTTTTTTACATTTAGAATGAAGCTTATCCCTGTTTCTGATGCACCGTAATAAGCCGGGCGTTATCCAGGGCTTTATAATAAATTTGCTTCTTGGGAGAGTCACGACGATAGTATTTTTTAAAATTAAGCTTTGTAAGAGCTCAATAAAACGATTTATAGCTAAGTTTGGGTCCATTATGTTGAGAATTTCATTAAAGTCTGTACTTTGAAGATCTTGTGCGAACGATTCACTACATAATTTTGTGCGTTTTAATTGTTGATTTTCTATTATTTTATTATATTGCCAGCTTAGGAGAACTGATTTATGGTCAGTCAATGTAGATTCTATGATCAAAATTTGGGCAGACAATTTTGATCTTAGCATGACATGGTCCAGGCATGATTTGCTGCTATCACGTGTGATTAAATTGTGCCCAGGGAGAAATCCATGTGAAGCTAAGAAATTTAGGTACACGTTAGATCGTAAGTCCAACAAATCACCAGTAATATTTATATTAATGTCACCAATCACAGCTACATTTTGGCAGTTCGTAAGTTTACGCAAAACAGTATGCAATGATTCCAGAAATCCTTGGATACTAATTTCAGCGGGAGATCTGTAAATGGCAACCACAGCATAGTTCGTGTCTATTTTCAGTATTAAACAATTTGCATCGGGGAAGTTGGGCTCTTCAATTTCCATAATAAGATGCGATTTAGAGTATATAACTAAACCCCCGTTTTGATTACGATTTTCTGAACTCGCACAGCTGTGGTATCCATTTAATACCGGAATTGTATTAACACAAGATAGCCAACATTCAGTGAGTATTATTATATCGGAACCAACGTCCAGACGGGATAGCAATACACACAATTCATCAAAGTTTTTGTTAATACTTCGAATATTTTGGGTTAGTATTCTCAGGGTTCCAGGGTTGACCAATGTTTTACAATCCTCAACTTCACAAGGGATAGCATTGGCTACCGCAAGATTGTCAATGTCATCATATATCACTTTGTTTGCGCTATCGAATGATAAAACTTATTACAGTGTTCAGAATAATATGTCACGTAGGTGTAGAAAGTAGAAATTGGTGCACTGAAGTCCAGGTGAGAGGGAGTTACATATTTTCTATTAGCTTGTATTGTATTGTTTTGAGTGTGTGTTACATTTAAGATAAAGATTAAACTAATTTTGCTTATCGCCTTATCATAATTATTAGAACTAAATACATTATTATCTAAATACAGTTTACACAATAGTCATTGACTGGATGCGATATTTTTAAGATCATTCTCGTTGCTAATCTTGATATATTTTGATTTATCAGCTTTGCGTATGAAGACCGACCCTCGGCTAGTACAGCAATGGACGTAGCCCTTGTCTTTTGTGATTTGTCTGGCTTCATAGAGAAGCTTTTGCGTTTTATATGTAAGGGCTTCGGATATATATATTGGAATCCCGGGATCCTCAAGTTTGAGATGGCCGGAATTAAGTTTCTCGCAATTCTTTTTACCTTTGTTGAATATTCTAACGGCTTCAAGAATTTTCTCTTTTTTTATCACTGATGAGAATTCGACAACTATCAGCTTTCTGCTGTCTTTTTGCGTTTTTTTACTGTAAATGTCTCTTATATCAGAGTCTGAGATCGTTTCCTTTATCGACTCACCCAGATTTTTCAAGATTTGACATAAATCTTCTTTCGCATCGTACTTCTTGTCTTTAAATAATTGAAACGGAAGGTTTTTGATTTCAATTGCAGGCTCCTTAATTTTTTGTTCCAAAATCTCAATTTTTTCCTCTAAGTGGCGAATGTGTTCTCGGTCCTTTTTCTTCTCCACCTCCATGTCGCGGAGCTGGAATAGCATATCATCATATTTTTGAGTGAGGAACTCGATGCATTCGGAAATATCAGTATTTTGTTTTTCAATTTTAGATACCGTAGTTTGTAATTCTTTGAAACGGTTTGCCTGCTCCTGGGAGTAGGAAGCAAACATAGACTTCATTTGCTCCATCATTGATTCCATATGAGCTGTGTTACTATCTTCATAGCATTTCCGCTTAAAACGCAGAGTGATGTTACTCGTGTTATCATCCTGTAAATTATGCAGTTCATGTAGGTCCGGGGCCGAGTCATGCTTTTGTTGCGCCGCCAAAATTGGCAGCGGTAGCAACTCGATCGGAGTGCCCGGCTCACCTTCTGTTGTTGTGGGTGTGTTTGTCTTGCCCGCCTTAGCAGCCGGCTGTTTTTTTTCCGGAGATGTTTGTTTGAACGGCATGATTAACTGTGGCACGAAAATATTTAGGCGATAGCACCAGGATTACAGAACTGGACAGAGAGACGCGTAGCACGGCGGTTTACAAAAGCACACTTTATTTTATTATTCGTAGCAGAATATTCTCACCAAGCGGAGCGCGAGACGTACCAGGAGCGCAGCACCGATAAGGAGTCAGCGGGCGTTAGTGTGTGGCAAGGCCGTTGTTGTAACGTACCGCTAGAAGTGTAGTCGTCTCTTTCGCTCGCGGCGCAGCAGGCAGCGGCGGCGTTTGTCTTTGTTCTACTCACGGCGTGCGCGCAACGTCGATGCGAAGTGTTACATTTCGTCGTAGAACCGTCGTATTTATGAACTCCCAGTACTTGCAGCGATTTTTCACAACTTATTTAATTGAATTTTTTATTATTATTAATATTTTTTCATATTTTAGCGTAGTGTTTGCGTACGTTTACTCTTGTCAGAGGTCCAAGGGGGAGAGGAGGAGAATAACAATGGAGATAGTTAAATTCAATGAGAGTTAAGTTCCATACCCGTCCAAGAACTATACTCCCAGAACATGGAGTTTGCTGGATTCATCAATCAAGTTGAACGATCTTATGAGGCAATGAGAGGTATTGACCCGAGACTGGATCGCCGTCTCCTCTTCTCAATGTATCAACATTCGATGACCACCATCTTGAATTGTCATTTATTGGACCTAACTTTGGAAAACGGAGAGAGGAAACTTGGTGCGACCAAATGCCACGACTTATTGCCTGAGGACCTATGTGTACCCATACAAATTATCGACAAAACTTCGGTCCGAGACCTTTTACCAATTACATAAATCGTCCAAATCCAGGACCTCAATAAAATTCCAATTATATGCCTGGGACTTATCCGACCAATAATCACTGGCAACCGCAAAGTCCTGCAAGGCAAAACCATCAGCACAATATTAATTATCACACAGCGTATATACCACAGTATAATACAAGAACGCATCCTAATAGAGGAAATTCTAGGCAGCCTAATCCTAATCCGAACAACTTTCCGAATTTTCAAGTCGAAGCCTCGACAACACATCAGGAAGAATAATAATAAGAATAAAATTTCACACGTCTTACTTACCTTACATTACTTACCGCCCCAGATATCAAGGCCATTATTAATAGACACGGGCAGTACGCGATCCTTTTTATTAAGCAACAACTTAATTAATAAACACTATTAAAGCCATATAATCGTCCAACCTTTTGTCGTAATCACTACACATGCCGTAAGCACTCATAAAGAAGTCAAAAATCCCGCTATTTAATATATTAAAAGAACAAACATTTTGTGTGATGCTAATTACAATTGTTTATGTACAGACGTTGGAGCGTATGGGAAAAGCAGTGATTCAGCAATTTATAAAGAGAGTTCTCTTTACGCTAATCTAATAAACAAATCTCTCAATATACCTGAGGCCAAACCATTGACGGAAAACGGCGACAGTATTTCATACATGTTAGTAGCTGTAAACTGGTTAAGTTTCTACTTTTATGCGTTTTCACCTCTTAGTATCATCTTGAAAACCTTGAATAAAATTATTAAAGAGAAAGCAACAGGCATTGTTGTTAATACCTTTCTGGCCAACGTAGGCCTGGTTTCCGATTGTTAAAAGATTAATGATCTCAAAAATTATCTACTTTAACCCAAGAATTGACTTGTTAATCTCTGACGATTCCAGATCCAGACACAGTACACAGGAACCTTACCCTGTCTGCAGCCATATTATCGGGGAAGCACTACTTCGAAGAAGTGTCCCCCCCTCCTCATCAATAGACATCATGATTAATTCTAACGCACCGAATACTTACTCGGAAACAATATAATTGTTACAAGGCATGGTTCAGGTTTTGTCAAAAACAAAAAGTTGATTATTTTAATGCATCTATTCCTATTATATTGTATTTTCGAACAAAATTATATGAATCAGGATGCCTTGCCTGAGAATTATGGCAGCCTTAATTGCTGTAGGTCAGCTTTGTCATTTATGTTAGGTCAAAATATCTGGGGCCTGCACATTTAGGGATATAAAAAAACTAACCTAACCTAACCCGGTCGAGTCGGATCTGCTCTGAAAGGTGAAAAGTTTGAGAATAGCTTGAGGTGAATCAATCACCTTTCAGAGCAGATCCGACTCGGCCGGGTTAGGTTAGGCTAGTTATTTTTTTTTATATCCCTAAAAAACATTACAGTCTTCGGGATTATAATATTCGGGATTTCATTCTTTCGGTCAAACGTTCTTTCGGGATTTTAAACTTCGGTCAAATAAACATTCGACTTTTTAATTTTCGGCCTTCCGTCCATGGGTCTTATGACATTCGGCACTTTTAACTTCGGCATTGTAATACGTACCCTTCTAAACTGAGTTACCATTCAGTGTGCCAAAGTTTAGTCCAGGTTAAGTTAGCACTTGATGATTTTTATGTGTACTTAATTATATGAACATGAAGTTTAAATTGGGTTTTATTTAGAATACATGATATTCCTAAAAGTAAATTAGGTGATGGTTTTCCTTTAAAAAGTTGTGATATGTTTGTTGAACTAAGGAATTGATTTTAATAATAGTTATTCGTTCAGTAAAACAGTTTTGCAAATTTAGATGCATCTGTGAATATGGTAGAATAGCCGAGCCAAGACTGCTAACTTTTCATTAAAAAGTTCATTTGCACCAGGACAATTTTTTTGAATGCCAAAGTCCAATATCACTTTAGGTCGAAAGACTAAGGCGTCAAATGGAGTGGAAAACAAGGGAAATAACGAACATGAATAAAAGGGTGGGGAAGATCATGGAGTTTACGGAAGCTGATAATAAGGCAGGGGGACATTTGCTTCTCCAGAAGAAATTGTTTGAAATGAGGTCAGAAAGTTCTTGCAACCTAGGAATAAGTGGGTGATCGAAGGTTCCCTTCCCTTGCGTCTTCGTACCGTTCCATTGCTCTCTCTTCATGCCTACTAGAAATAGTCGAACATATGATTAAGAAGCGACTTGAATGGTTCGTCGAAAACCAAAATCTTCTGGCCAGAAGCTAGTTTGGGTTCCGGAGGGGAATGGGAACTATGGATAGCCTTAACCATAGATATTAGAATCGCGTTAACCAAAAATGAATTTCTTGTAGCTGTGTTCTTAGATATATCAGCGGCATATGACACTGTGGTGCTCTCCATTCTCAGAGACAAACTGTCTAAGCTGAGCTTGCCTGAGAAGCTGATCCATTTCATGTGTAACACTTTGATGGAAAGAGCTATCGAAGTACGCCCTCGTGGTTCTCAGTCGTCGAGACTCATCTGAAGTGGTCGTTGTACAGCTTATACACACACGACCTGGAAGAAGCGGTTATTCCATTTTGTAATGTACTACAATATGCAGACGATTTAGCTCTATATTCCACCTCCAAATCTATTGATCCCGCTTGCGTCTCGTTGAATCAAGCTCTTTTCTATTTGGGCGAGTGGCTGGATTCACATGGTCTGTCACTGTCTGCACCCAAAAGTACAGTGGTTGTTTACTAGAAAAAGGTCCATTCCTTATTTTGAAATAGGTTTCAAAGAAGAATTGACCCCGATAGCTAATAAAGTAAAATTCCTGGTGACGTTAGATTCTCGCCTGTCGGGCGCATCCCACATTAATTTCATAGTCCAAAAATGACAATCAAGTTTGAACATCCTTCGCTGCTTATCAGGAGTTTGGTGGGGTGCTCCCACTGTCCCAAAAGCTTATTTATAACGCTCTAATTCGTAGCATATTAGACTATGGTTCTTTCATACTAGAACCATGTAATAAAACTGCGTTAAATAAGCCAGATAAAATTCAATACCAAGCACTATGGATTATTCTGGGAGCTATGAAATCTTCTCCAACTAATGCCCTCCAGGTCGAGGCACTTGACCCCCCTCTCTCTCTTCGACGTCAATACCTTTCGGACCGAATAACATAACTTGCATTAGCAACACTGTCAGCTGGCAAAACTGACAGTCAGCTGTCTATGTGAATCTATGATGCCTGATTGACACTCTTCGCAGCAATGTTCTCTATTGGGCAAATACAGCAAGTGTGTACATTTCGCTCAAACGCTAGGACGCCGAAGCAGGCTGGAAGGTTTAGAAAAAAGATTAACGTCAGTGTCTCGATTAACGGGACTTTTGTTTTTTCGAGCAGAACTTAGGGAGGTTAATTTTGTAAACGTGCTCCAGAGAGTCTTTTCTAATTTGGGTGTGGTCAGGATAAGAAGACCGCCGAGGCCTAACCTCATACCTTTTTTTGACACGTTTTGGGAAGAGCTTATCGTCTAGTGAGAGCCTTCGCGTTTTCCACCGGAGCGTGAGACGGCGATTTCGCCGCCCGCTTCGCGCTCCAGCCTCATGGCGTGCTGGTAAGCCAGCTGCCAATCCCCCCGCAGGACTCCGAGTAAAGGAGCCCGGCTCGGAGGCTGGCCTGTTCGCCGCGCCAGGCCACGCGATTCCAAGGGGCTTCAGGGGGTTCCACAGCGAGATCTCGGCCGCCTTCACCCTCGGGGCCACGCCAGGCTACCCCGTAGTCTGACCGTCGGCCCGGGGAGCACCGCCTGCGCGCGCGTATGCTAAGCCCCGCGCCTAGCGGCCGCCGCCCGCCACTGGGCCCGTCAGCAGCGCCGCCATCTCGCCGTTCTCATCTGCCAACGCCGTTGCTTCGTCCGTTTCCGTAAGTGCCTGCACGCCTTTTTTATCTATTTGGCCAAGTAGAAATTAAAGTCAGTGGTTCACCGGAACACTTTCGCGTAAACATGTGCCTCGCATAACCTATAGCCCATCGTGGGCGACCGTCGCTTCGTACCAATTGTCGGTTTGCGCTGTATTGTCGTTTAATAAAGCGATGTGTAATTTATTAACGAAGTAAGTGAAGTAATGTAGTGAACCGGTACACGTTAGAGTTGGGCTGTCGCCAGCGAGTCCGCGGGAGGCGTCCCGTCTCTAACCGACCCAAAACTCTTTATCTTTTTTTTTTCACTACATCCCTTGAAGGTCGTTATATCCGGATTCTACTGTAAATGAAATATTAAATGGAAGAACGGAAGAGAAATATATTTTAAAAATGCACAACATTCACATCGCTGCTTTAAAAAAGTATAAAGCGCATAAGTTAAGACATAAAGCTACAAAAGTTATGAATAAAGAAAGTGAATTTGTGTGAAGCGACAAATCTGCGAAAATAGGTACTAACGTCAGTCCCATTTTCGTCACTGTCCCTTACGCACAACGATACAATATGAATGTGAATCCTCGTACTATCTACGGAGCACAACAAAGATTTCGTGACAGAGGAAAGTCATGCCAAGAGATGAAGTCGGTAGGCCTGGGTATACAGTATACACCTCGTCTAGAAGTTAAAATTCGCTGCCTCGGCCCCTGCCGCTCGTTATCCGCCGCGCCGCACCCCCGCCCCGCCAGATGCTATCGACCGTGCGCGCGGACGCACGCCATTTTGTAATGCAATACAAATTTAATTATTTTAATACATGTACATAAAGGTAGTTTTTCTTTATTAAAAGAATAAAGCACAAAACGTGGTCTGGTATTTCTACATGTCAACACAAACGGAAGCAAGCTTTCGGCGGATTCAGGTTGAACCAATTGAACCAAGGTGAACCAAGATTCACTAGAAAACTTATTTGGCGTTATTAGACAACACTGTCCGACAAACAATAACTCCACCTGCGCGCATTTTATGTTAGCCTTAAAGACCGCAGTTGTAACTGAACTGAAGGCACCTCCTAGTCGTGGATATAACTGCCAGAAAAATAGGAATAGGTACTTTGCGAACTCATTTTCATAATCTTGTATTTAGCCAAAGCATTGAAGCTGATGATGATGATGAAGCTGAAACTGACCCAAAAAAAAAATGTAACTGACACGGATTCAGATGACGACGACAACATCCCAGTTTTAAATTTGCCAGAAACTGAATTTCAGGTTGAACACGAATTAGCTGATACAGGTAATCAGCCAATAGTCAATTGTGTTACATAGAGTACAATTTGTCAGGGTTATTTGACGGTTGTGGATCCCGAACAAATAACGGACGAGAAATATAGTTATATTAGTTTAAGAGAATGGTAAGGCAACAAAAAATAATTAACATACCGCTCGAAAAAAATATGTAGTTTGGTCAAATGTGCGACAGTTTTACACAGGCGTAATATTTTTGATTAAAGAGCTTATAACTAATGCGATACGGACATAAAACGTTGTTGCGAACGTAAGAGTTATCCTGAAGCGCCCAGTTGAATTTATTTCGTTATTATTTCGAAATAAGTCTCGAAACAATTTGAAATAAGGAGGCACACTAAGGTCAAGGCAGATGTCGCTACTATCGACCGTACGTTATTTACGTTTCGATGCAAGATTGTGGTTGCGATTTTGTCACATATCCTTGCGATTTACAAGAAAACATGTACTCGTTTATGACTGTACTGTACGTGAGCTTCAAGCTGAGCTTCGAAGGAGAAATGCGGCAGATGCCGGAAAAAAGGCTGATTTGATACCAAGGTAATCAATTAATATATTTGAGGTTATGTTCCGTATTTATAGTGTTAATTTAATTGTTCAATGCTCAAGTTGCAACATTTGATAAACTTTTCTTTTAGGAGGAGGAATCTAAGAAAGAAGGACACTGTGACATTGATTTGGAGGACGTGCTTACGGACATAATAGCAGACTTTGATTGGAAACAAGCCCGCCCGCAAATAAAAGCCCCGCTTGAGTATGTCACCGGGTATTTATTAAGAAAACTACCAAAAGATATTCGTGAGTGTGAGCGGTGTATGGAAGATTTGTATGAGGAAGACGCAGCGCAAAATAAATATTTGATGAAGCGGTAGTACACAAAGGAGCAAATATTGAGCTATCCCACCAAAAAACTAAAAATGAATTTTTCAGAATTTCAGGACATTATATATTGCATATTCCAAATAAAATCCACATTCTAAATATTAAATTATATACAAAAACTGTATTATACGCCAGAGTAGATACTGGTATAAATGTTTGTAGGTGTCATATACATAAAAATAATAGCTCTTAGAATTTATATTTGATTTTTTGTGTCGATTGTTTATTTTCAATTGGTGCAAAACTGCAAGTAATTTACTAACAGGTATAAGGAGCGATGCTGATCAAAATGACAAGCATTGTAGTATTATCTTAAAAGAAGCAGAATCAAAAGTAAATAATTAATTATAAATGTAGATGTGTCTTTTTTATACCTGCCTGCAAACTTAACTTGTTTTAAAGCCCATTTATTTTGTTAAGTGTGTGTTTGCGGATCCGAACGCGCTCCAAACACTGACCAATCACAAGAAGCCTCGCGCGCAGGCACATTGACATCTCCATCGATACCGGGAGACAGCGTTCTGGCGGCCATCTTTTCCAATCTAACCTTGTACGAGTACGCACGCGTCCAAGCAAAACTGTTCAAAAACCTCTGTACTCCATTTAATATTATGGTACATTAAACCTTTCTCAGCTTCTAAAGTTTTTAATTCTATGCCCCGACATAGAAAGTGGCGACCGTGACAGGACGCGTGCGTGCAATCTTCAAATAAACTTCCAGACTCGACGGCAAGAGAGATATTTCGGCCATATGGAGGCGTGGCTGCCTCGAGCGCGGAGGAAACTCGTGGCTTGGCTGCTCGTACCCGACTCCCGAGGGCAGCTCGCCTGGCAGAGGGAGGCGAACTTGAGGCTGCGCGGTCCAGCAAGCTTTTGGCGCGCTGCGCGGCCCGGCGAGGCAGGCCTGATCAAGCAAAAGGCCTGAGGAAGCCAAGTTAAGATTTGCGCTCGCAACATATGAACGTTGGCATACTCTCCAAGCGACTCCTCGCTATCGGAGAAGAAATACCGGCTGATCAAACGCAAATCTTCAGAAGTCATTCTCTGGCAAGAGCGTTATTGTTCGCGCCCCATAATAGCTTTATCGAAAGGATCCATAAAAAATCTTACGAAAGATTTATAAATACGGTTCAGGCGCTGAAACCGCGATTAACCTCCAGAGGTGTGGCCTCAAAAACCTTATCGCAAAAAAAGAAACTCTATTTCACCAGAAAGCTCACGCAACTGTAAAACGCCCATCGCGAAACATCGTACATGGAATCAAATGCTGCTCCTCTAACATACGAAGCATCGGGCTCGCACACCCTCTTAGAAAAGAAGATGGAACTTCTGTCCAAACAGACACAGGCAATCGAAAATTTTGCTTCCCAGGTTTCAACCCTGGAGCCTTAAAGTGATCAAAATAACACAGAATTCGACGAATCTTGAAACCGTGCCAGATAGCACTGGAGCCGTGGATGCTAATTTAGACCTGAGCCCTCAGGGAACTACCGCAGCACCAGTTATGCCCAATACCGTATCTGAGAATGTATAGACTGCCTAAACAGCACTCTTTCCTTATATGCTGACTCAGTTGGTACCTATATTACGGGATTTGTATCCAGGAAATTATCCCGCAATATCAAATGTCAGACATGCGCTTCCTTATTGTTTGGAGATCTGAACAGCAATTTGAAAACGCTGATTCATTTTAAGACAAGAGGTGGACTGAAATACCCATCGAAAGATGTTGAGGACATTACGAAAAAGACTGAAAAGATTAATAACCCTAACTTACGAGTACATAAGTCAATGCCCACAAACTATTACCTCTATATATTTAAATTCATTATGGAGCACTACTCCGAAAAGGCAGACAGCATCTTTCGTCGTAATCAATTGATCAAGACACTGTCATAAATATTTATTAATAAAATGTGTTATCATAACATATTTAGTCATTCGGTTTAGATATTTCGAGAGAAGTTTACCGACAAAATCTCTTCGGAACTATTTAAATAAAATAGTTTTAATCCGTAACGAGTAAAAATATACTGTAAATTTGTTAAATGTGTAATAAGTGATTTTAGAGCGGAAATCATTCCTTATGTTTGTAATTAAATAAATGTTCTGGAGATGTTTTGTTTTTTTTTTCACCCGTCGTCGCTTGATAAGTTTTAAATTTGTATCGCTCTCCCTTATAGGTGCGGCGCAATTTTTGGGCAGGAATCATTGGAAATCGGGTGATTGGACCAAACTTCCTACGTAATAATCGCAACGGGGATAATTACCTCGAGTTTTTGCAAAATGATCTACCGGAGTTGCTTGCTGAGGTACCACGTTACAATGAAGATAGGCGTATCGTCTTCCAGCAAGATGGTTGTCCGGCACACTGGAGATTAACAGTTAGGGAGCACTTAGACAACGCTTTCCCGAATTCGTGGATTGGAAAATATGGCCCCATCCCATTGCCGCCACGTTCCCCAGACCTAACCCTGTTGGACTTTTATCTCTGGGGACGGGCAAAAGATCTGGTATACGCCACGGAAGTTCAATCTAGGGAAGATTTATCCCAACGCATACAGGCAGCATTCGCCGTCATTAGGGAAGAAGTTCGCTTACGAACCACCACGGTCGAAATAAGGGATAGGGCCTACGCGTGCATACGCAATGAGGGAAGGCAATTTGAGCAAGATTTGTGAGTTTTCTTTTTATAAACTGTAATTGATAAGTGTAATTATGAATAAAATTTTATTATCAAGATTATTGCCTAGTTAGTGAGCTATTTACACAAAACCCTGCATAAGCATCAAATCAGTATAACACGTCTGTATATAATAGGTAGGTTTAATACATGTAAATAAATAAAGTTTCTACATTAGTACATAAGAAGTAAACTAACTTATATTGTTTTGCAAAGAAGTTATGTTTCTTATGTTTTGCTTACCAAGAATTACGTTTATGTTTCATGTTTTATTCTTATTTTAATTATGTTTTCATCTTTGTTACGAGCAGAGGTCCCACGCTCGCGACAGGTGTTCATCGATCGAGTCATCGGCGTTTCCCGATAATCGATTGCCGGACTCTCACGAAAAGTGCCAAGTGGACATACCTTAGTGAGTAACCCGCGAAGTGATGTGTGGTGAGAATGAAGTGTCCGCGGCGTCTTATGCCTTCCATCGCGGTCGCGTAAGGTCGTGATCGACTTCGATCAATAGATTAAGTTTTAATTAAGTGATAATTATCTGCACCACTGTATTAACTCCGATTAAACGCACTTCGAACATTAAGTGTTGTTTCTACTGTTATTCCCATCGGCGGCCCATACGTTATTTCTTACCTTTTTGATACTATTTCATTCATATTTGTGTTATGTTATTTATTTGATGTTTTATATAAATAAAAGGAGATGCTCATTGTTTACACAAAATAAAACCTACAACAACACACATCCCCTCCCTTCCCGAGGTATCCCCGCGCGCTTCTTCACCCCGGGTGATGAGACGCCTATCCCCACCACTCGGCCCATGCTAAGAGAGGATATAAAATGGCCGCTTAGCTTGGACCGTCACTCATGGGCGGCGTTGGTATTCTCACGCAAACTCCAGACCAGTACCGCGCCTGGACGAAACTTCTCAAAAAAGGTTTTTATACTTACGACCCCGATAAAAAACTCAGGGTCGTCATTAAGAGGCTCCCTGCTGACATCCCCTCGCAAGATATCTTAGACGACCTAGTCGCTCAAGGCTTTCCAGCTCTTGAAGTCCACAGGATGAAGAGGTGCACTGACAGGGAGCCTTTTAACGCCGTACTGGTAATTTTAACTTACAGCGACCATAGTAAAACTATTCACAATATTAAAAACGTGTGTGGCCTTAGTGGTTTGCGGGTTGAGGCCCCCCGCAGAAACGGCAGGGTCCCCCAATGCCACAACTGCCAATACTATGGCCATACGGCCCGTAACTGTACTCTCGACCCTAGGTGTGTCAAATGTGATCAGCCCCATCATACAAGCGAATGCAGTAGGGATAGGAACGTAGATTTGGGTCCTCCCACCTGTTGTAACTGCGGGGGCCCCCACACAGCCACTTACGGCAACTGTGAGTATGCCCCAAAGCGTAACGTCAGACCCCCACGTAATAATAAATATACCAATAATAAACGACCTCCAGCCACCTCTCAGGCCTCAGCTCCCCAGGAGGTTCCCTCCTCAAGGGAATACCCTGAGCTCCGTCCCACCCAGGCCATCTTAACTGGATTTAGCACCCAATCCGCCAACATCGATGCCACACCCTCAGTGTGGACTCCTGACTCCTCCCAAAATGCAGCCATGTTAGTAACTACCACGGCTCAAGTCCAGCACGCCATTAGCGATACAGTCGCGTCGGCCCCGCCAGCCCCTCTTGCGGCAGTCCCCAGTAAAGCGTCTCACTCAGCTTTGGACAACCTCAAACTAGCTCATCTAATAGCTCACTCTCTGAATCAAGAGGCAATTAACAGCTTCGCTGAGGACTGTCGTAAGGCCGCCTCCTTTAGCGACCTGTTGCCAGTTTACAGCAAACACAACGACCTCATGACCATTATGAAATCTCTCCCCAATATTACCCCATAACGGATAGTACGCCACAGAGAGTAAAACCTAAATCAATCAGGATTGTTTTCTTTAATGCCAACGGTCTCCGATATAAAAGAGACGAGATTGCCGACTTTGCGAGAGTTCATAGTGTGGATATTTTGCTTATTCAAGCAACCCTACTTAAACCGTCCTTTAGAGATCCCAAGATACCTAACTACAGGTTAATTAGACACGACAGAACCACTGACAGAGGCGGAGGTACCCTTATTTACTATCGGAATCATCTCCATTGCCCCCGCTTGAACTGCCTGCCCTGGTCAGCCTAGAGGCCTCAGCCTGTAGGTTGGCCATGACAGGCCATCCCCCGATTAACATAATCTCTGCATATATGTCACCGAATAAAATCTTTCCCTTTGCTGACCTCCGTGCCGTGTTTGCAGATGAGGGACCTGTCCTCCTGGCAGGAGACCTCAACTGCAGACATGAGCAATGGAATTGCTTTCCCTCGAATACAAATGGTAGAGCCCTAATTAGAATGACAGACAGACTAGACGTCGACATACTCGCTTCCATAGAGCCCACTCATTATTCTGGGGTGATTGAACACAGGCCCAGCACTCTAGACATAGCCCTCATGAAAAATATCACTCTAGGGGTCCGTTCCCTGGAGGTAATGCACGAATTACACTCTGACCACAGACCGGTTATTCTTGACCTGGGCCCCCCTGACATCACTATTTATTCAAAAAAGATCACCGACTGGGCCATGGTAGCGAGGTATGCTCTCTGACCCCGACTCTCCCCTATTTCAAGCCCTAATTGACGACCTCTCCACCTCGGACATAAACTCGACCATTGACCTACTTACTGACGGACTACAAAGCATCATTAACGACTGTACAAGGGAGGTTCCGTTCTCGAGCGATAGACGATGGCAACTCCCTCAATACCTTAGGGACCTCATCACAAAAAAGAATGCTGCTACTAGGGCCTACGATGCCAACCCATCTCCTTCCTGTAAGAATCTCATGAACCGCTTACAGACTCGTCTGAAACGGCAATTGAAAGCCTACAGGAATGAGATGTGGAATGATCTGCTGGGAGAGATCTCGCCTAGTCACCAAGCATACTGCGACTGGCGAGATCGCTCAAAGCAGACACAGTAGTAGAAATGCCCCCGCTTGTTCGCCCAAATGACCCCACCTCAGCCATCGACGATATAGAGAAGGCCGAACTTTTACCCGACAGCCTGGAATCCCAGTGCTCTCCAAGCCTAGAACCTGTTGACCCCTTACATCTGGAGTTGGTCAACTCTGAAGTTGAAAGACTATCTCAGGGTCCTCCCGCAGGCCCTCCTCTTAAGCCAGTTACCCTTGAAGAAGTTAAGTCTCTTGTCAAAAAACTTAGACCGAAAAAGGCCCCTGGTTGTAATGGCATCTCCAACCGCCTAATTAAATCTCTACCGGAAAATATCCTATCAATCTTAGTAATCTAATCATCTTTTATTCTGCTCTTTCTGCCTGAACTTTTCCTGCAGTGTGGAAAAAGGCTGATGTGATCGGCATCCATAAACCTGGTAAACCCAGATCCACCCTCTTTAGTTACAGGCCTATCAGCCTTCTCAATGCTTTAGGCAAACTATATGAGCGTGTAGTGCTATCTCGCCTTAGGGACTTCATTGACGAGAGGGACCTGTTGATGGATGAGCAGTTTGGCTTCAGGGACGGAAACTCATGTGTGCAACAGGTCCATCGGATTACAGAACATATACTCTTTTTCTTGTCGGGTTGGGGGAAGTCAGTCCCTACTACAGGTGGTGTCTTTTTAGACGTAGCGAAAGCGTTCGACAAAGTCTATCACAATGGCTTGATCTACAATCTCCATTCCTATGGAGTGCCAGACCGTCTTGTCCGTATCTTACGTGACTTTCTTTCCTGTCGAACCTTTCGCTACCGAGTAGAAGGCACGCATTCTGTCCCTCATGAAATTAGAGCGGGAGTTCCCCAGGGATCGGTTTTATCACCCACGCTTTTCTCCATGTACGTCAATGACATCCCTAAGGTTCCGGGAGTGCACTACGCGCTCTTTGCTGACGACACGGCTATCTATGCCAGTGCTACCCGTCCTAGACGGATTAACCTCCTGCTTCAATCCGCCCTTGATGCCCTGGGTCATTGGTGTCGGAAATGGAGAATGGAAGTTAATCCGGATTAGAGCGCGGTCATTCTGTTCTCTAGGACTTCTTCCTATAGGTATAAACCAGATGACAAATGCCGGTCACATCTCCCTTTTCAATACTAGGATCCCTTGGAAGGATCACACCAAATATTTAGGAGTCACACTAGACAGGAGACTTAACTTCTTCAAACACATTAAGACCGTCAGGGATAGGGCCGCTTTCATTGCTGGCCGCTTACATTGCCTGACCAAATCCAGGAGTAAGCTTTCAATCCACAATAAATTAACTTTGTACAAAACCTGTATTCGGCCGGTCTTCTCATATGCCAGTCCAGTCTTCGCTCATTCCTCCCCAAGTAGGCTCAAATCTTTTCAGACCCTCCAAAACAAGTTTTTGAGGAAAGCAGTAGGAGCCCCTTGGTTCATCCGCAACATAGATCTTCATGCGGACCTCCGTTTCCCGTCAGTGGCTGAATTTCAGAACTCTCTCAAAGTCACACTTTGAACGATCGGCAAACTCTCGAAATAAACTCATCTCGGAGACCGTTAACTACGTCCCTGATCTGCCTCCTAGGCATGGCTATCGCAGGCCCAAACATTATCCTGGACCCAGAGGATTCATTCACTATCCGACGCCGACTAGAAGAGGAGGGAGATGCCAGGCTTCTTGACCAATTAAGGGCTGATAGGGCTAGACGCAGACCAGCGTCATCACATCCCCGCTATAATCACGACAACAGACAGACCGACAAAGACGCACGTTTTGGTGGGAGCCGTTTTAATCCCCTCCTCAGACTATCAGCCTCCCAGAGGGCTGCCCCTTCATCCCATGACAGCTAGTTCTTAGATACCATTGAGAGGAACCAAAGTCCAGTTCATCCCTCGGATGTCTGGCATCTCCTCTTGCAAACCCTTTGTCCCTTTCTCTCAGAGGTTGGGACACTTATTCGACGTGCAGTTACGGACCGCACATACGCAGGCCCACTTGCAAAGGATCAAAAAAAAAAAATCTTCTCATGGTAATCAAGCCCGGTACTACAGTCTGCATGGTAATACACGGACCTGTCCGTAACAACGTCCCTATTGCACAAAATTTTTTTTAACAAAAAAAAGAACCGACTTCAGTAAAACTAAAAAACCAAAAATAACCCGTTCAAGTACAGATTACATTTGACTCACCCTTCGAAGTCGATCCCAAACCACTCAGTTCTTATATTTATAGTTTACGCGAGGTTTGGCACCGACTTCGAAGGGTGAGTCAAATGTAATCTGTACTTGAACGGGTTATTTTTGGTTTTTTAGTTTTACTGAAGTCGGTTCTTTTTTTGTTAAAATTTTTTTTTTTGCTGTTTAGTGATTCATATCAAAGTTCTAGTGGCCATCTGTGGTGTTCATCATCAGTTTCCTGACACCAAATCCTATTTACTGAATGTAAATTCTTGACTTTATCAATAAATTACCGAAAGCGCCGTACATGTCCCTATAACATTTGAAGAGTTCCCTCGATTTCTCCAAGATTCCATTATCAGATCCCGACTTAGTGCCAACGGGACCAACTCGGAGTTATACCCTTTCCAATTAAAAAAATAAAGAAAAAATCGGTTCACGGTTCTCGGAGATATCGAGTAACATACATACAAAAAAAATTAGTTCGAATTATTATGTGAGCGGCGACATGTACCTTTGGCAGGTCATTTTGCAGACGGAGCTGCTGTCCGCATTTTCCCTACAGTTAGACAGGTAGACGCATACAATAACAAAATGACCACTGAAAACGCTAAAGCTCACCGCGTCTACACATTTAACGCTGTAGATGAATCTCGCGAGACGGCAATGTATGGTAGGAAGCCACCAGACAACGTTATCCCTAAGGACGTCAATAACTGTGCTGGCTTCTTACCAACCATAAAATTAGGCGTCGAATCACGAGTGATGCTGAGGCGAAACATTTCCGTTTCCGATAGGATAAGTATATTATATCTTTAGTGTAGGTACATAATATTTCACGTATAAAACATTATTGTTAAATATTGAAACATTATATAAATATAACATAGGTGACATAGGTATTATTATTTTAATTTTAAGGAGATGCCTTCTATAATTAACCCTGAAGCATAAATAATGATTGTAAATAAATAAAACATAATTAGGTACGTGTTAAATTGTAATACTTTCGTCTAAGCACCAGAACTGTTATGTAGATATTGTACTGTTATTGTGTAATAAATATCGATTAATAATAAATATCGATTAAGAAGTCGATTAATAAAAAAATAAGTCTTCTGTACTCAGAATGCTTGTCAGGACAATTCCAGTAACACCAAACACGACACGGTTAAGTTGTTTGGTTACCGTGTTCTGTAGGGTCCTTTCCGGTTCCATCATCAGACCAGTTTTATGGTACCGTATTCAATAGCACCATGTACATTTGTTTCCTCCTAGTAATTTAACTAACCGAATCGGCACATCTAATCGCTACCTTCGAAACACTGGCCGTTTAGAAGTAAAGTTCTAGTGGCCATCTGTGGTGTTCATCATCAGCTTCCTTACACCAAATCCTATTTACTGAATGTAAATTCTTGACTTTATCAATAAAGTACCGAAAGCGCCGTACATGTCCCTATAACATTTGAAGAGTTCCCTCGTTTTCTCCAAGATTCCATCATCAGATCCCGACTTAGTGCCAATGGGACCAACTCGGAGTTATACCCTTTCGATAAAAAAAAAAAATTAAAATCGGTTCACGGTTCTCGGAGATATCGATCGAGTAACATACATACAAAAAAAAATTAGTTCGAATTGAGAACCTCCTCCTTTTTTGGAAGTCGGTTAAAAATTGACAAATGTATGAAGTTGTGTAAGGTTTGTATGGCAATATTGTACATCATTAGAAAAAAAGACAGACAAGGGATGTTTTTTAAACAATTTCAAGACCATGGTTTTTTTGTAGTTTTTTTTAAATGATAGTCAAAGTTTCAGTTTCATTGAATTTACGTCTTGAATAACGTTTCTGGGTCGATAAAAAAATAACTAGACCTTACTTGTTGGTAATTTTGATTTTGATAGAACCGTACAACATTACACCTTGCAATAAAATAATAATCTCAGGTCTAGGCACTGAAACTTTTTTGTAATTTCAGTTTAAACGAATCGTTCTCTAGGATTTCCCACAAAAAAAAAACATAAAAAATCCGTGGCTCTAAGATTTTTTTTCAGAGAACCAAAGTTACCGACATAGCTCACCGTATTAGCAATTTGAAGTGGCAGTGGGCTGGCCATATTAGCCGAAGAACCGATAACCGGTGGGGTAAACGTGTTCTTGAGTGGAGATCGCGGATCGGCAAGCGTAGTGTGGGACGCCCTCAGACTAGGTGGAGCGATGATCTGTGCAGGGTGGCTGGCAAAAGCTGGATGAGAGTAGCCGAGGATCGCGTACAATGGCGTGCAGTTGGAGAGGCCTATGTCCAGCAGTGGACAAGAATAGGCTGATGATGATGAAGATTTTTTTTAGGAGCTGTAAGGAGGTCGCAAATGACCCCTTCTATCCCCCATTTTAATTTGGCAAACGATGTACCAAACAACCTGTATAACTTGATTTTTGCATTTTATCTCTCCGCCAGACACACCAACAGGATATATTTATATATACATCACCAAGAGGACCCTTGTACTTCAAAGGTTCATACCTCTCCTCTGAATCTATCTAGGTATTTTATTGATGAAGTCAGTGAAGTAATGTAGTGAACTGGTACACGTTAGAGTTGGGCTGTCCTCAACGAGTCCGCGGGAGGCGTCCCGACTCTAACCAACCAAAAACTCTGTTTTTCTTTTTTTCACTACACTATCCTAATTAGGGTTAAAAATCAAAACATAAGTACAATAAAATGGTAGCATGAGCCTATTGGTTGTTAAGATTTATGTATTTGTAAATTTGACGATCACTTCATGATTAGTAATGTCAACTGCCATACTTTTATATTTGCAAGAACATTATATTGTTGAGATAAATAAACTAACTATTAATAAAGTATAGATAAATTACCGAGAGCGTGGATATGTGGTAGTCTGTATTTAGGAATTCTATTTATATTTGAAATTTCCCTTTTCCATATATTGAAGAAGAAAATTCGAAAATAACGTCAAGTGACAAATTCTAAATATTATTTACGTTGTGCGTTTATTTTAACTGCTGATTTTATTATATTCTCACAATTTTCAAAATAATTATCTCTGGGCCCGTACGATTGTGAGTTACACAGTTTTTGTCGAAAGTGAAGGAAATAAATATAGGTGTCAAGAACGAGAAATGGATCGAACAACAGATCATAATATTATTATCAATACTTGTGGTAGCTCCGATGAAGAATTAAATAATAGCGAATGAAAGTAAAAAATGACTGAGTATAATTTTACTTGTTAAGAAGAGAAGGGTAAGTAAGTATATAATTTCATTAAATTAAGAGAAATACTACTGAAAGGGAAATACATTATGCAGAATGATGAAGATTATGTTAGAAATTTGGCCATAGGGTATGGGGAGTCACCTATGCCTATCCTGCAAACTTATGAACCTGCAAATCCTTACGGGTTTGAATGGGATCACTCATAGGTAAATATGTCCAGAATACTGTACACGAACAAATCTTAAATAATTTGTATCTTAAAAATGTCTCTTCTGAACAAATACAGGAGGTGGAACAAAAAAAATGAGGACAAGATGCTTCTTCAGATTAGCATGAGATGCGGTCCTGCAGGATTACTGCTAGTATGTTTTATACGGTGAGCTATCACTCGAGATAATTCTCACACCAAAGCCAGTGTATACAAGAGCGGTCACCCACGGCAAAATCCAAGAGACAAATGGGATACGAAAATATGAAGCGATGTATGGCCTCGACGTGCAAAGGTGTGGAATGTTAATTTCAAAAGAATATCCTTTCCTTGCTGCATCACCAATAGTAATTTACAATTTAAAAAAGACACCCTTACTATGCTCAAGTACAAGGGCAGCTGTATTGCAGTGATAACTTATGTAAAACTGGATAAGCTAGGAGAATCTGCAATTGCTTCATCAGAAGACGGAGATGAAAAGGAAAATGCATCAATGAATTAAAGTATCATGGCTGGCAGACCGCATAAAAAGCGCAAGTTTTCAAGTAGGTACAGTTCAAAATATCAACCCCCACAGGATTAAATGTTCCAGTACATTCAGCCGCTTCTTTCTTCGCATTTTTGAACTTGTTGCCATAATGGTAAAGGATATTTAGATGGCCACAAGATTGTCAAAGCCATTACCAGATGTGTATTATTAAATTTATATGAGGTATCAACACTATTTCCGAACGTATCTTAATTTTATGACGTAGATGTGTTGTGGTTAGAGCGAACTGTCAATTGAAAATAATTATGTTCTATTGTTAATATGTGGACATGTGATTTAAAATAAATAGAGATTTCATAAATATTGGTTTCATTCGTACTGAAATACATACAAAAGAAACATTGTGTCGGAAACATTGTGTCCTACTTAGTTGAACATATATTAATTAAGCAATATCACATTAAACAAAGTATGTAGTTTAATAGTATTATTATATTATGAATTCAATAAGTAGTATTGTATTAATTGTAAATGATTATTTTGGTACTTAGCGTATAATTTGAACTCTCAAAGCCTGAGATACAGGATTCTCCTAGTTCAGGCACCAGTATTATGAATGCTCTGTATAGATGTAAGACTTTTTATGCTAATTGTTATTACTATGATTTTATGAATAAAGATTATTATTATTATTTGTTTCTCGGCTCATAGTCTCGGGCTCATACGTCCCGGTCTTTTGAAAGGCTTGCGTGGGGATATGGATCCAACACGTAGAGGCCCCTTGGAGAAATTTGCTGTGGCTGTAGCCCTGCTGGGACCCGTTCCTGATCATATCAATAGGATGATACATCCATGAACAGGTCCCAGCAGGTGATTGAACTATTATTATTATTATTATTCCCTTTATTCGTTTTTATACTTAGGCTAGGTTTTTTTTACAATAAATTTATATAAAAAGTAAAATATAAAAAAATACATTACAAATATAAACACTTTCTAAAAAAACCTAACCTAGGGTGCCGCCGGCAGCGGGGCAGGGCCCAGGCTACCGGTGGTTAGGGCTGCAGAGAGAGGAACCTCCTGACAATGCGCGCCGTGTCCAGGAGTACCGCCTTCTGTATCTTATTATTGTTATTATTAGTACGTGACAATGAGTGAAGAATTAAAAAAAATTGAGCAACAAGCTCAAACGCTCAAGACTATGCAAAATCAAAAACCTTTCGTAAATGAACAAATTACAAGTAAAAAAACGGAAGGGCATGTGCGAACAAGTGAACTTGTTGACTCAGATGATATTTATATATCAGAAATTAAGAAGAACAAAAGAACTGGACATAGAAAAATTCCACTATTATTTTAGTCAAATATAAAAAGAAAAACAAGACAATGTATTGCATTCTTGATACAGGATCTCAGGTATAAACAATGTGTTAATAATTATACTGGAGAACTAACCATCTGCAGAATCTAAAACCATCAACACGGAAGCTCAGATGTTTCAGTGATGCAGTCATACCACTCAGTTCGACTGCATCAGCAATAATAAAAACTATAATACAGAATTCCATGTAATTGATGTAAATCATAAACCACTTTTGTCTGAGGAGGCATGCATAAAGGCTTGGATTAAATAAATGAATCAATTATGTTATTTCGGATTTAGCTCCATATTTGGTTAGTCACAATAGTAAACTTAATCTTGTTAGTGTTAAATTGTGTGTGTTATTTATTAAGTACTGCAACACTGTAAACGAAGAAGGATGTCTTCAAAGGATATGGCTGTCTTCCAGGCTAGGCTACCTGAGGTTTTTCAAAGGGTGCTTTTGTGAGAATGCGATAAGATTTGGAGTATTGCAAATAATTTTCGCTATCCTATACTGACTTGATTTCATCTGAAGACTCGTAACTTTGCCTTGTTTTTTCTGATTTTCGTATTTTGCTCTTTGGACTTTGTGTACTTAATTAATTTTCTCTTTGTGTCTTTAAAAAAGAATATCATATCTTCAGTTTGTCTTTTCGCTTTATTCTTTTTTCTGTACATTTGTACGTTGTGCCCCTTACCCGTTGCCGTTTGCTTTGTAATTTTTGGACTTACCGTTCATAAGTTATAAAGCAAAACGTCAAAACGTGTTTGGAGCTCAGGGAGTTTTGAAAGTTACAGAAAAAGTTACAAACTTCTGTAACTTTTGTTTTTCTTCTGTATATTTTTTAGGGTTCCGTACCTAAAGGGTAAAAACGGGACCCTATTACAGAGACTTCGCTGTCCGTCCGTCCGTCTGTCACCAGGCTGTATCTCAACAACGGTGATAGCTAGACAGTTGAAATTTTCACAGATGATGTCTTTCTATTGCCGCTATAAAAATAAATACTAAACATAAAATAAAATAAATATTTAAGGGGGGCTCCCATACAACAAACTTGTTATAGATTATATATATGTATAGGTACGGAACCCTTCATGCGCGAGTCGGGCTCGCACTTGCCCAATTTTTTCTTTTCGTTGTTTAATATACTATTTTATTTGTTATTTCTCTGTTTCGTATCTCTAGAACCTTCTGTTCTAGAGATACTTATTTCATTTATATTGCTATTTTTTTCTCGCAGGATCAATCGTTACCGTTTTTAAACTTGTAATATTTTTTGTGATACGTATTATTATTGGCTAAAAGGGTTGCTCACACAGCAATCGGTTATTTTGTTTTCCATGTTTATTGTTTGCGGTCGTCAGTTAATAGAGGGAATTATGGTCGGTTTGCTTGATATTTGAGGTGGCAAACGAAATTCAATATCAGTAAATCGGTAAAGCGAAGAAATATAATATTGACACGCAGTATTTTTGTTAAGTTATTAGTATCTCAAAATTTTGTGTCTTATCGTAAAACTCTGTGCACGCCACTGCGGCGGAACCTATCCTCCGACCACCTCTGGCGGCGGATCTAAAAAAGGCTGCGGCTGCCGCTATGGTGACTACCCAGAATACACCGCAAGAGCTTAAGGAACCGCGCCTTGCAGAGCCAAAAACGGTGACGGCCCCGTTCGACCCTCATCCGCTGCGCCTGGCTGGAATAAAGTCGGCTGGACAAGCTGCGGCTGGTCGGCAGGCATCTAAGCAATAAGCGCGAAAGGCCGCTGCAACACCAGCTACGCAGACAGCTCATACTGAGCCCACGCCGACCACCTCTTAAGTGGACTAAAGAGGAAGGCCAAAAAGCTCGCTCCGGCCCAGGTGTCAGCCGCCCCGGTGCTACCCCCCGCGACACACAAGAAGTGCCGTGCGGTGCTGCAGAGAAACATATGGTGCTGCAGAGAAACATATGGTGCTGCAGAGGGCCACGACACTCAAGCTGGCGGATATCGGCATCACGCATGTAAAGTAACGGAGTACGGCAGCAGCATACTATAGAGGTGCCCGGAGCGGGAAACGGAGCTGCGGCCGACAACATCGCCGAAAAAATAACAAGGCCTAGTAGGAGATGTGGCCGATACCCATCGACCGGAAAACACGGCTGACATCCGGGTCCCCGGATTCGATAAGTCGGTGACCCCAGAGGCCATCAAAGTGGAGATGGTTGCGTTAGGGTGATGCTCGCCAGACAGTATGAGGATGAACGGGGGCTTTCCGCATGGCTCCCAACAAGACCGGGTCGACTATAGTGGTCTGCCCGGTCACGGCAGCCAACGAGGCCATAACGTCTGGCTGCCTTCTAGTGGGCTGGTCATCTGCCCGACTAGTTGGCCTAGATCCCCTGCCTATGCGGTGCTATTGCTGCATGGGCACACGAGGGCGATGTGACCCTCGTCCGTAGACAGAAGCGACCTCCACTTCCACTGCGGGAAGGCATTCCTTGAGATCAAAGAAATATTTACTCAAAGGCCAGTTTTGAAGATTTATAACAATGATGCCGAAACTGAAATCATACAGATGCTTCATGTGTTGGACTGGAGGTAACTGCTGCAAAATGATAAGGATTGCAAACTGCATCCGGTCGCTTATTATTGATGCGTTTTACAGTTGCAGTTGTGGCGGATAAAAACCACAGAACAAGAGAATAAGGTAATGAATAATTTTGACATTTTTAACTCGCTGAGCATGCATCACTACGGATTTAAAAAAGCTATTAATGACAAGAATGCAAAAGACATATTCGCTTATTTAGACAAAGCTGTCAAGTATATTTCGAGTCTCAAATGTGCAAACGGCGAACTTCTTATAAAAAGTCCCAGAAAAGTTGGATTTTTGGGATTTCTTGGCTGTACACAAGCTATTAAACATTTCTATGCCACTCTCATACATTCAAATGAGCAAATTTACTTGCCTTTTATAAGGTGAGTCAGGACCATCTCGAGTTACTCTTTTGAGTCTTGTCTTTTGTAATAAAAGGTCACACGGTGGTGCAAATAACAATCGGACTGCGAGGCAATTCAAGGCTGCATACAGAAAATTGTTAGTGCACGTTGAATTAAAATATTATGGTAACGCAAGTAGCACAAGAACCTGTTTAAGAGCTGTTTATCAGAATATGTTTACGGCTAAAGCTGAATTACTCAGCTGAATAAGAGCTGAAAAAGCGCTTTTTCAGCCTTTATTCATCTAAATTGGGCACAAATTAATCAGCCTTAAGTTCACATAGCTGTTTAATAGCTTAATAGCGGCTGTAAAACGGTTGTATTAAGGGTCACAAGAGTTACAAGGGCTGAATATCGGCTGGCTTAAAGAGCTCAACGGTCTGCTTATTCAGATTAAAGTTCACATGTAAACCCTTATTACTGTCTTAAACCTCCACAAGTTCACCTTTAGCTGGACAAGCAAAAATGTATACCTACTATAAATATTTAAAACGTGACGTTACAAAATTGTTTAATGTTCAGCGAATATATGTTGTGTTTTTTTATTGAGAGCCATCACTTTTGACTGTCATATGGATTGAATTGGTGAATGGCGGAATCAAAATATTAACTGGTATACCTGAATTTTCGGTTAGTTAGAGGAAAATTATTGCGGTCTCGATTTTACTGTGATTATATATACATATTATCTAAGAAAATTTTCAAGCGCTCCTAAAATAATAAGTTTTTGGACAATGTTAATAAAATATACAGGGTATTTCAGGTGTATCCTCTCACACACCAAAGGCGTTTTCCTTTTTTTTTTCATTAAGAATATCCCAGGAACTGTTGTTACTGTTCTAAAGAGAGTAAACACTTGAGATTTATAAGTACTTTGTAGTTGAAATATAGTCAAAAGCTAAGATAAAGAACAATAATTTCAAGGTTATACAAAAAAATGGTGACTATCTTTCTACATCGGTGTGAACCACTTTTACTCTATATTTCAGCTACAGGCTGCGTAACGATTCACTTGTGTTCCGTTATTCAGCCTTAAACAGGAATAAGTGTAAATAGTGACCGCAAATACAGCTGCAAGCTGTTTTCTGTGTCCTTGGTGGTTGGTTGGTGTTAGTTTTTATTCTTTGAGTTTCTGTAATTTTCTGGTATTCTCTCATAAGTCTTCTCCTGACTCCTCCAGTTCGCGATCTAATTTTCCACGAAAACCCTTAATGCGGCCAGTAAAACACTTACACAAATTCAAATATACACTACCTTTTTGACGTTATTTGCTACACAAAGGTTTACGTGTGTATATGCAGTCAGCCAAAATCTGATTAAGACTTCACATGTGAAACATTGTTCAGCAGTAGCAGCTAATTTGATTCACTCATATTTTTCTAAACAGCTGTAAGCGTTCTGGTATACTTCTAAACAGCTGCTATGCAGATTGTATCAGTAGGCTGAATAAAAGCTGACTAGCAGAGAAAAAATAAGCCCTCAGCAATAGTAACGTTCACATATAGGTCACTATACCTCCATTGACGTTATAATAGTGCACAAGTGGTATCATAAAAAGGCAACGTAATAAATATGCACATGTGTTATCTTATACAGCACTTAGCATAATGTTCACTATTAAGTTGCCCTTAAGCAGCTAGTAGTGTTGGAAAATTCTTACAGCTGAATAAGGATGAGAATGTGTGCCCTTTGTATATCGTAATACAGCTTTTATTCAGCCTGCGCTGTTCAATTGACACTATATGCTATTATGCAGCTGTAAGTTCACGGATGAACTATTGTAAGAGTTTATATCATCGTAGAACTGGATATAAGACCAAGAGTGAGTAGTTATATTGCTTACTGTGTTACTTGGGGGAAATTGCACGGCACTGGAAAACTTATCAATTTAAAAATTGTTCGTCGGATATTGAAAGAATAAACTGGACAGCAGATACAGAAGCTACACAAGATGAAGAAATTAACAATGATGATGATATTTACGACGATGATGGGATTTATTATTTGTACGACAATTTATCAGATTATAGCACACAAGTCATCAGTCATATTGAAGGGATCTTACGGGGGAGCTGTAGTATGTAGCTATTGACAGTAACACGTTGATTTACTGTAACATAACGCATATTGCTTGGACAGCGTTAACGCCGTTAACCTAATTGTAAATGTATATATAAACCGCATAATAAATGGAATGAGAGACTCTTCAGACTTGACTCCGCCTACTCTTTTATCACACCTAATTTAACTCCCCCAATCTTAACAACCAAGTTAAGATACTTTATGGCGACCCTGCCATAGCGGACCACAAGGAATCTAGCAGTCAGATCCAGTAAAATAACACATCAAGATATCAAGCAAAAATAATCAAAGTGACAATCAAGTTCGAGGGACCCATCAGCGTCCTCAGCGGCCTGACCGTCGAGGTGCGCAAAGGACAACTGCGCATAAGGACGCAGCTGCCACCACCAGCCGCAGCACCACCAGCCGCTGCCCAACCGGTCGCTGCCCCGCCGGTTGCATCGCCAGCAACCACCACAACACCACCGGAAGGCGAGCACGAGGGAGTCCAGGGTTCGCCCGGCCCAAACCCCGGCACCAACGGCGAGGATCACACCAACCCGCCGGCACGAAGGAATACCACCACTATGCGACACGCACCCGCCACTATCAAGAGCGCTCCGAAGGGCGTACGAGCAGGAAACACCAGACGTGGGAAGAGGAAGAGGATGGCGCAGGAGAAACCCAACCACACCGCTGCGCCAGCCGTGGCTACATATGGTTAGGGAACTCGAGGAGTTCCGGAACCGTAACCTACCACATACCACGGAACTGTAGGTTTTCTTCCTTTCTTTTTTTTTCTTTTCTTGTACTATTTTAATCCTATTTTTTTGTGTGTCATAATATTTCTCACAGCTTAACGCTCAATTTGTCCAAAATTATCCTAAAATCATACATTTTGATAAATAATTTTTCGATCATAATCAGCCCGCGTCACTTAAAATCATTAATTAAAATTTTATTGAATAAAATTCGATACCCACACTTACTGCGTTCGAGAGTTAATTTGAATATTTTTGTCTCAACAACTACACTTTGACTAGTTATTGAACTGATCATTTAATAATTTATTCTAGTGAATTTAATCTTGAATTTATTACTTTCCTTATCGGAAATTTTTGTTGATGAAATTTAAATTTAAATTTTTACTCTCTCGGTACTTAGGTAAGGTACGGTACAGATTTATGTTAGGAGGTGAAGGCACATTTTTATAGTGTGTACTTGCATCGGTTAGAGCACTAGTCCTTTTACTTGATCATAGTGTGACCTACCGTGTCCTCCGTGAAAGTACTTGGAGACTTTTAGTCTTAATGTATTGGTGACTCTAAGGACAGGCGACCGGCCTGATATGCCATTTGGGTGACCATGCCCACTATTTTTGAGAATAGGGTATGCACAGAGGCTTACATTGTTGTTTAAAGGGTGACCATGCCCTTGGGTACCCATTCCAATTTATTTTGTGTTGAGAGCAGAGACTCCAACATTATAAGGCATTAAATTAGATATTTTTATTTACCATAGGGTAAATGTACCAGTACCGTAATACCGTACCGTATATGTGATTGATAACCAGGCCTCGGAGTATTTTTAGCACGGTAAGACTAAGGAGAGCTATGGAGTCTTTGTTAACATTAAAATTAAATTCATACTCATACTCATCCTCATTAATTAAGTTCGTCCGAATCGTTTTATAAATACTTAGACTACTTAAATGTAATTAATTCTGTTTACATATATTTAATTAAATGTTATATTATAAAAATGTAATAATATGTATATGTGTATGTTAATATGATTATATTACCCATATTGCAGTGTCATCGCTCCAATATTTTATTTAAGTACTTAACGTACCTACATACTATAATTACTGTTGAGATAAAGAACTATACGTTGTCACTGGCCGCTTTAGATAATGCACTTAATGACATCATATGTCATGTATCAACATATTAAGACGTATTATTTGTTACTTCAATATATTCATTTAAGGCAAATTTCGGAATAAATTGCTGATTTCATTATGACGGATCCACAAATATCTGAAATTTTGCACTGGATTGAACCGTACAAAGATCTTATATACGATCACGAAAAATGTGTAGTAACGTGTGTGTCTTGTGACGTACATCTCACGCAATTAAGACACACTTTTATATTAAAGCATGTCAACAGCATTCTACACAATACAAAATCTCGCCAACATTCTTCGTTTATACAGCGCTGGATAGAACCCTATGAAGAGTTAGAGTATATTTAATACCGATCAAGCAGTTATATACTGCACTGTGTGTGAAAGTTCTATAACTAGATTGAAAAAGGACAACGTTCTGAAACATGTTAATTCTGACAAGCACCAAAAGAAATGTGGAGCTATAAGCGACTTCTATATTGATCTCTGCTTGTTCCTGGTTACCTGCAACATTCCTTGGAACAGACTTAATCATCCCGAATTCCGAAAATTCATGGAAAAATATTGCTGCCAAATAACGAATAAAATACTTCCACACGAATCAACTTTAAGAAAATTTTATCTCCAAAAAATTTACACCCCAGTTATGGACAAAATAAGGAACTCATTTAAAGATTGTTACCTGTGGCTTTCCGTGGACGAAACAGTAGATGTTATTGGTAATTGCATTGTCAATGTTATAGTGAAGTCATTACAAGGATCCTCGTGTCGACCCTTCTTACTATGATGTAAGGTATTAGAAAAAGTCAATGGAAACTCGATCGCTGAACTGGTAGAAAATAGTCTTATGTTTTTGTGGCAAGGTGATTTCGAAGGTAACATTGGCAAATTTTTAATATTTTGCACGGACAGCGCTGCATATATGCTTCTCGCAGGCAAAATTTTAAAACGGAAATTTATCAACATGAAACATGTTACTTGTTTAGCGCATGCACTACATCGTGTTGCTCAACAAATAAGATCAGAACATGAAGGAGTCAACTTAATATCAAATGTAAATAGATATTTCTGAAATCGCCACAGAGAACACGAATATTTAAGACGATGGCCCCTGATGTGCCCCTACCGCCGCGGCCTGTAATAACCAGATGGGGGACATGGTTGAATGCTGCATTTTACTACGCGGATCATTATGAGCGAATAAAAAGTATTGTTTTTGAATTTTCAAGAAAAGAAGCCATCTCAATAGCAAACGCCCAAACCGCATTGATGGATATGAACTTGCCAAACGAGCTTAGTTTTATTAAGGACAATTATCAGGTTATTGTTGAATCTATTACAAAATTACAGTGTACAAATATTCCATTAAAGCAAGCGTTTCAAGTGATAGACGACATTACACAATTTTTAACATGTTCCGGCCCTGACACAATTAGAGATAAATTTGTAAAAGTTCTCGAAAGGAACCCAGATATTAATGAAATACGAACGATGGCAAGCTCACAACAATTTGAGGAAGTTCTAAAACATGCTACTTTAACTTCAGTCGATGTGGAAAGATCTTTTTCGTGTCATAAGTGGATTTTTGACCAACATAGAACATGTTTCACTCCAGAGAACATGGAAAAAGTCTCAATTATTTACACATTTTACAACTGGACTGATGAAATGAACAACGTACACGTACCATGTGAAGATTTTGAAGAACTTATTCCTATAGCTACGTCCCAACTAGCAAAATTACCTTATAACGAAAGGCCTATATGGCCATAACTCTTATAGTCGTCATTTAAAGGCATTGTTTATGTCAAAATATCGTATAAATGCACTTTACAAGAGGGTTCAGCTAATATGGCTACTGACTTTATAATTTGGTTAGGTAAACGTCAACAAACCTAAATAATATGGCTACTATAAAACCTTTAGTTAATAAGGTTACAACCTTTATAATTCGGTTAGGTAAACGACAACAAAACGAAATAATATGGCTACTATAAGCCTAAAATTATGAATTATCTTATAATGGCTAATTATAAGTGTGTAATTCTTATGATTGTCATGTGCTTTTGTTTATATAACAAAGTCAGCCATTATACGAATAAAAGTTTGTTTGCGTAAGTGAAATTACAAATGATGGATTTGGAAGAGTGGAAAAAGTTCAAGAGAAGTGGTGGTTACAAGAGGAAAGTGAAAAGGATGTACGAAAAAATGAACCCTACAACCTCTACCGATGTCAACAACACTTCTTTTGTCAAGGACAACACATCCGAAAGTGCAAGTGGTTCCGTACAAAATTATAACTTAGAGCAGACTTATTGCAGTGAAAATTTGGAATATGACAGTGGGGAACAGAGTAGTGATTACGACATAATTATAATTTTTTGATGTTAATTACAAGGATTACAAAGACGAATAATTAATACATTTGATTTGACGTATCTCTTTTGATTGAGGAAGTGAAATAATTAAAATAACAAGTGGATAAAAGTAACGTAACGTAGTCCTTGTAGTAAAAAATGATTTATTTGTAAACCCTACTAACTGGATTGTCTATTACTGATTATTTTATAACGGGCAAGTAACTTTTTTTTATAAATAAAACGAATGTTTTTTATTGATGCATTTTTTATTGCGTTGACGGCGCGTCTCATACCTACCTACATGTTCTATGGAATGAAAACCGCCGCGCCGCGCGGCGTTTAAAATTAAAACTATTAGAGCGTACGCATACAGCGTGGTTTTCATTTTCATTGCATAGAACATCTATGAGACGCGCCGTCAACGCGCGTTTCTATCAACACATACAAATGCGTGTCGACGGCGCGCTTAAAACAAAAATCTTAAAATACGCCATGTGCTAAGGCCATTTTAGAAAAATTATGACAAACTAAATGTTTGAATATCAGTACTTACTCATTCTTGATCTGGTATCACTCTGTCTCAGTATTAATAAAACGGCAATTTGGTTCGGTTTCCTTTACTATGTGACGCGACGTGACGACAACTACATCAAGCAAACTCAAAATACTTAATGCCCTGCCCACTCCCACAGGGTTAGGCATATTCGTAATTTATTGCCTTTCTTGTCATACTGGCCCAGAGAACTAGTCTTGTCTCCTTCTCCTGAGCCTTTAAAGTATGACATGATGAAAGGGTAAGTTTTATTTTAAGCGCTATAAAATAAGGGTATCCCTTTTAAGTGGATAGCAAAATAAAGAGAATACCGCTTAGCAATTGGAAAGGGTTAGCCTTATTCTTAGGTTCCCCTCTTAATAAGGGATAGTCAAATGTATGGGTTATCAGTATGAATCGGTAAGTCTTTTACTGGGTTACACATCACAAAGAGAAGCCCATTGAAAGGCTTAAGCAAATGAAAGGGTGGTCGGGTCCCTGTGCAGTTTTAGGCATAGATAAGAATATAAGATACCAATAAACTTACTTTAATAGTGACAAAATTCGCATTCATCATCCGGGAAATGATCATAAATCATATACTGACAATGTTGACACCAAATAAATGTGAAATACAATAATAATTGAATTTGGTCACGATTAATAAAGAAATGTGATGTCATGTGGGTCGAAGTAGTACGTTTGCAATTATAACAATTGTCTCTCTTTACAAAATGTGTCATTTGCCCCAGGCCATATTGAACTATGAACAAGATATAAATCTTCTCTTCTAAGAAACCGGTCCACATCAATAAAAATTACCATAGTTTTCAGTTCGGCAAATCTAGGAAAGAAGTGTCTTTAATTAATTACGTCATTACGGAACCCTAAAATGTATCAAGATGGAAAATACTTAGGACAAAACCTAATCTCTATAAATGTTTTTTTCTTGTAAACACCTTGTAGAGTTTATGTAATTTTCTTAAAGACTTATAGCAACAATAACGAAGGAATTAAAAAAAATCCAAAGTATTTTCATCACAAATCATTGTCAATTCATGGGGGCGTTGAAAATGAATTGAAAACCATACCCCATATCCTCATAAAAATGAGTTTCCGCTTAGTTTCGATTATTAAAGACACAGAAGTAACATCAGAAAAAAACCGGCCAAGAGCATGTCGGGCCACGCTCAGTGTAGGGTTCCGTAGTTGCTCATCCTTCACAATACACTTAAGTTACGAGCAAGATTTCAAGCTCTATAAAAAGGTCGTAAACGCCAAAGTAACTGTAGTTACTTATTACCTTCTGGAAGTCAACTTACGTCCTTTTAAGAAAATTATGAAATTTTGCGATAACTCAAAAACGGCTTAACCGATTTTGTTCAATATAGTTTTCATTGAAAGTACTTATAAGGCCTCATGTTCATGAATTTTTTCATAATTTTTTGACCCGTGGTTGAAAAGTTAGAGGGGGGGACACTATTTTTTTTATTTTCGAAGCGAATATTGACGAAACTGCTGACTTTATCAAAAAAAAATGTTTAGAGACCCCTACTATTTTTAAAAGACCTATTCAACGATACCCCACACACTAGTGTTGGAACGAAAAAAAAAATTCACCCCCACTTTAGGTGTTCGAGAGGTACCCCAAAAAAAAATCGTTTTTTAGTTTTTATTTTACCGTTTTGTCAACGTGATACATACACATACTCATACCAAATTTCAGCTTTCTAGTACTAATGATCACGGAGCTAAGCCGCGGACGGACAGACGGACATGGCGAAACTATAAGGGTTCCTAGTTGACTACGGAACCCTAAAAATGGACACAGACTATATTACCTTTTTCAAAATGGTTGACGAATAAAAGATCTTTTATTCATCGATGTCACACGCACGATAATTCTTGTTGTATGATTGCTGCGACGTTTATGAGTTGTATAACCTTTTAAACGATCCTTACATAGCGGTTACAAGAACACGCTTCTTACGACTGGAGTTTACATAGCAATTATAAGTTAATCCTTTTTATGCAAGCTTTATAAATTTCGATTATAAGGACTATGAACATATAAACGGATTACAATTGGCAATTACAAGGGAATTACACTTATTGCTAACCGTAACACATCTGGTATCAGATAAGTAGCAAATAATAAAACTGGAATATGGTAATTATCAGTGGCGTGCACCTTATAAAGACAAAAAGACACTGCCTACCCTAGTTGATTACAGAAACGAAATATATTATTTATTGTTACAAACATTACCTTTTTATAAAATTATATAAAACAAAATGTACAAAAATAATCAATTTGCGATCCGCGCCATCTATCGAGTCGGTGCGCCAAAATTACGTACGTATTGGTCGATTCCGTGTAGATTGACTTGAACGATTCCGCGGCACTAGCGCCACTACGCGCCGTATGCGGTAAAGACAGGCGATTTTCTGTCTAAATTTACATTTGTGTGCCTCGTGGTAACACGGACCGCGTGTGTGTGCGTTCTTATAAAAATATTGCACACAATAACAAAACTCACGCACACAAATACAGAAGTAAGACATTGTCTTATGTCTTTTACTTCGTTACGGAAGTAGGGTTTCCGACCCGCGACTCGAACATTCGGTGCGAGCGAGGCGCGAATAACGCGACGCCCGATATTAAGCGAACAATTCCGAACGAGTAGCCCGTCTCGCTCTCTCCTTAGCTATTATTTATTTTGTAGATTCGAACTTCCGATGTTGACTATGTAACGAATTTAAAAAGGCGCTTTTTTGTAACTTTAATTAGCGCAAAAACAGTTCTATTTAAGTTTGTCGTATTTTTGTTACCTATAGGTTTTGCATACTTGGACGCCATTATTGTTTGTTTTGATTATTACGTGTGATAGTGGTGACTAGTAAATAAGCGAATATTAGTGTATTCTTTTAATTGTGATAATGGTGGTGGTGTTTATTGTTTGCGGTCGTCAGTCAATAGAGGAAATTATTTAGAGATGGTCGATTTGCTTCATATTTGAGAAGACGAAGAATAAAAACTGTCCCGCAGTATTTCTGTAAGTTATTAGGTTCTCAAAATTTTGTGTCTACCCTGTCGTAAAACTCTGTGCACGCCACTGGTAATTATAAGGTTCAATATCTTATAATTTGGGCCCAATGCCACCCTTTTTAACGTTTATATGGCTTATATAAGAATAATTATTTTATCTTTATAAACCTTTATATAACATATTTTTGCTACTTGGGGTGTTCTATGGATATTGATTGTTAATTCTATGGGGTTGTTTACCTTCATATTATTTGTTACTCGTCAATGAAGATGGAGGTGTATTTTTTATAGCTATCATTTATTTTATGAATTAAATTAATGAGGATGAGTATGAGTATGAATTTAATTTTAATGTTAACAAAGACTCCATAGCTCTCCTTAGTCTTACCGTGCTAAAAATACTCCGAGGCCTGTTGATAACTTTGAGAGAGATTATTTAATGATAATGCTGATTATTTTGCCTAAGAAAATAGGAATTTTAATAAAAATAATTTTAACTTCAACTATAATGGTAAAATATTTCTTTTGAAACAGTGACACTGGGACATGACGATATTTATCTTATGGGGTGACCAACTAATTTTTTTTTCTTTTTATAGTGTATATAAACTTAGTTATAAGTAATTATTCGTGATGTTTGCGTTCTTGCAAATCATCCCCTCACAGGAGAGGTTGAATACTACATTAGAGAATACATCAAGCTCATCGAGTTCATGGAAGTTGGATCAGATGCACCATCTGAAGCTGACGCCGAAATGGACAAACTATCAATGCTTGCTCTATCATCATCGTGGTTATTCACCGTTCCTTCACATCAATGGGAGAAAGATTTAAAAGATAGACAACGACGCGCTGGAATGTTCATCGAGCTTTGTAAAGAGCCCAAGCTCCCTGAAAAGGTTGAAGCCAGACTCCCCATTGTGGTTGAAGTCATTCCTGAACATCAGGACGAGGTTGTTACTATCATACCTCCGGGCCCTCACTACACAGAAGGTCATTCTCCAAGTGTCGAAATTCCAGTTTTGGATGACACTACCAGGGAAACCACGTTTACTCATAAACGTAGGAAAGGGAAGAAAGTCAGAGTCAAGACTTTACATGCTACTGGTCCAAACCAGTATTCTGCCCCGCACCTCCACCAATTGTGAGTGTAGCTCAGAGAGCCAAAAATTAGCGAGGTCTAATTAGTTGTTTATTCTTTAAAAGCTAGTTTAAGACTCCCTAAATATTTTATATTTATGACGGATGTCACCCGTCCATTCTTTCTAATTTTTAAAACGTATTTTATATTTATTTTTATGTCAGTGGCCAACTCCACTGAAAGTGAAGTCCAACCTTCACACTATCCAGAATACACCGCAAGAGCTTTAGGAACCGCGCCTTGCAGAGCCAAAAACGGTGACGGCCCCGTTCGACCCTCATCTGCTGCGCCTGGCTGGAATAAAGTCGGCTCGACAAGCTGCGGCTGGTCGGCAGGCATCTAAGCAATAAGCGCGAAAGGCCGCTGCAACACCAGCTACGGAGACAGCTCATACTGAGCCCACGCCGACCACCTCTTAAGTGGACTAAAGAGGAAGGCCAAAAAGCTCGCTCCGGCCCAGGTGTCAGCCGCCCCGGTGCTACCCCCCGCGACACACAAGAAGTGCCGTGCGGTGCTGCAGAGAAACATATGGTGCTGCAGAGGGCCACGACACAAGCTGGCGGAGATCGGCATCACGCATGTAAAGTTGCGGAGTACGGCAGCAGCATACTATAGAGGTGCCCGGAACGGGAAACGGAGCTGCGGCCGACAACATCGCCGAAAAAATAACAAGGCCTAGTAGGAGATGTGGCCGATACCCATCGACTGGAAAATACGGCAGACATCCGGGTCCTCGGATTCGATGAGTCGGTGACCCCAGAGGCCATCAAAGTGGAGATGGTTGCGTTAGGGTGATGCTCGCCAGACAGTATGAGGATGAACGGGGGCTTTCCACATGGCTCCCAACAAGACCGGGTCGACTATAGTGGTCTGCCCGGTCACGGCAGCCAACGCGGCCATAACGGCTGGCTGCCTTCTAGTGGGCTGGTCATCTGCCCGACTAGTTGGCCTAGATCCCCTGCCTATGCGGTGCTATTGCTGCATGGGCACACGAGGGCGATGTGGCCCTCGTCCGTAGACAGAAGCGACCTCCACTTCTACTGCGGGAAGGCATTCCTTGAGATCAAAGAAATATTTACTCAAAGGCCAGTTTTGAAGATTTATAACACTGATGCCGAAACTGAAATCATACAGATGCTTCATGTGTTGGACTGGAGGTAACTGCTGCAAAATGATAAGGATTGCAAACTGCATCCGGTCGCTTATTATTGATGCGTTTTACAGTTGCAGTTGTGGCGGATAAAAACCACAGAACAAGAGAATAAGGTAATGAATAATTTGTTTGACATTTTTAACTCGCTGAGCATGCATCACTACAGATTTAAAAAAGCTATTAATGACAAGAATGCAAAAGACATATTCTCTTATTTAGACAAAGCTGTCAAGTATATTTCGAGTCTCAAATGTGCAAACGGCGAACTTCTTATAAAAAGGTCCCAGAAAAGTTGGATTTTTGGGATTTCTTGGCTGTACACATAGTGCAGTCATTGAAGCATTATAGCTCCGATTTTTTTTACTGTGAACCGAATTGCATACAATTTTGGAATTAGGTTCATCTTACCCTTAACTTCAAAAGTGAAAATGATTTGAACTCCGCAACCACCCTGGGGGTGGTTGCCACCCCTTCTCGGGGGTGAATTTTTTTTTTTCAAAATAACCTCGGATATCGATAGAAGGCCTAATTTTAAGCAAAAAATCGATTATAAGTTTTTTTGCCAATACTTTTCAAGTTATTGGCAATTGAAAATTCGCAATTTTTTCACGTTTTTCATCGGTTTTTTGCAAATATCTCCAAAAATATACGTTTTATCGAAAATTTTATAAAGAACAAAATTGTAGCAGGTAAAACAATGAACAATTTGGTTTTTTATAAAGTATTCTAAGTGCAATATTAAGCTAGATATTAAAGATCAAAGCCTTTTTTTATTTTGTCTGAAATTTAATCGATGTGGTCAATGCCATCTAGCGGCAAGCAGATGCATTTTATGCATTCTAATACAAAAGGGTTTTGTAGTGCTTGAAATAAGCTTTAAAATGAGCACTATTAAAAGTCTTTTGCATGTAAAATATGTGAGCTGTATTGCAAATAAGGGGAGCATCTAATGTTTTTTCTTTTAAATCAATGGGTTTCATAAGTGCCATTTCCACCAAAATTAAAATTAATCGTATTCCGCCTAGAATTAACTTTATTATGAAGAGTTTGATAGATAGTAACAGTTTGGCTGCTTCAGGACACATATTTTTCAAAAAAGTCACGATTATAAAAAAAAACAAAATTTCAAATTTATAAAGAACCCACTTTTTTTTCATAATATCTCAAAAATGACGACAGATACGTATAAAAGTGTACGGATTAAAAATTTAGGTATTTTTCTGACAAGCAATTTGGTTTTTTTGTTTTTTCTGTCAAACAAAAATTTACGGAGATATGATTGTTTAAAGAGCGCGTGGCAGCGCAATCACAGCCTCTCTTAAGCCCTTTAACCCTTAACCGTTTTAGAAAAAGGTTTTTTACTATATATTGCAATAAAGGATGTTGTAGCTCTCTTAATTACCTTTACAATGGTTTTTTATAAATTGTGATAGCATGAAAATTGAAGGAGTTATGGTCCAAAAACTTATCATATTTTTTTCTACTTAGTAACTGAAAATTTCGGAGTGTGAATATTTGGAGCAATGTGAAAGTACGCAGTATAATAGAGACCCACAACTATTGTAATGTGTAAATATATACATAATATGGCTCATATATTTTGGAAACGTAGGCATGAATACATACCAACGTGCTTATATGTATATATAACACATTTGAGTGAAGGGGCCAACGAAAAGCCATGTGATCAGCTGTGCGTGCTCCGTTTATTCGTTATAATGTGACCAGTATATTTCTGTCTGCAAAGGAATGAGCACGTGTTTAATATAATATTTTAACTAGACACCCAATTTCAATACATTTTGTTTAATAAAAAAATGTAAGTAGACAAAAAACCTGTTTTTTTAATAATATCTTATTAAAATTGTGCCATTGTAGCGACCACTGTGCACAAATCCACAACTTTTAACCTCCCTCGCCGAAGTCGGTAAAAATCAAACTTGCGCGCAGTAATTGAAGCATTAGAGAAATTTTGTGATATCGCATTTAATAAAAGCTACCAACATGTTGACGCGAGAGATGCGAGAATCAAAAAAGATAAGAAAGACGTGTTGGTTTTAAAAACATTTTTGTTGGAGCACAATCCATTTGAAGACATTGATCACCTACAAAACATTGTAACAGGGTTGATCGGCACTGATGAGATAAATTGCTACAACGCTCTGGCGATTGGCATCGAAGCCATGAAGAGCATCGATGATATGACTTTTAATGACATAAAATTGTCCAAAAAAGATAAAGTTATCTCATTAATTGGTGTCAATAGCAAAGTAAAAATTGGCGATAAAATTGTGCCTATAGATCCACTACTATTATTTCAACGTATTTGTATCATGAAAAAGAGTAACGAAGAGTTGGAGATGTACCTGAAATATGAACTGGCACCATATCCACTTTCATTATTTGACGATATTGGGATGCGAAAGACAAACAAATCTATCTTATACTCATTATTCGAAACCCAGGACATTGTGATCAACAAGGTAGCATCAGTGTACTTTATTGATGGAGGAATGTTATTATATAGAGTAAAATGGCCTTCGAATTGTAAGTATGCAGACGTTTTTGACAGTTATATTTCATATTTAAAAAATCATTTTGGCAATAATATTACGGTAGTTTTTGATTGTTATGATGGAGAAAGTAATAAAGCATCAGAGAGAAATCGTCGAGCACTGAAAGTTGCTTCAAAGGAATACCAATTTACCAAAGATATGCCAGTCAATATTAGCCAAGATAAATTCTTATCGAATTATAAAAACAAAAGACGTTTTATTCAATTTCTTATGGAAGAATTGGAAAAAGAATCTATTAAATGCTGCCAAGGTGAAGGTGAAGCTGACGAACTAATTTTTGATACAGCAGTATCATTTAGTACTGACTTGACAAAAATAATTGTTGCAGAAGATGTTGAAATTTTAGTGATTTTAACTGCCCGGGCTACAGAAGACGAAGAAATTTTATTTTTAAAATTAGGCAAACAAAGAGTGCAAACAGTAATATATTCATCGAAAAGTTTGGAAATAAAATACCCAAATAGTTCGAAATTTATTATTTTTGCACATTCATTTACCCCAGTAACACCGGAAGTAAGTTGAGTCACACCCATGTGACTCAACTTCGGCGGCATATAATAAAGGCAAAAAAAAATTTATGGATCTTTTGGAACGAAGGCAAGATTTGAGAAGTAAGGCAGAGATATTTTTGAATAATACATCTGAACTCGAAGATATTTTAGAGGCAGGTAGATATTGCATGGTATGTTTTTATGGACTTGCTAAAGATACACAACAAAATAAGCTGAGTCGAGTAGAAAGCTTATCAGAATATCTCGAAAAGATGCGCTGTGAAAGTTTTCTCAAAGCTGCTACGAAAAACACTGCCGTAAAATTATCATCCTTAGTTCCAACCGTTGGTGCCATAAATGAGCATACTAAGAGGGTTTATCTTCAAACCCAGATTTGGCTTGGCAACAAAAACATTCATCCAACGGATTGGGGGTGGGTCATGAATGACGGTTTATTAAATCCACTTAAGTCTCTAGACCCACCCGCACCACAAGAACTGCTGAAAATGATTTTTTGCAACTGCAAAAAAGGATGTGGAGCGTCTTGCGGATGCAGAAAAGTTGGTCTGTTTTGTAATAGTACCTGTGGAACGTGCAGTGGAGATAACTGCCAAAATAGCCCTCCAATTCAGCCAGAAGATGTTGAATGTGACAGCGACTCCGACATTGAGTCATGAATAATAATATTATATTTTAATAATAATAGTACAATTTTATATAATTTGTAAATATTTTATTCAATAAATGTAAATTTTTTACTCTAAATGAAATTATTTTTAAATATGTAATCATATATATTTACTGTTTTAATTTAGGGGTAGTTTTAAGGTTAGAAAAGCTTAAGAATATGATAATCATTTTCGAGAGTGTGGAATAATATTTATATCAAAACATTTTATCAAAAAAAAAATTTAACAATTTTTTATCAAGGGGTAGTTTTCAAGGGTTGAAAGGGGGTTAAAAATTTGATAATTATTATAGAGAATATAAAATATTACTTACTCTATACTTACATCTTTTTATGTCATACCAAAGTATTTTTTTGTGATTTTTTCAATTTAGGGGTTGTTTGCAAGGGTTGTAAGATTTTCAAAGGGTTGAAAATGATTTTAATATGAGGTAATTATGTTAGAAAATACTTTACAATTTCACCACTTACTATTAGACATGTTTTCTAGCGATAAAATGGCTCAATGTCAATTTTTCCATTAAGGGGTTGTTTACACCCCTTAAAAATAATAGGCGGAGTTCAGATCATTTTCACTTTTGAAGTTAAGGGTAAGATGAGCCTAATTCCAAAATTTCATGCAAATCGGTTCACAGTAAAAAAATTCGGAGGTAAGACCGTATTTTTCGCTTCAATGACTGCACTAACAAGCTATTAAACATTTCTATGCCACTCTCATACATTCTTATGAGCAAATTTACTTGCCTTTTTATAAGGTGAGTCAAGACCATCTCGAGTTACTCTTTTGAGTCTTGTCTTTTGTAATAAAAGATCACACGGTGGTGCAAATAACAATCCGACTGCGAGGCAATTCAAAGCTGCAAACAGAAAATTGTTAGTGCACGTTGAATTTAAATATTAAGGTATACTCGATTTCATATACCATGGCCCGATGCACTTGAGACGGTAATTAGGCGTTAACAATAGGATTAGTGATAACAAAAGATACCTGGCCGGACCCTTTTGCGGCGTGGTATTTTACATGCAACCTAATGATCTTGATCGTTTAACCTAGTAATCTTTATTAATGTAAACAATATTTCATGTTAGTTGTCATCTGACTACATTTGTGATTACACGTATACTTAAATAATTATGTTTCGACCTTGGGAAACACCCACAAGTAACCCGTCCAGTGGTGATGTTAGTTTGCAGCAACGTAAGAAACGATTTTTAAGCAAGGACGCCCAAGATGTGGTGATAAGTGTTTATAAGACATTGCTAAATCGAATGGGTAAAAAAAATTTGATTAAAGAAACGTCTATATTCACCAGTGTGCCGGAAAGGACAGTTAAAAGGATTGTCTCATCACTCTCATCAGGACCAAGATACCTCCCTCGAAAACGAGTAAAAGCTTCTTTTAAAAAAATTGATAATTTTACAGAAGAGGTTGTGAGGAGAACTGTCTACGACTTTTATAGAAAAAATGAAGTTCCAACGCTCACAGAGATTCATCAAGCATTATTAGCAAGCGAAGTGGGATTTCCGTATTCAGAAACAACACTATGGAGACTTTTACGAAAACTTGGTTTTAAATATGGAAAGTTAAACGAAAGGAGAATCATTATGGAAACATCACGGCTTAAAAAATTAAGAGAAGAATTTATTACCGATATACGATTGAAGAGGTCTACTGGAAAAAGTATTGTATATTTGGACGAGACTTGGTTTGATACCCACGACACACTGAAAAAAGGATACAGGGACGACTCTCAAAATTGTGCTACAAATACTCCATGTTCAAGAGGCAAACGTTTAATTATACTGCACGCCGGTACTGAAAATGGTTGGATTCAAAGGGCTCTTCTTGTTTCGAGCAAACATCTGAAAAATTCAAGTGCAGACTATCACGAAGATATGTGTTCGGAGTTGTTCGAGAAATGGTTCGTGGAGCAGCTTTTACCCAATATCCCTGCCAATAGCGTTATCGTTATGGATAATGCGTCATATCATAGCCGTCAAGAGGAAAAGATTCCCAACACCAATTCAAGAAAACCTGACATAATAGCATTTTTAAGAAAGCGTCATATTACTATACCTGAGAAAATAACTGTTAAGAAATTGCTGGAAATTGTACAAAGTCAAAAGTTTGAAAAGAAATACTTCATCGACAAAATAGCGGCTGAGGCTGGGCATGAAATATTGAGACTTCCCCCCTATTATTGTGTGTTGAACCCAATCGAGCTTATGTGGAGTTATGTCAAGAAACAAATTCGTAAGACGAACATTACACCAACAGTAGGTGATTCTGTAATTCAAAATTTAAGAACTGTGGTAGACATGACGAACCCTACGCTTTGGAAAAATGCTTGTGAGCATGTCATCAAAGTGGAGAACGAGTTTTTAGCCCACCCTGTGTATCCGGTCATCATAAACACCTGCGAAACCTCAAGTTTGGAAGAATATACGTCAGAAAGCGAATAATTCTTATATTTTATGTAATTAATGTATATGTTTTAACGTAATTAAATTAAGTTAGTCTTAAAGTTACCTGAAAGTTGATTGTTATTACTTTATTGACACAATTAAAATAATAATAATAATAATATGTATATAGATATAAATAAATGTTTCATTGACACAATTTTTGTTTTACAAAAGTTTGCTATTATTATTAAATAAAAAATATATATTAATATGTATTAAGATATAAATAGATATTTTATTGTCACAGTTGTATGTTTATTGTTATTAAAGTAAGTTAGTCTTAAGTTACCTGAAAATTGATTGTTATTATTTTATTGCCACAAATTTTGTTTTACAAATGTTAGCTATTATTATTAAATTAAAAATATATATTAATATGTATTAAGATATAAATAGATGTTTTATTGTCACAGTTGTATGTTTAATATTATTAAAGTAAGTTAGTCTTAAGTTACCTGAAAATTGATTGTTATTATTTTATTGACACAATTTTTATTTTAACAAATGTTGTTATAAAGTATTAAATATAAAGCTATTACTATTCAATTACTATAAAGATGCCGTACCATTATAATTAAACAATACCGTAAACAACTAATATTTCGTATTTTTATTTTCAAGTACCAAAATGTTTTAGTCCCGCTTTAGTTGCATGCAGATTGTACCGACGCGTGCCATTTTGAAGTGCTCCTAATTAGATAACAAAAGGCAAACATTATGAGCCCTATTGTTAAGTTTCAAGTCCATCGGGCCATGGTATATGAAATCGAGTATAACGGAAATTGCACGGCACTGGAAAACTTATCAATTTAAAAATTGATCGTCGGATATTGAAAGAATAAACTGGACAGCAGATACTACACAAGATGAAGAAATTAACAATGATGACGATAATTACGACGATGATGGGATTTATTATTTGTACGACAATTTATCAGATTATAGCACACAAGTCATCAGTCATATTGAAGAGATCTTACGGGGGAGCTGTAGTATGTAGCTGTTGACAGTAACACATTGATTTACTGTAACATAACGCATATTGCTTGGACAGCGTTAACGCCGTTAACCTAATTGTAAATGTATATATAAACCGCATAATAAATGGAATGAGAGACTCTTCAGACTTGACTCCGCCTACTCTTTTATCACACCTAATTTAAGGCGAGGTATCTCAAAGAAACGTGATTTTTAATGCCACTTTACCCAGAAACGGTAATGATTGAACAGGTGAAAAAAATATATATTGATTTTGAGACCTTCCTGTAGTTACCTAGGGTAGTCGTTACATAATTGGACAAACTTCGCTCGATAGAAAAAAAATCCAAACATACCCCTATTTTGTACTTTAAAACTCATATCATTCACATATTACACTACTTTATGTATTGAAAATTACATCAAAATAAACGTCTGTAATGCTGTAATGTGCGTCGGGATTTAGCTGTATCAATATCGAAAAACACAAATTACTAACTCAAAATGAACGAACTTCACGGCACAATTCACGCGCGCCCCGCAGCCGGCTCTTCGCTCAGTCCCGAGCGGAACGCGTTGGAGCCTGGAGGTCGGACGCTTGCCAATTTTTGAAGCGCTCCATTTTACGATACGAGTGAGGATTTACTAACAATGGGAAACAAACGAAATAAAAAAAAGTTATCGCCACTGGCCCACCGGCGGTTAAATAAACAGAATAGGTAAGTATCTCAATTTTTTCATCGTATTACGAATCAAAATCTCGATAAAATGCCCTGTCCGCCTCACACGAAAAAGAAACACTGCCGTGTTACGGTAAAAGGTCGTATTTTTATACGGATGTAGTAGTATGATAAGTCCTTTTGAACCTAGCAAGGCAGAACACTCATCCACGCGACTACATAATACACAGTAAAAAAAACAGGTCTATTAAATAAAACATTTTTGACAGGTACCTGTAATATAAATTCGCAATTATTGAAATAAATAATAAAAACCAATGTACCCACTACAATAGCCGAAATTATAATTTCTTATTATTTCAGCATGAAGAAATTGACAAAGATGACTGCTTTGTCGGTGCCGGTTTTGGATGATTTCAGCAATTTCGGGTAACAGCCCGACAGGAAAAGTAAAAGAAATAGAGAAAAGAAGAGCATTAAAGAGAAAACTAAATAGAGAACATCCTACCAAGAAAGTACGTAAACTAACAGAGAAAACGCCATTCAACACGACTACGGACCTAAAAGGTCAGCTCCCGACATGTCCCCAGAAGAATTAAAAGAAGCAAAAGAGACCTTCCTAAAAAATTTGAAAAAACTAACCTCAGATCGCGATTCTATTGAAAAAGCAACCGTATTACAAAGAGACTCCACTGAGTGGCTTGAGATAAGAAACAATTGAATTACGGCGTCGAACTTCGGTTCAGTCTGTAAACGAAAACCATCTACTAATAGCGCACCATTAGTAAAAAATTTGCTTTACAAAAAAAACATTTCTCACGTCACATCCGTCCGCCACGGTATCGACAATGAGAGGGAGGCATTACTGCAAATGGCACATCAAGAATCAATAAAAATTGACACCTGTGGTCTATTTATTGACAAAGAATACCCTTTTATTGGAGCAACACCCGATGGTCTAGTTGGCAAAGATTGTGTTGTTGAAGTTAAGTGCCCGATAACTTCATCTAAGAAAGGAATTGACGTGGCTATTAAAGAAAATAAAATTCAAATATACAAATACGATAAAAAAACCGATACTACAGTACTAAATAAACAATCTAATTGGCACTATCAGATACAAGGGCAGCTTCACGTTACCGGAAGAAGTAGGTGCATACTTGGAATATGGTCAGGACAAAACCAGCCTATACTAATAGAGCATATTGCTAGAGACGACATGTTTTGGAAAACATATATGGAGAAAAAGCTCGTAGATTTTTATTTGAAATGTCTATTGCCTGAAATAGTGGATCCGCGACACATTAGAGGCATGCCTATAAGAGACATCACTTTAAAAGATAAAGAAAATATACAACCAACAAGTACACAGCAACAACCTGATGGCAATCTCCCTGCTCAAAATCATTCATTTCCTGCCTGTCCATCAACTTCACCATGTTTTCCTACGCAAGCTGGTATAAGGAGACAGTTAGATTTCAGTGATTTTTAGCAAGTGACAGACATGTAAATGGATTATCGAAAAACTTTGTTCTCTGTAATAAAAATAAGAATACAAAAAAAAAGTAAATTACATACCTTTTTTACTTAAAAATATTTTACATTTCCTGATACATAAATTGATTTCAATCCGTACTGCGGTGCATCTATAAATAAAGTTTAAATGAATAGAACTAAAAAGCAAAAAAAAAAACGAAAAAAGAACCGACTTCAAACAACTGAAAAGCCATAAATAACCCTTTTATGTACAGATTACATTTCAATCTCCTACTCCAAAAGGGGATTCAAATGTAATCTGTACATAAAAGGTTTATTTATGGCTTTTCAGTTTTTTTGAAGTCGGTTTTTTTTTTTTTTTGTTTTTTTTTTTTTTTTTTTTTTTTTAGTTTTTAGTGATTCAAGCAAAATACATATAGCGGAATGATCGGGGAGGTTTTGTTTGCATGCATCTTGTTTGAAGTGTCCTTAAACTCCTAACCGTTAAGGAGTTATACCTTCCGTCATCAGCTCAGCATATCCTATGATGACTATCAGATGTAAATAAGTTCGCCCGGCCCAAACCCCGGCACCAACGGCGAGGATCACACCAACCCGCCGGCACGAAGGAATACCACTACTATGCGACACGCACCCGCCACTATCAAGAGCGCTCCGAAGGGCGTACGAGCAGGAAACACCAGACGTGGGAAGAGGAAGAGGATGGCGCAGGAGAAACCCAACCACACCGCAGCGCCAGCCGTGGCTACATATGGTTAGGGAACTCGAGGAGTTCCAGAACCGTAACCTACCACCTACCACGGAACTGTAGGTTTTCTTCCTTTCTTGTACTATTTTAATTCTTTTTTTTTGTGTGTCATAATATTTCTCACAGGTTAACGCTCAATTTGCCCAAAATTATCCTAAAATCATACATTTTGATAAATAATTTTTCGATCATAATCAGCCCGCGTCACTTAAAATCATTAATTAAAATTTTATTGAATGAAATTCGATACCCACACTTACTGCGTTCGAGAGCTATTTTGAATATTTTTGTCTCAACAACTACACTTTGACTAGTTATTGAACTGATCATTTAATAATTTATTCTAGTGAATTTAATCTTGAATTTATTACTTTCCTTATCGGAAATCTTTGTTAATGAAATTTAAATTTAAATTTTTACTCTCTCGGTACTTAGGTAAGGTGCGGTACAGATTTATGTTAGGAGGTGAAGGCACATTTTAATAGTGTGTACTTGCATCGGTTAGAGCACTAGTCCTTTTACTTGATCATAGTGTGACCTACCGTGTCCTCCGTGAAAGTACTTGGAGACTTTTAGTCTTAATGTATTGGTGACTCTAAGGACAGGCGACCGGCCTGATATACCATTTGGGTGACCATGCCCACTATTTTTGAGAATAGGGTACGCACAAAGGCTTACATTGTTGTTTAAAGGGTGACCATGCCCTTGGGTTCCCATTCCCATTTATTTTGTGTTGAGAGCAGAGACTCCAACATTATAAGGCATTAAATTAGATATTTTTATTTACCATAGGGTAAATGTACCAGTACCGTAATACCGTACCATATATGTGATTGATACATAAATTTAATGGCAATTTTTATATATATGACGGCGCGCAGGCAAATATGATGCCGGTTATTAATAGTTTGATTTGATTATCCGATTTTCTGTGTAATTTAAACGGTTAATTTGATTTTAAGATTGTAAATCGTAATAGTAACTAGTGTTGTTTACATCAATGAAATAGTTGAGGGTAACTTTAGATAATGCTTGACATTGTTGAAGGTATATTGAAATAAGAGCGGGGCACCCCGAATAGGGTAGTAGGCAGGCGCCAATCGGTGACAGCTGGTCACTTGACGGACAGCTGGGCACGAGTGTGCATGCATACTAACCTATTGGCTCTCAATCAGTGTTTATCTTGTTAATCATTCTTTATTTTGATTCCGAGTTTGTTTAAATAAAACCAGTGATTGTTATTTGTGATGGCATCTTGACTTCATAATGAGTGATACTGATGACGGACGTTCTGTCGATCGTTCTGCTGCCTTTCCCGGTGCTTCTATATATATATATATTTTAACTTTGAGAGAGATTATTTAATGATAATGCTGATTATTTTGCCTAAGAAAATAGGAATTTTAATAAAAATAATTTTAACTTAACTATAATGGTAAAATATTTCTTTTGAAACAGTGACACTGGGACATGACGATATTTATCTTATGGGGTGACCAACTAATTTTCTTTCTTTTGTGTATTCTTTTTATAGTGTATATACACTTAGTTATAAGTAATTACACAGTGGTCCCCATACATCATTACCTTACAGTGTAAACAAGTAACATGCGTTAGGATTTTCTTTTTTCGCTAGCACCCCAGGGGTGAAGGGATCTTACGGGGGAGCTGTAGTATGTAGCTGTTGACAGTAACACATTGGTTTACTGTAACATAACGCATATTGCTTGGACAGCGTTAACCTAATTGTAAATGTATATATAAACCGATGTTCGCATAATAAATGGAATGAGAGACTCTTAAGACTTGACTCCGCCTACTCTTTTATCACACCTAATTTAACTCCCTCAATCTTAACAACCAAGTTAAGATACTTTAATATAGCGGGAAAAGTTGCACATGTCTTGATGAAAAAATTGCATTGTGACACTTGTGTAAGTGCACTTTTGTCCCACGCACCTAATTCGCTGCATAAATTTATCGTGGCAAAGGACAAAGGAGGTTTGTTACATCCTTCAAATTATGTAATAACAATTTCAATGTGTGCGTTTTTACGCATAAAGGTAGACAGGAAAACAGAGACGCATTGCATTTGCTGTGGCGTGAAGAGTCATATTTAGAATTTTTACTAACACCAAAGATACGCTAACCGATTTTTTATTAATAGCTGCTAAGAACTCTCAATACAAATCGGGTTAGTATTGAACCGTCTTTATAGCAAAATGTCCAGTGACTAAAATTAACCGATAAGCAAATTTTCAAATCACTGCAGTTGAAAAAAAAAACTCTAGTACTCGCACATTATTTTGAGAGTACTTAATGAAATTGGGTGAATAAAATGGATCATCCACTTTGGGTGGGCTATGCTACGAGTACGAAGCCACTGGCAGCCTTACAGGAATACAGACTAACCTTTAAACCCTCTTTTTTCGTGTGGGGTTATAAATAAGGTTGTCATATAATCCGGCAGCCGGCGACCCTCTGTATACCTCCGCGCGCCGCGCCGCCAGCAGGCAGGAGCCAGGCTCAGCCGAGCCGGCTCAGATTCGCTATGCCGCGCTAAGCGCCCTTGGACAGCGTTCACGGCCAATTTGGTCGTCACTCACCGCATGTAACTGATCGGTTGTAGTATACCTAAGTATTTGGTCATCACCCATCAATTTTGGGTGGAATAGAGTTATACCTACGCAATTGGACCGATTGGAAAATACCGGCACTTTCTTCAGATTTTTGCTGCAGTATTAAAGAAAAAGTCGGTTAAATGACAACAAACAACATGGACCTACAAATTAAGAGTGCATTAATTAATAATTACAGAAGACCTCCGAAACCGTTTTTATTCGTCTGAATAGATGCGGTCAAAGGTAGACTAACCTGCCCAGTAAGGCATTCGGAGGACTCATGTGGTAACAAATCTGTGGTCTCCACCCAGGTTCAAGCATATCTCTTCCCCTGAGTCTGCCCTTGGAACATCTGTATAAGATCTAAGTATTCGAAATCCTGACTTCTCAACTGCATGATTTAGTTTTCCGATAGTATCCCGGCATGTCAACCACATAAAAAAGAAGTCTTCGTTTTGAATGATTACTTTTATGAAGTGTGGTGTTTTTTGTGTGTGCAGGCGGAGGGCGAGGAACTCCACCTGGACGAGGAGATGGACCGAGTGGTGTGGGGGGAGAGCCAACCACTCGACAGCCGGCGTGTGCGTGCGGGGGCCGAGCCGCGCCGCGATGCAGCTGCACCGCTACCGGCTGCAGCGCTCCGAGGTGAGTTTCTGAGGAGTGGACAGCAATCAGCCAGCTGCACCTGGACGAGAGTTTGATGTAGGGGTGATTGAGAATGTAAGCCATCTGATGTTCAGATCTTAACACCCACGAACCATGTGATAGTGCCCCGGTAAACCGAAACGGTTGGCTGGCTCGTCAGGACCTGTCGCGTTTATTTATTTGTATATTTATTTATTTGTATATTTATTTATTTGTATATTTATTTATTTGTATATTTATTTATTTGTATATTTATTTATTTGTATATTTATTATTTATTAAATTATTTATTTAAGATTTACTTATTTATTATTTATTTATTTACTTATTTATTTTTTACTTAGTATTTATATGTATTTATTTATTATTTTTTGTTATTACTTGTTGTATCGCATAATAATCTCTGCTGTTTTTGTTTGTAGAGAACGAGACCTCAGAGATGATTCCAACCGACCAGGCGCAGACTTTAATGACGGACTCACAGACCATAAGAATACTATAGACTGGGTATTGGGCGGGGCACGCGTAACCGAGCTTAAGCCCAAATTGCTAAATACATGTCAACGTGATGTCAACAGTCACTTAGTTACCGTACGAACGTGCTTGAGTAATTATGTGCCAAAAAATTAGAAATATGCCGAATTGTGCCATTATAATCGTCACAGGCGAGATCTGCATACTCAAAAAGATACCTGATACAGTTTAATTTCACTGGGAAGTAATAAAATTCGGTATTTTGTAATATTTCGTAAAATATTGCAGTGTATTATGACAATTATACATTACTAGCTTGACATGGCAACTATTCACGCAACATCTTTAGGAGCACGCAATGTAGGGTAAAGGCACCAGTGGTCAGCCTCCAATCGACTTTTTGAAGTTTGAACAGTTGGCAATTGTACAGTATTCGTCGGATAATGAAACATACCACATGATTGGATGAATAGTCTATTGTAGTTTTTGAGCAATATATATAAAAAACAATCATTGTTTTAATAAAATATATATTTAAGTTTAAACAAAAAATGGCACGTTTTCCCAGTGGTCAGCCTCTAAAATCCTATTATCAGCCTCGCTGAATCCAGTCCCCAGCCCTTGTAACAATTAATTAGAATGAGATCAAAATTACCAATATTTATATCAAAATCAACGATATTATTTATGTAAATCTTGTTTTTTATAGCTACTATTCTCATAAAACAAAGAACTCCATTGATACAAATATCAAAGCGCAAAAAAGTGGTGTATCCACATTAAAATAATGAGACATTACGTATTCACAAATTTAAAAGAGAGAACTCGTTAATTGTTTAAAATAATCGAGACTGTATTAATATAAATCTTATCTGAAAAATTCGGCAATACAGACGAAAATTTTATTTTAATTTTAACAGAAGAAACGGTCGAAAATTATTCAGTTAGGTGCCTGTATATAAGTAAATTATTCCAGTTTAAAGTCCGATATACATTTAATTTACTTTTTATTGGAATAATTATATTTTTTAATACTTTATATACTGTATAGTTTCTAGATTCCTATACAAATATTTACCTACCGCTTTAAAAATATCACTTAAATTGGTACCAACAAGATAGTGGCTGAATACTGGAGCCACACTAGCAATGATTGGGAGTACCCAAAGTTCAGCCGCGTAAAAAATCATTTGAAATGCGGCTGACCACTGGGTTTTCTCACGATTACGACAAGACATGCCTTATAATTTTTGTAAATTTGAATTTAACGGTTCAAACGGTCGTTTTTACTCACAATTTAAAAAATAATTGAAATACCCAGTAAACAGCCGGGGAGGCTGACGATTGGATAATTTGCAAAAAAGTGGTACCCAGTGGACAGCCCCCTCAATTTATGCATAAATCAGCGATATTTTCATTAAAATGTAATATAATTTAGTACATGAAGTAATCGTAAAGCTAATTTGTATAAGTAACTATCACTTGTTTGAATAAACCATGACTTTTCTTACCTTTTACGGGAACACCACGTGTAACACAAAATATGGCGGACGTGACACTTCTGCTCTGGTCGGTGGAAAGCACCTGTCTGAACGAGTTTATTTCTCCTCTCTGATCCCCTGCTGCTCTTGTCGCGTGATATATTAACCAATGAGGAATCAGAGCATCATTTTAAGTATACGTGATTCGTTTATTTCAACCATAGCGATATTTATGACCAATAAACGACCCAAGAGGCTGTCCACTGGTTCCTGGCTGACCACTGGTGCCGTTACCCTATACGTCCGTCTGACAATTTAGTGCGGGGGAACAAGTCTAAACCATAAATTGTCGATATTCTGTATGGAGGTTTTAATGTGAGCCGCTCGTGTTTCATACTAACTTGTCCATTTTAATAATATAATTTACACTTTATCACCTTGTTTTTTAGGGTTCCATACCTCAATCGGAAAAAACGAAAATCTTTTAGGATCACTTTGTTGTCCGTCCGTCCGTCTGTCTGTCTGCCTGTCAAAACCCTTTATCTCGAGAACGCGTGGAGGTATCGAGTTGAAATTAACACTTGTTACACAGTAATAAGTCAGTCTCGCTCTGAGCGTCGAGCTGCGCGCGCGCGCGCACTTGTCGATCGCCTTCTTAGCAATAATTCACAACGAAGTACTTACAGTCGTGCAATAATAAGTTAAATAGTGACGACTCGGTTTGTGAAATGGAGTGTCAAAGGTGTAAAAAAACGCTTGCTAAAAAAGGTCCACACTTCGTGTGTCAAGGACAGTGTAAAGGAACTTTTCACCGCAGTTGTGTCAAAGGACTAGCGGCTGATATAAAAAATGGGAAAAATAGAATGTACTGCCATAACTGCGAAGAGGAAGAGTCTGAGGAGGAGAGCACGGAGGAAGAGATTAGTCATGCAGCAATTTTAAAAGATATCCAGAAAAAACTAGCAGCTATTCCCGGCCTCGCAAAAGAATTGGATACTATTACTCAGAGCCTCAGTCTACTATCAGACAAATATGACACCTTGATAGTCGAGCACGAGCAGTCGAAATCGAAGATAACTAAGCTCGAGAGGACTGTTGGGAATATTAATAATAAGTGTATCTACTTAGAAAAGTGCAATGTGGCTCTTGAACAAAAGTTACAAGATTACGAACAGGAAACGCGTAAAAATAATATCGAAATAATAGGCATTGAACAATTACCTAGTGAAAATGTGAAGGACATTGTCATAGTGCTAGTTCAGACACGGCGGGAACCGCGCGATTATAGAATCGCATGGAAATCGCGCGGGTCTTATTTATATGAGTTACTAAGTAATCGTTCAGACATAACCGCGCGGTTAATCAAGCCGCGCGGTTACCGCAACCCAACCGCCAATAGATAACCGAAAATAGAATCGCGCTGCTCCCGCGCGTTTCTATTACTATGGAGTCTTTACTTCGCGTTCAGTTGCGTTGCGGATACCGCGCGGTGAGCACGTCACTGCTCGTGAGTTCGCCATGGATCGTTTCGACACTGAACTATTTATTGATGAGGTGGAGAAGAGACCTGCGATATGGGACATTCAGTGTGATGATTACTCAAATAAAATTATCAAGAACCGAGCTTGGCAAGAGTTGGTGGAGATGTTTGGAAATTGCGAAGACACGGTGGAAAAAAAGAATATTTTAAGTAGGTTTATTCACCAAAAAATAATTGACAGAATTATGTTATAATTATTGTTATGAAGCGTATATTATACTCTCCGTATACTTTAGGTACTTAAATAAATATAAACAAACTTCGGCTGCTTTATGCAGACATTTCGAGCATTTTTCAAATGAAGGTCAGAACGGTATTACCATATTTCGTTTGTTTACATTTAGTTACGTACCTAAACATTACAAGTACGGTATGTTAGTTGCAGCTATATCTTTGTGTCTTGCCATGGAACACGCCCATCGTTCACAAAGTAATGAGCGAATTTATCTCTGATATTCAAAGATGACGGTGTCCCTCTTCCCGCATGCAAGGTATTGAGATTAGTCATGGGTGCATTATATGTATCTTTAAATTTTACACCATCTCTAGTCCGCACATAGTTATGTAGAACACAAGAGGCTTTTATTATGTCTTCGGCAAAATCTATGTTTACATTTATATGCCTATGAAAGATGCGCCATTTGTTCGCCAAAATACCAAAAGTGCACTCAATATTACGTCGGGCTCTCGATAACGTATAGTTAAAAATCCTTTTTTCATATGGTAAACATTTGCCTGAATATGGGCGCATTAAATTTTCTGCTAAGCCGAAGGCTTCATCTCCAACTATGACATAAGGCATTGGTGTTAGGTCTACATTAGATATTGGTTTAGGTGTTGGTATGTTTAATGATTTTTCTGTCAGGCGTTTATAAAAAACCGAATTTTTAAATATAGCAGAATCACTGCTTTTGCCATAAGCCCCAATATCAACATAAGTAAAGCAATAGTTGGCGTCGCAAAGTGCTAAGAGCACTATGGAAAAGAAATGTTTATAGTTATGATACAAAGAACCCGAATCAACAGGCTTTATAACTCGGATATGCTTGCCGTCTATAGCACCAATGCAATTTGGAAAATTCGAGCTATTGTCTTCCAGATATCTTCAGTCGCTTCGGGCATGACTATGTTTACCAACTTATTCCACAATGATTTACATACTTCGCGGACAATTTCAGTAATCGTCGATTTTCCTAGGCGATAATTGTAGCTTAGTTCTCCAAATGAACAACCCGTACCATTAAGATATCTGAAACAAGAATATTATTAATAATGTTATTATTTTTAGGTACCTACACAACTCCAAAAAAAAATGGAAAAACATACGAGATTGCTACAATAAAGAATACAAAAAAGAAGAAACAACTCCTTCTGGTTCAGGTGCTCGTAAAGGAGCCCGATATATGTATTTTTCAAGATTATCTTTCCTGCAGAATAGTGTAAGTAATAAAGACACTACAACTAATATTGAAGAACAGAATGAAAGGCAAAGTGAGGAGACAAGTCAACTAAACGCCAATGCAACCGAAGCCACTGAAATACGTCCCCCTAAACGTAAGAAAACACAAGTGCCAGAAGAAAAAATAGCTGTTTTAATAGAAAAAAGTATCGAGTCACGAAAACATTTTCAGAATGAACTTCAAGAAAATAGTATTACCAAGCAAGATGACGACAAACTCTTTTGTTTGTCGTTATATAAAGAACTCAAAAAAGTACCAGAAAATAGGCGTTTAGCAACCAAAATTGAATTACTTCAAGTGATACAAAAAGGACAAAGCTTACCACCCCCTGTTCGCTACAATACTCAGCAGATCACACCTACGTATTGGCAAGGACAACAGTATACAAGCCTGCAAGGATATTTTACTACATCTGGATCATCTCCTCCTGTTCCGGCACCGTCACCGTCACCATCGCAATTTAGTTCTGGCTCTCAGTCCTCTACAGTTATAGAATTTTTTTATGCTGATTTTGAAGAACAATAAATAAATCTTACCTTAAAGTTATTACGAGTTTCTCTTCCGGTGACACGCTTGGCCTCAAATGCGTTTCAGAGCATGAAATATCTTGCCTGATCAGTTCAATTAGTTCATCAAAAGATTTTATTGACATTCTCAAATAGTCAAAAAATTTGTTATCATACATTCTTAATTTGGGATATAACGTTACGAACTGACCATGTACTAGTCGGCCACGTAATATTGGATGCACCCAATACCGCCTTTTTCTTTTCTTTTTTTTAAGGAGCAACCACAGTAAAAACACTTCTTCGTCGACCTCCATTTTGAAACCGACGCTACCCGCACGAAATCGCATACTAACCGCGCGTGTCTGAATAGCATCACAATTTAGCGGTTTCAAACCGCGCGATTCGTAAACGCACGATTCCCGCATGACTGAACTAGCACATAAAGTTGGGAAGTTCACTCAATGTGGACGTTAATGGAATAGAGTGGGCAAAGCGCAGTCGTCCGACCAAGCCAGGCAGCAGACCGGCGCCAATCATCGTGAGCTTCAAGCCGGCGGTGCTGGCTCGCGGGACAGCTGGTTAGCGCAGCGGCGTAAAGTGCCGGAAATTAGGAGTAACATGATCACAAATAGGTCAGCAGATTTTTAAGTCTATATAAACGAAGACTTGGCTCGAGCGACACGAACACTACTATGGAACACGAAGAGACAGTCACATGGAATCTATAAGTACATCTGGGTTTCAAGCGGAAAAGTACTAGTAAGAAAAACAGACGGTGAAAAACCCATATAAAAACCCAAAACTAATTCCACCTACTCGCATATCTTTATAGGTACCTAATACCTATAAACTAACTATGTTTAATATGTTTTAATTTTATTTTTAACATTCACAGAATTACCCACCACTAGCCCACCGACTACACGTCACACAGCGAGCTATGGAAAGGGGTATGCTCGGAATCTCGTTAAGGGACAAAGTCCGGAACGAGATTATTCGACAAAAAACCAGTCACTGACGTAGTTCAGAAGTGTAGCAGACTGAAGTGGCAGTGGGCTGGTCACATCTGTCGCAGAACCGATGATCGGTGGAGTAGACGGGTTCTCGAGTAGAGACCACGACTCGGCAAGCGTAGTGTAGGACGCCCTCCGGCCAGATGGACCGACGACCTGAAAAAAGTGGCTGGTGGTGACTGGATGGCGAAAACGGGAGATCGGGCCATGTGGCGAACCCTGGGGGAGGCTTACGTCCAGCAGTGGACTGCAATAGGCTGAAATGATGACAGAATTACAGTGTTTAGAAGATATAGTTGATGAATCCGTCAACTATTCATGTATCGAAAATCTAAATAATTGGCAATACAATAAAAATTGCAAAGATTTATGTATATTACATATTAATATACGCTCCATAACAAAACATTTCAGTGAACTCCTTGTAACACTCAGTGATCACCTAAAGCAAATAGATATCTTAGTAATTACCGAAGCAAATATAAATTATTCATTGTTGTCATTTTTTAGGATCAAAGGGTTCAAGGTTGATGTGCATACCCGTAAGGATCGCGGTGGGGGCGGAGTGCTTGTCTACTCACGCACTAGCCTAGGGGCGAGTGCGAGCGAGACGGCCGCGCTCTCCACCGCGAGCCTTATGCGTTCAGCAGAGTGCGTTTCCATATCATTCAATTTCCATAACGAAAAAGTTTATGCCATTTCTATATACAGACCTCCCAGGTTTAACAATCAAGATAGAATCTCTGAGTTTTTCATTGAGCTACGGACTCTTTTAAATAACTTACCTATAAATTCAAAAGTAGTGCTTTGTGGTGATATAAACATTAATCTCCTTAACAGCCAGGATAAATAGAGTTCTTACGTATGAAAATATCATGTCCGAATATGGTTTTATTAAATGTATTAAAGATGTTACTAGAAGAGAAATTGTACCTGGAAAATTAGTCGAATCATGTATTGATCATATTTATGTAAGAGCACCGCTGTCTGTCATTGACTCAGTCGTAATAAGACATAAAATCTCGGATCACTTTATCGTTGCTGCCGCGATAGAGTGGAAACAGAGCCTAGTGACGGATAGTGGAGCAGCGAGCAGCCGCGACCGCGACCGATCTTTGCGCGCGAATTTGCCGGACACGGGCCGCGCGCTGGCAACGTCGCCAAATGCGACTAGCGGCGAATGCCAAGCGACGTTGCCGGCGTCGAGCCGCGGCTGCCCGCACCCTGAGAAAAGTACGGCGTCTGCGCCGCCAACTTTTAAGTTAAAACTCGATAATAGTCTAGTCAGGGAAAAATTATTGGCAACAGATTTTGATAGCTTACTAAGTACTAACTGTCCAATAGAATTATATAACACCTTAACTCTTTTGTTTACTAATATTTACAATGAATGTTTTAAATACCAAATCGTTCATGATGGTATTACACGTAGGAATAAAAATTGGATAAATAACAACTTAAAGAAAATGATATCAGAAAGGGATAGATTATTTATGGTATGGAGTAATGAACCAAAGAACATGATAAAAATACTGGATTATACTAAGTATAGAAACAAGTGTACCAAGGCTATACTTAAAAGTAAAAACGAATACGACAAACAAAGTATAATTGATTGTAACCGAAACATTAAAAAGGTATGGGAAAAAATTAATAATCTGCTGGGTAAAGAAAAACCGTCCTTAGATAAATCTGTATTAAATAGTATGGTAAAACAGGGCAGTGTAAAAGATATCTGTAACAAGTTTGCATCTAATTTTAGCAATGAAATCGAAAGTATTAAACACATCTGCAATGATAAATGGTTAGATAGGGAGGAATATGTACACAAGTCGAACGTATGTATGAGATGGCAACCAGTGTGTAGCAAAGATGTAGAACGTGTCATAAATAAAATGGATAAAAATAAAGCACCAGGGAGCGATCTCATACGTATGTCCGACCTAAAGGTATAAAATCAGCCCAATTATAGCTAAACTAATCAACCAATCGGTGACTGAACACAAATACCCAATCAAGTTAAAGGAATCTTTGGTACGTCCCATTCATATAAAAGGGTGATCGTAGAGACTATTCTAATTACAGACCAATATCGATCTTATCAAGTGTAGACAAAGTTTTTGAAAAATGTATAGTAAATCAAGTTAGTTCGTATCTACAAAAAAATAAAATTCTTTCTGACAGTCTCAACATGGTTTTCAAAAAAATAAAAGTACTCACACATTATTAAGTAGATTCACAGATGAGTTAAATACACATTTAGATAATAAAAAAATTGTAGTAGCTATTTTTTATGATTTTAAAAAAGCGTTTGATACTTTGGAAACAGACACCCTTTTAAATGCAATGGACGAGTGTGGGGTGGGGCAGCCGTTGAATGCTTGGTTCCGCGACTATCTCACGTCACGCTCCTACCAAGTTAAGCTGGACGACACTCTCAGCGACAAGATAGATATCCGACATGGAGTCCCCCAGGGCTCCGTGTGCGGACCTGTGTGCTATCTCTTGCACGTCAACAGCTTGTGTGGGGTGCTACGTAACAGCACTGCGCACATGTTTGCGGACGATCTATGTACTTTAAGACCCGGCACTAACCTCGCTGAGACGTGTCGCCTAGTACAGCAAGATATAGATGAAGTCGTTAAATGGTCTCATGATAACGGCATTATATTAAATTCTGATAAGACAAAACTGTTGATTATACAGTCACCATATATTTGTAATACACAGACGCATCCACCCTTGTTCACTCACGCCTTCTCTTGTTTACACAAAAACCGAAATAATTGTGAATGTCAGCCCATTGAAAAAGTAAATTCTGTCACTTACCTTGGTGTTAAAATGGATTCAAGCTTCTCTTGGAATGAACACATTAGTTTTTTATGCAGTAAATTAAGAATTCTTCTTACCAAGTTCTATCATTTGAGTTATAAAACTCCGCAAGATATTCTTAAACAGCTATATTTCGCCTTGGTGGACTCAGTGCTGAGCTATGCTCTCGATTCCTATGGTCTAACTTTTAAAACATATATAGATAAAATAGAGGCATTGCAAATAAGTTTCCTTAAATTACTCGTAAATAATAAAACAAAACAAAGTTATAATTATTGTATTAAACGGTTTACACTCACGTGAAATTGTCAGGAACGGCCCGACATGTTTCGAACTCGTATGGAGCCCTTCATCAGGGACGGCTGCCCGTACACCGCCGCGGCAAACTCGTCACTGCTGATACTTTGACCGACGTTCCGCTCTGAGCGCGCGCGCCGATGGCGCGGGGGCGGGGGGTGCTTGCAAGCCCGCAACTTGTCCGTCCAGCACTCCAACGTCACTTTTGTCATCAATAGACATTACGCACACCTGACTAATGGTGTCCACGGGATTGTCCAAACGCACAATATGTTTCGCCGCCGGAAGCACAGGCTTCCATGCTGGAGGTAAAGCCCAACCGCCGTCTCTATTAAAATTCGGGCGCCGTCCGATCTCGATAGCTTCGTGTACCTTACGTTGTATATAACATTTCTCACGTACCAACACTCTTGCTTTATCGAAACGGACAAAATGAGACGCACCGGCTTCGACGACATGTTCAGCGACCGCGGAATTATTCGTGTCCAACTTCCGTACACTGCGTATGTGCTCAGACAACCTTGCAGACACATTACGTCCCGTCTCCCCGATGTACGCCTTGCCACACTCACAGGGTATTTCATATACGCCCGGGCTACCGAACGGATCTTTATCTTTAGGTGACTGCAACAACTGCCTTACCTTAGTCAACGGACGGAACCAGGTTCTAATACTGTATCGGCGGCGTAACATGTGTCCGATGGTATCCGTCACCCCTTTAATATAAGGCAAGTACGCAGGTGCTCTCTCCACAGTCTGCGGTCGTTGCGCTACACTCGGGTTCGCTACACGCTGACTATGTCTCCACTTGTATCCATTGCTCTCCAACACTTGTCGCACATGCGCCAACTCTTTATTCACGTACTGCGGGTCGCATAAACGCAGAGCCCTATTAATGAGCGCCCGCGGTACTGACGACAAGTGTGCTGGATGGTGATGTGAATCAGCTTGCAGGTATCGATCAGTGTGCGTGGATTTGCGGTACACCGTATGACTCAGCCGTCCTTCCGGCATGCGTTTCACCAGCACGTCCAAAAATGGAAGCGCTCCATTGGACTCCTTCTCGATGGTGAACTGTATCTTTGTGTGTCTCGCATTCAGATAGTTCAGAAGTGGCTCTACATCATGTTCCGCAATCACCGCAAAAACGTCATCCACATAGCGCCACCACCGTCTAGGCCTAAAAGGGCAGCCCTCCAACGCTTTCTCCTCAAAATCTTCCATAAAGATGTTGGCAGCAACCGGCGCAATCGGCGATCCCATTGATACCCCTTCAGTTTGTAAATAGAACTCCCCCTGCCACATGAAATAGCCGTTCGTCAAACAAAACTCTATGCCTCTTCGTTTTTACGAAGAAGTAAACTGCCAAAGCCCAATACGACCAAATGTGAGAGACAGGCTTTGTCGAGCTTACGTAAGAATCCACGTATTTTGGTGTTACCGGCTGACAAGGGCAATGCGACGGTTGTCGTTGACAAAGAGGCATACCAAGCGAAGGTTACTGAGCTTCTAGGAGATTCTTATACCTATAAAAAGGTGACTTATAACCCGACCGCTCGAGTAACTACTAAGTTGAACAGGATAATTGGTACCTTGTCCGCTGGTGACATAATATCTAAGTCGTTACGCCAGATGAACCCGACGACCCCCAAGATTTACGGGCTGCCAAAGATTCACAAGCCGGACTGGCCCTTGCGGCCCATTGTAAGCCAAATAGACTCCCCGACGTATAAGGCATCCCGCCACATGGCCAGTATACTGCAACCGTTGACAGGCAAGACGTCTAGTTATGTACGCGACTCGGCACATTTTGTGCAACTACTGGAGGATGTCGTGTTGCGAGACAACGAGTTGATGGTTAGCTTCGATGTTACATCTCTTTTCACGAATGTACCAGTGGCCGAAACTATACGGATAATACGCGACATTTTGGTCCGGAACAATCTACCTGCTGAGTATATGAAGCTGATAGAGTTTTGTTTGACGAACGGCTATTTCATGTGGCAGGGGGAGTTCTATTTACAAACTGAAGGGGTATCAATGGGATCGCCGATTGCGCCGGTTGCTGCCAACATCTTTATGGAAGATTTTGAGGAGAAAGCGTTGGAGGGCTGCCCTTTTAGGCCTAGACGGTGGTGGCGCTATGTGGATGACGTTTTTGCGGTGATTGCGGAACATGATGTAGAGCCACTTCTGAACTATCTGAATGCGAGACACACAAAGATACAGTTCACCATCGAGAAGGAGTCCAATGGAGCGCTTCCATTTTTGGACGTGCTGGTGAAACGCATGCCGGAAGGACGGCTGAGTCATACGGTGTACCGCAAATCCACGCACACTGATCGATACCTGCAAGCTGATTCACATCACCATCCAGCACACTTGTCGTCAGTACCGCGGGCGCTCATTAATAGGGCTCTGCGTTTATGCGACCCGCAGTACGTGAATAAAGAGTTGGCGCATGTGCGACAAGTGTTGGAGAGCAATGGATACAAGTGGAGACATAGTCAGCGTGTAGCGAACCCGAGTGTAGCGCAACGACCGCAGACTGTGGAGAGAGCACCTGCGTACTTGCCTTATATTAAAGGGGTGACGGATACCATCGGACACATGTTACGCCGCCGATACAGTATTAGAACCTGGTTCCGTCCGTTGACTAAGGTAAGGCAGTTGTTGCAGTCACCTAAAGATAAAGATCCGTTCGGTAGCCCGGGCGTATATGAAATACCCTGTGAGTGTGGCAAGGCGTACATCGGGGAGACGGGACGTAATGTGTCTGCAAGGTTGTCTGAGCACATACGCAGTGTACGGAAGTTGGACACGAATAATTCCGCGGTCGCTGAACATGTCGTCGAAGCCGGTGCGTCTCATTTTGTCCGTTTCGATAAAGCAAGAGTGTTGGTACGTGAGAAACGTTATATACAACGTAAGGTACACGAAGCTATCGAGATCGGACGGCGCCCGAATTTTAATAGAGACGGCGGTTGGGCTTTACCTCCAGCATGGAAGCCTGTGCTTCCGGCGGCGAAACATATTGTGCGTTTGGACAATCCCGTGGACACCATTAGTCAAGTGTGCGTAATGTCTATTGATGACAAAAGTGACGTTGGAGTGCTGGACGGACAAGTTGCGGGCTTGCAAGCACCCCCCGCCCCCGCGCCATCGGCGCGCGCGCTCAGAGCGGAACGTCGGTCAAAGTATCAGCAGTGACGAGTTTGCCGCGGCGGTGTACGGGCAGCCGTCCCTGATGAAGGGCTCCATACGAGTTCGAAACATGTCGGGCCGTTCCTGACAATTTCACGTGAGTGTAAACCGCTTAATACAATAATTAAATATGTCTCACGAAAGTTTTAATAAAATCAAAGTTATAATGTTATTAAAACTATCGTGAGACATCTTTACTAATTATAAAAACGGTATAAACTCACGTAAAAATCGTCAGGAACGGCCCGACATGTTTCGAACTCATTTGGCGAACTCATTTGGAGCTCTTCATCAGGGGTAGCTATCCGTGCTGCTACGCGACTCGCGACCCACTGGAAGACTGAAGAGCTCGAAATGAGTTCGAAACATGTCGGGCCGTTCCTGACAATTTTTACAAAACAAAGTTGTGATGGTAACTATTATAAACTATTTAAAATTCTCAAGATACTTCCTATTCGCCTAAAGCATAAATACCTACTTTTAACAAATAACCATAGTAATCTGGAGCATAGTTTAGTACTGGTCAACCATAGACATAGTACCAGCACCTCTAGCGTAACTGACATACGCGACTATTTCTCGCGCGAGATAATTACCCGTCTCTTTCTGTACAGTAATGTGAGAGAGTGACAGGTAGCGCTATCTCGCGCGACTAGAGTCGGTGACATCAGGTAAATACGAGGTACCAAGAGTAACTAATTATTTTGGAGACAGGACATTAAATAAAAGATTGCCATATTTATTTAACAGCCTACCTGAAGACATCCGCTCGGAACTAGACAAAAATAAATTTAAAAAACTCCTTAAAAAACATTTGTTAGAAACCCTTCCATAAAGTAAGTAGACGTAATAGTAGATAATATTATAGTAATGTAAGACAAACTTTATGTAGAGACTCTCCTGCAGACAAACTGTGCAAACAGTTTTGCAGAACTCTTCTTAACACATTTGTAAACAAAAGCCAAATAAAGTTTTTTATTATTATTATTATTATATCATTCTTGATAATCTTCTTCACATAAACAAAACTATTCTATTCCCTCCTACTCAGCGAAGGCAGTATTCCATACTTTAATAGTAACAAGGTTGAAATGTACAAATGTACTTAATATCTGAATCAAGACAGCTTTTGCCCTTTTTCTCTACACGAGGTTTCTATCCTCGTTGAACTGGTCCTAGGACACATGCGTTGTTCTTTGACATATATATTCAATATTCTCGTTACTTTCTGGTAGACGTTCAGGAAGTCGAATGGGGCATCGAGGTGGATTTCTTACTGCTAGCGCCATCTATTTCTTAGGACACCTGCGTTATCTTTGACAGATGTGCCGTATATAGTATTTTATACTTTAGTGGTCACTAAGCTTTATGGTATTCGTCCAGGTACACGAGCAGAGGTGTTGAAGCCTGCGCCGTTCTTTGACAGATGTACCGTACATAGTCGGTATTCTCTTAAGCTTTCTGATACTCGTCCAGGAAAACGAGCAGAGCATCGGTGTTGACGCCTGCGTTTGTTCTTTGACAGATATACCGTACATAGTCGGTATTCTCTAAGCTTTCCGGTAGTCGTTCAGGAAATCGAATGGGGCATCGGGGTAGATTTCTTACTGCTAGCGCCATCTAGTGGCCACATGCGTGAAACACTATCTAATCGTTCAGCGGCGGCAACACTGAATCGATACGGTTTGATGTCTTCTTAATCATTCAAGATTAACATTCATAAATATTAAGTAAGGGAATGTTTATTTTGCTTCCATTCATATGAAATATTAATTTCATAAAATAGATCTCAATTAAATTAACAATTAGCTCAGCTTGTCTATGGGATTAATGTCTGCGGCGGATATATTCGCGAGCGCCTCTGTGGTAGATAAGAGGAAACAGAGCGCTGACTGGCCAGTGCGTCCCTAGACCTCTCAGCGCACGGGCGTACTCACTTTTCTCTCTGAGAAGCAGCCATTTTGAGAAACGAAATGTGAACACATGCAGCCGAAGGCATCCCGGACACTTAACATGTAGTGACACAGTAAACCATTTGACATCTTTTCTTTCTTTTGAAACACACATCAGCCGATGTAATATTTGGAACGGACGATATTTTGTTTACTCTCGCCAGTGATAGCAACTGGCTAGCTACGCCGTACGCGAGTGCTGGCGGTAACAGTTGGAAACTGAGGCGATTGAGCGGGTGTGTGAGCTTGTCCCGTGACCACTGACCTTCAGCACGGTATCCTTATTTTCGTTTAAAGTCGCGGATGCGAAGCAGCCTGTAGTCCGATTTGCACATTTCCAATTGGTAGTATTTTTATTTTTGCGGCTAAAATTATATCGGTGCCCATTATAAATTAGAGAGGGGCGTCCTTTCTGGTTTTCTATGAATAATATTTCACTGCTACCAGCCATTGCGAAGCGCAATAAATAATTAGATAATGACATTGATTCTTTTCATATCCATATTGACACTTCATTTTTAAGTGGCCGATGTTAAGATAGAATACGCAGTGGCAGTTATGTTTACACGAGGTTTTATTCTATTATAAAAGACTAAGAAGGTAATAATCGAGAATTTAGTGTATTTTGGGAAAAGACCTTTTTGTGAATCGATTATTATGGGAATAATGTGTTTTGCTATTACAAATTAAGGGTATTTTGGGAATGGAGCCTTTTGGGTATCGGTTTTAATGGGCTTCAATCAATTTGAAATTGGTTCATACTGAGAAGAGTGCAAGTCGAGAACGGTTCATTTTGGCAATAAGTTAATTTGGGTTCCATTCGTAATGAGAATGGATCTTTTAGACATTGGATCGTATTGAGTACTGGTGCATTTTGAGTTTAGTGTCGGATGAACCGGAAAGGAATATCCGTAGACTGTGCACGCGTTTGTTTATCGAAAGATTTTCCGCGATGTCGTAAAAAAAATTCAATGAGGAAGAAACGTTAAAATTTATCCAAATCTATAGAGAGCACGAGTGCTTGTGGGATAAGCGTTGCGATGCTTACAAAAATAAGCAAATGCGCGCTTTGGCACTAGAAGCCCTGCGTGATGGAATGAATAAAGGACTGAGTATCAATGAAGTTAAAGCAAAAATTAAGAGTATTCGAAATACTTACTATCTCGAAATCGATAAAATCGAAAAATCTACAAGATCTGGGGCTGGGGGGAATATTTATAAGCCAAAGACAATATGGTTTGATGAATATGATTCATTTGTGAAGCCTGTTACAGTGAGGAGAAAAACAACAGTAAGTAAGAACAAATAATGTTTATTTTTTACCTTGTACCGTACCTAATCTAAGTCCAATAAAGTTTTATAGTTTGGGTATTATATAAAGACCAACCGTTTAAATGAGTCCTCGCCCGCGCGGTACAGGGGCCCCTGTTAGCGTTGCCATCAATAGTATAGACTGTCGACATTATTTATTCTGTGCTATCGATAGTATTGCTAATAGTATTGTGACCTCGAAAAATAGTCACAATATCGATAGGCCTATCGATACTATTGATAGTTTTTAATCAATAGGTACTATGGATAGTATCGATACTATAGACGATCTAATTTCAACAAACAATCGATACTATCGATAGTTCTAAAAACTATCGGTACTATCAATAGTATTGATAGTTTTTATACTATCGAAAAGCAATACTATCGATAGGCCTATCGATATTGTGACTAATGTGACTATACAACGCTAGCCCCTGTGCCGCGCAGGCGAGGTCGGTCTATCTATGGTACAAAAGGAGTGTTATTATTATTAATGTATACTACTTAGCTGCCAAGGAAACACTTCCTTCGTTCATAACCATATTTTTATAAAGTTCTCTCTTCTCTCTTGCAATTTGTGCTGAATGATTGCTACCTTGATTGGCAATACTCTGTAGGGCATGTATTTGGCCCCTCCATGAACCTGGCAGATAATTTCCCTCTTGATCTTCCCCATCTACACAAGTTGTAGTGATGTATGAAGTTGATCTCTTTCGTAGCCAATTATGAAGGGCACAACAAGCACAAACGATGGCATCTACTGCTTCCAAATTAGTTTGTATTGGCTTTTCTAATACCCGGAATCTACTTACTAAGATTCCAAATGCATTTTCGATTATACGTCTGGCTCGAGATAACCGGTAGTTAAAAACTTTTTCTTCTGTACTGAGATTAACACCTGGATACGGCTTCATTAAGTTAAGTATGTCTTTAGCGGAAAGGCCGCGTCCCATTCAATCACACCGTTGTCAGGTAATAAGTTATTTTCCTAGTCTCGGTAAATTGAACTATTTTTAAAAACTCCTCCATCAGAGGCGCTACCACATGCGCCGACATCTATGTATGAAAAACAGTACTCGTGATCGGCAACAGCTAACAGTACGATGCTGCTTGTTTTTTTATAATTGAAGTACAAGCTTCCACTTGAAGGAGGAACTTTGATTGACACATGTTTTCCGTCTATGGAGCCGTAACATAAGGGGAAGTTCCATCTCGTTTTAAACCCAGTTTCAATTTTTTTCCATTCTTCTGCATTTGGTATCTGTTAAAAATGGAAATTAAATTACTTTATCTTTTGTTTGATTACAGGATAATACAGAAGTGTCACATAGCAGTGAACCTGGATCACCGCGCTCAATTGAAAATGAAATGGGTTAGAAAATGATTCTGGGGCACAGATACTACAAGGGACACAACAAGAGAGACAGCAAGAGACACGACAAGAGACACAACAATTCACACCGCCCATAAAAAATCTAAGCGAAGCAAATTATCACAATTATCTGACATGATAAAAGATCTTAGAAATATTAACGACGACAATACGGACACATCCATATATGCAGCGAAGAAACAGATCTAGATCTATTTGGGAAAAGTGTCGCGGCACAAATGAAAAAAATATCAGAGGTACAGGCAGTCATCGCTAAAGAAAAGATACAGAGTGTATTAACTCAATGCAGGCTTACGGATATACGAGCCAACGATGCACATCCGTTTGGTACTCCACAATTTTCTCAATCAGTTCAGGAATCTCAAAATCAATTTATTTATTTATTCAAATTAGTTACACAGCATTACAGTGATTAAACTAAGGCACTGTGAACTACAAAATTATACATAAAATAAATAAAAACTTAAATCTAGTTTGATTTAGGCGACGTAACAGCGTGGCTCCGTTGCGTCGTCTGATCTGGCGCAAGATTCGGCAGATTGCCCCGGAACTGCCGAAACACAACACCCTTCGGCCAGAAGTCTGCACTTGCGATGGTGTCCTGCAGCGGCCGCGGTACGCGCACCACAAACGAGCTGAAGTGCACGTAATGGCGGGACTGCAGCTGTTGCACCCTCAGCGTGAAGCCAGTCTTCCGGCGAACGTACTCCACCACATCATCAGCCACGGCGGAGTGATGCAAGCGCGACACATAGAGCGCCTTACTCGGTGTGGCAATCAATCTCAAAATATGTCATCTATTCATTGGAATCCTACACAAGTTTTTACAAGCTACCCAGTAGCTCAAACCTGTCTTCCTCCAGCGCAAAGTCCAACAGATACAAGTTCTTCTTCCACGAGTTTCCAGTACAGCGATAATACAACTGCTTATTCCCCGGTGACTCCATATAATAATGATAGTCAGGACGAAAGTGTACAAGATGTCATACAATTTGCTTTCGATCATGCTTAAAACTATAAGTTTTTTTATTTTTATTTTAATACAGCTGTGTACCTATATTATACTCGGTTTTTTTTAAGATGAGAAATTTAACGGCCGAATTCGCACACACCAATACTTTAATTACGATTTTGCTAACTCGTACAAGGAAACCATGATAAATAACGCTAATGAACGTCATTACATGTATTTTTCCTCCTTTTTAGGGTATGTCACAGGCATTTTACTCAAAAACTACAAGATATATATTGATGAAATTTGGAGTGAAGGTATCTTATAGGTGCAGCTCCTTAGTTTGGTAGTCAAATTACAAAAAAAAATCTAGGGGGGCACTCCATACAAGAAATAGAACTTTTTTTTCTCTAACTAACACCGACATGTAAAACAATCGTTCGATGAGTTTCTCAACAAAAGGACGTAAGTGCCATGAAGATACGCTCTTTTTCAAGTACCGGCTGCGGAACCCTACATGAGCATGGTCCGACATGCTCTTGGCCGCTTTTTTTGTCTTCGAATTGCTGAGACACATGTGCGAATTTGGCCGTAAAATTTCTCATCTTAAAAAAAACTGAGTATAGTTGAATTACCGAGAGCATGGAATTGCATTTGTTCTCATGCGAACCGTACTAGCACTATATATGAATGCAATTCTATGCTATCGCTAATTTATCTATACCTATTTGATTTAATATAGTAACGCAAATGATCAATTTAATTATTTTAAAACCTGCAATAAAGCCGTTCGAATCGCCAGCGCCTGAGTAAAACGCCAGAATATTCTAACGTTCTAAAGCAGTCCCTTAATTTTGTCATGATGATGAATCATAAGCAACAAAAACACTACCTGAGTTGGTGACGCTTGAATCTTAGTCTCGTCTGCAAATCCTCGCACTACGACCACATTAGTCCCGCCAAAATCAGAAGAAATTTAACGGCCAAATTCGCACACACCAATACTTTAATTACGATTTTGCTAACTCGTACAAGGAAACCCTGATAAATAACGCTAATGAACGTCATTACATGTATTTTTCCTCCTTTTTAGGGTATGTCACGGCTTGGCAACATCCAGAATCGAATTCAGCAGGCTTTTTTACATCGGTAAAGTCATGTTACCAAAATGCCTCACAAAATGCCGTTAGAACGGTAAAGGAAGCCGATATTTGGATTTTTCTACCAGTCTATCATGGGACGCACACAGAGGACGCACCCGCTAGATGTAAGAACTATTGTGGTTGTATGGAGTCTAAACATGGTACTAAGCTACTAGGTACATGAAATGCGATGGACTAACTACTGGGCTATTGTTTGAGACAGCCGGACGTCTACCAAGAAAAGTCTCATAGCAAAAAAACATTATTAAACATTTATTATTATTATTATTGTGTGTCATATATTTCCTACAGGTTAACGCTCAATTTGTCCAAAATTTTCATAAAATCATCCATATGTGTTAAATGGGTCAATCAACTTTTTTTGGTCTTTGCTTGTCCCGATGAAAACAAAAATCATAAATAACTCACTTTACGAGATACGCCTCTCAAAACTAATGTTATTGCTACCTAAGTCTATTATCATCATATTAATAACATAAAACACAAGCAAATTTAACACATTTATCGTTTTTTTTTTGGTTACCCAGCGGAACATTTTTTTCGCTCATACAAAGAACGCATGTCCCTACCGCAACTTGGTTTTAGTTTTTACTCACTATTTAAAAAAAATATTCTACGTGATGTGATTTTACTGGTTTAATAAATAGTAGTTGGGATTGAAATACTATTACTCGATTGCGTCCAAATTTAATATATTTCTTTAAAACAAATTGCGTCTACATGTCCCTTAACTGGTGATTATATTTAAGTCCTCTAGATAACCGAGCGTAAAACACAAAAATGTATCAAGGCCACGCGCCGCATTACCCCAGCCAATAGGAAACCGATCTGCGAATCACGTGACAGCACCCGCCATTATACTTGCTTTTGGGATCCTCGGCATTTCGTCTGTGGCCGGAAGAGAGGAAGCGTGTGTTTATTGTGTGTCTACTCGTTAACCTACGATAATTCGTAAGTATTTTTATTTTTTTCCGTGTTTTATGATCTACCAGGTTGCATTTAGCATGCATTTGTTTTCGTAAAAAATACTCGAAGACGATTTAACCTCTAAATGTCTCCTAGGTAACCGGTCCCCAGAGTAACTCTTTAAGATACTTCAGCGAACTATTATTCTTAATTAATTCTAACTCGATATAATATTATATTTTATTGTAGAATATATTAAATAGTTACAATTGCAGTTTACTTTTTGTTTGAAAGTGAAATATTGAAAACTAAATTTCGTATTTTCGATCTTTTTTTCATTTTGTCAACTCATTACTGATGAATGTCAGTCAGCTTTGAAGTTATGTAGATTAGAGGGATGGCTACCATGCCTATGTTTTTTTTAAATATTGTACATTTTTACAACAAGCAATAAAATCTCATCCCAAGACAATCAAACTAACGAGTGCTTTCAATATTTTTCTAAGCTATACATGTTATGGAATGCCGTGCTTATAGGTGGTGTGTTTGGTTCCTTATGTTACTATTTATTTCAGCTTCCATGGATCCATTAACTTCTGCGGAAAAGCAAAAACGTTTCAAGGAGAAACTTAAAAAGGATCCTGAAAAATATGAAGAGTATAAGAAGAAACAGAGAGAGAACTATCATGCGAAGAAAAGATTAGTTAAAGATTTGACGCCACAAGAGCATTACAACGCGAAAGTCATATGGAAGCTGCGAAAAAAATATCTTAGACAAAAGCGAAATAATCTCAATCGTGTTCTTGATAATACACCACCAAGTTCCCCAGTGCATGTGGAAGAAAACATACTCCAACCTGCAGACATGCAGCATATTGAGCCAATCTTAAATCAAGTTGAACCCGCTGATCAAAGAAACCCTGTCCATCAACATAAAAACAAGAAAAGAGGGCGCAAAAATGTGAGAAGAGACCGCTCAAAGTTGTACCGGGATAATTTGAAATTGAAAAAAGAGAATGATAGATTTAAACAGGCAGCCGAGAGGTACAAAAAACGTTACGTAAGAATCAAAAAACATACACGAAAGCCGGCATCTCCAGAGCCTACAGATGAAGTCAAGTACAAAAAATTGACTAATGCCATAAAAGATAGATACCAAAAAATTACCAAAAATAGAGAGCGAAGAGCATTTAAAAAAGTGTTTAAGAATATCAGTGGTTCAGGAAAAGCAGAGATAATAAAGGAATCTTTGGGAACAGAGAAAATAAAGGAAACGAGTCGACGATTGGGAAAATCGGCAACAGAACTGAAGAAAACCATGCATGCATTTTTCGTGAGGGATGATATATCAAGACAAACAGCTGGAAAAAAAGAAACCGTAACAAAGGCAAGCAAGAAAATCCAGAAAAGATTTTTGCTTGATAGCATGAAAAATCTCCACAGAGTTTTCAAAAAGGAACACCCATCTGTAAAGTGTTCTTACTATTACTTCACTAAGCATAAGCCATTTTTCGTAGTCAAGCCCTCGGTTGATGGTCGTGAAATGTGTTTGTGCAAAGTTCACGTCAATCCGGTCTACAAAGCCCAGGCCCTTAAAAGGAAACGAGTAATTGCAACAGATGATCTGGGTGTTCTTATTTCATCCACAGTCTGTGATGACGAGAAACAGGCATGCATGAATGGGACATGTCACATTTGTGGTCACAAGAACATAGGGCATGATTCAGTAAACGACACAGAGAAGATAAAATGGTTTGAATGGACCCGCACAGAAGTATCTTACGAAAAAAATGGAAAAATGATGAAAGCATTTAAAAACGTAAAGCAAGAAAGGGAGGAAGAAGTAAAAACAATAATGGAATTATTTAACCAGGATTTGAAAATTCTAAAAAAACACATGTACAACATAAAACAACAACATAAGAGTTTTAGACAGGCTATCGAACATTTACAAGAAACAGAGATGGTGTTAGTAGCGGATTTCAGCGAAAATTATTGCTGCAAGTATAGTCAAGAAATGCAAGCCCATCATTTTGGTGGTTCACGACAACAAGTGTCGCTGCATACGGTCGTGGTTTACCTTTATGAAGGAGAGTCGAAGCGGAAAGTTCAATCATACTGCACCGTATCAGCTTCTCTCTGCCACCAACCTGCAGCGATATGGGCTCATCTCCACCCGATTTTACGAGACGTGCGGCTCCATCAACCACAGGTAAAACAGTTATTTTTTTTTCTGATGGACCTTTTAGCCAGTACAGACAGAAACAAAACTTCTTCCTCGCCTCGACAAAGCCCTTCGATTACGGTTTTACTGAAATTACCTGGTCATTTTTCGGAGCCGGTCACGGCAAAGGTCCTGCTGACGGTGTTGGAGGCTTCTTAAAAAGAAAAGCTGAAAATATTGTTGCCACAGGAAAGGACATCCCGGATGCAGAACAATTCTATGAAGCGTTAAAGGACAAAAGCAAAGTGAAACTGTATTTAATTTTAGCGAATGAGATCGATAGTTTGACTGAACAGATGCCACGGAAAATAGTGCCTCTCAAGGGTGCACTGCACGTACATCAGTTATTTACATCAGTTCGCTGTCAGTTACAGTACCCTAATCTTAGCTGTTTCTGTAAAAGAGGTTTCTGTCAATGCCTTAACCCAAAACCGTATCACCCAATCGACGACTAATGTGCAAACGATGCAGACTCTACCAATAATATCCCAGATATAGATAAAGACGACTCTGAAGATGACGTGCCTTTGAGCGTTTTAAGAAGCAATGAAGAATTACGGGATATACGAGTAGACATAACGGATTTATGCAGACCTCGCAATAATATGTCGTACAGTTCAATTTAAGAAGATGGCAATGAGCCATCAACCTCAGTGATTTGCCAAGATAAAGAAAATCGTCCAGTACAATGCGGCGATTACTTACTTGTCAATGTACATGCAACAAAAGGTAAACTGTATAGGTATGCATGCACAGTTAACCATTTGGATGATGACGGAGAAATCACCGTGACATTTTTGCGGAGCGTGAAAAAAAAGAACGTGTTTCGTTTGGATGCTAAAGATTTGTCGTGCATTGATTATAGTAGAGTTGCTAAGCCGCGAAATTGTGCGCATCGGGTTACAAGCATGAAATTTCTACCACACATAGAGCGTTCCACGGTGATTATTTTCAGATGTGGAGGGAAGTCAGATTCGTCCCCTGTGTGGTGGGAGAGCGGGTGAAGAGGACTAAGTACTGTTCTTTTTCTTTTTAGGGTTCCGTACCTCAAAAGGAAAAAACGGAACCCTTATAGGATCACTTTGTTGTCCGTCTGTCCGTCCGTCTGTCAAGACCCTTTTTCTCAGGAACGCGTGGACGTATGAAGCTGAAATTTATATCAATTACTCAGGTCTACTGTCCCTTGAAGCTGTGAAAAAATCAAACTTCTAAGCCAACGCAATCAAAAGATACAGCCGTTTATGCCGCAAATTTTCGACACTTGCAAGGGAATCAAAACCTACAGGGTGCTTCCCGTGAACTCAGAATCTTGAAATTTGGTACGAAGCAACGTCTTATAGCATAGATAAAGGAATAATTACGAAAACCATAAATTTTTTTTTTATACCTAACTTTGCACCTAATTTGCATATTTTCGACACTTGCAAGGGAATCAAAACCTACAGGGTGCTTCCCGTGAACTCAGAATCTTGAAATTTGGTACGAAGCAACGTCTTATAGCATAGATAAAGGAATAATTACGAAAACCATAAAAAAAAAATTTAATACCTAACTTTGCACCTAATTTATATGGGGCGCTATACATACCAGGTGCAAACTTAACTTAACCACTTAGGGATGGAAAGTGTTTGTACGGAACCCTCGGTGCGCGAGTCCGACTCGCACTTGGCCGGTTTTTTTTTTATTACAGATCAGTTAAGGCTATTAGGGCTTGCGCGACATCGTTTTCGTGTAAAATAGATATCAGCTATTAATTCTTTATGTTATTTAAGAATAGTTTCATATAAAAATTTGGGTTTATTGCCGAAAAGGTAAAAATCACAACAAGTTTTTTTTATTCAGAACGATAAATTAGTTATCTATCCTGAATATTTACAATTTAAAAAAATATTACTTAACAGCAAATTTAATCTTGTTTTTAAAAATGTATACATATTGGGCACATCTGATACAAAAAGTACCTTGAAAAAAATGTTGATGTTAAGCTTAGCCTGCGTGTTCTAATACATTTTGCTAAGTCGCGAAATTGTGTACATCGGGATACAACCACGAAATTTCTACCACAGATAGAGTATTTTGTGGTGATTATTTTCAGATGTAGAAGGAAGTCAGATTCATCCCCTGTGCGGCGGGAAAGTGGGGTGAAGAGGACAAAGGAGTCCTCTTTTTCTCTTTATATTACTGATCAGGTAACGCTAGTAGGACTTGTATCGTGTCGTTTTCGTGTAAAACAGATATCAAAAATTCATTTTTCATCTTATTTATTTATAGTACCATATAAAAATATGGTTGTATTTCCGAAATTGTAAAAATCACAACAAGTTTTTTTTATTCAGGGAGATAAATTAGTTATATTTCCTGAATATTTACAACTAACAAAAATATTTCAAAATAGCAAATTTCATCTAGTTTCTAAAAATATATATAGATTGGGAACTCTTCATACAAACAGTAACTTAAATAAATTGTTGATGTTGAAATTAGCCCGCGTGCTCGTGATACATTAGCAAAAAAATATTTTGTTTTAATTACATTAATTTGTTTTTTTAGGACGTAAATAGTAAATATGATATGTAAAAGCATGTTTAAAATCATTATTTAATGTATTTAATGCGAAATAGGATGCGTTCGGAGATTTACGTTGGTTACGCCGACGTAAAGATATATTTTAAGCTACTGTTTGTATGAGAAGTGCCCAACATGCATATATTTTTAGAAACCAGATTAAATGAACTTTTTGAAATAATAATAATAATTTGAAAATGTGCACGAAATTGAACTAATTTACCTCATTGAATAAAAAAACTTGTTGTGATTTTTACCTTTTCGGCCATTACACCCATATTTTTATGTAGAACTATACAAAAATAACATAAAAAATGAATTTCTGATATTTGTTTTACACGGAAACGATACCAAACACGTCCTGGTAGACTTAACTGACCAGCAATAAAGAAAGAAAAGAGGGATACTTGGCCGTATTCACTCCGCTGTCCCGCCTGACAGGGGACGAATCTGACTTCCCTCCACATCTGAAAATAATCACCGTGGAACACTCTATCTGTGGTAGAAATTTCATGCTTGTAACCCGATGCGCACAATTATGTTAGAAAACAGCGGACTAACAACTCTACTATTAGACAGATATTGTAAAAATTCTCCCGGAACCAATGATCAATATGAAACGGGGCCAACAATATCTTGAATTTAATGTTCCTGTAGATATTTACGAAAACTAAGGTATTCTTTGCTGTGATTAGTGTTTTAAAAAAGATCTCATTCGATTTCTGTTAGATTTATAACTTAACGTCATCGTTGATTTGTGAGAATTTATCAGACTGATTAAATATAAGAAAATTTTGTCTGAGGACGAAAATTGTCTCTTGCATAACCAAATTTGTCTCTGAGAAGACCAATTCTAATTAAAATGTCTTATTTTACGAGATAGTGAATTGTTGAAGAGACAGTTTTCGTTTTTAGTTTCATATCATAAGTAATTATTTGATAAATGAACGTTTCGAGGATATCCTCGAGGATATAAAAAGACTAATATTTCAGTATAGTAATCAAAATACTAAAATATTAGTCTATGACAAAAAGATTTCATTATATTTGTGTTCGATTCATTGTTTTGGGTATCACTGTTGATTTTAGAGAGTTTATCAGACTGATTAAATATAAGTAAATTTTGTTTAAAGAACGAAAGTTGTCTCTTGGGTAACCAAATTTGTCTCTGAGAAGACCAAGGTGGTCCCCATTAAAATTTCCTTGTTTTACAAAATAGCTCCTAGTTAAAGAAACAGTTTTTGTTTTTAGTTTTATATCGTGATTATATGATAAATGAACGTTGATATCCTCAAATATTAAAAAAAATATTTGATTACAATCTTGAAAGATATTAAAAACTTATCAGTGTATTTTTTTATTAGTCACTCAGGAGACACAATTACTTGATTCTGCCAAGAAATAAAGGACTGTTATGTTATACTATGTTATTAGAGGCAAACAATTTATGTCTTTCTTCGTATTAAAGTATTTCTTTTCTTTATTATTAATCGTTTTATTGGATAAATAATGGGTTACCCAGGGGACGGGTTTTAAACCTTACCAACACAAGAATTGCCTAAAATAGTTAAAATGTATGTAATATGCGCTACTGACTATAAAACACATAACTATGATTATATTACTAAATAATAGACGTATTTAGAGGTCAAATGCTAACTGTTTTTTTTTTAGATTTAAAATTACTCTTCAGGACCTAAAAAAGTTGATTGACCCAAATAATCTTCAATCATAATCAGCCCGTGTCACTTAAAATCATTAATTGTTACAATTTATTATATTTTTAAATTGACCGAGATACATTCTTGTCGTAAATAAATTCGGCCCTCACGCTGGACCTTACTAGAATATTCGCGATATGTGTGGACAATGCGTTCAGAGCGGTTCCGCGGGATGGGATATAAAAAGCGCCGGCGGCCGGCGTGAGTTAGTTACATTTTAACTGCGAGCGAGTGCTAGTACAAGGATAATCGGAAAGAAAGACTCTCAAGTGACTAGTGCGCTTTAAGTACAGTTCGTGTGAATAGTGAGTGCGTAATTTGTGTAATTTGGGGCTAGGTGTAAGCTGGGCGGGTTGCTATGAACTACTCAGAAACCGGCTAATAGCGACCCAGTGTGGTGAAATCCACACTAAAGATGTTTGTTTGGCATTCATCGAGCCGTACTAGCGCAGTGGTTACCCAATAGCTTGTTGACCGGATTGTTTGTCGATTGCGCGGCACTTCTTTGGGGCTAGGTGTAAGCTGGGCGGGTTGCTATGAACTACTCAGAAACCGGCTAAGAGCGACCCAGTGTGGTGAAATCCACACTAAAGATGTTTGTTTGCTTGGCATTCATCGAGCCGTACTAGCGCAGTGGTTACCCAATAGCTTGTCGACCGGATTGATTGTTGATTGCGCGGCACCTCTTTGGGGCAAGGTGTAAGCTGGGTGCATCCTCGGGGTAAACCTGGGGATGAGGCCTGATGGGTCGCGACTTCGGGAGCGGCCAAGCATACCCGCCACTTCAGGTGAGGCCCTTGCAAATGCGGTGGTGCGAACGGGGTGCGGGGGCTAGCGCCCCTCGTGTCCTTGATTGAAAACCGCTCTCATGTCAGGAAATGAATTGAATCTGTCACCGGCCCCTCCACCGAGGACCGGTCGGGCGGATAATCTGCGTCGGGGCGAGCGCGGAGATGGTGAACCAGGAAGGTCTGCTGGTTATGCGTGTCCAGTTTGTGGTGTGCAGTTCTCAACACGTATCGGATTAGGTGTGCACAAGCGTCGCGCGCATCCGGTACAGGCCAATGAAGACGTTGCCCCTGTGGTAGCGAAGCGTCGGTGGCGGGACGAAGAGATTGCGCTCCTGGCTAAGACTGAAGCCCGCCTTGTTTTTGAGGTGGGAGCTTGCGGCAACTTGGAGTTGGTTCGTGCTCTTCCAGATTTCGGAAGGACTCTGGAGGCTATTAAGGGCCGCCGGCGGTATCCGGAGTACAAGACGTTGGTACAATCGTATCTAGCCGAGTACAGGGAGGCGTCGGTTCTTCAGGTTGAAGCTAGTGAGGAAGTCTTGTCGGATGTGCAGTTTGGAACGCCACCGTCGTCTGAGCCGCAGGCCGCTAGCGAAGGACCTAGTGCGGCCGAAGTTTTAGCCGGGCTCCAACAAAGGGCAGCTTCTAGATTGGCCAAACAAGGTTCTCAGCGAATGGCTGGGGGTCAGCGTCCTAATTTGACTGTGAACGACTGCGAAACTGAGACCGCACGGTTGTCGAAACGGAAACAGCGTAGAGCAGAGTATGCGAGGGTACAGGAACTGTATCGGAGGAGTCGAAAACGTGCGGCTGCTGAGATTATTGATGGCGCGTGCCGAAGTGGTTCACACAGTCTTCAGGAGTTGGATGCCTACTGGCGACCGCTGCTTGAGAAGGTGTCGGATGCGTCGGGACCAACACCGAAAGCCCTGGCCGACTTACGTCGGGCTGTGGACAACGGGGGTCGTGCACGCGATATGTCTCAGCTGTGGGCGCCTTTCTCTCTTGATGAGATTAAGTCGTCACGTATTGATTTAGACTCGGCACCAGGACCGGATAGAATTCGTTCTGAGGATTGGCGATCAGTTTCTGCGGCCCATAAGGCAGAGCTGTTCAACGCGTGGATGGTGAAGGGTGAGATACCAGACGAGCTGCGACAGTGCCGAACGGTTTTTGTGCCCAAAACCGAGGCGCCGGCTATGCCGGGAGAATATAGACCGATTTCGATCGCGTCGATCCCTCTTCGGCACATGCATGCGCTTCTGGCCAAAAGACTTTTGGCTTGTTGTCCTCCCGATATGTGTCAGCGTGGTTTCATAGCTGCCGACGGTACGTTGGAGAATACAGCTGTGCTCGACACGGTATTGGGGGACTGCAGGAAGAAGCTCAGAGAGTGTCATGTCATCATGTGGCGGTGCTAGACTTCGCAAAGGCGTTCGACACGGTGTCCCATGCGGCGCTGTGCGACTTGCTTAAGGCGAGGGGCCTGCCTGGACCTTTCTGTGCCTATATAGCTGGACTTTATAGATCGGCGAGCACCACGCTTGTTGTGAAGGGTAAGTCTAGCCTTCCTGTAGCGGTTGCTCGTGGGGTCCGCCAGGGCATCCGTTGTCTCCCATTCTGTTCAACATGGCTTTGGACGTTATGCTTGCAGCTCTTCCCAGAGAGGTAGGCTACAGGTTGGAAGGGGAACTAGTTTCCGCTCTAGCTTATGCCGATGATCTCGTCCTCTTAGGAGGCTCGAGGGTGGGGTTGCAGGAGTCCTTGGATTGTGTTGCCAGGGTGGGTGAGATGATGGGTCTCACGTTGAACCGTTCTAAATGATCCGTGCTCTCGATGGTGCCGAACTGCCATGTAAAGAAGATTCGATACCTCACCGAGAAGACTTTTAAGATAGGTGGTAGGTATCTAAAACAAGTTTCGTGCATTGAGCGGTGGCGTTATTTGGGAGTGGATTTCAGTGCGGCTGGAAGCGAGAGGTTGGAGTGTTTGATAAGGGATGCGTTGGAGAACATCAGAAGGGCTCCCTTAAAACCAACAGCGGTTAGAGATCACCAGGGATCACTTGATTCCGAGATTCGTGCACGCTTTAGTGCTCGGTAAGATCTCGGACGATCGCCCGAGAATGCTTGACCTCCAGATCCGAAACTCGGTTCGTTGGTGGTTACGGCTTCCGAAGGACTTGCCTATTGCGTATTTCCATGCTTCGACTAGGGACGGTGGCTTGGGGGTGCCTTCTTTACGGGCTTGGATACCGGATCTCATTGTAAAGAGGTTCGGTCGTTTGAGCTCGTCGGATTGGCACGTTGCCCGAGCCGCCGCCGGGTCTGAAAGGATTCGGAAACGGTTGAAGTGGGGTTTGCGCCTATTCCATAGGCTGTCTGCTGAAGATCCGACCTCGCACAGACGATCAGTATGCCAGTATTGGCGTGAGAAATTGCATACATCTTGTGATGGCCACGAACTTCGTGAGTCGTCTTGGTGCTCTGAATCCACTGGTTGAAGGAGCGGTGTATGGAATATTCCGGACGGGACTTCGTGCAATTTGTGCATTGCCATATCAATTCGCTCCCTTCGAAGGTGCGTAATTCGAGAGGGCGAAGGGTGGGTCGTGAGTCGGAGCTTCTCTGTCGCGCAGGTTGCGGTGTCAGGGAGACGACGGCGCACACCATCCAGCAGTGTCATAGAACGCATGGCGGCCGGATCTAGCGTCATAACTGTGTGGCTCGTTTTGTTGCCAAGTCGTTGGAGAGTCGGGGGTGGAATGTTTCGATGGAGCCTAATATACGAACACAAGTCGGCATAAGGAAGCCGGACATCATAGCCTTTAAGGGTGGTGTTGGAGTGATTGTGGATGCGCAAGTGGTCTCGGGTCGTGTACCTCTTGACGAAGCTCACAGCCTAAAGCGCCGTAAGTACGGCACGCATGTTGAGTTAGTCGAGGAGGTCGCGAGTATACTGGGGCTACCCAGTTCCGATTGCGTGCATACGACTTCTTGCACTATTTCCTGGAGAGGTGTTTGGAGTAGTAAGTCTCTGGGTGACCTTAAGACTTTACTCGGGATTCCGGTTAAAGCATGTCAGTATATACCAGGCCTTGTATTGAGAGGCTCGCATACAAATTGGACACGGTTCAATCAAATGACCACCACTGTTGAGCCTTCATCGCGCTTCTCTCGATGCATCGGTGGGTGCCGTAGCTGGGCGGCGTTACTGATTCTCCTTTGCCTCGTGTCCGAATATCTGAATGACAGGTCGCCAGATAGTAGATTTAACACCAGGAGAATCTCTTTTCTCAGCCAATTAGGAACCCCTCGCGGGCCCATTATGGCTAAGGGGCAGTGGGTTGCCGCGCGTTGATCTGTAATGATTACATTTCTGTCACACTATCATGGACGCAGCATCGACGTTAGGGTTCCATGGAATTATAAGCTAGATTTAAGTTAAGAGGCGCGAATCGCGCCCGGTTTTGTTCCCGTCGGGAATTACTGTTTGGCTGGGCCCCTGCTGCCCGTAGACCTGGGCGGGAACATAACATTGATGGTAGCAGAGCGCGTGGTTTGTTTGATTTGATCCACTTTTGATAAATTTTGGGTAACATTTTAGTGCCTAAAAATCACATGTTTTGAGGTTAAAATTTTGACAAAAATCTGTTAAAATTACATGTTTTTGATTTGAATTTCCATTAGATTGTGTCAATGCGACAATGCAGATGTTTCATATAATATTGCGTCTGGAATAATAGGTGTCTTTAATATTTTGCGGTTATTGTCTTTAACTTCAGTATTTTCTTTATTTGTAAGTCTGTAGTAGATGCTGAATAACTTAAAAATAAAAAATGTATCGGACAACAGCACATCTTCTTCAATTGGTACTATCTCATTTTCATTCGAAAGAGGAAAAAAGACACATCTCCTAGCTCAACATACTTAGCTTAGACCAACGCTTCTTTAGTAGCAGTATTCCGTTTTCGTAGAAGCTTCTGTCAAGAGCCTAAATAGCCAGTAACGGCGTCAATTACTTTAGAGCTGGTCGAAGTTAGTTTGTTTCTTTCAAAGTTTGCTTTGGCATTTGTTTGAGAACTGTTTTTTTGCTCTAATATCTTACAAAATATTTACAAAAAAGTTACATAAATCAATAGGTATCATGTATATCGAAGTGTGGAAATCAGGACTCAGATAGTTCTTGATATTTGGACCAGTCTGCTTTTTTATACTCTTAGATGTATTCTTTTCCACAGGACGCACTTCATATAGGCTTCACATTTATAACAATAACAGTTGGATAATGATAACTGCTCATCGGGTCGTCATGGACACGCCATTCACAGAGAGGAGCTAATGTGGGACGCTAATGCGGAAAGCTAAATCTATTGCAGATGGATTTCTGTTTGGATACTGAACAGTTGTGTCTTCACCATCATTTAAAATACACAAGTCAAAATTATCAATAAGATTATATAAACTGTTACCTCTATTATTGTTTGCTCTTTTATTCCTAATCAGAGTGTTACTCATCATTGCCAAGCATAAAAGCAGGGAAAAACTAGAGCATTAATAATTATATATTTTTTTTTAATTAAATCTAGTTAAGTACCCTTAGTAACTAAACAAATTTCTAATATTACTATTAGAAATTATGTTAAATCAGGCTAGAATGAAACAACTTTTTCCTTTTTCTCATATTTTAATAAGCATGACATCCGTTTACGTGATTTTTAGCGTTTTTATTGATAAGCCTAGCAACATGGAAGGGTGATCTAGTATGAAACCCCATGTCAGGCAGAGGAACTTCATTCTATCCTGATCTTTTGTAGTAGTTAAAACTAACTTGCAACTAAATAAGTAAGCAAATATCTTAATTTAAAAACAAATCAGTACTAAAAAATTAGCTACATTATTGAAAAGTTCCTGCACCAGTGACTGATCTGGTGATCACCACTACCACCCCACCATTTCTATCTAGCATTATTGTTTTTATTTGCTCAGCATTATATGTTTGTTTATGTCTGCATCAATAGTCTTAACCGGTTTAAGATTCGGGAATACTCTTGGGTCAAGAATTGCTAGGGTACTCACCAACAGTGGTATTATGATCGGTTTAGTTTTAAATATTATTTCTCCTTCTCTTATCTCTTGTTGCTTGACTGGGCAGTCCCTTGAAATGGCCAAGAGATTGCCATTACAGTTGCTGATAACTTCTTCTGCAGCATGTTGTCCGGCGCATGAAGAACATATCTGTCAACCTCGGCAGACTTCCGAAGAGTGATTTAACTTCAGACATTTGTAGCATTGTAGTAATGGTGGTATATACATGTGTACTATTTGAACATCTGTATTAAGGCATAGTGCGGCAGTGGTGTCGCAGCAAAAGTCACTGCAATGGTCGCAAACGGACGGAGAGGCGATGCTTTCGTAGATGTTTTCATTGCTTAAGTCTTTAGGAACATATCGGATAAAAAAAATATATTAAGGGGACACAATCAAATCGACCTAGTCCCAAACTAAGCAAAGCTTGTACTATGGGTACTAGACGACGATATACATAATATATAAATACATATATAGATAACATCCATGACCCAAGAACAAATATTTGGATGACTCCAGTGCTTTCAGTAAGGTGTGCAGGTACAAACGCCTTCAGCTTGTGTTTGCCCAGAAAGTTTGTCATGGTCAGGGGCCGTTCATGAATACTAGATCGATAACCCATGGCAAAATTCATGAAAGCACTGCTATATCAAAATATGAGGAATTTGTTGGCAAAAATGGACTGTATAATTATCTCCAAACAGTTTCCGTTCCTGGTTTCACCAGACGGTCTCCATGTGCTGCAAGTTATATGCCTGTGACTGCTGTTACAGTTCCATAGCTTAGCATAGAAGATGTTAATGGAAAACTAAATAAAAAAAAAATAACCATATTTCTATAAAATACGGGGACAGCTATTTTGCTCAAGTAGAAGATATTGTAACCTGATATACACTTTCAAAGGAATAAGAATGATTTTTTTGAACCGCGGCGATTGCTTCATTTAAGAAATGATTTCAAAATTGGTGACATTCTTTGAAAATCATTTAAGAAAGGAAATAATAAACAAATATTATTACAGGAATTATGATGTAATAAAACCAATTATGATGGAATTTTGGGCCTGTTATTTACGCATGAAAAAAGATTTTAAGTTCAGTTTAACAGATAGTTAAATAATTTTGCTTGGATTGGATAATTGAATTGAATTGCAGAGCACAAGCTTCAAATTCTAGAGCTGAGAGGTGGAACCCGATGGGTCGACATAGTTGTACTTTGAAAAATGAATCCATAATATTTAGAAAAATATTGTTCTTATTTCAAATCAAAAACCCATTTACGTTTACCATGTACGATTTGTCGGGCTTGGCCACTCGGCTCTCGCAAAAAGGTGAGCGTTACATTATATTTATATTTGCATGGGGTGTGGGTGCAATGCTGTTTTTTTCTTATTTTGCATGTCTGAAGAAAGAAAAAAAACTACTTCAAAGGCAATTGCAAGGCAAGTGGCAATTTTTTACTAATCTCAAGGACGCAAGAGCAGTGTTTGCCATATCTTACAAAGGTGGTGGTCCCTTTAATCTAATTAGGCATACAAAAAGCCAGCACCAAATGGTCTTCGCGGGCACGCAAGAACAAGGTCCCGATAGGAATATCGAGCATTCCCATCACCAGCTTTTGTCCTGCTCATCCGAATCATCGGCACCAGCTACTTCAACGTCATCTACATCCTTAGAATCCGGACCGGCTTCCACGCCACCTCATTTTTTGAAATGAGGTGCTCATTCAAACTCATTTCAGTGTCATGTCCCACCCAACACTACTACACTTGCTCTAAAGCAATGTGGACTGGGGATCGTACGTGTAAATGCACATCCTGGCCTAACGCGCTTAAACAAAAACATACGATACCTACAGAGAGCACACTAGTAGCGTAGAATAATGGAATCAAAGATTCAGTGTGATCGACGTAACGATGTGATAGCTAAGTTGCGAGAGCACTACGCCGGGAATGTAGGGTCGCCGGTTCGTCCTGCCGACATATCAGTGGATCATAATACATTTTTCTTTCATAACTATTTTGTGTCAATATTTAGAAATAAAAATATGGTATTTCCACAACAAAAACAGAACCGATAAAAAGTATTTTACTAAAACATCAGGCAGAAGTTCTATAATATAAGTTAAAAAGACATACTTAGTTAAATATAATAGCGAAACATTACTCAACTGGACCTGGTTCTTTAAGGAGAATACGCAGTATTCTGACTTTATTCCAATGTTTAGTGCCAGCCGGATTGCTTTAGTCAGAAACATACCCGCGGACTGGACTTTGGAGGAATTAGTCAACTCTTTCGAGGGTCCGGAGTCTGGCAGTTATCAAGGCTCGTCGTTTAAAGACGATAACCTTGATCGATCCCCACCCAAACAGTGGCACTGACTTGACTTACCTCGGACAAAAGTTACCGGAAAAAGTGTTCTGCTTTAACACGTCACTACCTGTGGAAATTTACCATCTGCCTTCGATCCAGTGTTATAGGTGCTGTCGTTTTGGTCATATTAAGGCTAATCGCCGTTATAATGATGTTACAGAAGGTTGTCAAATGACTGAAGATAAGGCCATTTTTCTTAATTGCCCCGACTCCCACTTTGCTACGAGATATTCATGTCCTGAGCACTCCAGGCAAAAGTCAATAAAGCTGGTCATGTCTAAGGAAAATATTCCATATTCCGTAGCTGCTCGAAGATTCCGCGCTGTTCAATCGGTCAACGATAATGAGACGTAGCAATAAGTAGAATTGATGCAGTAGTACAGGTACTTGAAACCTCCACAAGGACTAACAATTCCAAAAGTTATTAACATTTGTTATGGGTTAAAGAAGTGTCCAAAACATTGGTATGAAAAATTTACTGAAGATGCCTTTTGTGACGAAATGGGCCCAGACCACGAGAGAAGAAATCGGATCGCATCAAGTGTTTTTTTTTTAGTGGCACACAATGGAAATCATATTGCTTGTCACGTCTACAATTCCTAACAGTATTCATGACATAATTTGTTACAATGATTGTCAATGCGGCCGGTACAAGTATCGTCATGGGTGGCACAGCTAACGAAAAGCTTGATGGCTACAATTACCATCACATGGAAATTCGCATTAAAAATGGTTTTGATAACAAAAGGATTATGGGACACGATTAACCGGACATCAGATCCGGCATTGACCCTCCCAAGTGGCACACATGCCATGTGTTTACCCTTACACAGCTGAAATAAGTCGTATAAGGGCTGTATAAGCTCTTATACAGCATGTATGCTACGTGGTTTAGCACGCGTTTGCCTCAATAGAAAGCCAGCACTGATAAAACACATTCAACCTCTCAACGACAACAGCCCAACAAGCTTAGAAAAGTTTGGTATATTTGAGGACAAAAGGATGTACCAGGCGTGTGGTACTGTTACGGCAGCTACACAGTCGACTTCAACGCGCGGATATGTCTGCATGTATCGAACACGTCCTGGCTTTAGCTCCTGAGCTGGCAGACATCGCATCGGTAGAGTAAAATATGACCGAGATATAGCAGAATTCTATTGAGTGGCCTTCTGGCACTTCTCGTATCCAAATTGGAAACTTACTGTATATATCGTCAGAAGCTATATATCAAGGATCCCCAGAATTAAAAGTCTTAACTTCGACAAGGACTTATCTAGGACATAAAAATAAAGTTGAAAATATTGAAGATGTAGAGACCGGAAGATAATCTGAATATATATGTGTAGGGACACAATTCGATGACCATGCATACGCTGACGTAGGGCACGTATGCATGGGTTGCGGAGCGCGGTCCCGCCAGTGCGCCTTGCCCCCTTGTACAAGTAACTTGTCTGGTTTAGCCAATAAACTATTCCGATAATAAGTTGACCTTCATATTTACCTCCAAATAAGTAATTCCCTAAAGGCTCTTTCCTAATATTGCTCAGAGCAATGATTTTCAGGAAATTGATACAGAGTGACGCATCTTAAGAAATAGTGAACAAATTGAAACTTTTCCTGTTGTAGAATTATTTTTGGATAAAGTAAGTTTACTAAAGCGTGGTGATGAAACTCAGATGTTTCCTTTGTTGTCTAATTCCATCTTTAATATTGTGTCACTTCCCCATTCATCCGCTAATGTTGAACGCATATTTTAGCATTGCGCCATTTAAAAGTAAGATTAGTAATACCAACTTGATACCATTGACTTTTGATAAGAAATCAAGTTAATTCCATGTTAATTTTTATCCAAGATAACTCGGTTAATTTCAATTAGATGTCTCAGATCTATGCAATAACACAACCAGCCATAAGATGGCGATACAAAAGTAACAGAGGAACAAATCACAAATTGACACAACAAAGACGGCTTATTTATCTTCATGATTTAAGAATACTTAAAACAAATAATCTTTGTAATGGCAGGATTATAAACTTCAATTCTCAATTTAAAATTTCCAATCTTTAATTTTAATCAACAACAATCAGCATCATTATCAATCAGTCAAATGCAAAGAAACGTGAACACAACTATAATGGAGCAGAATTTCTCTTTTGTGAATAATACACTAATCTCCTAACCTATTTATGAATGATACAAATGAGAAAAAAATCTCATCTATGACCTATTTGAAGAACATAAGCAGCCGCCATCACGAACGCGCGCGCACCCCTTATATCTAGTCAAAATCTAGGCAAATTAGAAATTAGAGTCAGTGGTTCGCCGGAACACTTTCGCGTCAAACATGTGCCGTAGATAACGTATAGCTCATCATGGGCGATAGTCGCGTCGTACCATTGTCGGTTTTCACTGTATCGTTTGTGAATAAAGCGATGTGTAATTTATAACCAGATTTTTTCAATTTATCTCCCCGCCAGACACACCAACAGGATTTAACACTAAGAGGACCCTTGCACTGCAAAGGTCTGTACCTCTCCTCTGAAACTATCTAGGTATTTTTGTTGATAAAGAAAGTAAAGTAATGTAATGAACCAGAACCCGTTAGAGTTGGGCTGTCCGTCAGCGGAAGGCGTCCCGACTCTAACCAATCAACTCTTTTTTTTTTCATTACAAATATTAAGCCACTCGGTTGGTGCTGCTATACGAATTGCAGTTGACAGTGGACAGATGAAAAGCGACACCGGAAACCGTACGGCAGATTTTGTTATGACTATGAATGATTTATTTGATTCGTTAAATTCAAAAAATAAATTTGACCAAAATCCACATAAATGCGCTTTGACAAATAATAAACAATCACGTGTTCATGAAATTATAATCAAAAGTGAACCATTATTCGCCGATTTGAAAAAAAAAGACGATTAATAAAAAATAAAAAACATGAAATTGACGTGCCGTGCTTGTTTTCGAGGGCATGCAGCAAACAATTAACAAATGCCAAAGGCCACCAGGGTGAAGTTTTTAATGACAAACAAATTGATGGAAACGTTATTAAAAATTTATTTGGTATTTATAGAATGAAAGGTGGATGCAATCGTAATCCAACATATTTAGATCAAATTTATCAAATAATCGTATCAAAGTAGACGATACTAATTGCGACAATAATAACGACACATTTATGTCCAAGACTGCGAAAAGCCTACAAAATACACAACCGGCGGAAGTATCATCTTATTCGATGACTAGTGCTGAATGCGGAGACATTGCGGGCCCATTAATTCGCAACATTGCAACCTTTTTTGCGCAGGACCGGAAAGTCGTAACGATACGAAGAAGCAGTGTAGTGCAGTTTGGCTAGTAGTGAAACTATGTCTAGTTCAAAAATTGGAGACTTAAGTATGGACAGGATTCAAAAGAACTGTAAAGCCTGCATCAAGGGAAAGCTTTCGGCCGAGCCTTTCCCGAAGGCGAGATACCGATTTACACTCAACGCTAGACATCCCATCTTCTAGTAATACCATTTACAGTAGCAATCCAAACTAAACGCAAACCCAGGTTAAGCCGGAGGCATACATGGAGCGCGAGGGTATCATACAAGTTCTCCACGCGACTCTGACGTAGTTTTTCTTGCGAATCGATTACTCGAAAAGAAGCCGAGACATCTTAGAATACAAAATAATAGAATGCCTTTCAGACTTGCTAGGCGGCAAAGCACTAGACTATTATAGGCAGACACGCGATAGCTCTAGGACTTTATCCGACCTTAGTCAATATTTTTTTACTCTAATTGACATCGACTCTGTTTTAGGAAGAGTTCTTAGAGACCAAAATCACTCATCTGGACAATCTTTAGCCCTGTATGTACTTGAAATACAAACCATGGACGCCAGGCTTAATAATCCGCTAGAGAGGCCTGCCTTATAGAAATAGTAAAGCTTAACTTGCTACCTACCTACGCATACCTCCTTGCCCTATTTGAAGTAAATCTAGACCAACGGGAATTTTAGGGAAAACTTTCGAAGCTTATAGTCTACAAAAGAAACAATGTAAGCCTGCCAACAAGTGACCATTGTTAATTCCAACAACAAACAAAACGCACTGGCACGTGTCACCGGCTCATTCAAAATATGCCTATGGGCCCGTCAAGGGCGGAGCCCGACACGGAAACGTTTGCAACTCCACCAGTTCCGAAAAAGATTAAATGTCCCAAGCAGGCAAAAGACCCGATAATGATGGAGACATTACAATTAATGCGTTCATCAGCCCAAACTGCAGCTGTTACTGCCACAACTCCGACTGCTCCTGACTCGCTCCAAATCTACGCTATCTATCAAAAGTCACTTGAGAGATTACCTGGATTGAGGTCGGAGGTCTGGTTTTGGAAATCAGTTTGAATCCGATAGAATATGGGCGATATATTCGAGAAATAGTGGTTAATCCAATTCCGGGATGCCTAGGATTCCCCAGGAAATTAAAAGTCGGCGAATTACGACAAAATTTGTTGATACGACGAATCATCAAATCAAGGTATGTAAAGTAAAAGATGGCTTCCATGGCGTTTGTGTTTCTTAGGTTTGACGAAATATTTAATCGTGATGTATTTTTTACAGTAATCTCTCAATCCCGTCAGTTGAATATTCCGACGTTAAAGAATTCCACGCTGGCCTCTGCTTAGGCACAAGCAAGTGTCCAAATAGAAAAACATGGCGGGTGACGCCAATACGTTTTAAGTTTTGATATGAATATTGACGCATTCGTTTTATTTTCAGTGTACGTCCGCTGATCTCCCGACGGTATAAAGGAATTTTATTTTGCCCCATAGTGGTAAGCAACACTTGTTTGCTAAGGTCATGACCTCGCCATTGAAATAATTATAACGTGTCATGGGATAACCTGTAAATATTTGCCAGAATACCGCTAGTGTATCTGAGGAAGCGTCATGCTGAGTCACCACTGGTCACCCAGGTGGGCAGAGGTGTCTTCTGCAAGCGGGTGTGTCACCGTTCTGTAGAAGCAGTTGTGTTCTCGTGGCGTCGGCGGAGTGATGGTGACATTTCGCATGCATTTTAAGTAGACGTCCGCGTGAGTAATTGTTTAACACTATATCAGGCTGTATTGTACGCACACACCCACATCACCTTATATACTTCTTCCTCTGGAGTAATTTTATTAATGTCAAGTTAAGAGTAGCTTTATTAAAATAATAGTATAGATCTTGGTACTGCAGAGACGTCTGTAGAGTGCCATTAAGTCCAGTGTCTATCTAGAGTTACCTAGTTAATAAAGGTGTACAAAAATATAACTGACACTCAATAAATTGGTGTGTGAATTTAAATGTGTTGTTTCCATTGTCTCCGACTACAAACCGCTAGTGCTCGAGGTCAGTCTAGTTTTTTTATGGCGCCCATTAAATATTAAATATATGTCTGGACCAACCCGCAGGTCGAAGGACTTCTACGACCCTGAATAAAGTAAAATAATCCCATGCTCTGCCGCGGTTATTACAGTGGCGCCCAACGTGGTCGCCCGGACCTGCAGAGTTTCAAATGGTTTGTAGAACATTTGTCCTGGCTGTTGGCATTAACTTTTTCAACATAACATAAGTTATGCTGCGTTGAAGAAGTTAAGGATGTGGTTTCGCTGGATAAGAAGGGTTTGGTTAGGTAGACGGGTACATTTATATGTATTCAGGTCTCCATTTCGGTGTGGTTTATGGGAGTGTCCCAGTGTGTGGGGAGAGACGTGGGAGTTTTGCCTGCGGAAGGACTGACCACGGTTCAAGGTGACCGGGTCGGTCTGTGTTTTAATAGCGTGCCCATGGCGACATGCTTTCAATAAGGGTATCCACGAAGGTTAGTTTTTTTTGTGTTGTTTTTTTCTTCGGTTACTAATATTCTACACGGCAGTGGACCGAAGTTGACTGCAGTTTGGACAGGACTTTTTGTTCACGGTCATGATCGGAATGGTGTCTTCCTTTCTTTCAATTGATGCAACCATAATAACGTATTGTCATCCAAATTCACATCAAGACCTATGTTTTGTAAAGATTGACCTTATTTCCGTGTTGAGTCCGCTTACACGGCTAACTGTTCTAGGATTCTTTATATAAAAATAATAAAAAACACTCATTGAAAATTACTTGTTAAATCCACTTTAAAGCTTTATTTCCACAAGATTTTTTTTTTGGATCTTTCTTTCCTCTGATTACTAATATGCTCAAATTCGGCGTTACGCAAATATGTGAGCAGGTCACACAATTTTAATTTTCACCGTACGCTGCAGCCGTTTTCTTTTTCCTGGTTTCTTTTTTTTCCCGCTTACTAATATCCTTAAATTCTGCGTGTTGTTATGGTTGACTATTTGCAACATAATTGCATAAGATTGGTTATTGCTTAGCGTGAAAGAAGTTTTCTTTCCCGTTCCAAAATTTTTCTTTTTCTTCGCTTCGCTTACTAATATGCTTAGATTCGGCATGACATGGCTCTTGGCCTCAATTTCCTGCGTTGGCAGGTAAATTTTTCCGCGTGTCCTTTCCATTCCTGGTAGAGGGGTGCGCTGCAGTGCGATGTGCGCGCGACGCGCATATTACGCGTATATGTGTCGTCGCGCCGCCATTGTTCGTTTTGTTGGTTGTTTGTCAGATCGTACTAGCCTCTAAACTCCGGTCGTACTCACGGAGGACTTTTATGATTGTCAAGCACAAAATAAATAATACACAACCTTTAGTTCAGAATACACAATTTTCAGTTGATGATGATTCGGATACGTGCATTTACGGCATGCCGGAACTGGGACATTCTTACAGAGAATGCCGCACGGTACCAGGGATAATTTGTTTTCAATGTGATGAAAAGGGATTCCTTTCGTTCAAGACTTGAACGATGGGGTTGTCGGTTGTCACGTGTACACGATCGAGCACCGTAGTGGCTTACAAAATATATTATTTAGTACCGGATGCCTTATCCAGGTTCGCCCCGGCTTGTCTTTTATATTCTGATTTCATTTTAGATGACTGGTACTTGTCAGTACGTAAACGATGTGAAGAGAATTCCACCTACATGATCTATGCTAATCAACATTGTTATCTAGTGATTCTTGCCACTAATAATTGCACAATTACACTTGGAGTGTAGGCGAATTCGATGGTAATAACTTTCGAAATAGAAATTGCAAATACTTAAAAAGCCATGGGAATTGATATGACAAAGCCAGAGTAAAACAGTAGTGCATGGTTGGAACAGGATGAGGATGACTTCAAACAGATTACATTCAATGAAAATTGTAAAACTGCCATGGAAACTGACAAAACTGGAATCAATATATGAACAGAAAAGTTAACAAACTAGAAAAAAAATTAATTGTAAGTTGATAGGCTAGCCCTCATCATTTAATGAATCAAGATTACCATCAGCACAATAGGTGCTATATCTATTTTACCACTATAAGTTGGAAATGGAAATATCTACCAAAGTTGCTGATACGTGTACTTCACAAGTGAACGCAGCGCGTCGTCATCAAGATATGACTAAAAAATATAACACAAACCTGAATGGACATCTACAAAAATGGCTGGAATATAGTGGCTGCGCGCATTTAGAAGCAGACATTCAGAGATTTCCTTGAGAAAACCAGAAGCTTGTAGCTTAACAAGGGCGACTGCTTTCAACAAACACAACATTGATTCATTATTCCGCAATTTAAAATCTGCCATGGAAAGACATGCCTGGTTTGCGGATGGTTCCAGAGTCCGGTTGTATTTGACGAAATCTAAGCGTTCACGCAAGTGTGACACTTAATTTTATTCATCGAGTAATATACTACTGCACCCTTTTGGGTAAATTCTTTTAAATTATTTTCTATTATGTATCTAAGCAGTTCTTTCACATCTTTAATGAAGTCTGGTACATTTAGTAGGTATGTAGTTCTTCATATAATTCGTGAGGTGGAAGTCGCTACTTTCACCCACTCGCAGGGCGGTGTGTAAATCTTCACAGCTTTTGAATACTTGTTCTTTTGAGTGATCTGTTCAGTTAATCACCAAATTCAAACTATTACACCGCTTAATTGGTCATCAAGAGCAAGCTCTTATACCAAAAGGCAGCTTAATTGGCTACAATTTGGCATTTAAGAACCGTTCATTTACCTAACAGTTATTGAGAAATATATATAAATAAATACAAATAAATCGTTGTTATGATCGCATTGAAGTTATCTAATACTTAATTTCATAATAAAATTGTTGTTTATTTGTTTTTAGATTAAAAAAAATGGAAACTAATAAAAAGCGACGTGGTGAATGGACTGAACAACAACTTCAATCAGCCGTTGAAGCTGTAAAAAAGCGCCGAATGTCACAACGTTTAGCAGCAGCTACGTTCAGTATCCCGAGAAGAACTTTAAGAAATCATTTAAAATCTGACAGTGACAAGAAAATAACTGGTCGTGCAACAATCCTAACGCGTGCACAAGAAAATGATTTAGCAAGACGAATAATAAGACTAGCACAAGTAGGCACACCGTTGACTCGCAAGATTGTAAGAATGCCCAAGAAAATGATTTAGCAAGACGAATAATAATACTAGCACAAGTAGGCATACCGTTGACTCGCAAGATTGTAAGAATGCCCAAGAAAATGATTTAGCAAGACGAATAAAAAGACTAGCATAAGTAGGCATACTGTTGACTCGCAAGATTGTATGAATGCCCAAGAAAATGATTTAGCAAGACGAATAATAAGCCTAGCACAAGTAGGCATACCGTTGACTCGCAAGATTGTAAGAAAGCAAGTCAACTTATTTTGTACCGCCCATAAAATACCCAATTCTTTCAATGAAAACAAATGCATCGCAGGTAGAAAATGGTTAAATATTTTTTTTAAACGAAATCCTGAAATTTCTGTTTCTGAACCGCGAGAGCTCAAAAATTAAATAAATATATAGTGCAACAACATTTTACTGCGATCAAAAGTATATATGGTGAGATTGGTGAGTTAGATATTCCTCAACATGCAAAGACCGGGACCGGGTACAAAAGTAACGGCGGGTCGAAAGTAACAAATGCTCTCTATAAAAAGACCAAGAAAAGGCGGAGGCAGCCTTTTTCGTCCCATGAAAAAGACATGATACTAAACTTGTATCGTACTTTTGCTAGAGAGGCCCCAGACGCCTCTCAAAATGAAATTGTGAAGACTGTTGCGTCGTCATTAGGAATCCATTGGGTATCCGTTTATACAATTATTAAGGAAAAGTAAACCACTAATGTCCTTAAATCGCCGAAAAAAACAAAAGAGCGAAAATCTGCGATTAACACTACAGTCTGTAGTGTTAATCACAGATTTTCACTCTTTTGTCTGTAGTCTACAGACAGCTTTACACAAAATGCACTAAGGGGAATCGTGCATGAGTTTTTCGCTGGGAATGAAATCCCGCCATTGAACAAAATATTACAAGTTGTTAACAGTGATACAACTTTAGATAATTTCAAGCGAGCTACACTTCAAAAATTATTAAAACATATAGGATTCAAGTTTGAAAAGAGAAGTCGCAACAGTGTCATGACTGAACGAGAGGATCTACAACATTGGAGGCGAAATTATTTAAAATGTGTGAAGAAAGCGAGAGCAGAGAAGACACGAATAGCTCTATTTGGCTAGACTCGACGATCCAGAGTGCAAGACACGCCTTGATAAATGGTTTATCTTCTGGCTTGAAGAATCCATCAGGTGAGTTACATGTAATAATTTAATAAGGTAACATACAAAACGACTAAGTTAATCTCTTTTATTAAAAAACTGCATTAGTTTCGAATCTGGTGATAGATAAGATCCTTCATTTGCATACATTGAACAATAACACGTTTTACGTATCTTATCACTAATAGATGTTTTTTTTACTTGGTCACAGGTGTCGCAGATTTCAGCTTTTAATTCCTTATCTTATATCTTTTTTGAGGCAGGTAAGGGAAAACGGCTAATTGTAACGCACATTGGAAGTGAAGACGGCTTTGTAGACGGCGGTCTGTTGGTGTTCGAATAAAAAAAAACAAGGTAATTATCACCAAGATATGAATGCGGAGGTGTTTGAAGAATGGTTTTCGAAGGTGCTTGATAAGATTCCAGATGGCTCATTAATTGTTCTAGATAACGCCCCGTACCATTCAAGGAAAAGAGAAAAAATACTCAACACACAATCACGAAAGAATGAGATCATCGATTGGCTAAAGGAAAGGAATTTATATACAAATAATATGAAAAAAGATGATTTGATGGGTATTGTAAGAGCTCACAAAAATAGGTACGAGGCGTTTGTAGTTGACGAACTAGCGAAACAAAAACACAAGACAGTGCTACGATTACCCCCTTATCACTGCGAATTAAGCCCCATAGAAATGATTTGGTCACAAATCAAGAGGTACGTAGCCTGTAACAACAAAACTTTTAAACTAGCGGAAGTGAAACTGAAACAGTTGCTGCAGGAAGCTATTTTGAAAGTAAACGCTGAGTCATGGAAGAAATGCGTCAAGCACGTCGTAGAAGAAGTAGAATTAAAAATGAGTACAGTGAAACCAGTGAATAGATTTATAATTAATTTAGAAGATGATTCTAGTGGATCGGATACAGAATAAATATATTTATTAACAAACAGCAGTTTTTATTTACACGTACCCTATACAGTATAGTATAAAGTATAATAATCCAGCCTATAACAATGATCAATAAGTAGTTTTACTTACCTACCTTTGAATTCCGTATTATTGACATACTTGTTTTAACGCATTAAGTATCATTAGGTATATAAAAATATGAATAAAAGTTACTTCTTTAATATTTTAAAAACAAATAAAAAAAATCATTAGAATTTTAAAAAGAAATAATCCGTGCGACGGCGTGGAAGCCGAGCCTGCGCCCACTGCCCTTTTTTGTCCCTTTTATCTGGATACAATAGTGCGAAAGAGAGATCCCTATACTAGCTCGTTATCGTAGACAGGGTATAGATTTATCCAATGGGCGAACACCGCTTCGCAGCCGTCAGGCGATAGCCGGGAGCGCCCCCCTCAATTCATTAAATCGCCGCGTGCGCCACGCTCTGTTAGGTTGTGTGAGGGTGCTACGAGTTTTTACAAACCAAAAGTAAATTTTTCGATGTTTTTTATTTAATGTTTACGTAGTGGTAAAAGGAATTTTTGATTAGACTGATTGTACATTGTTTAAATTAGTTTATGTCAAGCACGTTCCGTTTTATGGTTATATTTCACGTTTCAACAAAAATGAGGTAGGGTAGGGTACAAAAGTAACATAGTCCTATGGGTACACAAGTAACATGTTACTTTTGTCCCTGTAATGATTGTATTACCTATATAATTTTTATATGTGCCTTTACTCCAACAGAATGCCGCGACAACGCATAATAACTACTGCACGAGGATCTAACGACAGAAGACCAGAAGTGTATAGAAAAGCGGCTGAAAAGCATTTCAAAGATGGTGCATAAAATAGAGCCCTGGCTAAAAAATACATTTCCCCTAAAAGGATCTTGTCAGTACTCTGTTGCCTAAAAGTAGCACCAAAAAGTAGTCCTCTGTCAAGTAGGGACTACATCAAATTTTCACAGGTTTAGCAGTTTCAAGACGGACGCTGAAACACGACGTTCCGAAAAGTAGTTAAGCATTAAAACACCTATGTAATAACGCAGTTAAATAAGTAAGTTAAGTTTCATTACTAGTATAGTTTAACTGTGACACATGTAATGACGTTACAGACACGAGTCAGGAAAGTGCGCGGCAAAGCGCTGGTGCATTTCGGTGCTCGGAGACAGATTTTATCCGATATTGTTATTTGTTAAAGATACTTTAGGTTAAGTAAAGGTTTACTGCATGAATATAATTTACGTTGTAAGCGGAAATGAATTTCGTGACATGTATTTAAGAAAATCATAAGAGTAACATTAATATAATACCACCTTAAGAGTCGTGGTCGTGACACCGGTTCACACATCACACACGAAATATTTCGCAATTTGATATTAAAATGGGTTGGAGCCAGAGTAAAGAGGAACAAGCGAACTCGCACAACACCGCAAAAGCCGATCGCAAAAGTCGAAAATTTGTCGAACCAAGTGGAATCGAAACTCAATTTTGTGAGAATTGGACTAATCGTGTTTGGTGTCATTTTGATTATCATCCTGTGTTATTTCGTTCGAGCAAGATGTAAGCAGTATGCGAGGTCCTGGGTGCAAAAGACCGTCGGAAATTTGCCCCCGACAGCCATTAAAATACATAGTGCTCCTGCAGCTCCACAACAGCAAGTGTACCAATAACAGTTATTTTTGTATAACCCTTTAGATGTAAAGGTAATATTAATGTCTGTATTATATTATCCAGGCTTATTTTATAAATCCCATGTACATTATAAAGAGTAGGTACCATTATGCATGCTCGTGATTAAAAAAGTAACTTTAATATTTATGTTCTGAGAATTAATAATCATCAGAGGTAAAATGGAACTCATGACACAGTAGGTAACTTCATTGCAATAACAAATGGCAAATGTATCATGTTGCGCAGCGAGCATTTGCAACGCAAGCATTGTAACAACAATAAGCCTGAGCACACACTGATAGCGAGTAAGCTTATTTTATGGCATTGTAAGTACAATTTCTTTTTCAAAAGAGGAGGAATGTTGTGGCTACGTCGTATTGTCGCATCAGCATTCTCAGTACGGACAACGCAGGCACGGCGGGACACACACTCGCATAGATACCTCGGTACATTAGAGTCGCGCGTATAAAGAATATCGTGAGTCCCGGTTCCGCCTGCCCGTGTCCTTGATTCGGTCTTTGTAATCGTGTAACTAACCTTCTGAGAATAAATAAGGATATAGCTGTAGTTGCACTTTAATTCATCTCCCATACTACTCCACCAATTATCCTAAAGGCTTTTCCCGCTTATCAGTGCATCCCCCAAAAGCATCGCGGACTACATAAGTCACATTGGAAGAAAAGCAAATGGGACGAAAAAAGCTGTTACATTTTTTATCCTTTTATTTTCATTGACGCATTGTCAGTTCATTACATGTTTCCAAAACCAGTGCCTTTTCATTTAAGTTCGTAATAATTAGCCTTAAGGAGCTTTGTAAACGAAAATGTATTCCTACAACTGCGAACAACCAGATCTATATACATTGCTACGTTTATCCAGAAATACATATCCTGAACTGACACACAGACATTCAATAAGTAGGCGAAAATAACACCAACAGCGAGAAAACCTACGACACGGACTTTGTTTTAGAATATATGTGAACCCCACAAAACCATAGAGAAGCCGCTGAACTTATTGAACTAGTAAAAAGTTCTCCCACTTTCGGAGTTTAAATAAAATAAATTGGAACACTACTTTAAACATGGTGACATGGTAACTCTTTTAAAAAAATACTAAGATATTCCATTCCGACCAGTTTCTAGTTTTATTCGCTCGTGGAAAATAATAACTAGTTAAACACATGATTAATTGACAGAAACATTATTGAGTTAAAAAGAGCGTGTGTGCACAGGACAAAAGTGCCTGTTAGGCTTACTGAAATGTCAATAGGAATCACTGTTTTTTTTTCAGTTTTTATTGAATTTAATGGTGTAAGTTATGCATTAAAAACTTTACAAAGATGTGAAATTAATTTGAACGAGGCAAGTAGAGCTTTAGCAGAAACAAACTCTAAGTCAAGTACTATAGAAATGACTTCGAATCCTTCAAGTGCAAACCCAGCGAAACGGCAAGACAATAAGATCCCAACTTTGAAGAAAAAGGGCAACTTTATTACAAAACTGTGACCAATTCCATAGAAAATATTCTGATATTTTAGACCCAAAATTTCTCTTCAATTTCTTAATATTTATCATCGAAAACAAAGCTACGCTTTTGCGAAAATTAAGGCTAGAAAAAGATTGTAATAATATAAGATTCTAAATATTAAAACCCAGTATACATTCCTGAACTCAAAGTGGATTTGCTTTGCTGCAGGGCACATCAAATCCACTTGGGCGAAAGGAATGTAATGTATGTACTATGAACAACTGTTGATACTTTATTATGATTATTTATGATAAAGTAACTTTGCAATTTAAAAATATGTATATTAATAAAACCTAAATAGTGTAGAGGCCCCAGTTTTTTTTTGCCCCAGGGCACTTGGTCTAGCTACGCAACTGATCCTAGGCTTTAAGGTTTTATTTATAACAACATTATATCTATCAATGCAGATTCCCAATGCGACAGAGTAGCAACACAAAAGAACATAATAACTTATACTATCAATAAAAATATGAAACAAACAAAGACACCTTTTGAACAAAGGAACACGTCAAGTCGAGTATAGGCCCAACAGGGTGTTTTTCAGCTCATGCCATTGTGGATTTTTAGTGGTGCTTATTTATTTTACTGGCAACGACAATTTTTTGGTAACTGACGTTGAAAGTCGGTGCATAGGTATCACTAATATAAACCAAGAAGAAACAGGACTAGATTCCTCAAATTCAAATTCAAGTATTCTTGTTTAATAAAGCCAAAACTATCAACAGTGATGATTGATGAGTCAAGTTTTTTTTCAATTGGATTCAGAATTTATAGCGCATGGAGAATGAAGGATTGAGCTGCATTCCTGTAAACGAAGTTTTGAATTTGGTTCATGGAAAATCGCTATTGACGTTGAATATTGCTAATATATGACGTACCCAATGGATGTAACAAACGAACTAAAAACGTAACTAAAAAACTTGATGAAAAACCTATGACAAAAACTAAGACTATAAAGCCATCGAAATCAAATACTGCGAAAAAACCTAAAAAGACTACAAAAGGAGTTAGATCTAAAAAGAAAATAGAAAATTTTAAGGATATCGTATGCCCATTCTGCAATGAAATATACATCGAAGCAGGTGGACAACCGACTGAAAATTGGATTCGCTGTGATAAATGCCTTCACTAGTGCCATGAAGACTGTACAGCTTATGAAGGCAATGCAAAGTTTACTTGTGATAACTGTTCCTAATTAATATTATTGAGACATTGTTATTCTGATTACAATTTTCTGAATTATTTAGTTTATTAAGATTTTATGACTGAATATTCGCTTTGCCCGGGCCCAGTTCACTTTGCCCCCGAATCAGTTTCACTTCGCCTGGCATCTTGGGCAAAGCGACTTAAATATGTTTTTTGATTATTTGATGGATATTATAAAAAAATTTGAACATTACAGGCCAAAAATGTTTCGTTTTAAAGTTTAATAAATAAAGACTGATTGATTATACACATTTTCTTTATTTCGTTCTTGTAAAACTTTTCTGGTAGTACCTGTCAAAGGTAAAGGTATCCACTAAGCCCTGCCTTCCCCTACCCCAGTTTTTTTTTGCCACAGGGCACTTGGTCAGGGTCACCTAGCTACGCAACTGATCCTAGGCTTTAAAGTTTTATTTATAACAACATACACAGAGTAGCAACACAAAAGAATATTATAACTTAGATACTATCAATAAAAATATGAAACAAACAAAGACACCTTTTGAACAAAGGAACACGTCAAGTCGAGTATAGGCCCAACAGGGTGTTTTACAGCTCACGCAATTGTGGATTTTTAGTGGTGCTTATTTATTTTACTGGCGAACGACAATTTTTTGGTAACTGACGTTGAATGTCAGTGCATATCACTAATATAAACCAAGAAGAAACAGTACGAGATTCCTCAAATTCAAATTCAAGTATTCTTGTTTAATAAAGCCAAAACTATCTACAGTGATGATTGATGAGTCAAGTTTTTTTTCAATTGGATTCAGAATTTATAGCGCATGGAGAATGAAGGATTGAGCTGCATTCCTGTAAACGAAGTTTTGAATTTGGTTCATGGAAAATCGCTATTGACGTTGAATATTGCTAATATATGACGTACCCAATGGATGTAACAAACGAACTAAAAACGTAACTAAAAAACTTGATGAAAAACCTATCACAAAAACTAAGACTATAAAGCCATCGAAATCAAATACTGCGAAGAAACCTAAAAATACTACAAAAGGAGTTAGATCTAAAAAGAAAATAGAAAATTTTAAGGATATCGTATGCCCATTCTGCAATGAAATATACATCGAAGCAGGTGGACAACCGACTGAAAATTGGATTCGCTGTGATAAATGCCTTCACTAGTGCCATGAAGACTGTACAGCTGATGAAGGCAATGCAAAGTTTACTTGTGATAACTGTTCCTAATTAATATTATTGAGACATTGTTATTCTGAGTACAATTTTCTGAATTATTTAGTTTATTAAGATTTTATGACTGAATATTCGCTTTGCCCGGGCCCAGTTCACTTTGCCCCCGAATCAGTTTCACTTCGCCTGGCATCTTGGGCAAAGCGACTAAAATATGTTTTTTGATTATTTGATGGATATTTTAAAAAAATTTGAACATTACAGGCCAAAAACGTTTCGTTTTAAAGTTTAATAAATAAAGACTGATTGATTATACACATTTTTTTTATTTCGTTCTTGTAAAACTTTTCTGGTAGTACCTGTCAAAGGTAAAGGTATCCACTATGCCCTGCCTTCCCCTACCCCAGTTTTTTTTTTGCCACAGGGCACTTGGTCAGGGTCACCTAGCTACGCAACTGATCCTAGGCTTTAAAGTTTTATTTATAACAACATACACAGAGTAGCAACACAAAAGAATATTATAACTTAGATACTATCAATAAAAATATGAAACAAACAAAGACACCTTTTGAACAAAGGAACACGTCAAGTCGAGTATAGGCCCAACAGGGTGTTTTTCAGCTCACGCAATTGTGGATTTTTAGTGGTGCTTATTTATTTTACTGGCAACGACAAATTTTTGGTAACTGACGTTGAAAGTCAGTGCATATCACTAATATAAACCTAGAAGAAACTGGACTAGATTCCTCAAATCAAATTCAAGTATTCTTGTTTAATAAAGCCAAAACTATCCACATTGATGATTGATGAAAGTCAAGTTTTTTTCAATTGGATTCAGAATTTATAGCGCAAGAAGAACGAAGGATTGAGCAGCATTCCTGTAAACGATGTTTTGAATTTGGTTCATGGCAAATCGCTATTGACGTTGAATATTGCAAATACATGACGTACCTATGTATATTATTGCCATATGAAAGCTGTTTGTAGCGCACGTATCGCTGTGCTGGACCGACACTTGTTAAAATACGTATAAAACGAAGGACCACAAAACTGAGCAAAAACCGAGCATATAGGTATTGGATCTTGAACCCACTAGAACTCCAAGTGGAGTGAAAATAAACAAGGATCCCAAATTCAGTGAACAAGCGTTATAATGTATTAAGAGATTGGGAATAAGACCAACGGACGAATTGCTGTAAACATGTCATAGATTTAGAAAATAAAATTTCAAGAAATTATACACACCCCGCATCAAAAAACAACGCGACAAACTCCAACGACGATGAAACTAATTAAAATCGATCTTTGATGATTTATTCATTGAACCTTTATACCCTCTCATTTCACGGTTACGTAGTAGGCACTTTTTAATTAACATTATCAACTCACTAAGACGATTCGAAAGACCCCAATGTCGGTAGGATTGCTTTATTTATTACAGAGTTTCTAGGGCCATGGTACCATATTATTGTATTGTGATCAAAGTTAAGTAGGTATGCAAAATTTCAGCTCAATCGGTTGAAGATATCTGCTTCAAAATTGAGTTGCAAGATTCCACCCCAACAAAAATAGTTACTTACATTGGAAGTTAAATAAAAGCTTGTAAAAAGAGCTGAAGAGAGTGAAACGGGCGTTATTATACGCATATACTTAGGAATAGTTATTACGAATGTCACTGGTAGATACTATCAAAGAATAAATTAACGACACTATTGAACAAGACCGACACTGAATAAACTCAATTTAACAACCAAGACAAAAAATGAACAAAATAACCAACTCAAGAAAGTCTAGTTTCCTTAAACTTTTATTTTCTTTCTTAAAGGGACTTGTGCAACCAATTTCAATCAAGTCTACATCAAAAATAAGCACACCCATTTTTTTTCCCCCTCTTTTCCCTTCTTTGGGTAATATTTGTCTCAAAGATGAAGATATTTTTTTAATGTTCCTCTGATTAACGTCTAATGATTACCTATAGCTGAAAGACATCCACTACCGAACAAAGGCCTCCCTGAGATCCTCGACAACCAGTTATGAGCCTTTAAATGGTTTCCTATGGTATGCAGTATCGTCTCACGAGTAATTTGAGATTTCTAGAAATTACTATATTCTATTACTTTCATAACCGACACAACAACTCAAGGTGATCACAATTTCTGGTTTTTTCAAGCCATTTCATTAAAGCAAATAGAATAGAGACATCTGGTCCATGGGGCCAGGCCAGGACCGATGCACGTCGGCTCCACTGCAAACTCAGTAAACGACTGAGGGGCATGTTTCTTGCGCAAATCGCGGCTTTCCGTAGCCATAACAGTCTTAGTTTTATAAGTATTTTTAATATTAGTTTACTTTTAGTGTTTAGGTTAATATAAGCCATACATTTGTTTTTTATGTTTTAATTTTGGTCCATATTTCAAACCCACAAATAGTATGTTTTAATTGGCCTTTAGTAAATATTTCCTCTCCCACCACGGCTCGTCACCAAGGGAGAAAATGACCATCACCCCCAAAAGGCACGCTGGATTGTACTGATCTACAAATTATCAAATAATCCAAACTCAATTTCCAATTCTGAATTAAGGGGCTTATAAAAAAAAAAAAAAAAATTCAAGCCTATTAATATTGAGCTAAGTAAGCCCACTGCTGGGCAAAGGCTCTCTTGCACCACTTTTCTCTATTGGCTGCATGCTCTCTCATTACTGAATGCCTCAAAGTCATCAGCCATCTCGTTTTGATCTGGCTCTGCTCCAGTAGCCTTGCAGTGTCCATTCATTCTGTGATTATTCTGGCCAATTGTTCCAGATGCTTGCAGCAGACATGTCCAGCCCAGTGCCACTTCAGCTTTGCAGTCTTGGTATGTGTCTACATTCTGCTATCCAATGGTGAACCCTGGAAAATAATATTAAAAAAATTAAAATAACTTTTAAATATTTAACACTTTCGACACCAACATCCCGGAGGCCGGGCGCTGGTAAACTTTGTTCAGATGCCGGCCAACCCGGTAGCCGGGGTTGATGCTATGAAAGTCGGCTCGGCCGGTTTCTGGGATATGTCTTACTTTTGTGCTAAGTGTGCCCAGTCATTTGTATGTTGCATTAAGTTTTATTGTCATAGAATGACACAGAATTGTCGTGTAAAATTTGCAGGATAAAATTTGAATTTGAATTGAATTTTGCATAAAGACAAAAATGTTACTAACATTGTTGTCATTAAGTAAATTTAGATAATTGCTTCCATATTATTAAATTTATTGGACACAAAAGAAGGAGATCATGTAATAGACACACCCAATGGTTTTCAGTGCACAAATGAATTAACAGACAACAGCAGGCATCACATCACTTATGCACTGAAAACTCCGAGGATTTAACAATGATAAATGTTTACACACCCTTATATCCATGCTAAGAGACTTCCGTCATCTTGTTAGTTGGCAGCTCATTGCAGTCTATCTGTGCCATTGCGGTATTAGCATGCTGTAATAACTACCCAAATTTCTCAGATTGGGCTGCCTGGAATTATTTTTAAAATAACATTTAAGTCAACAGTAGTAGCCAAGTTGTATCTTGTTAATTTTAATTAATCCTAGAAGAAGGATGTGTTTTTATATAAAACCGGTGTACATATTAAAGATTGAGAAAAATGTAAATGAGGATGTTAAGAAGAACATCTAGTGCATTTTCCCTGCCCCATCCACACATTTTTTCCCCAAAAATATAGCTATAGGCTTAGGGAGAACACCGGCTATACTATATTTTAGGATAGGATGCATAAAAAGTATTAAATGGAAAAACACATAAACAATGTTCGCCATTTAGCATATGTTGCTTTTAGAAATCTTCATTCTTCCTATTATCATTCAAAACAAATCTCTCATTCATAACCACATGACAAATAAATAGAAGTTATTTTGTTTTCGTTTTCCGCCGTCATTTCAATCTATCAAACCATACCTCTCAATTTATAAGATATGTAAGGGATTTTTCTGCATCTATTAGCTTCCATTTCACCATTCTTTGTATAACATTAGGAACTGAGTAGGTATGCCTAGTGTATGCTGAATTTATAAATATCTCCCTGTATTGACAGTAAACAAAGTTTTTCTCTTTACTTTTCCTCAACTAAAGATTAAGGATTCTTAGATAATATTATGTGTACTTGTTGGTTTCTCAATAATAGCTTTTTAACCAAAGAAAAAGCTATTCACAAGAAATGATGCTTTCCAAAAACGACAATGACAGATACCTACAAAAATAATGTAACTCGCAGCAAGTTTAACATTTTAGGTTGGTTTTAATAAATAATTCAAAAATATACTTACTTGTAAATTCCATAACGATTTTCGTACTAAGTTGTGTAAGTACTTTAAGTGAATGCGTCGGTTGGTTGAGAAATGGTTTCCAGGTAGTTTTCTCTGAGCCATGGTTCGATAGCAGTTTGGATGTTCAGTGGCTTAACAAAGAGCGTTGATAGGTAGCCGTAGTTACCAAAAGCAGAACGGTTTAGGGACATTGTGCACGGTTATGGAAATATCACAACTTACTACGTTTACTTTATTAAGTAATACGAGCTCCGATCAACTTAGCTTAGCTTATTTCGCTGATAAATTAACTAAATACAATACACGTTTCGGCTTCCGATGCACTTGCAAGTGAAAGTGACAGTTGAAAATATTGATCGATTCGATTGAATTGAATTGACCAGTGTTGCCAGATGACATTTATAAAAACTGAAACCCGCTCCAGACCTTCCGATCCGATCCGATTTATCGGAAGAAATCGGATAATGTGTAGTGTTTTAGGTCCTAACTATTGCACTACACAGTCATTATTCGATTTCCTAACAATTACGCTACACATTATCCGATCCGATCCTAATTATCGGATGAAATCGGATAACTATTGCACTACACATTATCCGATTTCATCCGATGGATCGGATCGGGTAGGATCGGAAGGTCTGGAACGGGTTTAATAGGGTGAGACAAAAAAATCCGCAGAATTCCGTAGAATATCGTCGCTTGAAAAATTCGTAGTTCCAGATTTTTTCCAATGCTTCATTGAACTGTGCTTTACAATGTTATTATAAGTTAATAAATTTTGCAAAAACGTAGGTGGGACAATTTTTATTTTTATTTTGAACATCTTGTTCGTAATCTATTTGTAGTTTCTTGCTAGGAAGAAAATGAAATTAACGAAACATAACATACATAACAGAATGAAGTGCGTGAACAGTGTGTGATTAATGAAACGCAAAATGTAGATTCTATTTTGTGTACGTCATGTTTTGGTGATAAACAAAAGTAGTCTGAAAATCCGTAAGTTTACTTACTCAATAATTTCCATAGGTCTGGGCACATAGCCAATATTTCGTAGATCTACGGATTTTTCCATAGCTCTAGCAACGCTGAATCAAATCATCAATATGGCGGGCGGTCAGCAGTGTTGCCAGATAACTTAAGACTAAAATTATGTTCAATGTTTTTTGTGGCTGCCAAGGTGCCAAGTGCTAATTACAAAATTAGTCTGACTCGCGCAACGACGGTTCCACAAATAATTTATCGTCCCGCTTCGTGTAGCCCGCGTAAATGCACATTGAATTTATCTTATACTATACTATATATAAACTGCCTACAACTTCATTCATCCGTGTATTTTTTTTACCATAGTCGGATAAAAACTATCCTATAACAATCTTTGGATGTCCTGTCCAGCTATCCCTGTACTAAAATTGATAAAATAAAATCCAACCAGCCGTTGCGGCGTCAAAGAAAATTTGTTGTAAACGGAATTGCATCGCGCTGTTAAGATTTTTCCTAAAATAATTAAAGAAGTTTAATATTTCAAACCACCGCAAGAGAGTGATGTGAAACCGTCGTTACGTTATCCAAATCGTCCATTCGAAGTCCAGTGGCGCCATTTTGGGGGAAACGGAAGACATAAAGCATTCTGAGCGTTTCTGCCGTTCGATAAGCTAATGTGCCCATCATGCGATGCATTGCGCACTGTAGAGCTTAATTTCCATGATATAAAGGTTATTATTGAACGATGCAAAGATGTAAACAGTTATCATTATGTACTTCTGGCGATATATGAGAGGACAAGCTCATACGTTTTCTTTTTGTAAAATGTAAAAGAAAACGCATACTTTTTTCACCCTTGTCACATGTACCGACGAATTGAGAACCTCCTCCGATCTTGACGTCGGTTAAAAAAAGGATGATATAACTAAAAGAGGAGACAAGATTATAAAGAAAAAGAAACGCAGATAGTTGCGTGGATGTTAAAACGCACTCGAACCCGATATTGGTGTTTATAGCCCAACAGCATTGAGGTATTATTTATAATAGAGCCACAGAACCGAACAAAAATGACAAAAAAAATGGCGCCGTTGACAAGTTCAAGTAGATGCCAATAACGCTTATTTATAATTTACAATAACATAATTACGTCGTAAAAATGAACTCATTTTTCAAACGTTTAAGTGTCAAATTGACTTAAATACTTACTTCCACATTTTTTTTCATCTAAATTAACTTTTTTAGCGTATTCTGACTTCTGACTCATGTCTCTTGTCAAACTTGGAACTTGGAACATGGCACAAATGGAGCAGTTTTTAATACTTTTACATACTAAAAATATTTTCATTATTATTTTATTCAGTATTAAAATATATATTTTTGTTGCACTAAATAAACTCGTAAATAGTTAATAACAAATTAAGTTACGTTTTTATTTAACAACTGCATAATAGGGTCCAGACACTATCAGTAATAATAATAATGGCGTAGGGACGTGACGACCCCATCGCCCGCTGGTATTACCAGCGCAATCAGTCACGCAGGGCAGCTTATGGCGAGCTGTTGGGGGGTAGCGACCCCACGTACCTGAGTGCTCCTGGGGGATCCTGACGGGAGGTGATGGGTCGGGGCCTCCGCCTCTGTCTTGCCTTAATCGGCCGGACGGAGTGGAGTCGCGAGAGTTGCGGCTCGGGGGTGGATGTGGAAACGTAAGGGGTTAGTAGGCTTCGGTTTAAAGCCCAGTATTACACCTCTCCGCCCTTAGCCTTCCGCACCGGTGTTGCCCTTAGGCCACTATATGTGTCGCTATTTTATGGGGGCCCATCTAGCGGGAGGCGAGTCATCGTCTACCAGTGCATTTTTTGTTATGAGACACTTTTCCTGGTAGACGTCCAGCTGTCTCAAACAATAGCCTAATTACCCAGTCCTCCATTTCATCCCCATAGCCCAATTTGTATTTAGATTCCATATATCCATCAATAGTTCATGCACCTAGCGGGCGCTGTCTCTGTGTGCGTCCCATGACACGGATAGGGACAGCATCCGCTCGATGTACACTTTACATTCCATTAAATTGTCGAAAGGGACTCTACGCGTTGGCTTCGGCTCCGTGCACGCCTCCCAAAGGTCCGGGACACTATCGTCCCGTGAGCGGGTGCGACATACAGGAATAATAATAATAATTCGTTTATAATGAATTTCTCAACACATCTTGTTCCAGTATAGAAGTAATTCTTTTGGTTGAGCGAATCCACTTAGCTTTGTACCCGATGAACAATACTCTTTGTCTGTATTGTTAGCTGTGGCCACAACTGCCACTTCAAAATGTAAGGCGTTATAAGTGCAAATTACTTTTACACTAAATTAGTCTTTAAGTCAAACGAAATAAGGTTTACTCTTAAACAAAGAGAACAGAGATGTTGGTCACTTCATTGTCATTATAAGCATCGAAACGAGCTTCACTGCTCTTTCACTTACGAAGTGACCAACATCTGTGTTCTCTTTGTTTAAGAGTAAACCTTATTTTGTTTGATTTAAAGACTAATTTAGTGTAAAAGTAATTTGCACTTATAACGCCTTACATTTCGAAGTGGCAGCTGTGGCCACCGTTAACAATACAGAATTACAGATAATAAGTATTGTTCATCGGGTACAAAGCTAATGGGATTCGCTTAGCAAATGGGATTCGAACTATATATGAAATGAGGGCAAGACAGGTGCAAAATATTGACATAATTAACCCTTTAAAGATTGATTTTATTTGTCGGTGTCGTGGTAGGCACGGCAGCACACGACGCCTTATTTAGGCGTTCTTGGCGTCCAAAGGTTTAAACTGACAGTGTCTAGACTCTGTGACAATAAAACAATAACGATTTTTTTATTAATTTATAAATGTCATATTACGCTTCTTTTGATTTATATAAAAAAACATATATGATTGTGCCGAACATACGAGAGACGAATTATTTGGCTTAAATATTCTTCACGTCTGTCTCTAGCTAAACGTGACCTCCATTTATTATTTATTTTATTTTTCACGTTGTTGAGGATCGCGTGGGAATCTTAAATAAAAAAATTGGATGATTATTTATTGCACTCCATTATTTATTTATAAAATATAAAACTATAGCGACTCCTTAGATTTTTGTTCTGTGATAAGGTGCATTTTGTAGGGACAAAGTTAATAATTCTAATGTAAAAAAAAAGCTATGATTTTACATAGAATTCGTTAATTAATCAATAGAATTGACGTTAAAAAGAATATTCCGTCCTTTTATTTTATTTTATAGCTGTTTTTTCTGCAATTTTTCACTAAACATTTAGGGCCGAAACACATAACCGCGTTGCGGCGTCGCGCCGCTAAAATTGGCGGTAGCGTTGGCCGATTTTATACAAATCGGTTATGTGTTTCGGCCCTTAGTCATTTTTGAGACCCGTCACGTGTCATGGTCTAAACGAGACTGTTTATTGTTTATTGTTATTGTTTGTTGTTTGTTGTCCAAGTAATGCGATTTGTGATTTTACATTACTTGGGAGGGTGCCTTTTTTCCCGTCTGATTGTGTGTCCATGTAATTATTACGTCAATGCCCAACAGGATATTTTTACTTTTTCAGTCCACGACATATTGCGGATTTTTGTGGTACTAATTTATTTTACTAGTACTAGAGTAGCGACAAATTTTTGGTATATCAGACGCTCAATCTGACGTTGAAAGTCGGTGAATGTCACTGATGTAAACAAAGAGGAACCAGGACTAAATATTCGGCAAATTTCAAGTACTTTTAGTCTTCCGATCATTCTCCTCTCGTGTGATATGTCCAAAATACCTCTTGCCCCAAAAAAGCAAAGGATTTTTTGCATAATAAAGCCAAAACTATTCACAATGATGAGTAAAGTTTTTTCAATAAGATTCAGTTTTTATTCCGCAAGTAAAACCTGCAAGGATTGTGCATCATTCCGGTAAACAATATTTTGAATTTAGTTAATGACGAATCTTTGACTCCTCATCTCATTGGCAATCTTCACTACACAGTGTAAACAAAGTCGCTTCCTACCAAATGTTTACAATGAAGCGAAAAATTTAAAAATTAAACGGTTCAGGCAAGATTCGAACCTGCGTCTCCGACGGCTTTCCGGGCCAACACTCCAGCTGTCTATCTGTCTGTCTGTCTCTATGTATGCTTAGATCTTAAACGCACGCAACTGATTTTGATGCGGTTTCTTTAATAGACAGCGTGATTCAAGAGGAAGGTTTATTATGTATAAATACGTGCATAATTTATTAGCACTGCACCCGTGCGAAGCCGGGGCGGGTTGCTAGTAGTAAAATGTTTGCTATTTATATAAGCTTCGCCGCGTCATGCAATGATTGTTTCTCTATGGACTATTCGTTTAGCCGACTTTCAGCTACAGGTTGCCCGAGGGCTACTTTTTTAATTAATCCAGCCATAATTCCACCTCCACACAAAATGTGCTTCGGTGACTGGCAGATTTCGGGGCCGAACCAATCACAGTAGCTTTGAGACAGTATGGTTGTTGTACTATGAATTAATTAATGGAAAAACAATGAAAACTTGAAGACTTTCACTTCTGCACACCGAGGAAATGATCTCCACAGCGAACGGTAGTGTGCTGCCTTGGGTAAACGGTAGGTATCTCGGGATCTGAAAGTTTTTCAGAAAAGTGGATCTGAACTTTATTTTTTTAGAAAATTGTTTTTTTAGGCTAATCTTAGTCGGAATATTTTGTACACTTGAACCTCATACAAGAACAAAGAGGTCCCAAAATTTTGTATGCAAACATATTTTTCCAGTACCTATACGTCAAGTTCATAAAAACGAAAAAAAAAAACATTCATAAAATGTGACGATCTGAAATGGAAATATTAAAGTTCCGTACCTGAAAAAGAAAAAAATAGAACCCTTATAGGATCACTTTTATGGCCATCCGGCTGTCTATCTGTTTTTCCTGACCTTTGACCTTTTATCTCGGGAACGCGTGGAGGTGGGCTATTTTTTCTAGTTGTACCCCACATTTTTTTTTAATTTTCGATTTTTTGCGTATTTTCTACTCAGAATCACGAGCTCTTTCAATCTAATTAGGAGAAAAAAGTGTCCCAATGTTTTTTCGTTCCATTCCGTTACCATTTCCATACATATAACCTTCTACAGCGGTAACGGAATGGAAAAACAAAAAAAAATATGAATATTTTGGGAAAGTTTTTTTCTCCTAATTACGTCGAAAGAGCTCTTGATTCTGAGTAGAAAATACCCAAAATATCGAAAATTAAAGAAAAAGTGGGGTGTACAACTTTAGAAAAAATGGCCCAGGCATCGAGTTGAAATTAAACCATATAACCGCAGGTGTACAGTCCCTTGAAGAAGTGAAAAAAAATCAAACTTCTAGTTAACGTTAAAAAAGAAAACGGTAATTTATGCTGAAAAAAACTTATACTCGACACTCTCAAAAAAAATTAAAATTTATAGGATGCCTACGAGTATATGGAAAAACCTGAAAAAATATAATTAAATCATAAAAATATGTAGGTACTCTTTATTTAAACTTTTATTTGGAGCATCGCTTTATATGGGTGTGAGACATGGATCATGACGCAATGGGACAAGGAGGGAAGAGTGACTAAGTTGCCGCGCCGGCTTTTATAATCAACATCATCGAAGGGAAATTTGAAGGAAAGCGAGACAGGGGAAGACCAATAAGCTACATAAACATCATGTCGTATAGGGAAATCAAGGAGTTGGCTATGGATAGGGATAGATACTACATCAGCTACACCGACAAGGGTTTGACTCTCGAATTTAGATGATGATGAGATGGTGATATCCGAATCTCTAGCCTGATCTCTGAGCAAAAATCAAAGGTAGATTGGGTGTAAAAGTGTCCACTCTGTTTTGGGGCATTAGTCTACTGTTCCTCCCGCCCTGTGTCTATATCTGACAACTTCGAGAGCTATTAATCACAAGCGAAAGTTGCCCCGTGTTGACAACTTGCCGTCCACGGCCGCCATTTTAATTTCCCCCACCATTTTTTGGGCCCAAGACGATAAATCATGCGGAAATCATTAACAGAGTTTTTTTTGGTTAAACGGTTTGCAAACATGTTTAGTGGTGTTGATGGTGTTGGCTGACAGATTTTTGAGCGAACTGGGAATTGATTGTAGGTTTCTGAACGAAACTATTATTGATGGAAGTTTTCATTACTAAACGAGTACCTAGCTAGAGATTTGAGAAATGTACAATGCAATACCTAATACACACTTTATTGCACACCTAGACAACAGTTTACTAATGAATACAAAATTGGGTGGTGAAATGTGTCACTTTGAAGAGTTGTTTCAGTTAACTATTCAATATACTCTTTGTCAGTTATTTAGCGGAATTAATTACCTTTTCTTTTCACTCAACCGCTCGCCGCAGCGCTGGTCGCCTAAATCATGGCATCTCCGTTATGAAGATCAGATACTTTACAACGCGTTTTTATCGCTGTGACTCGTTTCGTGGCCTTAAATCGCCCTCCGCGTCACAGCGCGTGAAGTGTGAAGACCTCTTAACGTGGATATATGTGGTTAGACCCAGTATGCCTCCTTGTGTCCAAACTGTCTGTAAAACTGTGTAATTCCGGCTCTAGTGTAACACGACTCGAATCAAAGGCCGGGCGGTAGTTAGGGCTCGCATAATTAGCAGCAAGGCGAGTCGTTAGTCGACAATGACCGCGCTAATGAGCTGTGTGCTGATATAGCACACAGATTGGAAACAACAAGCACTTTTAGCAACTGTGACACGACTTTTTTGTCGCGTGACTATATCGTCTGTCTTTAGGTTCATACTTGTGACATTTCAGTGTGACCGTTCTTCATGACCGAGTCAGTAAACCGTGTTTGATCTATAGTGGACGACTTTTGTGACACGACGAATGTCACAGCGTTCGTGTCACGTTGCGTCTACCCATAGAGCCGCTCTCCGCTCTCCGCACGCCGCTCTCCGCTCTCCACACGCCGCTTTCCGCTCTCCGCTCTCCGCTCTCAGCTCTTCCCTCTTGTTACAGTAATACAAGATAGTTTTTATAGTGCAGTACTCTAAGATGTTCTAGGCAGGGACTTAGACTTACAAAAAATCTTCTTATATTTTTCCTAATATTAGTCGAGAGAAAGTTAATCGAATTAATTAATCGATTAAAAATTTAATCGCTAAAAATTAATCGACAATTAACTTCATCGAGATTAAATCAATCGGAACTCGTACGATTAGATTAACTAATCGTCAATTTTAATCGTTAATCGAGATTAATAAAGTTAATCTTAATCGTTAATCGATTAACTTTTGCCCATCTCTGCCATAGACGACCCGCACATCGCGGCAAACTTAGTATAATAAAGGAAACTGAACCGCGTACCTTTTTGACCCTTATTAGCAATTGTGACAAGAGCGAAAAAGGTACGTGTTAAGGGACGATTTGATGTATTGTCACGCATACATTGATGCGGGCACGATCTGAACACCGAAATTCGGTTTTTGTCAAAGGAATCTGCGTGACCGAAACTCCGGAACTGCCTGGTCCACGTCCACACTTGCGTTCATGCCACGCATTGATGTACGCGTCGCGTGTCACGGGGTATTGTGAGTCGCGGAATTCACTTCTTATGCTGACGACGTGACGACATGACTTGCGATCGGACCTGAAATGTGAAAATCGCACACGTAGCGATGTCACGCCGACTTACCACATTGAGCGTGACATGTTCTGAGCAAACACTCACGCGAGGATTGACGCAATTTTTAAGCATTGTCACGTATACTCGGCAACGGACACAGAAAACTCTGTGGCAACGGAGCACGGTCACGCTGAAATGTTATGTTGTGTCAATAAAAGACAGAGATCCCAAGCAGACTGGTTTATTTAATAATGTTAAAATCAATCTACCGTACATAACACTTCCCTCGTATTTACGAAGTAGGTAATATTAATTAATTACATACATATCTTTAGGTAAGTAAGTATTTACTATGAAAATATTGCAACAATATTTATTGTGCAACAGTACAAAGTTATTGGTATCTATTTATGTTAGTGTCTTTTAATACACGCCCAGATTACGAGCAAGATGACCATTCGAAACATAGATGAAACCTATATACCTAATTTAATAATATTAGAAGTTATTTGCGGAGTGTTCGTAAATATATTTTCTGAAGTGACATCGTCTCACAAAAGTAGTACCAAGGTACCTAGCTACTTATATACAAATAGTTGCTAGACATATCTTACAAATCTATTATCGGCTATTTCATAACTATATGCGTGTTAGGTATAGGTTGGTACATACGATACGACGTTGTCACGTTCATTTATTATTCTGTATCTTTTGTAAACAGCGCAAGGCAGCCTGTCGCCGGGTGCGATCCTCGGCCGCCTGCAGCGGGGCGGGTGCGGGTTCATGACATTCATGCTCATTCCTGACATTCGGACTGCTTAAAGGAGATGATTGCGGCTCAGGTTCTTCTTCCGCTAGCTGCCATTCATCTACCTGATTATTGGCCACAACGGGTTGTTCCTCTGGTACTAAAGACTCGTTGCCTACAACTTTAGTTAGAGAATATCGCGATTGACGCTTGTCTTTTAATATTTGGTTAATGTGCCGCTTGTGTACTTGGCCATCGCCAGTTTTAACCTCGTACGAGACGGGGCTTTGGCGATCTACAACCACCCCTTCCGTCCATTTCCGATTCCGCTTAGTGTAGTCCCTGATAAGAACGGCGTCCCCCGGCTCCGCCTGACGCGGATGTCCGCTTTGGCGCTGCTCGCTCGCGACCTGGCGCTCGCGCACGATCTCATCCACATCGGGCCGCAGAAGGTCGAGTCGCCCACGCAGTCGCCGCCCTAGTAGCGCCACTGCGGGTTCTCGCCCTGTCGTACCGTGTTCTGTGTTACGGTAGCGAAATAAAAACCTGTTTAAGGCGGTTTCTTCATCTTCACCCTCAAAGTTTGCCTTTTTTAATGCCTGTTTTACAGATCTGACCGCATTTTCGGCCGCTCCGTTGCTTGCCGGATTATAAGGCGGTGTGAGGGTGTGTTTGATACCGTTGTGTTTAAAATAAGTGCTTAATTCTAATGAACTAAAGGGCGGCCCGTTATCGGAAATTATCCGTTTCGGTAAGCCGAAACGCGCAAACATTCTTCTAAAACAAGCTATAACCGACGAAGCTGACGTACTGTTGACTTTTTCCGCTTCTATCCATTTAGAGTGCGCGTCTATGACAACTAAATAATATTTGTTATTATAGGGCCCTAACCAGTCAACATTCAACCTTGCCCACGGGTCCGCGGGCCACGGCCAGGAGTGCAGCGGCGCGGGTGGCGGCGCGGGCCTTACGGCGCGGCAGGCGTCGCATTCTCGCGCCGTCATCTCGATGTCTGCGTCTAAGCTATCCCACCATACATAATTACGAGCAATCTGTTTCATTTTAACAATCCCCGGATGTCCGTCGTGAATTTCTTTTAAAATAACGTTTTGCAAGGATTTCGGTACTATAATTTTATAACCCCATAACAAACAGCCTTGGTCGATATGAATCTTATCTTTTCGAATTAAATATGATCTTAATAATGCGTTATCGGCCGTCGTAGATTTTGGCCACCCGAACATAACATACCCGATTATTTTATTCAAGACGGAGTCTTTTGCCGTTTCAATTTTAATATCTTTAAAACTGAGTGGAAAATTCCTCTGAATAAAATTAAGATAGCTGCTCGCCTCGTCCTCTCTTTTAACTCGATCTTTAGTCGAGGGTAAAGGAAGTCGAGACAGCGCATCAGCCTGGCAGTTCTGTGAAGACGTCACAAACTCGATGCTAAAATCGTAAGCGGCCAAAGTAACGGCGTAACGTTGTAATCTACTCGCAGCTGTGACAGGAATGCCCTTATTTTTCCCTAAAATGTAACTAAGGGGTTTATGATCGCTACGTAATATAAAACGCCTACCATATAAGAATTGATGATGTTTGGTCACCCCGAACACGATAGCCAAGGCCTCTTTATCCAACTGCGAGTAATTTAGTTCCGCGGCGTTAAGCGTGCGCGAAGCACAGCTGACGGGCCGCTCGACGCCGTCCGGGCCGCGCTGCGCGAGCACCGCGCCCAGCCCGTACGCGCTGCTGTCCACCGACAGGATCAAAGGCAGCGCCGGGTCGTAGTGAGCCAGCACTGGCGCACTGCTCAATACTTTTTTAATTTTACTAAACGCGATATCGCATTCGTTGTTCCTCACCCACTCGACGTCTTTTTTTAATAAGCTATATAAAGGTTTCAAAATATCGCTCATATTGGAACAGAATTTAGAATAGAAATTTACTAAACCCATGAAACTTTTCAACTGTGTGACGTTCGTGGGTCGAGGTGCCGCAACGATTGCGTTAATTTTCTTAATATCCGTATGTAAACCGTGCTTATCTATATTATAACCTAAGTAAGTAACGCTGTCTTTAAAAAAATTACATTTCTCGAAGTTGATACGAAGTCCATTATCTTTGAGCCTTTGTAAGACTGCTCTCAAGTTAGCTAAATGTGTCGACCTATCTTTGCCTGTGACGCAAATATCATCCGCAAATACCGCAGTGGACGGAAGACCGCTCAGAGTTTCTTCCATTATTTTTTGGAAGTTTTCTGGTATACATTTAATACCAAAGGGTACTCTGCGGTAAACAAATGTTCCAACATGTGTGGTGATCGCCGTCATCGCTTGCGAATCCTCCTCTAACAAGCACTGTTGGAAAGCATTCGATAGATCCAATTTCGTGTACTGCTCCCCGCCACCAAGTGTTGCAAAGATTTCTTCTATACGAGGAAGAGGATAATGAAAATCTTTCAAAAGCGGGTTAATCGTGATCTTATAATCGCCGCAGATACGAATGTCACCGGACGACTTAATAACCGGCACAATGGGAGTGCCATAGTCCGACCGCTCGACCTTGTAAATGACGCCCTCCCGCTGCAGGCGCCCGAGCTCGCGCTCCACGCGCTCGCGCAGCGCCAGCGGCAGCGCGCGCGCCTTCACGAACACGGGTGTCTCGTCATTTAGATGTAAGCGAATGCGCGATTTAAAAGTACCTAAGCCCTCCGCAAATACCTCCGGATATTCTTTTCTTAAGCAATGCGCTATCGAGTCGCTTTCGGTTATATTGTGGCATTCCACTATTTCTAATTTTAGTTCTTTGATCCACGTGCGCCCCATAAGTGGGGGGCCCCCGTTTCTGATAACATATAACTGAAGATTAGCGGTATTTTGTCCACAGCACACACTTACATCAATATAACCGAGCGTCTCGATAGTATCACCGGTATAAGATTTTAACATCAATGATTGTTTATTGATAGGTATATTATAAAAATGTTTGTCATAAAATATTTTCGACACTGCTGATATTTTACTTCCTGTATCAACTTCAAATCTACAAAAAATATCATTTACAGATAAATTAGCAAAATAAGGTCCGTCATTATTTCCTTTAGTAATCAAACTATAAAAGTGGCAGTCATCATCGTCCGAATCACCGCTTTTATTTAAAAAGTACTGACCTTTTGAAGATCGCTTCCTTTCTGGAAAATCACTCTCACCTTTACGTGAACACATAGCCTTTAAGTGGCCCTTGATACCGCACAAATCACACGTAAAGTTTTTGAAACGACACTTATTCGGAGGGTGAGTAAATTTTCCGCAACGCGCGCAAGGCGGACGTCGCTCCCCGCCGCCGCCGACGCCGACGCCGCCGCCGCCGCCGGGCCGCGCGCCGCGCCCGCCGCCGCTCACCCGGTGTAAGCCGTCGTGGGCCGTGTCGGCCGCGCCCGACCCGCCGGCCGGGGCGCCCGCCGTACTCGCGTGCCGCTCCGCCGCCTCGAGTGCGCTGGCCAACTCGACGGCCCTCCTGTAATCTATGTTTCTCTCGGCGAACAACCTCGACCGCATTTCCTCGCTGTTCAATCCCGAGACGAACTGATCTCGTAAATTTACTTCGAGAGTATCTGCGAAGTTGCAGGTTCTAGCCAAGTGTTTTAATCCTTGGAGATAAACACGAACGCTTTCGCCCTGTTGTTGCACTCTTTGCCGAAAAATATGTCTCTCGGCTATCTCTGATCTCTCAGGCTCGAGGTGGTTCTTTAATAATGTGACCAACTCGTCAAATCCTTTGTCCTCCGGGTGTTGCGGCGCACATAAGTCACAAAGTAGGTTGTAACACTCTCCGCCGACTACCGTTAACAACGTGGCCACTTTCAATTCGTCACTAATCGCATTTAACGCAATGAACTGATTAACACGACGTACATAATTGTCCCAATCTTGTGATTCCACTAAAAACGGTTCTATTTTCCCGATAGGCATGATTCCACGGAACGTAAAGTAATGCTTAAATTAATTTTAATAACGACTGCGCCAATGTTGTGTCAATGAAAGACAGAGATCCCAAGCAGACTGGTTTATTTAATAATGTTAAAATCAATCTACCGTACATAACATGTTACAAATGTGGACCCTCTTTTTCCTTACTCAATCCTCACTTCAGTACCATGCGAGAAAGACGGATGACACTGTATCGTGCGACAAGCGCTTACCGAAGTCACAACTAGATGAACTGCAGGTTTTGATTTGTTAGGGCGAAAACACGAGTTGGGTTCATTACGGTTCAATTTTATATTAGGGACCGCCTTCACTGCGAGCTATATTCCGCCTGCAAGTCTAGCGTAACTTTGACACGCGATTCATGTCGCGCGAGATAGAATCATCCGTCACTATCTCATAGTACTGTACAGATAGAGACAGGTAGTATATCCCGCGCGAGAAAGAGTCGCGTGTCAAAGTTATGCTAGCCGTGCTGTAACGTATAAAAAAAGTATATGAGACACACCATTACAGACTAATTATAAAAACCTGCATTTTTTATGTCTTAGTGGCAAACGAGCAAACGGATCGCCTGATGGAAAGCGATTACCGTCGCCTATCGACACCTGCAACACCAGAGGAGTCATAAGTGCGTTGCCGGCCTTTCAGGGAGTACGCTCTTTTCTTGAAGGTTTGAAGGTCGTATCGGTCCGGAAATACCGCAAGTGACAATTCATTCCACAGTGCAGTCGTGCGAGGTAGGTAATTTAGGTATAAGATTTTTCCTGACATACTTAATTGTATTTTGATACAATTTCAGATTTTTATAATAACAATTTTTTGTTTTCGCTACTGTGTTAAAACTGTGTTCTATGGTCTTTGCAGGTACGGTGACCACACAGCCCGTGGATTGACATTTGTAATGCGATTCCTGGGGGTCAAGTGAGTAACCTAGTTATACTTGTTTTGTACGTCACAAATGTAAACAAACCGAGTGTGCTCAATCAGGGTACGAGGTATTGGGACCCGATTCGAGGGGGCTCGATCCAATTGAGATACTTAGATAAGATACATTGACATACAATTGACATTGTTAGAATTCGGTGGTATTTGAACTGGTTCATGTGATACAGTCATATATAACAAAACATTACGGAAGGGGAGGGGATCTTTTGTTTTTAAATAGACGTAGGTAATAACTGTGTTGAATGGCCACAAAATTTCTAAGGTCATATATACGTAATATACCTGCTATCTAAAACAGAGGTAAAACTCGCTAGAACCTGATCTTTATCGCAATATTTATACATCATATGGTGATTTCACAATTTCAATTGTCTGTACTGTAATGCGAATGTGACATAGCCAGTTCGTGCCATTAGCCCTTTGAATTTAATTTGGTTGTTTGTGTAAAATATAACGTAAATGCCGCCACGCCCCATGACGGACGCGTGTGTCGCTACAACTGGCTGCGAACGCGCGCCATTTTCAAGCGGAAGACTGAGCCGAGCACCCAGGTGCACGCTGGTTCGTCAGCTTTTGCAACATGTGAGGCTTGATGCGCGTAGTGTGCCTGTCTTGCCTGTCAGACTGTCTAAGGCATCGTAGCTTAGTAGAAATTGCAGATATTTGTAATTAATTAATAACATTTTAAAACCCCACATCGCCGCCATATTGAAATAAAAAAAACTGAATGAACTAAATATTATACCAATCGAACCGGTCTCTAGACGAGATCAGCCGGAAATCTGGACATCCAAACATACAAAATCCGGACATACCTACCCAAGTATTTTTGGCCAAGCTAAAACGGAGACACTTCGCTCGCTCGGCCAATATCGTCGTATAGTAGCCATAACACAAGCATACTAGAGCTTAGAGCTGCAAAGTAGTGCAGTAAGATGTGACACTACACAAAAAAATTAAGACCAACTAAGAGTAGTTTTCTCTTAGTTGACGCTAAGTTAATTATAATAATTACGATCCTATATAAATCAAACAAAGCTGATCATTTAAAACAATAAGTGTATCTGTGATTGAACTAATAATGTGGGTATGTTATTGATACTAAATAACAATTGTATACGTTGCATCTACTATTAATTTGTTGGCATAATTATGTAACGTAGGTTGATTTAATCCTTGACGTATCTTAGTTGATCTTGCTAGGATCAATTAGCATAATTATTTTTCATGTAAATATTGAACAAGGTGCAAACTTAATTGGTTTAGTTACATAGCAATAGAAAGAGCAATCAGTATTGCCTTATTTGATGTGTCCAAGTCCTTGTTAGGCTCGTATGGAATCATGATGCTTGATTACGACTATCGAGACATTGATAGGACCAACCAAATTTTTAACGTAACGTATTCATATAGGTAGCTATAGGTTTACACCAAGATTGACACACAAAGCATAAGGAAAAATTCTAAAGGTTGCTTGGGAGTTAGGGTGGCGGAATGGTTGACGTGCTGGACCGGCAATCCAGAGGTACCGGGTTCGAATCCCGGTCTCTTCCACCAGGTAACCTATTTCAATTTTTCTTTAAGCTTTGATCTTTGTATCAATGGTTTAATATAAAAATTGTGGTGTGTCTATTAAAAAATGAGGCGTTACTTGTTTCATAAATCTACTAGAGCTTACTTTGTGACTAGGTCGATTTGGGCTAGTGCACAAATCACGCGAGGTTTGATAAGGGGAGGTCACGAAAAAAGCAGCCGAAAAAACCTCGCATGATTTGTGCACAAGCCCTTTGTGTGAGGTCTGATATTTATATTTGTTATTTATAAACGTAAACAAATCGAGTGAGTACACACAATCAGGTATTGGGATTGGGACCCAATTCAACAATCTTCGAGGGCGTAGGCAATCCAAATATAGAGGGATTACATTGACCTAGAAACGACATTCTATATAATCCAGTGGTATTTGAAATGTGTCTCATACGGGGTGTTTCTGATCTCTGGACAAATATAAACATTTATCTACATGAAAAATACACGAGACGACGACGTCTCGAGACGAGGTTGCCGCGGCGGTGTACGGGTAGCCGTCCCTGATGAAGAGCTCCATACGAGTTCGAAACATGTCGGACCGTTCCTGACAATTTCACGTGAGTCATCATCCTCATCCTCCTAGCCTTTGTCCCATTTTTGAGAATGAATTCTCAATCGGGGTCGGCTACCTAAATCCCAAGATGTGGCGTAGGCACTAGTTTTCTACGCAAGCGACTGCCATCTGACAATTTCACGTGAGTGTAAACCGCTTAATACAATAATGAAAAATACATTTCCGAATCTGATTATTATGCAAATATTATAACGATTGTTTCAGTATTTTCCAAAAACTCAACGATTTATAATAAACTAGCTTTTGCCCGCGACTACGTCCGCGTGGAACTTGGAAGTATGGAAGCAACCTCGTACAACACGATAGATATCCTAATCACCTTAATTAATAAAAGGGATTATTAAAAGCGCCTAAGCAAATGTAAGAGCAATTGTGCTTTTGGTCTAATAATTACATTTCCTACAGGGTCATCAATGTCATCATGAATTACTTACTCACTTTTCAATCTTTTTAGGAATAATTTCCAGGATGAAAACTATCCTATGTCCTTCCTCGGATCTTAAACTATCTCCATGCCATTTCATCAAAATCGATTCAGCGGTTTAAGCGTGAAGAGGTAACAGACAGCCAGACACACTTTCGCATTTAATAATATTAGTATGGATCATTTTGAACTCGGTCACTTTTTCACGAAAAATAGCCGAATTGAACGCGAATAAATCGTGTTAATACACCGATATCACCGAAACCTTTTTATACTGCGACACTACCTTTCATAATATAACAACTGGTGGGAAGTTCTGCAAATAAGAGCGACAGTTGAAATATTAGCGGTTGCCCTTTGCCTACAATGAAACTTTGTTAAATTGGGCTTATCTCCTACTGACCCACCCACGCCGTATAAATTCCTTTTTTAGTATCTACTTTCAAAATATAGTCAGCATTTGTCAGCTTTGATATTATTAACTCAAGCTAACTAACTAACTAACTGGCGTATTCATAAAATGATCAAAGCTCCTTAATAAGATAAAAAAAAAAAAACTCAAGCTATCTGGACTTTCACGTGGTTTTATTTAACTTGAAACAGTCGTATGTATACCGGTTGTGAACTGTAACAGGAGCAATAAATTTAAATATAGATCTATTGTTTAAACTAAACATTCCCCCTTTTGTAGGGTTCCGTAGTCATCTAGGAACCCTTACAGTTTCACCATGTCCGTCTGTCTGTCTGTCCGTCCGCGGCTTAGCTCCGTGATCATTAGTACTAGAAAGCTGAAATTTGGTATGAGTATGGGTATGTATCACGCCGACACAACGGTAAAATAAAAACTAAATAAAAAATTTCGGGTACCTCCCGTACAGTTAAAGAGGGGGTGATTTTTTTTTCGTTCCAGCACTAGTGTGTGCAGTGTCGTAGAATAGGTCTTTTAAAAATAATAGGGGTCGCCGAACATTATTTTTTGATAAAGTCAGCAGTTTTGTAAATATTTGCTCCGAAAATAAAAACAATTGTGTCCCCCCCTCTAATATTTCAACCATGGGTCGAAAAGTTATGGAAAAATTCATGAAAATGAGGCCTTTTAAGTACTTTCAATGAAAACTATATTGAATAAAATCGGTCAAGCCGTTTTTGAGTTATTGCAAAATATCATAATTTTCTTTAAAATGACGTAAGCGCCGCGCGGTGTCCCTACACTTCGAACGTTACACATATTGGTTAAGAGCCATACTATATTAAAACATTTCGCTCAATCTGGCGCATATAATCGATAACTTCCAGAAGGTAATAAGTATTTACAGTTACTTTGGCGTTTACGACCTTTTTATGGAGCTTGAAATCTTTCTTCTCGTAATTTAAATCTTTCTCGTAGTTTTCGTCTATTGTGAAGGATGGGCAACTACGGAACCCTACACTGAGCGTGGCCCGACATGCTCTTGGCCGGTTTTATTAGTAATTAAAGTAACAGATCTTTAATTTGCTTTAAATAAATAAAAAGTAGATAATAATTTTTCTTCGCCTTGTACTGACGTTATAGATATCTAGCTGTATAATACGGTGTCGTAATATAAATGTCCAAAAAGGTTTTCTCCTCAGACCATAGAAATTTAGAAATTTCTATGGTCTAGGTTTTTTCTATAGTAGTTAGAAATAACATTAAAAATATTTTTGAATTTCCTATTGTGTAGCGTACTCGTTGTCTTCCAAAATAAAATAAGGCCCACTGCTTACCGCTTGCCATAACAACAATTCTTATTACTTACGATCTTCGTACAATGTAAATTTAACCTCCCATAATTTACCAGCGTTAAAAGTTGAGTAAATAAAATCCTGTATACTCAGGCTTTACGAGCAAATACGTATTTAGAAAACATTTGCTTTTGTTTGTTTTTGTCTGGCGAGTTATATTTTTATATCGTCGAGCGTCGATGTTACATCGATTGGTTGTTCAGCTTGGGCAAAAATTCTTTCGACAGTTTCGCATTGCGACTGATTCTCATGAAATGTAGTGAGCGATTCGATAATTATACAGGTTTTTTATCGAGTCAGTTATTCAGAACTTTTGAAAATGGCGGATATGTTTGAAAAGTAAAATATTATATAAAAATACCGGTCAAGTGCAAGTCGGACTCACGCACCGAGGGTTCCGTACAAACACTTTCCATCGTTAAGTGGTTAAGTTAAGTTTGCACCTGCTATGTATAGCGCCCCATACAAATGAGGTGCAAAGTTAACGCAACCAATCCCGTTTGTTGTATGGGAGCCCCCCTTAAATATTGATTTTATTTTATTTTTAGTATTTGTTGTTATAGCGGCAATAGAAATACATTATCTGTGAAAATTTCAACTGTTGTTTCCAACTAGCTATCACCGTTCTTGAGATACAGCCTGGTGACAGACGGACGGACGGACAGCGAAGTCTCAGTAATAGGGTCCCGTTTTTACCCTTTGGGTACGAAACCCTAAAAACCCTATTTCGAATCATACTCCTGAGGTCTACAGCTTTCAAGGCGACTACTTTGATAATGTTATTATTACCTATAGTATAATGTTCAGTCGTCATCAGATATGATGAAGGGACTGATTCGACACGAGTAGGGAATTCAAACCCGTATATTTTGTTATAGTAAAACCGATTATAACCGGTTATTTGTATGGTAAAATAACCTGGTTTGCATTCCCTAGTCACGAGTATCTGAACGCGCACTCTACAAGATTTCCAGATATTTATGACGCCTTATTCACTCGTGTACTAATTTATTTTACAGGCAACGACACATTTTTGGCGTTGAAGATACAAATAGGAAACAGGACTAAATATTCCGACTATAAATTTTCGCGTAATAAAGCCAAAACCATCCACACATATCCACATCACGAAAGCAATTTTTTTCAATAGGATTCAGTATTTATTTCACAAGAAGAACGAAGGCTTGATCAGAATTCCGGTAAACATTTTTTTGATTTTGTTTAATAAATAAGTTTCTGTCAAAAATGACATTTTAGTGGCAAGCTTTTATAGCCGACTGTACTTTTCTTTGGATATCCGTCAAATGCTCACTGAGACGATTCTAAAGAGCAAGCTCGGTAGGATTGCTTTTTCTATTATAGAGTTCCTATGGCCACCTTCCGGCTCCATCATCAGATCAGCCCCATGGTACCATATTATTGTATTGTCATCAAAGTTAAGTAAGTATGCAAAATTTCAGCTCAATCGGTTGACGATATCTGTTTCAAAATTGAGTTGCAAGATTTCACCCGAACAAACATACTTTAAACATACCATGCAAGCTAAATAAAAGCTTGTAAAAAATCCTTGACAAATCGCTACTGACGTTTTACAATGCAAATATGGGACGTACCTATGCACATTATATGAAAGCTGTTTGTAGCGGCTCTGTCCCTGGGCAATTACATTGTTGGGCTATAGGTACATAATTTTAGTTATTTATACCAGAAAAGTAACGAATCTAGTAGTCGAAAAACAATTATGTTGGAAATTAGTTTGTATGTATAACTGAGGGAAGTTCACAGATAGTTTGTAACATCACGGCACATGTAAAACGTAAATGTTGTCTAAATCCACATTAAAAAATCCAAGCTCATTTTAATTCGCACCCATGCCTGATAAAACCTGCAACATAATTTAAACCTTTTTTAAAGCCTTTATATATGCTCACTATGTTGGCAACACCGACGCCTCCAAACCGGAAACGGAAGACATAAAGAGCGTACTCAGCGCGATAGCGTGGTAATGCGACGAAATGATGGCTAGATGGCGTTCGGTGTGGATGCAGCTTTATGTCAAGAGTTGAGTATACAATATCGATTTCGAATGTATAATAGAGTCGGACCGCAATAACTCTTCCAAGCAAATGAACTGTCAAACACATAAAAATGGCAATATTAACCAATGACTAACCACCAATCTTAGTAGTTGCATATTTTTTTTCTAATTTACTCATACAAACTTTTGTCTTGTTTTAATCCCTGAAGAGCCGATAGACTAAGTGACATTCTTAGTCTATCGGCTCTTTATATAGTGTATAATATTTTTCCAAGAGTTCTAGAAAGTAACATTCTTAACTATTTCATGCTTTCTCTGCGTGCTGTCGAGAATGAGTCGAAAAAACCAATTATCTGCGTGAATTTTGTCAATTTCGAATTGTTTTTGAAACAAAAATTATTAATGAAATAATTCAAACCGTAGATTTCAAATATATACTTACCAATAAATCTCAATAGCCCTGTTCTAAGTAACATTGATACAAACATGTTTGATAAGGAGCCTATAATTGGGTTTACTGTTTATGCCTCGGTATCTGTTGTTAATATCTACGCATCTAACAGGATTTACATACTTTTGGTAGGTATGCTAGTTTGTTGCTCACCCTGAATTTAATATACAGTTAATTGTTTTCATTGCTCTTTTCTCTAAAACTCGACATTTGAACAAACAAACATAGTAATATTAATCCGTGTGTTTCAGTCGGTTAGTCGGTAATTTCACATTGCGATGCCCTAATGAGTTTATAGAACTTACAACTTGTTTAATACGTGTGATAGGAATCGCGATAGAGTTCATAATATTGAAAACTAGTTGACATCAGTCGTTATATGTTATACCTATATGAGGAACGACCAGGGGGGGTATTCGACCAATTTTAGAGAGATAATGGAGATCTCTCCATTACATCGCCATCCGTCACTTTTGACATGTGCCTACTTGACAAGTGGCGATATCCCTAGAACATCGCAACTTCGTCAATTTGGACGCGCTAAATTATGCCGTCACATACAAAGAAAACGCAAATTTAGCGCGTCCGAATTGACGAAGTTGCAATTGGTCGAATGACATGTTTCGAACTCGGAGTTCTTCTTCAGGAACATCGATGCGGTCACCAATTGAGGCGCCTTCTGAGCCAGTCGTGACGACGCATCCGCGTCGGCCAGTTACTAAAAAACAGCCGTAGCGGTTGTGTCGGTATGCCCTACAATTAATTGCACTGCATTTACAACCAAGAAAGTACAGTTATCAAGCGGCTTTTGAAAAAGCAAAAGATAGAACCATGTACATGGAACGCTCTCGAACAATATCCCGAAGTTTTTTATTAAGCTCATACTCGCCGAAAGTTGTAAAAAAAATTGTAACAGCGGTGGTTGCGTACCAGCGGACATCTGAGTGCTAGGCTCACCTATGTGTCGCATTTTACGGAAACAACCAATAAAATACGCGCCCTTTGTCCCGAATCGCTTTTGAACAAGATCCCTTTGTTCATAAAGCGCAGACCTGCCGAGTGTGAAAAAAAAATACTTTGTGACTGCACGCACACAGAGCACACACAGCGCACATCTGTGCGCTAGGTTCGCCATTGTTTGTAGCCAATCGTAGCGTAGCGGCGCGCACGCGTCGATATGTTTCGTCGCCACGCCCCACGACCAATTGCGTCGAGTTTTAAGCAAATTACTTATAAAATACAATACAATAATGTTTTATTGCACACCAAAAACACAGACACGGTTTACAGATACATACAACGGCAGTCAACTGCCTGGTCTTACCGCTAAAGAGCGATCTCATCCAGATAACCTTTGGGTAGTGAGATACTACATACGGAATAGGTGAGGCAAAAGGCCATAAAAGGACATAACGAAGTCTCAACAAAAAATACATGGATATCACACTAATATTATAAAGGAAAGGTTTCTGAGTGTGTTCATGTGTATGTTTTTGTACTTCTTCGCGCTCAAACGGCTGGACCAATTTTGATAAGTTTGGTATAAAGGTAGCTGACACCTTGGATTAACACATAGTCTACTATACTTTTAATACTTTTTATGTATCGTTAAACTACCCAACTATAGTGCAGTCCCCACATCTATGGTCCAATTTAATCCGAAAAATACTCATTAATATATGACAATTGGGTCATTGTCAGATTTAGGTGCGCGTCTTTTCGGTGGACACGTACAAAGTTAAGGACTTTTAGGCCTAATTTTCTGATCAAAATTATATTAGCATAAACGACGTTTCCCTCTCTATGGGCTTGCGTGTTAAAAACATAACTTCTATGCACATACGCTGTTAACTATTGGCCACCGAAGAGACAACTTTTGTTTTTTGAACTGACAATGACCCAATTAGAACGAAAAAACTCTAAAGTGAACAACATAATTAAACAAACTCAAATAAAAACGTATAAAATCACTGATAGAATATAGATTTTGATAAAAATAAACGAGTTTTGTTTTGGACCATAGTTGGATGATTGGACTATAGTTGGGTAGTTTTACGGTAGTTCTCCCGTGGGATGAGCGTCTAGTGTTATATAAGTTGTTTATGTCGGACCCAAAAAATAAATATAGGGTTCTCTATATTTACATCGTCATGGCAACACGGAACCCAGGCGGCGGCGCCGGTTGGCCCGAATCGCTCTTGAACAAGATCCCGAAGTTTGTTCATTAAGCGCTGACCCGCCGAATGTGAAAAGTTTAATTTGTTCAAGTGAATGTGGTTAAAAAATAACAGTTGGATAGGCAGCTCGTTTCGTCATAACGTCTGTGATAAGTTACGTATGTCCATGACTTAATTGATGAGTGATTTATAAGCAAAGGCGTGTATTAGTGTGGTCAGCACAATTGTTCGTTTCTGTATCATAAACTAGAAGATGTCTGCAATTTTCTCCGCGTTATACTGACTTAATTGATGAGTGATTTATAAGCAAAGGCGTGTATTAGTGTGGTCAGCGCAATTGTTCGTTTCTGTATCATAAACTAGAAGATGTCTGCAATTTTCTCCGCGTTGAAAACTGACTTAATTGATGAGTGATTTATAAGCAAAGGCGTGTATTTGTGTGGTCAGCGCAATTGTTCGTTTCTGTATCATAAACTAGAAGATGTCTGCAATTTTCTCCGCGTTGAATACTGACTTAATTGATGAGTGATTTATAAGCAAAGGCGTGTATTTGTGTGGTCAGCGCAATTGTTCGTTTCTGTATCATAAACTAGAAGATGTCTGCAATTTTCTCCGCGTTATACTGACTTAATTGATGAGTGATTTATAAGCAAAGGCGTGTATTTGTGTGGTCAGCGCAATTGTTCGTTTCTGTATCATAAACTAGAAGATGTCTGCAATTTTCTCCGCGTTGAATACTGACTTAATTGATGAGTGATTTATAAGCAAAGGCGTGTATTTGTGTGGTCTGCGCAATTGTTCGTTTCTGTATCATAAACTAGAAGATGTCTGCAATTTTCTCCGCGTTATACTGACTTAATTGATGAGTGATTTATAAGCAAAGGCGTGTATTAGTGTGGTCAGAGCAATTGTTCGTTTCTGTATCATGAACTAGAAGATGCCTGCCATTTTCCCTGCGTTTTACTGACTTAATTGATGAGTGGTTTATAAGCAAAGGCGTGTATTTGTGTGGTCAGCGTGTATTTGTTTCTATATCATGAACTAGAAGGTGTCTGCAATTTCCTTCGCGTTACTTTTTATTCTTTGCCGTAGTCTGGTAAAAAGTATTCTAGAACCATCTTTGGATGTCCAGCTATTCTTGCACCAAATTTGGTCAAAATCCGTTCAGCCGTTTCGGCGTGATAAGAGGTCAAAGAAATGATTACCTTTAAAAATTACGATGAATTAGGAGTTTCGATTAAATTAATCATAGATATCCGGCGATAAAATTATTAATCGACAATTTTCTCAAGCGTAATATTTGAAAGAAATAAGATATTTTTGTAAGTTTAAGTCTCGCTTTTACCTAGAAGACCCTAGAGTACGTACTGCATTTTATAAAACAACCTTGTATTAATGGAACACGTTTATTTCACAGTACATACTAGGATGATTTTTCAAGTGTTTGTATACATGATGCAGCGTAGGACGGCCACCCGCAAGGTGGTCGGATGATCTGGTCAGGGTTGCGGGGACACGCTGGATGCGGGTCGCTTCTATCCGGCCCATGTGGAAGTCAATTGAGGAGGCCTGTGTCCAGCAGTGGACGTCCTATGGCTGAAATGATGATACATGAAAAGGCAAATTGCATTTTTGTATCGTGCACAAATGAGCATGTTCCTACTTTTAATTAAGAATTAATCGTTAATCAAAATCGCTGTCGATTAATTTAATCGCGATTAATCTTGCGACGATTAATTGTTTAATCGATGAATTAATTGTGCAGCAGCGCGTGTGCGTGCAGTTTGGAAAACGTCGAGCCACACAATCATCAACATTTAGGTCTCTGCATCTCATTGCAGTGCAATCACACAGCACTCGTCGACCAACGACTTGACAACCAGCCTTTGTTGCACCCGCATCGCTACGCCTTTGTGAGTTCATTCACGACTTGAACCTCACCTCTGTTTTACTGGAGATTAAGCTTGGCTGTCCAAATTAAATGTACAACTTGCTGTGATTTCCTTGCAAGCCTTCACTCGCTGCTTAGGAGGATGTAAGGATGGTATGGTTAGATATTGACTACTACGAGCATTCAAATATGACATGTTCCTGGGCAGACCGTCTAAATTCCTTAGACAAGGAGTCAATTAAATCAAATCAGAACATTTATTTCAGGCAATTGTGGCCCTAAAAACGAAGAATGAAGCGCGTCCATTTCGCGTGGCTAAAAATTATTTTGTCCGAATCCGGCTACCGGCTGTTCAGATGTTCATTTGTCCAGATTTCCAGCTGATTTCGCTTACAGGCGATAAAATATTGTGAGAAGGATCGAGCAATGCGCAATGTCTATCTATGTGTTCCTTTGCTCGAGCGCGTGCATGTAGATTGATTTCTGTACCTATCTGTTATGTGTCGTAGGTATGTAGTTTTCTAGAAAAACATTTTAAGCCGACAGTGCCCTAAAGGCACATTTTAATCTTCATAATAATATAGCCTCATGAAGGTACAATGTACGGAAAACCACAGCATAACCCTGTAATCTTGTTATAAAACACGGGTCATTATACAATGGTCAACCATGTCATTATGCAGTGACCAGTTTAAAATGAACTGAAAGAAGGAACATGAAGAATTTTCTTTAGGTTTTCCTCCAACGCGGGTCAATAGACCGTGCGATAAATAAATGTGTGTTAGAGAAGTATTTTAATATTAATGTCTGGGATTTTTGGAGTAAGCGATAGGTTGGTTATTGTTGAAAAAACGCCTCAGGTTCGTTTTTTGGGTTCCATACCCAAAGGGTAAAAACGGGACCCTATTACTGAGACTTCACTGTCCGTCCGTCCATCCGTCCGTCTGTCACCAGGCTGTATCTCAAGAACGGTGATAGCTAGACAGTTGAAATTTTCACAGATGATGTATTTTTATTGCCGCTATAACATTAAATACTAAAAACAAAATAAAATAAATATTTAAGGGGGCTCCCATACAACAAACTTGTTATAGATTATGGTACGGAACCCTTCATGCGCGAGTTGAACATGTATGAGCTAGCTTTTACTCGAGATTTGGTGAAATATTTTTCTTACAGTTTCCAATTTTAAATTGGATATAACCCGGTGTTTCAAATTCAAATTCAAATTCAAATTATTTATTTTTAACTAAAGTTAATACAGATAGTATGTCGAATCCTCCTTTTAAGTTTGACACTTGTATTAGGAGGTATTCGCTCTTTCGTACAAGGTTGAATTAGAGTTAAACAATAAATAATAATAATAATAATTAATAATATTCTTATAACTAAACAAACAAAAGGTGTTTAAACTTCCATGATCGTTACATATTTTAAAGTGGATTGATTCACTGCTGTTATAATGTAGATTCGATACTAAGATCAAACACAAATAATACTTTGCCACCTTACCACCTTACCAGCCACTTGGCCAGCGTAGTGTCACCACCATACCCGGGGTTTTCGGTGCAAGGATTATTTGACACTAGGCCGTTAGTAGGGGTCAAATCATTTGTGCATCAACGACGCGTTTGGCTCGGTTTGTAATGCAGCTGCCTACTGAGCCGGCGGTACTGGGTTCGAATCCCAGCCAGGGCAAGTATTATGTGATGAACTCGAATATTTGTTCCTGGGTCATGGATGTTGTCTATGTATGTATTTATATATTATTTATATCGTCGTCTAGTACCCATAGTACAAGCTTTGCTTAGTTTGGGGCTAGGTCGATTTGTGTAAGATTGTCCCTTAATATTTATTTATTATTTATAAAAACCCCGAGACACTAATTTTAAACAATGTTCGCGAGGTCTACTGTTCGGAGAGCCACAGACTAGTATAATACCTCTTTATTTGTAAGATAAGTTACCCCATATCTCCACTTTTGAACAAAAAACCCAGTCGTCAAATAGACCATTAATGATCAAACCTGCTCACAAAATTTCACGAAAATCATTTGAAAAATGTGACCTGTACACGAGAGCAGCCGACAATCTGGATACGCAAACATCTGGAATTCGGACATACGAAAGGAAGGCCAAAAGCCAAGCTGAAACAGGCTCGCTACTCAATTACGCCAGAATATTATAGGCTACCTATGTTTTATCATCCGGAAGAAAAGACAAAACACTCGCACTCATAATTGTGTTTAAAAGTCCAGCATACACCCAATACTTTTCCGCTGAAAGAAAAATCGTCCCTCAAACACTCAACATAAATAAAGGTTGGTTACAAAACTTACAAGATTCAACTTTTGACCCATATCCTTTCAGCCTTTCACACACTAACACAATAAACAGCCAGCTAAAATATTGTGAAAAAACTTCAGCGCGCCGCTGAAATATGAAAATGCAACATAATCCGCCGTCGCCATAGACTGTATTGCGACCCTCAATACGTTAGTACGTAGCTTTCCACTGACGGGGGTGGTCGCGCGCTCCCGCCGCTCCATACTACGCGATATCCAATAATAATTAATATTTAACACTGTTTTGACAAAAGAACGGCCATTTTAAATAAAGTGTTTGAAATTCAAAATTGGAACGTCAACTTTTTTCTTGTTTCGCGGGTGTTCGAAACTTTTTTAATTGGGTGTTTTTTAGTGCAGTGATTGTGAAGTTTTTTTTAAGTGTTTTATTGTGTTGTGGATTGCTACGGTGTGATAAAACTTTAATAAGGTAGGTGTTAATTATAGTGTTGCGCGTTGATTTATTGGTCATAAATTAAGAATAAATTATGAAAAGAAAATTTGGCCGTGACCGCGTTTGAAAAGTTTTCCTTTATATGGTGTGATAATAAAATTGGGTTTTACTAAAGGGTAATAATATAAAGGCGGGTTGGCATCGCGTGTCGACATGAGAATTCTATGGCGGCTAATTAACATGCGATGCTATGCAGAAATGCTAACATGTTTAATGTGAAAAAATACACTAAATTGTTACTAGTAGCACAATAGTACCTACATTGTACTTGTGCGTCAAATATACGATTTCATGTGACTTACTATGTCACGACACGATCAACAGCTTCTTTGATAGCTTCTAGGTGCCATAATTTAATAATTTATTTAAACAAAGACATTTCATTCTATATTTAGCGTCAATAACGTACAGAAACAATTTAATATACCTGTACCGCCATAGGCTTCGTCAGAAGCTCTATTATAAGGTAGCTTTTAACGCAAAAGACGACTCTAACATTATTTTTAAATCTTATTTATGTGAGAAACTATTTTTTTTTCTTTGGAAACTTACATTTGAATGCTTAGTGCTGTTCGGGCGTGATTGTATTGTACCCGAGAGCAGCTCTCCCATTCAAATGAAAGATAATCATTTATCAACAAAAATAACCGAATTCTACGAGAAGAAATATTATTTCCTAAAATATAAAAAACGCCGAAATTGTCATAGACATGGATTCCTCAAGGAACTTGCCATCAAAGCTTCACCTTTTTTTAAAGATCTGATTTGAAATGTGTCAAGGCTGTTTAGCCCTCACTACCAGTAGTCAGCCTGTGAAATCGTGAGGAAAAAATATATGTATTTATTTCATAATAAATGACTAGCTGACCTGTGAGGGCTGTGAGCTGTAGACCTCGTGAGTATTTTTTTTAAATAACTGAAATTTGCCATTTTTTACGTTTTAAAACCTCACCCCCTCTCAGCCATTTAAAAAAAAACGAAAAACTTAATAGAATGAAAAATTTATTTAATTGTCGAACCTGCTCACAAAAGGAATCTGTCGAACAGCCGGACATTCGAATATTTGGAATATGGACATACGAAATAATTTTTGGCCAAGCTAAAACGGAGACGTTTCGCTCGCTCGGTCACTAAACTAAAAACTGTTTTAATTTTATTTACATGAATTTATATTACGATCATCAATAAGGAGAATTAGAATACGATAAAAATAATCATTCAATCAATTGACAACATCAAAAAATATACGTTTATATTACCACATTTTTATATATTCCAAAATATCCCAATGTGTGACTGAAAAATTCATTTGAAAAGAGCGAAGGCAACCAGTAATTAATGGTCACAGCGCAGAAGCTTACAGTCAGACCTACATATTATTCATCTGTGAGTCAGACTATGTATTCCTAAGGCGGATTTAGTATGGATGTTATACCACTGTTATTTTCGTGTGTGAGTGTCAAATTTTTTAAAAGTGTCGTCATTTAGATGACGCTGAATTCACATATTTTAATATTTTAAATCAAATAAAAGCTTTAGGTTCTGTGATAATAAATTATTAATATTATGAAATTAGGTTTTAAACTGAACACTATTAAAAATTTTGAAATGTTGTCAATGAATACGTAACTTTAAAAATACATTTATGTGATCCTTGCGCCTATTTTACAACATAAATTTAACCAGAGGATTTTTTCTTTATAGTTCTCGTTACGTGAATTCGGAATCTGATTATAAGTTATTTTTAAAATAAGTTATTTAATATAGTATATGTAAGACATGATACAATTACATTTTTAATTTTTGTCAACCATTCCGTAGAGACCAAAAGCAAAAATATATACTTACAGCCAAATGTTATTATAGAATCTTATATTATAAAGAAAAAGTACAATATAAGTAATATGCAGCTCTGGTAAACTTAATGTTCTCAATTACTTAAAACCTTATAGGCCGAAGTGAAATGGATTTTCGATAAGATTTATTGGCAGATATAATATAATTTGTTACCTAAGTGTTGTCGGAACGTCGTAAATTTATGTCTACGCCTGATCGAATTGCCCTGTTCTACAGACAAAAATATTGCTTTGTTGGCTTTGTTTTTTGGAAGAAAACATATAATAAATTGCTTTTTAATTATGTTTAACCACTAAAAATGTCTTTATTCATTATCCTATGTGTTCCACTGCTGGGCAAAGGCCTCCCCTCTTTACCGCCATCTTATTATCGGTTTGTATTTGCGGTTATTCAATGGAAAATTTTGCTGCCTACTGAGCCGACGGTCCTAAGTTCGAATCTCAGCAAGTGAAAATACTTGTGTGATGATCTAGAATATTCGTGCGTGAATTTCGATGTTTTCTATGTATTTATTTAAGTATGTTCACGATGATTTTTAATCGGTGATCAGGTACCAACTTTTCTAACTCAGTAATTGATGGCGGTCACGTTGAAGACGTAATTACATGAATACAAACTTTTATTTTTCTATGATAATTTTTATTTTGAAACCAATTTTGTCTTAAATTCCTTGTCACCGAACTAATCTGTATCGGTGTGCTTTAATAATTTAATGGGAATGTCAATATAACTTGTCATTGTCATTGTCATTACATAAACAAAGTCGTAGAAAATTTCGTAAAATTTCCCGCCAAAGCGATGACACTTGACGTAGGTATCGTACTTCAATAATTTATGTAGGAAGACCATGTATGTAGTGGTTATTAGTTTTCAGTATGTTTTAACTTTTAATTAATTTAACAGTGAGGTAATTGCGCGGGACCTCGCGTATTAAGTTTAATTTTAGCTAAATATTAATATTTTTCTACTCCTGATCACCGATTAAAAATAATCGTGTATAAGTACATATATCGTTGTCTAGTGCCAATAACACAAGCGGACTAGTAGTTAGAGTTTACTCTGAGATTAGATTGAATTGTGTGGATGACCTATATATATTTTTTATTTTATTTTGAAGATCATATTGTTTTTTTTTTCATCTGGGTGTTATACAAATAACTTAAACAGTAAAACCTACATAAAAATTATATCTCACAGTATTCAAAATTTTTAGACAGATATTTCAAATTATTATGTTCATTCAAAAGGTACAAATTGTTATTTAAAGCAGAAACATAATACATTATGTAACGTAACACTACATTAGGCAAATAAAGTTAACATTACGCATTATTTGCATTATTCAACCCATTCATTTAAAAACTTTCACAAAAGCTTTTAAAAGTGTGAACTCGGTTTTATCGTCCTTATTTATTTCATGTGTACCGGCGTTTAAAACGGTTACTGGAGTATTAATGAGCACTGAAATCAGATCTGTGAAAAGTTTTAATTGGTTTAGTTGGTAGCTAATTGTACGAGTTTTTTTAATTTATTACTTTTTATGTTTAGTTTGTTTGTGACTTAACATTTACGTACAGAAACACAACACACAACATAAAGAATGAATCTTTACGGTAGATGGCCCTACGATGCCGCCCTAAGGCATGTAGAAATGGAGTAACTGGTTGAAAAATTCGATGCTTTGGCTAGTGGCTTTGATAGCATAATACGGTAGTTGATGACAGCTCAAATCAGCTACTTTTTATTAAATGTGTAAAACGATCTGTTAGTATGAAGCTTCTATGATGATACAGGCATGTGACATCAGACATCACATCATAAAAATCAGTAGTCAAAACACGTCTTCGTTTTAGTTATTGTACAATTAAAAATAGTATAATGTCCAAAAGTTAGTGATAGTTACGCGTATTTTAAAAGATTTTATTTAACTTGCAATGTATGTATCTAAGTATATTTGTTCGGGTAAAATCTTGTAACTCAATTTTGAAGCAGATATCGTCAACCGATTGAGCTGAAATTTTGCATACTTACTTAACTTTGATGACAATACAATAATATGGTACCAAGGGGCTGATCTGATGATGGAGCCGGAAGGTGGCCATAGGAACTCTATAATAGAAAAAGCAATCCTACCGAGCTTGGGCTCTTTAGAATCGTCTCAGTGAGCATGATAATGTCATTTTTGACAGAAACTTATTTAAATGTGTGTTTAGTGGTTTCAATGCCACAATTTATATTCACTATAGTCAAACGCCGTATTGTAATATATATATATTTTTATGTGTAAGTAAAGCCTGACCAGAAATATATGAGGATTGTCAAGAGCGCGCTATTTATAAGATTTATATGGCAACAATTTTGCAACCAATCGCAACCCACTATAATGACATTAGTTTAAATACCATTCATCATCTCATCATTTAATGGAATGCACTCTTTTCCTAACTGTTTTTCGTGTAGTAAACGCGTGTACACTTTATTTATAATCTTACGTTCACAACTGTGAATGTTTTTCGGCATTTTCTTTGAACAATTTTAAATATTTTTCTACTACTATTTTTTTAAAAATGGCAACCGGTCACAGTTAAGCGACCATTACTGCCAATGTCTCGTTGCCAATCGCACTAGGCGACTAGATAGAGGATTGATACCACGTTGTACGGTGAGTTGAAAAAATCGTGCTTTTTGTAAAGTGATAGCGATTTACAAAAAACCACGCGGACTATCGGGCCTTGACCCAGGAAGGGCTATGAACGCTTCAAGTTGAATTCTTCATTAGCTATTCAATCATACGTTAGATCACTGCACAATACGCTATCAATACTACACATTGAACAACAAAAATGAATAAATAATGAACAACGCAACTTAAACGCATGCGGCCATCTTGAGACACGAGCCATCACCACGAATGACATTGACATTGTTGACAAACCATCATAAAATCATCATTGCCAGTGTAAGAAATTAGTTCCAGTGAAATTCCGCAATATGGCGCATCCTCATATATTTCTGGTCAGGCTTTAAGTTTATGTAAGTATATCTATTTATGTATGTTTATATTTACCCATATGCATACTTATTTTCTGTTAGTATCTAATTGACAACATTTCATATTTTTAAGACTATCATTTTATTACTTTTCTGAATTCTGCTTAAAAAGATGAAGTAATCTCTGTTTTTATTTATTTTCTGAGATGATTATTTATTTTATTATTAATTTATAAAAACATACTAATTTTAACATGTGGCAACAACAAAACCAGAACTTAATGGAACGGTTACTTTAGCCGGCTTTCTTATAAAAAAAAAACTTAATAAAACTCGGTATGCATCTGTCAACGTCAAATTAAAAATATAATTTTTTTTCGCTCTGGTTTAGACAACAACCCTATTCAGACCGTATTGTCTTAGATTGCAGTTATTTTATGTATTTTCTTATATTTCTTTAAATACAGAAGAATAAATTCAAAGATTTTTGTTTAAGGTACACGACATAAAGCCCTGTCGATCTCTATATTAATTTCCACCTGTTATAAATATGAAATCTTTTCAAATGTGTGCTCCCTTCGCCTTCTGCTGCACCTACTCTGTGTTAAGCTAAATGTTTCATCAATTTCACTACCCAAAGGTTGTCTGGAAGAGATCGCTCTTTAGCGATAAGACCTTCTGTTGTCTACCGTTATTTATAAATTGTATTGGTCTTGTTGCCTTTTGTAAACTTTTATTGGTGTGCAATAAAGTATTGTTGTATTGTATTGTATTGTTTCTATGTAATTATTTAGGCTGCATCTTAATGAAACAAAAGAAGTGCATGTCAAGCTGAGAAATACGATGGGTCAATTTTCCACATCCCCGATGGAGTGGACAGGCAGCCTATGAGTCAAATGTACCCCCCTTTCCCCCTAAAAATTGAAATCGAGCCCAGTACCCTTACCACGAGTTTACAGACCGTACTCGCTAGCGACTGGTTGAATGATTTGTGTGACAAAGTAACCATTAGGGGCGCTGTAGTATTCTCCACTCAGATCGTTTACGCTGTCGCTAGCGAATACGGTCACGCTAACTCATGATAAGAGTTCTGTGCTTTAGGATTACGGACCAAGCTCAATATTGTTGAGCTCGAGCTTTGATATTTGTACCTTTTATGTTTTTTATTTACTAGACTTCATATGTGTCCTCATCATATCAGCCTATAGACGTCCACTGCTGTACAAAGGCCTCCCCCAAAGTTCTCCACAACGATCGATCTTGCGCCGCCCTCATCCAATTTTTACCCGCGATCTTAACCAGGTCGTCGGTCCACCTTGTTGGAGGCCTTCCAACGCTGCGATGTATGTGTCCTACTGCTGGGCAAATGCCTTCCCTCTTTTCCGTCAGTCGTTTAGGGTAAGTGCGCGCTCCTGTCATGGTCCTGGAAAAGTCATTATTACTTGAAAATCGATTACTTGGTACATTTCTTTTTAAAAGGAAAATAATAACTTTTTCCTCAAAGTTCAAACTACAAAGGGTTTAAAAAACTTATAAAAAGAAGAGAAAATGTACAAATATGTTTAGTGAAATCACATTTTATGCGTCTAAGTAAATCGTCGCTAAGTAATTATACGTTTTTTGTACTTTCAAAGGTCATAGCCATCTGGGATGTCTGGCCGGATAAACATATATATGATCCCAGTGTTTAGCAAATAAATTTTTATACCTTATGCCATGAAATAAAACGCTACCGAAGGTTCACTCGTGGTTCACTCTTTTGATCTTCGAAAAAGCCGCCTAAGATTATTATTTTATAGGTTGTTTGTGACGTTTTGGTTGTTTGCGATGGAATTGATCGTGGGGGTTGACGACGCAACCGACCGAGACGTGCGCACCGCTACGATAGGCTACAAACGCGCGCGTTACCTTGTTCCTTGTTCTTGTCCTTGATGCAAAAGCCCTCTAAGTATCTTCAAAACGACCAGTTCGTTCTCCTTTTACATTTAAAAGTTTGGAGTGAAAAGGAATAATACATTAAGTATTCATTGGACCCTTTTATGAATATGTCTTTGAGATTTAAGTTTTTCGACAACGATAATTAATATAAATTAATTTGCTATGTAGGTATTTTTACGACCTAAATAAATTCTCATACCATTTGGATAAGTAAGGTTATTTCGTTACAAGCATTGACATTTCAACGGTTCCTAAATAATAGGGTCTCGTTGGACAACTTTATAAGGCACCCTAAAAGTATTCTAAAGTACGTCTAAAATAAATAAACACAGCATATTTCTTCAACTGACGAATATTCCAGCTCTGATAATCAAACGGTCGAAGAACTTTCAAAACACTACGCAAAATACATGAAAAAAGTTGGGTAATTCCACCGAAACTGATTCCGCCTGCAGCCGATCGCCGAACTAATGGCCGCATCGCGTGATTCAAATTTTGGTTTTCAATTCGAACTTATTCCGCAGGCATTCAAGTTTTCACGTGTTTTGATATTGATTTACGGAAATGCTCAGTCGTTAATATCCTAACATTCGCACGATATATAATTTTTTTGTTCAAACCTTCGCAACGCCAGAAATTTTCTGATACGGACTTTTTTTGTCGATATAAGATTATCGAACACAATAATGTAACAAAGTTGCCGCGCCGGTGTACGGGCAGCAGTCCCTGATGAAGGGACGAGTGCGAGTTCGAAACATGTCGGGCCGTTCCTGACAATTTCAGGTGAGTGTAAACCGCTTAATTAATACCATTAACAATTTTGTCGAAATGGGCATATTGGGCATTCATACTATTTCTTAGAAGTCAGAGATTTCCACCAAATAGCTCAAAACGCGACAATAATCGACAGGTAATTCTTCAAGAAATTGCCCAAAACCGGGAACAATGGAAGAAGAGTGGCGAGGCCTTTGCCCAGCAGTGGGACATCATGGGCTCACAATAATAATAATAATAATAATTCTTCAAAAATATGTCACAGTCTGTAGGAGTTTGGCGGTTGTAACACGAACCCGTAATCTTAAAATATGTAAATATATATCGGACAACCGTAGCCTGCGCGTTGTGAAGTATGAATTTTCATATAAGATGTTACACTACACGCGTACGTCAAGATGAGAAATTAAACATAGGTAGGGAAAACGAGCTGTCGTTTTGAAGAACCTTAAGAGGGCTTTTGCACCAAGTTTCGCCTTCCGCCTTTGTCGGGGGCGAAAGGCGCGTGTTTGTCAGCCAGTCGTAGCGGTGCGCACGTCTCAGTCAGTTACGTCGCCACGCCCCACGATCTGCATTATAAACTGCCATTACAATACACTTTTGAGGCGATTTTTGCGAAGTATAAAAAAGAAAACCTTGTGTATTTTATTTTATGAAAAGAGGTACAAAAATGTATACCTACTCGTATCCAAGACCGCAACTACCATAAAGGTTCACGGGTTTAATTTATAGAGGCAATTGTACACGCAATCTTGGGGTATTATTGTTATAATGTTCCGAGTATATTTATTTAATACGCACTGGGACTGGGATCTTATGTTTACCTACTCGACTAGACATTTTAGAATTTGTAGATGGCTACATCACCTTTGAGAACAAAAACGTAATATATACGATAACATACTAGGAGGCGCCCGCAACTTCGTCCACGTATTTATTTTCTTTACCGTAGACGGGTAAAAAGTATCCTATAACCATCTCTGGATGTCCAGCTATCCCTGTACCAGAATTGGTTAAAATTTGTCCAGCCGTTTCGGCGTGATGAGAGGACAATGGAAATTATGGCCAAAAGATGGCGCCAGACCGGCATGGCGCCGCGCGCCCATACAAAAGAAGTCACGATCCTGCATCACGCTATTAAGATTTTTCCTGAAATCATAACGCCTATCTAAAAATCTAGAATTTGATAGTGGTATACTTGAAGCTTATTAACTTATTATCCTTTTAAACGAACTTCATAACAGCATGTTCAATTACTGAAGTGGACAATGAGAGAGCTAAATTATATAGAGAGGGGATTGTAAATTTGAATTTTATGTACAGTAACTGTGTGTCTGTCTGTGGTATCGTAGCTCTAAAATGAGACGATTTGAACTGAGTTCCGTTTGTCAGACAGTTTCTTTGTCATGGCTAAGAATGCTTGATAAGACTAATATCGCTATTTTGGAATTTGCATTTTAATAAGTAATTTTGACATTATTGTCAAGTTCTTTTTCTTACATGTTGCATGGGTTGTCTACCATTTATACCTACTTTTGTTGTTATTTATCACTAATTTACTCAAGTTAACTGGAAGAGATGCCTTAAAGGGATAAGTTCAGTTTTGTACATACTATTTTCTAAAAAATCTATTTCATGTTCAGTAGCAGAAAAAAATCTATCATATTGAAATATCGTCGAGTCGAATCGGATCCAAGGATAGGATCCGAATGAATATTGCCAATAGTGTAATAAGTAACTTGTATGTAGTGTAAGTGTGTAACGAATAAAGAAATATGTATTTTATTAATGTAGTTTCAAATATTAACTGAACGGCAGATTAGTAAAAAAAAGTACGAATGTTAAGAACGTTATTTAAGTAACAATTTAGATAGAAAATAGATGTTTTTTTGGTCGAAAAAGAAATCCCGGTTCAGTAGTTTTTTATAGCTCCGTTTGTAATTGTATAAGTTAGGCAACTTTCATACAAAATACACCAATATGATAGATTTTTTCCGCGACTGTACCTGTAGACTTCTACACTCACTTATTTTTTTATCCTTAATTTTGTAGTATCCGTTGGTGTTCGAATCGATACCTTAACAAAATAAAACAAAAAGCAAAAATCTGTGCAATTAAATTTCTAATTCCCATAAACTTGGACAGGCTAATTGTATACCGAAACGTCATAAGAGTATCTATGGTTCTAAGCACATATGCCGTTTTCCGTTCAGCTAAAAAGAGGCCCATAAAAGAGGCCTAACCGCGAGGGAGGATTGAAACTATGACTATCCAATCTCTATTTATTGGTTCCCGGTTTTATTTTCATACTAAACGAGTAAAGTTGTTTTTACCGAGTTTGGAAACGGTGTAGGAAGGCTTTTTTCATCTAATTGACTACGCCTTTCCGTTGTAGTTTTTCATTGGATAGCTTCGTATCAAAGTTTCAAGTTTACGTTCTTATTACAAGCTTTTACTTAACTTGCATTGTATATATGTATGTATGTATGTAAGTATGTTTGTTCGGGTGGAATCTTGCAACTCAATTTTGAAGCAGATATCGTCAACCGATTGAGCTGAAATTTTGCATACTTACTTAGCTTTGATGACAATACAATAATATTGGTACCATGGGGCTGATCTGATGATGGAGCCGGAAGGTGGCCATAGGAACTCTACAATAGAAAAAGCAATCCTACCGAGTTTGACCTTTTTAGAATCGTCTCAGTGAGCATTTGATGGATATTCAATGAAAAGTACAGTCGGCAATGAAAGCTTGTCACCACAGACAACACTAAAATGATTTTTTTGACAGAAACTTATTTTACCTTGAATACACAATTTTAGAATACAATACAATACAACAATATTTTATTGCTCACCAATAAAAGTTTACAAAAGCGGGTCTTATCGCTAAAGAGCCTTAAAAGGACTTAGCTTTAAAATTAGGAAAGCTGGCACTGATATACTTAACTTGACTAATAGATTATTTTTCCTCGAATCTTTCATTCGTAAACTATTTGAGATTGTTATCTTATCTACCAAACCTTACCTAATCAATAGGATGATATCTGCAAGAATTATGAAGAAGGTACGAACAGAGGATTAACAATTCTGCGAAATGTTTTTTTGGCATTCGAAATAATGAGTTTCTAGGAAACAAATATTTACCATACTAGAACAATATTCCTGGTACTAGTATAGAAAATGAAAACTTGTATAACCTTATATGTGTTTGCATAACCTTATTTTTTTGCTGTAGTTGGGTAACTATTGTACCGGCTTTCAGTTGATACGATGCCAACGGAGCCTGCTTCACTGTACTGTAGAATCAGCAATTTCATGGTCAAGAGATATGTATGTACATATGAGCAACATGATGCCTAATTCTAATATATTTCCTTAGGAAACCGTTGTTAAGATAATAACTGATTGACGGTCGGACAAACAGATATATTAATATTAATAATCTGATATGGGTTTCGTTTCATCCTTCACACGAAACACGTGTACTCATACAGACGTGCGAAACTGGAGGTATTAGACGATCACTAAAGGATGAACATTTTGTGTGTATATTTTGCCGTTGAGAGCTTAACCGCTTTTGAGGCAGTTATTTTATTTTATACTCTCGCGGTTTGTACACAAATTAACACAAATTATAATATTATCTAATGTTCCGGTATAATTTCATACGCCACCGCGATCTCAGATGTACAGTCTGAATGAAAAGTAACTGTCGATTTTAGTATGCAGTTTGATATGAGCCGTGAGTAGTAAAATTAACAGCGATTCTTCGCTGAACTGAATATTCAAAATGCATTCCAGATTTGCTTTGATTAGTCATCAATTTGTCCAAGTACATTTGGAAATTTAGTGAATGGACAGCAGCGAAGGACATAAGTGAATTTAGGGGTGAAAAGGCAGAATTTACGAAAAGTAACAAAATGGGGGCTAATTAGGGTTCCGTACCCGAAGGGTAAAAACGGGACCCTATTACTGAGACTTCGCTGTCCGTCCGTCCGTACGTCCGTCTGTCACCAAGCTGTATCTCAAGAACGGTGATAGCTAGACAGTTGAAATTTTCACAGATGATGTATTTCTATTGCCGCTATAACAACAAATACTAAAAATAAAATAAATATTTAAGGGGGGCTTCCATACAACAAAGTTGTTATACATTATAGTACGGAACCCTTCATGCGCGAGTCGGACTCGCACTTGTCCAATTTTTATTTTTAAATATACGGCTTTCATAGCTTTTGAATTTGGAAACACATTCTGAAATGAAGTTCGGAAAAGATTCATCGAAAATTGGAGACACTAGGAGGCTGAGAGATGTCAGCTACGTTCCTTTCTCAAGATGGTCTCAGTACATCTTCGCCTCTAAATACGTTTCACTTGAAGTTATCACACAAAATTCCAGCTTTTATGTCAAACAGTATACATTTCGTTTTTTCCGCTACCCAAAGGTTGTCTGGAAGAGATCGCTCTTTAGCGATAAGACCGCTTATTGTCTACCATTGTTTAATTTAAGATTTCTCATGTAATATTTTTCTTGTTGGTGTGCAATAAAGTATTGTTGTATTGTATTGTATTTCGTCCGAAACTTTAACGTGAAAATCAACCCTATGATTAAATTATTAATAATCCTTCGGGAGTTAACAATATCTAAGAGCCCTAACTTCCGAGCATATAATATTAGCTCCCAATTTGCAAGCCGGATGTACAGTCAGCAGCACAAGTAGTTAAGCGTAATGACACGCTCACAATGATCTGTACAATCCTTATTCTATTACAGTTAGATTTATTTTTAAACGCACATTTGACCATTTGTAGTGATGTACCAAAGACATATTGTATGCCGAATGTAACGATTATGAATAGTTGCTCGAATTGATTTTGCCGACAATTTTTTTCTCTAATCTGCTTATATTTTTGTTTATTTTGTCTAAATCAATATTTTTTTGAGCTACAAGCCGTCGGACTGAGCAGGATTCACAGTCATGTGTCAAATATTTGTTTAAAAAAAATCCTACAATACACCATGAATCGTCTGCAATAGACGCAAGGGCTTATATACTCTAGATAATAGAGTTCATGCGCATACAAAGGCCAAATTCTCAAAATGATATGTTTGAGAATTTGGCCTTTGTAACTGTACTTCTGCTGCGTACTGTACTAGGGACAAATCTTATACATCTCCTTTAGGTACCTCTACTTACGATTTAAATGGATAAAATGAACCATCTTTCATACATTAACATAAGGTAAATTAAATTGGGTACCTTTGTTTTACACCCAAAAGTATGGGGCTCTGAAGTTTAATAATCAAGTTGAATTTCTAAATTTAATGTAAGTTTATGTCCAGTGGGAGGTCTCTTTCATCCCTTTTCTTTGGGAGGAGTTTCCAAAAACCCGTTCGTACGAGGATGAAAATTTGTATGAAATAACATAGAAACATTATAGTTACAACAAACATATTATAGTTTTTGTAACGAGATATAGAAATATACTATTATAAAAAATATATATATTTTTTATAATACTCTGTAAATAGAATATATTTAAACAAAACTAAAACGATTCAGATTTACTTAAAGTGAGAGGGTCACTGAATTTGCGTATTTATTTTTCTTATCTTACAATTAAATGAATGTATGCATGAAATGATACGCAAATAAGTATAACGTCTTAGCACAAATTAACTGGCACGATATTATATCGCGGATTAGTAAAGCGATATAATTATTTTAATTATGTATCATCACGACTAAATAGCTGGGCCAATTTTAATCATTTTGGTGCGCGGGTAGTTAGGCATTCCACAGATGGTTGAACAAAAAGAAAACAATTTTTTTTTCAGCGCGGACGACATTTGCGTTAGTTACGCGATACTTTTTCAATTGGTATATCTCTAGGCAACAAAAGAAACTTTTTTGAAGTTTGTTAATAATAAGTTCTATCTTCTAAAAGGAATAATCAAGCTGCTCCTAAAAGCACGCCCAAACTTATAGGCAACTTCTGTCGATGACCAAAGCGAGAGTTGTCGAAGTTTCAAAGTGAATTTCATGGTGAATTCCAAGTCGATATAAATTTACATTTCTTTATAGATCAATCATTGTTACAGGGGCGGGTGATAAGATAAATAACATCCTGGTGAAAAAGTCACAGCGATCGGCCGTCGAAAAATATCACTGCTATTTGTCACACTGGCTACATTTCTTCATGCCTTATTGGTGGCATTTCGCTTCGACGTAAACTTCGATGTAGATATCTCGTTTGTACGCAGTGTAGTTTGCTTATTTTCTTCGAATAGTTATTCCTTGAATTGCTCAAAGAGGTTAACTGGACGAGATCCCTAATAGGGATAAGTTCGCTTTTGTACATGTTTTTTTTATGAATGTCTTTATAACCAGTTGTTGTGTACAATAAAGTGTTCACATACATACATAGGTTTATACCTATGGATTTCGCTAGCAGTCGTTACTGATTTATTATTTATCTGGTCTGGTTCTCTTCACTAGTGACTTGTCACGATTCCTTATTTAATAAAGCAACAGACGTAGACACAGTAATATTTTACAGTGATTTTTTGAAACAGGAGCGACAGTCACGTCGATTGAAATGTAACGTTTTTCCCCTCTCTAATTGTCAAATCAAGTGAGTTTTTATTTAGGTATTATAGACCTTAATTCGATTGTCATAAAGCACAATATTATTTGATCCGTGTATATTTTCCTGGTTCTTTTAGAGTTGTCATTTGTACGTTTGAAGTGAAAAGAATCTCTCTAAATTTATTCGACTGTTAGTAAATTTTGTTTGTTTTAGAATTCCATTCTATCCAATGTGGACAATTGGGACAAAGAAATCCTTTGAAAATAAATGAGGCCGGTTATGTTGATCGAAAATATTTATGATATGATGATAACATCCATGACCCAGGAACAAATGAAGAGTTTTTCACACAAATATTTGCCCTGGTCGGGATTCGAACCCAAAACACAAACTGCGCTAACGTAGTCGTCAAGTAGGTAATATGCCAAACGACCATTATGACTTAAGATTTTATGCAACTCAATGTGGATCCATGATGTGGGCCTATGATAGGTAAGACAAAGCATCTGTCACTCACACTCGCATCTTGTCATAACGTGACGGATGCTTTGTCACTTATTTATCGCATGATAAAAGCATCATAAGCCCCCAGTAATCCCAGTATGGCATGCATGAGAGGCATAAATACTCTGTGACATTAAATAAATTTATTGTATCATATTGCATGTCAAGACGCCCAGAGACTTTATACATGCACTTTATACATGCGAGCACTTTATACGTGCACCAATGGATTTAGTTATACTATAAATATAATTGATTGTTAGTATGATTTACGACAAAACTACTTACTGTGGAGTTTCTTTCGGCTTTCTTCTCAACAGCGGACTCTGATGGGAAATGCCGGTAGATTTGCAATCTGACTTATTAAAGTGCTCTTCTACCGTGCTACCTTTATGTATGGAGCTCCATAGCAAAAGGTCGCCTTTTACCTTAGCACGGCAACCTTGTGGTCTACTTACTGAATTCACTGACTTACTGATTTGAATTATTATCATTTTACTTCATTTTATTTCATTTCATTTCATACGATGGCAGTATATTGAAGGCATACTGCCGGTTCTCGGGTTAATTATCATTACAATGAACGGACCAAGAAGCAAGGTGGCCTTAATTATATTAGGATCGAGAGGCGACGTGGTCAGCATGCAGAATGGCCAATCGATTCGGGCCGTTTAGTGGCGTTCAGATTTTATATTGACAAAAAAAAAGAAATACTCCGATGAACTAAACCCCCTTTTTTAGTATTTTAAAACACATCTTGAGAATCTATTTTTATTCTCTCAAATATTCTCAATAGTCACACAAGGGACTTTTCAAAAACTTTATAACTCACCATTGCCATTACGCATAAGTCGATAAGTTAATTTCTTGAAGCCATACACATTTTGCACTTTGAAAACGCCGCGCGTTGTTATCCGCTAATCGTACGGGAACTCTACATTTTTTCGGGATAAAAAGTAGCCTCTTTGTTATTACAGAGTGTCAGCTACGTTCATAACAAAAGTTTATCAAAATTGGTCTAGCCGTTTGAGCCTGAAGAGGTAACAAACACATAAACACACAACATCACCTCCTCCCCTTCAGATAATTCCTCTCTTAGGGAGGGAGGAGTTAAGGTTTGTGAACCTACACCTTTTCGCCTCGCCAGCAAACCTAAGCAAGTGTATGCTGAGGTTGCTGACTAAACCATATATTTAGTATATAAGATAGTAATTAATTAGATTTAAGGTATTACTGTTTTGAATTAAGAACCTAAGTAGCCGTAACTCTGTCAGTTTAAATAAATTGTTTTTAAACAAAAGTCTCTGACCAATTACTTATTTGGCAAACATTCGCCTTAAAATATTTATTAGTGTGATAAATAGACATAGTCAATTACAGGATACCTCAATGAATAACACGCATTTTTTTACAATCTTTTTTTACAATTTCACTTCAGCACATGTAAGTTTAACAACAAATAAGTACCAAATACACTGATTTATGAATTTGAAACATTGTAGAGATAACCTTAATTTAAGCTTGATTTATGATATTTCAAAAAGTATTTTTCCGAAATAAATGCTTTGATGTCAGCGATGAAACAAGGGTCAACCGTAAAGTTATGTTATGTCTACTTTGAAAAAATAATTAAAATATATTCATATGAAAATATTTCGATTTTGTATAGTATAAAGTTGTATTTTCCGGTTCGTCCGCCTTCTGGTGGACTGGATTTCTACATATTTTAAGGATCATGTAGCCAGTACCCACAAGAAATAAGGCCGCTTATTTAAGTATATTAGAAGGGCATATCGCTAAAAGTAAATATAGTGACGAGATCTCGGAGAGAAAGGCAGTATCAAACGTTGTATTGAGGTCCTATTTTATGCATGTCGTCGGAGCTGCATATACTAAATTGGAAAGACAATTTTTTTTTTTTTTTAAGTTAGGTATACACTAGACTAGGTGCCCGCAATTTCGTCCGTGAAAACCTTTTTCATTGCTGTAGTCGGATAAAAAGTATCCTACAACCATTTTATGATGCCCAGCTATAGGGTACCAAAATTGGTTAAAATCCGTCCAGGGCGTTATGAACGGACAAATAATTTTATACCCAAAATGGCGCTGTAAGACTGACGCAGCACGCTTATACCTGCTTTTTTGATTTGGACTTCCAAACTTGAAAGATGCACCAGAAACAGACTGCATTATAGACGCATTTTGGTTGTGGTTTCAGTTTGGATGCAGTTCTACCGACTGCACAGCTGCATGCTCGTTGCACAGTTTTAATGCAGCTGGTGCAACAGTGTAGCTTACCCAAGTAGCAAAACAAGCTGCAAATGCGCTTATACAACCCTTACACTGCAAAAAGCTGAAAATAGGCTGTCCAAGCGCTTCTACAGCTTGTTTGACTATCGGCTTCTTACTCAGCTGTACTGCCACGGAGTGTATTTATGTGCGGTCCAAAACCAAGGTGGACCTAATTATATTAGGATCGCAGGGCGACGTGGGCAGCGTACAAATTAGTGGATCGATGGACCGGGCCTCGGGTTGTGGAGATCAGATTTCGTGCTTGAATTGACTTCCGAACTTAACACCGGATTTAATGGGAATGTAGGTAGGTAGTACTGCGAATTAGCCCTTAAAGCTCCTTATCCGTTCAAAAATGCTGATTGGTTTATTAATTTTTCTCTATGACCAAACATGTTTCTGAACATATTTTCAATGTTAGGTACAACTGAGAACAGGGGCATTGCGATTTATTGGTTTATTAAAAGTCAGGGAGGCTCGAATAATGATACGCGATATAATCCGTTTAAATTGTTTTATTAATGTTAAACCCCAGGCTAAGTGGACAGATGACCTCGTTAGGATAGCAGGGAGTCGATGGATGCGGTCTGTACAGGATAGCATATTGTGGCTAGTTATGGGGGAGGCCTATGTTCAGCAGTGAACGTCTGTGGCTGATAGGTCTGATAGATCTCACGGCAGTGCGCCCGCCAAGTCGAACAAACGTGTGCGCTGGCCACGCCGTACCATCATTTTCTCGATCGCCATCGTCTATCTCGCCATTCAGAACATTGTCGAACCCCCTGTATTTCGTTGTGGACAAAGGCAGAAGCCTGAATTCTCAGTATTTTCTTTTTAAATCGTCTGCCTCAGTCAGGCAGGAGAAATAGCTAGACAAACAAAAATGACTGAACGGTTTTGACGGTAATTTGTATTCTGAGGAAGTGTTTTAAGCAAGAACAAAAGATCGCCCGTTTTGGCATCAGCTGTCGTATTTAGAATCAATGGCCTCAATATTGAGTTAGACAAGAAGTGTAAGAAAAATGGGAATGTAGGAAAAGCTGGAAATTACTCCACCAACAAGAGCGGTATTTGGAAACTACTGATCCTATTTCCACGAAACATAGCTAAGAACCAACTCAACGAATAAGTCTTTCGATACAAAAACGAATTGAAATTGGTCTATCCGTTTGGGAGCTATATAGCCACACACAGACACACAGATACTTTTTTAATCGAAAGACTTGTCCGCCGAGATAGTTTTTAGTTATGTTTGATGGAAATAGGACCACTAGTTCCCAAGATATTCAGCTTTAATTGGAACAAGTGACAAGATCTCAAAGAATTTCAAAATAGTTATGCTCAGTTTTAGTAGTATTTTCTACATCACATGTTGGATGAAGGTCTCATCATAGCCAGCTACTTGTGTTGAGGTGTTTTAAATTATTAATTTACAGTACAATTAAATAAGTACCTATAATATTAGATAAAAAAAACTGCACATTGCGCTATAGTTTAATGTTTTATTTACGACCGCTATCTTAATACTTTTTTTACCAGTCATAAAGTTTGACATGTACATAAAACATAAAAAATGTTACACGCATCGCTGCCTCAAATCACAGCCTAAAATGTACGTATGTAAACACTTTATTGTGCATAAAAAGGGTATGGTGCCAACTTTAAGGTTAAAGTTGCCTGTCCACTGAAACGGAGCGGACAAAATGAACGTCTTTGCGAAGCCCGAAAGAAGAGATTTTTTTTTGTCCGACAACCTCACACACGATTTGTGTGAGATCTTGTCCCAAATTAAGCTCAAAAAGGCTTGTGTTATCGGTGCTAAACGATGATATATTCATGGTGGCCCATTTAGATAGGTCTGTATGGGAAAGTCTGAAACTATAAGACATACGAAGATCTGTTCTTAGGAACCATGTCATAGATTTTAATAACAAGAAAAACTGCATTCATACATTTAAAAAAAACCTGTACTCAGCCCAAGAATCGAACCCGGACGTTTTGAAAAATAAAACTAACATTATTTCTACCTAGATATCAATTGCGTAGGTCTTATATGAATGAATAAAATGCATAGATTCCGTGTTTTTTTTTTTAAATGTATGAATGCAATTTTTCTTGTTATTAAAATCGATGACATGGTTCCTAAGAACAGATCTTCGTATGTCTTATAGTTTCAGACTTTCCCATACAGACCGATCTAAATTGGCCAAATTGGCTAAATTCTACATAGAACATGTGTTGGGTCATGGCCCAAGCACAAAATATTTGAGTTCATCATACAAAAATTTGCCCTGGCCGGGATTCGAACCCGGGACCGCGGGCTCTGTAGACAGGTGCAATACGAACCGTGCCAGCCGCGTCAATAACGATATCCATTAGAGTTTCTGACGCTATCGATGCTTCACTGATGAATCAGTATTGAAATGTTCACGAGACAAAATAATACAGACTAAAACATATGATAATATTAAAATTTGAAAAACATTTGGACGAGGGCTCTAGGCACAAAAACTGTGCCAACAGCGTCGTCAAATCAAATCTGAGCTGCTTAATCCACTTGACACATCGCTCCGCTTCTGAAGAGCAGACTAACATCCCTTTTTTCGCCGGAGTTAAAAATAACAACGTTCGATTACAGACTTTTCAAGAACCTCATTATTTCCTGAGATGCCCGCAATTGTCATGGGAGAGTCTTTGTCCTCGAAAATCTTGGCATAATATGGACACAAACCCGGACAAGCAGCGCCCTCTAGGGAACACCCGGCCGTAAGCCTTTACATCTGTAATACACAGACATAGTGCCCTTACCATGAGTTAAAAGGATTTATTCCATTAAAAAAAAAAAGTATTATCCATACTAATCCATACTAATATTATAAATGCGAAAGTGTGTCTGTCTGTCCTCTTCACGCTTAAACCACTGAATCGATTTTGATGAAATTTGGCATGGAGATAGTTCAAGATCCGAGGAAGGGCATAGGATAGTTTTCATCCTGGAAATTATCCCTAAAAAGATTGAAAAGTGAGTAAGTAATTCATGATGACATTGATGACCCTGTAGAAAATGTAATTATTAGACCAAACGCACAATTGCTCTTACATTTGCTTAGGCGCTTTTAATAATCCCTTTTATTAATTAAGGTGATTAGGTGGATATCTATCGTGTTGTACGAGGTTGCTTAATTCCTTACTTCCAAGTTCCACGCGGACGTAGTCGCGGACAAAATTTCAACCAAAGAGTTCAAGATAGTCAGTTATTTCATTTTTTAATTGCGTGGAGTCGAAAATAAGTTGAAAAAATCAGTTTTGCGCATTTTGGCAATTATGAGTAGTTTTTGAAACAAACATTATCGATGAAAAATGCAAACTATAGGTTTCAATAAATTGCAATAAATTGTTCTAATTAGCAAAATTGATAGTATGTTAAGAAATATGTGTGATCGTAGGGAAACATGTCTAAAACAATCAGCATTTTCGAACGGATAAGAAGCCTTAACGTTCTCGAGTGGAGACCACGTACCGGCGAGCGCAGAGTAAGACAGCCACCCGTAAGGTGCTCGGACGACTTGGTCATGGTTGCGGGGACTGGATGCGGGTCGCTTCTATACTCAATTCTATTGAGGAGGCCTATTTGAAATTATGAGTTTCTTAAGACTGTATAGTATAGGTAGTAAACTAAATGTCCACTGTCGCAAAACACTGAGAAGTTAGTTAGTTAGTTCTTAAAATAGGACCAGTCTAGACGGTTACTTAACGCAAGGCTATTATTTGTTCTAAAACTATACAGAGGAGTCACTTCTGTTTTAGATTTTTTGTTTTGCTGGGTCTCCTTTACAGTAGGCTTAATGCGAAACTGGATATGTATCCGCTTAGCTACGCGAAATGTAAGAAAACACTCCAGGAATAACTACAAAATATGTCATACAAAGATACAGAGAAGTTACTGATTATTTTAAGTTGATTTTTATGTATTCGTTCATATTTAATACTATGTTGTATAATGTGTAAATAAGTTAGTCCTTTAATTTCATTTCATGGTGACTGTACCTAATATAGGTAATGGTAACTTTACGTAAAAGCTTGTATCGGACATGCTATTCAAGTAAGCGAGAGGCCATTAAAGTTCCGTAACTTAACAATGCCAAGTTGGGTAAATGTTTGCGCTTAATTACAAAGTATTAGGCAGACAAAGTCGGCTAACTTAAAATTTTGACGGTCTACCTATTTAGGAAGAGCGATGTAATGACGGCAAGGAAACTCAAAGAGCTATAGAAAATAATACATAATCACACTAGTATTACTAGGTAAGGTTGTCTGGAAGAGATCGCTCTTTAGCAATAAGACCGCCTATTGTCTACCATTGTTTAATTTTTTGTCTAATTTTGGTAATTAAATGACCTCTCTCAAAGCCTGAGATACAGGATTTTCCTAGTTCAGGCACAAGAATTAAGTGTGTTCTGTGTAGATGTAAGACTTTTTATGCAAATTGTTATTCTTATGATATTATTAATAAAGATTTATTATTTATTATTATTTATTATTGTTTAATTTTACTAAGATTTCTCATGTAATATTTATCTTGTTGGTGTGCAATAAAGTATTGTTGTATTGTATTGTATCCATACTAATATTATAAATGCGAAAGTGTGTCTGTCTGTCTGTTACCTCTTCACGCTTAAACCGCTGAATCGATTTTGATGAAATTTGGCATATAGATATTTTAATATCCGAGGAAGGACATAGGGTAGTTTTCATCCTGGAAATTATACCTAAAAAGATTGAAAAGTGAGTGAACATTTCTGTTGGGGTGCGTTGACCCTGTAGGAAATGTAATTATTAGGCCAAAAGCACATCGCTGGGGTGACAGTGTGGAGGCGGATCTGTGTCAGCTTCAAGCCGATGACTGGCAAGAAGTAGCACAGGATCGGGACCGGTGGCGTTCTCTTGTTTCGGAGGCCAAGATACTCTTTGGGTCACTGCGCCACAATAGTTAGTTAGTTAGTTAGGCCAAAAGCACAATTGCTCTTACTTTTGCTTAGGCGCTTTTAATAATCCCTGTTATCAAGTTCCACGCGTACGTAGTCGCGGGAAAAAGCTCTAGTTATAAATAAATTGAGTGTGTTTGTGTGTATGTTACTTCTTTACGCTTAAACGGCTGGATCAATTTTGATACATTTTGGTATGAAGGTAACACCGGGAGGCGCAGCTAGTAATAAATAAATATTAACTGCAGCAGGTGAACCACAAACTGCGCCGACCGCGTCAAATATATAACTTGTGGCTCTGTGAGCTGTTAGACTTCGTGAGTTTGTTTGTTCTTAATTTGTTCGAAATTTTTTCAGGTTTTCAACCCATATTTTAGGTCCTTACATATGAAATTGGCGTTTGGCGAACTGGCAACTTTGGTTCAAAATATGTGGCGTTCGGCTAGGAATTCCAAATTCAAATTTGTTTCAAATTTAAGACCGTGTATTTCTGTGTTCGAATTACGAAATTTATTTGTTATCACGTCATTTGTTTTTCTTTCACATCGTTCTGTTCACAATATGGAGAACTTAAAATATCGCTATATTTATGAATATGAGTTTCAACTCGGCATCAGTGCTGCAGAAACGGCTCGTAGGATTTACAATGCGTATGGGGAAGCTAATGCAAAAGAAAATACGGTACGTTATTGGTCCCAACGTTTCCGTTCTGGAAATTTTGACCTACAGAACAAGCCCCGTGGACGGCCGGAGACACAAGGTGACAACGAAGAATTAAAAGCAATTGTGGAAGCAGATCCATCGTAAACCACGTCAGAGTTAGCGGCAGGCTGATGTGTATGGGCAACAATTGCAAAAGCTAGCCATTAAACAACCCAGACTGGTCAATCGATCTAGCCCACTGCTCCTTCAGGACAACGCTCGACCACATACGGCACGTTTGACGGCCGCAAAACTAAGGGAGCTGCGACTGGAATGTCTTCGACACCCACCATACTCCCCGGACCTTGCTCCAACTGATTACCATTTTTTTCGGAATTTGGACAACTTCATGCAAGGAAAAAAATTCAATTCTCACGAGGCTGTCCAAACGGCCTTCAAAGATTTTATTGATTCTCGCTCACACACTTTTTTTAGTAAAGGAATCAATGAACTACGTTCGTGATGGCAAAAGTGCATAGATAGCCATGGTACATACTTTGACTAAATAAAAAAATAGTTTCATAAAAAAAAATCGTTTTTATTTCTGCCATATGAAACGCCAATTTCATATGCAAGGACCTAATATAAATCTGGAAGGGAGCTGTCTGGAAGAGATCGCTTTTCAGCGATAAGACCGCCTGTTGTCTACCGTTATTTATAAATTGTATTTGTCTTGTTTCCTTTTGTTAACTTTTATTGGTGTGCAATAAAGTATTGTTGTATTGTATTGTATGTCGCTAAAATTTGTCGCGCGTATATATAGATTAACGCTATAAAGTATGAAACATATTACAAGTGCTAGCTGTGCCCCGCGGTGCTACCCGCTGTTAAAAAGTAGCCTATGTGTTAATCCAGGGTGTCAGCTACCTCCATACCGCATTTCATGAAAATTGGTCCAGCCGTTTGAGAGCGAAGAAATAACAAACATACACTCACACACACCCACACACACTCAGAAACTTTCGTCTATATAATATTAGTGAGATAATTAAAACCTGTTTTTTCACCGCCTACAACTTATCTGCTTTGCTCAAAGGTTGACTGGTATTGATGCCCAATGGCATTAAGTCCGCCTTGTGTGCGTTTGAACTATCCGATTTTATTCTATCTCACTGACACTTGTTTTCTATTTTAATCTGTATTTCTTACTAATGTAAGTTTATGATTACGCTTCACCATCTGTCACTTACAACATTTTGTTGTTCGAAGGCCCCCTTTCTTTGAAACAGACACGGTTGCTAGGTTACCAATTGTTTATACATTATTTAGAAATTAAAATGTCACAATGAATAAAAAGTGGTGTTTTGTATGGTTTTCCATTTATTGTTAAATAAACCCTTTTATGAATGAATGCCCTCAAAATTTGTAGCCTATGTCCTAATCGGATATCTAAGCTACATCACTGCAGAATTTTACGCAAATCTTTTGTGTAGTTTTTGCGCAATAGTGGAACGTAAAGTCACCGTCAATTGAAATTGCAAATGTAGCGACTTTACATACAAACATTCACGTATTGTAATATATTTGTATTACATCTATTATGTGTAGGTACATATGTATATTTTTATAAATTACTCACTTATTTTCTTCCGCTACTTCTTCGTTAATAAATGGACTTTCTTCCATTTCCATCTTTGAATTCTTCGTCCCTTTTTTCCATAATAAATACACTTTCTTCCATTTTCATCTTTGAAGCACTTTATTTATATACACGAATTTCTCAAGTATACAAACGATTGACACATGAGCAGTCAACACACACGCGCAGGCGCTAAGTATATTACCCCATCTCTATCCGTCCTACGAGCTAAGCTTTTCGATCAGCACGTCTATCACAACTTTGACACGCGACTCTTTTTCGCCCGACATATACTATACCTGTCACTTTCCTGTCAATACTGTGTAAAAAAGACAGGCGACGCTAAGTCGCGCGACATGCAAAGTCGCGCCATGTTGTACTAGCCCCGGATCTGACGATTGACATTGTCTGACGCGAGTTTAACATTTTTTACCCATCTAAAAAAGTGCCAAGCGCCGCTAAAGAAGTTTTCACTTCAAAAAAATATTTGTGACATATTTTTGACATATTATTACTATTTTCATGTTTACCCAACCAAAAAAATTATTTTTTAAAGTTTAGGACTACATAGAAAAATCGCAGAAAATATGTACATTAAAGCTAAGACTCAGTTTTTTATTTATTCTCAGTTTTGTACATTTTGTATAGGCGTAACACGTGTAATCAAAGCTGAGAAAACGAACTGGTTATGGAATGGTACATATTTTCTGCATTTCACCCAAATATATTTGATATGCTGGTCAGACTGTGTTGGCATGTTCAGTGGTGGACAGTACTAATTAGTACCACTAACTAAACTATATTTTAAAAAAAATGGACCGAAAATTTAGTAGAAGTTGTAAGCTATTTTCCACGCCATGTAAACCTTTCATGTCGTTCCTTAACGTGACAAATGGTCCATTCCCGTCACTTTGTCCTACTGTGGCTGTGATTGAATTTTTAAGATTTTATATTAACTATTAAGGATAATTGTACAATTTAGATCTAATTCGTTAGAACAACATGTAACAATGTTGATAAAAATATAACTTAATGATAGTTTCTTAGTATAATCTCAATTTAAAATGATAGTTAAGCTATGATGAAGACCAAATAGTAACGTAATGGAAAGATTTTGTTTTATATCTTTATTGTGATACTTAGAATTGCAAATGTTATTCATTTTTAAAAGAGTATTATTGTGTTAAATTTCATTTATTAAAGACTGATTTGCAAACAATACATTAATCTTTACTTAAAACGTACCTAAAGGTTGTAACGTAATGGAATGTCACAGTGGTTGAGGTTCGAAGTAGATTATTTGCCAAATTCAGTAATTTACATTGAAACACGTATTATTTTCAAAGAATATAGAAGAAGTAGAATTTATTAAAAGCGTTTTTATCAAAAAATATTTTTTTTTTACTGGGTGGAATTCCAATACGTCACGGAACATATTTTGAAAAATGCTCATTTCCGACATTTTGATTTTTTTCGATAAACCATATACTTATCAAACCAACTCAGATTTCATGAGAATTGGTTGATAAATGCGACCTTTAGGCGAGGAAAGCAAATGGATATCCGAAGTTGAGTATTCGATTGGCCGCCATCGCGACTGTTCGGCGCTCCTGATGATGAACCGCGAACTGATTTGGAAGTCGCGCGATAATCGAATTTTACGGCGTGAGTAAACCCGTTTAATACATATAAAACGGACGTGTATGAGACTCGCGATAGTTTTTTATATAAAAAAAAAATCAATTCGTTAAAGTGAAGGCCGAAGGGTAAAGTATTCATGTTCATCAAAATGTATGTAATTTAAAAGATATCAGAAGAAATCTAAAATAGCACTATTTTAACTTTACCTTTCACGTTAAAAGGAAGCAATTCTACCATACAGGTTAATGACGTCATAGTTCGTATTTTTATTGTAAACAGCTTGGTTATTAATTAAACAAAGTTCTTGTTAAAAACGTATGATGAAATGATTCTATAGAGTTTGGGCTCCAAGTAAAATATACTGTGTAGTTAACTGTCTGACCTTTGACAGTATTGTTCATGTTTCAATGAAGACCCCACAATAAACTTGCTTGTTGTAAATGGTACATTCATATCACATGGATATTATCGCCACAGTATAGGTTATAGGTACACAAGACAATATTCAACATGGAACTTAAGGCGATATGCTTCGTATGAGTTCGCAACGATGGATATTGGATATTTTACTTCACTTACGGTTGTCCATTCAACTTAGTTTTGTCTAAGTATATTAAGTACTATAAAATATTGCCCTAGAAAAATCCAAAAAAAGTCTCTCGATGTACGATTATTACGTCGTATTTTTTGAAGAGATGTTTGCGCCTCATGCGCTTAAAAGAAAATTTGTTCTGAGCTTTTCTTATGAAGAGAGGGAAATCGTTCCATAAACGAATTGCTTGAATCGCGAAGCAATTAGACATAAAACTAGTATGGTGAGAAGGATTTTCTTTTAAGACATGACTTGAACTGTATCAGGGCTGGTTAGCCCTCACTACCAGTAGTCGGACTTTGTATGGGAGTATAACCCGCTAATGGGATTATCTCCGCACCACAGGGATAATTTGGGTTGGGGTGACGCGGGCGCACTGGGCGCATGGACTGCGTCGTGAATATACTGAACCCAATCAGTCTGACTTAGGGCGGGAGGAGAGGGGAAAGAGAATCGGGTTATGAAAAAAGCGAAGGTGAAAAAGGTGAGAAGGAAGAGTAAGTTTGCTAATACGGGATGAGCGCAGCTCGCACCCAGGCTGAGCAGTGTTTTTGGTGGATGCAGGAACACGCCGCCTTAACAGAACTTGGTAAGGCGCGTCCCGATCATTTTTCATCAGCCAATCACTCTCGCCTACAGAATACGCCTGCGTTTGATGCCTGATTTATGATCGCTATTGGCTAAATTAAAATCGAGTTCAGCTAACGTTTGTAAATTAAATACTTAATTAACTCGCTTTATGATTTTCCGTAGGTTCGCTAGTCTTGTTGGATGTAACTTCACTCATGTTTTATAATTTTTTGGAGTTTAAAAGAATGAAAACAGATTTATTGAACGCAAAACACAATTACGTGGAAAGAAAACTAACATAAACAATTATCGTTCAATAGGAATTAATAATGAAACCTGTAAAATAATAAATAAACATGAATGTATAAGATCAAATTTCGTGAAATAATTTTATACTTTATGTTAAGTAAAGAAAAGACATCAAACATTATGTTATTCTATCGATAAATATCTGAATCAATACAAAGCAGTGGGAATCTTTATGTCCAACGTTCCAGTTTATAGCTATTCACTATTCCTACATCATTTAAATATTTAATCAACGTAGCTTAAATAGCGATAACAGATATTTTCCTGTGTAATACCGTGATAAAATCGGGGTATTGTTAATTGAAAATATTGCAAACCTTCGCAGAATTTGCGCCCTGGTAAATCGATGGATGGTTTACAGTAATTGTTCTTCCAATTAGTGGTGACTTCGAATAGACAGGCCATTGGCGCCTTATCGAATAATTCGAGATTGCTTCTGTTTACTATTCTGCTATATTGCTTTCATTATTGGCCTATTGTATTATAAACTAGCGACCCGCCCCAGCGTTGCACGGGTGCAATGCTGATAAATTATGCATGTGTTATACTTATATTATAAAGCTTCCTCTTGAATCACTCTGTCTCGGAAGACGGACAGACATGGAAGCGATTTCACTATCATCACTATATATAGTATAAAACAAAGTCGCTTCCTGTCTGTGTGGCTGTCTGTCTGTCCCTTTGTATGTATCTTTAAAACTACGCAACGGATTTTGATGCGTTTTTTTTATTAGGTAGAGAGTTTCAAGAGGAAGGTTGATAATGTTTAATACGTGGATAATCTATTAGCATTGCACCCGTGCGAAGCCGGGTCACTAGTTGTTTTATATTATGTAGTGACATGCAATCTACTTTGTTTTTAAGTATTAATATTTTCGCGTTACACAATAATATAATGTATTGAAGTATATATTTATCTATATAAGTATGTATATCGTATAACACAAGCCTTCTTGAGCTTAATTTGGGACTGATCGATTTGTGTGAGGTTGTCTGACATTTATTATTATTATTTGTTTCTCGACTCATAGTCTCGGGCTCATACGTCCCGGTCTTTTGAAAGGCTTGCGTGGGGATATGGATCCAACACGTCCCAACAGGCCCCTTGGAGAAATTTGCTGTGGCTGTAGCCCTGCTGGGACCCGTTCCTGATCATATCAATATAGGATGATACATCCATGAACAGGTCCCAGCAAGGTGATTGAACTATTGCATTGATATGGAAAAGAAAAAACCGGGCTATTAAAATGGATTATGGGTGGACTCTTTATTTGGGCTATTGCAATATAATAGTCTAGATTTGTATTGAAAATCAGTTTTCTGAGAGGGGTCATGACTCCAGAAACAATCTTAATAGCGTGATGCAGCATCGTCATTTTTTTGTATGAGCTTGCGGCGCAATGTCCGTCTGAAGCCATTTGTTGGTCATAATTTCCTTTGTCATCTCATCACGCCGAAACGGCTGGACAAATTTTAACTAATTTTGGTACAGGGATAGCTGGACACCCAAAGATGGTTATAGGATACTTTTTAACCGACTACGGCTTAAAAAAGACGCATACGATGTTGCGAGCACGTTCTAGTCTACTATTATAAATTGTGTGAATGAAATGTCTGACACTTTGAAGACATTGTTTCCAAAAAACAGACACAAAACTTCAAATTTTCCTATAGGCTAATTCAGTCACTGATTTCTTTAAGTCGAGAGTGAATAGGCATCTTCTGGCTTCTAGGCAAGCATACTCCAACTTATATCGTCACAAAATCATTCGCGATTGTGATCAAAAGCTTGGCTTATCTTCAATAAAAAAAACGACAAATATTTAATTTATTTTTAACGATAGCGGATGACGTCTAGTAATAAGTAGGTACATTGACTGATTCGCACTGGGTACAAGAAGTAATGTTTATGTAAGTATATTGTATTGCTTATTTGTGTATGTTTATTTACTGTGTTAAATTATTAAGATATAATAAGTTTCTCTTTTCACAGGCCCTGAACCATAAAATGTTTGTTTAGCCCAATGGTTGACTGGTAGAGAATGCCTTATGTCATTAAGTCCGCCATTAGTACACTTTTTTAAATAATTACTGTACAAATTTGTAGCGGTAAGAAATGAGGTTTTAATCCAGTCCAGCATTTTTTTACACCTATTTCTCGACTCGGCGGGACTCGTGTCGACCGAGTTCTACGTTTATTAGTGTCTGTAGGGAGTTAATAATCGAATGACTTTGAATCGAATCGAATGATTCAATCGACTTACCGAATAAATATTTATTGAATCAAATCCGATTGCGAATTCATCCAGGCTTAGCGATAAGAGATTCAGGCTGAAATTATAGAATATTATCGCGATTGTATTTGGGTCCGTAGTTATACTTACTATCAGGTGGGTACTATTTATTATTATTATTTTCGCTTGGGCCTTTTGTGTGCCGCATCGACCAAAATTGATCTATTGTGGCAGCCCTGTTTTAAAGCTCACTGCTGAGGCCCGTTGAGTCCAGGAATTCCCAGATTCTTTGGGCCGTGAGTTGTTGTATCTCCTCTGGGGGCACAAAGTGTTGCCCTAAGTGGATACTTCTTTTGTGCATAAGTGGTCCACAGGAGCAGAGGATATGCATAGCTGTCTCCTCTGACTCTTGGCAGAACCTGCACGTTGCGTCCTGTTCCATACCCATTATGGACAGGTGTTTTTTCAGGATGCAGTGACCGGTCAGAGTTCTAGTCACCGCACAGACTTTTGACCTTTTGAGCTGTAGTAACTCTTTAGATAACTTTTGAACAAAGCCTTTTATAAGGGTTTTCGAGTGATTTTGTCCTTTCACAGCCACCCACATCTCGATCGCCTTAGATTTGTGTAAATCGTTGAGCAGAGAATAAGCCTGGCGTTTTGTGATTCCACAGAACGGTTCTGGGCCGACAAGGGGCTTGTCCGCGCCATCTCTCGCGAGTTTATCTGCTCGTTCATTTCCGTCAATATCGGAGTGACCTGGTACCCATCTAAGAGTGACTTTGTTGGTTTCGCCTAGGGCATTTAAATCGTTTTTGCATAGTTGGACTAGTTTAGATTTAACCTCTAGTGATTCCAGTGCCAACATGGCAGCTTGGCTGTCCGAGTTGATGTATATGTGGCAGTGTCTTATGTTCTTGTCAAGGTTTATCTCTGCGCATTTGTTTGGGTGGGTACTAAGGTCAATCGCTGGTCAGTTTGTAAATAAAAAAAAAGTTAAGTAAAATGTGCAATGGCGAACTCACTAAGAGAGAGAAGACTACACACTATAGCGCACCAAGGGGCCCAGCTCCGCTTTTCGCATTTGCTCGGTCAAATTAGGCCCGCATTCGTAGCCACCTCTAGAGGCGCATACGCGACGGTCAGTCAAGTCGGGTCACGCTCCATTGCCAATTGTGACGCATACACACAAAAAAGAATGGTTAACTGGAAGATATCGCTAAATAGATATGATTTTGGCTTTGTTCATGTTACTATTATCTTATTATGTATTATAAGTTTCGCCCCGCGTTGTAATACTCGGGTTTTCAAGAAATCTCGGTAGATCAGTAGTCTATGTGTTAATCTAGGGTCTCGGCTACCTCCATAACGAATTTTATCACAATCGGTCCAGCCGTTTGAGCTGATAAAGCAACAAACATGCAAACACAAACTTTCACTTTTATAATATTGGTGTGATTGTGTAGGTACAATGTGTTTACATACAATCCCTAGTATACCTACTTCACAACCAATAAAACACAGTCCTTTAGATGCGTATGTTTTGCGAAGATCGAAGTACTGTAAACCTTACTTTAGGAAAATTAGGGATTACTTAGGGATCAATTTAAAATACTTAAACTATAAAAATGCAATCTTTGCTACAGATGATCAAAAAAAAAATAAGGACGGCGTAAGAACTCTTTTCCGAAGCAGCCCCTGCATTTTAAAGTCACCCCGTTCTACGATACCTTAAATTTCTTGAGAAGTATGATCGGATACACGTTTTTGTTTCAACTCTACCGTTCAAAATCGCATATCACTACTTCTAATTACACAACACCCATCCATCTTAAAAATACCTCTCGACGTAACGCATTAACAAATTGGCAACTCAAACCACCTCCCTTACGCCATTTGTATTTCTGACCTAGTGCGGAAATGCAAAGATTCCTCGTCCCGTGCTACGGAAAGAAGTCGTAACTTACTATGAACCATATAAAGATACGACGTTTTACTACAAGGGGGCCTTGTCCCTTGTCACACCTTCGTCTTGCAGACAAATAGTCTACCACTTTCGCCATTCGGAGTTCAACTATGACGCGTGACTTGTTGGAAATGTCGTTAAGAGGGGTTGTCTAAGGAATCAACATTTCATTTGACTACTATAAGCTAGGTAATAGGCGTTGGCCCTGAGTATTTGTTTGACGACACGCCAATGCTATGTAGGATTTTTAATTTAGTTATTAGAGTCTGTGCGTAAAGAGAAGACTCGTAGGGTTTGAGGTGCCAGTGCTATTTTATGGTTTTTGCTATGTCAACACTGTCAACTCTAACTTTTTGTCAGTTATTTTAAGATCGTGAATGATTTATTGTACTCCATTATTGTAAGTATACAATTTGATAAATGCCGAATAATATTTCCAGCTACTTTTGATGCTAATCGTAGAACCAGATGAATTTATAAAAATAAACGTATCAACGTTAAAGAATAAATATAAACAATTATAATGACACACTCTTGAGACCCTTTCGGTGTCAGAAAAGCGCTAACGCAATAAATTATATTTTCTTATAGACCCGGACGTGATCATCGATAGCCTTACCTTATCTAGTATCCGCTTACATAAAAAATCATTGTAAAATACTTACTTTACTTACTTATTTTTATTTAAAATGTATTGAAGTAGGGTATATTTCAATGCGGTTAAAGTATTTTTTGTTACTCTATTGTTATCGTTCCTATGTATAATTGTTTGTTGTATGCTAATCCGACACGAATAATGTCTTTGTTACTCATTTAGGTGTCATGATATTCATTTGGCTGATAACCCAATAATGGAATAGCCATTTATATACTTTTTAGAATACAACTAATTGTGCACTAAATTCTATTTATGTATTTGAATTTAATTTTAACATTCCAATTATTAAATTCTGTTCATTTTTTCATTTTACCACAATAAAGAAAAATGACCTCTTAAAACGACGTTATTAAGACTCCATTGCTTACTAGCCCAGCTTGGTGAATAGTATTTACAAGTCACCAATACTTAATTACAATGTGCAATAAAAAAAATAAAAAAATCTTTAATTATAGTATTTTTTATTTTTATAGTATCAAAGGAAATAAATTTAAGTAAAGCTATTATTTTTCCTATCAAGTTAGTATTTTACTTCCATGATAGTCAGATATTTTTAAAAGGATTTTATTCACTGATTCAGATTCAGATTCATTTATTTCATGTGAAAATAACTGTATACATTTGCATTAAATATTCAAAAATATAAGTATTCACATCATGATCGTCAAAAAAAAAAAAAATATAATAATAAAACTAATTATAACAATGTCAAGCACACGAAATGTTAACCATAATAATAATAATCAATATAATCTTCTGATTCTTTCGCGCAAAAAAAGTCTTAGAGTGGCAACCACGTATAGGAAAGCGCAGCGTCGGTCGGACCCCGACTAGATGGACGGATGACCTAGTGAGGGTAGCGGGGAATCAATGGATGCGGTCTACACGGGGTCGCGCTTTTTGGTGATTCATGGGGTGGCCTATGTTCAGCAATGGACGTCTGATAGATAGATTGATTTTTGTATAGTAGCTTTCTTATCTTACTAGATGAAGTATCATCGCCGACAGTCTCCTCTCGGTCTATCACTCCTGGCCTCCTATTCGCCCGAGGCTGAAGCTATTTGTCTTGAAATTGAACATTCCGCTGACGAAAAACAATTAGGAGAGCTCGAGAAATCGCTAATTCATGCTGAATTAAGTGAATAGGGAATCGATTAAAGGCGCTAAGCCGAGACTGGGCCAGATTAAGGCGGATAGGAGCGCAAATAGAACAAGCAAACTATGTAAATAACCCTTAGTCAGTTTTATCTATATACACCCCAGGCGAAAAGTATGGAAACAAAGTTTATTCCTTGTGTAAATGTTAGTAACCGTAAGGCCACCCCCAAAACATAAAAAAATAGAACATCCACTATTAAGACGTCTGCATATTGTAAAAATATATATATACTTGTTACCTAACTCCGGGACAAAGTGCATGTCGTCGTTTTTTTATTGCTTTTCTACAAAATGTTGCACTGGCAATTTTCATATACAGAATTTGCGTTATTGACTTTCAAAATGTTTATAATTATTTTATATTGTGATTTTGTAATTTTTTTCCGTAAAGAAATCACAGGTTTGTATAGTAATATGTTTGTTTCCATACTTTTGTCCTGGGGTGTTTTAGACTGGCTGCGCCGCGCGGTGTTACCCGCTCATTCCACGGGGACACGTTTTTTTTTCGGGATAAAAAGTAACCCATGTGTTAATTCAGGGTGTCAGCTACCTTCACACCAAAAGTTATTAAAGTCCAGCCGTTAGAGCGTGAAGTAGTAATAAACATACACATACACATGAACACACTCACAAAATTTCGCCTTTATAATATTAGTGTGATTGAAGATGGTGAGCCTCGATTGCTCCTTTATTAGGGTTCCGTACTCGAAGGGTAAAAACGGAACCCTAGTACTAAGACTCCACTGTCCGTCCGTCTGTCAGTCTGTCATCAGGCTGTATCTCATAAACCGTGATAGCTAGACAGTTGAAATTTTCATAGATGGGTGAAGACCAAAAAGTTTACCACCTTAACTCACTCAATTAATATTTGTATCAAAGTCTCCGTTGTGCGACGACAATTAACCTTCCAATGACGTACCTTAAGGTTCTATTCAAAGGTTCCTTATTGTATCGTTAATTTTTGTCGCACAACGGAACTTATTCCAATCGCTCCTCGTTTTGTATGGCTAACTACGCCTTAATTTCATCAAACTTTTTGGTCCTAACCCAGATGATGTATTCCCAAACAAAAAACGTATTTTTTTGCCGTTTTTTTGCTAAATATACCGCCACCAGGCTGAGTCTCATGAGCCGTGATAGCTAGACTGATGGAATTTTCACAGTGATGTATTTCTGTTACCACTATAGTTAACAACAAATACCGAAAACCGAAAAAAAAAACGTGGAGCTCCCATACAACAAACGTGATCAGTTGCGTTAACTTTGGCACCTTATTTGTATGCAGCGCCATACCTACAATACAATACAATGCAATACAAGTAATCTTTATTGCACACCTCATAAAACATGCAGGAGAAATACAATGCAAGAATACCTACATACCAGATGCAACCTTAACATAACCCGGCCCGTTAAGATGGAATAAGTGTACGGAACCCTCGGTGCGCGAGTCAGACTCGAACTTCGCCAGTTTTTGTTTAAATTGAGGTACGTTATCCTAACAACGAAAGAAGAGGCATTTTCTAATCTATTTATAAGTGTAGATGCGTACCGAAATTGACTCCACATAGAGTTTACCGGCTGTCTCCCACAAATTGGATGCGTGCAGAGTGATAGATGGAAGAGGTTAAGAATTAGGCGCTCCTTAAATATTGGCGCAATATGAGCGAGATAAATTGCGGCATCCATCATGTTTGGTGAACTGAGGCGACTGTATGATCATCCCGCTTTGAATGGGTAACTTTAGGCGTGTATGAGGCAAATTTGGTGATATTATTCAAGCTCTTTCATTCTAAAATTAAGAATACCTATCACATATTCATACCGTAGGGTCTACGCTGTAATACAAAATATTTCAGGTTTTAATAAAAATAAAATATGCGCATCAGAATTTTAAACGGCTTTACTATGAGTTAATATGACCGTACTCGCTGACAGCGTAAATGATTTGTATGGAGAATAGTACAGTGCCCCTCGCGGTTACTTTGTATAACTACAATTCTCCATACAAATCGTTTACGCGGTCGCTAGCGAGTGCTGTCACTGTAAACTCATGGTAAGGGTATGTGCATTTTTTGCAAAACGATCGATTGTCATAACGTAATGTTTGTCATAAAATCGTTAGCCATAATTCCGAAATTATTAACTTTAAAAGAGTTTTGAGAGTAACCTATAAAGCTTAGGTTAGCTTAGGTAAAGCTTGTAATATAAAGAGTAAATTAGAAACTATGACTACAAAAATGATGACTAATGACAATTATAAAATAGTATTTTATGCAACCGTTACATACAATACTTTTTATACGACTCGACATTTCATAAATAAAATGCAAATAAACAACAAAGAAAATAATTGCATATTCTCGCTCGAAATCAACAAAATTAAAAAAAAAAATAGTGTGACAAACTTTTTTTATTGACGTCCATCAGTCAAAAAAATATGAACTTATACATAAGGCTATATGTTCACTACACTAAACATCTGTCAAAAAAATATGAACTTATACATAAAGGTATACGTTCACTATACTGAATATCCATGCACTGAAGATAAAACTTTTTTTTAAGTTGGCAGCAATGCCTTAGTACAATAAGCTTTTTTTTTTATTGCAAATTGTGTGAACTGTTTATCTTGTAATCTGTGGTACTAAGTGATGCTTTTTTGGCGACATTATAACATCGTTTAGCAGTGTTTTTTTGGGCAATAGAGTATAGACTTTTACAGACTTTCATAATTTATGTCTCTATATTAGAGTTAGTAACTATATAAATGATAGAAAGAAGTACTGGAGTAGAGAAATGATTTTATGTGAGCCAATATATTTAGACCCATTTTAAACACATAATTATGACGCAGAGGGCGCTCCAGTAGCGTAGAATTATGGAATCAAAGATTTGGTGTGATTGACGTAACGAATAGCTCAGTTGTGAGAGCACTACACCGGAAACGTAGGGTCGCAGGTTCGAGTCCTACTTACATTGCAGTGGATCACATTACATTTTTGTTTCACAATTCACCTTTGTGTCAATATTCATAATATCATAATATTAAAATACCCAAGGCAAGGAACCGAGACGTGACTGTGATATTTAAATAAGTATTACAAAAATAAGTACCATGGTAACTGATATCTCATATAAGTAAACCTCTGTAACCAGGAACTGAATTTTAACGAGTCGTAGTTAACTGGGCCACCCATAACTATTCAGAGCACATATTATGTCATATCACCTAATACGATGGGACCATGGGACATTCAATAGCCCCCATTTATCGCAAACATTTCCGTCCTAGGGCAGGAAACGAAGTAACCGCCTGTAGGCGTGGTACATAGTTATTGCGGTTTTCAAATGGACATTGCGGGACCCTATTTTATTTTAGTTGAACGTTCCTTGATGGTTTATTCATCGTGCGGGCGGCGATTCTTCTTCGGTAAATGTCAATATGGTAATATGAATTCGCTTGTATTTAAAAATGATCTTCTCTTAAAAATGCTTTCTATATTTCCGATCGATTTTTGACCCTGCTGTTATTAAAACTGTTATTATTAGGGTCATTGTCAGATTTAGGTGCGCGTCTTTCCGGTGGACATTTGCGAAATTAAGGATTTCAGGGCCTAATTTTGAGATTAAATGCCTGTGAGAATAGATATAAGCTCTTAACTTTTGACCACCGAAGGGACGAATTTTGTTTTTTGAACTGACAATGACCCATTATGTAACTAATCATAAAACCCGGACATTAAACGCTGCTTTCACATTTTTTTTATATTTTAGTAGAACTAGTTGGTATTATCAAATAAAAAATATAGTTTTGGGTTCTGTGATAATCATGCCCCAGGGCTTTTGGTGCTCGAATGATTTGACGTCTACTGTCGGCCTAGTTTGCACCGAAAACCCCGAGGTAAGGTGATAATAAAATAATGAAATGACTTTAAACTGGGGGCCTATGGTGCTTGTTTTTATTACGCGAGAAAAGTGACAAAGCATCCGTCACCTTTTGACGAAATGCGAGTGTGAGTGACAGATGCTTTGTCACTTATTTATCACGTGATAAACGGAACCATCATAGGCCCCCAAATCAGGCCCGGACCTAGAGCCAAGGCCCCCAGGCACTTGGCATTTGGGGCTCCCTCCCCTATCTCAAAACGCTTTTCAGCAAAAAGTGGGTAGTATTTTAAGTGATAAATATGGAGAACATAAGTATGGTGTAAGTCCTACTTCTGGGACGGGCCCCTAGACTGGCTGGGCCCCTAGGCTCGGGCCCCGTGGGTCTTTGGATAAACACGGCACTGCCCTGAACACTATTAGAAAATTTGTCATCATCATCATATCAGGCGATAGACGTCCACTGCTGAACAAAGGCCTCCCCCAAAGTTCTCCACCACGACCAATCTTGCGCTGCCCTCTTCTACCCGCGATCTTAACCGGGTCGTAGGTCCAACTTAAGTGGCAGTGGACGGGGCACATTGCTCGTAGAATTGATGGCCGTTGGGGCAGAAAGGTTCTTGGGTGGCGACCGCGGACCGGAAGACGCAGCGTTGGAATGCCTCCAACAAGGTGGACCAACGACCTGGTTAAATTTGAAATGTTATCTATTTATAGCACAATCTACGCATAGACACGCAGAGAGCTATGGCGAAGAGAATAGCCCCAGGACTATTCCCGATACACGACACGAGTCAATACCACAAAGCCTTCGCAATACCCGTTCTGCTTTGAACTATTCTACGGCATCAGAAACAAAAAAACGCATGTGTCATAGTAGGTTGTATGAACTTACGTCATTTCAGCTTAGCGCGTGCCTTCTACAGTATCAGAACCGAAAGGATTTACGTGTCATAGTAATTCGTATGAACTGACGTCGTTTCAGCCTAGCGCTTTCAATTCAGGCATGTGCCAGAAACATCAATGCAGTGTAAAAAATAAAAAAAGCTTCATATTTTGTGTGTTTGTTTTAGAATTGTTCAGTTTTACTATGGTTTACACGGCGGTTTGTATGTACAATGAGTAACCGGGCAAATATTTTATTGTTGCTTAAACATAACAATATATTTTTATTACTTTTCAGAGGTGTCAGGGTTTTTTTGTTTCCTGTTTTTGTAAGTTTTTTACTAGAAATGCAAGCTTTCCATAAGTTTATATACAAAGACACACATACCGGGACGAAGATTAAACGTTCCAAGAAAGTCTTCCGAAAATGTTACTAAAATTATATCCTTCCTATAATATTATAAACGTGAAAGTTTGGATGTACGTTCCACTTAATCTCAAAAACTACTGAACGAATTATGATGAAACTTTCCAGTTGTGTACCTTATATATCAGAATAGGACATAAGCTATCATTTATATCAAGTTTTATCCCTTTTAGGGACGAAAAACGGGATTAAAGTTTGTATGGAGAGCAAATCATTGTGGTTGCAACAACTCCCTACATGTCATCGTTTTGACGTAAACTAATCAATGATTTCGTTGGGCCTACGCTATACCTTCAGGAAACGCATACCAAACTATTCTTTGTAAAAAAACAATAAATTCTGATATGGGAACACGTATCCGCAAAATTCGATTAATCGCGTAATTTCAAGAATCAAATACATAAAATTTTACAAATTTGAAACAATCACATTTGATTTGACGAACGTCACACACCCATCTGGCAGGTCATGTCAAACCAGTGATGCCAGCAGGGCTACTCCGATGTTCAAAATTCGACTGTCGAATAGTGCCATCCTTCTCTATCTACTGTCAAAGTATATTTGAGAGTGAATGGAATAGCAGTATACGACGGTAAAATTTCGAACATCGCAGTAGCCCTTCAGGTAGGTATCACGTTCCGTTACGCGCATCATCTGAAAATAGTACAGTCGCCATCAGACATATCGCAGCATATAAGGCGTTCATAAATATATGAACATGTACTGTAACGCCCAGTCAATAAGAGTTGTGTTCACATATTTATGACCGCCTTATATGCTGCGATATATGTGATGGCGACTGTACGTGCTTTGATTATGTACCCCCGCTTGGTAACTGAATATAAATAAAGTAGTAAATAACTGAGTATGCAAATATAGGAAAATCAACATATATAAATAATCCTAATAATATTATAAACGTCAAAGTATTAACGTTTGTTCCTCTTTATTTTAAACGATGATTGATGGACGGTCGCCAGTGTTCGGAAATCGTCGTAGACAGCCAACTGTTGAATTGTGTCTTTCTAAAGACCGATGTGCATTATTTTATTTATCGCTGTGTAGTACAGTATTAGTGCATAAAGTTTTCGTATTACTCGGATCTTAGATTCGGATACTCGACAATACCCGAATTGTCAATCAACTAGATATGCTACTTACTACATAATCGACGTGCTCAAGTCAAGGGCCTGACACGCTTTGATAGAGAAGGATAGCCTAATTGCAATACTTATAAGAGGAAATAGAAAAGCATTTTTTGGCTCTATCACCGACCGAGCATTGTTTCATGATCGGTTTATAGGCACATTTATATTCATGACGAAAACTGGCTGTGTGAAAGAACCATATTGGCACGAAACATGATATTGTTTTGAAAATCAACAGTACCAGCGCCTCTAGCACAACTGTGACACGCGACTCTTTCTCGCGCGAGAAATGTTACCCATCTCTTTCTTCGCTTTACTGTGAGATAGTGACGGGTGATGCTATGTGACGCGACAAGAGTCGCGAAGCGTACTTATGCTAGGCGGGCTGTTTTGTTAATGCGCAACTTAGACGCACACTAATCTTGCAAGGGCGCTTGATTGAGAATCACCAAATTAGGGGTGTACATTGTGAAGGGCACGATTTTAACGGGAGAAGCCAAGGAACAAAGTGTACTTATACCACGTATTCCAATTATACCGAATAATTTACCATTTAATTTTAAACGTCTACAGTTTCCATTAAAAGTGTTTAGCATTTTCTGTGACTATTATTTAATAAATCGTTACACAAACGGCAAACGTTAAAAGTAGCAGGAATACAAACATTTGGGCACGCCATGTTTTTCTCATGAACAGTATGTAGCTTGCTCACATCACATGTCTCCAAATAAAATAAAAAACATGTTTTTACTGAGCGAAATAAATCAATTAAGATAACTTATTGAACTATACCTACTTCAATAAACTACCTAAGTTGTAAAAACCAAGTTAATTTCATAATGTCACAATATTCTTTTGTGAATAGAACCATACCTTCTCCAGAGATTCAAAAAGGATGTTTTTCATTTTGTCCATCACTTTCACCAATAGCCCAGAACTCAACTAATAACTAGATTCCATTCGAGTATTGAATACCTGAAAGTCTAATTGTTTTTTTTTTATTGTCAATATCAATTAACGAGTTCTACGCGTACGAAGTCGCGGGCAAAAGCTAGTACAGTACGATTAAAATCAGTTAACACTTCGGCCAACCTCGGTAATTGTCGTGAATCCCTCATCTCTCACATAGAGTTATCAATTTACAGATATGACCGATTACAAAATTCTTTTCGTATTTGATAGGGTATACTTCCGAGATGGTCCCATGTAAATTTTATCAAAATCGGTCAAGCAGTTTATGAAATATCGACAAAAATCGGTTGAAATCGGTTTTTTAAATTTTTTTTTGGTGATTATTATTAATTATTAATCCGACGTAATATCGTAGGTACTACTTACATCAAACAGTAAAATATTGACTTATATATGTTTTTTTATATATTATATACCTACAAGAATGTTAAAATTCATGTCACTTTTGCATAATAAATTTCTTAGGTCTACCGGTTAGTAATGTCATCTTGGCAGGTGCTATACATTGCGTTTATGATACTTCAAATTGAATGCTACCTAAAAGAAATCGCGGTAATGTATTTCGTGTCATTTCCGTCTCCGGATTTAGGCGATGATACCCGAGAAAAGCCGAAGTGTTAACTGATTTTAATCGTACTGTACGTATATATTTGTGCTTGGGTCATGGTTGTTCTATATATATTTATCTATATAAGTACGTATATCGTCGTCTAGTACCCATAACACAAGCCTTCTTGAGCTTAATTTGGGACTAGATCGATTTGTGTGAGGTTGTCCGATATTTATTTATTCATTTTATTTATTTAATTAAGTAAGTAATAACAAAATAATCATTTCGACAGATAACACTTTGAATAAGAAAAACCGCTACCAAATCTATTGATCCGTTTGTGGTTTTGGAGTTACGATGTCACAACAGATATACAAATATCAAATAAAATGTATGAACACTTCTTTTTATTGGCCGCTGTTTAAAAAGCGATTGTGCTCATCTACAAATATTACCATAAACATACAATAACTCATCACGGATATGTAATAAAAAAGCCGATCAAGTGCGAGTCGGATTCGCGCATCGAGGGTTCAATATTACTCTAACGAAAAGAAACTGGATTAAGGGACAAACTTGCCGTGAGGAGACCATCCCTATACATCGACATAGGTCGGGGTTAGTTAACCAACTGCTAATAAAATAAATTTTTAATCACAAATAGAATATATTGTGATGTTACTACAAATTTACGGTTTTCGGACTCTCTTCTGTGCTTGTGTTAAATGATGTTGCTTCTTGCCAAATTTCATGATTCTAGGTCAACGGAAAGTAGCCTATAGGTTTTGATTCTCTTAGGTCTTGACAGAGGGTCAGACAGTCAACAAAGTGATCCTATAAGAGCCCTTATTCCTTTTAAAATGCTGATTGTTTATAGTCATTTTTCTCTATGATCGAACATGTTTCTTAACATATTATTGATGTTACTACCTAGAACAGGGCTATTGGGACTTATTGGTATATATTTGAAACCTACAGTTTGAATGTTTCATTGATAATATTTGTTTCAAAAATTACTCAAAATTGAAAAAATGCACGCGGAAAATTAGTTCTTTCAACTTATTTTCGACTGCACGCAGTGAAAGCATGAAATAGCTATGTTACTTTCTAGAACTCAGGGAAAACCATTATTCAGTTTAAAAAGTTATCAATATATTTGTCATAATATGAAAAAAAAACTTATGGGTTCCGTTTTCGCCGACTGTCGTACGGAACTCTAAAAATCAAAGCGTAACTGGACCATTTTTCACCTTCCCATCACCGGCACATATAGATTGCCATCACGTAACCTAGATGGCGCTACGTGACTCGTTTTTCAATTCAAACAGTTTTGAGGGTCACCTATAAAAATATTACAGGTAAAAACGGGCGTTTAATGCGAAAACGTTTTTATTAGTAGGTTCGGCGGTCGGTTTTACGGATACTAGTTATGTGGGTCTGTATAAAAGTAATTTATTATATTGTGACCAGTAAAATTGACACTAATATTAGTGTCCTACATAACTATCCTTCATTATTATAACAAAACGGGACTTAATCGCTTTCAAAAAGTGCTTATTTAAGAACCTCGACGTATCGAACGTGATGTTATGTTCATGGTCTCGAAGCGACCGAGTCCATTCGATAATAATGTGTGAAATTCGTGTAAGTTTATATCAATATATACCTATCCTTGTCTATCTAGACACGCGGCAGCGTGTCAAGCCAAGTTCAAGCAAAGGAACTGGCTAGCCAGCGCCGAGTGTAATATTACACGAACCACTTGGTGCCACTTTTGACCCTTCTATAACTCAAAACCTCTTTAACTTCAACACACAAAAATACGTGTGTTTAATTATATCTATAAGGACATCTAGAAACCCAAATTTCATGAAGCTAGCTCAAACGGTTACCAAGATATGAAGGGCAAAAAGTCGTTAATTTTAGCACTGACTGACTGACATATAGTACCTAAACCTAACCTACTTCCAGATGACCTAGAAGGATGAAATTTGGAATCCAGCTCGGTAATTGTGTGTAAGCGTAGGAAAAAATCTAAAAATAAGATAAAAAGTTAAAAAATAGGGGAGCTTGTTAAAAATAGTTAAATCTAACCTTCTTTAAGGTCTCACATTTTTAAATAACAGCAATTGTTAAAGGTATCCAATAAAGCAAAGAAATAGAGTTTAATACTTGTTCATAATGTTATTTTGTTCCTATAAATACATATTTGGATTTTGCATAGAACTTGGCGCTCATTTAGATCTCCATTGTTTTTGCGGCGAAGCCCACAGCCAAGCATAATTTTTGTATTGAACTTGGCTCTCCTTTTTTACATTTATGTTTTTGGTGGGATTTCATTAACCAACAGTATTCTAAGTATATTGGTTGACAGAGCCGACAGTCCTCTGCAGAGGAACTGGATATCGGCATTAATACACCATAATTCTGAGCAGGTTTATTATGTCAATTAGGTATAGTAGTTATTAGTGTAGTATAAGTAATTATATAGTTAACTAACCTAGTTTTAAGTTAACTAACTATCATGGACCACTGTTGTCTTGAATAAATAAATTTTGAATTTGAATTTGAATTGAATTAACCAAGACTTTCTTGTTTCAGGTATGGATGCCGTAAACACCTTGAAATGATCTTTTGGGATGAATGAACGATTTATTTATTTACATAAAATATGGTGCAACAGGTGTTACATAACAAATTTTTCACATATTATGCCGCTGGCGCGACGTGTAATATGTATAGTTAAGTAGTAATGAGTGGATAAGCTACCTTAAGGTACAGAAAAGATCGCTATTTAGAATAGAATAAAAAAAGAATAAAAATTTATTCGTTAACATACACAAAGTGAACAACAAATACTAGAAATAAAATAAAATCGTTGATGTGTATGCCACGAAAAGGTCACACCTCAGCATAAATGCTGGCGCGGGAACCAGCGCTGGTCTTCCGGTGAAACCTATCGGTGACGCCACGGTGAACCGCACACCGTGTGTGCTGTGTGCACTGAAAAAATACTTTTTTCAAGTTACAGTGTTTTGTCATGACACGGCAACACGGCTGCACTCTTAGACTGAACTATTGAGCAATAAGATCGCCTGTTGTTTATCTCTTTTTATTACTTCACTGTACGTCTCTCATGTTTTGTATCTTTGTGTAGTTGAGGCGTGCAATAAAGTAGATTTGTATTGTACCTATTGTAATAAATTTTGCTAAGATCAGCAAGAAACCACACAAAAAATAAGAACAAACAAATACTAGGATTATTAGGAGTAACTAAACTGTGTGTATTTATAATATTCGTCACACTTAGGAATTTGAAATATCAGCATAAAGGTTTTATCTAATTGTAAGTAGGCTGGGAAATGCTGAAGGGTCACATATCAGGGTTTGTAATCTAAGTAATTTGTCTCTGTCTGCCTACGTTAGCATAATTTGAATTTGTGAAATATTATCGTGTCATGAGATACGCGAATGAATGAATGAATTAGCGGCTTACTTGGGACAATTAAATAACATATAATAACCCGTTGTTCACGATTATCTATATATACTATTTTAAAACTCTTGATTTGTATTTCTGTGCGGTTATGATTTCAGGAAAAATATTAATAGTGTGGTGCAGAATCACTTGTGCTCTGAATGAATGAATGAATGAAAATTTATTCGTAAACATACACGAACTGGACAACACATTAGAAATAAAAAACAATAAAATAAAATAAAATTCTAGGTGTGTATGCCACGAAAAGGTGACACCTCAGCATAAATGCTGGCCCGGGAACCAGCGCTGGTCTTCCGGTGTAACCTATAGGTGACGCCACGGGGAACCGTACACACACGGCCGCACTCTAAGACTGAACGCAGCTTAAGCGCATACAGTGCCAAGACAATGACATTGACGGAAAGTGCTGTCAATGTCACTGCAGACCGTTAGCGAAGAAGAGAAATGAAAAAATAATCTAAGAATGCGATGCCCGTATGTGTACAGCTCATTAAAACATTTAACAAATTACATTTGTATGGGCGCTTGGCGCCATGCCAGTCTGGCGCCACCTGTCGGTCGGTCATAGCCCCCTGCCCCGTGGTTTTCGGTGCGCCTATGAGCTCGACAGAGGACGCAGGCGGTTGACGCCGTGGTATTTCGGGGCCAACTGAACCAGAGATCCTGGCCTAAACGACTAGAGCTTACTTGGGGACTAGGATCAATGTGTGAGGTTGTCCAATATTTTATTTATTTAAATGACAGAGATTGAAAATACTTTTTTTCGTTCCATTTAGATACACATTTAATCCTAAAAATGAAAAGTTTTAGAAAGTTATACCCACTTGCTTTAACGTAAGAAAGAAAATAATGTCAAACATCGATTCTACACAAAGTGATTGAGTGTGTTTTCAACAGATCTATCTTACTTATTTCAGTTTTAGAAAATAATAGTACTTTTTCTCAATGTGTACTTTTTTCAGTCTTTTACCGACTGCACGCAAAATAATAAGACCAAGTGCGAGACTCGCGCGTGAAGGGTTCCGTACTATCAAATTAAAAAAAACGACAAAAGATCACTTCAGTTGTATGGGAACCCTACTTAAATATTAATTGTATTCTATTTTTAGTATTTAGTTGTTATAGCGGCAACAGAAATATGTACATCATCTGTGAAAATTTAAACTGTCTTGCACCGTTCATGAGATGACAAAATTTTCCCTTTGGGTATGGAATCCTAAAAAGGGCTATGAATTATGTGACTTCAAAGATACTCTTTGAATGTTTTTAAGTCCAAAAGCTAATTTGGGTTATTATCCGAATCCTCATAATTCAACATAACAATCGTATGACAATCGTGTACTGAAACGCACCTTTTCACGGTCATAATGGCAATTTAGTTATTTTTTCATACATATCAATATATTGTTTGTTACCTTTTTTATGATAAAATAAGTTTTTTTAATGTATATAATTACGCTAGACTGTGTCTGTTGCGGCCGCGGTCATCAAGATATATATCATACTAGCGAACCGCCCCGGCTTCGCATGGGTGCAATGCTGATAAATGATGCATTTATTATGCATACAAACCTTCCTCTTGAATCACTCTATCTTTTAAAAACCGCATCAAAATCCGTTGCATATATAGTTTTAAAGATCTAAGCATACATAGGGACAGACACACAGCAGGAAGCGACTTTGTTTTATATTATTTAGTGATTTAGAAATACCCTAACATAATCATAATACACACTCACTTGGCTAGGGTTAAAGTGTGAAAACGCCTCAGACGTTTAAAAAATAGAATGACATGCAAAACGTCTCGTACTGGACTCCCGCCAACAGCAACAAAATTGAAAAAAAGACGTATGTCTCGTAGAACTTATATTCAAAAATACCGTTATAATTCTGGCGCTGTCTGCAACGGCGGGAGCGAAAGCAAAAAGAGAAATAAAATGTTCTAAAATTCAAATGTGTTACTGGAAATATGATATTCGATGATGTACGGTATTTGAGTTTTTATTTCGACGGCCAAATTCAACGTTCAAATTGACTGGTGTTCGACATATCGCCACTGTAGGTAAGTGTGTTATAAATATTGTGATTGTACGGGGAATAAGGCATATTATTCGCCGTACAGTACAGTTTTTTGTCACTGAATGACGTATCAACCTTAATTAATACTTCCGTATATTCGTTTGTTAGTTTTGCGCCTCACCTAACAGTAGGTACCTAAACACCAAAATATCGAATGTTGTTGGTGTAATTTAAAAGTATTTTTTTTTGAGAAATGTTCCAACGATTTAAAATACATTTAAATAATAAAAAAAAACGGATTCGGTAGCCTTCCACTAACCATTGTCGGTCAACCTTTGACAACGGTAACTGGACAGCTCCCCAAACGTCAGGGAGGCTCAAATAATTAATATACGCGATATAATCCGTTTAAATTGTTTCATTAAAATGTGCGACAGTCGCGGAAACCGAAGACAAGGTTCAAAAATTCACATTTGGAATTCAACTAGAAACTTTATTGAACGGTATTGAGCAGAGCATCCCATTTCTCGTAGCACACGTGCCGCGTTCCCGTAGCCGGCTACGGCGCGGCGCTACGAGAATCACTTGTGCTACGCCTGAGTTATAGCTGCAGCTACGCTCACTCATAGAGGTGTTCGAGTCTTGGTGGATCGCTTAAGGTTATAAAAGGAATAAAATGGCTTGATATATGGTATGCCAGGTAGGAAATGCAGTCTGTTAACCAATGTATGAAATACCCGCTGGTTTGGTTAAAATCCTGTTTTCTCTTCTTATATAAAATTATAGATTTGAATTGAAAATCAGTTTTCCATGGGGTCATGATTTCAGGAAAAATCTTAATAGCGTGATGCAGGATCGTCATTTGCTTTGCCATGCCAGTCGGGCGCCATCTGTTAGTCAAAATTTCTCGTCTCTCATCACGCTGAAACGGCTGGACAGATTTTAACCAATTTTGGTAAAGGGATAGTTGGACATCCATACATGATTATGGGATACTTTTACCCGTTTACGGTAAAGAAATAATACGCGGAGGATGTTGTGAGCGCCTCCTAGTATTTAATATGTCTTTCTACTTAATGCGGCGGCCATTTTGATGACGTCACAATAGAAATTGTCTCACTGTGGGACATGCCTAACATCGCCATATAATTTTGGTCCCGCGTTGTAAAAGTGGGTTATTAAAGTCATTATTATTTTTAATTTTCGCTTCAATTTTAACATTGAAGAGGCAGTAAAGACATAGTGTAATAAGGGAACGCTGTGGTGTGAACGACGATGTAGTCACTAGAATTGAGAAAGGGACGCTTAGTTGGTTTAGGTATATAGAGAGGATGCATGAAAGAATATTCACGAAACAAATCTACAAGGCGAATGTGAATGGAAATGTTGGAAAAGGAAGGCCTAGACGAACGTTTCTTGATCAGATTGGAGAAGTTCTGAAAAAAGGGCAAGTCAAGAGTACTCTAAACGGACTTATTACAAGTAATATGAACTTAGCCTAATAGTAGAGGATCCCGATATAGAACGACCTTCACCGAGATGTTTATTTGATGAAATGTATTATATTTAATTAAATATGTCAATAAATATATTGCATATGGGTTGCCTAACAAATTTTAGTCCAGGGCATGTTTTGTTAAAAATAAAATAAAAAATAAAATTTTAACATTTCACCGGTTTGATTATTAGATAAATTCATAATAATATAATCTTAATTTTATTTGATTTCAATTCAATAATCAGACCGTTGCAAAATGCTAGTAGGTATAGATTTACCTGTTTATACCTGGCTACCTGATAGTTGTGACGGGAAAAGAATAGGCAACCTAACGTTTGCATATTCTATGGGCTTCATACTTTCGATTGGTTTCATAATTTTATCAAACATTAATCAAACCGGTGAAATGTTTAATTTTTTTTTTAATTATTAATTTAACATACCCTGGACTAAAATTTGTTAGGCAACCCATATGCAATATATTTATTGACATATTAAATTAAATATAAAAAACATTTTATCAAATAAACATCTCGGTGAAGGTCGTTCTATATCGGGATCTTAGACTATAAATGTAACTTGCTAGCGGGGTTGCCTGTATGTTGTTGTGTTGTGCTGACGACGCGTTTGGCTCGGTTTGTACACACCTGCCTACTGAGCCGGCGGTCCCGGGTTCGAATCCCGGCCGGGGCAAATATTTGTGTGCTTGGGTCATGGTTGTTCTATGTATTTAAGTATATATTTATCTATATAAGTACGTATATCGTCGTCTAGTATCCATAACACAAGCCTTCTTGAGCTTAATTTGGGACTAGATCGATTTGTGTGAGGTTGTCCGATATATTTTTTTTAAATATTTTTTTTAATTTATTACATGACACGCCCTTGAACGAGTGTCGTAATGCTGCCTTTAAGGGGACATTATATCACTGCTCCTTTTCCCATACTATCAGTACACATTAAGTTTTTTTTTAACAAATCGACCTATTTAGTCCCAAAATAAGCAACGCTTGTACTATGGGTACTAGACGACGATATACCTATTTATAATATTAATACAAATGTGGTCCAAACTTAACGTAACCGGGTTATACAAATTGAGGTTTCCTTCTCGTCTGTTTCATTCTCCAATCTTTACAAAATTTTAAAAATCGAATGGGAAAGAAATAGTTCTGCGGACCGTTTTGATTTTTCCGATTGTTATTATAAAATGTGTGTACTAGGTTAGGTGTTTGTTTTTGGCCTAAATTCCACCGCAAACGGACGCCTAGTACACATAGTCAGTAATAGGTTGGGCAAAAATCGAACCGATTCAACACAGAACGTTTCCTTGCCATTCAGTTCCTAAAATGATGTCAAAATTGGTTATATTTTAAAGCAGTAGAAAGCAGACGGGAACGTAACCTCGATTTGTATGAAAAAATGAACAACGGTATTTACTAAATTTATGAAACATGTAATATCTCATTTTTTGTATGTCGGTACAAGGCATCGGATAATCGGATACCTAAACTTTGGCGGCGGCTTTGTTGTTCAGTTGTTTGTTTGAGGTATGAGTGAGATAGTAACAGGATTTTGTCAACTTTAGGTAAATATCCACCTGAATTTCCGATTCCTAGTGGGTACACACCACAATTTTTATTTAAACTATTGATACAAAGATCAAAGATAGACCTTAATAAATGAGTGGTATTTACTCTTAAGCAACCTTAAAACCTCGAATACCAGCCTCAATCCTTCATCGATTATGAAACGAACACGCTTTACCAACCAAGGCCGCTGTTATCGCTTAAATTATTATATTTTACTGTATAATAGTCGGCCATTTTGTTTTATGAGCCTATTTATATAAGTAGCACGGGCTAAGGTTAGTTCGGGATAAGCGCGCCACATAGGGTAAGCGGATCTACCATGGAAATTTCGAAAAGTACAAATGTTGATTATAAAAAAACGGTTTAACTCACGTCAAATGGTCAGGAACGGCCCGACATGTTTCGAACTCATATGGAGCTCTTCATCAGGGGCAGCTATCCGCACGGACTACGAAAATTAAAGATAAAAATAAAGGGGGTTCCCTCCCAAGGAGGATCGCATTACCACGAGATACAGCCTGGTGACAGACAGACAGACGGACAATGAAGTCTTAGTAATTGGGTTTCCTTTTTTACCCTTTGTGTTGTTACCTAATTAACCTGGCCCTAGAGGGACAGCTCATCGGTAAGTAATAAAATTGAGGTATAATAGAAGGAGCATAAATTAAACGGTAACATAAGTTAACAACATTTATTTTAACAATTATTCTAAACTTTTATCGACCCAGGCATAGCTCAAAATATAAACAAAATTGCTGGCAGAGCACATACAGACTCGAACAGGGTTTTAAATGGGCTGACTGACTTGCCGCACTGACAACTTCGTTTGTGTTATAATAATTATATATTTATCGGTGAGAGGCAATAGGTTATGCGTTATATTAAATTAAACAATTGGGCGCCAGCCTGCTTCACAGGCGTAAAATAATAAGAGAAAGAGTACGTCACCAGGAATGTGTCCCCGGTTACTCGGACATAGGCATGTGTTGGGAGCTACCTCACCATATACAGAGACAGCTTCGAAACAGCGTCAGCGGAAGAAGAAAGGGAGCCTGCTGCTCAACCTTTCATTTTGACATCAGTACGAAAACCCCCGGTGGGGAAAATGGCGGTGCTGAAGACTATTTGGCCAATGTCAACCCAGCGGGGGCTCAAAACGTTCTATTTAGAACGGGACATGGGGAAAAGAGGCCGAGGGACTCATCCTTCAGTCAGGGCTCCTCGGACGCCTGCCGAAGATTCTAAAAAAAACAACCATTGTCAACATGGGATGAAGACCAAGACGCCACTTCAGCTAAACACTATAATACGTACCAAATATGGAGTTTCTTCCAAATAATTTAGACTCGGACAAAATAAAATGCCGATCGAATGAAATCAGAGAGCGAAATGACGCGTCATTGTGCGGTGTTGCTAGATTTAAAAAAAAAGACGACATGAGAGTAATTCGCTTCGGACGATGTGACCAAACTTAATTTTGAATTAATCTCGAGTCGCTGAATAATCTGAAACGAATAGAAAATGACATCCAACACCCTTTCCAAAATTAGGACGATCAGAATGTATTTAACAGAAACGAATCGCAAATGGAGAACGGACTTTTAGTAGCGGCAACATTGGCCTAAGGTTAAGGATGGGACACATTTTAAGTGTTGTGATACTGAGATTACGATTGGAATTATCGATTGGAAGTAACAAATAAAACAAGGGGGGGTTTAGAAATTTCTACGTTACAGTACCTCCCCACTCGAGGAAAATTTTGCACCAAGCAAAATTTTAAGCTGGCCCTCCAGCTTTCACCAACATCGTGAGCAAAACAAAGTTACAAAAGGATTGAACTCCAACTAGCTAAGCCAGAATCGATAAATGGTAAAAGCTCTAAACGACTAACATTATACATTGATATTAGAAATGAAACACCAGATCGAACCCACGCGATCGACCGGGCGATATCATCTCAAACGCATTTACAAAGTTCCTAACAATACCACGGATATTAAGCTTACTTATTCCTAATACGTCTGCCAGACTATCCTCAGATGGAATAGTCTGTTCGACCTAAACAAACATGCATAACTAAGCATAACTAACAAGGAACTAAACATGACAACCGAAAAATCTCAGCTAAAAAAGTGCTTTCAGAAGCTGCCACTACGACGTGAACAGTTCGTGAGGGAAAGCGAACAACCTATCATCGAGACCTTGGCGGTGCAGGGAGAACTAGACAAGAAAACTTGGCGAAAACGGCCTGCACGTCCAACGACTTCAATAAAAACAGGATACAAAAGCCAGCGGCTAAAAATAAGACCATCAGGTCCTTAAATATTTGAGGACCTGAAGCTTCAGACCAATCGCAACAACAGAAGAGCACGAGGCTCGGGCCACTATAAAGTGGAGGTTCAGTAGAAATAACGGTAGCAAATAGAACTTCGACACAGTATACTATTTGCCACAACGCTCCATCATCGAGATACTGGCGGTGCATCGAGATATACTAATACCGGGGTGCACGTCCAGTACCTACGATGGAAAAGACAAAAGACAGCCTTTGGCCAATTGAAATTAAGAACAAGAACTTTTCAGGTTCTGGATATGCCAGAATCCTAAATTCTTACCACTAACAAAATCTTCCAACTCATAAACAAGTGGAGAGCGTTTACTCAGCACTCTACACTTAAGATACTTGGGCGCTAATTTGGACATGAAAAACTTGCTCGCGTCGGAGAAAGTTTTCTTCCAAACAATTTCACCTACTCGATGTTCTCTGACTGGACTACCCTGATTATAATGACGAGCCTTTTTATACCGTCCAGCTAAATTTATTCGCGCGCAGGAGGAAGGAGTGAAATGTGCTTGTGGAATAACGGATTTACGAAACAAGGCCTTGAACTCACTACCGGTGATTTGGCTTTCATTATCCAAAATCACCGTGCGCGGGATACCGTGACGTAGAAACACTCCATCCTCTAAACGTTGGGCGATAGCTTTACCCATGGGTCGTCCAAGAGGAAACAACAAAACAAATTTGAGAAAGCAGCATACCACTAAAAAGATGCGTATAAATCCAAATAGCAAACGTGTAAAAGACCCTATGAAATTGAAGGGTCGGGAACAGACTTTTGGAATTCCCATAATACCGACGGGAGGTTTCTGAGAATCTTTGTAAGTGACGCATGTGTCACAATTCCGAAGAAATTCGACTACATCCTGGTACATTGACGGCCAGAAGTAGTGTAAAGATAACCGTTTATAGGTTTTAAGAACACCTAAATGAGAGACCTCGTCGCAATGACAAGATTTTAAAATTTCCATTCGTTTATTAGAGGGAATGACCTCTTTCCAATCAAACTCGCTTGAAGAACGGAATTTGTTCTTGGAATATCGGAAGAGCTTACCGTCTTTAATAGAATAATTAGGACAAGAAGTTGGAAACTGCTTGCACCTTTCTAGAAGCTTACTGTACCAGGGGCACAACCGTATCTCCAGAACAGGTACAGTTTGAGACAGAGCATCCGGAACGACATGTTCCCGTCCTTTGCGATGAACAATATCGAGATCACGAGTGGAGTAGTCGCGAAATAGATTTGGAGCGATATCAAATTCTTTCCAAAAATCGACGCCCAAAATCATAGGCGTAGTCACATCCGGTATAACATAAAATTTAATAATACGAGTCAAGTCTCGAACCTTGACTGGTAAAGACAAGCAACCGATAACCTTCGCTTGAGAATCGTTGGCAGTAGCAATGTAACCAAAATTGACACTACTGTCCAACGTAACACCCTCCGACAGGAATGATTTATATAGGTTAGAACCTAGTATAGAAATGGACGATCCAGAGTCCAATAATCCACGAAAAGAACAATTAAATATTTCAACCATAATATGGGGCCGATCGTCGTCACGGTCAATTGCTAATACGTCCTGAACCACCGAAACACTAGGCGAAACTAATGGGTTCACTTCTTGCGAAGTATCGGAAGGAACAATAGATTCAAATAAACGGGTATCAGGGTCTCCAAGATTAGTGTCGCGGAGACTCTCCAAATTATGAATTTGGCGGTTCTGCCTAACTGGATTCTTTGGCTCCCTGGTTGAAGAACCGGACGCACGAGGAGTACAAGTGGGACAGGTACGGGTAGTAACACCGGCCTTTCCACATTTAAAGCAAACAACCTCCCTCGACTTACAAGAAGACAGTTCATGAGTGTCGGTACGGCAGCGGGGACAGAATCTCGCAACCCTATTTGCTTCCACTCTAGGGCGTGCATGAGATTTGCAGCACAAGTCAGCAGCAAGCGTACTTGACGACGGCCGAGGAGGTTCCACAAAAGAATTAGCTCTCTGCCAGCTGTCCTCCAGGACGCGGCACACATTTTTAAGTTCTTTTAAAGAAGTAACGGAGTAAACTGCTAATGGTACAGAATATTCGGGTCTCACATTGATGGACACGATGTCAAACTTTTCCTTATCAGACAACGGCTGTGTTAATCTGCTAAAATAATTCTGCATTATGCTAATGTAGGTAGAAATATTTTCATTCGGCCCCTGAGTCCGATTTCGAATTTCCTTCAATAAGCGCCTATCATAATCAAAAGGCAAAAACTCCTCTAATAGGACGGCAGTCAACTGTTTCCATGATGTCACCTCCGACTTGATACCACGAAACCACAGCAAAGCATCACCTTCGAATAATTCAACAGCCGAAGAGAAAAGTCTATCTTCAGAAATCTGACGGGAGCCACACAACTCCTCTAAGCGATGCAAGAATGCCTTCACGCAGGACTTCCCACTAAACTTCAAATTCAACGAACAAACCGATTGGTATTTGTTTATGCACGTGGTCGGTGTACCGGTGACCTTTGAAACATCCACTTCACTGGCTTCACCCTCCGCATCACCATACACAGGAGCCGAGGACTTGAACACCGAAAACAAACGGTCCAACTTCCCTAAAATTCGCATAAGGCGTTCGGTAAGTGCTGTATGCAGTGTGATGCCAGCATCCTCCGGTCCAGGGGAAACACGCGTCAAACGATGAAACAAATGATGCCCTAATGCCTGCACCCGGTTAAGAGATTTTAAAGTTAACGGAGGTTTCGAAGTAGTCAGTTGCTCCAGCTCATCCAGCTTACATGATATAAGTTTCAACTCGGGTTCGATATCCCCCTCATACTCCGGGATGTCATCAGTAGGTATTTCTTTGGATAATTTGCGGATCTGTTCTCGCAGTGATTTAACGTCTTTAAGTGGTGTACCGTCCCGAATTGAAACCTCGTACATCAATTCATCCTTCTGTAGAAGGTGAAAACAAATGGGGCGCTCCTCCATAATGGATTAAACCCAGATCACAAATTTAGTAAAATAATATTCAGCCGTAAAATTAATCGGCCAATAACACAGCAGTACTCCGTTAAAAAAGTAAAAAAAACACAATAACTTTAAATTTACAATAACTTATTACAATGAATACCTTCAAGCTATTATTAAATGCAATGTACACAAAAGTAAAAGAAATATGTATGCAAAAGTAAAAGAAATATTGAAAAGTTTCCACTGACGTGCCTATGCCACTTATTGTTGACAAGAATACAAAAAGAAGTTAAAGTATTGCAAGTTATTTTTAATAATTTATATTTTTATTGTTTTTCAACTATATTCAAGTCCAAAGATCAAAAGTTAAATAATATTCACCAACAATGAACACCCTGTTAAACTGTAATAATATTTCCACAATTTATTGAAACTGACTGTACCAATTATATTAATCCGCTAAGAAAGTCACTAATTAATTAAAATGAATTAACACTGCCTGAAAGTAAAGACAAGATATATGACAGTATTAAATTCTGCCAACTGTACTTATTTAGGTAAAATGTAAACACACATCAAATCTAATTACTACCTATTTGCAAAAAAAAACAACACACTAGGTTATTCCAGACTATTAATAGACTTAAACTAAAATACTATGCAACTTCTCACTGTCTTAGGTTCAAAGGTCAAACTTAGAGGTTATGTATTATAAAAGTGTAACACATGCTGTGACAAGAACAAATTCAGAAAACAATTACCAACTCAGACATGAGAAACAAAGAAATTTCTATATTAAATGCAATTACAATGAGCTATTTATAGGAAATAACTGTTGTTTAGTTATTCATATGCATTTTTTGACAAGAAAAAAAAATAATGTATTTATTTATGAAGTAAATGTATAGCATTTAATGTACAGAATGTAGGATGTAAAAACACTGTTGTAAATATTGTAATACTGATATTATTTTATAGCTTAAGAAATATGATCTCTCACCGATAAACTACAAACAAAGCCTCAATTACTTAAAATACAAAGTGTCATTTAAGGAGTCAGCCAAAACTTGCCCCAAACGTGGGCTGCCACTGTTACCTAATTAACCTGGCCCTAGAGGGACAGCTCATCGGTAAGTAATAAAATTGAGGTATAATAGAAGGAGCATAAATTAAACGGTAACATAAGTTAACAACATTTATTTTAACAATTATTCTAAACTTTTATCGACCCAGGCATAGCTCAAAATATAAACAAAATTGCTGGCAGAGCACATACAGACTCGAACAGGGTTTTAAATGGGCTGACTGACTTGCCGCACTGACAACTTCGTTTGTGTTATAATAATTATATATTTATCGGTGAGAGGCAATAGGTTATGCGTTATATTAAATTAAACAATTGGGCGCCAGCCTGCTTCACAGGCGTAAAATAATAAGAGAAAGAGTACGTCACCAGGAATGTGTCCCCGGTTACTCGGACATAGGCATGTGTTGGGAGCTACCTCACCATATACAGAGACAGCTTCGAAACAGCGTCAGCGGAAGAAGAAAGGGAGCCTGCTGCTCAACCTTTCATTTTGACATCAGTACGAAAACCCCCGGTGGGGAAAATGGCGGTGCTGAAGACTATTTGGCCAATGTCAACCCAGCGGGGGCTCAAAACGTTCTATTTAGAACGGGACATGGGGAAAAGAGGCCGAGGGACTCATCCTTCAGTCAGGGCTCCTCGGACGCCTGCCGAAGATTCTAAAAAAAACAACCATTGTCAACATGGGATGAAGACCAAGACGCCACTTCAGCTAAACACTATAATACGTACCAAATATGGAGTTTCTTCCAAATAATTTAGACTCGGACAAAATAAAATGCCGATCGAATGAAATCAGAGAGCGAAATGACGCGTCATTGTGCGGTGTTGCTAGATTTAAAAAAAAAGACGACATGAGAGTAATTCGCTTCGGACGATGTGACCAAACTTAATTTTGAATTAATCTCGAGTCGCTGAATAATCTGAAACGAATAGAAAATGACATCCAACACCCTTTCCAAAATTAGGACGATCAGAATGTATTTAACAGAAACGAATCGCAAATGGAGAACGGACTTTTAGTAGCGGCAACATTGGCCTAAGGTTAAGGATGGGACACATTTTAAGTGTTGTGATACTGAGATTACGATTGGAATTATCGATTGGAAGTAACAAATAAAACAAGGGGGGGTTTAGAAATTTCTACGTTACAGTGTACGGAACCCTAAAAACATATTTCAGCCATTTCCACTCGCGAGGTCTACAACTCACAAAGCTACTAATATTCACTGGGACGAAAACTCCTTTATCACCTGCAGTAGACTATGCAGAAATACGGTATTTTATATACCTAGAGCACAACCACCGCTCTAACCACTGAAAAATACCCGCATCTATCCTTTGACCCCGCTCCACGCGTGAGGATATACGAGCCACATTTTATTTAATGAGTGCCATTTCTTCCCGAGGGCGGTATCTTTAAAGTTCCGCTACGGTATTTAATATCTGTGTTGAATACGGTATTTGCTTCAAAGAATGCTACGCCTTTCTGCCCAGCACACGCTGAGATTGAGACCCATTGCATCATATTTGACTAAGTAATCGGTTTTGTATATTTATTGTTAATATGTTGTTTAATTTTTATTTACCTACATAAAGATAACAAAAAGGGAAAACAAAGTGACAGTAAATAAAAAAAAACTTAAACACTACTGACAACTTAAAAAAACTTACATACTATGTACAAAAAAAAAACTGCTCCCCTCTGGCAAGGTACCGAAAATGATGGCAGCATTTCCTCCCTGAACAGCTATGCTGATACGCTGTGCGAGGAAGCTGCCAGCTCTTCGGTCGCCAGTGGTCTCTTTAGGCGTTTTGGAGAGCTCTTTGTGAAGTTTTATGGCGCTGGGACCCCTTGGGTCTCGACTCCAAAAGGTACAAAATTGTATTCGGGGCCGAGACCCCTATATAGGTAGTATGTTATATTATTTTTTCTGTCTCTCTCTGTTTTGTAACTGTATTCTGTGCATGTAATTCTTAGTTTAAGTTGTGGCAATAAATAATTTTCGGACTCTGATTCTGATGTAAGCCGTTTTAAGATATATTTATTTATTTAAACTGTATTGCACTAATAAGTGTACAAACAGTGGTCACAATACCATAAGGCATTCTTTATCAGTCAACCACTGCACTGGGCGGAGCTAAACAGAAACAGTTTTATGGTTCTTTGAATAGTGAAAATAAGAACAAGAGAAAATTAAACTATTATACCAAAATTACATACTAGCTCCCCGCGGTGTCACCCGCTCATACGACGGGAACACTACATTTTTAGAGATAAAAAGTAGCCCATGTGTTAAACCAGTGTGTCAGCCACCTGCATACCGAATTTTATCAAAAGCGGTCTAGCCGTTTGTGCGTAAAGAAGTAACAAACATACATACTTTCGCACAAACACACTCACAAACTATCGCCTTTATAATATTAGTGTGATAAATAAATAAATTTACACAAGTACACAACATCTTACACTTTTAAAACATTTAACTCGATTTTGTATATTTTATTATTCATAACTTTGGGACAAGAAAAGAAAATACAAAAGGACAATGAAATTAAAATTAAACCTAAAAAGATAAAACTAACATTTAACGAGCATTTAACTTATTTAAGATTCTATCAACTTTTCGTTTTGCCGCGGGTTATTGCTAGCAGAGAAGATAATTATTATTACATTTTCTAGTAAATTAAAAGGTAAACTAAAAAGAGCTTAAGGCTTATTACACTTGGCTAAATTTAGCATCCTAAGTGAGGGATGCAGCAATACCAAGGAGTCAGATGGAGTTATCTCCATACGTGTCTCACATATTGCCGCATCCCTCTCGTTAGTGACTAATTAAGGAAAGTGTAGGTAATAGCCGCAGTCTTTCGTAGGGCTAGCATATCTTTGGGAGACTCAGCATCGCCTGTCTTGCTCGCAGCGCATTGTAAAGAAGGTGACAGGTAGCATTCGTCGCACGAGAAACAGTCGCACATGCAAGGTACTCTATGCGCTACTCGATGCGCTTGACAAATTGCAGCGTCGGGCGGTCCGCATCATAGGTGACGAGAAAAGTACCAGATTCCTCGAACCCCTTCAATTACGTAGGGACATTGGGTCGCTGAGCGTTTTCTATCGCCTATACCATGGCGAGTGTTCTGAAGAGTTATTTTCTCTTATCCCACCCTCCCCTTTCCGTCATAGAACCACACGTGCCAGTTTGCGATGTCATCGCCTCACCGTGGATAATATTCCCACACGTACCAAGAAGTTTGGCAATTCCTTCATCTGCCGAACTATTAAAGTATGGAACTCCTTGCCGGCTCATGTGTTTCCTCCTTCTTATAACTTGGGACCCTTCAAACGATGCGTGAAGAAGCATCTCTCGGGCCAGCATGGCAGTGTCAACTGACATGGCACCGTTGGTTTCTCGTCAGTTGCCATTGCGACTTGGGCTCCCCTTTTTGCTTACCATCAGGCGAAGTGGAGCCACTATGTTGTGCCGTTATAAAAAAAAAAAAGGTATCAGACAAAATGTCGATTCACGAATTGACACACTCTATTATAGCCGATGTAATCATGCAACCTCACAAAAATCAACCTAGTCCCAAATTAAGCTCAAGAAGGCTTGTGTTATGGGTACTAGGCGACGATATACATACTTGTATAAATAAATAAATACTTAAAGAGGCCTTATTCCTTTTAAAATTTATTTTTTTCATATTATGCCCAATTATTTTGATAATTTGAATGAACTTTTTGAAGTGAATAATACTTTTCCTCGGTAGTAACATAGTTATTTCACGTTTTTATTTCGTGCAGTCGAAAATAAGTTGAAAAAACTAATTTTCCGCATGAATTTTGTCAATTTCGAGTAGATTTTGAAAAAAAATTATCAATGAAAAATTCAAACTGTAGGTTTCAAATATATACCACAAAATCCCAATAGCCCTGTTATAGGTAGTAACATCAATAATATGTTAAGAAATATGTTTGATCATAGAGAAAAATGTCTAAAACAATCAGCATTTGAAAAGAAATAAGGCCTCTTAAATACATAGAACATCCATGACCAAGGCATAAATATTCATGTTCATCACACAAATATTTGCTCTTCCGGGATTCGAACCCAGGACCACCGGCTCAGCAGGCAGCTTTACCACTGCGCCAACGCGTCGTCAAACGCAACACCAGCTGTTATCGAGCGAACCTTGCGTTTTTATGACCTTCGCATGAAACCTTTAATGTTAACAAAGCTTTCCATTTACTGTTCGTTGTTAGGGTGTCGTGCCTCAAAGGGGCTCGTTATATAAAAATACAATACAATACAACAATACTTTATTGCACACCAACAAGAAAAATAATATATAAGAGAAAATTTATGACGACCTTAAAACACATTATGAGGCTTAATTTTAGCGGGCCTAGTTATTGTTAACGGTCTGTTACGACATATCCATCAAACCAATGGGGGTTGACCAAAATATTGTTAAAAGTGTCGTCACTGGTCGTACGTCATTTCAATCGATTTTGCTCCAAAACGATCACTGCAAATCATACATTTGTCTATCAAATGGTTGATATTGCTATGCGCGATCAGGCCTTAATAACTATTAAGTGAGAATGATAATTTTTGGAAAATTCCTCTTCCTCCTTCTCTCTCCCTATCGTGGCCTTGCCTTGTTTTTTTTCTTTTGTGCTAGCGATACACAAACCCATTAGGTCGATCAAGGCATGCGTACCACAAAGGAAGCGCACCAACCATAAAAATATCGAAATGTATTACACCGTGTTTCTATTGATTTTCGTTCACTTCGACATAATGATTGGTACGTTAAAATAAACTGTCTTGTAAATAATTTTTAATTAATATCAAAAAAAAAATATGGGGACATACAAGGCGCTCACTCTTGACCAATTTCATTATGTTGTGTTGTGTATTCCGCACGCCCTTGCGATCGAATGGTACGGCCTTCGCAGTCGCACGTGAAATTTCATTCCGATAGTGTTATTTTATGGCGGCAAAGTAGGGATACGGAGGCTTTTGCATGAATCGAAAAACGTGGCAACGATCGAAAGCAATTGTTTTAAGTTTTAGCGATGCTCGACTGTTTTACCACGGAATATTGCGTAATTAATAAAATAGGTTGAAATGCTGTTACTCGATGTTTATCGTTTGCGAGTTTACAACTTCTACGAGCTGTAGTGACATCCCCTTTTTCTAGGATTGATTAGAAGAACGACATTACAGTATTTCCACTTTTTAATATCTACTCTTTTTTGTCAGACTATACGGAGACACCACAACTTTGCGCGAGCAGAGGCGTAGGTACTATACGTATGTCTTGCTCACTCGTTATACCGCCGCGTTCGGATCTCTCGCTCAACCGCTCGCCGCGCCGCTGGTCGTGGCATCTCCGTTATTGCCTCTTGCTCTTTCGTTTCGGTAATAATCGGGGAAATAACAATGACACATTCAACCTAAAATTTGATTTTCAATTCTGCCTTTGCCTGTCAGAATAATCTGTTACTCACAAACTTGCGGCTCTGTGAGCAAACTTCACGAACATTTTTGAAAGGGATGGAATACGTTTATATAGAATACTAGCTGTTGCCCGCGACTTCGTCCGCGTGGAACCTTTATCTTGAAAATGTTACATCTTTATTATTTTCAGATCTAAGTAATGTTGAAATTGCTAAACGTGCTTTTTTTTGCAATTGTATACGAAATAGTTACGAACCCTTCGAACGCGAGTCCGACTCGCTCTTGGCCTTTTGATGAGTCAGTCAGTCAGGACACTTGCATTTATATATACTATAGATTAGCGGATTTCCCCATACAAACTTTGCACCCCTTTTTAACCCCCTTAGAGGTGAAATTTTCCAAAACGCTGAAATTATTATTTTTGTATTTGAATAAGTAATCTTTCTACAAAGTTTCAAGTCTCTAGCTCTAAAAAAAGTTTCCCCCATACAAACTTTGCACCCCTATTTAACCCCCTTAGAGATTGAATTTTTCAAAATCGCTTCTTACCTCTTGTACACTTTATAAATGCAACCTAGTGTGCAAATTTCAACTCTTTAGCATTTGTAGTTTCGGCTCTGCGTTGATGAGTCAGTCAATCAGGACACTTGCATTTATATATATAGATTATTAAAGTTTAATTCTCACATGAAATTATCAGAAACGGCCCGACATGTATCGGTGACAAAGTTACCGCGCGGCTGTACGGCTAGCAGTCCCTGATGAAGAGCTCCGAATGAGTTCGAAACATGTCGGGCCGTCTTTGACAATGTTACGCGAGTGTAAACCGCTTAATGCAATAGTAATGTTATTTTTTTACGGTTTCCCATTTGAAGAAAATAACTGAAAACTGAAACTAGAAAGTAATAAAATAACTATCGAACACGCTCACAATGTATGATGAAAATCGCTTGAGAAAACGGACCTGTAGGTGAAAACATTCGGACATCTGAACATCCGGGATTCTGACATACGACAAAAAAAAATGGCCAATCTGAAACAGAGACGCTTCGGTCGCTCGGTTGAAAACTGTTAGACGTTTCAAAATCTGTCTTATATTTTTCTATGTAAAGGTAAAAAGAAATAGGATTGAAAGTTAGCCAAGAAATCTAGCCCCACAGTAAGTTTAGACGACAATTTATACATACTTTTATAAATAGAACCCAGACCCAAAACCCAGGAACAAATAATCGAGTTCATCCCACAAATTTTTGCCCTTACCGGGATTCGAACTCAGGACCGCCGGCTCAGCAGGCAGCTGCACAACCACTGCGCCAATGTGTAACTTTTTATGACAGGTAATATAAAAAAGCCGGCGGGCCAAGCCAAGTACCGCTACGACGGGTATTTTCAATCATGCATTCATCCAAACATATTGGAAATTTAAAATTGATGTATAAGGAGCACGGGTTGCGACTATATTCCTAGCAAAATGTGAGCTTGTGTAAGTTAAATGTAAAATTACATAAAGACGGATAGTGAAGAGCGTAAGTTTCTTTCGGTATTCAATATTAGGATGTTTTATAATCCAACTAAGCTCCGAGTTCGATCGAACCCGGCAAGTATAAAATCAAATTGATTTTTAAACAATTGACGTACCTAAATTTTGGAGCTAAAATATCTTAAATATGTATTACCACTAACTATTAATTTATTTATTAATTACTAGCGACCAGCCCCGGCTTCACACGGATGCAATGCTCATACTCAATATACTATGCATGTATTATACATATAAACGTTCCTCTTGAATCACTCTATCTATAAAAAAAAAACGCATCGAAATCCGTTACGTAGTTTTAAAAATCTAAGCATGCATAGTCTATACCTACTCACAAGCCCTTCATTCCCGGCGTCAGCAGTAATGTACATTTTTCGGTCACCTGATTAATTCGCTGCTAAAGGTCGTAGTATTTTATAAGCAATTCTCCTAACAGGGAAACGACTGCGTTATATTTTTAACCACCCCCGTGCACGTCAACCGGCAATCGATTACAACTACAATGGCGTCTAGGTTAAAAACAAAGTATTTTGATTAATAAGTAAGATTAGTTACAAGAAAAGTATTTTGTTTACCGTCCCAAGTTAAAGAACTTTCTATCCGATGTTTAGGGGACAGGGAATCACTGAATCATTGTCAGATTTAGGTGCGCGTCTTTCCGGTGGACATTTGCGAAATTAAGGATACCAGGGCCTCATTTTCTGATTAAATGCCTGTGAGAATAAAGAACATTCCCTCTTCTACAATCCGATGTAATAGCAACATAACCTAGATTCATACAAGCTCTTAACTTTTGACCACCGATGGGACAAATTTTGTTTTTTGAACTGACAATGACCCCACTAAAAATACTGCTCTATGACAAAGTTGTTTCAAAAATTAACGGAAAGGACGGAGGGACGGTTTCAAAAAGAAATAGAAAAACAATGAATTGTTGAAAAGGAAAAACAATGAGGATGTTTTCACATGTTTTGGAAGGTATCCTACCTGAACACCGAAACATTGTTTGCCATCTGTCACGTTTCGCCAAATTTTCATTTGTGCGAAAGTATTTTTTTCTTGAATCCCGTAATATTTTCAGAATTTTATGTACATCGTTTTAAAGAACTCATTAGGTTAGGTTAGGTTTATAAATGTATGAAACATGTAATGTCTCATTGTTATAGGTTATTTTTATAGGTTAGGTTTGTTTTATAATTATTCTGAAAAATTAACAGTTTTCGAAAAAAATGGCTTTCGGCCAAATGGAAATTTGGCGAAACGTTACAGATGGGAAACAAAAATTAGTGTTTTAGATAGGTAGCCTTTTAGAATCGATATAAATAAGCAGTTATAAACAGGAAAAAAATTAAATTGTATTTTTTGTTTTTTTTTTTTTTAAAGCTGTAATGCCTAATAGGTGAGACGCCCGTGGAAGCTCGAAAAGTCATTGGGAATACGGGCCGAACTACACTCATACCATTAAAATAGATTCGTTGTTGCTTCAAATTATTTTTTTTTTTTGTCAGTGACTACGTTTTGTTGCAAACGCATTCAGACTCTAGCGACCATCACGCGTGGATTTCTATGGATTACTGTGAAATGTTTTACGGATGCAAGCGTCATGCAAACCACTGGTCACGCCAACGAGTGGGTTAGGTCGTGCGACCTGGTCGTTTCGGAGGCAGTGTGGTCGCGCGACGTGCTAAAGGGGTTTGGTAATGCGGCAATAGTAATGAAAACAATTCCTGGTGACAAATAATGCGAATGCCACAAGGGCACTATAGCATGTCTGGGTCTACCAACATTTCACAAGAGGAGACCACTGTTGAGAAGAAACACCGAAAGAAACTGTGAGCGGGCTTGTGTGGGCGGTCGCCTTGCCTCGGTCGCGTCGATTTCTTGTCGATCACGGTCGCTTGGTCACAGTCCTTTCCCATGGTCGCGGAGATCGACAGATAGGCAATGCCATCTTTACAAGTAAGACAATGAATTCCGCACTTATATTTGTTAGTGTGATATGTTCTTATGTACAATATACATATACATAATATTCTAATAAATGTATTGACAATGCACTGTCATTACATGTCATGTCATTTTGACGACGCGGTTGGCTCAGTTTGTAAGCGCTTGCCTACTGAGCCGGCGGTCCCGGGTTCGAATCCCGGCCAGGGCAAATATTTGTGTGATGAACTCGAATATTTGTGCTTGGGTCATGGTTGTTCTAAGTATTTAAGTATATATTTATCTATATAAGTATGTATATCGTCGTCTGGTACCCATAACACAAGCCTTCTTGAGCTTAATTTGGGACTAGATCGATTTGTGTAAGGTTGTCTGATATAAATAAAAATATATATATATTAATGTCCTTATTATGTCTAAACGAGTCTATGTAATTCATTTTATATATTGCATAAATATCCCCATAGTAAGATGACATAGTGATTTCACTATGTTATAAACATTTCCGTATATTTTTCTTTGGCCGACTGTACTAAGTTAATCAAATAGCGTAATAGGCATGAGCGTTAGGTTTTGTAGCCGGCAATACATCACCGACCGTCATTTGATTACCATCGTAATAGTTCTGGCCGTATGTCAAAATAAAAATGGCTGGCGCTTTAGGGTCCCAAGCGAGCAATAAGTGTATTGGATCGGCCAATGAGGTCTCACAACGAGGGTCATCTACGTAAATCTAAATGATGTTTCCTCTCAAGACCTGCTGAAAACTCAATTTTCTTGATGGAATTTATGTTTTAACTATAGTTTACTCACGGCTGTATCTTTGTTATCGGGAATTTTAATCCATTTGATTCGGTAGACTAATATGATAGTTCATTTCTGGTATTGATATTATGTATTGTATATCACAGTTATTTTCAAAATGTGCAATGTTCTTATGCACAATATGTGCTATATGTCCTTATACTTATGTAAGTAAGTCTATGTAGTTAATTTTATATATTGCTCGATTAGCCCCATAGTAAGATGCTATACGACAAAATACTATGTAAATAACTAAAATGTACTAATTGAGCTTTTTCTCACGTCTGTTAATTGACTGATCCTTCTTACTGTAATGGCTGTAGAACTCAGGCTATTCGAGTATTACTTAAATAAAAAGAAAGAATACACATTTATTCAACGCAAAGACAAACACAACAAATGGCGTCTCAGCATTCTCTCCTTTGTATGAACTCCGTCCTTGTATATGAAGTTTTATTCTCCAATCTCCCAAAATTACGTTCACAACCGAACAATCACACTTAGATGCGACCCATCATTCTCAAAGGACCGCAGACCCTCCATACATCACTTTGATTCCTAGAATATAACGACTCAAAGGACTACACCCGACGAGATAATGCCCAGATAGAGCAAATGACAGAAATTCTGGGAGCATTTTTTTCCTCTGAGACCACGATTTGCTTTTTGCAAAAGTAGCTTCGAGTGTTTCGCTTTAGCTGGGGAGTTCAAGTCCGCTGGTTCATACAAATGCCTTGCCTTGTTTGCTGGTTCAAACAGTATATCATAATCATATCAGCCGATAGACGGCCACTGCTGGACAAAGTTCTCTACAACGATCGGTCTTGCGATCCTAACCAGGTAATCGGTCCTGCTTGTAGGGAGCCTTCCTACGCTGCGTCTTCCGGTCCGTGATGCCACTCGAGAACCTTTCTGCCCTAACGGCCATCGGTTCTACGAGCAATGTGCCCCGCCCACAGTATATCATACATTTTCGTAAATATTGTCTAAGGCGTATTGTGCATAATACATGATTGTCCTTTTCAAGCGCCGCTTTTCAAGGTTGTAAAAACTGCTTTTGGCAGCACTGAAAACGTAAATTTTAAGTAATTATTTAAAGTGAAATATTCAGATTGGCTGCATCAGTTGACATCATCTTTGTTATGCAAGAGAACGTATAGGTGGCTGCCTTAGAATAATAACGCCTAGAAACCCAGTTCACGCGCAACGGTGAGGCCACTAAAAGTTAGCCAGAAATGGCTAAAAGTGCCGATCGGCTTGTCAGTTGCAAGGACGCGTGACAGGTGTAAAGAGCTCCCACATTTTCAATTATTATGGCGGTTTTTGCAGTGATAGGGTGTCACAATGCATCTGATAAAAAAGATAAACATGCTAAGATAACATTTCACTCGTAAATATTATTCTTTAACTCGTAGTTTTACGTAAAAGAGTAATCAAAACTTCATATTTTCTATAAGCGGCATGACAACGTAGTGTTTCCAGTGTAAGGGATTTTTTTACCCATAATTCTGTCCTGATGAAATACTGACTTATTTTTTCGGAGCCTATAATTAAAAATACAAATATGAAAAAAATAAGAAGATAAATCACTTGATTTTTATCAAGCTTTTATTTGACTTGCCGTGTATGTTTGAGTATGTCTGGGTCAAATATTGCAAATCAAATTTGAATCGAGTTTAAATTTTGTACCTACACCTGTTTAAATCAAGTGACAATGCATTATTATGGCACTAACAAGCTGGTCTGATGATGAGGATGGAAGGAGGCCATAGTAGCTCCTAAATTACACAAAACACGAAGTGTTAGGGCTCGTTACAAATGTCTTGATGATGAGTTGACAACAGTGCAAATAAAAGTGTTACGCCGGTGGATTAGGTCAAAAACTTTGAACATCAATTTCAGTGCTTTAGAAGCGTTTTCATCTGGCTGAAAAGTGATTTCAGGCCGTTTCAGGATTTGACCATACCTACTATTTACGATTTTATTTATTTTCAACTGACATTGCAAATTAATAATAATAATAATAAAAAACCTTTGTTTAATGTATTTAATAGTGTTGGAAGTCAACAACGGGTCTATTATTCAATCAAAATTTAGAATGTAACAAATCATCACTGGCAAGAGTAATTAATACCCCAAATTTCAGGTGAATGTGATTGCGCTAGAAACATTATTGCTGTGTTTGTGTGTGTATCGCCGCGTGTAAATACGAGTTGTTCACAACTAAATGAATCCATTTTATGCCTCACGTATGGCGCCTCGGCCGTAAGAAACTATCCTTCTAGGCGTTATTATTCTAAGGTGGCAGCACTATCAACGTCAATGTCAAGGTACAAGATTCAGATTGTCGCCACCAGTTAGCAGCACCTTCGTTCTGCAGGTTCCCTATGTGAAAAGCGAAATCCTGTAGTACTTATATATCTGTTACTTGCGTGTATGGCTGCCGGCACCCGAGCGGCCCACTTAAGCTGAACTGGCCGAAATTGTGACGGACAGTGTCCCCACTAATCTCGGCAAAAACTCCAAATACGCCCTACAAAAATTGGACGCTTGCGCAAACGAATTGAATACGATACGGAGTTAAGCTAGACGATGAAATTTTAGTTCTGTAGGCCTCTATAGTTACCACCCTTTTACTAAAACTTACGCCCCAGTGCGCACAAAAAGATGTTCTGCTCCAAGTTACGTTTTTGTGAGCGCGCTAGTCTTGCATAGAAGGGCTCGTAATCCGTTGCGAGTAGAGTCAAACCACGCTAGTTTGGTTTGACTCCAACGCTTATAATCAACGCGCGAACCTAGGCGCTCTATTATGCCTTCCAAATTTGGTCGAACAAAGTTCTCGTTGATTGTCAGTCGTAGCGACACCCACCTGCCGTGCCCATCGCTCATATTGCCAAGACCCACAACCAATTGTTTCCTATTTAACATAAACAACTAATAAAAGGATATACTGTGGCGAACTTTGCGAAGATCAGAAGGGAAGGTTACGAATGCGCTCCAATTTTCCAGAACATGGTGTCTATGGGTGACGGTAGTCGCTATCCATCAGGTGATCAGTTTGCTCGTTTGTCCCCTATGACATAAAAAAATAACAAAGGGAGAGAACGCAAAGAAAGGGAGAGAGCTGTTTAAAATGGATTAATCACATTCTTAAGCTTTAAATTCAATTCTATTGGGCTTCATAAAGACGCAGCCTTATTGGTTTATTTTCTTCGCTCCGCTTCAATAAACAGCCTTAGATGCGCCCACCGCCCGCGGGCCTCTTGTGTATGCCCTTGCTTCGTTAACGGATGTAGATCCGAGAAATCGACGTTGACATGACATGTTGTTTCAACTCACCTCTGTTACTGTTCAAAGTCCCTCGGTCTCCCCTAACTTATATTGCCATAGTACTTAGTTAAAGTATAATGCAGTTCGTATAACAAAGATCACTAAACGGACAAATCATGGCTACATTTCCGCGTTTTTTTTTTAATACTATGACGGTGGCAAACAAGCATGCGGCCCGCCTGATGTTAAGCACCTATACTTCCCTCTTGAAGAATCGCATACTTCTTATTCTGTATTGATCGTGTTTTTGAAAGCAGTTCAATGGATAGGTATCCTTAGCGCGGTTCGCGAAAGCTAAGGGCCAAGCTTTATATTTTTTAGATTTGTTCTGAATAAAAATACTCAAGTATTAAAATATTGAGCTGAAAACTGCTACGATCTCATAGCAATTTTAATATCCATTGACCCAAAAGTGCCGCGGTTAATTGCGGTATGATTTTTGAATCGAAATTTAACAATCGCTATTCAAAATTACAACAATGGGCGAATGTGAATGCTGAAGTGCGATCGCAATTATGTACGTTGAGTATTTCAACCCGTTAAATGTAATATTACAAGCCTGATGAAATTGCCGTATATTTTTGACTCTTTCATCATTAACATGGGAATAAAATTCAAAAATAGAGTCCGTGAGCTCCTAGATTCGGGTTCGGGTTTAGGAGAAATCGGAGAGGTTCTTATCTGGAGCGCATAAGAGCGAGCGAGACAAGTGTAGAACTCGAATCACATTCTGTCGTCTCACGTACTGTACAATGGTTTTAGACCCAATAATTTCAATAATTCCTTATACGATACTTTATTCGATGTCGAGAATGTGAAAAGAAATTATATGAAGATATCAGTGACAAAGTTACCGCGCGGCTGTACGGGTAGCAGTCCCTGATGAGATCATACGAGTTCGAAACATGTCGGCCCGTTCCTGACAATTTCACGTGAGTGGAAACCGCTTAATACAATAATTAAATTATATGAAAATTTAATTTTTTAATTTTTATTTTTTGTCCACTTTGTGTATGTTAACGAATAATTTTTTATTCTATTCTATTCTAATTTGTTACATTACAGGCAAATGCTCGTGGTGAGGTAGCACCCTAAATTTAGTCAAGGCAAAAATCTGCGCACAGACAATCGTCCAGATCTACTGCCATTGACCGTTCCTAGGACATAAGTCATTATCCTGCCGGACCCTAGGTACAACCATATGCTCAACTGGTTGTGCCGTGGGCACTTTTAATTCCCTTCAGCACAACTGAGTTGCCAACGGCACAACCCGGACCTACAGCACAACTACTATGCTGAACTGGTTGAGTCGCAAGCAACTTAAAAATCACTCAGATTCACCATAGCACAACTGTTAGCTCTATTATCTCGTGAACTGTTAGTAAACCTCTGTTCAAGTTTTGCACTTTAAAGTCATCTCATTTTGTTGAACAATACTCTGAACATCACTTAGCTGTCTGCTTTTAATACCTTTCTAACGACCTCCTGTTCGTTCACTGTTTTAGGTAGGGAATCCTCGTCTTTTATAAAAAACTATTTACCTAATGCTTAATTTAAAGAATTTTCATTACTTACATAGACAAACTTTTCCCCGGTAGTCATACATTTTTTAATCTTGAAAATGATGATAACCTATAGATTTTTTTAGGTTAGGTTTTGTGTTATAACATTCCGAAATATTTTATGGTTTCAGAAAACAAATGCTTTCGATGAAATGAAATTTCTATGAAGTGAAAACTCGATGAAACCTTTATCTATCTATAAAGCAAGGGTAAACCATATAATAGTTTTATTATTTTTAACTTTGGCAGTGCACCGTTGGCCGCGTAATTTACTCGACAAAATAATAAAACGTAACTAGATTCTTATACTTACATTATTGCAATAATCTCGTCTTTTCGTTTCCTTTGAGCAGTGAACTTGTTATATAACCAACTCACCTGCCCAACTGCACCAATACATTTTCTGATCGAAACGACTATGCAAAAATGTATTCTGGCTTACCTCCAATCCTCGACACCTGACACTTGAAAATCACGTTCTATCCTCATGGAAAAACGGCACCCACAACCGCATTTCAAGTCTTGCACGTTGGACAAATAAAATTCTGTACTTGGTCCGAACTTAAATGCAATTTCGAACGTTCCCGCGTTCAATTCCCGGTTATGTGTATGATATATACGAAATGGTATCTGGGAAATCGCTGGTACAAATCTAGGATTTCAATAACAATGGAAATGGCTTTGTGATTTAGTTTCGCTTGGCTTTTGAAAACTCGTGTCTTGAGATGCAGTGTGGAACAGAACTTATTGCCTTTTAAAACTCTGGCGAAAAAATAGGGCTGTTAGAAGGTTATTTGGGTATTTTATGAGTTTGTGTACGTTGTCTATGGTACCGTAGGTTAAAAACGGTTTATCCTTTTCTGATCGCGTTTTTTTTAAAGATGCCTTATTTGAAACGTTTCTAAGTTATAATATAATTGACAGAGTTCTTTAACGATTGTTACCGTTTCAGTTTAACCTAAAAAAAAAAAACGTATGTTTTGTGGATGTTCGGCTTTCCGGATGTTTTTGCTTAGTATTTCTCAACAGATTCTCATGAAATTTTGTGATTTCGTTAGTTATACAGTTTTTTAAATTTCAAAACGGCAGAGAAATGGGGTTGAAAAGGTAAAAAAATTAAAAGTTTGTCTAATACTGCAGTTAAAATAAGACTAAATTTGGCAGTTTGGCAACAAAATAGGTACACCAATAAAATTGTATTTTATTACTTTATATTGGCACTAAAAATGAGGATCTGCCGTCCTGCCAAAATTTTGAGGTCCTAGTCCTACCCCCATTGGGGGAGTTATTGGCAGGGGGCATATTTCAAAAGATTAACATTTTACAAACTACTCGAATGAAGTATCATTTTCTGTGTAATTTCTTGTGCAGAATCGAATGAGACTATGCACGTACTTATTAGGATCAATATTTTACGATATATTATATAATCTAATCTATAAGCATGTGGCATTCCCATATTGTGGGATATTAGTAGTTTATGTGACTGTACATAATGAGGGGTATTAAACACGAGTGTGGTTTTATGAAACGAGCCGAAGGCAAGTTTCATAATAACATCACACGAGCGTTTTAATGCCTAATTATGTACAGTTACATACACTACTTTATCTAGCCACATATCATAAGCCTCCATGATGCATTCAGGAGTCGCACATTATAACAAATATTACCTGGTAATGGCGGTAATGAAGTTTTCTAGCGACTGACATAGTTTTTAGGGTTCCGTACCTCAAAAGGAAAAAACGGAACCCTTATAGGATCACTTTGTTGTCCGTCTGTCCGTCCGTCCGTCTGTCAAGACCCTTTTTCTCAGGAACGCGTGGAGGTATGAAGCTGAAATTTATATCAATTACTCAGGTCTACTGTCCCTTGAAGCTGTGAAAAAATCAAACTTCTAAGCCAACGCAATCAAAAGATACAGCCGTTTATGCCGCAAATTTTCGACACTTGCAAGGGAATCAAAACCTACAGGGTGCTTCCCGTGAACTCAGAATCTTGAAATTTGGTACGAAGCAACGTCTTATAGCATAGATAAAGGAAAAATTACGAAAACCATAAATTTTTAGTTACATCACATAATATATATTTTTTTAATAATTTTAAACTTACTACCCATTTCCTCATAAACGCGTAGAGGTATTAAATTGAAATTCATACCAAATACTCAGGTCTATAATACCTTTAAGCTGTAACAAAATCAAACTTCTATGTCAACGCAATCAAAAGAAACAGCAATTTAAGCTGCATATTTTGAAACTCGCAAGTACTCGCAAGGGAATCAAAACCTAAAGGGTACTTCCAGTCGACCTAGAATCTTGAAATTTGGCATGAAGCAACGTTTTATAGCACACATAAAGGAAAAATTCCGAAAACCTTAAATTTTTAGTTACATTACAAAATATATATTTTTTAATAAATATAAACTTATTACTTTTTTCCTCATGAACGCGTAGAGCTATCAAGTTGAAATTCATATCAAATACTTAGATCTAATTGCCTTTAACCCGTGAAAAAAAAAATTATAAGAACTTAAACCTTGCAGGTTTGTACGGAACCCTCGGTGCGCGAGTCCGACTCGCACTTGGCCGGTTTTTTTTATTCAGAGACAAACTAGAGTCAGCCCCAACTATCATATTGTTCGATATCTTACTTACGTGCGACATTTGTCAAATTTCATTGCAAATTGACAATTCATTTCGAACTAAACGTCATCACGACTGATATTAGAATGGAGGTCAAATCAAATTTCTTTGTATTTCAGAGATGTTCGAAATTTGAATAAATAATAGGCTTGTGTTTAAACGCCTACCAAATATGATTAAACGCCTACCAAATATGTTGATAAATTACTACCAATAAATTCTTAATGCTCACCAAAACGGATGAATGCTCACCAAATAGTGTATCCCAAACTATTCTATAAATAAAGCAAATAATTCTTTTTCTTACATCCTATAAAAATATATGAACACCATTAAAGTTAATTTCAGACCAAATAATCTAAATTACTGTTAAATGGATGTCACCAATATTTTATATTATTACTTCCATTTTAGTCATTTTTGCTGAGGCAAAAAACTAAATGCTCACCAAAATGGCTTTTTTCACCAAAATTTCGAATTGGTGCTAGGCGGCTAAAACTCGGTATCAGGGGGCTCTCGGGGCTCAAAAATATGAATCTGAAATCTTGTCCGAAAATTCGGTCAACTTCGGAAAATATCGAAAAAAAACGATTCAAAATTTCAAATTGGTGCTAGGCGGCTATAACTCGGTATCGGGGGGCTCTCGGGGCTCAAAAATATGAATCTGAAATCTTGTCCGAAAATTCGGTCAAATTCGGAAAATATCGAAAAAAAAAAACGATTTGTATGGAGAAAATTTCAAATTGATATAGCATAGCTAATAATGACTACCGCACATTATGGAGCGTTTTTTAGGGATATAAAAAAAAAAAAACTAACCTAACCAGGCCGAGTCGGATCTGCTCTGAAAGGTGATCAGGATTAGATGGTTACCTAGCTGAAACCTAATTTATGAAAACAATATTTGGTGAGCAAAAAATCCATTTTGGTGAGCAAAACATCCATTTTGGGAAGCAAAGAGATATTTTTTGGTAATAATTTTGATGTTTTATGAAAACAATATTTGGTGAGCAAAAAATCCATTTTGGGAAGCAAAAAGATATTCTGACTCAACATAAAATTATTCTGGTGTAATGTATATCGATTTTGGAATACAAAATGATTTAATTTGGGGAGCACTATATAGAGAGAGTTTAATTTAAATGGAAGCAATTCATTTTATTTGAACTTAGTTTTGGGGTATAAAAACCATTTTGGTGAGCGTTTAAATTGTTCCCTAAATAATATTATCGAAATCGATGTTATTATTTCAGATTAGAAATTTGTGCTAACAAAACAGCCTATTTTTATGGTGGTCATAATGTGCGGTTCTTGAACGCATCATGGGTTTATGATATTTGGATATATAAACAAACATATGCATGTTAATTTAAGTTAATGATCACATCCACATTTATTGTGCCTAATAAAGAATAAATTTTCTTTCCGCCGTGTAGAAACGAGTCATTTATTGCCATAGATCATTCTACACCCTATTTACGTACAGCACAAAATACAATAAATAATAGATTCCAAAACGACTTTAATAACAATACACCCTTTTGTGAACAATCAGCACCAGGACCAACTTACGACTTCACCCGACGAAATCAAAGCACGTTCCTATGTTTATGAAGGCAGTGTTCTTTTTGCGGTGCTAAGGGGCTTAGGGTACGTAAATCGGTGGTTCCGTACGTGTCTGCCCAAAGGTAGCCTTGTGGGTGGTGCAATGCGGCTCGACATTAATACTTTGTGCCGTACACACAGGCGGTTTGGTAGGCTTTGTATGTATTGGGGAAACTCGTGGTATAAGAAAACTAGGCATTCCTGCAAGGCAGCCTTTCTACGTCACCGATTAGTTGCTGCTTTATGGTAACAAAATAATTATAAGGAAAAGATGTTCAAGGCCAGTCGTACAAAAAAATATTTTTGCATTACAATTCTGTTACGAAACGTTTAAAATTTGTCAAATTTTTAATCCTTATTCTTTTTAACAATTTAATTTCCATCAAATTTTATTCCAATTCAAATATAAAAAGTCATAATACTTTTCAGTCATATCGCATATTTTGTAAATAAAATATTCAATGAAATATATAGCTTCAATTTAGTCGGTACAAAATGCATCAATGTTTTATGTGACAACATTATGTATACCGAATTTGTACGTTAATTACGAAGGCTACGGCCGGAGGAGTTAAAAAAAACCGAAATTATTTTAAACTAATTTAATTTAAATCAAAAATTACAATATAATTTTATAACTAAATGGAAGTGTCAATCGGTCGATGTAAGAACCAAGAGTGCCGGTTTCACACGGTGGTGCGATGCATGCCAAGCGCGTCACCTTGCAGCTGCGCGGTTCCCGTTCTGCTGCGTCGGCGCCTTGCGAAATCCATGTCTTCATGTGTGGCCCGGTTCGGGTGCTTACTACGGGCTTTACATGGAAACGACGTATGTAACACCTCCCCTCTGAGATCGGCAATTATTTGGTGAGGGTTCTCGCAAATGTTGCCGGAATGTTAGCAGGGTCAATCTTTGCATCTCGTTTCGATAGTGTTACGGGCTCTATTATCGCATAGCTTTCTTCTAGGGTTCCCACTTCCAACTTCGGAGACTGGATACGACGAGAGCGTAATCGGCGGTGGATAGCTGCAGAAGTTATTGCCGCTATACTCAGTATTATAATTATGTAGATAGGTATTGTAGTATGATATATAGATTCGTTAGGTATTGAGTTGAGGTTTTCAGGATTCTGCATCGAGATTTTCATGTTAACTGCATGTAGACTTTTCAAGTCAGTGGTGTGAAGAACTAGCTGGGGTATAGATTTGTCCTGTAACGTGCTGTCCTCGACTGGTAGGTTAGTCATTTTCAGGACGTGGCCCTTGATGCAATCGTTCATATTAGCGATGGTGAAGTCTGGAGTCTTAATCTTACAGTTCAGTGGTAAGGCCGTAAGATAACTTCCTTGCAGGGTTTCGTACTTTTCCTCTCCGCAGCTTATCTGTACTTTTGTTGGTTCAGGAAAGTTCAGGGTGTAGTGGCGATCATCTAGTTGCTCGAGGGCTGGCTTCGATAGGATGATGGTGGTTGGTTGGCAGGATGGCAGGAGCTTCTGTTCCAAGATAAGGTGCTGGATGCAGTCCGGTTGGTGGCTTATATAGTGTTGAGAAGTTTTCTCGCAGACGTACCAAGATTTGGTCTTCGGGCATTCTGCCTCCATGTACGTAGATACTGATCCCTGAAGTGCTAGGAAAGGTAGTGTAGGTATTAGGATCTTATGGTTTTTATTGGGTATAACGGAAAGTCGGTAGAGGGTAGTGTCTTCCGGCATAAAGATAGGAATCTTTATAACTATAACTACTAGCTTATCTTTATAATACGAGCCTAACTTAATTATGTCGAAATAATCGCGAGGGTCCATATCTAAAACTTCATCTTTAGGATAAAGGCTTCGTAACCTACTTAACATATTTCCTAGAGAACTTATACTAAACGTAGAATGAAACGGGCTTTTAGCATGGATAAAGGCTAAAAGCTTTTCTAGTGCATTTAATTCATCGAATAAACTCTCTATATTATCTCCTAATATTAAGAGGTATTGTGCAAAATGTGCGTACTTATTTAATTCCTCATCTCGGGATGCTTCATTAGAAAGAATTAAATTAAGAACTTTAGATATATTATTCTGGTTTTCAACGATGTTATTAAGGATCTTTGAGTGCTGAGACATCCATTCTTTGGATAGGCTGATATGGTTATTAATTTCTGACTGTAGCTTGTTTTCATTATCTTGCATGATTCTTACGGCGTTATCGTATTTCAAGGCGTCAGTGTAATCCAGATTGCCGGATATTCCTTTGATGATAGACCCTAGTCCATCAATCAAGCCTCTTTTAACGCGTCCTGGCTCGAATGACTGTAATAAAGCGGTATTTCTATTTAATTTTTGCAGCAAGAATCTAAGGTGAGGTTCGTATAGGGAACGGGTATCATTATTAAGTTTAGTTCTTATTTCATGTAACTGTGAAGAAACAAGATTAAGTTTTGAGTGAATGTCATCGAGGTCTATAAATTGTAAGAAGGAGTGGTAATGGGAGACAATCTTCGTAGGTCCCAATTTAAAAGGAAGAATCCCGGGTCCATTATCCAGGGAGTCAAGTGTTGGTTCTTGCGCCGTCACAAGATGAAGGATCAGTGGTATTCTGTAACAAGTTGGAAGAATTAGGGGAGCGTTTCAGTCGGGATTTTGCTACAGGGCCTCTCTTCTTTTTCGTGTATATGTGGACAGGGAGATCGGCTAACACTGTGTCCTGGGTAAAACGGGGTGCCAATTTTTGTCGCGAGGTTAAAGGATTCCTGATAAATACTTGCTGATCAGGAACGTACTCCTTTTCTGGTTCCCTATCTTTATTCCTATTTTCGGTAAGTTCTGTTCTATGATGTAAAGCGGACTCGTTTATCATTTCGAACACTAAGGACATTTTTCCTTTGTGATCCTGTAGATATTGTTGAAGTAGATGTTCCGATATGTTAATATCGAGAGGGTCGCGGGGATCAAAGTGGCCTGTAATTAATTCTATAGGGCGACATTTGGTGAAACTATGTATAGAACTGTTGTATCCTAAAATTGCATACGGCATTAGGTTAATTGCGGGTTCGTTTTTTCTTTCCAATTTCAAAATTCTTAAATGCTCTAATATGGTAGAGTGGAACCGTTCTACAATGCCGTTGTCGTTTGGGGAATGCGCAAGAACTTTATGGTGATCTATTCGGTGGAATTTGGTAAATTCTGAAAATATTTGATTTGTAAATTCGGGACCCTGGTCTGTCACAAGTCGCAGTGGGACTCCGTGGTGTGTAAAATATATCATGAGGGCTTGGACTACGCTTGTAGCCGTGGCGTCCCTCAAAAGGTATGCTTGGCCGTATTTCGAGAAGGCATCTACTACTGTTAGGTATTTTTCGGCCTGTACAGTAAAAAGGTCAGCGTGGACAACTTCTAAGGGTTTTGAAGGAGGTGGCACGATATGAAACTTTTGTTTTATCGGGTTGCGATCGTATTTAGCTTGTCCGCATATGTTACAGTCATTTATAAATTTACTAATGTGCTCCTTCATTTTTGGCCAATAGAATTTACGAGACAAAGCTAAATAACATTCGGTTATTCCGCGATGGTTGGTTTTTCCATCGTGATATTTCTGTATTATTTCTTGTTGACGTAGATAGTTTTTAACATTTTCAACTTCTGTTCTGGTGAGAGAGAGATTCATAGCTGAATTTTTGAATTTACTTTGAATAATGGGGATTATTTGGTACATGGCCAGAGGCGGGAAAATCATAATTCCGGTTCTAACTTTGGGGTTGACGTATTCTTTCAATGCATTTACCAGGTCTTCTTCTAGGTTAGCTTCAGAGAGTTGTATGGAAGTTCGAGTGTGGGTTTCAAAAGGTTTGGACACGACTGGGCGGCGTTTGATGTCACCGACGATGGTGAATACTATCTGACGGCTAAATTTATTAAGGGGTTCATCAGTTATTGGAACTTCGAGGATGGGGTTCTCGTTACTTGTATGCACAGTTATCGTGGTCGAACCTGAGCAGGATGGGGCTTTTTCCGACACGTTGGCAATCATAGAGCTCACCTCTTCGTTATGAATCTCTACACGGGACAACGCGTCTGCGTTAAGATTCCGCTTTCCCTGCTTGTATGTTACATCAAAATTATATTCACTTAGTTTTAATTTCCAGCGTGTTACACGAGAGTTGGGCTCTTTCAGATTCATTACCCATTGCAAGGGTTTATGGTCGGTAATTATTTTGAATTTTCGTCCGAAAAGGTACGGACGAAAGTATTTGGTTGCCCATACAATGCCAAGAAGCTCTTTTTCGATTGTACTATAATTAATTTCGCTGGAGTTTAGAGTCCTAGAAGCGAATGCGATCGGCTTATCTGAGCCGATAGGTCCCTGGGACAGTACTGCCCCTAGCGCGAGGTTAGAAGCATCAGTGGTGAGAACAAATTCTTTAGAAAAATCAGGGTATTGAAGCAAGGGATCGTTTGTAAGAAGGGTCTTACATTTTTCAAAGCATCTTACATATTCAGGGTCATTTACATTAATTTTGGAACCTTTTTTTAGGCAGTGGGTCATTGGTTTGGTGATTCGAGCGAAATCGGGGATGAACTTCCGATAGTAGCCTAGAAGTCCAAGAAACCGTTTTATCTCCGTTGAGGTTTTGGGAATAGGAAATTTCTGAATAGCGGTAATTTTGTCGGGGTTAGGTTTTATTCCATCCTTTGAGATTATATGCCCTAAATAAGCAGTTTCGAGCTTTAGGAATTCTGATTTGTCCATCTGGACTTTGAAATTGGAATCGCGAAGCCTCTGGAAGACTTGTCTTAGGTTGTCCATATGCTCCTGAAGGGAGGTACTAAAAACAATTATGTCGTCCAGGTAAACGAGGCATATTTTATTTTGCAGGTCTCTCAGCAGGTTGTCCATGACTCTTTGGAATGTAGATGGACTGTTCTTCAATCCCATCGGCATTCGCAAAAACTCGTAGTGACCATGCTCTACGTTAAACCCTGTCTTCGGTATGTCGGCTGGATCCATCTCGACTTGATAGAATCCGCTGGCAAGGTCTAAGGTCGTAAAGTAATGACAATTACCTAATTTATCAAGGACGTCACTGATATTTGGTATAGGATACTTGTCGTCTATCGTTTTTTCGTTAAGCTTCCTAAAGTCAACGACAAGCCGCCATTTGGTTTTGCCAGATGCGTCCGCTTTCTTAGGGACTACCCAAATGGGGGAACTCCAGGCCGATTCCGAAGGCCGAATTATATTTTGCTTTAACATCTTAGATATCTGATCGCGTACTTCCTCTCTATGAATATAGGGGTATCTGTAGCTTTTTGTAAAAACGGGCATCTCATCGGTAGTGTTAATTTTATGTTTAATTCTATTGGTGAATGAAAGGGGTTCGCCTTCTATGTAGAATACGTCGGCGTATTCGGAACAAAGATTTTCTAAATTAGTGCGTTCCTCAATATTCAGGTGATCTGTCCGCAGCTTGGACAGAACCGCGTGAACTCGGGATAAGGGAACTGATGTTTCAGTGGGGCTGAATTCGATATTAAATACTTCAGTGGTTACCGGTCGGTCCATAGAGAACACGATGTCGTTTTTTGTAGGGTTGAATACCTCTAAAATACCTCGATTATGATGGACATGTGTAATACATTCTCCAATTAAGCAATTCGATATAAACTGTTCTGGGATGAAGGCGTCGCCAGATTGGGAATTTACAGGAATACGGAGTAATTTAGATGAATTTGCAGGAATAATAGTTTCATAGAAGTTACAGTTACGGGAGTCATGCATTCCAATAGGGTTGCTGGCATTTTTAGTGTTTAAAATCTTGTTTTTTAAATCTATATTTGCTTCCCATTTATCTAATAAATCTAGGCCGATTAACCCATCGAAAAAATCATGAAATTTATAAATGAATAAGGTGACATCGTTTTGATCCCTAAATTCTTTGAAACAAGGTAAAGTGATAGAATAATCATTACGGGTTGTTGCGTGGACATTGGTAATTTCAAAAGGCTCGTAATTCCAGGGCAAGTTAGGGTAATATTGTTTTACCGTTTCGGGGCTAATGAAAGACTGGTTTGCACCGGTATCAATAAGTAACTTTAAAGGAGGATCGGCAATTTGTATGTAGGGTAGATGACGTTGCGTTTGCAGATTTATTTCTATTTTAGTTTGTCTGAGGACTCTACCTTCTGAAAATTTTCGCGGTCATCAGGGGATTCGCCAGACTCTGAGTTAGCATGATCCACGTATTCCGTTTCCGGAAGCTGCATCTGCGGCTCACTATAATAAGGTGTCTCGGCGTATTGCGGGTAATTATCATGACTGTAAGGATAGTTTTCGTAGTAATACTGCTCCTCGTAAGAAGCGTTAGGGTAGCTATCGCATTGATAGTAGTCCTGGCACTGATTGAAATTCATTTCTCGTGGTTTGAAATAATTTGTGGAGGACGGATTTCCTTGAAATACAGGTCGCTGTTTAGTTACAAAGTGGCTCACACCACTCATGGGCTGTGGGCCCTGATTTCTATTGGGTAGTTTAAATACATTAGATTGGGGGTTATAATTTGTAGGTCGAGCGGCAAACATTTGCTGGGTGCGAGACGGGCCTTGGAATGGCCTCTGAGGCTGATTAAAACTTGATTTCCAGGGCACTGGGGCCGGCTGAGGTTTTTGCAGGAATTGTGGCTGGAAAGGTTGTGGCCGGGATGGTCCTGGCATATTGAATGGTTTAGGTGATGGTGTCACAAAGGGTTGGAAAGTTGGTACATGAACAAATTTAGGTGGCTGGTTTTGCTGAAGGACGTTTTTCTTTTCTGGGAAGTGTTCATTACGTTGTTGTAGGTACAGTGTGTTCATTTCCTCATAAACAAATTCTAAGGCTTTCTCTATTGTTGCGGGCCTCATGCACCTAATTCGGGAGCCTAATGGGTCCTTGAGACCACGTATGAACGCCTGAAGCGTTAACTTTTGGTACAACTCGCGTTTTGAGTCTTTGGTAGTCTCCACCGTCTCATGCAAGCTAATGTATGTAATTATAGTACTAAATAAATTCTGACACTTTTCATAAAATTCTTGCGGGGTTGAAGACCCCTGAGTTAGCAGCGCTAGATCGTTATAAAGGGAGATCTCATCTCTCTGATCCGCGAAGTTATTAATTAAAGCATTCCGAATACCTGCCCAGGTTTCAGGAATTCCGTTGGAGTTTATCAAACGGGCGGCTGGCCCTGAGATTTTATTGAGGATCCCGTTTATGAGGATTAGGTTATTGAATTCGTGTTCTGGTCCGGGTTTAATATATTGGTCTACCAGGTGATCACATAACTTTACGAAACGTGTCAGCACGTTCGGGTTCCCATCAAATTCGGGAAGCATCCGCAGAGCTTTACTCACATCATCTAGGTTCTGCATGGTTATACAAGTATTAGGGGTCTCGTCAATATCTAAATCGTTTTCTACTTGCAAGTTATTTTCTAATTCTAAACTATTTTCTAAATCGTTAGGCGACTCACTAAGTTCTCTATTCGCGTCTTGTGCGTTATGCCTAGAATTATCCTCTAACCTAGGGGGTGACAAGAATTCTCGTGGATGAAAAATCTTGGAAGTTATAGGAAACACTTAAAGGAAAAGGAAAGCAACTTCAGAACAGTTCTAAAGTACTCACATAAAATACATGGTCATTTCTGCGTATCGATGGCTGGATACTCTCGTCCCGGCAGCAGCTCTTCAGGTTCAGGATACTCAGCAACGGTGCCGAAAAGTCACCCGGGCGACTCGCGAGCGCGATCTTCGATTTCCGGAAGTTACGATGCCCACGAACGTCCGTGAGTATCCTACCGACTGCGCCAATTACGAAGGCTACGGCCGGAGGAGTTAAAAAAAACCGAAATAATTTTAAACTAATTTAATTTAAATCAAAAATTACAATATAATTTTATAACTAAATGGAAGTGTCAATCGGTCGATGTAAGAACCAAGAGTGCCGGTTTCACACGGTGGTGCGATGCATGCCAAGCGCGTCACCTTGCAGCTGCGCGGTTCCCGTTCTGCTGCGTCGGCGCCTTGCGAAATCCATGTCTTCATGTGTGGCCCGGTTCGGGTGCTTACTACGGGCTTTACATGGAAACGACGTATGTAACACGTTCATCTAGTTTAGTCTTACCTGTGTAATAATAACAACAATAATAACAGCTTTCAAAAAATTCACTGACTTACTACTCGACTCTTGTAACGGACTGGCTTTCTTTGTTCTCTTTGACTTCGAGGATACCAGTTTAAGTTTTACAGTCCATTTTCATTTCCCCACGGATACTTTTCAATTGTCATGTTCTTTTAATAAATGTTTTTTTTTTATCGTAATAATTTGATTTTAAACAGTCTTGATTTTAAGACATTTATACAGGTACCAAGGCAATCGGGGAGTATTATGGTATACTACTGGCAACACAGTAACGGATAACGGACGAACGAACGAAGAACCAACCAACCAATCAAGCGTGATGACGTCACATGTCTGGCCTGTCATTCCGGAATGCCCTACCTTGGTTTTCTTATACCGTGGAGAAACTGTTAGCAGATACGTTCGTGTTGCGATTGCTTAAACCTTATGTATGCTTAAACACGGATGTGCGGGACATTTCGATTTTACGTTAAACTATCAGTTGGTTTCAATTTGATTAGCAAATTTTCGACATCGCATACGACGGGTTAAATAATAATTTGCTCAAACTGTGACAAAATATCGAAATTCCAACGTGGACCCTCAATGGGAACGCACAGGCATTTTTGACAGTCAGTATCGCTTTTGTGTTTCCAAAATTGAGATGAGATGTGTCACTTGCAGCACAGAATAAAATGTGCGTACCCATTGAAGGTCCACGTTGGAATTGATTGTTGGAAGACACTACAGAAGCTGCACCATTGTTTTTTGCCGGTTTTGCAAAGGATTAGCCTACTAGTATCCGATTGGTCATTTTGAATAACGTGCGACGCTGTTGGTTCTAGCGTCTGTGGGGCGTCTTATTGGCCGGGTGCATGACGTTAGCGCCACCTAGCGTTCACAACTTTGGAGGGGGTCTGTCAAAAGTGTTAAATAATGGACGCAATAAAATTAAGGTAAAAAATTGAAAATATTGATTGTAGAGCACCTAACAAGTGCAAAATCTGTTTGTTTTTAATGTGAAACACATTTGGTTCTTAGCTTTATTGAAGAAAGTAATTATTATATATGTGTTTAATATTATTATGTCAATTTACTTCTTTGTTGTTTCCTTACAAATTAAAGGAAAAAAATAATGTTTTATTATGTTTATTTTCAGATAATTGAAGAATTACTACTATTTTCAAAACTGGCTTCCAAAGCATCGGTCAGAACATAAGGTTTCAGCCTCAAACCGAGAGTAAAGGGAAGCTGTTAGTTTTGGCACATTAATAAACAAACAATAAGTAACATTTACAAATTATAAGTAATTTTACATTTCATATTTTTGAAACATTGTAATAATTCTATCATAATAATATTATTGCACTAAATAGATAAAAATATGTTCAGTTTAATACACTTACTTTATTTTTCTAGCAACAGCGATCCAATTCATTTTCTGATCTTGTTTCCAACTCGGTGTAGGAAAGCATAACATTTGCAATTGCTATTTCGTCCTGTATTATTGCAGTTTACCACACAATAACACCTATCGTGACCCATTTTACTTATTTCAGTTTCTTATTTTATAGTACAAAACGTAAGCATTATAACTGAAAAGTATGACGTTTAACAGAAACAGAGAGGCCAAAGTTACCACTTTTGGCCACATCAAGCGCTGCGATCATTTTCGCTTTCCCTACGCGACCTCTGCACCCGGCCAATACTCCTAGGGTTGCCTACATCAACAAAAGGGAAAATGATTCTCAGTATTTGTACTTGTTTGACAAGCTTCTTTTAATAAATACGCCCAAAATAAGACTGACTTGGCGCGATCTGAATGATGATCGGTTGTAAGAATACTGGATCTTTGGATTGATTTAACGTAAACATATGCTGTTTTCGCTTTTCGAACTACCTTGATTAGCATTAAGATCCAGTATTATAAAATTGATCAGATGATGGTCTCTGGAAGTGCCTGCTAAATCTCAAGACTGGTTCACGGCAGACGTGCGCAGTTTTCGCATTCCGATTCTATTTTGACAAATGTCGTTAGACATAAAATTTAGCCCCAAATCTAATTTACTAAGATATGTCCTTGCGGGATCGATCCAAAATGAGATACGTCAGAGAATCAGGTTGTAGATATAGCTCAGACAGTCGCCAAACTTAAGTGGCAGTGGGCGGGGCACATTGCTCGTAGAACCGATGGCCGTTGGGACGGAAAGGTTCTCGAGTGGCGACTGCGGTTCAGAAAACGCCACGCTGCGTGGCCCCTAACAAGGTGGACCGCCGACCGACGACCTGGATAGGTCATGTCTTCTAGGCTTACACTGAAGTTCAAAATCCTAGGTTTGTATGTATCGCTCTCATGATCGAATTTGGAACTTCGGAGCAACGATAGTGCAGGTCATTCGTCACTGTCGCCGCCCGATACATCATGCATGGCGACGGACGGATGGACAGGTCTACGAGTATGTGTAGGTTTACACAGCCAATTCAAGTTCGATATATGCACTTATGATCTACCTGCCTGCACAAATGCATGGCCCATTTATCGATGAATGCATTCATGAATGGGCCATGCAATTCTATAGCTCATTGTACAGTACACAGTACAAGTACTCTTTATTGACCACCTCATAAAACATACAGGAGAAATATAACTCAAGGAATTACAATTAGAGTTAAACAACAGGCGGTCTTATCGCTGAAGATTGAAAGAAGATTGATCTTCCAGACAAATTTTGGGTAGTGGAGGACTTGAAAAATTATTTTGTTATTGTAACTATATTGGGCAATCCGTTTCAGATTGGCCTAAAATGCTTTTGTATGTCCGTATGTCCAGTTGCCCTGATTTGCTGTTCTCGTCTATAGGTAGCATTTTCCAACCAATACTCGTGATTTTTGTGTGAGTAGGTTTGATAAGTATAAGCTTTCTCTGAGATATGCCGTTTTTTTCAAAATAGTATTAATTTCGTAAAAAATCTATATTAATAATTTCGTCACGGGGTACGGTAGACCCGATCGAAACCTATCTCGAATTAATAAGCGCAAAAAAATAAGAGTTTCGAATCGACAACATATATCCGCAAAATTCGGATTGTCGAGTATTTCGTGATTAAAAATATTAAATAATGACATTTAAACCTTCAGCCATATTGCTTTCTTTGACATGCCTTCAGAAACGCGTTTGTTGCGTTCAGAAAATATTAAACAATTTCACACGTGTTTCTTAGAGCATAGACAAAGTAGAATTGTTTAACAGTAATGCCTGACCAGAAGTATTTGAGGATGCGCCATATTGCGGAATTTCACTGGAACTAATTTCTTACACTGGCAATGATTTTGATTTTATGCTGGTTTGTCAACAATGTCAATGCCATTCGTGGCCGTTTCTTTAAAATAATCTTTAAAAGAAAAATATCCAGAGTAAATGCCGAAAACCATTCACATTCGTGAACGTAAAATTATAAATAGAGTGTACACGTGTTTACTACGAGAAAAACAGTAAGGAAAAGAGTGCATTTCATTAAATGATAGTAGTGTTCCCGTGGGATGAGGAAGGAGTTGCAAATTTGTTACTTATTTATAGGAAAGTGGATTTGTAATAATTTGGTAGCCCACTTTTGTTACCGACTTCAAAAAAAGGAGGAGGTTCTATGTTTCACTGTACTAATGTAAGTATGTCTGTTTTTGTTTTTTTTTTTCATGTATGTTCACTAATTTCTCCTTCAATTGTGAATCGATTATCAAAATTCTTTTTTTATTTGAGAGAGTATGTCCTGATGTGAATCCATTACTACCAAGACGGAATCTGATGATGGGATCCCAGTGAAATCAAGGGCAATCCTCTAATATTATATTAAGCACTAACAGTGTTTTTCATGTATTTTATAAAATTTATTCAGATATTTGGGTCTGATATTCATCATTTCATTATGATAAGTTGATACAACTCCTTAATGGTTGTAGGAGTTAGTAGGTAATTTATTAAATATTATACAGTTAGGTTAAGACTGTTCTTTTTAATGTACCCCTGTAGGTGGTCCCATTGCCACCAAGTACCTTCAAATGTTACAGGCACTATGAATGTTTTTCATATATTTTCTTAAGTTTAATTAACGTCTTATGATGCTGGAGCTGATGATGGAAGGTAAATCCTTAACGGTTAGGAATTAAAAGGGATAAATCTAACGGCATACATACAAATAAGACCACCCCGACCTCCACGATCTCCCGCTATATTAGTTATCTATGCATTTAATTTCAATCATTAAAAAGCAAAAAAATATTATTTACTTACACCTACATTATTTGAATCATCTTTCTTTTCTTTATTGAACAAAGCTTTTCAGTTTATTTTTGAAGCCTAATCTTTTTATTCATTGCAATAACGATGCATTTTTTTCTCGGGATTGTCATGTATTTTGTAACTCAGAACACGCACAATCAAAATCTAAATTTATGTTGTTGTGTGTTAAAATTCTGCTGATCAACCTCGAAACCATCTTGAACAGTAAGCACGTATATTATTTTAAGGGATATTATTAAACTAACTAAGTAACTCCACTAATTAACTGAATGCATACCAGAAAAACTAATGCTGTGCAAAAAAGACAATAGATTAACTGAACATGTCCTACAAAAAAAAACTTAAACATAAACATCATACAAAACGAGATGACCTTTTTAACCGAATTCACACCAAAAATATGGTTCGTACATCGGATATATTTGAAAGTTTCACCAAAAATACTGACTTGCACACTAATTATGCACACTAAATAATGCGAATTAAATATACTATAGAGTAGGTTGAGGTGAATCAATCACCTTTCAGAGCAGATCCGACTCGGCCGGGTTAGGTTAGGTTAGTTTATTTTTTTTTATATCCATTAAAACAGTTTTGCAAATACCTTTCAATAGTATATTTAATTCGCATTATTTAGTGTGCATAATTAGTGCGCAAGTCAGTATTTTTGGTGAAACTTTCAAATATTTTGATCGAAAAAAGGGAATATACAGATATCGATTTAAATACATGCCTTATTTTAATACTATCCCGCTATCCTGAAGGTATACAGGGTATAACAGTTAAGTAAGTGTGACCAGGATAATTATTTCGTTATTACATGAGATATTAAAAAAAAACGGTCAAGAGCGAGTCGGACTCGCGCACCCAGGGTTCCGTACAAACACTTATCCCATATTAACTGGGCCAATAGTTATCTCTTATAATTACCGAATAATCGCCGGGTCATGTAACGCTTACACCTGTATAGGCTTCCTAACTATAGTACAATGATGAATATGAGTATCTGAACAATGCATAATTAGGTTTTAGTATATCTGATAAACCGCGGGTAACACCGCGGGCTCAGCTGACAATATCAAAACTCTTCACAATTTTTTTGGGAATCTTTTGTCAAATATATAATAGATGAAAAGATCATAATTGTGAAGTGTATATTGCGATTGCTTACATTTTACCCGAGCGAAGCCGGGTTTACAGCTAGTATATATATATTTTAGCCATTTCAAAACTGACTGTTCGAGGACTACAACTTACCCAGTCACTAGTCCACGCGACGCGATTTTATTTGTTTATAATAATGTTGTTATACATTTTTATTTAAATCAATTTAAACGGATTATATCGCGTATATTCATTATTGGATTCCTGACGTTTCGGAAACAATTACAGTCACCGTTGTCAAAGGGTGTCATTATTTCATTACGAAGAAAATATTTGAGTTATACGTTGAATTTAGTAGTTTTTTTATATACATAAGTATATCTGATACGAAACAACTATATAGTAAAGTCTTAAAGCTAGAACTAAGTTTGTGGAAATTGAATATCTATTGTCGCGCACTAAATCCCGCTGTTCTGGAGTTTGTAACTGGAAGAGATCTCTCTAAAGCGTTAAGTTTAGTTTCTCATACACAAACTAAGTTTTACCCGATTCCCGGGGATATCGTGGTTGTCAGGGAAATGAGATAATGGACATTCATTCATGGAATAGTGCTCAACTATGTATATTAAGAAATAGCAGTTTACACTCACGTGAAATTGTAAGGCACAGCCCTAATTGGCAGTCACTTAATACAATAATTGAATATGTCTCACGAAAGTTTTTATCAGATTAGGAAATATTATAATTTATAAATAACTAGCTGTGCCCCGCGGTGTTACCCGCTCATCCCACGGGAACACAAAAATTATTCGGGATGAAAAGTATCCTATGTCCTTTCCCGGGTCTCAAACTATCTCCATAACAAATTTCATCTAAGTCGGTTCAGCGGTTTAAGCGTGAAGAGGTAACAGACAGACAGACAGACAGACACACTTTCGCATTTATAATATTATATATATATATTAGTATATATTAGTATTAGTATATTAGTATTAGTATATATTAGTATATTAGTATGGATATGTGAAATTTCACAGATTGTTAATGTAATAATTTTATAAACTACTCTCTGACAGCATAGGAATTTAGACTGATGTTGAATTACAGCATATCATCATAAAATTATACAAATAAAAATAGCTTGATATATTAAGAAATAAAGAAAAATAATCCAATCATTTCTTTCAATTGCTTTGTATGTACATGCTTCAAAGGTAACGGAAATTTTACGTTGTTTATGTTTTATTAAATGAATAAATTATAAATATAAAAAAACCGGCCAAGAGCATGTCGGGCCATGCTCAGTGGAGGGTTCCGTAGTTACCCATCCTTCACAATTACGAGAAAGATTTCAAGCTCTATAAAAAGGTCTTAAACGCTAAAGTGACTGCAATTACTTATTACCTTCTGGAAGTTATCGATTATACGCGCCAGATTGAGCGGAATTTTTTAATGCAGTATGTATGGCACTTATATGTATAACGTTCGAAGTATAAGGACACCGCGCGGCACTTACGTCATTTTAAAGAAAATTATGAAATTTTGCGGATGCTCAAAAACGGCTCGACCGATTTTATTCAATATAGTTTTCATTTAAAGTACTTATAAGGCCTCATTTTCATGAATTTTCCCATAATTTTTTGAGCCGTGGTTGAAAAGTTAGAGGGGGGACGCGTTTTTTTGGATTTCCGTATCGATTATTTACAAAACTGCTGACTTTATAAAAAAAAATGTTTGGACGGACGGACAGACGGATAGACGGACATGGCGAAACTATAAGGGTTCCTAGTTGACTACGGAAACCTAAAAGGACAATCTTACACAAATCGAACTAGTCCCAAACGAAGCAACCTTGGAGTTACTATGGGTACTAGACGACGGTACATAATATGAATACATATGATAACATCTATGACCCAGGATTCTTTGATTTATAATTCGATTTCATCACACAAATATTTGCTCCGGCCGGCATTCGAACCCAGGACCACCGAGTCTGTAGGCAGGTACACTACAATCTGCGCTAGCTGCGCCAACCACATCGTCATTATTCCAAACTAATCCAAAAGCAATCTTGTTAATGTTTTCAGTAAATAAACAATTGTAGAAAAACCATGCGCTTAAACGCACTTTTTCACGGTCAAAATGGCAACTGACATATTTTTCCATACACATAGGTATATTGGTATCTTTAGGTGCCAATGAAATCACGCCCTAATAGTCATTTGTATGGAGCGTTATAATCGCTCCATAGGAATGTCGAGTTTTTCTGCGTCAATTTTGTCAATTTCGAATGGTTTTTGAAACAATAATTATCAATGAAAAATTCAAACTGTAGGTTTCAAATATACCAATAATAATAGCAATGTTCTAACTAGTAACATTGATACTATATTAAAATAGCAATGTTCTAACTAGTAACATTGATAATATATTAAAATAGCAATGTTCTAACTAGTAGCATTGATAATATATAAAGAAACATATTTGCTCATACAGAAAAATATCTAAAAAAAACAGGAGAAGGAGCCTTATATAGATATTTGATCCAAAAAAATAGGATCCATTGACATCTTCAAAAACTAATTGTGTACCCCCCTTTTTCAATCGTATAATGTTATCATTGTGTACATAAATAATGAACGAACATTTCGAATCAAACCGGGACAAGTTTGCTGAAATCACGTAATGCCTTTTAGTTCTAAATCTATTATTAATGACTTAACCGAATTTGATGGGTGGAGTTTGAAAAGGGTGATTACACATGAACGACTTGGTTGAAACAAAAACCGTTACGGTACTGATTAGTAACTGAATTTTAAGTAGTTATATTTTGTATCGGGGTAGAATCAGGAGCTTAAAACAACAGGCGAAACACTAACTTTTGTTTCCCATCTGTATCGTTTCGCCAAATTTTCATTTTTTTCCAAAAATTTATTTTTCAGAATAATTACAAAACTATCCTAACCTAATGGGTTCATTAAAACGATGTTTATAAAATCATCAATGATGACAAATGATAATTTGACGAAACATTACAGATGGGAAACAATGCTTCGCACTGATAGGATACCCAAAAAATGCCTTATCATGATACTGTGGGTGTCATGGCCGGCATGCTCAAGTGGGACTGGGCAGAACACGTGTACCGAATGCATCCAGAACGTTGGGCCAAACTATCCACTGACTGGATACCACAGGCTACCGAAGCATATGCACAACGAAAAGGTAATGGCGGGACAACCTGTACGCATTCGAGAACGCTCGCAGGAACTTGCTCAGACGAGTGGCGAGAAAGAGAGTAAGCTTTCTGTAGGTACCAACAACGGTTATCCGTCCATCTCCCAAGTAACACACAATGCTGTATAAGAGCTAAAACAGCGCTAACGCAGCGAAAATAAGTCGTATAAGGGTTATATAAGCGCATATGCAGCCTGTGTGTTAAGTGGACTGTTTCAGTGTGATGAGCGGACAATGTTAGCTAACAGGTATGGCGCTGTACGGCCGGCGCCGCGCGCCCATACATTTCCTGCATCGCGCTGTTAAGATGTTTCGTGAAATAATGACCCCTCTAGAAAACTGATTTACAATACAATTTATAGTAGTTTTTGTTACTGTACATAATGAAGGGTATTAAACACGAGTGTGGGTTTATGAAACGAGCCGAAGGCAAGTTTCGTAATAATATCACACGAGTGTTTTAATGCCTAATTATGTACTATCGCCCAACGCTACGGGTACACACCTCTAGGATTATTTTCGTATGCACTTCGCAGCGGTCGCTATTTACATCATCCACCAATAGAAACGGCAAGTGATTTTTTGACCAGTAACTCTTGTGAATTAATTTTCATTTAAATTTTCTTAACAATACGGTACAAATTAGAATGACTCAGAAATCACTGCAAACCCCTTTTTTGTGCTATAAAAATACCGTTCGAAATTGTATGGATCGTACGCAACCGAACATCTGGTGATCACATTCCTAAAGAGACAACGTGGCATATTCCTTGAATCAGATTTTTTTTACTTTTAACAGCCAACTTTTGTGAGCCTAAGCCTAAAGGTCCCGAAGCAATTGCTGATTACCTACGTAAATGAGAAAGAGCTGAAATTACTAGATAAATATCTCGTTACCTTATAGTCGTTTTTTTTCGTAATACACATAATGATAAGGCCCGTTTTTGATAAGATGATTCGAGCCGAAACTAATTCCATAGCAAATGCCTAATAAATAATAACATTATATTGCTATAAAGACAAAGATCAACACACAAAGAAAAATTTTACTGCGCTCATACGTGGTCCTCACCGGGACACCACACGGGACACGTATGGGCGCAATTTAAATTTCACCTCACTCGCGACTCCCCTTGTCGCGCGACTTAGCGTCACCTGCCTCGCTCGCACGGTATTGGAAAAAAAGTGACAGGTAGTAAGTATTTGTCGCGCGACAAAGAGTCGCGTGTCAAAGTTATGCTAACCGTGCTGCTCAAACATGGTGAATCTGCTGCGAGATAACAGTGAACAAAATGCGATTTGGTTCCCAGCGAGAGCAAAAGTGACTTAATTTTTTTCAATTTTCGTCCACGAATTGTCATTTCTCAGCCACAGCCAAATATTCGAAATTTAACAACAAATCTGTTTAAAATACAACTAAACTAATGGAAAAGGCCGAATTCGATGGTCACCAGATGTTGTGTCTGGTCAGGTCAAACAAAAGAAAAGGTACCGTACCGACCTTATATACTTACAAATTGTTTCCTAATTGGTTTGTCATAAAAGAAGGCGTGAATACTTAAAACTGTGTCTGCAGACGATTTTGTTGAGAAAGTGTGAACCCGTAGCGTTGGGCGATAGTACAGTTACATACACTAAGAAGCCAGATATCATATGCCTCCATGATGCATTCAGGAGTCGCACATTATAACAAATATTACCCGGTAATGGCGGTAAGCTGTCATGGTTTTTTTTTAATTCATAGAGAAATTAGAGTCGGCCCCAACTATCATATCGTTCGATATCTTACTTACGTGCGACATTTGTCAAATTTGATTGCAAATCGACAATTCATTTCGAACTAAACGTCATCTCGACTGATATTAGAATAGAGGTCAAATCAAATTTCTTTATTTTTCAGAGATATTCGAAATTTGAATAAGTAAATAATAGTATCGAAATCGATGTTATTATTTAGCAATAATAACATTTTTACAGATAAGAAATTTGTGTTAACAAAACAGTCTATTTTTTATGGTGCTCATAATGAGCGGTTCTTGAACGCATCATGGAGGGTTAATGATATTTGGATAGATATTTTTTTTTTATAAAGTTAAAATCGATACATCTCAAGGTAATATTCTACGTGTTTCATGTGTACGTATCTCAAGTCAGGGGCAGTTCGCGTAGTGAAATGAAAATAGTTTTATGTCTTTTGTCGTCTGGATTGAATTGATTCATGAATACTTCAGCGAACTGAATATTCAGCTACATTGGATAGGGAATTGGATAGTTTGTTTGCAGTGCCCACCGAGATTAAGAGCTGATTGTTTTAGACATTTTTCTCTATAATCAAACATGTTTCTTAACATAATATTGATGTTAACTACCTAGAACAAGGGCTATCGGGATTTATTGGTATATATTTGAAACCTACAGTTTGAATTTTTCATTGATAATTTTTGTTTCAAAAACTACTCGAAATTGACTAAATTCACGCGGAAAATTTGTTTTTTCAACTTATTTTCGACTGCACGCAATGAAAGCATGAAATAGCTATGTTACTTCCTAGAACTCGGGGATAAGTATTATTCTCTTCAAAAAGTTGGTTAAAATTATCAATATATTTGTCATAATATGTAAAAAATAAATTTTAAAAGGAATAAGGCCTCTTAATAAAAAACAGAATCAGTCATTTATTTGCTTTGCTTTTGGATAGAAGCGGCCCCGCATCCAGCGATTCCCTGATTATACAGGGTGATCAATCCAAATGGGTCAGCAGGGAGAAGTCACAAACTATAAGACATACGGAAATCTGTTCTTAGGAACCATGGCGTCGATTTTAGATTTGGCAGGCTGAAAGTCATTTCAGGCCGTTTCAGTAGTAGCTCTATCACATGGAAATCTATAACGTTTTTAAGTACAGTTTGTGTAAATTATGATTGTGTAATTTCTTAATAAAGTGTGTGTTTTATCCCTTGCTATGTCGAAGCACTGATCAGTGCTGATCATTTAAAGCCATTGTAAACATTTTATTGAGCTTCAATTTCATTGCGAAATTTTTGACATAACATAAGAAGGGTTAATTAATGGATTAATTTGTTCTTCTTCTATCGAACACGAACCCCACGCTCGTAACAATACACAATACTATGTCTCCACTTTTTAATTGACCTCCATTAGTGTAAAATGGGTCATTTGTATTCCCACGGGCCCACGGCTCTAGGACTAATATTCAGAGCCATCAGAAGTTGAAATAAAAAACCAACACGATAACTGCCATTCAATAGTGAAGCGATAGAATGGAATGGAATAAAAATAACACCAATTCCTAGTGAATCTACTGAAGCCTTTGTCACAGTTTTCAATTGTTCCGTTTTTAGGGTTCCGTGCCCAAAGGGTAAAAAACGGGATCCTATTTCTAAAACTTCGCCGTCCGTCTGTCTGTCACCAGGCTCTCACGAACCGTGGTAGCTAGACAGTTGATTTCTGTTGCCGCTACACAAATACTAAAAACAAAATAAAATAAATATTTAAGTGGGGCTCCCATACAACGGACGTGATCGGTTGCGTTAACTTTGCACCGCATTTGTATCGAGCGCCATATATACCAGGTGCAGACATAACTTAACCCGGCTAGTTAAAATTGGATAAGCGTTTGTACGGAACCCTCGTTGTGCGACTCCGACTCGCACCTAGCCGATTTTTAGTATTAAAAGGAAATTGGTATGCGAAGTTTCGAACGGTAAAAGCCAAGAATGTTATTAAAATATAATTATTTAGTAATGCTGCTTTATACCATCAATCAAAATTACACTTTATTAAAAAAGTGAGCGGGAAAAAATGGTTGTACAAAATAATGCAGCTTCATAGTAAGGTAAATTGACTGACTTGAGTGGTGAATCAATATTTTATGAAGTTCACGATAAAAGTAAGTTATCGTTGAAGTACTTTGTCGTAGTAAATAATAGTAGTGCCACAGTATTTTTCTTAGACTGTGGTAGTGCGACAGTTTGAATGTGTCCAAGCAGTTAAAGTGAAAAGGTACTAATAGTAGAGTTGTTAGTCCGCTGTTATCTAACATAATTGTGCGCATCGGGTTACAAGCATGAAATTTCTACCACAGATAGAGTGTTCCACGGTGATTATTTTCAGATGTGGAGGGAAGTCATTCAACTCTTCACCCCGCTCTCCCACCACACAGGGAACGAATCTGACTTCCCTCCACATCTGAAAATAATCACCGTGGAACGTTCTATGTGTGGTAGAAATTTCATGCTTGTAACCCAATGCGCACAATTTCGCGGCTTAGCAACTCTACTATAAACACGATTAGTCCCTTTTGATGTCGACTATAACTTCTGTTTCTAATCATTATTTGTTAAAGTACAATTGAAAAAAATGGCTATCTTTATCAGTGTGTGTAGGCATAAATATTCTAGTTCATAACAAACATGTTTGCCCTTGTCGGGATTCGAACCCAGGATCGCCGGTTGAGTAAGCAGCTGCTTCACCACTGCGCCAAACGCATCGTCAATATGGCTGATGACTTAATCTATCGATATTGTTCTTGTGTATCGTTATATCCTATGTCAGTCTCAGAGCCTAACAAATGTATTGTATAACCTCTGGATTTATAGGACGATGAAAATAACGAAAGTTAACGATAATTAATGAAAATGGCTCATATTTAATGTAATAAAAATCCCATATATTTTATGCAATTACTTCGACCGTACCGGCCTACTGTAATCCATATTATACAAGATTATTCATGTACGGTTCGTTCGGCCTACTGCGCTACAGTACACAGCTTTTAAACAGTGCTGTAAATCCATGAATGCACGCAGAAGATATGTTCGGCAGCGGCTTCGTGATTTGGTGGAGCGGTACGAAGGCATATTGTAGAAATATTACCCTGATTTTCGCAATTTTTAAAGTGATTTTAATCACTGTTTCTTGTACATCACACATAAAAAGATAAGTCATTAGTTAGGCCCTGACCAGATTTGAATCGCGCAACTAAACTACAGAGTCTGGCAAGGGAGTCATCGCATTTTGTCATCGCTTGATGTGAAAAAAAAATATATGGACAATAGTTTTGCATTTTACAGACTTATTTAAAAAAAAACACTGTTTCTATCTTTGTATTTGTAATATACAACTGAAACATTCCCACAAAATACGTCCTAGGAAGCACAGCGGTGTGCGTTCCACTTCCACTTCAGGTCAGCGTGCCACTTTACTTGTTTGCGACGTAGATAACTGATAACCATCCGCGAGGACATAACGTTATACGTCATCGCAACGTTCCACGGCACGACGACATTACACATAACGGTTGGTAAAGTTTTTTGATGACAGTAAAATTGTATTTTACGAGATCCCGTAATTTAGACTACTGATTATGAAAGTTGACTGTATCCCCTGGCCGCCAGGGCATGCCCACAGCTGCGTGAACTGAAAGCACGACCAAGTGCGACTCGCGAATGTTCGAATTAATTGAGTTGCTTCGTTAACATACCTACTTAAAAACGGAAATTCAATATTTATAACAGCGTAATGGACGGCGAACCTTACCACCGCTATAAACAAAATAAACTCTTATAAAAATCTACACGATTATAAAATTCTAAAATTATATTGAAAATCAATTATCTATCGAGGAAGGAGGGAGGAGGAAGGAGGGGGGGGGTCATTAAATCAGCGCGTTGTAGGAATATGTATGTATGTAAACACTTTTTTGTACACTAAAACAAGAAATAAATTTTAAAACAATAAACATGTACAAAGGCGAACTTATCCCTTTAAGGCATCTCTTCCAGTTAACCTTTAAGTAAATGAGTGCTAAACACAATAAATGTAAACAATGGGTCCATATTGGCTCTCATAAAAATTTTATTCCTATTTTTTATTTAACTACCGATTTTTATTCATAACAATCACTCTTCAGATTTTTTTTCCTCATACTTTTTACCTTCATACTTTTATTTTACTACCATCGGAACTCATAACAGTCAGTTATCATACTTTTTTTCTTAATAATGTCATTACTAAGAAATGTTAAAACTCATTTTTTTTTTCATAAATGTTTTACTTCATAACAGACAATTATCATAATTTTCCTATTAATACTTTCCTGGAAGTGGTTAGGTGGATTGTTCTTGTATGTAAACGGTATGAATACAAGCAAAACTTTTTTAGATACGCAAAAAAAAAATAACCTCGAAGGCCAGGCCTGACCTGAAATTCTAACCTAACCCGGCCACGTCGGATCTGCTCTGAAAGGTTTTGCTCGCTCGCTTTGCTCGCTCGCTCGTTAATTTTTTTTGTAATTTATGAATTCGGATGATTATGAGTTAGATTAGTAGTGTAAGAAAATATATGAAAACAAATATTAGTATAAACAAGTTGTATGAAAAGTGATCTTATGAGTTCTGATGATTATGAGTTCCGATCGTTAGTATTAAAAAAAATATGAAGAGTGATCATTCTGATATAAAATAGCATGAGAAATATTTTCGGACTTCCGATAATAGGACTTAAAAAGTTATGTGAGAAAATACGCACCCGTAAACAATAGACAACTAAAGCAACATGTACAATGCGAAGGAGGATAACTTTACAATAATACTTATACATGAAAATGCAAAAACCAAAAAGAGAGAGATAGGTAAACAGTCAATATAATACATATTACGTAATGAGACATTTTCAAAAAAACATGTACATAGTTAAAGGCTTAATAAAAACAAAATTACGATCTCTTCTTTTGTGTTACGAAAGTTACTCTACAAAATATATGGGTAACTATCGTAACACAAAGGAATCAATTAAGTATTGTTTTAATTAAAGCCCTTAACTATGTACATGTATTTTGAAAATGACTCTAATATCTATAATAATATTAATACATATTATACAACAGAAATATAATCATAATATAACAAAAACAAGACAATTCCAATGTCTTGGTCAACTCATCATGATCGGAATATCGACCACTGCAACACTAAACAAATTGACATCTTTGATACAGGGTACTTATATGAATACTTGTAGATTGTGCCGATTTCGAGAACGTTTACCGATTTATATGGTTTACCATTGAATTGCCGACAGACATTTAATCGAATATTATTTCAAAGCCAACGTTTCAAGTATTTTCATTTCATCGACATGTCATTGCGTCGAGGACTCGATACTAGGTAATTTGAACCGAGGTCTTTTAATTGCTAGTTGACTTATTTCAATAAAATTCATGTCATGGCTTTTCATTTCGGGTTTTTTTTATTAATTTTTTTTTCACATGTAATAATATTTATCCCGCATAAAATTATTTCAATTGGTTATCGAAACTAAACGCAATCACGTCAGTCGGCTCACTATACGGGTAGTTTCGGATATGAAATTGTTTATCTGGACGAATGGTTGGTCGTCTAAAGTAAAGTTTCTTGGGGGTCGCAGTTCTAACCTAACCTAACCGACTTCTGGCAACAGTTCGTTTCCTTGGGGATCGCAGTTCTAACCTAACCTAACCCACTTCTGGCAGCAGTTCGTTTTCTTGGGGGTCGCAGTTCTAACCTAACCTAACCCACTTCTGGCAACAGTTCGTTTTCTTGGGGGTCGCAGTTCTAACCTAACCTAACCTAACCCACTTCTGGCAACAGTTCGTTTTCTTGGGGGTCGCAGTTCTAACCTAACCTAACCCACTTCTGGCAATAGTTCGTTTTCTTAAGGGGTCGCAGTTCTAACCGAACCTAACCCACTTCTGGCAACAGTTCGTTTCCTTGGGGGTCGCAGTTCTAACCTAACCTAACCCACTTCTGGCAATAGTTCGTTTTCTTAAGGGGTCGCAGTTCTAACCGAACCTAACCCACTTCTGGAAACAGTTCGTTTCCTTGGGGGTCGCAGTTCTAACCTAACCTAACCCACTTCTGGCAACAGTTCGTTTTCTTGGGGATATCAGTTCTAACCTAACCTAACCTAACCCACTTCTGGCAACAGTTCGTTTTCTTGGAGGATGCAGTTCTAACTATCCTAACCCATTTCTGGCAACAGTTCGCAGTTCTAAAACGATTTACACCAATGATTCTTAGTTTTATTATACCGACATACATATTTGTATATCACACAATTGACTACATGATTTGAAATTTGATTTGAATGTATAAATGTGCAGTAGGACATATAAAATTGTATTAAAGTAATACGTCGAAGAAATGAATTGCAATGTTTTGTAGTTGTGCCAATTAAGATAATTTGAAACAAATCAGTGATTAAGTAATATTCGTTGAATAGTATTTCTACGTAGTAAGATAAATTTAAATAAACAGACGTTGAAATAAAATAACGCCAAACAATATTACTAGTACTAAAGTTTCGATGAATCGTTGTCGATGAAATAATATTCGATGAAAAGGTTGTCGACAAAACAAGGGTACACCACATCGGGTTACGTTCTCAAGAACGGCACATCTCTACGTAAGAATAATGAATACTTTAATCCAACTACGTTACAGCCGAAAGAAGGATGTCTTATACCATTTTTCCCCGCCTTGACTCATTGTATGTATTGTAGGCACCTACTAGATTTTGTACATGAAATTGAATTAAAACTTGTAGAAAAATGAAACACAATTTAACCAATTATATTTTCCACGAATTTCCTATAGAAGGAACCTACCCCATAAAAAGAAACCTAAAAAATAAAACAAATCTCGAACTTCAAACGTTAACACTAACTTTAACTTATTACTTCTCCATAACGCCCCAAGGAATACTTGGACCCAAATGACATCTTAAGAGGCCAAGATATAACTAAGATAACGTCCTAAGATACTGAGAGCGTTTTGACATTCGCAAAGGACCCTCACGGAAAATAATTTATTTTAACGAACTCACGTAGAATACATATGTAGGTACACTATAGGGGTAAGAACGAGAAAAAATACACCACTCAAAAAACTATAATTCAGCTGTTTTGCCTGTTCTGTTCATATACACAGACGCAATGATAAAAAAAAATTACTTTCCGGCCTAGGCCTTCAATTTTGTATGAAATTCCTTTACAGTTCTCTAGAGTCGTTCCGCCCAAAACGTGACACTTCGAAGCCTGTTATAAGTTATAACGCACGTTATGACGACATTACATTACATGTTTGAGAAAAATATTTATTAATAAAATTCATGGCTTTATCCGTTCGAAACTTCACACCACCGATTTCCCTGTGATACTAAAAAACGGGAAAATTGAAAACTATGACAAAGCCTAACCGCAGTACCAGGATTTGGCGTTATTTTTATTCCATTCGATTTACTCGCTCCATATAACCGAATGAAACTCTTCTCTATGCCGCAGAAACTTGGTGCTGCTACAAAACCGACATCAAAAAACTAGACACCTTCCACCTACGTTGTCTACGCTCAATTCTGCGCATAAAATGGCAAGACAGAGTACCAAACACGGAAGTCTTACGTCGCGCCAAGATACCTGGTATCGAGGCGCTTATTATGAAACACCAACTGAGGTGAGGTGGCCACATCGTACGCATGGACGAGAAGAGGCTGCCTAAAACAGTATTTTATGCTGAACTCTCTCGTGGAAAACGGAAGCAGGGAGGTCAGTATCTGCGGCATAAAGACGTCCTCAAGCGCCACCTCACCGCTTGTGGTATACCGACTGATTGTTGGGAGGGAATCGCGCTGCAAAGATCGGAATGGCGCTCTACTGTCTCGAAAAAAGTGGAGCAATTTGAACGCCAACGGCTGGAAGACCAGGATGCCAAGAGACATATCCGCAAGACTCAACCGAAGCCCTCCTACACTTACACTTACGACCTTGCTGAACAACTTCATTGCGTACCTTGTAATCGCATCTTCAAGACGAAGTTTGGTTTTGCGAGTCACATCAGAGCCTTTCATAACCCGGACACGAATAATTGACGGAGTCGCTGTCGCCGGACACGGCGAGGAGGACTATATAACCGAATGATAACTGTGTTGGTTTTTTGGGGTTCCGTACCCAAAGGGTAAAAACGGGACCCTATTACTAAGACTCCACTGCCTGTCTGTCACCAGGCTGTATCACATAAACCGTGATAGTTGAACTTTTTACAGATGATGTATTTCTGTTGCCGCTAAAACAACAAATATTGAAAACAGAATAAAATAAATATTTAATTGGGGCTCCCATACAACAAGCTGTTTTTTTACTCGATGCTGTCACCAGGCTCTAATCTCATGAACTAGCTATCAAGGTTTTTAGTTCATGAGATAAGGTACTTGCGCCAAAGATGGCCCTGATCCTATGATAGCCCACTTCAAAATTTTAGACATAACAAAACTTTAGACATAAGTTAAGTCTATGGTACTAACCGAACATGGGCGCGAAATTTGAATCCGTTTGAAAGGTTATAACTATAACATTTTGAAGTGAGCTATCTTAGGAACAGGGCCATCTTTGGCGCAAGTACCTTAGTTATTGGCCAGAATAGGCTAGTTGACTCATGTCAAATTGTAATAAACTAATGTTTATTCCGTATAGTATTTAGCAAAGGAAACCTAAATATATATTTTTCAATTCATAAAAGTGAAAGATGGCTGAAAAAATTGAATTTGAAAATATGGTTTTTAATCTGTATTTTGAAATGCTTAAAACGCTGTCCGCCATTTTCAATTTTGATAGTGATCATCGGTCATGTAAACAAAACTGAAAGTCTACTTTGACGACTTCGAATAGTGCCGTCCCTCTCGATCTCCTGTCAAAGTATATTGGAGTGAGCGGAATGGCACTATACGACGGTCGAATTTCGAATATTTACAGGTAATTTTACGTCACGCCACAGATTAGCAAAAGGCAAAAATGGCGGACGGCGTTTTTGACTGTTCATGAAATTTCAAATTTTCATGCACAGCATTTCAAATGTTCATGAAATTTCAAATTTTCAATTGATAAAATTTAGTTTTCTAGCTTTCACAAAAATACAAAACATTTTTTTAGAGCTAGTAAGATCATTATTAACCATTTGAAATATATTTCAAAACTGGGTCTACTAGCCTATTCCGCCGCAAACGGACCCCCAGGCACACAAAATCGAACCAGTTCTTACAATTTCATAAAGATTCGTTACGTTTCGGAGGAGGACATAGACGGAAACGAAACCTCGATTTGTATCGAAAAATGGGCCGTGGTAATTTCCTCGGTCCTTATCCGTTAAAAAATTCTGATTGATTTAGACATTTTTCTCTATGATCAAACATGTTTCTTAACATATTCTCAATGTTACTACTTAGAACAGGGCTATTGAGATTTATTGGCATATATTTGAAACCTACAGCTTGAATTGTTCATTAATAATTTTTGTTTCAAAAACTACTCGAAATTGCCAAAATTCACGCAGAAAACTGTTTTTTTTTTTTTAACTTATTTTCGACTGCACGTAATGAAAGCATGAAATCGTCTGTTGACAACCAAAACTCATTAAGTAACAAATACCTACTTAAAACATCGCTCGTATCTCAGTGTCAATTTACACACTAAATGCGAGGTTTTCAAGAGCAGTGACAGAAATTTTAGTGAATTTTGGTTGTCACCAGACGAATTGGGGTTGTAAGTTGTAGGAGCCAGTGCATTATGTCGATTTACAAACTAAACTAAGTTTCTTTCTTCAAAGGCGACTTAACCAGTCCTTTGTCTTTCACCGTTCTTTGTATGTAGTTAGTGACAAAATGAGTATCTCTTTGCCGCACTACAACTATTCAAATTTATTCGCAACGTGTCCCGCGTTTCTCATTTTCTGTTGTAACCATATGGAAATTTCGTAAATTCCGAGCATGTTTTAATTATAAGAACACAGGCATATACCGCCGCTCTGAGCATATTGCCTGGTGACCATTAAAATTTCTGTCACTACTCTTCAAAACTGTCTCTTTCTGTGCAGTAATGTGAGAGAGTGACAGGAAGAGCTATGTCCCACGACTAGAGTCGCAAAGCATACTTATGGCTGAGTGTCAATGGTCGATAGGGTCCGCATACTGGGTGCGGTAGATTTCCACAATGCATGCCATAGAGCCCGCATGCGGGGAACTTGCTTTCATTGATCGATAGGCTCTGCGGGGTGCGGTAGATTTCCATAACGCATGCCATTTTGAGTTTCACTGGTCGTTATACCGTCTGCGGGGAATCCCCGCATGTCGTATATCGTCCGAGTTATCGACTAATGAAACTGAGCTATTAGTTCTTTGTGCTAACGGGAAGTAAGTGTGAACGGTGAGAGATGACGAAAATTTATTCGAAACTTTGTGACCTTCCTTAGGCTTTTTGGAGATTTACATGTACCTAATTTAAAAGGCTTTATACAACAGATTTGCGAAAGATGAAGCTGCTATTGGTTTTACGTGTCTACGAACGAAGCATAGAGACACATTGTTTGGTACATCGACATTGTGACAGATACACATACTGAGTGACACGGACGAAATTTACCTTGCGGCTAACAAAAACTGGCGTCACTTTCAAGCGCTAACTAGGTACAGTCGAGTTCATTTACATCTACACACTTATTACGATAACAAAAATATCTGAACACGACCCCATTGTCAGGAGCATAAAATCGTGTTCATATATTTTTGTTCTCATAAGTGTGCAGATGTAAATGAACTCGACTGTATCTAGGCGTTTTTATTCTAAGGCAAGTGGGATGCTATCCTTTTCCATTTTCAATTTCAATGTATTATACACACTATTCCGTGTCATTCGAACCAAGTCGAACCTTTTCGAGGCAATTCATAATTTTGCTTGTTTGTCACTATTTATGTACATAAGTAATTATGATTTGTTCCCGAACAAATGTTTTTCTTTCTTCTTTCTTTCATAATTCCTTGATTGAGGAACCGCAAAACACTCTTCGAAACATGAAGGTTCTGGGCGAGTTATAGAGGCCAGTGCCATATGCTTTGAAAAAACTAAAATGAAAGCGGTAAATAAGAAAACTTTGCAATTTATTTAACGTGTAGGCGGCGTTTGGTAATGCAAGCTGGGGCACAGATCAGTTTACTACAGACAGTTCACTCCATATGTAATAAATAGAGGTACGTACGTAACCTGCGCTCAATAGCCCTCTTCCGACCTGTACTATAAACAATTTTCGTAACATAAAACTTGATTCCCTGCTGGTTAGCTAATTTTAAATTAATCGGAAAGAAATCAAACTCAAAGTCAAATCAAAGTCAAATTATTTAAGCCAATTCAAAAAACAATTAGGATCACCTTACTCAGAATTGCTTATACATGCGAACCTCATGCAAGAAAATAAGTGTCCCAAAATTTTGCTTCACAACATATTTTATTTGTCTAGAGCGTCACGTTCATAGATATTAAAAATAACGATCTGGAATAGACATATTGAGACTCTCTTTTTCTCTTGCTTAACAATAACATTTTCTGAAAAAGAGTTCAAGATTAATTTTGTGAAAACAAACAACTGATGTTGTGTGAACGACTGCGCTGGTAAATAAGCTGCGCATTGTGTGCGCAGCAAAACTTCAAAATTAATGAAACGATCGCGGTGAAATTTGCTCTGCGGCGCGGCCCCATTAATGCGGAATGACTCTGATCATGTTTACTTTTTACCGCAGACAATAATTAAATATAAATATGTAATTAATCGTATTTACACTGGCAATGTCTGCAACTGCTATCTCCTAATATGTCGAACCCGGACAAGACAAAAACTTGAAAAAACCTGGTCATTTGGAGTAAATTGCATTTTTTCCACGGACTTGTCCGAACATAATGTACCTAATTAAAAAAAACACTTTATTTTTCATTCACATGAAAGTGTCCGGGTTGTATTCTGAACGAAGAAATTATAATACATTTTCATTGGCATAAATGTACCTAATTTTTTAGCTAAGAGTAATAAATGCAGTGTATTTTCTATATCAATAAATAAATAAATATTAAGGGACAATTTTACACAAATCGACCTAGTCCCAAACTAAGCAAAGCTTGTCTGTAATAGACGACGATATACTATATAAATACATATATAGATAACATTCAAGGCCCAGGAACAAGTATTCGAGTTCATCATACAAATATTTTCCGTGGCCTGTGGTACGTTGTATTTCTTTTTACTGCCTGCAGCTCACACCACTTCATACAACCTAACCTTCTAAACAATTCCAAGCGACGTAATATTTAAGATGGCACTCGCGCATTCTGCGTAATAATACACGCGTCTCGGTCTAAATTACAAAATGGCCGCCATTCACAGGTGTGACGTCACTTCCCACTGAATTTTTCACGAACGGGAAATGGAATAAAGTTGAATAAAGTCCAGACACGGCACTAACAAGGTGGCATTACACGCCAAATTTACCATCGTGCTATTTGTGGAAATGGAAACAGGGTTTTTGGGCGCAAGTTAAGAGGGTTGACGTAACTAGCGTGAATTCGGCGATTTACCATATTTAAAAAAATATTTATAGCCACCAGAACAACAAAAATACAGGACAGAATTATAATATACTACATTGTCGAAGACACTGATAACTGTACCTACATTTGTAAACGAATATAAACCTTATTTCAACGTGTTAATGTCTATGGGAGTACAGTTGATTGTGTCCTATTTCCTTACTTACTTACTATTTCGATAGCTCAGTGACCCAAAGTGAGTCTTGGCCTCCGATAAGAGATTTCGCCACTTCGCCGACGATTAGTGTCGTCTCTAGCCAGTTATCAGCGTTCAACTACGCCAGATCCGCCTCCACTGCATTTTCTGGAATGTTTTATTGTAATGTTAGGTATCAGTTAACCATTTTCATGTACTTATCATACATTCAAATTATTCATCTTTTTGTATTTTTTTTAATTCTTATTGTTTTAATTACTACTTCAAATGCGGATTTCTCATTTAAGTATTTTGCCAAAAAATTATAAAATATCGAAATTGGTTGCGTTTTTTGTCGCTAGGGGCAAATTGTCCAGAAACAGGATGACGATACGTAAAAAGTATTTCCCAAGACCTCTGTAAGAAAAAAACAAACACACACACACACTTGTTTGAAGCAGAGATTTCCAAACTCTATTTCTCATATTTTTTGTGAAATGCCGTAAACTTTAAAATACGTACAGACATTTAATTTTATACCTTCAGAAGCTCGCTAAATAACTGGTTTTAGGGTCAAAAGCGGTCCCTTGGCAACAACAAACATTATTTTAAATAGTGGTGCTAAAACTTCATGCGGAGCCATCCCTCCCACTGAATTTTAGTGGACATTATGGATAATGTTACCCCTTAGGGCAGCGATAAATCATCCACATATTTCTTACTAGCTGCGGTGTTACTCGCTTATCCCACGGGGCCACAAACATTTTTCGAGATAAAAATTAGCCTATGTGTTAATCTAGCCGACCCCAATATCGCTGGATCGACGACGTCAAATCGGATTTGCGTGAACTCCAAGCCAGCAATTGGCGGGAAACGGTGCAGGATCGAGGAAAATGGCAAAAACTCGTGTCGGAGGCCAAGGCCCGCTTTGGGTCGCTGAGCCACTGGGTAGTAATAGTAGTAGTTAATCCAAGGCGTCAGCAAATTTTGGTATGAAGGTACCAAAATTTATCGAAATTAGTCAAGCCGTTTGAGCGTGAAGAAGTAACAAACAAACACATAAACACCAAATTTTGCCTTTATAATATTAGTGTGATACCTACCTCGAAAACCATTCACACTCTATTCCGCAATAAATTGCATAAAAAATATCCGCTTATAACTTGAACCGGACACCAAGGTGGCCCTTTATTAAAGGACACGTTAAAAGGACTTGGTTTTCTGGAATTGCCTTAATTTACGAATAAAAGGTTGTGGCGCAGGAAAAAATCTCTCAGTTTAACTTAAGTGGGTCTTAATGGAAAAAACAAATTGACTGTCGCTAACGCTGATGTTTCTGGTAGGTCCCTCATTAAACAAAAATCTCATTTGTGAGCTGAATTGCTGAAAGGGTGGAGTGGCCGCACTGTTTTTAGTTTGTTTGTAATTTGGCGCGGGATGATCGTAGTGACCACGCTGAATGGTAGTCTGTAGTCATGAAACTACAATTAAGATAAGTAAGATATTATTCGTATATGATATCAGTAAAAGTGTCTGAAACGCGTAACTTTTTGACTCTTACTGTCATTGTCAAGAGCGAAATAGTTAGGTACGTGTTTTTAATTTCCTTGACTGTTCATTAAAGGTATACCAATTACTGAATATTGTTTTAAGTTTTCATTGTAACTAAGGTTTTCTGGAGGCTCGCTTGACAAACTTATTTAACCTAGATTCAAGATATTTTTAATTTTTATTGATTGCTGTAAGGTTAAGGTTGGAATCTAAGTATGTGTATCGCCTCTACAAACACAGTAATATTTGCTCTATTGGCTTTAATAATTTGACTTTACACATGTATATTTACTACATTTTGATGTTTATTTTATTAACCAATATTTTCTTGTTCCAGGTACGGTCGCCTTCATATACAACCAACCAACCAAAGGTATTTTTTAATCCACCAACTGACCTGAGTTCCATTCCGTCGCGGTTCGCATTAGAAATGATGAAACAAATCGCTTCGTGCGAATAAGTGGTAAACTGACAACGGGTGAAATCACTCCCCTCGCCTGGTTGTCCGATGGTGAAACGGGGATGGTGGAATTAAATCGTGATGCTATTCCTGCGCATACTCTCCAAAATATATCCGATAGAAAACTGACAAGCTGGCAACTTTGCGACGATGTTCGAGGCAAACAAGGGTAATTACGTAGGTAGTTAATCAATAATTCTTAGAATAGTTTAATCTATTCGGTAATTAAGCAGTGGAAGTTGTTGCTAGTTTTACATTCAGGCGTATTCCGGTTAATTATAGTTATAGCTTAATAGGTGAAATTAGGCGCGACCATACCACACTACATGCTAAGATACATAAAAAAATACTAGCGCATCGGGGGATTCGTGGACACGCAAAAATGCTGGAAAGATCCACGTGGGATCCACTTGGTATAGTTGCCGGCAAACTTTTTGAACAAAACTGGCGGATCTCCGCATATACATTTACGTAAATCGACTACTGCGCAGTCAAGGTTATGCTCAAAAATTTTGCCGGCAGCTGTAGTAAGTTTAACCCACAAGTCCTCCGGCATGTGATAGACGTGTCCGGCCCAGTCCCATTTCAGCTTTGCGACTGTTTGAGCGTAGTCAGCTTATCTGGGTTTGTGAGCGCAGTACAATACAATGCAAACTACAGAGCTCCAAGGCTCTTTGACAAAACTTGAGTCAAAGTCCAAGTCTGTACTCACTTTTTTTTAGCTAAAGATCCCTATCTGAATGGCTGGATCAAGGGCCAGATACAAAAGGCGGCACTCCTAGACACGGCGCGCATCGTCAGGAGGTTCCTCTCTCTACAGCCCTAACCACCGGTAGCCTGGGCCCTGCCCCGCTGCCAGCGGCACCCTAGGTTAGGTTTTTTTATAATGTGTTTATATTTGTAAGTAATCACAGTTCACAATCCATTAAATGTAACGCAAAATCAATATGAATTAATACAACCCATTAAAAACCCATTAATCTAGTTCTAAGGCAGGTCCGACTTAGGTTAGGTAGGACGACGAGCGAAGCGAGGAGGTGAGGTTGAACTGCGACCCTAACGAGCGAGCGAAACGAGCGAGCCTCGCGGGTCTATATCGAGCTTAAACATTAGATATTTGATAACGGTACGTAACCCATCAATCTAGTTCTAAGGCAGATCCGACTTGGCTTAGGTTAGGTACGACGACAAGCGAAGCGAGGAGGAGTGTTAGGTTGAACTGCGACCCCTGTGGAGACCCTAACCTAAAATGAGATTTGATTTGCTCCGACATGCTACAATTTCGATTTTTTTATACAGCGGGATAATAATATCTCGGACTTAATACTTTTCGGCATTAGAAGTAGTTGACAAATGATACTTCGGAATTTTAATAAGTGCCGATTTAAATCATATGCGAAATGAAATTGCAACGAACTGAGAGTTGCAAAAATAATAATATGGGAAATGTAATTTCGGGCAAACAAAATTTCGGGCAACTAATAAAATGCGAAACGTTTTCGGGATTTTAATAGGTATTCGGAATTACAATTTTCGAGTTTATAATAGGTAACCTCTTTTTGTTATATTTTCGACTGCAGTGTCAAAATCTGTCGTGGCCAGATTCACCGACACATAAAACTTCAAAAATACAACCTTGTTGCATCAGTTAATGAATCCAATTACTTTAAACACTTAACCCTCATTCTGTCTCAAGGGTTGAACAATAAGGACAAATATAACGACACTTTAAAGGCCTCCCTTGTCTTACCATCTGTAGATTGCTTGAAGAGATACGAAAGAATTTCAATTTAATTATTCATAACGCCCTACGCTGCTCAAAGGGTTAGCCAAGGGCAAAGGGTCTCTTAAGTACTTATACTTTGAAGTTAATTTCTGTGAAACATGAATCGAAGTTGTTGAATGGGAAGACTGTTGAATTGAAGGTGTTAGGATTCAGGTTGATTGGTTTGTGAACTAATAATAATATGACAAACTATAAGCTGAAGCTATGCTAGTACTGGGTCACTTTGCGCTGCGAGCTGGGATAATAGCCTACGGACTAGTAGCACAAGATATAGAACTTACAATATGCCTTAAAGATCTAGGTATAAAGAAAAATTGGGCAAGTGCGAGTCCGACTCGCGCATGAAGGGTTCCGTACCATAATCTATAACAAGTTTGTTGTATGGGAGCCCCCCTTGAATATTTATTTTATTTTATTTTTAGTATTTGTTGTTATAGCGGCTTTAGAAATACATCATCTGTGAAAATTTTAACTGTCTATCTATCACCGTTCTTGAGATACAGCCTGGTGTCAGACGGACGGACGGACGGACGGACAGCGAAGTCTCAGTAATAGGGTCCCGTTTTTACCCTTTGGGTACGGAACCCTAAAAATAACTGCCACAGAGGTCGCTAGTAACGCAAGTTGCTAAGGTATATGAAAATTCGACGCGAGGTACAGTCGCCATCAGATATATCGCAGCATATAAGGCGTTCATAAATATCTGAACACGACTCTGATTGACTGGGCGTTACAGTACATGTTCAGATATTTATGAAGGCCTTATATGAATGAATGAATGAAAACATTTATTTCAGGCAACTGTGGCCCATAGATACATACCTTAAAACTAACATACATATCAAATACAAAATAATAAAAATATAAGTAACTAAACTAGGTCACATTTTTCATTAGCGACGTGTTACGCGTGTTCGAAGTGTCAGGTAGCCGTCCACGGAAACGCCGTAATATGACACCTTTCGGCCAGTACTCTTCCTTGGTGAAGGTCGCTAGTTTGTCCGTCGGAACTCTCAGCACGAAGGAATTAAAAAACAAATCGTGGCGAGACTCCAATTTTACGACCCTCAGGATGACACCGGACTTCACCCTTACATATTCTTCAATATCTTCAGCCTTCGTAGTGTAATGTAGCCGGGACACATAGAGCAGCGTCGTTGGTAGAGCGCGAGCGGGGTATATGCTGCGATATATCTAATGGCGGCAGTGCAAGCGGTCTGTTGGGGAGATCCCACCATCGCGACCATCTCATTCGTTTGCACGTACTTGATGTCAATTTTCTTTAAACGAACCTTATCACGTACAAAATGATGTCGTATATCTATGTGCTTGGTTCTGGGATGATAGCTACTGGTACCTGCAAGTTTAATGGCACTTTGATTATCGCAAAAAATAGTTACAGGTTCTGCAGCTAATTCAGGCCAAAACTCTTCTTGCATCTGTTTTAGCCAAATTACCTCTTGAGTGCAGCTCGAAAGAGACATATTATATTCAGCCTCGGTCGTAGATAGCGTGACTGTCGGTTGACGACGTGAGTTCCAGGTAATTGCGCCATCTTGATGCATAAAAACATAGCCGGTACATGATCTTCGATCAATTTCATCGCTACACCAGTCTGCATCACAATAACCATATATGATGTCTTCATTTTTCTTGTAAGTCAGCGTATAATTTTCAGTGAATTTCAGATATCTCAATATTCTTTTCAACGCCAACCAGTGCTGCATTTCAGGTCTCGAGTTGAATCGGCTGAGAGTATTTACAGCATATGATATGTCAGGGCGTGTCACCTGTGACAAATACAACAGGCACCCCATTATCTCTTGATATGGATATATACCTGCAATTGTATCTTCATTGTCATTCCCATAAAATTTTGTTTTCGGATCAATTGGAGTTTTAACACCCTTACAGTCCGCCAATCCATATTTACTTAGTATCTCCTGTATATACTTTGTCTGATCTAAGTATAAAATCCCATTTGCTCTGTTTCTCTGTACATGTATGCCAAGGCAATATTTTAGTTCACCTAAATCCTTCATCTCAAATTTGGCAAATATGTTACTTTTAATATAATTTTTAGTTTCCAAGGAGCTTGTGAACAGAATGACATCGTCCACATAGACGGCCAAGAAAGTTATATCTTCATTCCTTATTCTGTAATAAATGCAGGGGTCCAATAGTGACTGCGTTAGACCAATTTATTTCTTTTCTTTGTATCGGAGGTTGAAGCATAGGTATATATATCTTCCTCTACATCGCCTTGTAAGAAAGCAGACATAGCATCCATTTGATCTATATCTAAATTATATTTCACTCCTAGGGAAAGCAGGTAAGGGGTCGTCCACATATTACGTCACGCAAAATGTCGACTTTTTGAACCCCCCCCCCCCCTATGTCACGCTTTTTTGCTATACCTTTAACATGTACTGTCACGTTTGGTATGACCCCCCCTCCCCCTTACGGTGTGACGTAATATTTTTTTTTTTTTTATTATTTACATAGCTGTCCTTACAGGCTAACCTAATTCAACAGCATGGAATATTTAACAAAGATACACTAATCACAACAACACTAAACATCTTCCGTATTACACAAAACATACAGTGCGGCCCTTGTGAATTCGTTCAAAGAACAAAAGAAAAGGTCTACAACAGTAGCAACTCGATTGAGAGTGCGAAGAGCTCTGGTAAAGGGTGCCTGGCGCAGCAATTGCGTTCTGGCTTGCGGCTCGGCGAGCAGGCTGGGTCGCCACCGTCGCCACACGTACCTCTGCGGGACGTACAAACCAACCTGCGCCAGGACTCCCGGATTAAACAATTTGCCCCGTAATAACATAAAGATATACAACGCCAATCCCAATTCCCTTCGGACTTCCAGTTTATTGTATCCCACCATACCCAACAAAAATAACGTGGGGTACATGAGCGGGTAGAACGGGTACACTCCATACATCTTTAAGTACAAAAATCTAATAAATTTATTCTGTATGCGCTCCACCATCAGTCTATATTTAGACTCACGCGGGCTCCAGATGACTGCGTTGCATCCTAGATGACTTCTTACTAATGCCTCGTATAAGGCTCGTATTGCATTAATATTATTAAAGACTTGCGATTGGCGCATTACAAAACCTAGGTTTCTGAAAGCTTTCTTACAAACCTGAACAATATGGTCACGATACGTAAGATCAGCTTTCATCAGCACTCCTAGGTCTTTTACCTGATCAAGTCGCTGCATCAAAGTGCCCTCGAGCATGTATTGGTAGTGAATCGGATTTTTAGCTCTACTAAAAGAAATTATAGTACACTTTGACGCATTGAATCTCAGTTTATTTGCAAAGCTCCAGTCAACTACTCTATTTATATCCTCCTGTAGCCGAACACAGTCAGAGCCATCCCCGACTGTCCGAACAAGCTTCAGGTCATCCGCAAAAAGCAGACAAACGGACTGTTTGACTACTTCTGGTAAGTCGTTCACCATTAGGCTAAATTGCAAGGGCCCTAAATTGCTACCCTGGCTCACTCCAGATCTAGTGTAATATGGCTCCGACAGGCACCCGGCGCAATCCACATACTGCCGTCTTTCACGCATATAATCCGCCAGAAAATACAGAGTATGTGGACTAGCATCCACAGCAGGCACTACGTTTACCATCAGATGAAGCAAGTTCCCTGTAGTGCAGCGCCCACTCCGGAAGCCGTACTGCGCATCCGAAAGCTGGCTACTCACCTGTGCATATAGCGCTCTGTGAATCGCTGATTCGAACACTTTAGCGGGTGTAGACAGTACTGCTACAGGTCGATAGTCACTGGCTTATGTGGATGATCCCTAACGCAAGGACGAATATCGTATTACCGGTGCGTATACTTCATTGTAATCATATCCTTTCCTTTGCGCGCATCCTTTGATTACTAATCTAGCTTTATATTTTTCAATATCACCTTTTTCATTTCTCTTGGTTTTAAAAACCCACTTACATGATATTGCTCTTTTCCAGTAGTGCCAGTAGGTAAATCACACAAAATCCAAGTATTATTTTTCTTTAACGATTTGAACTTCTCTTCCATGGCTTCCTGCCAATGACTAGACTCCGGGCTAGATAAAGCTTCTTCAACTGTCATCGGATCCTGATTTAAAGCCAAGCATGCAAATCTTAGTTCATCTCCATCTTCTTGATTTTCAGTGTGGCGTGAGTGTCCACCTCGGGGCCTCAAATTTATGAAACGATTGGGAGAATCAAATGTACAATCAGTACTTGGGTCGTATGATGAATCTTGATCATTATTGTCTATTGATTCAAAACTTTCACATAAAGTTGCCTCTGCTTCATCTTCGCTTCTGTGGATGGAGCCAGAAGTTGGATTGTCGACAACATTAGCAGTTTCCTGTAATGGCATAGATATATGTAACATATTACTAGCATTAACAATCGGTGTATTATCATAATTCGGAGCATTTTCTAAAAATGTGACATTTCTGCTCTTTGTAACCTTTCTAGTGCGTGGGTCCATCAACCGATACCCTTTGGTATGTTCACAATATCCAAAAAATATCATTTCTATGGATTTCGAATCCCACTTTAATCTCTTCTCCTTCGGCACGTGCACCATTGCTTTACATCCAAAAATCCTTAAATGAGAAATATTTGGTTTCATACCTGTCAACTTCTCAAGTGGTGTCACGTAGTTAAGGACGCGAGTCGGAGAACGGTTAACTATATGAGCAGCGGACTCCACCGCTTCTGCCCAATACATTTTGGGTAATCCGGCATCCTTCAGCATACACTTCGCACGCTCTACAAGGGTGCGATTCATGCGCTCGGCCGTACCATTCTGCTCCGGAGTATACGGAGTTGTAGTCTGATGCCTGATGCCATTATCTGCTAAAAATTTTGACATTTCATGATTAATATACTCCCAACCATTATCTGACCTGAGTACTTTTATTTTACAATCCAACTGGTTTTCCATTTCATTCTTATATTTTTGAAATACTTCTTTTATATTGGTCTTATTTAAAAAAATAGACATTAACATTTCTGGAAAAATCACCTATACCTATAGACGGTACCTCCAACAGACCGCTGAATCTCTCGCTGAACCGCTCGTCCCGCCGCTGGTCGCGCAAAGTTGTGGCATCTCGGTAACGGTACTTGGATACCTTCAAATACATAGGTATTCGCTTTTTAAATATGGGGATGACACAGATAATTTTAATAACCATATTGCCACAAGGATCTAAATACGGAACTTGGATACCTTTTTTTTAACGTTGGGGAAATGCGTTTATGCATCCCTTTTTTTTAAAGACATGACTTGAACTGTATCAGGGCTAGTTAGCCCTCACTACCAGTAGTCGAATGTTAGTCGAACTTTGTATGGGAGTATAACCCGCTAATGGGATTATCTTCGCGCCACAGGGGTAGTTTGGGTTGGGGTGACGCGGGTGCACTGGGCGCATGGACTGCGTCGTGAATAGACTGAACCGAATCTGTCTGACTTAGGGCGGGAGGAGATGCATCCCGTCTGATCGGGGGACTAGAGCGGGTATGACGGACTAACCGAGACTTCGTCTAAAACCACCAACGAATTGATTGGCACAGCTTTGATTGGAGCGTCGCGGGATCGCTTGATGCATTCAACCACGTGCACGAGCCCGGAGCGGGCGATTCATGTTATGAGCCGCGACCATGCGGGGTACACGGGTGCCTGCCCCCAGTCCTGTGGTGTTCTGAAACAGGGAGTCCCCCGACTACGGATACTTGGATACCTTCGAATACATAGGTAGATAGGTAGACAGTTCCGTATACCTAGTTCCTTGTGACAATATTGTTATTAAAATAGTCCGAGTATCGAACACCAGAAGTTCCGTAACAAAATATTTGTAAAAACCGGTTGAAAAGTTAACAGAATATTTTTATATGAAAACCTGTTGAAAAGTTAACATAATATTTTTATATGAAGACCTGTTGAAACGTTAACAGACTATTTTTATACGAAAACCTGTTGAAAAGTTAACAGACTATTTTTATATGAAAACCTGTCGAAAAGTTAACAAAATATTCCTACATGAAAACCTGTTGAAAAGTTAACAGAATATTTTTATATTAAAACCTGTTGAAAAGTTAACAGGCTATTTTTATATGAAAACCTGTCGAAAAGTTAACAGGATATTTTTATATGAAAACCTGTTGAAAAGTTAACAGAATGTTTTTATATGAAAACCTGTCGAAAAGTTAACAGAATATATTTATATGAAAGCTTGTTGCTTTCGCATAGCATATGCAACTTGTTAAAACATGAAATATAAGATTCCAGTCCTCTCTAAATAATATCCTCAATCTTTGGCTATTACTCGTCGTAAAGCGAACATTTTCATTTGTAATATCGGCACAAGGATAGGACGAGAGCAAACTGAAGGGAACCACATATAAACAGTCAGCCACGCACAATATTTGGGCTCGTGCGTGTTCAAACATCCTTATAGGTGCCTTGGAGACGAAAATTCGAGAAAATTGTTGAACATTAAGCCCGTGTTCCGTGCAAACGGCAGTCGTAGTTATAATAACTAGGCTTCGGACTTTTCATAACACGGTAGGACGTTAGAGAGCCATGGAGTCGATATTATAATACGTAATTTATACTCATACCTCATACTCATTATTTTAATGTATTCTAAAGGTAACCCTAAAAGTAGCAAAATAAAAATAAAAACCGGCCTAATACGAGTCGGACTGGCGAAGGGTTCCGTAATATCGCGACGAAAAAATCACGTTTTTTGTATGGGAGCTCCGCTGAAATATTTATTTTATTCTGTATTTGTTTTTATAGCGACAACAGAAATACATCGCAATATTATTGGCTGAAAGAATCTTTCTTTGCCTTCGAAACCCAATTAAAAAGAAAATTGTCATGGTCGGCACTTGAATATGCCAAACCGTTGAAATTTTGACACACGTTCCTTCCTTCCACCAATAATATTGCGAACTGTCAAATTGACAATTAAAGAAAACCAGGCAGGTCGATTTTCATTTACTTTTATAATTAAACTAAGTATTCATTTTTTATTTGTAAAAAAAATTAGACATTCATATTAAGCCCTTTCATTTGATATATATCACAAACTACTATTTTCGAAATTTGATTTTTGTTTTCTAAATCCCCCAAAAAACCGAACCTCATACTTAAATTTCACTGATTTACTTTATACTTTCTTTGTGTCACAGACCTACATAATATGTTCGCATTGTTGTGTTCCGGTGTGGGGGTAAGATAGCCGGTGAAATTACTAGCATAGAGGCATTCTATCTTCGTCCTCCGGGTAGGCAAGCACTTGTGACTCCTCTGGTGTTGCAGGTGTTTATGGGCGACGGTAATCGCTTTCCATCAGGCGATACGTTTGCTCGTTTGCCCCCTATGACAAAAAAAAAAATATACACGATTGTGGTTAATTAGTATGAATCATGTTTGAATTTTCATTTTTCATTGTTCAAATTTTATGTAAAACTTATTAGGTACATTTGTATTAGTCACATTATACTGATGAAATGAATATGATATGACTTGTAATATAATGATTATGAATAAATGAAATATGAAATGTAATATATATGTACCAAATTACGACTTGAAAGGCCCAGTAGATGCCGATTGATAGATAGACATAAAACCGAGTGATCCTATACGGGTTCCTAAAAAGAAGGCTACAAAAGCCTAGACACAGAACAAACCCTGGATACCTGACTAAAGCCGAGCAAACGAGAGCTTTGTCGACAGGCAAACATAAATAACGGCGCAATTAACTATACAAAATGAGCTTTCGTTTCCAACGCCGAGATTATTTGCCCAAAGGTTTCTCGAGCCGATGTTGTTTGGTCTCGAGAAATCTCCGTAAACATTACGGATAAAGGCAATCCGCTTTTCTCGAAAATGAGGCGGTAATAGATGTACACGAGCTATAATGAAGGCGTTAAATAGAGTATTATTTTAATCATAAATTATCTACAGCTGCAAGCATAACTTGGTTAACACACACGCATGCTAGTATTTAAGTACAGATAGCAGAATAAGCTACCTATTGTCACATACCATACTATGACACATTTGTAGCCACTTATTTATTCTAAGCAAATAAATACCTATTCTTTTCTAGACGGTGCTCTCGAAGTGCGTGGAAGAAAACAGCATAACCCTATTCATTTGCTATAAAAAGTATCCTACAACCATCTTTGGATGTCCAGCTATCTCTGTACCAAAATTGTTTAAAATTTGTCCAGCCGTTTCGGCGTGATGAGAGGACAATGGACATTATGACCAACAGATGACGCCAGATTGGCATCGCGCCGCGCGCCCATACAAAACAAAACGATCCAGCATCACGCTATTAAGATTGACCAATATTTAAAATTTACTTGTAATCGGTCTACCCGTTTAGGCGTGATGAAAGAACAAATATTTCATTTTAATAATATTCTATTAGATATTATCTTTATCATGATATAAATCATCGCTTATGGAACCTTTCGCAGATTTAGGCTGAGGGCATTCCTATACTATGATCATTCGCCTGTAAGGTAGCTGTAGGAACTGCCTGTAAAAGGTTTATGTTTGTAACTGGCTCGCTCGCCGCACGCACACATAGCAATGGCACACGTCCACTCTCGCCCTCGGCTCGCGGGTAACTAAACGCAGCGTTCTATGTGACGAACACCCGTGACACCATCTACCATAAATACTACAGTAACAAAGAAATATACGAGCATTTGTGAAGTTTTATATAGTCCAACAGGCTGTTTTTCAACCCACGCTATATTGCGGATTTTGGGTGGTACTAATTTATTTTACTGGCAACGACAAATTTTTGGTAACTGACGTTGAATGTCGATGAATGTCACTGATGTAAACAAAGAGAATACAGGTCTAAATCTTCCGCAAGTTTCAAGTAATATTTGCATAATAAAGCCAAAACTATCCACAGTGATGAAAGTCAAGTTTTTTTCTGTAAGATAATTTTTTTTCGTAAGAACAGCGAAGTATTGAGCAGCATTCCGGTAAATAATGTTAATGGCTCACTTACACGTTATACGTTATACGTTTGATCAGAAAAACAGCTGGTCACAACTGGTGTCAAACAGCCCAATCAAGAGAGGATTGGCTATCTTTTGGAGGAGGCCTTGTAGAGGGGTTCTTACAGATATTTAAATACCCAGTTTAGATTCATTTATTATTAAAAAAATACGCTAACTAAAAATTAAAAAAAATTTACTTAAAAATAATAATACAGTACCTAAAAAAATATATAACAGATAATATAAATGCATACCTACATAGCTAACTTTAAGTAACCACTGTATTTTTCTTTGGAACGATCTTATCGTGGTCAGAATTAAAAGGCTTTTTATTTTATTTATTATTATTGACGTTTAATAATGCAAATATATGACGTATGCGCATTATTGCCATATGAAAGCTGTTTGCAGCGACCCTAGAGTCAGACCACGCTATATAACTCTTCCAAGCAAATGAACTGTCAACGACTCACTTTGTTGGTTTGACAGTTCATTTGCTTGGAAGAGTTAACGTGGTCTGACTCTATCCCTGGGCCGGACCGGCACTTGTTAGGCTAAAATTTGTCTTGCCGGCTCCACATGCTTGGCAAACAACGGCAAACCTACAGGACGCAGTTATATGTTAGAGTGAGCACGACGTAGTTCCGTCTCACTGTAACGTATAACTGCGTCCTGTAGGTTTTCCGTTGTTTGCCAAGCATGTGGAGCCGGCATCTAAGAAAGAACCTTTCACGCGAAGTACTTTTAAACCTTTGACAGATCTCTTTGTTGGCTAATAAATCGTTTGTCTGACACCACGAAAATGACTGATTCGTCAACGATTGAACGATTAAAAACCTCAACACACAAAAGCAACAACCCATTACGTAGCCATTCTGTCGTCGCCGCATTTATTTTGGTTCGCATAAATGTTTATCTGAATACGTAAATACGGCGGGATACAAAAAACAATAAGCCAAATGTACAGTCGAACGGCGCTTTTGTTTGCTGATCGGAAATCGAATAAAGACCGGTATTAAATGTTAAATTCATCCATTAATTTTATTGTTGACGACGACTGATGAGGGTTCAATTGCTGGGAGTTCATATTTATTATTAATTCTGATAGTGATAAACTAAATTCCACGTTTTGTTTGTATGGGTGAGAAAATTCTAGTAGATTTATTGATGCTTAATCTGAATCCAGAGAAAGAAAACTCTTATGAAAACAAACCAGTACGTCCAGCACAGTTATGCGTCGCGCGACATAGAGTACTAGTACCCGTTACTTTCTCACATTACTGCACAGAAAGAGACGGGCAATTATCTCGCGCGAGAAATAGTCGCGTATGACAGTTATGCTAGAGGTGCTGAATGGATGGAATGGAAGACAAAGAAACAGTACAACTGATGCTTTAGTTAGAAATTAACATAAAAATCTGTGCTCAAAAATATTTCAAATATTCCCAAAAACCGTGGTTTTATCACTGAGATTAGTATATATATTTCAATATTTTGATGCCCTAGAGCGATTCTGTGTCCCAGAAAAACTCTACAAGGAACCACGTGTCTCAGAGCAAAAATGTTGTAGACTAGTTATTATAAGAGTGGAATGAAACACCTATTTAAAAGTTTTTGTTCGTTACAATTTAAGACTGTTTTGAGTCTCCACGCTTTGTTATTTTAGTTGTTTGACAGGTCGAAGTAACTGTGGGAAATAGCGTTCAATGGGCTCACCTGTACCTGTGTGTGTTGATCTTATAGGACATACTCGAGTTCGTCCAATTTAGTCACCTGGGTGACCTACTCAGGTAATAATAATGGATGCTTGCATTAAAAGAGCTGCGATATTTCTAAATCAAGCCGAAATAATTCGTTTTTTTTTCGTATTTCATTGAAATTAATTTAAATATACAAGAGCTCGAATAATGTCTCATCCTATGCAGTAGACATTTTATCGTATTTATTATTATGTTATACTTAAAGAATGTCATATTAAATGTTATTCGATAAAATGATCAACAATAATTATATCAAATGTTGATATATTAAGTGTTGTTATAACATTTAATAATTATATCAAATAAAGTCACCTACCTTCGCGCAACTTTTGACTAAACGTGTATTTAGAATCCCCCTACCTAATTACAGAACAGTTTTTGCCAGGCGCTCCCCTGACTATATGAACTTCCTTATTTATAACAATATATGCAAAGTGCATAAAATTCAACATTGTTCCAGTGGCAAGATGCAAGTGATTGTGAACACACACTCACACACACTCTGTCACACACACACACACACACGCACGCACGCACGCACGCACGCACGCACGCACGCACGCACGCACGCACGCACGCACGCACGCACGCACGCACGCACGCACGCACGCACGCACGCACGCACGCACGCACGCACGCACGCACGCACGCACGCACGCACACACACACACACACACACACACACACACACACACACACACACACACACACACACACACACGCATCTGACGCTTTCGCATCTGACGCATATTGTAACGTCGTATCGTTTATAGTTTTAAATCAAATCATTTGCAAACTGTTTCGCACTCCAGGGTCCCAAGATACAGGCTCAGCCTAGTTTGGGGTCCGCCAGGTGCAATGCAAACCTGTGTTATAAATGATTTTTATTTTTTATTATTTTTAAATGAGCGTTATAGCGACTGAAGTTATATCAAAAATTGTTATAGCCATCGTTACGCACCCATAATATACATCTTATAGTATGTGAATACATATATGTATCATTGTATTTATGGTAGTCAAGTTATATAATATACAGTATTCACTTGTATCTTGGATGCTCTCCGAACGATTCATATTCTACTCTGCACCCACTTGAAGCATCTCTGTTTGGCCCTATGGTTGACTGGTAGAGAATGCCATTAGGCATTAAGTTCGCCATTTGTACTGACTTTTGTTTTGTGCAATAAAGTTTAAATAAATAAATATAAATAAGAAATAATGACAATGAATTTGAGTATGCTAAATCATTAAAAATAATAATGGTTTAAAAATACCGCTTCCTGCCGTTTTTGGCCCAAAGAACCCTATACCGCGCGCTCACAATTTCTAAATTAGAAATTACTACAATCCAACAATATCTAAACCTGGAACAGAAAAGGTTTCTCTATATTGTCGCCTCCACGAAGTCAGAGTTCCATCAGAGTAATGGAAGACATATTTGCCGTACATTTGTTTATAACAGAGCAAACTTACTTCCGTCTCGAATTTCCAGAACAAACAAACGACTCGACTGAGTAAATATTAACCTTCTGCACAGTCGGGATAAACGGTTGCCGTAGTTTTAGAAGATTTGTGGCGTACGTCCCATATTTTTGGGGTACGAGGAGTAACGGTGAAATTCCTTAGTAACACAAAGATTTAAGGGCAGGGAAACTTGTTAGTAGACAGTGCATTCTGGAACAAACTGATGATGAGATCTTAATTATTTGTCTCAGTCATATTTTAGTTTTATTAGTTGTTTAGAGACATTTTATAATAATATTATTAGATTAAACTTACCTCTAAATTGTTATCTTTCACATACCTGTGCCTAAGAACTCAAATTGTGACCTCGGAGAATCATGACATACGTTACATTCAGATGGGATTTTAGGCATTGCATTCCTTCCTGTTAAAGTTAGTTTCTTCAAAGCTTTTTTTGCGCTAACCGATCAATATCACATGTAAAAATGTATGAAGATCTTTGGATGTATGAATATGTGCTACTCAACAACACCGCGATATAGTTGAACGGGTGAAGATGCAATTTAGCAACAGATCAAGTCATAAATGAGATACTTCGCGATAACGTAGATGAAGCCACGTGTAGAAGCAGAATTTGTCTAGGCCTTTTCCCCAAGGATATCCACATGGAACCCCCTCATAATAATGGCTATGATTGTGCTATAGCTTAGATTGTCTATATATGATTATTACAAATAAAAATCTATCTATCTATCATACATCGGTTTTCCACCAGTTCTACGACAAAAGGCAGATTGCTTGTCTTAAGTCTGGCAACTCTCTCAGCTTCGTTTACTAGTATGGATATCTTCGAAGTGTGGTGTTCAAACTCACTACACTTGTCACTTATTTACCTGTCACTTTACCTTATACTTATTCTTTTTTTCTCACTACCAGTGAGTCGGACTTTGCGTGGGAGAATAACCCGCTAATGGGATTATCTCCGCGCCATAGGAGTTTAATCAATGGGTTATATATCTTCTACGTAAAAACAATGATAGTGTGATTCAGCTTCTTCAGCGAATGTAACACCGCCATTTAGCGGATAATTCAACCTAACCTAACCTACCAACCTATCGGGACCTAATTATCGTTTCTTTCATACAAGATATGATATTTCTTGCCGCTACTGAATTTAGCCGCAGCTATTAGTCAACTCTGCAGTTTAAGCTGGAAGGTTACTTCCGAGTAGGGCTGCCATCTCTTTATTCGCTGAACCCGGACAAAGATTAAAAAAAACTCTGACATTTAGCGTGAATTGCATTTTTTTCCCAGGACGTGTCCGAAAATAATATAATTAAAAAATAATCGCTTTATTTTTCTTACACTTAAACAGTGTCTGGGTTTTTCCCGGACACTTATTGAAAACCCCCGGACGGCCTCCAAACTAGGACAAATCCGGGGAAACACGCACGGATGGCAGCCCTACTTCCGAGGGTTAAACACTACACGCGAAGTGCTTGTCTTTGTATTCAATTCCCACGTCACATCATATTCTGGAAAATAGTAAAAAAAAATACGGGGATGTTTACCTTTGAAAAAGAGTAACAATAAAAGTAATGATGGTTGAAATTCAGATTATAATATAATGAATTGGCAGCCGAGCTATAGAGGATCATTTCTGTTGGTTGATTTCACGATGAAGTTGGCGCAGTGGTAGTGTAGCTGTTTACTGAACCAGGGGTCCTGGGTTTGAAGCCCGACAAGGACAAATATTTGAGTGACGAAGTAGAATAGGTATTTGTTTTTGAGTCATGAATGTTTTTTTAATGTTATGAAATTCGTATCGTAGTCGTACACATAAATTGCGTTAAAACGTTTTTCGCAGTCCTGTGATATTTTTAAAACAAACTGACGTGTTCTGTGTTGTATACGCGTCCCCTGCGCTTCAAATAACCTTGAACAAAGGCCTTTAGAAGAAATCTTTCATGAGTTACTCCTTTCAAACAAGAATTGTACGAGCCAGCTCTCTCGTTTAATATTTATTGCATTTAGTTTATTTATTAGCTGTTTTTACACTTCCTCTATCTATCTATCTATCAGCCACAGATCACTGCTGAACATATAACTCGTCTCAAATTACAATGCTGTGCAGACCGCATCCATCGACTGCCCGCCACCCTCACGAGGTCCTCCGTCCACCTAGTCGGGGGCCGTCCCGCGCTGCGCTTTCCTCTACGTCTCTTCCTCTAGAGCGCTGCAAATTGTATTCGTAAAGTTCGATGAAGTACTACTCGTACAGAAAGTTTTGTCTCTTTTTTCTTTCAAAGCAATTTTATTAGTAGTTTGTATAATATGCGACGCAATTGGTCGTGGGGCGTGGCTACGCTGCCGATCACGCCAATGCGCCATTAGGAGTGGCTATTTATGAATGCGCGTACACGAAATGGGTAAGCGGAGCCAAGTACCATGGTGCGCACCGATGCGTAGGCTATTAGTAAGTTCTGGGCGCATAGAGAGTCTTCTTTAACACGTCCTTTAAGCCAAGGACTGTTGATTAATGGATGGCTCATCTCGCGACAGCTCGCTCGCTTAATGTATATTGCGCTTTGCTTATTTATTAACTGTATAACACCTTGTCAAGAGCTAGCTGTTGGAATAGGACCCTTAATTGGACAAAAAACGAAGGTCGATAGTTGACGTCTCATTACGGTTAAATATAACAAACAAATCACATAAAAAAAATTGATAATAACATTAAATAATAATATTGCTTTGCTAATCAGCGATATAATAATTATATCATCAATAATATTTTCTTCGATATAACTCAATTTATATCATCAATATTATTTTAATGTATTAGCAATATTATTATTTTAATTAATATGGATTTCCGCAAAGTAACGCCTGATTTAAATAATTACAGAAAAAAATGGTCAAAGAGTTTGTACATCCGGGTGTACATTGCCAATAAGGGTTGTGGTTTCGTATGGAAATATTGTTATTGTCATCTTTTATCTATTCTGTAGGTACTCTTTAATCTTTATTCTAATGTTATACAGTATAGTTTATAAGCTAAATTGAAATTGCAATCTTATTGCTGACTTTGTAGACATAGGCAGTATTCTCAAATTATTTGTCCATAACGAATTTGTTCACTTTACGAAATTTTTTTCGGCCCTAGGGAATAATGAAAATCAGAAATAATAACACGCTTTCAATCCGATACCGTACAAGTAGAAAGGAAGTATTCTTCAGCATTCTTTATCAGGAAAATAATATATCAGACATGACAAAGAACGGAGGCAATAACGTGCCATTGAAATAACAATTTAAAAACAATGTACCAAGAACACAATTTCCGAGATCAAACGTCCTTGCAATGAGAGATATAATAATATAGTGATGGAAACATCAAAGAAATAATATAAAGGACCGATGCGAGGAAACTGAGTTTCATATTGTTGAGAGAAGTTTGGGAGTTCAAAAGAATCTGGTTGTGGATGTGGCATCTCGTTTATTTAAACCTATTTCAAAAAGCAGGAGTTCCAACAAAATGTTGCATCGACATATTAAACGAATTTAATCACGTCGTTTAAGTCGAAATTGCTCGACATGGTTCGATTCGGTTCACGATTCATCACCAGGTGCCTCGATTAGACGCGGGAACAGCCAATCGAACACTGCGCGCCAACGCTCTGTCCACGTGGACCTGGCGAAACATGTCGTGCAATATTCTTCAGGAAAGAGATTAATTGACAAATCTAACTCAGCTAGGCAGCGTTCGGGAAGCTGGGTCATATCTTCTCGTCAGAAATTCCCGACTGCCTGAAGACGAAAGTCTTCTAACAGTGCGTGTTGCCACTGGCAACTTGCCAGTGACTTACGGAACTGTGACATGGTCGTTCACAATGGGACTCATAAGAAGGCTCAGTTACACTTGACTGAAATGGGGCGAGCTATGCTCGGCGTTTCCTTGCGGGATCGAAAGGCAAGGCAGGCGGCTTAGTCACTGTATTGCACGGAGTTTTTTTTGCGCGATAGAATCAGAAATGAGGGTATCTGGAGAAGAAACAAGGTAACCGATATAGCGCACAGGATTGCACGGTGAAGTGGCAATGGGCAGGGCATGTAGCCTGGAGAATGGATGGCCGTTGGGACAGCAAACTCCTAGAATAATATAGGAAAGCGCAGCGTGGGACGTGCCCCGACTAGATGGACGAATGACCTGGTGAGGGTAGCGGGGACCATCGACTCCCATGCGGTCTGCATCGCCAGCTACGTGGGAGGCCTATGTTCAGCAGTGGACGTCTGTGGCTGATATATAGATAGCATAGGTACCTAATAAAAATGCCTTATCCAAAAGATACGTAAGGAAAAGAAGTTTTTCTCATCTCCGTTGTAACATGTCTGAAATATGTTGAAGTTTGAAAGTGCCGTGTTTAAGTCCCGAAAATTTTTCGTTGAAAATTAGCGAAATAAACTTATATATTTACGGCATGTATTTAACGCGGCGACAAATTAATCAGATTTAGGGATTTATAAAAAATTAAAGGGGATAGCAAAAATAATAAGTTGGCGACTAATTGCGGAGACTATTAAAGTAAAAAGTAGCAGCTAAGTAATCAATTTTCGGCTTTGTTTCAATATAAACTAGCATCGAGTTATTGTTTTGGCGACTGAATTAAATAATTAAGCGGAAACATGACAGCGGATAAAAAGTTGAAAATGGCCTACTCTAATTGTTCAATGGAGATTACATATAAAATAAATCAAAGTTATAAAAAAAATACTTTGTGCGACAATTTAAGAGCTTTAATCAAAGTTGAAAATTGCATGTATAAATAATAATTTTGGTCTATAGTTTTATTTAGTGGCTCTGATTTTGGTCAATTTTTCGTCAGGTGTGATGTCATATTGACACCTATGTTTTATGATTCTATCGTATAGAATACGTTAAAATAAACGTGTTTTGTATGGACAACGTTTTTCTAAACTTAATAATTACCGAGATATGGACTCCTAAAACCGACAATATTTTTTTGGATATTGTGTCAGACTCTGCCTTAGCTCCGGCGCTGCGGGAAGTGCAGCCCTTCCGCCCTTGCGTGGCAAAGCACGGTCGCCCGTACTCCGTTCCGCAGCTTCGGCTTGTTGGTCGCCTTCAGCGACCAGCCTCAGCCGCTCCGCTCCGCACGGCTCCCGAGCTTTGTCACGGCGGGCGAGGGCTGCTCTCCCTCCGCGCCTCCGGCTTTTTATATACACTAGGGGTAGGGCAGACAAGACTACGTGGAATCGGGGTTGACAGCTTCGGTTCTGAGGCAAGTCTTATGATAATGCAATGCTTATTTTAGCGTAGCGTGTTTTAGCTAGATTCGGACTAAAATAAGCGTGTTTTGTATGGGCAAAACATTTTTACCTAAAAAACGCTTATCGCCGTTTTCATTAAATTATGGTTTCGAAAACTAAAAAAATAACTCCCCATTACTTTTATATAGTACCCATTTTAATATTTAAGCTGCCAGCAAATCAAAGCCCAAAATGCTTTTTTAGATGGAGACCTGTAGTTGCCACTAATATAAAGTTTGTTATCCTTCTGCTAATATTAGTCGCCAAGTCATTATTTATAGTACCTCACCTATGATTTCAGTAATCTTGTTTATTATTTCTGCTACCTTAAAGTAGCTGCCATTATTTGAATTTTAAAATATCCTTAGTTTAAAGCTCATTTAATATAAATGATTGCCAAAATATTTAATCGCTGACAAGTTATTATTTTAGTTGCAAATAGTTTGCTGCTCTTTAATTTTTCTGTCGCCGCGAAAATAATAAGCCTATATTTACTATAACGAGCGTTTATTTTACAATTTCTTTATATTACAGATCTATTAAAATGAAGCGAAAAATTTAAAAATTTAATGGTTCAGGCAGGGTTCGAACCTGCGTCTCCAACGGCTTTCCGGGCCAACACGGACGTCCTACCTATTGGACCACCGAACCTGATGCGAGAGCCATTGAATTATTCAACCAGTCGCTTCTGCATGAGTTAGGAATAACGACATTGTCTGAACGCAAGATATCTTTTAACGCCGGAATCACAGGTTTCCATGCTGGAGGTAGAGCCCAACCACCGTCTCGGTTGAAATTCGGGCGCCGTCCAATTTCGATAGCTTCACGTATCTTCCGTTGTACAAAGCGTTTCTCACGAACCAACAACCGTGCCTTATCGAAACGGACGAAATGGGACGCACCGGCCTCGGATGCCTCACGATAGCTTTAATAACATTATTGTCTTAAATTATGTTGAGATCGATTCTCAACATAATTTGAGTCACGATGCGCTACAACCAAATTATTATTATTTTTTAAAAAATTTCGCTTCATTGTAAAACATTTAGTTTACGTTAGCAGAAAGTTACTGCTTTAATAAAATAATTATATCTATGTATTTACTTGTAATGTTGTTTCTAACAGCCCGGCCACGATTATGCGGCATGCGCGGCCAGCGGAGCGGTAAGCGGCGGCCTTAGGATTAAGTGAGATACCGCGCTCGGAGCTCTCGCTCCTACGATCTTATAAATTTTGTGATGCCCACAAGAAAGAAGCATAACGCTAACTCATACCAAAAACTGCGTTTGACTCACAAATTTCGTGCATTGTGAGTTACTACGTCATGTACCTATGCGAAAGAAACTTATAAATTAATTAATAATAAATTGGCATTAATTGAAATATATACGGGTCATTAGGCAATCACATAAGTATTACCTCCTCAGCATGCATTTGAAATTACTAGGCTGTTACGCAAAGTCGGCATAAATGCATATACAGGGTGTGTACTGTATCAGGAATCAGGAACAATAAATTAAAAAATTGATTTTTATCTTTAAATTAACATCTGTTTCACCGACTTTAAAAAAGGATACTTTTTGGCTATTCATTATTTTTCACAAATTACATAGTATTTTCAATGTTCTACGCCACCCAACACCCACATCGCGCTGACTGATAATGGCAGTCACGCTACTAATTATTAATTACATTGAAGTTTTTATTATTCATTATATATTATTATTTATTTCTATTCATTGCTGAACAAATTAATAAATAAAAAAAAAAAAAAAAAAATTCAAAAATAGTTTATTAACCAGAAATAATTATAGACACAGTAGGAACAGTGATTCCCACACTAGGCGATGCCTGTGTCGTGGGATTAAATAACACAAAATATTACCAAAAAATAGTGCGGCTTATGAATAGGAATGTAGGTACACAACAAATAAAAATAGAATTAACTATTTACATTACAACTTACTTTCAACAACATGGAGTAAGTTGTGTATGTATGTATGTGTGTGTTTGTGTGTGTGTGTGTGTGAGTGAGTGTTTGTGTAAGCAAGTGTGCACGAGCAGGATAGTGAGAGGCAAATAGTAGCCCTACGAGTGGTTTAGTCTCTTGGGGTCGGACGGCAGCAAAATTGCCGTCCACTACATTTGCCTATAAACGAAGTATTTCTTCCGACATGTCATAATCCCAGGATAACAAAATCTTATGGATTTTAATTTTGGCCTCATGAACAGAGCTGTGCCTTATGTCACAGCATCTTACCAATCTATTGTATATGTGTGGGAGAAGGAACTTTGAAAACCGTTTTGCAAAGGCCGTGTTGACACAAGGTTTAGGGATTTTATAAATTCTCTTACGTACCATGTCAGAATGCTCTAGGGATCTCAAACTCTTAATGTGGACATATATGGCAGCACGGATTAAGTAAAGTCTTCGGACGCTCAAGACTCTAGCTTCCTTAAAGAGTTCAGAAGGAGGGTACCAACGTGGCCGTCGCAAGGACACTTTCAAAACCGCTCTTTGTGCCCTTTCCAGCAGTATTAAGTTAGATTTAGCAGAACCACCCCAAGCCAGTATACAATAGCTTAATATAGATTGACATAGTGCTAGGTACACCATTTGAAGTAGTTGAGCATCGGCGGCTTCCCTTAGTAGCTTCATGGTGTATATAAGTTTACGAACCCTACCAGCTGTCATAGAAATGTGACTTTTAAAGTTTAGATTCTCGTCTATTATGACGCCTAAATATCTAAGTGAGTTCGCATTGGTTATATAGCTGCAGGTGCAGTCTAAAAGTTGTGAGCTTCCCGGGGTCAAACATGTTTTTTTATGAACTTTGAGTTGTGTGAGATGCTCAGGAGGCCAAGATGCAGCTGTCTTATAAAAACAAAGGAATTTGGTTTTGTCCGCATTTAGAGTCAATAGGTTTTGATTTAGCCACACGGATATGCGGTGTAGCCCTAAAACAGCCATATCCCTTGCATACTGCCATGAGTCGCCGTGAAATACTAAGGCTGTATCATCAGCGTAACACAATACGTCACAATTTAGAAGTTCAAGGGATAAAATGTCATTCATATACGCTATGAATAGCGTAGGACCTAATATGCTTCCTTGCGGTACGCCGAATGATACAGGTTCCGAATCGCTAATCATGTTACCAATTTTGACCCGTTGATTTCTACCCGTCAAGTAACTAGAGAACCAATCTAGTGCAGTTCCACGTATGCCCAGCGCTTCCATTTTCCTTAACAGTATGGGAATCGAAACCGTGTCAAAGGCCTTCGCCAGATCCAAAAAGACACCAATACTACATCTACCTTCATCTAGATGAGATACGATGGTATCTGTCAGAAGTTTTACCGCTTCCTCAGTGGACTTGCCCTGGCGAAAGCCAAATTGTCGATCTTCCAGAAGTCGATTACTCTCAAGGAAATGGATAAGCCGCTTGCTTACTATTCGCTCTAGTAATTTGGAGTAAGCTCCAAGCAGAGAAATGGGTCGATAGTTACTCGGCGCGTCTGTAGGACCCCCTTTGTGAATCGGCACGATCGCAGCCGTCTTCCAATGTCGTGGAAACAAACCTTTCTCGATGCTAAGATTAAAAATTGCTGCCAAAGGTTCTGATATGATATCGACCATAGCCTTTAAGAAACTATTAAATAGAATGTATGTTTCAATTTATTGCTCGTATTACATGTCACACCCCGTATAGGCATCCAAACATGTGTACCCAGCCTTACTCGTAAGCAAAACTTATGCGAAGACCTTTTTACTGAGTCCTCATTTGTTTTTCTCTTTCGTATGCTTGGAGAGGCACAACTCGCTCGGAAATATCTTGAAGCTTTTGTATTAAAGCATGTACAAAGAGGCTAATGCAAAAAACACTCTCAGCAAAGGATTTTTTATTACATACTAGCCTTTTCAGATTCCATTTATCCCAAGAGTTTGCGTTCGTTTTGTTTGATAAAAAATAGTTTTTGTATTTAGAGGTATCGGCTTGGCTTCTGTAATCAAGACCATATATGTAAGAATACACCTTCGTATAGAAATTCCATTCACGGGTTATTTTTGCACTCGAGTCTACAGTCGAGCGTCTTTAATTTTCAGTATGATAGGAAACGCAAGAGTGTTCTATAATGTTAAGGGTATTTACGATGGGATTAATTCTGTAAATATTGACACAAAGGTAAATTATCGAAGAAAAATTAAATGTGATCACTTCAATGTAAGCAGGCCTCGAACTTGCAACCATACGATTCCGGCGTAGTGCTCTCCCAACCGAGCTATCACATCGTAATGTCAATCACACCGAATCGTTGATTCGAGAATTCTACGCTACTAGAGCGCCATCTGCGTCATAGGTGCAAACATTTAGGTACACGCACTATCCCCAGTCCCTATTGCTTTACTCACAGCAATGTTAATTCTGTACCACAGAAAGCCTCAATATTTTGTTTTTCACAAAAGCCGACAAAGGATCAAAACCTACCAGTACACTTAGTAAAAATTTTGTCTGCACCTTGTCGTGACTCATTTTGGCCATATTGCACGCAGATATGCCATCAACCTAGGAAGAGTGATAGTGACGGGAAAGGTCGAAGTCAAAAGACCCAGAGATCCAAAAGAGATGGTCGGACCAGATCTCCGAACAGCTGGAGTTACCAATCAGCGCCGCACTACACCAGGCGCCGGATGGGATCAGCTGGAGACAGACCACTGATTGATTAAAAAGGAGTCACGATACCCAGTAATGGGGGGACGATTAAGAAGACTTCATTGGATACTTGAAACGTGCGACGCAGTCGGTTGTGATACGTCGTGGGGTGTGTCATACTCCCAGGGTTGCCAACACCAATAAAACGGAAACTACTTACATCTCGGAACCTGTTTTGCATTATTATGAAAATACTTCCTAGATAAGACGGACCTGACCTGATATTCATGATAATGGACCCTATTAAAAAATCTCAGGATTTGTTCGACGCAGACATGTGCGGTTTTAGTTTTTCGACTAACTTCAATTAACATTTAAAGTGAGTATGATTAAATTTACTTGATGATTAACCCTGGTAGTGCCTACTGGATCTCAGAATTCGTTTAATGAAGGCTTCGCTCCGAAAGTGCTAACCCTAGCCGAATAAAGGCGGACCGATGGGTGGGCCATTGTAGGTATATTTCGGGACACGTGGTGCGGAGTCAATGCCCCCTGTCTATGGTTCAGTGACTAACACAAAGATTTCATAATGAATATCTGGGGGCACGGTAGTTGCCCCCGCCAAGACGAACAAAAAAGAGGCGGGGCACTACCTACCTTTTCTCGAACCGTTTCGTCTCATTTTCAAACCCTCATAGTTTCGTCCCAGTTAACACCAGAACGCCCAAATTCACAGGTTAATATGCAGTTAGGGAGCATATGAAATGTACAAAATTTCATTGATCTAGCTTTTATACTTTAGGTTTTATTGGTACCTAAAATACGCCGATTTTGCCACTCACTTATACACTGACGTATCAAAACCTCTGGGGTACTTCCCGATGACCTAGAAAGCTGAAATTTGGTATGTAAGCTAGTATTAGTACACAAACAACAAAATAATTCTAAAACTTGGAACTTTTACCCCCCAACCCCTTAAACTAGGGGATGGAAGTTTGTATGAGAATTCTGCAAATTTTGATACTAGAGGTCTGAAAATTGGTATAGGGACTCCTTGTTATAAATAAAACACATAATATTCTAGGATTTTTAGAAAATCACCCTCCACCCTTTAAATAAGGGGATGTAAGTTTGTATGGGGTTCCCATAATAGGGGATAAAAGTGTATATATATATGGGGCTAAAATTAGGTATTTCTTAAATACACAATTATTACTACTTCTGTATCTACACTGACTTCGTATTTTAAATATTTCTTTATAGACCTACCAAAATGCGATAATAAATGTAGCACAATTAACACGCGGAATTTTATATTTTATATTATTGAATCAATGATTTTTATATCCATCTTAAGCAGATTTAAGCGTAAGACGAATGCGTAAGAGGAAATGATATCAACAAGAGAAATATGCAAAGATAGTGCTCTGAAGACTGATGCTCAAGAAACGCTACAGCCCAAAATAAATAAAAAAGCTAGGGCACCTTACAAAAAGAAATAAGATCCCACCAAAACATTTCATGTAAAATTGGCGGCCAAGACTCACATGCTCATAACGCTTTCACTGTAAAAAGTTATCAGATCCCAGGAAAAGCCAAGCCCCTAAGCCCTGACTTTACTAACCCTACACCTTGGTTTCAAAAGTATGGCTTGGCCGTTTCATAGTACCTTAAATAAGTCCAACGGACCGTTTGGCCCATTACGGTTTATATATTTACGGTAACCTATGAAACAGCCAAGCCATACTTTTGAAACCAAGGTGTAGGGTTAGTAAAGTCAGGGCTTAGGGGCTTGGCTTTTCCTGGGATCTGATAACTTTTTACAGTGAAAGCGTTATGAGCATGTGAGTCTTGGCCGCCAATTTTACATGAAATGTTTTGGTGGGATTTTATTTACAAAAACTCAATTGGTATTTGAAAAATTCTGTCGATGATTTAGTCAAAGCAATAAGAAAAAATATAAATACCTTTCTTGTATGTAATTTTAATGTTGGAATAGCATGACTTTTCGGGCTGGAATTTGCATTTACGAGTTCATTTAACTTTATCTACGAAACAATGCTTATCACATCATTAAATTTGAGTAATTTCATAAAGAAACAAATGAAAAGTTCACTAAACTTTTGACTGTTAAAGTCACCCTGGCCCTGACGTCTGGTATTGGAAAATTAAAGTAAATTGGTGGTGGGAGTATTAGGTAAAACAATCAGTTCGGGTCATTTTGATCCGATAGAATGATTATAACCATAGCCCGTGGTTTTCGGTGCACTAATGATTTGAAGTCAAATAAAATAATTAGTTTTTTTTTTTATAAATTAAATTGCACTTAAACTGCATGTATAAAATGATGTAATTGTATCAGAAATAAAGGCTATTTGAATTTGAATGATTTGACGCCTACTGTCGGCCTAGTGTCAAATCATTCGTGCACCGAAAACTACGGGATCTGCTCATAACCAACTTTTTTTAGCTAGAAGGTGCCTACAATTCCATCCGCGCATAACTGTTTTTCTATACCGTATTCGGGTAAAAAGTATTTATTTTATTTTATTTATTTGGAACATCAACTGCATTACAATAAATAACATAAAGCTAGAACATAATAGTAACATTACATACCTACCTAGGGCAGTGAATTCGTGAATGTTCCAGACCGCAGGTGTGTGCATATATATGCGATCTGGGGCTTCATGAGTAGCTTGCCTTGGGCGGTAAGTGAGACTTTCTCCCCGCGTAGTGGGCAGAAAATCCCACTTACCGCCTAGGGCGACGTAAAGATTTTTACAAAGCACTCCACAGAAAACTCACTTTTAATACAAATCTAAAATTGTATAATAGTATACATAATTTAACCAAACACCGATGTTGGTCGTAGATCGTCTGACTAGATTGGCTGTAATCTCGGGTTAACCGCGTTGCACCTTCGAATAAAGTGCCTCTACGCTTTATCTTAATCTTTGACTTTTTTACAGTGCTTCGTCAGTCGTCACCATAACACGCGATGCTTTTTTCGGTGCAACTTTGTACAGTCACCATCAGATATATCGCAGCATATAAGGCGTTCATAAATATCTGAACACGAGTCTTATTGACTGGGCGTTACATGCTGCGATATATCTGATGGTGACTGTACATGAAGGCTTTCGTGAACGTATCAGAACTGCACTGCGCGAGAGACTTTAGTAAGTTTGATGTGCGCTGAGTTCTTTTTGCTTTTTGCCACTAAGTAGGCCTGAAAAAAGGGTGAATTTGAAAGGTCACCTGCCTCCATCCCAAATTTTATCTAAATTAGTCCAGCCGTTTCAGCGTGAAGTAACAAACATACAAACACTCAAACACACTTAGAAACTTTCGCCTATATAATATTGGTGTGATACATACACATACGTTGATAAAGTCCAAAAAACACGATAATCGGTTTGCGATTAACCGCCGCCGCGACTGATCGAAGCTCATGAATATGAATCACGAACCGACTCGAAACATGTCAAGCGTTAATCGACATGAGTAAACCCGTTTCATATGCATTCTAATTAATATCTTTTTTATTTAAGATTATTCGCTGAAACCGTCTTCAACAAATTATTACCAGGAGAGAGAACTAGGAAGTTTCTATTTCAGCTTTTCAGGTGTAAAATATTTCCCAGCACTACTTAGTAAAGTCAGTGGTAAAAGCGCCCGGGTGGCCTATTTTCAGGACCAAGTTTTGAAGTTTGATAAACAGCCCGCCCATGAAAATGTTGAGCATACTTACGATCTTGTTACTTTTACATTCGCCACCTTGATTCATAAATAAATATAAATATCACTACATAGTACAAAACAAAGTCGCTTCCTGCTGCCTGTTTGTCCCTATGTATGCTTAGGTCTTTAAAACAACGCAACGGATTTTGATGCGGTTTTTTTAATAGATAGAGTAATTGAAGAGGAAGGTTTATATGTACATGCATAATTTATCAGCATTGCACCTGTGCGATGCCGGGGTGGGTCGCTAGGATAAATATAAATATCGGACAACCTCACACGATCGACCTAGTCCCACAGTAAGCTCTAGTAGGCTTGTGTTATGGGCACTAGACGTTCATAAACATACTTGTATAGATAAATACATACTTAAATACAAATAACATCCATCATAGTACATTACTGCAGACGCCGGAAAAGAAGGGCTTTCAGGGTGAGTAGGTATAGATGGATAGTGATACGAACCCGGCAAGCCCTTTGCTCGGCTTGCTTTTCTCAAACATACACAATGAAATAAAAACATACACCACTAAAAGAAATATAATTCAGCTGTTTAGCCTGTTCATGGACACAGACGCCATGTTTGAAAAAAGAAAATACTTCCCGGCCTAGGCCTTCAATTTTGTATGAAATTCCTTTATAGTTCTCTCGAGTTGTTCCGCCCGAAATGTGATACTTCGAAGCCTGTTATAACGCACGCTATGACGATATTTCATTGCATGTTTGGGAAAACAAAACATTATTTATTCTGTGTTCTGTTTAATGAAAGTTACCTAGTACAACAAAACGCTAAAGTATGTATAGTACCCTACATTATTAACTTGTTACTTGCACCTTTTTTAATTAGTCTAAGATATTATTCAAATGGCCTTATAAAATGGACAGATGACCTTATAAAGGTCGCCGGAAAGCGCTGGATGCAGGTCGCTTCCAACAGGTATATATGGAAGTCCAAAGGGGAGGCCTATGTTCAGCAGTGGACGTCCTATGGCTGAGATGATGATGATGATGATGATTATTCAAATAATTCAATCCTGTCTGGTAAAAGGGAGTTATAAGTTCAAGAATAATCTTAGCAGTGCATTGCGAGATTTAAAAATATTAGCATTTATAGCAAACGTCGATCATAACGCCACCTTTTACAGAAAGTTTGAGATTTCCTTCGCATGCTCAAATGTGAGGACGGATTTCGACAGCTTTTGCACGGAACAAGACATGTAAGGATGGCTACAGCGAACTTTTTTATTAAATTACGTTAAAGCAAAGTGGGCTATGCCCTTGCTCTCTTTTGGCATTATATAATATACATAAAAACCGGCCAAGTGCGAGTCGGACTCACGCACCGAGGGTTCCGTACAAACCTGTAGGTATATAGTGAAAGTAAAAATTATTCTTTTCGCAGTTTTTCTTTTATCTGTGCTATAAGATGTTGCTTCGTACCAAATTTCAAGATTCTGAGTTCACGAGAAGTACCCTGTAGGTTTTGATTCTCTTGCGAGTGTCAAAAATTTGCAGCATAAATCGCTGTATCTTCTGATTGCGTTGGCTTAGAAGTTTGACTCCATGGGACAGTAGTAGACCTGAGTATTTGATATGAATTTCAGCTTGATATCTCCACGCGTTCCTGAGAAAAAGGGTCTTGACAGACAGACAGATGGACAACAAAGTGATCCTTTAATGGTTCCGTTTTTTCCTTGTGAGGTACGGAGCCCTAAAAATAAATCCAATATTTGAAATAAGTAGCTCAGCATCCATGATTGAAGCATGCAATAACCATTATTGTCTCTTTTTCTTCACAAAGCTGATGAATTTATTGCGCATCCTTCTCAAATATCCCCCTTCAAACATTAAGTCTCATAATGCCGTCTATATTTACAAAATCTTTGTGACAAAGGAATCGTTGTTGGGAAATGTTCATATCGTTTTTTCCCCCCTTTTATCTTTGAAAATAACAAACATTTTGTCCTTAACGTTTCGAGTGATGGAACCTTTATGTTAATGTGTGCTGACGCTAGATCGGATGGCTTAGGTAGGCCATGATTTCTGTAATTTTTAGGAATTAGACCTTTGTTTGGCATATTTTTTTTATGTGTGATAGACAAACATTTGAACTTGAACGTACCTGATGTTAAATATCGATGAGGCCTAAGATGAAGCATGCTCATCTAGAAGGTGCCTATTCACTCTCGACTTGATGATATCTAAGTTATATTCGATAAAAGCACTACCACATCTTACCTAAGAGTTTTTACAAACAGTTACGATTTTTTAATGACATAGGAGACAAATGAGCGGACAGATCGCCTGTGGTAAGTGACTGCCGTCGTCCATGGATTGTTGCCGGCTGGTTGCCGGCTTTTCAGATCTGAGTTATGCTCTTTGAAGTATTGATCCTTGACGGTTTTGCATATCCGTAGTAGGGTACAAATGATCCTATAACTATTTATAAATACCTAGCTACTCTTCATTCATAACTTATAAGTACCAATCAAGATTAGTCCGGCAATTTCAGGCGGAAAGAACGCACAAACCCATTCAAAAATTTAGATTCAATGACGACGCGGTTGGCGCAGTGCATGGTTAAGCAACTGCCTACTGAGCCGACTGTCCTGGGTTCGAATCTCAGCAAGGGAAAATATTTGTGTGATGAAATTGAATATTTGTGCCTAGGTCATAGATGTTATTTGTATTTAGTATTGTATTTATCTATATCAGTATGTTTATCGTCGTCTAGCGTTCATAACAGATATATATATATATATATACTACTAGAGTTTAATGTGGGCCTAGATTGATTTGTGTGAGGTTGTCCAATATTTATTTATTTATTTAATGACCTCCAAATTGTGCATTACACGTATTTTTTGGAAAAAAATGAACACATGCTATTGCTGTGTCAGTTCATAAATATACCAGTTGTTGAGTGCGCAGGTCGTTTTGTTGCCTCTTATACTAGTCACAATTTCATAATAGTATAGATGCCCCACTAACGTTTTAATAAGACTTGTACAGTCAGTCTTGCACTGTCCCGTTTTTAAAATAACAGTAGTCACCGCAGCAAAATACGTGGAAAATGAAAGAAAATCACGCGAAAGAAATTGTCTCGTGACGCTTCTAGCAAATGGGGGTCGAAAGAATATGTTCAGCCGTTTTAGCTTTGGGCGAAGAATGATTATTATGGAGTATTATGGAGAATTATGGAGCGTATGTTTGGTGATGGTTCGGTTTTTCAAGCTTCACATATTAGAGTACCACTGTGAGTTAACGGCACTTGACCTAGTGAATAAATTCGAGATGTTTAATGCTAAAGTATAATATATAAGTAAATACAAAATGATCCCACTGAAATGAACTTCACACATAGGTAGGCTACTTTTTATCCCAAAAAAGGCATGATTCCCGGAGGATTATATATAGCGAATTCGCGGCAAAAAGCTAATAATCATATAAAATTCAGATTAAACAAAAATAAAAGTGTAGAAAAAAAAAAATAATTATTGAACAAAAATAAATATATAAATAGAAATATCGGACAACCTCACACTATTCGATCTAGTCCCAAATTAAGCTCAAGAAGGCTTGTGTTATGGGTACTAGACGACGATATACGTACTTATTAGATAAATATATACTTAAATACATACAACAACCATGACCCAAGCAAAAATATTCAAGTTCATCACACTAATATTTGCCCTGGCCGGGATTCGAACCCGGGACCGCCGGCTCAGTAGGCAGGTGTCTACAAATCGAGCCAAACGCATCGTCAAATGCAGTTCGAATTGAAATATATCAGCCTGTGTCCGTTATGTATCCAGCAAAATCTAAAAATCTAAATCAAAATGGTTATACTATACACGTCTAGCATACCTATGACACGCGACTCTTTGTCGCGCGACAAATACTATCTGCTACTTTCTTGTCAATACTGTGCGAGCAAGACAGGTGACGCCAAGTCGCGCGACAAGCCAGGTCGCGTCAAGATAGCTGTACTTAAGTAGGCCACAAGGGCACTTTTACATGTCTAAATCTGAATCTACCGGCATTTCACGAGACCGCTGTTGAGAAGAAAGCCGAAAGAAACCCAACAGTAAGTAATTCTTTCGAAAATAATCAGGTAATTGATACATATTATAGATTATGGAGATGTATAACAATATTTTCGAATGCATATTGTATGGTCCTGCATAATATTTATGAGCGCCAATGTCTTAACACGTTCATTGCCAAGTCAAAATGCAGAACTTATACAGATAGCCTAAATAAAAAAAATAGGTGATTCCCTTCCTTAGTTGCCAAAACTAAAACCAGAAGCCAATACGCTATGGCCGCAATTGTATGGGACCATCATTGGCCATGATTGGCCACAGCGTATACAGCCGCGTCATATAGATCAGTATATAGTAGAAAAAACTCTGTTCCATAACAAAAAACCGCTCTTCACCAGTGTCCATATTGTCAATTGATTCCATTAGTCTCCTAAAGAAACTGAACTGAAGACGATTTTTACTCACCCAACGGGTTCTTAGGGCTTAATAATTTTCCGGCAATAGAAATCCCTTTCCTAGTAAATAATCCAGTGAAGTGGGGTAAATAATAAATTCCGGGGCATGTCCGGGCCAGGCTCGGGGAGATGACGTCGATGATTCGATTAGACCTTTGACAGCTGGAATAGTAAAGTGCAATGGATAATAGGGGAGAACGGGGCGAATTCGACGTTTGTTACTATACGATACAAATACTATTATTGCACATATCAAACATCAAGGAATATACAACACAACATGAGACACATTAATATAGCAGACAGAGGTAAACAACAGGCGGTCTTATCGCTAAATAGCGATCTCTTCCAGACAACCTTTAGGTAGCGGAGTAGTTGAAAATTAATGTTTGTAATTAGTAGGTGGTGAAGAATAATAATAGGACTAAATAAACGACGACCATAAAATACAAAAGTGATAACTACTTGAGATCTTATAAATTTATGAAACATGTAATGTCGATTTTTTTAATGTGGGTACACACCAGAATAAGCTAAGGTGTAAAGCATTTCAAATAAACAATGCAAAGATCGACACACAAAGCATAAGGAAAAAATTGAAAGGTTGCTTGGGCGTTACGGTGGCGGAAAGGTTAACGCGCTGGACCGGCAATCCAGAGGTACCGGGATCGATTCCCGGTCCCTTTCACCAGGTTACGCATTTCGATTTGCTTTGATCTTTGTAACAATAGTTTATCTGAGATCTTGCCATTGTATAATTATTCTATTAAGTATACGTAATTTAGGTACTGATATGCACCGATTTTTATAGTAATTAATGACATTTGATTTCTCATTGTACCTATGGATAGAACTTCTTTTAACAGGCTTAAAATATACAACTTCAAAAAAATAAACGCGTACAATATTAACCTTTATTTTCACTGTGACAGGAACGAAAGAGATATTTCAATTTCCATAACTAATTAGGTTATCAATTTCGATAAATCCGATAGGGATGATGAATTGATGACTAATGTCAAATTTTACTGCTTACTGTAGTTATATGAATAAACATTGCAGAATATGTCATAAAATAAAGAAAAAGGGATTTCGAGACTGTCTGATACTTCAAAAGTATGAAAATTTGATGTTTTATGTTGTATCAAAAAGCAAAATATTCGAAATTGTTTTCAGCATCCTCGTAATTCAACAAAACAATAATTTGTACAATAAGATGTACCTACTTATCAAAATGGCAAATTACTAAACTTATATTCCTCATAACTAAGTTTTGGTTTTAGGGTTCTGCACCCAAAGGGTAAAAAACGGGACCCTAATACTAAGAGTCCGCTGTCCGTCCGTCCGTCGGTCTGTATGTCCGTCTGTCTGTCTGCCTGTCTTTCTATCAAGATCTCATGAACCGTTATAGTTGGATTTTTCACAGATGATGTATTATGTTGCTGCTATAACAATAAATGGGGCTCCCATACAACAAACGTGATTGGTTACGTTAAATTTGCACCTCATTTGTATCTGGTGCCATACATACCAGATGTAAACTTAAATTAACCCGGCCAGTTAAGATGGGTTAAGTATTTTACGGAACCCTCGGTGTGCGAGTCAGACTCGCCCTTGGCCGGTTTTTTTTACGTTTGCCAATTAAGTACTGGTTATAGTGGTTGTATGGTGGCGTTGGCCCGCACGCGCAATTTTCCCAACTGATCTTATGTAGGTACACATGAGTGACAATTTCTCACCTAAATAATGCATCCACGTTGCCGTTACTTAATATTCGCCCTAGTTATATGAGCGCAATGAGTTTTGTTCAACTATATTTGCGTCGGGACCTTGTCGCTGTAACTTAATTACTAAACCGTCTTACGTCGTCGTCAAAGGAGCGAATACGGCAAGGTTCTATATTGCGTCGGTTATGGTAACTTATTGACAAAATGCATCTCTAGTTTATGAAAATAGTTAATTAAGCAAGAAGTGAGAAAATTTACGTATTAATTTCGTCTTATTTCACTGTAACTCTTGATTAAAGAAACTAATTTCTTAATTATTTGAGAATACTCTGTCTGAATTTATTTTCTTGTTAATATAATTTGATTATGTAGACAAAATTTAATTTACTGAGCCACTATAATTTAATAAATTTGCTTTAAGTGCGGATAAACCGTAGTAGAAATAAATCAAAATTAGAGCACATTCAATCTATTTACGTATTTAAATAATATATATAACATATTGTTCACTCTTTAGTGAACCACATATGTACCTAATACATTTTTTAAATACGTAGAGATTGCATGCGTAGAGTGAAAAATATGTAATATTTTTTTTAATACGTAAACAGATTGAATGCGCTCTAATTATGAATCTCTATGCATTAACACTTTTACGGACATACGTCGAGAGACGCAGATTAGGATCCTCGTGATACGGCACAACTGCACCCCGTCTGCGGACGGGAACATTTATTTTTACAAAACTGCTACTCCGTGTTGCAGCCGAAAATATCTCCTACTATCAAGTCGATAATCGTGTCGTGATATTGACTCTTGGAAAACAAACATTTATTCGTATTTTATGTAACCAACCTTTTTCTTTAGTAAAATGTGAAAATTACTAACTTTTGACGATTTATTTTGAAAGACAATGAAAACAATGATTTTAATAATCTATAATCAAAAGGAGAAAATTATATGTCATTATTAAAAGAGATAGCAATAACAAACGTTGACAGCTCATCCTAATTCATGTTTTTTACTGGAGTAGCAAATATTACGTATTTATTGTGTATGGAAAAATGGAAAAAATAAAAAGCATAATTTGGCCTAGGTTCATATAACATTACATCACCCCCTATGACATAAAAAAAAAAATTACTCGTTTGGAGCTCAGGAATGCGTGGTTAAAATGTTTGTAGCTCAGGAATGCGTGGTTAAAATGTTTGTAGCTCAGGAATGCGTGGTTAAAATGTTTGTAGCTCAGGAATGCGTGGTTAAAATGTTTGTAGCTCAGGAATGCGTGGTTAAAATGTTTGTAGCTCAGGAATGCGTGGTTAAAATGTTTGTAGCTCAGGAATGCGTGGTTAAAATGTTTGTAGCTCAGGAATGCGTGGTTAAAATGTTTGTAGCTCAGGAATGCGTGGTTAAAATGTTTGTAGCTCAGGAATGCGTGGTTAAAATGTTTGTAGCTCAGGAATGCGTGGTTAAAATGTTTGTAGCTCAGGAATGCGTGGTTAAAATGTTTGTAGCTCAGGAATGCGTGGTTAAAATGTTTGTAGCTCAGGAATGCGTGGTTAAAATGTTTGTAGCTCAGGAATGCGTGGTTAAAATGTTTGTAGCTCAGGAATGCGTGGTTAAAATGTTTCACAATGCTCGCGGGCAGCCTGTATAAAGACAAAGTGTTAATTAGTAAAAACCTAGTATTGCATAATATCGACGTTTAATTAAATATACCGTAGGTATGTGCCGTTTTATTCCATCATATTCCAATTTAAAGGATGCGTGCGGTCTGCACGGGATCGCACTGGCGAGCTAGGGGGAGGCATATGTTCAGCAGTGGACGTCTGTGGATGATAGATAGATATAGATAGATTCCACAATTTAAATAAAATAAAATTCTTTCTGAGAATAAAGTTCTTAAATAGTGGAATTCTTTCAAAGCCGAATTGAGTTTTAATTGTATGAAAATGTAGCGCAGAACTTAATAGACTGGAATGAGCTACATTTATACATATAAACTTGATTGCACAAAAGAAAAATTACTAATCTTATGTTATGTTTGACATTATTTACCCGTCAACCTTTTATTACATTCTCGTTTTGGTTAGACGGGCCCCACATCTCGAATTTCTTCAATGATGTGTTTTATTTTGTGATTTTGTCTGCGTATGTGCACCGGGCAAAATTGTGTTTTACTGCTAGAAACTTATTTCGTGTAATGTTTCATTTCGCCGAAAATTTATTTTGCAGAATTTTTATTCCTGTTTAGTCATACATATTTCATAATTCTTGCAAATACTAGTACCATCCCATTGATTGGGTTAGGTTAGGTTTCATTTGATTTATAACTTATAACAATCTCAAATAGTTTACGGTTGCGAAGAAAAAAGCATTCTACGAAATTATTTTTCGGCGAAATTAATCATTCGACGAAATATTGTTCTAGGAGTCAATATAGACCCATCTAAAGCAAACATCTTAAATACTGGCTTATATCAAATCGCTTACTACGAATAATAAAAAAAAAAATTCTTCCGCCCATCTAACACACTCCGCATTTACCTATGACAAAGGTTCTTATGCCTTGGACCGATGACCAACTTCTGGCAAACACAACCGGTCCCTCCAGGGCCGCAAGTTTCCATTTTTACTGGTCCTTATGCAGATTCAGCCTTCTGGGCCCGAATATAAAACGCGGCCGTATCGTGAAAGATAACTTCGAAATCTCGCACGCTCTATCCTCTTTCCTCGGTGCCTCTATAAATGTTGAGGGAATAGGACAGGAGACAAGTTTCGAATCCGTTTTCACAACAAATGCGAAAGTTTCTGCAACTGGGGAAGTTTGTTCCTAGTAACATGTGTAGTGCGTATGTTGATGTTTTTGTTTGATTTTTGAACGGTTTTGTTTGGGAAAGTTTTGGCGACGCAATTTTGTTAGGGTTAAAGTTTGGAAATCTGAAATAATTTCTACATAGTTTCGGAGAAAAAACTTTTGGAAAACATTTGAGGTTTGTTTATACTAGAGGAACGTTTAGATATTGTGATTGGGACGCAAATGTTACGCGAGGTTGTTTGTCCTTCTTTTCCAAAGCAAGCAACGGAGATAGACATGAGTTTTTGGATTGACACAGACAGGCTTAGACTGCTAAAAGTTGACACTGTAGAGGAATCTTCTCTCTTGAGTCGGTTCGTAATTCCTGAGGATCGTGATCACAAAGTTTCATGTCCATGATCAGTTGTCTCCATCGGTCTTGATCCATCGTTGCCCTCATGCTTTGTGGAATTGCTTAGGGAAGTGGCTTCTCTAACCTGGTCAGTCCATCTAGTTGGCGAGCGACCGCGGCCTCTCTTGTCTTCCACTTCGCCAACCACGACCAATTTGTCGAGACTTATCTTCGCATTTAATGGCTAAACTATGACAGTAGCTAATGTCAGCAGATAGTGGACGGACGTGTTCTAATGCCTCATTGGGAAAGCATCGACACATGTATGCGCTTGGACGTCGAAGGAATCCCAAGCATTCACCTCCAGCGTCAATTATTTGTCTTTCTCTTACTAGCACGTCGTCGCGCGACAAATATAATCTGTCACTTTCTTTTCAATACCGTGCGAGCAATATTGATGACGCTGAGTCCGAAGTCACGGCGAGATATGCTAACCCTACAGTATTGTCCACGTCTCTATTCCATACATGAAGACAGGAGAATAAAGGTATTATAAGATTATTATCCTCCTAGCTTTTGTGCCTTCTGTACGGAGTCCATTTTCGTACATCTTTGCTTCGACTTAGCACTGTCATGCATATGGTCTGCGCATGAAAATCGTAGATGTTAAAAGCATTATAGTACATTCAATATCAAACTCTTTCTCAGTGTTGCCCGAAGGAACTTTTATGTAGAGATCCGTATTGAAACTTTTCATTCAATAATCCTAACGTGAAAGAGATTCTTATAGAAAAGGATTGCAATATAATTTGTAAGCACTATCCTTAATGAAACTGAAGTCTCAAAAGATAATTCATACAAAACTCCAGAAAATGTTGATCTTTATAGAAGTTCCGTACCTACTTTCTAAAGCAAATGTCTTAAGCCATATAGCACCCTACCGAAAAGTTACCAATATTTGAAGTTTATCGTCATATTAGGATCCCGAAATCTGTGAAAGATATTTGCCATGAAATTATATGCTGGATATGTCGACGGAAAGATATATTTGATTAAATATTCGTCGATAAAACAAGGGTAAACCTTTGGCGTCAAAATCCACGGGTGCGCTCAAAGTTGTTAAGGCCCACATTGACAGCATTTCGATAGTTCAATCAATGTGCAGCCATCTTTTCCCACGAATCACATGTAGTAATAGGATCCCGATATAAAACGGCCTTCAAAATTGAAACCGGTGAAATGCTCAAAAAAAATTGTTTAAATTTTTAATTAAACATACCCTGGACCAAAATTTGTTAGGCAACCCATATGCAATATATTTATTGACATATTAAATTAAATATAAAATACATTTCATCAGATAAACATCTCGGTGAAGGTCGTTTTATATCGGGATCTTAGACTAATGGTAACATCATTTACGAACAGATGGCACTTCAAAATTTAAAAAAAACAATAATTCAAAATTATTTATTTGCAACTAAACGTCAATTACAAAAATCTGTCGAATCCTCCACTTAAGTTTGACACTTGTGTTAGGAGGCATTCGCTCTTTCGTACAAGGTTTTGAAGTTAACAATAAATAAACATCTTATAATGTAAATATCTTATCATCTAAAAGATTAAAACAATGTTGAGCATAGCTACAAAGAAATCAGTGGAATATACAGTAGGTAGTAATCTTTAGTTTAATATAGGTAGAATTTCCAAATTAAATTAAATGTTGTGCAAATAGGTACAAACGACTACACAGTCAACTATACAACCATAGACTTTAACTTGTTGCAATAAGGTTTATATTCGTTTACAAATGTACGGTTATCAGCTTCCTCGAATGTGTGTGTGAGTGTGTAGTATTTTGTAGTTTGAGTTACTGTGACGCGACTTTGAAAGTGCAGAATGTGTTAATATATGAGAGACTCGGTTTCTTGGTAATCTAAGCCTTTTAGCCATAAATAGGTATTGGCCTCCAACTTTGCGTATACCAGACGTCAGCGGCGGTTCTAGCAAAACAATGACACGCGACTCTTTCTCGCGCGAGATATACTACCTATCTTTTTCTGTAAAGTACTGTCAGAGAGTTACGGGTGGGTGATACTACGAGTATGTCGGGTGACAAGAATCGTGAAGCATAGATTTGTACTATTCGGTTGCCATATCTTTCGGTTCTCTTCTTGGATATAAAATGAAATAATTTATTCAGTAAGTAGGCCACAAGGGCAATTTTACAAGCCAGATTGTGAATCTACCGGCATTTCCCAAGAAGAGACCGCTGTTGAGAAGAAAGCTGAAAGAAACTCAATAGTATGTCATATGGAATAGAAGCTCATAAAAGTATTTTTGGCCTACTTACAGGATAAACTTGATCATTAAATTATTCGAAAACATAAATAAAAACATTAGTAGAATCCGCAGTCATAAATCGTCTTTCTCGCCTCGGAACCGCAAGGGTTCAACATTAGGTAAATCCACCGGGTACCGGCTTTGATTCCATCTCAATAGAAAATTTATTCCCACCCGCTTCGGATTAAAGGGTTTTTCGTATTGAAAGGGCCTATGGCTCGATCCGTGAGAATTGTAAGCAATACGGTAATGTGTAACTTTACCCCAATTTTTTTTGGCCTAACTTATAGTTCCCACTGCTGGTCAAAGGCATCGCCCCTTTTCGGCCTGTCTCTGTTTCGGTATCCTTGTGGTATCCATTCGGTGATTATTCTGGCCCATTGTTCCGGATGCATGCGGCAGACGTGTCCAGTGAGTTAGCCCGTTTTTATTTTTCTCTAAGTACATTGATCTGGGGTTAAAAAGTTGCCTGCGCCACTCTTCATCTCTAATCCAAATGTGCATGTCTGTAAAATCTTTATTGGACGGAATCAGTGTAAAATCACGGCAACAACAAGAGTTTTATCGTGAATCACGCATTGAATATTTTTATTGTATATTTACTGGTGAAGAGGCAAGTGAGCACAATTTATCATCACAACTCACCAAGATTATTTATCCCGGAATAGCCAAAAAATTGTCTCTCACTAATTTAAACTAAAAATAATAAAGTATATAACTAAAAAATGTGGTATTTCCACATAAAAACATAGAATCGATAAAAAAAGATTCTATAAAAATATATATAACTAAACCTTAAGAAACTTATGATCTAATTAAACCTAACTAAAACTATTTGGACCTAAACTATAAATACATGTTCCTATGTCGCTACCTTTTGAACTAAACAACTTTTGTATTTTATAACATGCGTAAAGACTTCCGATCCTGTCACTATTTAGATTAAATTATGCATGACATTTATACCTAGTAGTGGCCGGTGTTTAAATATACGGAATTTGATGAGGAAAAGTTCTGTTTTGGCAGGATGAACCTTCTGAACCCTAAGAACATTTTTTATTTTTTTATTTTTATTAGGATCACAAAACTGAGCGTTACACAGGCAAGCTTAAATGGTAATATAATAAACAATATCAATAGTGTACGCCCTACTTGATGCGAACACAACATGCATAAAAATAACTACTTAACAAAATAAATTGCTACCAATAAAATTGCATTCGAGGTTAACAATTGAGAATAGAAGAAATAAGTACATTAATAATATAATAAAAATTTAAAATTTATGCAAAGACTGCAAACGTGCCTTTGCTGAGACCACAGAACAATGAAACTTCAAACTTAGCTCTCATATCATTGCATCGGGAGCATATTCTGTCCAACGGAGAGTGCCTGCCAGCTACTGTTCTTCTGAGAGGTAAGGCAAATGTCTTGCGATTTTGTAGTCGGCTGCTCTGGCGAGGGACTGATAGTCTTAAGTTATTTAAGAAATCAGGAGCCTCCAATATCCCGCGCAACAGCTTAAACAAGAATACGGTGTCGCTCATCGCCCTTCGAGTCCTAACATTTTAAGAAGGATAGCCATATTGATTCTAGTGCAGGAGGGTATGACGTCATACATTTCTGGTATCGGATTTTGACTAGCATGGCGCCGCGCGCCCATACAAAACAATAGATGATCCTGCATCACGCTACTATGATTTTTCCTGAAATCATGACCCCTCTCCATAGAAAACTGGAGTTCAATATAAATCTAGAATTTTATAATTTTATAATGGTATAGATAATATACGGCATTTGATGATCAGCAGTTCTCTTTTGGCAGGATGCACCTTCTGAACCCTAAAACATCATTAAGGAGAACCAACTTGATTTGTAGTGTAGGAGGGAATTCTGACGTCATTAATTTCTTGTGTGGGATTTTGACATTAGTTGTTTTGAATCCTGTCATGCGGGTGATGTGGGGTAACTAATGAACCTTCATGACTTGATTCTAAATAAATGCGGGGCTAGAATATCGCTGGTCCAATATTACAGGGTATGTTAAATTTTCAGGGTAATTCAAATTAGATTAAATGTCATTATGACAATGCTCCAATATGAACTCGTCAAAAGTGCAACATAGAACGCTATAACCCTATTGAGCCAGCGATATCTTGACGTTACTTCGCTTGCCGCGTGACTTAGCGTCACCCGTCTTGCTCGCACAGTATTGACAGGCAAACGATAGACAGTATTTGTCAGGCAAATGACAGGCAGTCTTACATTACAGCTACTTAAAGTTTGGGCTCGTGTATGTAGAATTGTAGACGATCCAGTACCTCCTTTTATTGCACTGGCCAAGTGCCCTGTGATAACTAAAACTCACTAAAATTTCTGTCACTGGCTCTTTAAAACCTCGTATCTAGTACTAAGTAGATTGACACGGAAATACGAGCTTTGTTTTAACTAGGTATTTGTTACTTAGTGAGTTTTGTACTACAACTTTATCATCTGATTAGGTGGAATAACTCTGGTCCCCTAAAATATTCAAATTTTCAATTTGACTCAGTTCACTGTCTAAAACGCGCTATTGCGGACGGCATTAGAACTTTTTTTTATGGCTTTCACTTATATCTGTTTGGCCAAAGGTATTTCGCCAATATCAACGTTAAGACATATCTCACATGAGGAGAATGGTCGGTAAAATTTTGGTTTTTGTGGGAGGATATATATCACTTAGGGAACCTAAAACGAAAAACATGTGTGTTATAGACGGCACAGACAATACAGGATATTTGCACAATTATTAATAAAAAGACTGGGAAAGGGAAGACAGTAAGTAGGGCATGCCAACATAATATAAGAAAAGGGAAAAAAATAATAGAAGATAAAATAGTTTTCAGCGATTATTTATTGCTTACCGCTGGACACTTATTCAAATATTCACCTATCAAAGATGCTGCTCCTTTCCTTTTACACCCTAAAGAACGGGGATGAAATGGAGCTTAAATGATTGATGATGGCACGAGCAATTAGTAGGTAAGGCATAATTATGGATACTGAAAGCATAGGTACATATACAGAGACCAGAATGTGGAATTCTGAGGCTAAAAATACATTTAAATCTACCTTGAGTATTGAAAAATCGATTAGTGGAAGATTTGATTTGATGGAAAAAAGGGACATTTGCGATTCCAACTCGCCCACCGAGGTTTACGTTCCGTACAAGTTTATACTGTTGCTTTACCTCGATAACTGATCACGTCTATAGGAACAAGCGATCCTACTAATTCTGATTTTTTATAGGAATATATATAAACGGATTTATCTACAAACTTTGCAGAAAAACACTGAAACTCGATATCTATTAAACAACTTGAATGTTCTAAGAAGAAACCTAATCAAAGAAAACTTTTTTAGATCTTTTCCGGTTTAACTTATAAATAAAACCGGTCAAGTGCGAGTCGGACTCGCGCACCGAGGGTTCCGTACAAACACTCCATCCTTAAGTGGTTAAGTTAAGTTTGCACCTGGTATGTATAGCGCTCCATACAAATGAGGTGCAAAGTTAACGCAACCAATCCCTTTGTTGTATGGGAGCCCCCCTTAAATATTTATTTTATTTTATTTTTAGTATTTTTTGTTATAGCGGCAATAGAAATAAATCATCTGTGAAAATTTCAAAACTGTCTAGCTATCACCGTTCTTGAGATACAGCCTGGTGACAGACGGACGGACAGCGATGAAGTCTCAGTAATAGGGTCCCGTTTTTACCCTTTGGGTACGGAACCTTAAGAAGGCATCGGGTTACTGATGGAGCTAGTTTAAAAGACAGATATGACTATTTAATTATTGTATTAAGCGGTTTACACTCACGTGAAATAGTCAGGAACGGCCCGACATGTTACGAACTCGTATGGAGCTCTTCATCAGGGAATGCTACCCGTACACCGGCGCGGCAAATTTGTCACTGTTTAACAGAGATTGAAAAACACAGATAGTGGTTTGAATTAGCATGTTTTTGACCATTGACATTTTTGACGTCAATAGGCGTCGTTGGCGTCAGTGGCACGAATTCCAGATGACGTGATTTGCCGTCTTTGGCGGTCAAAGGGTTATAAGATCATATGTCTATTATGATAAAACAGTTCCTTTTCTTCTTTACCATAGACAGGTAAACAGTAATCGATATAAGTAGTCATCCTGAATTCCTGTCGTGTTTAGCTTTCCTTGTACTATCATTCGTGTCATTAGGGCTATTTTCGATGTTTCAACACGTCATTTGTAATATTTAAAAAGTCTCTTAAAAATTAGCTCACTGAAAAAGTGATTTCATAGCATTCAGGAGTACCTAGATTGTAAGTAAATGCCCAAGACTATTGTTTGCATGCCGAGCTTATTAATATCCTAATGTATCTCAAATCATGCAAAGTAAATTTCGTTCATTCAAGTTCATTCATTAACTTAATGCAGCACAAATAGTCAAATTCATATTTCCGTAATTATGTCCGTGATATGGCGCTATGCTCAAAAATTAATGGAATTAGGCTCCTGCTCCCAAAATTGGGGTAGGATGTGCTTAAACCCGTTCCCATCAATCCGTGACATTTCTGTGTATGTAAAATGTCATATAAATCCCACGGATGCGCTAAAGTGAAACGTTTTAGATAAGGCACGGACACAGATGTGACAGCAGATGGGCAAACTTGACTGATGGTCAGGGTCAGAACAACTTTAAACAAGGGCTTAAATACCATTGAAACATATATACACTTACGCTCTTTTAAAGGGTCAGCATGTTTATAAACAAGGGCGTAAGTGACGTTGGAACGCGTATGAACTTATGCCCTTTTGAGAAAAGAATAATAGGAGTTGGGATGCCCTGAGGGACAAATGTAATGTCAGCCGCGTTTGTATAAGGGGAAATCGTTTCTTCGGATGAGCGATGTTTTTATTAAAAAAGTGATTTCGCGTCTTTCTGATGCTTTTGGCGATTTTTTAATAGAATGTAGATAATTATTTTATTAAGCGGTTTACACTCACGTGGCAGGAACGGCCCGACATGTTTCGAACTCGTATGGAGCTCTTCATCAGGGACTGCTAGCCGTACACCGGCGCGGCAACTTTGTCACTACCTACCTATTAGAACGTAGGTATTAGATTTAGATTTAGATTTATTTATTTCATAATATAAATCAGGACTACATATATTTTCCTAAACATTTCCTTACCATTCAGTTCCCAAAATTTCGTAAATATTGGTTAAGTTTTGGAGGAAGAAACAGACGAGAACGGAACCTCGATTTGAATAAGCCGGTTACGTTAAGTTTGGACCTCATTTGTATGCGACGTCATAGTTACCAGGTGCAAACTTAACGTAAACTGATAATATGGGAAAAGGCACAAAGGAGCTGATATATCCAGTACAATTTTATAATAAACTAGCTGCACCGCGCGGTGTTACCCGCTCATCCCACGGGAAAACTAAATTTTTCGGGATAAAAAGTAGCCTATGTGTTAATCGAGGGTGTCAGAGCTACCTTCATACCAAAATTTATCAAAATTGGTCCAGCCGTTTGAGCGTGAAGAAGTAATAAACATACGCACAAAAACAAACTTTCGCCTTTATCAAACAAAAAAACAAATCAAACATAGATCATACGTTAAATTCAATAGAGGTCAACAACTGATCGCCTGGTGCCAACCAAAAGTCACTTAAATAGACATGTTGTCATTTTTTTTTGAGGATGTCAGTCGATTCTATTTTTTATTGTGATCAAATGTCTATATGGGACTGACTACACTTAAAACTGCTCTAAAAGTCAGAAATGACCGTCAGAGTTCAACATTCCTACGGAGCGCTAAAAACGCTCCATACAAAAGGCGTCCAGGCTAGTGACGTCACGGGCCGGTACCTATAGGTACCAATAATTGTATGGAGAAATTAAGAAATTTGCCATTTTCACCGTGAAAAAGTGCGTTTAAGTTCATGGTTGTCATACAATTATTGTTTTGTAAAATTATGAGGCTTCTGAAAACATTTTCAAAATTTCTTTTGGATTAAAAAAAATATCATGAAATTTGCGTACCTTTGAAGTCACGTATTTCCAAAAAAGAATTATTTTTCTGGTTTTTTTTTTTCGTGATATATTTAGCTAATTTTATTCATGTAACTACAGTACGGTGTAGAATTCAACATCAGTCAACATGTCAATTTCTATCACTGCTCTTCAAAACCTAATGTAATAATTAGTGTCTTTATTATGTGGTAGTAAGTAAGTAGATTGGCACTTAGATACGAACTTTGTTTTAAGTCGGTATTTGTTGCTTAGTGTCGACAAGAAAATCGGGTAAGCAAGCTGGAGTGGCAATGGGCGGGGCACGTAGCTCGAAGGACCGATGGCCGTTGGGGCAGAAAGGTTCTAGAGTCGAGACCACGTACCAAGCTGGAGTGGCAATGGGCGGGGCACGTAGCTCGAAGGACCGATGGCCATTGGGGCAGAAAGGTTCTAGAGTCGAGACCACGTACCAAGCTGGAGTGGCAATGGCCGCCCATTGCCACGTACCGGCAAGCGCAGTGTAGGACGGCCACCCGTAAGGTGGTCGGACGACCTGGTTAGAGTTGCGGGGACTCGCTGGATGCGGGTCGCTGCTATCTGGCTCATGTGGAAGTCTATTGAGGAGGCCTGTGTCTAGCAGTGGACGTCCTATGGCTGAAATGATGATGATGATGATGAATGATGAGTTTTGGTTGTCAACAGATGAAATAGTGGTATAAGATTTGTTGAATTAAGTCTGTAGAATTAAGCCAAAGACCATTGGACAGCTACCTTAGTATTCACCCTAGTAAGTAGGTCAAGTTAGTCAAGTTACAGGCCAACATATGAAAAGCAATGCATTTTAATAAGGAGCATAAAAGGCTTACTGGGATCTTTTTAAGCCACCGCGCCTTGTTTTTTACATTAAGCTCTGGAAAAGCTGTTTGGTGTAACTTTACATCACAACTTATGCAGTATTACGCATGCTTTGCTGCGGAAAATGTACCTGTGTACAATTTTATTTATCACACTACTAATATTATAAAGGCGAAAGTTTGTCAGTGTTTGTGTGTATGTATGTTTGTTACTTCTTCACGGCACGGCTGGACCAAATCCGATAAATTTTGGTATGAAGGTAGCTGACACCCTGGATTAACACATAGGCTACTTTTTATCCCGAAAAAATGTAGTGTTCTTGTGGGATGAGCAGGTAATACCGCGCGGCACAGCTAGTAGTTAAATAAAGCACAAGGGTACAGAGTTTATACGGATGATGATAGAAGTTAAAGAAGATACTGTAATTATATGAATAAAAATAGCTCAATATGTCAAGGAATGGAAAAAAAAATTGTAAAGGGACTTCAAAGGTAATTTTTTTAATCCAAAGCATTTTTTAAATTGTTACCTAAATCCTTATAATTCAACAAAACAATCATTATAAGACAACAATACAATACAATGAAACAATTCTTTATTGCACACCAACAAGAAAAATGTTATAATTGAACCATGAAGCATGAAGACAACCATGAATTAAAACGTCTTTTTACGGCAAGAGTAACAAATTGGTTGTTTTTCTACTAAAGAATTATATAAAAAGCACGAAACGAACCAAGGGGAGACTTTAGGTACCTAATTAAGCAGCAAATTATCCTCTCGTATGCGGTGTCAAAAATTTGCAAATTAAAACATGACCCTGAAAAGTTAATTTAAGGTTTAATTATTCTGTATGAATCCATGCCTAAGCATACAACGAAGGGAAAAGGAATACTGGTAGGGATACAAATTAAAACAATATTTACCGTAGCTGTTTTTCATCCAACAAAACGCAATGAAATTTATTTAGGCACAATAATAAGTGCCACTCAAAGCTGTGCTGGATATATGCTTCTACAGCGCTTGCGGCCCGCGCGACCAGTGACAGCGGTAGCGGTGAGAAGTAAAAACAAAATTATATGAAGCACGCCACAAGCTGCCGTGCGCGGTTGAAAACAATTTATTCAGTAAGTAGGCCACAAGGGCACTTTTACAAGTCAGATTGTGAATCTACCGGCATTTCGTAAGAGGAGACCACTGTTGAGAAGAAAACCGAAAGAAATTCAACAGTAAGTCATTTTTCCGTAAATATATCTTAAAACAATTACATTACATTTGTGTTATAACTAATTACATGGGTACACGTAAAGGAGATGTATAGATATTCCAAATCGATGTTAAGTAGGAACATTAAAATAAAAATTTAACGATCAACTTAAAATATTAAATATACCCATAGATGTATTAAAGTCTCTAGGTGTCACAACATGCAATAAAAATACAATTACTTAATCAATTTAATTCCACAGAGATGTATAAGGTATCTAGGCGTCAACATGAATAATTTACAATAGAAAATAATTATTAAACCTAAATTTCTTAGAGATGTATATGGTCTGTAGGCGTCACAACGTGCAATAAAATATTTTTTCTCCAACTTGCTTGGAAATGTTGCCATTAATGTAGTAAAACTGGACCGCGAAATCGTTCGTTATATTTAGAAGGCGTTAATGAAAATAAAAAAAAATATATATTATCGGCCTTAGCCGGGAAATCAATATTATTTAAATAAGGCGATAAAGTAAAAAACACACCTTCCGTTTATAACGTCTCATACAAATGAGGGTAATCTTAATTTGGTCGGTTACTGCATTTTTACTTTTAATTTTTTCAAAGACTTTGATAATTCACCATATAGCCAATTGTCCACTAAATTTAAAAAATAAAAACTATTATAAACTTTTTAATTGTTCTCTGCGTTTAGTTCTTGCACTAAACCTTTTTTTGCTCTGCTACTGTCAATGTATTTAAAATGTCGACAAATTTCGAATAACGGACAAACAATTTGAATAATAATCTTATATGCGGTTAATTTATTTTCATGATTCTTAGTTATTTATTAGAGATTTCTCACGACAGTTTTAATTTTAATAATATGATGATATTTAATGAGTGATTTGAAAATTAATAAGTGTACCAAACGTAAACAAATAAAAAATAAAACAGAAATGATTGTGTCCAAATCAATATAAAAGTTATTTTGAACTTATGATCTTCTCCGAATGATAAATATGGTATGGTTTCTAAAAAAACAGTGTGTTTAGAAGTTGTTCATTTAACTAAAATTTATAATTACCTATGTGCATATTTTTTGTTATTGTGTTTTCATCCTATATTTAATTCTTATTCATATATTTTGTTTTAAATCAAACATATGATTCGGACCCGAAATTTTATTCCTATTCCTAAAAAAAATAAGTACCAAATGAACTTCATGGTACTGATACATTAAATTAAAATGTAGATTGGTGATTATTTCCAAGCATATTTGGAGAAAAGCACTATACAAGCCTCGGCGGGAATGTCAGTTCGCAGATTCGTATTATTGAAGGACTCGGCTACGCCTCGTCCTTCAAAATCATACTCATCCACGAACTGACTTTTCCCGGCCTCGGCAGTAATATACTATTCTCAAACATCCAAGGAAATGTCGTTCTTATGATCGTGGTATTAGAACGCGAAATACGTCTTTGTATAGCAATTGTTGAAGATTCGTTCTAATTTCAAATTAGAACGATATAAAGGAATTTCATACAACATTATTGGCCGTAGCCAACAAAGAGATTGTCTTTTGTTTCAGTGGGGTTTATTTCTTTTATTGATAATCTATGGCATACTGCCGATAAAAAAAACTTAGTTTGTGCATGTATATTTACGTTTTATTTCTTATATTTAACTAGTTTATTCAATTAGATTAAATCAGATATTCAATAAAATAAACAAGGAATCACGTTTATTGTTAAAAAATATAATAATATCTAATTAATAAGGTGTTGTCATTTTTTAATAAATAGAATCATCTTAACATTTGGTGGCAAAAACATTGACCCGAACAGCTTAAAAAAATAAATTTGTTTTTTTTTATTAAGTTTGAAATAAATTTGTTTTTATATGAATATATAAGTTGAACATTTGTATTATTTCCTTGGATTTATTTGAGAAAAGCACTATACAAGCCTCGGCGCGAACAGGGATTGTCGGCCTCGTATCTCTAGATGGCCTCGTTATCACTCGGCCATCTATTACTACTCGGCCAATAATCCCCTATTTCGCGGCCTCTGCAGTAATGTACTGTTAAAATTGGTAGACGCTCTATCGACCCAGCCACGACTTAGCGCGACCAGTGACAGCGGTAGCGGTGAGTGTCGAGCGACAACTTTTGTTGGAATCTCCTGCCACAAATATATATGTAATATACTTACTAGGAGAGTCCAACTCTGATTACTATTTATATTTTGTAACCAGATAAAATATTTTTCATTTTCATTTTTCAAAAGTCCGATTTTCTTTACTTTATAAATACTCTTAAAATTGGCATTAAAGCATTTTATTACGCTTTGATATAAAATGTTTTCAGAAAACCAAGTAACTCATAATCTCTCCCTTTTAATATACACCTCCTAAATTGTGTTCTGATTCTGAGTCGTTTTATATATACTTGACTTAGATAAGTAATACTTAATAGCGTGATTTAACTCAAGTGGTACTTATGAATTATAAGTAATTTGCACCAAGACTATGCGTACTTTGCGTCTAGACTAGATACCCTTTAAGGTTATTTGGTTATGATAAGATGTGATGTAAGTTAAATGTATTTTAATTGATTTGAGCGTTACTTTCAGCGTGGCTTTAGGTAACGGCATAAAAGAGATATTACGTAACTGGGTCATTCTAAAATTCGTTGCAGAAAATCGTTCATAGAAAAAACAACTCTGTTACCACCAAATACTAAAAAACCGAAATATTAATAATTTATACGAAATTAATAATAAGTTGTGGAAATGATGATGATCCTTGTTTTATTGAATTAAAAACTTGTATAAATTTTACATATATTTGAACTAATTTTATAAAAACAAACTTTTTTTTCGTTGGGACAAGTTTATCTGCAACGAATTTTAGATTGACCCAGCTAGGGTTAGAAGGCTTCGTAATGATGATTCTTTTCAAAATTTACTCGGACATTTTCACTTATGTGAATTAATACTTTAATATTATATGCCGATGTACTTGCGCTAATGTTTTTTTTTTTTTCTAAACGAATGACTTTTTTTTTGTTTTCAGGTAAGACGGCTTCATCACTGTCACTTGACAGTGAGTACTAACGGAATCACTGTATGCAAGTTAAATTTTAATTAAAACACTAGCTAAAGAAAGACGGCACCAGCGCATACTTGGGTACATGGCTCCGTCTTCCGATTTTGTTCATAGTCAGCGCGCGTTTGTAGCATAGCGACACACTGCTGTCGCCACGCCTCAAGCCTAATGGTATTCTCTACCAGTCAACCATAGCGCCAAACAGAGTGGGTGCAGAGTAGAAAATTAATCGTTCGGAAAGCGTCTACAAGTGAATACATGTAGGTATACCTATTATGACTACATCTATACTATTATAAAATCCTAAATTTGTATTGAAAATAAATTTTCTATGGAGGGAGGTCATGATTTCAGGAAAAATCTCGATAGCGTGATGCAGCCGGATAGTTGTTTTGTATGGACACGCGTCGCCGTGCCAACCTGGCGCCATCTGTTTTCAAAAAAACCGTTGTCCTCGCATCACGTCGAAACGGCTGGATAAAAAGCTACCAATTTTGGTACAGGAATAGCTGAACATCCAAAGATGGTTATAGGATACTTTTTATTATGATTAATATTTATCTCTGAAAACATAAATTCCATAAAATATTTTGGTATTTTATGTGTTTGGCCTAACTTACTAATAAGGTAGCGAAATGTATAATAAACGATAAATATACGATATATTTAGCGACAATTTTGCATCTATGTCATCATCATCATCATCATCATCTCAGCCATAGGACGTCCACTGCTGAACATAGGCCTCCCCTTTGGACCTCCATATATACCGGTTAGAAGCGACCTGCATCCAGCGCTTTCCAGCGACCTTTATAAGGTCATCTGTCCATCTTGTAGGTGGACGTCCTACGCTGCGCTTGCTAGTCCGCACTTACATCTATGCACATATGCATACTTACATATATGCGCGTCTTGCATCTATGTAGTTTTTTTTATATATAAAATTTATTCAAAGTAATAAATATCAATCATTCTTTATTTTTAACGGCGTGTTGAGATTTTGTTGATGTCCCAAATTTCCGCTAGATGGCGTTGTTACCTTGACAAAATCTCCATACTAGCGGCTGCATCGCGCTGTTAAGATTTTTCCCGAGTTAATAACACCAGCTCCATACATGTAAAGGATTCACGCACGTCGTTGCGTGCCTGTGACCACGATTCGGCACAAGCTAGGGTGTAGTGTGATGGGTTAACCCGGACTTCGAGAATTACTACCGAAGTCGTTGAATATTGATCGCATACCTAATAATATAAGCAGCAGTGTATCAATTATTGAGCGTTGCTGCTCGACAATGTATGCATTTTGTATGAAAAACAACCATGATTCGAGACAAGACAAAATTATAAAATTTACAATGTAGAAAGGATTTCACCCAGCCGGGATTTGAACCCAGAACCTACTGAAATAATAACCGTGTCATCTCATGCATTTTCCTTTGCTTCCTTATTCAATATACCACGGATAACAAAACAGTGAGGCCATCACGTATCCATTCAGTGGTGCTGTCGCCATTATTGACGTACGCTCGATTGAGTTAAGTTGGCACCTGAATCTTATGGCGTTACTTAGGAAATTATTATAACAGGTCATATTATTATATTAGTCTTAGTACCATTGTAGACGAAAATAATTTATTGTCATCTTAATAGATGTCATTAATATATGTTCAGGTAGGACTATGAGCTAATTATTTTTCAAGGTGCTTTGAATAGTTTATCTACAATAATCAATAAATATTCAAAACGATATATAAACATAAGTCTAGCCTCAATTTAAACTAAACCAAGATGATGTTCACAATGGTAGCACCTAAGGTACGGAGCGTTCTAGGGAAGTCGCCACTAATTTAAGTAGTAACTTAATGCGATGCCGTAGGCCGAGCTCTACGTAGCACTGAAGGTGCAGAGCGTCCCAGGGATGCCGCTCACACATTTAAGCTTATATAAGTGTGTGGGCGGCCTCGCATTAAGTTTTTTAAATCTACGATAGACAATAAATATTCAAAACAATTTTTTAAACATAAGTCTTGCCTCAATTTTAATTAAACCAAGATCATGTTCACAAGCGTAGCACCGCAGGTGCGGAGCGTCCTAGGGAATGCGCCCAACCACTAATATAAGTAGTAACTTAATGCGAGGCCGTAGGCCGAGCTTCACATAGCACCGAAGGTGCAGAGCGTCCCAGGAAAGCCGCTCATACATTTAAACTTATATTAAGTGGGTGGGCGACCTCGCAATAAGTTATTTAAATCTACAATAGACAATAAATATTAAAAATTGGGCGAGTGCGAGTCCGGCTCGCGCATGAAGTTTGTTGTAGGGAGCCCCCCTTAAATATTTATTTTATTTTATTTTTAGTATTTGTTGTTATAGCGGCAATAGAAATACGTCATCTGTGAAATTTTCTACTGTCCAGCTATCACCGTTCTTGAGATACAGCCTGGTGAAAGACGGACGGACGGACAGCGAAGTCTCAGTAATAGGGCCCCGTTTTTACCCTTTGGGAACAAAACCCTAAAAACAATCTCTTAAACATAAGTCTTGCCCCAATTTTAATTAATCCAAGATCATGTTCACAAGTGTAGCACCGAAGGTGCGGAGCGTTCTAGGGAAGGCGCTCACACACTTACACTTATATTAACTAGGTGGGCGGCCTCGCATTAAGTTATTTAAATCTACAATAGACAATAAATATTCAAAACAATTTTTTAAACATAAATCTTGCCTCAATTTTAATTAAACCAAGATCATGTTCACAAGCGTAGCACCGAAGGTGCGGAGAGTCCTAGGGAAGGCGCCCACTGACTAATTTAAGTAGTAACTTGATGCGAGGCCATAGGCCGAGCTTCACATAGCACCGAAGGTGCAGAGCGTCCCAGGAAAGCCGCTCACACATTTAAACTTATATTAAGTGGGTGGGCGACCTCGCATTAATTTATTTGAACATATTTTAAGTGGGTGGGCGTCTTCCTTGGGACGCTCCGCACCTTCGGTGCTAAGTTACTTTATAAACCCTTAGTAATTTAATGCGAGGCCGCAGGCCGAGTTCCACGAGCGTCCCAGGGAAGCCGCCAACCCACTTAACATATGTTTAAGTAACTTAATAGGCGGCTTCCTTGGGACGCTCCGCACCTTCGGTGCTACGCGGAGCTCGGCCTGCGGCCTCGCATGAAGTTACTTCATCTTATATTAAGTGGGTGCGGCTTCCTTGGGACGCTCCGCACCTTCGGTGCTACGCGGAGCTCGGCCTTCGGCCTCGCACTACGTTATTTCAACTTATATTAAATGGGTAGGCGGATTCCTTGGGACGCTTCGCACCTACGGTGCTACGCGGAGCTCGGCCTTCGGCCTCGCATTAAGTTACTTCAACTTATATTAAGTGGGTGGGCGGCTTCCTCGGGACGCTCTGCACCTTCGGTGCTACGCGGAGCTCGGCCTGCGGCCTCGCATTAAGTTACTTCAACTTATATTAAGTGGGTGGTCGGCTTCCTTGGGACGCTCCGCACCCACGGTGCTACGCGGAGCTCGGCCTTCGGCCTCGCATTAAGTTACTTCAACTTATATTAAGTGGGTGGGCGGCTTCTTTGAGACGCTCCGCACCTTCGGTGCTACGCGGAGCTCGGCCTTCGGCCTCGCATTAAGTTACTTCAACTTATATTAAGTGGGTGGGCGGCTTCTTTGAGACGCTCCGCACCTTCGGTGTTACGCGGAGCTCGGCCTGCGGCCTCGCATTAAGTTACTTCAACTTATATTAAGTGGGTGGTCGGCTTCCTTGGGACGCTCCGCACCTACGGTGCTACGCGGAGCTCGGCCTTCGGCCTCGCATTAAGTTACTTCAACTTATATTAAGTGGGTGGGCGGCTTCTTTGAGACGCTCCGCACCTTCGGTGCTACGCGGAGCTCGGCCTTCGGCCTCGCATTAAGTTACTTCATCTTATATTAAGTGGGTGGTCGGCTTCCTTGGGACGCTCCGCACCCACGGTGCTACGCGGAGCTCGGCCTTCGGCCTCGCATTAAGTTACTTCAACTTATATTAAGTGGGTGGGCGGCTTCTTTGAGACGCTCCGCACCTTCGGTGTAACGCGGAGCTCGGCCTGCGGCCTCGCATTAAGTTACTTCAACTTATATTAAGTGGGTGGGCGGCTTCCTTAGGACGCTCCGCACCTTCGGTGCTACGCGGTGCTCGGCCTTTGGCCTCGCAATAAGTGTAGTGAACGGATGATATTGTGTTTACGCGTGCGAAGCCGCGGGCAAAAGCTAGTCATAGTATAAAACAATGTCGCTTCCTGTTGTCCATCTGTCCCTATATGTGCTTAGATGCTTGAAACTACGCAACGGATTTTCATGCCGATTTTTTTTATAGATAAAGTGATTCAAAAGGAAGGTTTATATGTGTAATACATGCATAATTTATTAGTATTGCACCCGTTCAAAGCCGGGGCGGCTCGCTAGTACATATATACGGTACTCGCTAGTACATTTTTGAGATCCAGTTTGTTAAACATTAGTATAAAAATCTGCACAATATCAACCCTAGCATCTTTTGACATCGCTTAAGTTAAAGACCTGAGAATTAGTAGGGTTGTCACTGATATGAAAATATTTTATTTGATGATTTTTTTTACTTTTAAATCCAGCTTTACAATTATAATAGGTCGATTGTAGATCACTCAGATGACACTATCCTGTCAGCCCAGTCTTTAGAAATGTTCCGTCCTGTATATATGTTTAAGAAACCAGAATAAGTCCCGGTCCCTGTTCTCACGTAGGGTAAAATACCCCTTTAAACCGCAAAAGAGTTGCCCACGCACACTAATTGCTCGTCTCAAGTGCCGCACAAAGGGGATGCCACCCTCCGGACTTTCTGCTTGTTCCTAAGGTTCCGTACGTTAAGAGCCTATTCCTATGTAGGAAGTATGTTCACAGTAATGTTTCTCACTAATAAATATAAAACCGGAACTCGCGTAAAAATTGTCAGGGCTGGTCCGACATGTTTCGAACTCATATGGAGCTCTTCATCAGGGACAGCTATCCGTGCTGCTACGTGACTCATGTACCGACCCGTTGCGTGTTGTGTAAGCTCCAACTTCTCTTTTTTTCTCTGTGTTTAAGAGCTTTGTCACTGATACTTACTCTTTAAGCATGAAATTCTAAACATGCCATGAGATGACTAAGTAGAAAACATCTTGCGTCCAGCTTTCTTCTAGCCTAGCTTACCGGGAATAGAATGATCTGACGAATAGGTTCATATCTATAGATAGATAGAGAGATAGAATACTCTTTATTGCACATGCTCACCTCAACACGAAAAAAATACAAACTCAGAAAAAACTTAAAATTACAATAGAGGTAGACAACATGCGGTCTTATCGCTAAAGAGCGATCTCTTCCAGACAACCTTTGTCACTGTCACGCATCGGATATTCGGATCGATATTTACCTAAAGTTGACAAAATGGTATTGCTATCTCACTCATGCGTCAAACAAAGCCGCCTATACCTACGACCGAATAACAAAGCCGCCGCCAAAGTTTAGGTAAATATCGATCCGAATATCCGATGCCTGCTCACTATAAAAGCAAAAATAAATGCCTTTCTACGCCTACAAGAGATGAGATAAGATATCATGTTCTTTCTTCTGTTTCATCCTATTAAATAAATAAATAATAAATAAATAAATAAATATTAAGGGACAATCTTACACAAATCGACCTAGTCCCAAACTAAGCAAAGCTTGTACTATGGGCACTAGACGACGATATACATAATATATAAAATAGGTATTTTTAATAATATTATTAAACATACCTATTTTTGAAATGCAAAACACCGGTAGGTACTAAATAATTTTAGTTCATTTCAATTACAATCAAAATCAAATTTCCAAATCCGAAGTAATCAAATACCTGCCTTTGTGCCTGTTCGGAAATAATTAATACAATTTTAATCGCGCCCGCTCGTTTACAAGTTTGTGTGAATCCGAACAATGCTTTTGAGTCAAGTGACCGAATATTCATCGGAACTTTTCGAGATACAGCCCCGGGTGTTTCCCTTCGTACACACTGGGATAAAAAACGCGGCGGAAAAAAAAAACGCTCGGCTAAATCGTTTGGTCGTCAATGGCCCATGCGATGGTATGACCAGATAAAATCTGCTCTGGGCAAACCATTGTATGAATGTACCAGCCCGTCTAGCACAACTACACTTGCGACTCTTGTCGCGTGACTTAGCATTGCCCGTCACTCTCTCAAAGTACAGCGAAGAAAGAGATAGGTAACATTTCTCGTGCGATAAAGAGTCGCGGGTTACAGTTATGCTCGAGGTGCAGAAGCTGCGAGCCGCACGAGATGGCGAAACATCGTTAGGCAGACGCCAGCAGCCCCCAATCTAGTAATGTGAAGTTTCCAAGAATTTCCGGAAACTCCTCATTTTGTATAGGAAACTCAAGAACGTTCTCTCCCCATCTCTTCTTTGTCGGTTTCACTCTTGGCAGAGTCGTCGTGGTCATCATTTCGGATGTTGGTGGCAAGCTTCACAACACGCCGCCATTCTTCTCTGATGGCCGCCTTCCTCGTGCATTCGTGCAGTGACGATGAGCCAGTGATGTTCTCTCCCCATACACATCGGGAAACGTTATCGAGAACGGCACATCTCTACCCCAACCCTTCCTCATGTAGACCACGACCACTCAGACAAGAGCGAAACTAAGAAGAAATCGTTTGGATATCTACTCGATATCTTTTCGTCCAACATCCCGCAGTGTCTCAAAATGAAAGTCACTATTATTTATATTAAATTTATATACATTTAAATAGTTTATATAAACTACTTTAGTATTATTTATATCATAAATGTTTATATAAAACAAAAAAATAAAATTTAAATGCTTTGAGCGGGACTTCAATCCACGTCCCCACGGTTTTCCGAGCTAGACTATTTGATAGCATTAAGTCCACCTTTTGTACGATAAGTTGTTATAATATTTAAATAGAATGTTAAATCAGATAGTTTAGACATTATTATAAAAATATTATATTTATAATAATTTTTATTTTAGGATATTTTTCAATGTACATATTGTTAAAATCATGATGTGCATGCTTATTTTGGATGACATTTTATCTGTAATGCCTGTCCTTTGTATCGTTATTTTTTGAACTGAATGTAATCTGTTTAGTGTGCCAATAAAGAAAAATAAAAAATAAAAATAAAGATAAGTATTCTTAGTGTATTACAGATGAAATAAATAAATAAAAATAAACTCGTTAACCAGTGTATGTGTTGCATGTTAGGACTGGCGGTTAAAAAAACGCCGTAATGCTTATCATTGTAGGTAATATCGGAATGGACGGTGGTTCGTAGGTATTCCACGAGGCTTTGTGATATTTCTAATTGAGCAATTTCTCGGTTTACACTCATATACGATTATGTGGGTTTGAGGCTGATCGATTTAATCTATTTTTTTATACCTGGGTACGAACAGATGATAACACACTGGGGACACTTTTTTACCGAACCGGCATAGCAAAAAAGAGGGTTACGACATTTTTATTTTCCGTACGATTTACGTACAAAATTTGGGTTCTTTCTAGTTATGACGTATGAAGACAAAATAAAATGTTTCCCGTGTTATTAAACAGAACACACCCTCTAGTTTGGGCAATTTGGGCCAACGCCGCTGGCAGCTAAGTACTAGTTTTGTGGCAACTATTCTATTCCTCTGAGTATTACGTAACACGCGTGCCTAAAGGTCGTAAACATGTTTGAGTCTTTTTAAACAATCGGCAGTACATAGGTATACCCTAGACACCAATATTGCACGAGTATTTAAAGACGGAAAAGAGACTAAGCTTCTATGAAGCGTGCAATATTTATACCTATTTTGGCAAGGTTGACACAAGTATATCCTAAGTAGAAAATTTAAAAATCCCCGATACATATGATTGTCAAACAGCTGAACAGATTTTTGTCTAACATAGCTAACAGGCACCATAGGAAAACACCTTAAAAATAAAAATATATATTTAAAAATAAAAATCGCATCCAAAAGATGTCACCCGTTTAAGAACTACGATGCCACACAGACTGGTCAAACTTTTAACAAGTGAAAATGTCATAATATTACTTATTGCCTCACAAATGACGTCACATGTGCGTTCCGTAGGTATGTTGATCTTTGACGGACATTTCTGACGCTTTTTGCTGTCTATATCGACGGCAAAGAGCAGAAACGCTGTAAACGCCGATGGCGTGGCCCTTGGCGTTTACAGCGTTTCCGATTTTTGCCGTCGTATAGACATTTGATCCCAATCACTACATAGTATAACACAAAGTCGCCGACTGCTGTCTGTCTGTCTGTTCCTATGTATGCTTAGATCTTTAAAACTACGCAACGGGGGGTAATGGTTACTCGCGTCCGCAGGAAAATTACCTTAGAGACCACGTTGTCCCCTCTGTAAGTCTGTATGCTTAGTATGCTTAGATCTCTGTTTAGGGTTTTTTTGACGTAACGCCCGCTCACGTCTGTTAAGAGGGCCGGTTGTCCCGCTAAAACTCGAGAACGGCTGAACCGATTTGGCTAATTTTAGCATTGAAATATTCGTGGAAGTCAAGGGAAGGTTTAAACGGTGAGAAAATATTGAATAAATGAGTGGAAAATAATAAAAATGATAATTTTATATTCCCATACAAATACAAACTGTTCGTACTTACCTGTCAAACATATGATGTTTGTTCCGTCGGTTCGGTATTTTTAGAATAATTAAATGTAGATCTAGACTAAATAAGGGTTTGGAATCGACAACATACATGCATAATAGTCTGATTATCGCATATTTAGATTTAAAACATGTAAAATAATGACACTATAATGACATTAATGACACATGTGATGGGTGCGTTCAGAAAGTATCACTTAAAATGTTGTTAGGGAAATTGTGAATGGATATGATACAAATAAATATTCTACCGAGAAAAAGACGTTGTCACGTAAAATCTTCCTTCGCCCGTAAAACCGACTTTACAGGCAACCATTTTTTAATAAGTAGATAGAGTGATTCAAGAGGAGGGTTTATAGGTGTATAATACATGCATAGTATATTTATCATCATTGTAGTATCAGCATTACACCCTTGTGAAGCCGGGGCGGATCGTTAGTAAAAAATAAAATCGATCGACATCCTCAAAAAAAGGTTGTCTATTTTCCAAACCGCGGCGTCTTCACTCCCAGTGCGTGCGCCTTACAAAAGCATTCTTTAATCTCTTGCCGGACTCGCAAATGAGGATTGCTTCGAAATAAAAGCCTTCTTTGGAACTCCCTTTTTCATTTCGCAGTAATTTGTACATTTCACGCGGATTGTCCTGCCTCTTCTGTTTTCCTTCCAAGTGTGTGTCCCTCGAACCCGTGTTTTTCCTTATGGCATTATTTAGTCTTGAATCCCAGAGCTGGAATAAAGAGATAATGTAATTGTTTTAAAATCGATGTATCAAAACGTCGGGTCTTTAATTGACAACATTTTTTTTTACCAGGCCTTTTGCCGATATAATCAAATAAAGGATAGAAAATATAACCACACTTTTACATTTCCGAAAATGTCCCAATTTATGATTAAAAAATCCATTTAAAAAGTTCCTCACTCTAAAAGAGCGTAAGCGGTAAGTAATTGGTCACAGCGCAGTAAATTATACAGTCGGACTATTAGGTACAAGTAAGTTTAAGTAAATACTTAAAAAAATATGATTACTGTTTACACAACGATAGATACATATATAATATTTACACACTATAAATATAACTATTGTATTAAGTAATTATTAAATCATTTATTCAACAGTAAATAATGCATAAGACAAAGTGTAAAAGTCAAATCCGCAACGCAGGCATCGTCAGAGAATACAAAAATCTAATCAGCGACAGGCTTCGTCAAACAACACACCAATAACGTGACATCTGCAACAGGCTTCGTCAACGTTGTGGATCGATAGCAAATATCTTGGAAGGTGAAGAAGGACTTAAAAAGGCTCGCCCCGAGTCGCACCTGGCCCAAATTGTATTAAGTGATTTACACTCACGTGAAATTGTCGGGAACGGCCCGACATGTTTCGAACTCGTATGGAGCTCTACATCAGGGAGTGACGAAGTTACCGCGGCGCTGTACGGTAAGCAGTCCCTGATGAAGAGCTCTATACGAATTCGAAACTTGTCGAGCCGTTCCTGTCAATTTTACGTGAGTGTAAACCGTTTAATACAATAATTAAATGTCCCACGAAAGTTTTAATAAGATTACTATTAATTTTCGTGTATATACACGATGATTTTTAATCGGTGATCAGGTACCAACTTTTCTAACTCAGTAATTGATGGCGGTCACATTGAAGTCGTAATTACATTTAATTTTGTCTTAAATTCCTTGTCACCGAACTAATCTGTATCGGTGTGCTTACAACCTCTTTAATAATTTAATGGGAATGACAATTTATGAGTAATAACTTGTCATTGTCATTGTCATTACATAAACAAAGTCGTAGAAAATTTCGTAAAATTTCCCGCCAAAGCGATGACACTTGACGTAGGTATCGTACTTCAATAAATTTATGTAGGATGACCATGTATCTAGTGGTTATTAGTTTTAATTATGTTTTAACTTTTAATTAATTAAACAGTGAGGTAATTGCGCGAGACCTTTTACAGAAAGTTTAATTTTAGCTAAATATTAATATTTTTCTACTTCTGATCACCTATTAAAAATCATCGTGTATATAAATAATGAAATACAAACTACGGATACAACATAGGATGATGGATTGATTATCGGGATCTTGTTCCAGCAGATGCTTACTTTACTTAATATTTTTGTCCCAAAATAAAAATGAGTAGCTTCGAAAATAAAAGCGAGCGACTTTTTTTATCTGAACGTATTCTGACGGAAATTTCATAATGAAAGTATGCCGAGATAAGAGTTCGGCGCAGAATGGCCACTTAACAATGTGGATCTCTCCAGAGCGCAGTGAAACAAATAAGAGAATCGAGCTTATAAAAGTGCTAATTAGGGACGAATGTTTCTAGAAAGATCGTTGTTATCCGTGGGCTGAAATGGTATTCTTTTACCTTCGGTAATTATGGTTAACTTAATAATCCGACAATACAAGTAAGTAAATAGACCGTATGGAAAAATAATACATAATATAACCATACTAGCTTTTACCCGCGACTACGTCCGCGTGGAACTTGGAAGTATGGAAGTATGGATGGATGTGTAAGACCAGAATTTAAGTAATCTGGGGGCCTATGATGGTTGCTTTTATCACGCGATAAATAAGTGACAAAGCATCCGTCACGTTGTGACAAAATGCGAGTGTGAGTGACAGATGCTTTGTCACTTATTTAACACAGAAAGAAAACAGCTCAAACGATACCCAAAAATATTGATTTAATAAATAGGTATCATACCTAACTCCTAACCTAATAATAAAAATAAGCAAGTAGATTTTTTCCTACGTACAGACAGACCTAACGTTTTACTAAAAAAAAACCTAAAAGATAAAATATTAAATATTAAAATATTAAGGGACAATCATACACAAATCGACCTAGTCCCAAACTAAGCAAAGCTTGTACTATGGGTACTAGACGACGATATACATAATATATAAATACATATATAGATAACATCCATGACCCAAGAACAAATATTTTGCACAAATATTTGCCCCGGCCGGGATTCGAACCCGGGACCGCCGACTCAGTAGGCAGGTGTCTACCAACCGAGCCAAACGCGTCGTCGAAAGATGAAAGTTATCAGTGAATAACTTTTTAAGTCTATTTGAAAACAGTTCAAACGACACCCAACAATATTTAATTAATAAATAGGCAGCATATCTAACTTAACCTAATAACAAAAATAAGCAAGTAGATTTTTTCCCTACGTACAGACAAACCTATTGACGTTTTCCTTAAAAAATATTAAAGTACAGAGCACCAAGCAAGGAATGATTCCCTAATCGAAAGCGCAAAATATTAGATATCACATACGTCCGACAAAGTCGTCTGCCCTCATGTGTCTGCCCGTTCGGGTAAGCGTAGTTAGCAATCTAAACTCCCCCCTCTGCGCCGCGCCGCCCGTTTTTAGGGTTCCGTACCCAAAGGGTAAAAACGGGACCCTATTACTGAGACTTCGCTGTCCGTCCGTCCGTCCGTCCGTCCGTCTGTCACCAGGCTGTATCTCAAGAACGGTGATAGCTAGACAGTTGAAATTTTCACAGATGATGTATTTCTATTGCCGCTATAACAACAAATACTAAAAATAAAATAAAATAAATATTGAAGGGGGGCTCCCATACAACAAACGGGTTGGTTGCGTTAACTTTGCACCTCATTTCTATGGGGCGCTATACATACCAGGTGCAAACTTAACTTAACCACTTAAGGATGAAAAGTGTTTGTACGGAACCCTCGGTGCGCGATACCTATGTAATACCTATTACATAGGTATTTCAAATGTGTAACAGAAACAAAACAAAGACCTATTCGAACCGCCTCCAACTACATGTAAATTTCTCGCCTATAAAACTGCAGTAACATTCTTTGTCCTTCGCGGGGTCTATAACTACCTCCACATCAAATTTCATCTATACAGGGTCAGAAGTTTAAGCGTAAAAAGGTAACAGAAAGACAGGCAGACAGAGAGATAGTTATAACTTCTGTATTTATTATTAGCAACAACCTCGTACAACACGATAGATATCCACCTAATCACCTTAATTCATAAATGGGATTATTAAGAGCGCCTACGCAAATGTAAGAGCAATTGTGCTCTTGGTCTAATAGTTACAATTTCTACAGGGTCATCAATGTCACTACTATACTGTTCACTCACTTTTCAATATTTTTAGGGATAATTTCCAGGATGAAAACTATCCTATGTCCTTCCTCGGATCTTAAAGTATCTCCATGCCAAATTTCATCAAAATATATTCAGCGGTTTAAGCGTGAAGAAGTAACAGACAGACAGACAGACAGACAGACAGACACACTTTCGCATTTATAATATTAGTATGGATACCGGGTGATCAATCCAAATGGGTCAGTAGGGAGAAATCACATACTATAAGAGATAGGCAAATCTGTTCTTAGGAACCATGGCGTCGATTTTAGATTTAATAATAACTGCATTATTATTTTTATAGTTTTCGTTTAGGGAAAGATTAGGTACTCGTAACTACTAGTGCACCAAAAAGCCGATCAAGCATGAAACGGACTCCCGTACCGAAGGTTCCGTAGCTAAACTTTGAAAGCACTTACAAAAAAACACGGTTTCGGAAGTTTTTATTCACTTGTGCTAAATGATGTTAATTTTTCGCCAAATTTCACGAATCCAGGTCAACAGGAAGTGCCCTATAGGTTTTGATTTCTCTGTTATCATCAACAAATACAACATAAACGCTCATAATATATCTTCTGATTGCGTTGACTTAGGAGTTTGATATTTACGGTTTCAAGGGGTATAACTAACAGAATAATGGTGATCATAACTTTTTGGAATTTTACAACCGTCCGACCCTCCACAAGAACGTATTCTCTTGAAAAAGGACTATGATCTCTCGTCAACAAACATTTTAAACCTATTCAACAAGGAATAAGGCTGAAAATTCAATATCCATGCAATGTAGTTCTAACCTTTTTATGTTAGTAACTGGTTGGCGCCAGGTTGGCGCTTATGAGAACAAAAGCAGATAGGATTGTATTAGACACAATGCTATTGTGAATGCAGGTAAGTGGATTAGCTTAGCTTATATTATTTTTACTATACCAGACCTGAGTATTTGGGTCTGGTTCGTTCCTGAGAAAAAGGTAACATCAAACAGGCAGACAGATGGACAACGAGGTCTTCCGATAAGAGTCGGTTTTTGTAGATTGCAGTACGAAACCCTAAAATAGTTCTCTGCAAATAGTCTTTGTAAAATATTTTAAATATACAGACTATTTACTTATATAGTTTTATAAAATGTTAGCTGCGCCCCGCGGTGTCACACGCGCATGTGATAGTCAGCTACCTCTATATTGAATTCCATCAAAGTTGGTTTAGCTGTTCGTGTGTGAGGAGTACCTAACATACAACTCACAAATTATCGCCTTTATAATATTAGTGTGATAACTTAAGCATTAAACGGAAAAGCATCCCTTTAGTTAGACCTCACAAGCATATTTTACGTTAACGACATACCGCCCTTTTACCAAACTTATTCGCCCTACAATCCTTTAGAAGAAAAACGGGTGCTATAAATTTTAATATGCTCCAAGCTCCGATTATGAAGAAACTTCGCCCTCAATGTTGGTACTAAAAAAATACCGTACGTAAAAACCCTCAGAAAATCGTGAGCCGCTTGGCTAGTTATTTTGCAGTAAATTAGAAAAACCGGCCAAGTGTGAGTCGGAATCGTGCACTGAGGGTTCGGAGCTACTAAATAATTTTTAACTTTTTTTTGGTTTCTGTATTTGTTTTTAAAGTGACATATATCATCAGTGAAAATTTCAACTGTCTAGCTATCACCGTTCATGAGATACAGCCTGGTGACAGTACCGAGCAAAAAAAAGGCAATAAAAATCACGTTTGTTGTATGGGAGCCGCACTTAAATACTAATTATATTCTGTTTTTAGTACTTTTTGTTATAGCGGCAACAGAAATACATCACCTGTGAAAATTTCAGCTGTCTAGCGATCACGGTTCATGATATGCAGCCTGATGTCAGACGGACGGACACGGCTTAGTAATAGGGTCCCGTTTTTACCCGCTGGGTACGGAATCCTAAAAAGGTTATTTATTTCGTGGTAAATTAGACGAAGGTTCATCACGTGTCTGAACCTAAATATTTCGTGTAATTCCGAGAATACTAGATTACGAAAGGTTCAGATTACGAAACAAAGGTTTGCCTCGAACATTTTTGCTCTGTATTAGGAGGAGGCAGGTACAATGAGAATACATCTATGGTATTATGACGTATTAACTCAGTATTCCTTGGACATGAGTCATTGTTTCATGCCAGGCATATATAGTACCACAGAATAGAAGAAAAAAAAACAGTTTTTATAATAATAAAAAAAAATAGAGACATCTCTTGGTAAAAAATCCTTGCCCGGTCATCACACAGAAACGGCTCGACGGCTTTTACATTTATAGAGGAATACTTGGACATCCAAAGGTGAAGGATGATGATGATTTGGTGTAGGGACGCCCGGTCGGCGACAGGCGGGCTGTCGATCGCTTGGTTGCGTTCGTTCAGCTCAATTCCCAATTGGAGCCAACGGTTGACGGCGCTCCCATACAGCCTTCTACTTCTAATCTTCTTATCCTCCAGCAGAAAGAAAGGACATCTATAAGGTTAATGTCTTATTTATTTATTATCTGTCTCCTTTTGTGACTTCTGCCGATATAGGCAGTGCAGGTTCGGGACCTATGAGTTTCCTCTATGCTCCTAGCCTCGCCATCTCATCTGCCCTTTCATTCCCTGTCGCACCCTGATGTCTAGGTACCCATGCTACCGTAAAATTTGTGTATTCTCCGAGTTTGTTTAGGGCTGCTCTGGTTTCAGGATAGTTTTTACTCGATGCAATTTTTTCCGTTACAGTAAAAATTTGGATCTTCTAGTTACAAAATAAAATCTCCTATCTATTCTCTTTCCGTAGGCTTTACTACGTGCATTCGTCGGCATGTCCAGTCTGTATGTCAATGCAGAAGTACTTTTCCTGCTGAGCATTGAGCTGTGACAAAATACCGGGATGCAAATGGTAAATCACGAACATGAGATTTGTTCAAGACCACAATATTCCATTTAATTTACGGCTAACTATTACAATACATGAGATAAGTTTTAATGGGAAATCCAACGCCGTAAGCTCCGTAATAGAGGGAACTAAACTTTGTAATGAATGCGTGGAAGTAAATAAACAAACAAAGAATATTGTTATTATGGTATACCTAATGGATGGAAAAGCGGATTAGTGCGGCGGGTTATGAATTTTAATTATTCGGTCACGCTAGCTGATTGATGGGTTAGGTGAGATATAGTAACTACACATGTGTAATGTTCAAGAGTCAAGGTCTTATTTAATTGATATAGATATAATAGTACATTACTGCCGAGGCAGGGAAAAGTCAGTTCGTGGATGAGTATGATTTTGAAGGACGAGGCGTAGCCGAGTCCTTCAGTAATACGAATCTGCGAACTGACATTCCGGCCGAGGCTTGTATAGTGCTTTTCTCCAAATATGCTTGGAAATAATCATCCATCTAAATTTTTAATTTAATATATCAGTGCTATGAAGTTCATTTGGTACTTATTTTTTTTAGGAATAGGAAGGACAATTCGGGTCCGAATTATGTTTGATTTAAAACAAAATATTTTAATAAGAATTAAAATTATATGAAAACACAAAAATAAAAAATATGCACATAATTATTAATTTCAGTTAAATGAACAACTTCTAAACGCTCTGATTTTTTTTTAATAACCATACCATATTTATCATTCGGAGAAGATCATAAGTTCAAAATAACTTTTATATTGATTTGGACAATCATTTCTGTTTTATATTTTATTTGTTTACGTTTGGTACACTTATTAATTTTCAACTCACTCATTAAATACCATCATATTATTAAAATTAAAACTTTCGTGAGAAATCTCTAATAAATAACTAAGAATCATGAAAATAAATTAACCGCATTATAAGATTATTATTTAAATTGTTAAAATTGTTTAAGTTGTAGGAATAACATTTTTGACAATCATTATCGCCTTTGTATCTCCAAAACTGAGATGACATATGTCACTTGCAGCTCATCGTGTTTTAACTCAGACCAATCATCTATAGACTTGACGTCAGCGTACACCCGTAAGGGCCAGACATAGAATACGTCATATATTCGGGGTGGCCATGTTGATTCAACTTTCCCCATAATTTTATATTACTGACATGCCATTTTTCAATCATGGTGGCTCCATATAATACTTAGCTTTTGGAACATCTTATCACTAAAAATGAGGATGGGGTTTAAGGTTAGATGAGAAATCAGAAATGAAACACATTCAGATAATGTTACCGATATTTAAATTTTTATATACAAATAATACTACTTAGCGGGCGGTCCTGGGTCGTCATGGATGCTATCGATATATGTATTTATATATATTATGTATATATTATGTCATCTAGTACCCATAGTAAAAGCTTGATTTGTGTAACATACCTTAATGTTTATTTATTAACTAGCGACCCGCCCCGGCTTCGCACGGGTGCAATGCTGATAAATTATGCATGTATTATACATATAAACATTCCTCTTGAATCACTCTATCTATTTAAAAAAAAACCGCATCAAAATCCGTTACGTAGTTTTAAAGATTTAAGCATACAAAGGGACATAGGGACAGAGAAAGCGACTTTGTTTTATACTATGTAGTGATACATATTAGATTAAATTATTTCCGTTGGCGATTCTAAGCCGTGGAACCGACATCCTCATTTAATCTTCACAATATTTGTTTGTTTTTTGTTATTAGAATAGAAGTATGATTTAATACCCCTAAATTTATGATATTTTCATCTGGTATCCCTAACATGATTGTTATGCAGCTAAATTAAGAACACATTTAAATATGACTGACAGCTTATCATAAACAACCTACGTAATTTGGGCGGACATGTCACGTACTTATTTGTTTGCCACAAACTCGATTGTGGCAGCGGTGGAAAAGTGAAACTATGAAAAAGACAAAAAATAATATACTTCTCTCTGTCACTCTTGTTATAATTTGTATATGATCATCTCCTTCTGTAGTGGTATTATTATTTGGTTGTCAAGTCTATAGATGATTGGTCTGAGTGTTTTAATGACAGTTCAAAGGCGAGAAACTTGAGAAATGACTGATACCTCATGGCGATTTGACGTTAGGAGATATCTCAAACGGCACACTCGAATAGGGGCCCTGGGGCTTATTAGAGAATGCCGTTTGAGAGATCGCAAAACGTCAAAACTCTATTAGATAACAGTGACATCGCCTTTGAAGCTTTGAACTGCCATTAAAATGCGATGAGCTTCAAGTGACATATCTCATCTCAATTTTGGAAATACAAAGGCGATAATGATTGTCAAAAATTCTATTAATGCATATGAATTTCTGTTTTGAACGAAACCTAACTGACTAATTTCACGCACTACACGGTCAAGTTAAAGTATGCGCCTGTTATTTATGCCGTGACATACAAAGGAAACGCAAATTAAGCGCGACCGGATTGACGAAGTTGCGATGTTCTAGGGATATCGCCACTTGTCAAGTAGGGACACGTCAAAAGTGACGGATGGCGATGAAATGGAGAGATCTCCATCATGTCTCTAAAATTGGTCGAATTACCCTCCAGATTTGTAGTTATTGTTTTTTTCGTCATCACAAAAAACGTTAATATTTGCGACTTTTTCAATACTTCCTGGAGTAAATTAGGTTCTACATTAATCAAATATAGTTAAATCTAGGAATTTGTAATAATGTACAAATTTTATTTAATTTTTATGCTGTGGCATGCTCACCACAATAACCATACGGGCAGTTATTTTTTTTTATTCAAAATAGCCATGCATTTAACCTTGATTGTTGAAATGGAATGAAATAGATGAATGAGTATAAGTATGAATTGTATTTTAATGTTAATATCGGCTCCACAGCTCTCTTAAGTCCTACTGTGTATCAGAAGTCCGATGCCTATTAATAAAGAAATAAACCGCATTCTAGATGCGTAGATATCAGGTATTAGTAAATTGATACAATACGGAAGGTCGAGCGGCGGTCAAGACTTCAAGAGTAATAGTCATGTTACCAGTATCGAGTGTCTACGAAACGTGAGTGCTTTATATAAGCGGATGATGTTATGCATGCATACGTCTAAATATGGCTAACTGACGTTAATGAAAAAAATAAATAAAAAAAACATAAATTTTAGTATACAGTATTGTTTCTTAAAAAAATCTTTCATTCCTAATTTAAGAACTTCGCTCTTGTCGGTGGAGTAATCGCCACTCTTCCCTATTTCTTATACATTAAAATTTTAAACATTATTAACATAATTTTTTTTTGGGGCGTTTAATCTGCAAGAATCCCTCTGCAGGTAAAGGCCTCCTCCATAGTTAGCCAGTCCTCTCTGAAATTTATGAAATTAACTTTATTCTGCAAGTAGGCCACAAGGGCACTTTTACTTGTCTGAGTCTACCGGCATTTCACAAGACGAGACCACTGTTGAGAAGCAACACCAAAAGTAACTCAACATTCAGTATTTTTTTTCAAAAAAAAAAACTTAACTGTTGCGCTAAAATGAACTTAACCTAATTTGTACCTATCTTTAGAATTTAGACGTATACGTAGTCCACAAAGAAAACATATGACGTTATGTTAATAATAATAAGGTTACTTAGTTCGATTTTAGCAAGGTTTTATCTATACAGTTGTCCCAGTCTCCGTTTGACTGTAAATAATCAATATGTAATCAATCAAGTAAAATCCGACCGATTTCCCGATTGAGAAATCCAAATCCTTAATGCAATGTTCATTAAATAACTAAAAGCGTCCCATAAATGTACATGACTGCGATAAAGCAGAGCCATTGCTAAATTGTACATTATGTCATGTCGAATTGCCCTCTTTTTACAATAACCTAGATTAAAAATTTAAATCACCCATGACTCAAGTATCTGGAGGCCATCATTCAATGAGTGATATAGAAAATCCCCCAAAAATTGAACATAACTAAAAAAAATTGGATTTCTTGGCTTCAATTATGGCAGCGATTGTATCACTTGTTTTAATTAAAGCTGAATATTTTAGAAACTACTCGTCCAATTAAAGCTGAATATCTTGGAAACTACTTGTTCTATTTCCACCAAACATAGCTAAGAAACATCTCGACCGATATGTCTTTCGACGGTACTAATATTGGACCATCCATTTGGGTGATACGATGCTACAGATAGACAGAGACACAATTACACAGATACACATGTTAAACTTACAACACCCCTCTTTTTCATCGGGGTTAAAAACACATCAAAGCGGCTCTAGTGAGTAAACAGTTACAAATTGTAACAAAAGACTCGTCAGGTATGGAAATTATCCGTGGCCCCCGGGCCTGTGCATACTGAACAACCTTTTGTGTGCTATCGGCTAAATAGGATCCTGCCCTTGAATCTAATATCTGGAATGTTTTGTTAGGAAACATCGCCCGAAATTTCAGTGTGGCCGTGATCCGAGCCATTTTCTAGATTACATATATACATATGTTTGTACGTACGGTCAGCATCAAAAGCAGCTGGTATAAAGGTAAAGAGATTGTCTATGTATTTTCATAAAATCATGAAAAATTTCTATACCTCAACAGCTAGGGAGCTCTTCAGCCCACACCATATAGCGGATTTTTAGTGGTACTAATTTATTTTATTTATTTATGATAATTTTTTTGGTAACTCACGTTGAAAGTCCATGAAAACGTCAGTGATATAAACAAAGAGGAAACAGGAGTAAACACCCAGTGGTTGACTGGTAGAGAATGCTTAAAGGCATTAAGTCCGCCATTTGTAATTGTTTGTATTGTGCAATAAAGTTTAAATAAATAAATAAATATTCTGGAAATTTCAAGTAATTTTTGCATAATAAACCAACAGTGATGAAAGTCAAGTTTTTTCAATAGGATTCAGTATTTATTTCGCAAGAAGAACGAAGGGTTGAGCAGCATTGGTTGATGACAAATCGCTACTGACGTTTAATAATGCAAATATGTGACATATGCACATTAATGCCATAAATCTGTTTGTAGTACCAGTATCCCTGGAGAAGACCGACACTTAAAAACTTCGTCCAATCGTAAGAAGGTATCTCGCAATCACTCACTTTTAAAAGTGAACTCGTCTTTTGTTCCCAAGAATCTTGTACGACAAAGACAGTGCCACTTTCGCGTTATTTTCACTTGAGATATAAAAAGAGCCATATCGTATTTCAAAAGGGAAGTTGGCACATCTGTGGCCCGCGGTGTTACAACTTTTTCAACGAACTTGATGTGAAAAGTGGTATTTTGTATTCGTATTTCAAAATCTGTGTGGCTCTTTTATCGACTGTAGCTCCATACTGAAAAAGTGTGGGCAGATATATATACATACATATACAGCAAATGGTCAAGTCGCACAAATAAAAAGAATAAACTGATCTGTGCAAATCGGACTAGCGCTCGCAATCTCCTTGTCGATTCTGTTTTTGATATGTATGTAAATACGTCAGTTTACATTTTATAAATATTGACACAGAGGTAGTATATTATGTTTAATGTAATGTCGGAAACGTAGAGTCGCAGGTTCGAGTCCTGATTACGTTGCAGTATCTTTGTGTCAATACTTATTTAAAAAAAGGTGGTGTTACCATAATAATATTTACCGGAAGCGAATTCTGATTTCGGTACATTTCCGGTCTGTTATCTACATAACATGGTTACATTTTAAGCCCTTTATCAAACTGGAACAAACTCAGACACGACAAAAGCATTCGACGGAATCAAATTATGAATTCAATATTCAAAAAAAATTGAGGCAAAATTTAGCTGAGAATTTTCAACATTTCTCGTTCGATTTGGGGTTATACAAGGTTCTCTTGTACTTTAGAAATGTTTAATTAAATCTTTAGATGTTTGAAGAATTCCGAAGAGTTCTTAGTTAGATCTTTTCGCAAATAAATGTATAACTAGATATTGATGTAAATGATCGGCAATGTCGTTGTTACTGGTTCAGTTATAGCCCAATTCCATCCCCTTTTTGAACCTTTTATGATTTATTTTACAAATGATAAAGTAGAAGAGGGTTGAAAGACCATTCATTTAAGACCTTCCCAGAATAAAAGAAGGTTAGTGGGTGTCTAAGAATAAATAACAAAATTTTAGACTTTCTTACTTAGACTTTCGCGCGCATTGAAGACACAACCTATCGATTTTTGGATCCATTGAGAAGTAATTTCATCAGCTTATATTTTTTAAATGTAATATGACAATACTAGCTGTACCGCGTGGTGTAACCCGCACATCCCACGGGAACACTGCATTGTTTCGGAATAAAAGTAGCCTATGTGTTTATGCAGGGTGTCAGCTACCTTCATATCAAAATTGGTCTAGCCGTTTGAGCGCGAAGGAGTAACAGACATACAAACACAAAAACACACAAACACACTCACACACTGCGCTGTTATAATATTATACGTCTGATGAAAATATAATCAACCATTATTCAGACATCAATATTCTCTTTCAACCACAATACCAATCATTATGTATGTATGTATGTAAACACTTTATTGTACACAACAACTGGTTATAAATACATTGATAACAAATGAAATATGTACAAAGGCGAACTTATCCCTATTGGGGATCTCTTCCAGTTAACCTTTGAGCAATTGAAGGAATGGGTATTTGCAGAAAATAGGCAAACTACACTGCGTACAAACAAGATATTATACTTAATAAAACTATGAGTACATAAACTAAGTAAGTAATAATGCACATATATTTATACTAATTATAAGATAGATATATATATATATATATATATATAACTACATATAATACATATAAATGCGTAAATAAATATAGTATTCAATGAATTCACACGTCATCGGACAACCACAATTTCTTCAAGTTAATCTTAAGTGATGCAACAGATGGAGACTTCCTGAGGGACAAAGGCAACTCATTCCACAACTTTACTGCACTTACCGTGAAAGACTTGCTACGCGTCTTATTATGATCTCTAATATTATTAAAACTATTGTGAGACATCTTTAATCGTTATAAAAACGGTTTAAACTGTCTCTAATCTATCTCTCCCGAATCATTACCCGACTACGACAAAGCCAAAACGACGGGATTCTCCTACAATAATATCGGTTTACTAGAATTTAAGTCGGCTCATTCGTTGTCATTTGATACGTCAACTTTCTCCCTATAATAGTTTCGGGTGCTAACAGTGACTGTGTATCTTTCCAATCCGTCTCAATAATGTTCAGTGAAGTTTGGCGTCAGATGAATGGGTATTGATCGGTCTATCGGGGAGATAATAACTAGGTAACTTTCCAACTAGTGCGTGTAAGTTGTATACACGCAATACGTACAGATATTACGGCCTGATTCGACATGGGAAATGAGATTTCGTGATATACACTGTGGCTCTATGAGATGTATTTCTATTGCAAACAAATGAAATATGTACAAAGGCGAACTTATCCCTATTGGGGATCTCTTCCAGTTAACCTTTGAGCAATTGAAGGAATGGGTATTTGCAGAAAATAGGCAAACTACACTGCGTACAAACAAGATATTATACTTAATAAAACTATGAGTACATAAACTAAGTAAGTAATAATGCACATATATTTATACTAATTATAAGATAGATATATATATATATATATATATATATATATATATATATATATATATATAACTACATATAATACATATAAATGCGTAAATAAATATAGTATTCAATGAATTCACACGTCATCGGACAACCACAATTTCTTCAAGTTAATCTTAAGTGATGCAACAGATGGAGACTTCCTGAGGGACAAAGGCAACTCATTCCACAACTTTACTGCACTTACCGTGAAAGACTTGCTACGCGTCTTATTATGATCTCTAATATTATTAAAACTATTGTGAGACATCTTTAATCGTTATAAAAACGGTTTAAACTGTCTCTAATCTATCTCTCCCGAATCATTACCCGACTACGACAAAGCCAAAACGACGGGATTCTCCTACAATAATATCGGTTTACTAGAATTTAAGTCGGCTCATTCGTTGTCATTTGATACGTCAACTTTCTCCCTATAATAGTTTCGGGTGCTAACAGTGACTGTGTATCTTTCCAATCCGTCTCAATAATGTTCAGTGAAGTTTGGCGTCAGATGAATGGGTATTGATCGGTCTATCGGGGAGATAATAACTAGGTAACTTTCCAACTAGTGCGTGTAAGTTGTATACACGCAATACGTACAGATATTACGGCCTGATTCGACATGGGAAATGAGATTTCGTGATATACACTGTGGCTCTATGAGATGTATTTCTATTGCAAAAAATCGTAAAACTGACTCGAAAAATACTTATTAAACCGGCTCACTAATTTTCATCAGAACCGGTTGAGAAATGTCACCTATAGGCGGACATCAATACATTCGGATATACGAATGAAATTGCGGCGTAGCTGAAATTGCGACGCTTCACTCGCTTCGCTCGCTCTTCCAACAATATGTCAGGCAGTACATGATAATTTAATGGTTGTAAGTAGGTACCAATTTGCAGTTAAGTATAAAAAATAAAATAAAATGATACAGACTATGGGTACAATGGTCATATGGGTTTGTCGTTGGAAACGTCATATTGAACCATTGAACCCGAAATATAACCAATATAGAATTGCTTAAATATGTTAATAAAAAAAAAGGCTGGAGTATAGTCCAATGAAAAATTATATATTTTTGAATAATGATATCAAAAAATGTGATTGTTAACGTATGTGTGTATTTACTCATAATCATAAGACCTTTTTTTACATTAAATGATTTTTTCGACGAATATTATAAATAAAACATTATTACTTACACATTTCATTAATTAATTATACAATATAATTAATTATACATCCATCCCTAAGTTTTCATCTATTCTAAATAATGACACAAAGGTAAATTAAGAAAGAAAAATTGAATGCGATCATTGACGTAATAATTACATGGACACACAATCAGACGGAAAAAATGGCACCCTCCCAACTAATGCAAAATCACAAATCGCATTAGTTGGGCGATCAGTCTCGTTTAGACCATGACACGTGACGGGTCTCAAAAGTGACTTAATTTTCAGTGAAAAATTACAGAAATAACAACTATAAAATAAAGGAACAGGACGGAATATTCTTTTTTACTTAAGTTCTATTGATTAATTAACGAATCCTATGTAAAATCACAGCAATTTTTGTATTAGAATTATTAACTTTGTCCCTACAAAATGCACCTCATCACAGAACAAAAATCGAAGGAGTCGCTATAGTTTTATATTTTATTAATAAATTAAAAAGTGCAATAAATAATTATCCTTTTTTTTTTATTCAAGATTCCCATTCTCAACAACGTAAAAATGGAGATCACATTTAGCAAGAGACAAACGCGAAGAATAATTGAAGCCAAGTAATTCGTCTCTCGTGTGTTCGGCATAATCATGTTTTTTTTTATGTTAATCAACAGAAGCGTAAAATGGTGACATTCTAAATTACAAAAAAATAGCTCTGTTGTTATTGTTTTATTTTATCACAGAGTCTAGACACTGTCAGTTTAAACCTTTGAACGCCAAGAACACATAAAGGCGACGGCGACGTGTAATGCCGTGCATACCACGCCACCGACAGATAAGATCAAACTTTAAGGGTTAATAATGTCAATATTTTGCACTTGTCTTACTTACTCTTATTTCACTTACTGGAACAAGGAGAAATAATGTCATTATTACTGATCCCTTCTATCGGAAACTTTTTATGCAGTTGTTAAATAAAAACGTAACTTAATTTGTTACTAACAATTTACAATAAAAACGTAACTTAATTAGTTATTAACAATTTACGAGTTTATTTAGTTCAAACAAAAAGTATATTTTGATACCTAAATAAAATAATAGTGAAAATATTATTAGTATGTAAAAATATTAAAATCTGCTCCATTCGTGCCATGTTCTAAGTTTGATAGTCAGAATACGCTAAAAAAGTTAATTTACACGTAAAATATTTGTGGTAATAAGTAATTAAGTCAATTTGACACTTAAACGTTTAAACAAAGAGTTCTTTTGTACGAAGTCAATATGTTGCTGCAAATTATAAATAAGCGTTATTGGCATCTACTTGAACATGACAACGGTGCCACTTTATTTGACACTTTTGTTCGGGTCTGTGGCTCTATAATAAATAATACCTCAATGAATGCGATCTACTACAAATGTGGTATTACCACATAAAAAAATAATAAGAATCGATAAAAAAGATTCTATACAAATATTTTCATCTATTCTCCCAAATTTAAAGATCATAAATAGACCATGGTAAAGGTTGCTGGATGCAGGTGGCTTCCAACCGGCCGATCTGGAAGTCACTGGGGGAGGCCTATGTTCAGCAGTGGACGTCCTGTGGCTGAAATGATGATGATGATGATGAAATAGACCATCATTCACACTTTTAGGCGCCCCTATCTTCGCCGACGGAGTTAGCCCCGTAATTCGAAACAAGACATCAAAGCTAGCTGCATCCCTTCCACAACTCCAGCAACTTTCAGCTCACGTTTCTCTAGTGTTGTTAAGAAATTGCTTTGCCATGCCCCGCCTAACATACACCCTTAGAACATCTCCCACCTGGAAGTCGTACCCTGATATCATAATGTTTGACCGTACACTTCAAGGGGCTCTAGAGGGCATTTAAAATATAAATTGCAACACGACACAATGGACACAAGCGTCGCTTCCCATTCGGCACGGTGGTTTGGGTATCCGTCGCGCTGAAGACATCGGACTGATCGATTTATCGCCTCTGTACATGACACTCAACAACTTGTCACTCAGATCCTACCTTTTAATGGTGACAACGCTGCAATCGCATTCAAAGACGAGGCGCTTGAACTGTGGTCAGTCCGACTCCCCAGCGCCATACCTGAAAATACTAAATGCCAACGCCAGTGGGACGAGATCTTATGCAAAACAATGGCCATCACGGCCTAAGTTGCCAACGCGCTGCTGGGCGTTTCTCAAGGCATCACGCCTTGAATGATATCATCCGTCGAGCTATGGTCGCGGCAAACATCCCATGCACCCTAGAACCCCAGGGCTTAAGTCGTACCGATGGCAAAAGACCGGACGGGCTAACACTGGTCCCATGGGTGAGAGGTCGCAGACTTATATGGGACGCAACCTGCGTCAGCACCTTTGCTCCCTCTCACCTCGCTGATACGACACGTGCCGCCGGTGGGGCTGCCGAAACCGCCGCTAAACTAAAGCACGTGAAGTACAGTAACCTGGAACCAGTGTATGAGTTCGTCCCGGTTGCCGTAGAGACTGGTGGGCCATGGTGCGCTGAGGCTAAGGAATTTGTCGCGGCTTTGGCGCGAAGGCTGAAAGACCGAGGCGTGGACCCCCGTTCCGGCGAGTACTTGGCTCAAAGGATCTCCCTGGCTATAGTGCGCGGCAACTCCGCTAGTATTCTAGGGACTTTTGAGCCAGGCACCTTCCGGAACTGTTCATAGTTCCCTTCTAGCTTATTATTTTAGTTTTACAGTAAATTAGTTTTGGAATGTAATTAGAGATTAATTATTGTATTATTAAAATTGAACTTGCCAAGGTTGACATCGATTTAGTCCAACCTAGTGTAAGTTTGCATGCCATAATTGTGTACGTAACAAATTTTTATGTACGTTGAAGCAAATAAATAAATTTAACAATATTAACTTTATCTATGTCGATATGTATCGATAAAGTCCCTGGTGAGTTCAAAATATTTATGCATGGATGGATGGTGCTTTGTTTTGCGCGGATGGTGTTACTTACGTTTAATTAAATTATTTAATAGATATTTCTGTTTTCGACGTTCAATTTCCTTGTAAAGTTAGTTTCTTGTCTTTAATTAATGCTTGAACCGGACATTGCATCCTTAAGTACTTAATTAACTTTCTTTATTAGGTACTCCGAAGCTACTTAGTAGCTTGTAAATAATTTTCGTAGCAATAAATACACAACAAAGTATGAAGATTCACTTAGTCTTCGTTTATTTTTTTTTAGGTTTAGTATTTTACTAGCAGCACCGCGCGTTGGCGCCGTGAGAATTGTATTTTGGTTGTTTGTGTATAATTAAATCTAGTGTTAACTGGGAAGAAACTATGAGGGTTTGAAAATGAGACGTCTATTTTGTTCGTCTTATCGTCAGATAAATGAAATGGATTGTCCGTTGGCAGTTCAGGCAACCGGTAAAGCCAAGAAAATGGGTTAGCCGTTGGTTGGTTAGTGAACTGGTAAAATCAAGAAAATGGGTTAGACGTTGGTAGGTTAGTGAACCGGTAAAATCAAGAAAATGGGTTGGCCGTTCGTAGGTTAGTGAACCGGTAAAATCAAGAAAATGGGTTGGCCGTTCGTAGGTTAGTGAACCGGTTAAATCAAGAAAATGGATTAGCCGTTGGTTGTTTAGTGAACCGGTAAAATCAAGAAAATGGGTTGATAGGTTATTGCACCGGTAAAATCAAGAAAATGGGTTGGCCGTTCGTAGGTTAGTGAACTGGTGAAATCAAGAAAATGGGTTGGCCGTTCGTAAGTTAGTGAACCGGTTAAATCAAGAAAATGGGTTAGACGTTAGTTGGTTAGTGAACCGGTAAAATAAAGTAAATGGGTTTTCTGTTGGTAGATATAAAGGCAATCTGTAACAACAAGAAAATGGGCTATCCGTTAATAAACGTGAAGACCTTTACCTATTTATTCCTTTTCCTTCAGTTTTTGCTTTGGTTAGGTTTTAGGTAGTTTAGCGATTACTTATGTATGGATAAGCGCTATTAGGTAGCCTAGGACTGTAGTTTATGATGCAGTCATGCTGCTAATTGCATGCCACATGTTATCGAACTCATTGGACAATTAGTGGTCTGATTGAGCATCGACAGTTTATGTATCTGTCCATACCAGCAGAGATTATACCATATAGCTTGGGTACTTGATATATGATATAGGCTCTTGCGTTTATTGCAGACGATTTATGGTGTAATGTTCGGAAGACACCGAAGATTACGTTAATATATTATGTAGACACTTTAAGAGAAAGTACAGGATTTTGACAAAATGATGTCCACGATATTGATGCCAAAACGTTCGAATAATGTTACCTCATTGAAAAAAGCCTCGCCGCTCCGCTCGCCGCTAAGACCGAAGTAATGGCCGTACCAATAATGTTTTGACTAAGTTTGTATAAACAACCTCTAATAAAATAGGTGGGCCTAGGATGGTTGCTTTTATCACGCGATAAATAAGTGACAAAGAGTCCGTCACGGTTTGACAGTATGCGAGTGTGAGTGACGGATGTTTAGTCACTTATTTTGTCGCGTGACTAACGCAACCATCATTGGCCAGGGGTCTTGCTGGGTTAACATGTATGTAAAAAGCCGTCTATACTACTTTAACGGGTACGTAATGTTTTACATAATTTCGGAAAACCTAACATAACCTTGGTATACAATAAATTGACATAAAGTTATTTCATATTAATGTAACGTTTGATATTACCGTTTTTTGTTAGGGTTCCGTAGTCAACTAGGAACCCTTATAGTTTCGCCATGTCCGTCTGTCCGTCTGTCCGTCTGTCCGTCCGTCCGCGGCTTAGCTCCGTGATCATTAGTACTAGAAAGCTGAAATTTGGTATGAGTATGTGTATGTATCACGCCGACAAAACGGTAAAATAAAAACTAAAAAAAAAATTTTTTTTCGGGTACCTCTCGAACACCTAAAGTGGGGGTGATTTTTTTTTTTCGTTTCAACCCTAGTGTGTGGGGTGTCGTTGAATAGGTCTCTTGAAAATAATAGGGGTTTTCAAACATTACTTTTTGATAAAGTCAGTAGTTTTGTAAATATTCGCTCCGAAAATAAAAAAAATTGTGTCCCCCCCCCTCTAACTTTTGAACCACAAGTCAAAAAAATATGGAAAAATTCATGTTAATGCGGCCTTATAAGTACTTTCAATGAAAACTATATTGAACAAAATCGGTCAAGCCGTTTTTGAGTTATCGCCAAATTTCATATTTTTTCTTTAAAAGGTCGTAAGTTGACTTCCAGAAGGTAATAAGTGATTACAGTTTCTAGGGCGTTTACGACCTTTTTATAGAGCTTAAAATCTGTCTTAACTTAAACCTCGGGCTTAAAACAGCAGTTTATTGTGAAGGATGAGCAACTACGGAACCCTACACTGAGCGTGGCCCGACATGCTCTTGGCCGGTTTTTTTAATTGATTTTTCTGTGACTATTGATCGGTATACTGTTATAATGTTACGTAACAGGAGCATGTCGACGGAGCCCCCCTTCGCGGGACTTCTGTTTCCCCTCTGTACCCCCCAAGATACCTAACAAACCTGGCAAAACAAGTGGCGATTTGAAGGGTTTACAGCTCGCTAGCACCTAACTTATTATATATCTTGTTACATAATATCATTTGGAAATTATTTTAAACGATATTATATCACTCGTTACATTAAACACAGCAATGGTAGGTATATCAAATTAAAATAGATTTTATGTTTTTTTTTTAAGACATGACTTGAATTGTATCAGGGCTGGTCAGCCCTCACTACCAGTAGTCGGACTTTGGGTGGAAGTATAACCCGCTAATGGGATTATCTCCGCGCCTCAGGAGAAATATTATAAAACGTCGTTGTTATAAGGGGAAGGTAGGGGGGCCTTTATAACAAAGGAAAAAGGGACAATATTGTATGTGATTCGTACTGCCATGCTACAACAAAAGGACGTATCTTACTATGACATCCGTATAAAGATACGACCTTTTACCGTAGCACGGCAGAGTAGGTATCCTAAGGGGCCATCTAATTAGCAGATAAGTTATCTGATTAGCCTACATCTGCCCTGTGTGTTATAAAACCTTTAATTATACTACTTCGGGCCGAGGCTAAATTGCCCTACATTAAGATTTAAATTAAACAGGATTCCTGCTAGGCTCCTAAATTTGTCGACTTAGAGTTTTAGGTTTAGGTATATGTATGCTAATGGTTTCAGTGTGCGTAACGAAGCAAATTTTAAGCAGTGATTATGATACCTAGTCTAGAAACTTTTCGTACAAATTATGCATAAGTTATTTGTTTGAATAATTTAGTAAAAGGTAACTGCTACATTTAAAATATATACCTATATAACATCATCATTATCTGCCAAAACACGTCCACTGTTTTCCATAGACTTAGGCGCCCAGAACGCCAACGTGAAAATAATAAAAAACAGATTTTTCAAAATCGCGTCGTAAATTTCCTGACATAACATTATAAAACTAGTATTCTCTCTCACCTTAAATTGCTGAAATATGTATTTTTTAAACGGTTTATACGTTTTTAACCCCCATATAATCGCCATTTTGAAAATTTCGAAAAACAGACTCGGCAAAAGAAGAAACTACACATAATCTTATGAGAATAGGTGGAGAAGTGCGACATCACAACAAACGGACATCCGGACATACGAAAGGATTTTGGCCCAAGTTGAAACGGAGTCCAAGTCGACGGCTACACACTGGAGAACGTTGACAAGTATAAGTATTTAGGCTCGTGGCTTACTGACACTTGGGAGAGCGATACCTACTGAAATTCGTGCTCGTATCGAAATAGCCCGTGCTTCATTTACTAGCATGCAGAAAGTCTTGTGCAGTCGACATCTCTTCATCGAATTGAGAACCAGGCTCCTTTAATGCTACATCTGGCCCGTTGTTCTGTATGGATGTGAAGCGTGGACCATGAAAGCAGAGCTCCGTAAAAAATTAGAAGCTTTTGAAATGTGGTCATACCGTCGCATGCTTCGTATCAGCTGGACGGATAAAGTTACAAACGTAGAGGTGTTACGCTGTATGATCCGGACTGTAAAACAGAGAAAGGTAAAGGCCTACCTCGGACATGTACTGCGGCATGATCGGTATGCCCTCCTGCAGACCATCACGATGGGAAATGTGCCCGGGAAGCAGAAAGCAGGTAGACGCAAGATGTCTTGGCTCCGAAATATCAGGGAGTGGACAGGGATTAAGGCCGTCGAGCAGCTGTTCAGATTGGCGCTTGACAAGGACAATTTTAAGAAGCTGACTGCCAACCTTCAGTAATGGAGAGGCACTTGAAGAAGAAGAAGAAATGGAGTCGCTACGCTGGCTCGGTCGAAAAACTGACAGTTTTTTATTATCATAAACTGACCAGCTATTGCCCTCAGTAACATCTGATGAAGATGTAGGTCACTGGTTAAGCAACAGTCAACTTGAGTACTTCTTGACGGTTGGCGCAGTCCGTAGCTCACCAGCCTACTGAGCCGGCGGTCCTGGGTTCGAATCCCCGCCAGGGCAAATATTTGTGTGATGAACTCGAATGGGTCATGGATGTTTTCTATATATGTATTTATATCGTCGTCTAGTACCTATAGTACAAGCTTTGCTTAGTTTAGGACTAGGTCGATTTGTGTCAGATTGTCCCTTAACATTTATTTATTATTATTTATTTATTCATTCTTATTTACTTGAATTCGGCGGAAAATCTCAAGGAATTTTCGTCACACAGATTCTAGCCACCAAACACCTGACTTTTTCCCAGTTACCTTCCATACATTTCAATTCTTTTCCCGCAATTTCGACCTCTTGCCACGTTCATTTGCCGGTCTGTAGCGGTGCCCGTTTTATCAACTCTCGTATTTGCATAGCCCAATACACAATATATGGAGACCTTTACTTCCGATTTCGCCGGGAACATAGTCTTATTTTACTTAAAAAGGGTCTACCGTGGACAACAGTTTACGTTGAAAAACAGTAAGTAAAGAATAAAATATTATTGCAAGATTTGGAGTTAAAAGAAAAGTAAAGGGTTTAAATACATATTCCACTTCATTTTCCTTAAAATAGACATAATGTAAAAGCTAAACATGTAAATGAATTATTCTATTTTAATTCCATATTATAATCTACTTTATGGTTGACTCGTAGAAAATGCCATTTGGCAGTAAATTCGATCTACTTATTCTATCATTTAAATAATAATCGCGGTTTAAATAGTTTTTCATAACTATAAAATTAAATTAAATTTTGTAAGTGCTCTCAAAACTCCCAAAGGTTGTCCGGAAGAGATAGCTCTTTAGCGAAGACCGCCTACTGTTTACTACCTCTGATTGTAATTTCTTGCGTTGTATATTTTCTCCTGTATGTTGTATGAGGTGTGCAATAAAGAGTACTTGTTTTGTGACGTGTTGTGTTGTGTTGTATTGTATCGTATAAAATAGTTTTTAATAACATAATCAATATCGAGAAGGTAAATAAATATTAGCAACGAGTTTTGAGTTGAACTTTATTTAAGTATATAATCAAGTAAGATCGCTGACAGGTAGCCTCGTAACTACTTGTCATGACCTGACGTCACATCAGCGCCCGTAAAATACACCCAACAATAATACCTATCTCCTCAATTATCCACATTTTAGGAGTACGAGTATGTGTCTACGAAGTAATTTTAAAGCTAATAACATACCTAAGTTACTGACATTGTAATCTGACTTCAAAAGATTTCAAATTAGCAACAATGAGATCCCGACATGTAATATGACCTAGTTAACATGAAGACGAAAGTATAGGTAATGAATAAATATTTCCAGCTAACTCTATTTACTCTGTAACTAGGTGCTCGCTTTGAGAAACTACATTAGCTAACATCCTATCCTATTACTTTAAACGAGTATTCTTGCATGTAAGACAGTCGGGACAAACGCGTTAAAGGGGTAGTGCGTCTTTTGAGGATATTGTAGAAACGCATCATTTTAAAACTACTTCAGCTCTTTTACATAACTACCGTGAGTTTCAGACATATTAAACTACATGCAAAACCGGCTTACTTATATCGTAAAAGTCGAATATCGCTCGACATGATTCGAATCGGTACTTATCTTTTTTTTATGTTTTCAACCACCACATCTCCATCTTGAAAACATTCGAAAAACAATCTACGAGAAAAAATATCGAACCTATACCGAAATACAAGAATCGTTTGAGAAATGAGACCTGGAGGCGAGAACAGCTGGAAATCTGGATGACTGGACGATTTTTTTGGCCAAGCTGAAACTGTGACGTTTTGCTCGCTTCGCTCGCTCGGTCAATTAATAGTGCCAAAGTTTAGGAAGTTATTTCGTTATTTCCTACGGGACCCAAACTGGGTAGCAAAACGGGATCACTACGCGCCGTGTGCCACGCTAAGCGCCTACACACCAGCTTGCACCACAGCGCGCTTCTGCTTTTGCTTGGGTGCGTTTAGGAAAAATCGGCATATGCACAAGCGCGTCGCGTTATCACGCTCCACGACCGTGTCGCATTTTACCTAATAACCAATAAACACGGTCTACATTCTCAGTTCTATTGCGATATTCAAAAGGGAGAACCTTCTGTATTAAACATTATTATGTGAAAAACGCACACGCTAAGCGTACTGTTCCTCTGTTTACTGTCGCTTTGACGTAATGACGCGTGCCGTCGCGCGGAACTCTTTTCGTTGTTTTCCTACTGGACCCGAACCACCAACAAACTCGTGAAACGTTTCATAGTCACTCGTAGAGGCGCGCACGCCTTAGTAAGTCGTGGTGTAACTTACTGATGGTTATGCTATAGAACTGTCAGTCACAAGACGCACATTATCCGGTTCGAAGGACCACTAGTAAAACGGCGGTCTTATCGCTAAATAGCTGTTATTTTAATGTATCTCATGTTGTTTTTTTCTTTTCCTTGATGTTTGAGGTGTGCAATAAAGAGTATTTGTATTTGAAAAAAGCACACACTATGCTTACTGTTCCTCTGTTTACTGTCACTTTGACGTAATGACGCGTGCCGTCGCGCGGAACTCATTTCGTTGTTTTCCTACGGGACCCGAACCCCCAATAAACTCCTGAGACGCTCTTTCCTACAAAAATGATGATTTTCCTACCAAATAGGTATAACGAGAGCTTGTTTTCGCTATTATACATGTGCTAGTCAATATTGGAGCTGATATTGGATATTACGATTGTAATAACTAACTGTGAGTGATTAAAATTTGTTTGCTAGCTTGAATTATATTCGATACAGTTCATACAGTATTTAATATCATGTGAAACGTATCTGTGCAAAGTATTAATAATATTGTAAAATTCTAAATTGGATTATGGGGAAAGATCATGATTTCATGGATAATTGAATATCAGACAACGGAAAATGTCATATAAATCTTATAATGTAATAATAATTATCTTATGTAATTTAAAGGTGCATTTATAAATCGACCTAGTTCAAAAGTAAGTTATAGTAGGCTCGTGTCATATAGGTACTAGACCACGAAAATATCCATGACCCAGGTCATTCAACTGCGTAGAAATATTTGCCCTTAATAAATTTAATTTCATTTCATTTCATTTCATTTCATTTCATTTCATTTCATTTCATTTCATTTCATTTCATTTCAACAACTCCCAAATAATCCCAATAACACGGTTCACTTATTCTGATAAATACCTACAGTCTTCAGAACCGGATCATTATCATCATCATCAATCTCTTTGCAGAGTGGTCGTGGTCACGGCAATGGTGTCCACATTTGGGTTCTCGTCCTCATACTTTGGTAGACAGCAGCTCTCGCGATGCATCTCCATTTCACCCGGCTGTCTGCGGAGCGAGTGCACTGCACCATGGAGCTCCGTGTGGTCTTTTGAAGGTTGGTCGAGCGAGTCGGTGATCGGCCTCGCCCTCTCTTGCCTTCTATCTGGCCCTGGACTACCAAACTTTCTATGCAGTTCTTCAGAACCGGATAGTAGCCCCTAATTACTTCCCATTAAAGAGAACGCGAAAAATTAACGCAGTAAGTCCAATATAAAGCCATTAACTGCTCTTAGTCACGATACAACTGTCATTACACAACCCGTTTGTATGCAAATACATCGCTGTGTTGAAGCTATTGGCAAATTAAATGTTTTTTGTCAGAGAAAAAAACTTTAATCGACACAGTTTTTTTCTGTGTAATGTAATTGTTGGAATTTCATATCGTAGCCATCTATCAGTCTCAGACGTCGACTGAACAGTACCGTTGTCAACGGTATCTGTAAAGGTACTGAAACGTCAGGGAGGCTCAAATTAATTAATATAGGATATAGTCCGTTTAAATTGTTTTATTTAAATGTGTGACAGTCGCGGAAACCGAAGAGAATATTATTATTTTTAGTTTCATATTATGACAAATGTGTTGATAATACACTTTGTCAATTTTTTTAAACAAAAATTATCATTGAATAAGTCAAATTGTTGGTTTCAAATATATATAAATAAATCACAATAATTCTGAGTAGTAACATTGATAATATGTATAGACATAAATATCATAGACAAAAATGTCTGAAATAATCAGCATTTTTGAACGGATAAGAAGGAGCCTTAAACCGATTTTATAATTAATAGCTAAAGGACTACTTGATCTTGTTTGCTATATATAAAGGCTACGGGACCCTAAAAAGATACATATAGCTGTATTAACATAGTAGTTTAATATCGCTTGTTACGGCTAACTAAACAGAGGGGAGGCCGTAAAAATAATGACAGGGTAGTTTATTGGATATGGTTAGCGGTTTTATAGCTTCCTTCAAGAAAAACTTATTTAGAGGTTAGTGGTACCTCGCAATTTTGGGGGAAATTGTGCTCACGATTACGTATATATTCTTTAATTTTTAGGGTTCCGTAGTCAACTAGGAACCCTTATAGTTTTGCCATGTCCGTCCGTCCGTCTGTCCGTCTGTCCGTCCGTCCGCGGCTTAGCTCCATGAGCATTAGTACTAGAAAGCTGAAATTTGGTATGAGTTTGTGTATGTATCACGCCGACAGAACGGTAAAATAAAAACTAGAAAAAAAACTCTTTTTCGGGTACCTCCCGAACACCTAAAGTGGGGAGTGTTTTTTTTTCGTTCCGACACTAGTGTGTGGGATGACATTGAATAGGTCTTTTAAAAATAATAGGGTCTCCAAACATTATTTTTTGATAAAGTCAGCAGTTTTGTAAATACTCGCTCCGAAAATAAAAAAATAGTGCCCCCCCCCCCCCCTCTCACTTTTCAACCACGGGTCAAACAATTATGGAAAAATTCATGAAAATGAGGCCTTATAAGTACTTTCAACGAAAACTATATTGAATAAATTCGGTCAAGCCGTGTTTGAGTTATCGCAAAATTTCATAATTTTCTTTAAAATGACGTAAGTGCCGTAACTGCTTTGGCGTTTACGACCTTTTTATAGATCTTGAAGTCTTTCTCGTAATTTAAACCTCGGACTTAAAACCGCGGTTTTAAACCCGTCTATTGTGAAGGAAACTTCGAGAAAGAGGTCAACCGCCGAATCCAACTCGGCTGGGCAGCGTTCGGGAAACTACGCAATATCTTTTCGTCCGACATACCTCAGTGCCTCAAGACGAAAGTCTTCAACCAATGTGTGTTACCAGTGATGACTACGGCACCGAAACGTGGTCTTTCACTATCGGCCTCATCTCAAAGCTCAAAGTCGCTCAACGAGTAATGGAGAGGGCTATGCTCGGGGTGTCTCTACGTGATCGAATCAGAAATGAGGAAATCCGTAGACGAACTAAAGTGACCGATATAGCTCACCGGATTAGCACGTTGAAGTGGCAATGGGCTGGCCACATAGCACGCAGTAGCACCGAAGGTGTGGACCGTCCCAAGGAAGCCGCCTATTAAGTTACTTAACCCTTTGACCGCCAAAGACGGCAAATCACGTCATCGGGATTTCGTGCCACTGACGTCAACGACGCATGTTTCGAACTCGTATGGAGCTCTACATCAGGGAGTGACGAAGTTACCGCGGCGCTGTACGGTAAGCAGTCCCTGATGAAGAGCTCTATACGAATTCGAAACTTGTCGAGCCGTTCCTGTCAATTTTACGTGAGTGTAAACCGTTTAATACAATAATTAAATGTCCCACGAAAGTTTTAATAAGATTACTATTAATTTTCGTGTATATACACGATGATTTTTAATCGGTGATCAGGTACCAACTTTTCTAACTCAGTAATTGATGGCGGTCACATTGAAGTCGTAATTACATTTAATTTTGTCTTAAATTCCTTGTCACCGAACTAATCTGTATCGGTGTGCTTACAACCTCTTTAATAATTTAATGGGAATGACAATTTATGAGTAATAACTTGTCATTGTCATTGTCATTACATAAACAAAGTCGTAGAAAATTTCGTAAAATTTCCCGCCAAAGCGATGACACTTGACGTAGGTATCGTACTTCAATAAATTTATGTAGGATGACCATGTATCTAGTGGTTATTAGTTTTAATTATGTTTTAACTTTTAATTAATTAAACAGTGAGGTAATTGCGCGAGACCTTTTACAGAAAGTTTAATTTTAGCTAAATATTAATATTTTTCTACTTCTGATCACCTATTAAAAATCATCGTGTATATAAATAATGAAATACAAACTACGGATACAACATAGGATGATGGATTGATTATCGGGATCTTGTTCCAGCAGATGCTTACTTTACTTAATATTTTTGTCCCAAAATAAAAATGAGTAGCTTCGAAAATAAAAGCGAGCGACTTTTTTTATCTGAACGTATTCTGACGGAAATTTCATAATGAAAGTATGCCGAGATAAGAGTTCGGCGCAGAATGGCCACTTAACAATGTGGATCTCTCCAGAGCGCAGTGAAACAAATAAGAGAATCGAGCTTATAAAAGTGCTAATTAGGGACGAATGTTTCTAGAAAGATCGTTGTTATCCGTGGGCTGAAATGGTATTCTTTTACCTTCGGTAATTATGGTTAACTTAATAATCCGACAATACAAGTAAGTAAATAGACCGTATGGAAAAATAATACATAATATAACCATACTAGCTTTTACCCGCGACTACGTCCGCGTGGAACTTGGAAGTATGGAAGTATGGATGGATGTGTAAGACCAGAATTTAAGTAATCTGGGGGCCTATGATGGTTGCTTTTATCACGCGATAAATAAGTGACAAAGCATCCGTCACGTTGTGACAAAATGCGAGTGTGAGTGACAGATGCTTTGTCACTTATTTAACACAGAAAGAAAACAGCTCAAACGATACCCAAAAATATTGATTTAATAAATAGGTATCATACCTAACTCCTAACCTAATAATAAAAATAAGCAAGTAGATTTTTTCCTACGTACAGACAGACGTAACGTTTTACTAAAAAAAAACCTAAAAGATGAAAGTTATCAGTGAATAACTTTTTAAGTCTATTTGAAAACAGTTCAAACGACACCCAACAATATTTAATTAATAAATAGGCAGCATATCTAACTTAACCTAATAACAAAAATAAGCAAGTAGATTTTTTCCCTACGTACAGACAAACCTATTGACGTTTTCCTTAAAAAATATTAAAGTACAGAGCACCAAGCAAGGAATGATTCCCTAATCGAAAGCGCAAAATATTAGATATCACATACGTCCGACAAAGTCGTCTGCCCTCATGTGTCTGCCCGTTCGGGTAAGCGTAGTTAGCAATCTAAACTCCCCCCTCTGCGCCGCGCCGCCCGTTTTTAGGGTTCCGTACCCAAAGGGTAAAAACGGGACCCTATTACTGAGACTTCGCTGTCCGTCCGTCCGTCCGTCCGTCCGTCTGTCACCAGGCTGTATCTCAAGAACGGTGATAGCTAGACAGTTGAAATTTTCACAGATGATGTATTTCTATTGCCGCTATAACAACAAATACTAAAAATAAAATAAAATAAATATTGAAGGGGGGCTCCCATACAACAAACGGGTTGGTTGCGTTAACTTTGCACCTCATTTCTATGGGGCGCTATACATACCAGGTGCAAACTTAACTTAACCACTTAAGGATGAAAAGTGTTTGTACGGAACCCTCGGTGCGCGATACCTATGTAATACCTATTACATAGGTATTTCAAATGTGTAACAGAAACAAAACAAAGACCTATTCGAACCGCCTCCAACTACATGTAAATTTCTCGCCTATAAAACTGCAGTAACATTCTTTGTCCTTCTCGGGGTCTATAACTACCTCCACATCAAATTTCATCTATACAGGGTCAGAAGTTTAAGCGTAAAAAGGTAACAGAAAGACAGGCAGACAGAGAGATAGTTATAACTTCCGTATTTATTATTAGCAACAACCTCGTACAACACGATAGATATCCACCTAATCACCTTAATTCATAAATGGGATTATTAAGAGCGCCTACGCAAATGTAAGAGCAATTGTGCTCTTGGTCTAATAGTTACAATTTCTACAGGGTCATCAATGTCACTACTATACTGTTCACTCACTTTTCAATATTTTTAGGGATAATTTCCAGGATGAAAACTATCCTATGTCCTTCCTCGGATCTTAAAGTATCTCCATGCCAAATTTCATCAAAATATATTCAGCGGTTTAAGCGTGAAGAGGTAACAGACAGACAGACAGACAGACACACTTTCGCATTTATAATATTAGTATGGATAGTATGGATACCGGGTGATCAATCCAAATGGGTCAGTAGGGAGAAATCACATACTATAAGAGATAGGCAAATCTGTTCTTAGGAACCATGGCGTCGATTTTAGATTTAATAATAACTGCATTATTATTTTTATAGTTTTCGTTTAGGGAAAGATTAGGTACTCGTAACTAGTGCACCAAAAAGCCGATCAAGCATGAAACGGACTCCCGTACCGAAGGTTCCGTAGCTAAACTTTGAAAGCACTTACAAAAAAACACGGTTTCGGAAGTTTTTATTCACTTGTGCTAAATGATGTTAATTTTTCGCCAAATTTCACGAATCCAGGTCAACAGGAAGTGCCCTATAGGTTTTGATTTCTCTGTTATCATCAACAAATACAACATAAACGCTCATAATATATCTTCTGATTGCGTTGACTTAGGAGTTTGATATTTACGGTTTCAAGGGGTATAACTAACAGAATAATGGTGATCATAACTTTTTGGAATTTTACAACCGTCCGACCCTCCACAAGAACGTATTCTCTTGAAAAAGGACTATGATCTCTCGTCAACAAACATTTTAAACCTATTCAACAAGGAATAAGGCTGAAAATTCAATATCCATGCAATGTAGTTCTAACCTTTTTATGTTAGTAACTGGTTGGCGCCAGGTTGGCGCTTATGAGAACAAAAGCAGATAGGATTGTATTAGACACAATGCTATTGTGAATGCAGGTAAGTGGATTAGCTTAGCTTATATTATTTTTACTATACCAGACCTGAGTATTTGGGTCTGGTTCGTTCCTGAGAAAAAGGTAACATCAAACAGGCAGACAGATGGACAACGAGGTCTTCCGATAAGAGTCGGTTTTTGTAGATTGCAGTACGAAACCCTAAAATAGTTCTCTGCAAATAGTCTTTGTAAAATATTTTAAATATACAGACTATTTACTTATATAGTTTTATAAAATGTTAGCTGCGCCCCGCGGTGTCACACGCGCATGTGATAGTCAGCTACCTCTATATTGAATTCCATCAAAGTTGGTTTAGCTGTTCGTGTGTGAGGAGTACCTAACATACAACTCACAAATTATCGCCTTTATAATATTAGTGTGATAACTTAAGCATTAAACGGAAAAGCATCCCTTTAGTTAGACCTCACAAGCATATTTTACGTTAACGACATACCGCCCTTTTACCAAACTTATTCGCCCTACAATCCTTTAGAAGAAAAACGGGTGCTATAAATTTTAATATGCTCCAAGCTCCGATTATGAAGAAACTTCGCCCTCAATGTTGGTACTAAAAAAATACCGTACGTAAAAACCCTCAGAAAATCGTGAGCCGCTTGGCTAGTTATTTCGCAGTAAATTAGAAAAACCGGCCAAGTGTGAGTCGGAATCGTGCACTGAGGGTTCGGAGCTACTAAATAATTTTTAACTTTTTTTTGGTTTCTGTATTTGTTTTTAAAGTGACATATATCATCAGTGAAAATTTCAACTGTCTAGCTATCACCGTTCATGAGATACAGCCTGGTGACAGTACCGAGCAAAAAAAAGGCAATAAAAATCACGTTTGTTGTATGGGAGCCGAACTTAAATACTAATTATATTCGGTTTTTAGTACTTTTTGTTATAGCGGCAACAGAAATACATCACCTGTGAAAATTTCAGCTGTCTAGCGATCACGGTTCATGATATGCAGCCTGATGTCAGACGGACGGACACGGCTTAGTAATAGGGTCCCGTTTTTACCCGCTGGGTACGGAATCCTAAAAAGGTTATTTATTTCGTGGTAAATTAGACGAAGGTTCATCACGTGTCTGAACCTAAATATTTCGTGTAATTCCGAGAATACTAGATTACGAAAGGTTCAGATTACGAAACAAAGGTTTGCCTCGAACATTTTTGCTCTGTATTAGGAGGAGGCAGGTACAATGAGAATACATCTATGGTATTATGACGTATTAACTCAGTATTCTTTGGACATGAGTCATTGTTTCATGCCAGGCATATATAGTACCACAGAATAGAAGAAAAAAAAACAGTTTTTATAATAATAAAAAAAAATAGAGACATCTCTTGGTAAAAAATCCTTGCCCGGTCATCACACAGAAACGGCTCGACGGCTTTTACATTTATAGAGGAATACTTGGACATCCAAAGGTGAAGGATGATGATGATTTGGTGTAGGGACGCCCGGTCGGAGACAGGCGGGCTGTCGATCGCTTGGTTGCGTTCGTTCAGCTCAATTCCCAATTGGAGCCAACGGTTGACGGCGCTCCCATACAGCCTTCTACCTCTAATCTTCTTATCCTCCAGCAGAAAGAAAGGACATCTATAAGGTTAATGTCTTATTTATTTATTATCTGTCTCCTTTTGTGACTTCTGCCGATATAGGCAGTGCAGGTTCGGGTCCTATGAGTTTCCTCTATACTCCTAGCCTCGCCATCTCATCTGCCCTTTCATTCCCTGTCGCACCCTGATGTCTAGGTACCCATGCTACCGTAAAATTTGTGTATTCTCCGAGTTTGTTTAGGGCTGCTCTGGTTTCAGGATAGTTTTTACTCGATGCAATTTTTTCCGTTACAGTAAAAATTTGGATCTTCTAGTTACAAAATAAAATCTCCTATCTATTCTCTTTCCGAAGGCTTTACTACGTGCATTCGTCGGCATGTCCAGTCTGTATGTCAATGCAGAAGTACTTTTCCTGCTGAGCATTGAGCTGTGACAAAATACCGGGATGCAAATGGTAAATCACGAACATGAGATTTGTTCAGGACCACAATATTCCATTTAATTTACGGCTAACTATTACAATACATGAGATAAGTTTTAATGGGAAATCTAACGCCGTAAGCTCCGTAATAGAGGGAACTAAACTAAACTTTGTAATGAATGCGTGGAAGTAAATAAACAAACAAAGAATATTGTTATTATGGTATACCTAATGGATGGAAAAGCGGATTAGTGCGGCGGGTTATGAATTTTAATTATTCGGTCACGCTAGCTGATTGATGGGTTAGGTGAGATATAGTAACTACACATGTGTAATGTTCAAGAGTCAAGGTCTTATTTAATTGATATAGATATAATAGTACATTACTGCCGAGGCAGGGAAAAGTCAGTTCGTGGATGAGTATGATTTTGAAGGACGAGGCGTAGCCGAGTCCTTCAGTAATACGAATCTGCGAACTGACATTCCGGCCGAGGCTTGTATAGTGCTTTTCTCCAAATATGCTTGGAAATAATCATCCATCTAAATTTTTAATTTAATATATCAGTGCCATGAAGTTCATTTGGTACTTATTTTTTTTAGGAATAGGAAGGAAAATTCGGGTCCGAATTATGTTTCATTTAAAACAAAATATATTAATAACAATTAAAATTATATGAAAACACAAAAATAAAAAATATGCACATAATTATTAATTTCAGTTAAATGAACAACTTCTAAACGCTCTGATTTTTTTTTTATAAACCATACCATATTTATCATTCGGAGAAGATCATAAGTTCAAAATAACTTTTATATTGATTTGGACAATCATTTCTGTTTTATATTTTATTTGTTTACGTTTGGTACACTTATTAATTTTCAACTCACTCATTAAATACCATCATATTATTAAAATTAAAACTTTCGTGAGAAATCTCTAATAAATAACTAAGAATCATGAAAATAAATTAACCGCATTATAAGATTATTATTTAAATTGTTAAAATTGTTTAAGTTGTAGGAATAACATTTTTGACAATCATTATCGCCTTTGTATCTCCAAAACTGAGATGACATATGTCACTTGCAGCTCATCGTGTTTTAATGACAGTTCAAAGGCGAGAAACTTGAGAAATGACTGATACCTCAAGGCGATTTGACGTTAGGAGATATCTCAAACGGCACACTCGAATAGGGGCCCTGGGGCTTATTAGAGAATGCCGTTTGAGAGATCGCAAAACGTCAAAACTCTATTAGATAACAGTGACATCGCCTTAAGCTTTGAACTGCCATTAAAATGCGATGAGCTTCAAGTGACATATATCATCTCAAGTTTGGAAATACAAAGGCGATAATGATTGTCAAAAATTCTATTAATGCATATGAATTTCTGTTTTGAACGAAACCTAACTGACTAATTTCACGCACTACACGGTCAAGTTAAAGTATGCGCCTGTTATTTATGCCGTGACATACAAAGGAAACGCAAATTACGCGCGACCGGATTGACGAAGTTGCGATGTTCTAGGGATATCGCCACTTGTCAAGTAGGGACACGTCAAAAGTGACGGATGGCGATGAAATGGAGAGATCTCCATCATGTCTCTAAAATTGGTCGAATTACCCCCCAGATTTGTAGTTATTGTTTTTTTCGTCATCACAAAAAACGTTAATATTTGCGACTTTTTCAATGCTTCCTGGAGTAAATTAGGTTCTACATTAATCAAATATAGTTAAATCTAGGAATTTGTAATAATGTACAAATTTTATTTAATTTTTATGCTGTGGCATGCTCACCACAATAACCATACGGGCAGTTATTTTTTTTTATTCAAAATAGCCATGCATTTAACCTTGATTGTTGAAATGGAATGAAATAGATGAATGAGTATAAGTATGAATTGTATTTTTATGTTAATATCGGCTCCACAGCTCTCTTAAGTCCTACTGTGTATCAGAAGTCCGATGCCTATTAATAAAGAAATAAACCGCATTCTAGATGCGTAGATATTAGGTATTAGTAAATTGATACAATACGGAAGGTCGAGCGGCGGTCAAGACTTCAAGAGTAATAGTCATGTTACCAGTATCGAGTGTCTACGAAACGTGAGTGCTTTATATAAGCGGATGATGTTATGCATGCATACGTCTAAATATGGCTACCTGACGTTAATGAAAAAAATAAATAAAAAAAACATAAATTTTAGTATACAGTATTGTTTCTTAAAAAAATCTCATTCCTAATTTAAGAACTTCGCTCTTGTCGGTGGAGTAATCGCCACTCTTCCCTATTTCTTATACATTAAAATTTTAAACATTATTAACATAATTTTTTTTTGGGGCGTTTAATCTGCAAGAATCCCTCTGCAGGTAAAGGCCTCCTCCATAGTTAGCCAGTCCTCTCTGAAATTTATGAAATTAACTTTATTCTGCAAGTAGGCCACAAGGGCACTTTTACTTGTCTGAGTCTACCGGCATTTCACTAGAGGAGACCACTGTTGAGAAGCAACACCAAAAGTAACTCAACATTCAGTATTTTTTTCAAAAAAAAATACTTAACTGTTGCGCTAAAATGAACTTAACCTAATTTGTACCTATCTTTAGAATTTAGACGTATACGTAGTCCACAAAGAAAACATATGACGTTATGTTAATAATAATAAGGTTACTTAGTTCGATTTTAGCAAGGTTTTATCTATACAGTTGTCCCAGTCTCCGTTTGACTGTAAATAATCAATATGTAATCAATCAAGTAAAATCCGACCGATTTCCCGATTGAGAAATCCAAATCCTTAATGCAATGTTCATTAAATAACTAAAAGCGTCCCATAAATGTACATGACTGCGATAAAGCAGAGCCATTGCTAAATTGTACATTATGTCATGTCGAATGGCCCTCTTTTTACAATAACCTAGATTAAAAATTTAAATCACCCATGACTCAAGTATCTGGAGGCCATCATTCAATGAGTGATATAGAAAATCCCCCAAAAATTGAACATAACTACAAAATTTGGATTTCTTGGCTTCAATTATGGCAGCGATTGTATCACTTGTTTTAATTAAAGCTGAATATTTTAGAAACTACTCGTCCAATTAAAGCTGAATATCTTGGAAACTACTTGTTCTATTTCCACCAAACATAGCTAAGAAACATCTCGACCGATATGTCTTTCGACGGTACTAATATTGGACCATCCATTTGGGTGATACGATGCTACAGATAGACAGAGACACAATTACACAGATACGAGGGCGAATTGAAAAGTTTTGAGCCTGAGGTTGATAATGAAATTAAAAGAAAATATAATACTGGCACGTAAGACTTGCATATTTTTTTATCATAATGCACTATCTTTTGTTTTTCTTCTGTCACAATTGCAAATTTTGTGATAGAATTACTATAAGAGGTTCGCGATTTTCTTTAGAATGGATAAAATTGCGCACCGTTCTGTAATAAAATACTTACAAAAAAAGGGCTTAACGCCAAAGCAAATCTTTGAAGACATGTGCCAGACTTTAGGGGAATCCGCTCCATCATATGCCACTGTAAAACGATGGGTAGCAGATTTCAAACGCGGCAGAGAAGCAGTTGAAGATGAACCTAGGTGTGGCAGACCAATAACGGCTTCTACAGATGAAAATATCAATAAAATACTAGATATGATTATGAATGACAGGCGGTTGAAAGTTGCAGAGATAGCGGAGACAATTGGTAGAGAAGTTAAAAAGAAGAGCGCAAAACATAATCACTAAGGATCTAGGTTTTTCTAAGGTTTCTGCAAGATGGGTACCTAGACTGCTTTCAGCTGAAAATAAACGCACCCGCCATACAGTATCACAGGATTGTTTGGATCTGTTTCAATGCGACCCACAAGATTTTCTTGGTCGTTTTATAACTATGGACGAGACTTGGGTTCACCACAATACACCGGAGTCAAAAGTGCAATCCAAACAATGGAAAAGCTCAGGGTCTCCACCTCCTAAAAAAGCTAAGGCCATTTTATCAGCGAAGAAGGTAATGGCTTCAGTTTTTTGGGATTGCAAAGGGGTCATCATGGTTGATTATCTTGAAAAGGGTAAAACCATAAATGCTGATTACTATTGCATCCTCTTACAACGTCTGCATGAAGAAATTAAAATAAAAAGACCTGGTATGATTTCTAAAAAAGTGTTGTTCCTGTCCATACAGCAGCGAAATCTATCGCACAAATACATAACTGTGGGTTTGAATTGTTGCCGCATCCACCCTATTCGCCGGACTTGGCCCCTTCTGATTATCATCTTTTCCCGAACCTAAAAAAACACTTGGCAGGACGGAAATTTTCGACAGATATTGAGGTGCAAGAAGCTGCGACTGAATATTTCAATCACCTTGAAGATTCATTTTTTTTACAAGGAATAATGAAGTTGGAAGCAAGGTGGCAAAAGTCGTGGCAAGGTAGATCGTTTTGGAGACTATGTAGAGAAATAAAATTGATATAAAAACCCAAGTCTTTATTTTAAAGGTTAGGCTCAAAACTTTTCAATTCACCCTCGTACACATGTTAAACTTACAACACCCCTCTTTTTCATCGGGGTTCAAAACACATCAAAGCGGTTCTAGTGAGTAAACAGTTACAAATTGTAACAAAAGACTCGTCAGGTATGGAAATTATCCGTGGCCCCCGGGCCTGTGCATACTGAACAACCTTTTGTGTGCTATCGGCTAAATAGGATCCTGCCCTTGAATCTAATATCTAGAATGTTTTGTTAGGAAACATCGCCCGAAATTTCAGTGTGGCCGTGATCCGAGCCATTTTCTAGATTACATATATACATATGTTTGTACGTACGGTCAGCATCAAAAGCAGCTGGTATAAAGGTAAAGAGATTGTCTATGTATTTTCATAAAATCATGAAAAATTTCTATACCTCAACAGCTAGGGAGCTCTTCAGCCCACACCATATAGCGGATTTTTAGTGGTACTAATTTATTTTATTTATTTATGATAATTTTTTTGGTAACTTACGTTGAAAGTCCATGAAAACGTCAGTGATATAAACAAAGAGGAAACAGGAGTAAATACCCAGTGGTTGACTGGTAGAGAATGCTTAAAGGCATTAAGTCCGCCATTTGTAATTGTTTGTATTGTGCAATAAAGTTTAAATAAATAAATAAATATTCTGGAAATTTCAAGTAATTTTTGCATAATAAACCAACAGTGATGAAAGTCAAGTTTTTTCAATAGGATTCAGTATTTATTTCGCAAGAAGAACGAAGGGTTGAGAAGCATTGGTTGATGACAAATCGCTACTGACGTTTAATAATGCAAATATGTGACATATGCACATTAATGCCATATAAAATCTGTTTGTAGTGCCAGTATCCCTGGAGAAGACCGACACTTAAAAACTTCGTCCAATCGTAAGAAGGTATCTCGCAATCACTCACTTTTAAAAGTGAACTCGTCTTTTGTTCCCAAGAATCTTGTACGACAAAGACAGTGCCACTTTCGCGTTATTTTCACTTGAGATATAAAAAGAGCCATATCGTATTTCAAAAGAGAAGTTGGCACATCTGTGGCCCGCGGTGTTACAACTTTTTCAACGAACTTGATGTGAAAAGAGGTATTTTGTATTCGTATTTCAAAATCTGTGTGGCTCTTTTATCGACTGTAGCTCCATACTGAAAATGTGTGGGCAGATATATATATATATATATATATATATATATATATATACAGCAAATGGTCAAGTCGCACAAATAAAAAGAATAAACTGATCTGTGCAAATCGGACTAACGCACGCAATCTTCTTGTCGATTCTGTTTTTGATATGTATGTAAATACGTCAGTTTACATTTTATAAATATTGACACAGAGGTAGTATATTATGTTTAATGTAATGTCGGAAACGTAGAGTCGCAGGTTCGAGTCCTGATTGCGTTGCAGTATCTTTGTGTCAATACTTATTTAAAAAAGGTGGTGTTACCATAATAATATTTACCGGAAGCGAATTCTGATTTCGGTACATTTCCCGTCTGTTATCTACATAACATGGTTACATTTTAAGCCCTTTATCAAACTGGAACAAACTCAGACACGACAAAAGCATTCGACGGAATCAAATTATGAATTCAATATTCAAAAAATCTCAGGCAAAATTTAGCTGAGAATTTTCAACATTTCTCGTCCGATTTGGGGTTATACAAGGTTCCCTTGTACTTTAGAAATGTTTAATTAAATCTTTAGATGTTTGAAGAATTCCGAAGAGTTCTTAGTTAGATCTTTTCGCAAATAAATGTATAACTAGATATTGATGTAAATGATCGGCAATGTCGTTGTTACTGGTTCAGTTATAGCCCAATTCCATCCCCTTTTTGAACCTTTTATGATTTATTTTACAAATGATAAAGTAGAAGAGGGTTGAAAGACCATTCATTTAAGACCTTCCCAGAATAAAAGAAGGTTAGTGGGTGTCTAAGAATAAATAACAAAATTTTAGACATTCTTACTTTTTTGTCAGAGAAAAAAACTTTAATCGACACAGTTTTTTTCTGTGTAATGTAATTGTTGGAATTTCATATCGTAGCCATCTATCAGTCTCAGACGTCGACTGAACAGTACCGTTGTCAACGGTATCTGTATAGGTACTGAAACGTCAGGGAGGCTCAAATTAATTAATATAGGATATAGTCCGTTTAAATTGTTTTATTTAAATGTGTGACAGTCGCGGAAACCGAAGAGAATATTATTATTTTTAGTTTCATATTATGACAAATGTGTTGATAATACACTTTGTCAATTTTTTGAAACAAAAATTATCATTGAATAAGTCAAATTGTTGGTTTCAAATATATATAAATAAATCACAATAATTCTGAGTAGTAACATTGATAATATGGATAGACATAAATATCATAGACAAAAATGTCTGAAATAATCAGCATTTTTGAACGGATAAGAAGGAGCCTTAAACCGATTTTATAATTAATAGCTAAAGGACTACTTGATCTTGTTTGCTATATATAAAGGCTACGGGACCCTAAAAAGATACATATAGCTGTATTAACATAGTAGTTTAATATCGCTTGTTACGGCTAACTAAACAGAGGGGAGGCCGTAAAAATAATGACAGGGTAGTTTATTGGATATGGTTAGCGGTTTTATAGCTTCCTTCAAGAAAAACTTATTTAGAGGTTAGTGGTACCTCGCAATTTTGGGGGAAATTGTGCTCACGATTACGTATATATTCTTTAATTTTTAGGGTTCCGTAGTCAACTAGGAACCCTTATAGTTTTGCCATGTCCGTCCGTCCGTCTGTCCGTCTGTCCGTCCGTCCGCGGCTTAGCTCCATGAGCATTAGTACTAGAAAGCTGAAATTTGGTATGAGTATGTGTATGTATCACGCCGACAGAACGGTAAAATAAAAACTAGAAAAAAAACTCTTTTTCGGGTACCTCCCGAACACCTAAAGTGGGGAGTGTTTTTTTTTCGTTCCGACACTAGTGTGTGGGATGACATTGAATAGGTCTTTTAAAAATAATAATAATAATAATAATAATAATCATTTATTTCGTGTAACTTGACTTGACACATATTATGTTAGTAAATACACCTTAAATTTAGGGGTTAGTATTAGCTAAAAATAATTACAATATATTATATAAATAAACTAATTCTACCACAGTATGTTACCTGTGGGGGAATGTAGCCCCGCACAGTGCAACATAATGGATAATAGGGTCTCCAAACATTATTTTTTGATAAAGTCAGCAGTTTTGTAAATACTCGCTCCGAAAATAAAAAAATAGTGCCCCCCCCCCCCCCCCCTCTCACTTTTCAACCACGGGTCAAACAATTATGGAAAAATTCATGAAAATGAGGCCTTATAAGTACTTTCAACGAAAACTATATTGAATAAATTCGGTCAAGCCGTGTTTGAGTTATCGCAAAATTTCATAATTTTCTTTAAAATGACGTAAGTGCCGTAACTGCTTTGGCGTTTACGACCTTTTTATAGATCTTGAAGTCTTTCTCGTAATTTAAACCTCGGACTTAAAACCGCGGTTTTAAACCCGTCTATTGTGAAGGAAACTTCGAGAAAGAGGTCAACCGCCGAATCCAACTCGGCTGGGCAGCGTTCGGGAAACTACGCAATATCTTTTCGTCCGACATACCTCAGTGCCTCAAGACGAAAGTCTTCAACCAATGTGTGTTACCAGTGATGACTACGGCACCGAAACGTGGTCTTTCACTATCGGCCTCATCTCAAAGCTCAAAGTCGCTCAACGAGTAATGGAGAGGGCTATGCTCGGGGTGTCTCTACGTGATCGAATCAGAAATGAGGAAATCCGTAGACGAACTAAAGTGACCGATATAGCTCACCGGATTAGCACGTTGAAGTGGCAATGGGCTGGCCACATAGCACGCAGAGCAGATGGCCGATGGGGCCGAAAAGTGCTCGAGTGGAGACCTCGGACCAGCAAGCGCAGCGTAGGACGTCCACCTACAAGATGGACAGATGACCTTATAAAGGTCGCCGGAAGGCGCTGGATGCAGGTCGCTTCCAACCGGTATATATGGAAGTCCAAAGGGGAGGTCTATGTTCAGCAGTGGACGTCCTATGGCTGAGATGATGATTGTGAAGGATGGGCAACTACGGAACCCTATACTGAGCGTGGCCCGACATGCTCTTGGCCGGTTTTCTATTTAATTTGGATGTTACGATGATACAGAAAAGTTCATCGTATACATGGAACTGAACAATACAAATAATAGACAAATCTGTACCTAAAACTGAAATATCTGTACATTGGAAGGTTATATTTGTAGCTGAAGCAAAGAAAACAAGTTTTTTTGCAAGTTTTTTTCGCCATAATACGGTTAGATAAGCTAAATCGATTACAAAATTGTATGTGCTGGAGATGCCGACGAAAAATTTCCGAAATTGCGAAACTTTCCAGACAGAAATTTCTCAATATTTGTTAGAGGAAATTTCCACTTGAAATATCTTATCAAATTCTGGATATATTAAGCCTTTTGGAAGCTTTTCGCAATTTGCCGATCCGTAGCTGGACAACTTATCTATACTATTATACAATTCTCGCTTTGTATTGAGGGGTCATGATTTCAGGAAAATTGTCAATAGCGTGATGCAGGATCGTAAATTGTTTAGGCGAGCGGCGCCATGCCAACCTAGCGTCATCTGTTTTCATAATTTCCTTTGTCCTCTCATCCCGCCGAAACGGCTGGACAATTTTTAACCAATACTAGTTTTTTTTTTTTTTTATATAGCCTGTTTGTGTGTGTCCCACTGCTGGGCAAAGGCCTCCCCTCTTTCTCTCCAGTCGTCTCGCTGAAGAGCAAGTTGCTCCCAAACGTTCTCAAATGCGTACAGGTCATCCCGCCATCTCCTTTTCCTTGACTACGGTATAAAAAAATACGCATTTGAAGTTGCTCACATTTAGTGCTCTATATAATCGTACATAATTCACAGTAGCTCAGAATATCACAGACTTAATCCATAATAACTCATTTTTAATTTCACTCTCACGTTATTGATTTCATTTCTAATTGCTTTCTGAACTATATCAATTATTTTATAGAGCTATATGAATTGCTCATACTGAAAATGTATTTGAAAAGATTCGAAATGTTCTCCGATTATATTCTCCCAAAGTTTACTAATGCATTATTTTTCATGAAACTTTTTTTTTCAGGTACATTCTTTTGAACATTTATCTTCACCATCGACTAAATGAGGTAACATAATAGCCTGATTTTTTTTTTCAAAATAAAGCAGATCCTTTAATTAGCCAGGTAGCAAACAGGCTGTAAGCGCTTATACAGCCATTATAACTCTTTAAGCTGTATAAATAAAGGCTGTATTAGTGCTTCTGCAACCTGTGTGCTACTTGAGTAATAACTGTTAACAAAAATAAACAATACGCTATCGCCATCTTACGTTCTCTTAACATATCTCCTGCAGTGATGGACTGGTTTCGTAGTTACTTAAGCGGTCGTCGGCAAAGAATAAAGGTGGAGTCCTCTCGTACTTCCTGGTGCAGTATATCGGCAGGCGTTCCGCAAGGCGGTGTACTGTCTCCACTATTGTTTTCGATCTTTATAAATTCCATTACTCAAAACCTTTCATCTTATTATCACCTTTATGCCGATGATCTTCAAATTTACACGCAAGGCGTACTTGGTGATCTCCCCGCTGCTATCGACACTACGAACAATGACTTGTTACGTATTTTAGACTGGAGTAGCAGTTACGGTCTGAAAGTGAATCCAGCGAAAACGCAAGTCATCATCATTGGCAGTACTCAGATGGTATCTAGGATCGACTTTTTAAAACTCCCACCGATTATTTTTAATGGGATTGTAATACCATATTCTAACCAGGTCAAAAATCTTGGCGTTTTAATGGACAGTTCTTTAACTTGGGTGCCACAAATGTGTGAGGTTAGCAGGAAGATGTTTGCTGCAGTAGCTTCTTTGCGACGGCTGCGTAACTTTCTCCCCATTGCCACTAAAATTGCGTTGGCTCAAACGTTACTTCTCCCTATTCTGGACTACGCTGACATCTCCTATCTCGATCTTACAGAGGAGCAACTTAATAAGCTTGAGCGCATTCAAAATGTTGGCATTCGGTTCATATTTGGGTTACGCAAATATGACCATGTATCTAGTTTCCGTTCTCAGCTCAAGTGGCTCCCAATCCGTTTTCGTCGTAACTCTCATATTCTTGCTCTTCTTTTTAATATACTTTTTCATCCTGCAACTCCCCGCTATCTCAAGGAGCGTTTCACTTATCTCACTTCTGCTCGATCTGCCCAAAATTTGCTCCTTGCCGTACCTTCTTCCGTCTCAAATTTTTATAATAATTCGTTTACTTTTAAAGCTGTCTGTTTGTGGAACTCCTTGCCTGTGAGCTTAAGGCGCGCTAAATCTCTAGTTTCTTTCAAAACTCAACTGAAAGAACATTATCTATCCCTTTCATAATTCGTATTTTATTCAAATGGTCCTATTACCTGTTGGCTGAATGTATGTATGTATTTATGTATTTATTGTTTATTATATTTATGTATTTATTTGTTTTTTATGTATATATTATTTTTTTCCGATTTTTGCACCGCCTAATAACAAAATCTTATTTTTTTCAAGTTCTCCTCTACCCAAAGGTTGTCTGGAAGAGATCGCTCTTTAGCGATAAGACCGCCTGTTGTTTACCTCTAATTGTAATTTCTTGCATTGTATTTCTCCTGTATATTTTATGAGGTGTGCAATAAAGAGTACTTGTCTTGTCTTGTCTTGTCGCTATTTCATCATCATCATCATCATTTCAGCCTATCGCAGTCCACTGCTGGACGTAAGCCCCCCCCAGGGTTCGCCACATGGCCCGATCTCCCGTTTTCGCCATCCATTCACCACCAGCCACTTTTTTCAGGTCGTCGGTCCATCTGGCCATACGACCCATACGCTATTTATTATATACTAAATTACTTACAAGTAACAGAAACAACATGCAAATTCTTATAAATATACATTATAAATATATATATTTTTAACGATTCCAATTTTTATGTGGAAATACCACATTTTTATTTTAATAAATATTGACACGTGTAAATTATGGAAGAGAAAGGTTCGACTCCTGCTTAGATTGTAGTAGATTACATTACATTTCTCTTTCTTACAATTATTTACCTTTGTGTCAATATTTATAAAAAAAAATAATACATACCAACGTTCGTTAATAAAACCCCTTAGGTATTGTACTTCCTTTCAAAGAAACACGCCAATACTGACAGACGTGAAGTTTCAAAAACGCTATTTTACAACAAAATTATCTCAGAACTCCGCGAAAAGGAATATTGAGCGAGGCCTCTAATATTCATGAGAGCGCGGCTTAAGGCGGGACTGGTAGCGATTCTGGGACCGATCATTCATCACTTGACCAAAGATGAAATATATTATGCTAGGGGCATGCCCTTTGCTTAGCAACATAAGCTACGTATACAGGGTGATCTATCCAAATGGGTCAGTAGGGAGAAGTCACAAACTATGAAATAGGGAAATCTGTTCTAAGGAACCCTGGAGGCGATCTTAGTTTTAATAAAAACTGCTTTTTTATTTTATTTATGAAACATGTAATGTCTCATTATTTTTAATGTGGGTATTTTTTTATATTAAACCATTGATACAAAGATCACAGCACATTTTTTTGCATTTTTTTTTATAAATCTCATACATACTCGTAATTTCATACATAATACGGTCAAAACCGCTGGAAAGTTACAATACGACATGCGATTACTTAAATAATTTTAACCAGGTTCAATTCCTGGTTATGTATGAGGTTTATAAAAAAGAAATAATGCAGTTTCTATTAAATCTAAAATCGACGCTATGGGTCCGAATAACAGATTTCCCTATCTCTTATAGTTTTCGTTTTCTCCATAATGGCCCATTTGGATTGATCAACCTGTATAGCCGGGATGAGCCCTCACTTACTCAACCCCGTGGCTTTTCGGGTTTCGTACACCAATCGATAAAATCGGAACCCTTATAGGATCACTTTGTTGTCCGTCTAGCATCCGTCCGTCTATCTGTCCGTCTGTCAAGATCTTGCTTAGAAACGCGTAGAGGTAGCTGAAATTAATATCAAATAGGTACTCAAGTCTGCTAACCCCTTGAAACCGTGAAAAAATGTAGCTTGAACTTGGTCCGTTAAAGTTTCGCGTCACGTCACGCCGTGCTTAATTTTTGGTAAGGCGCGACGACGACCCGTTACTCCCTAATTTTAATACGTTTAATTTTGTTTGATATATATTTTTTTATTATCTACGGGGCGGACTAATTATAATACACTTTTATACCCAGAGAACTACCAGATTCTCGTTGTTGAACTGTCTTATGGTGATGTCCACCCAAATGGTCCCCTATGTTGCATAAGAATGTCTAGCAAGAAATTTTTGGAGTTTACTCCTTAAGAATCGATTTTCATATACAGGGTGTCCCAAGAAGTAGTGATATACTGAAGCTGGGATGTAGAGGACCTAGAGGGCTATCTAAATCACCCCCATGTATGTTCCGCGATTTTTCGTATTTTCGGAGTTATGACGTTTTTTTTAAATTTTTCATCTATCGCCGAGTACGATGAGATTTTTATTTATGGTGACGTGAATTATTGCGGTAGATGCTTGATTTTTTTTGTGTGCTAATCTGATAGATAGGCCAATTCAGTATGGTAACATTTACTATCGTTAGATCTTTAAATGGAATAAAAAAAAATTAAATGCCAAGAAAGATATACCCTGGACTAAAATTTGTTAGGCAACCCATATGCAATATATTTATTGACATATTAAATTGAATATAAAATACATTTCATCAAATAAACATCTCGGTGAAGGTCATTTTATATCGGGATCTTAGTCTATAACGCTTAACGCATAACCTGCTAAATTAAGAAGTCGTATTTTTAACCCGATCGTATACTGAGATACGACTTTTTAAATTAGCACGGCAGATACGTTCGATTTTATACCCCATATTTTTCATACCCCGGGCTTATACAGGGTGTCAAACATAATGGTAGTTACCATTATGTTCACATAAACAAACTATAAAATTTGACATTTCGGATGCCTGCATGAAGTAAGGATAATGCAGGCCATACACGATCAAGCCCGCCGTCAAGCATGATGCTTGAAGCGGCGTCCGGTAAACTTGTGTAAGGTCGCTGTGGGTAAGTCCGTCTATAAGGTAAGACCGTCAACACGTTATAACTTTTGAATTTGGAAGCGTACGCGGCTTTGGCGTTCGGCCGGTAAAGCAGTTTTTCGTTCCAGTTTAACGTACTAAAACAGATATCGCTGTTACTAACAACTTTAGAGCAATTCTCCTAAACAAGTCATTTCGTGTTTTGAACTCGAAGTACTAGTGCGACAGTCCTCAAATTTTTTTTTATAAAAAATAGATTTCGGATAAGTAGGCTAGCAGGAAATAACCACCTAAGTAATATAAGAACCAGCTATCTCTATTCTGTGTTTAAACTAAGCACAACTGGCTTAGTTTTGTAATTACGCATTCTAAAAGTTATAACATTAAAATTTTGTTGAGTTGGGAAGTCCGTCTACTACGTTACAAGGCAAGTCCGTCTCATGCCGGACTTCCCTTAATGCAGGAGTTACCAACTGTTGTTGTTGAGTGTCACCTCTACCTCCGTAGTAAATTTTATTAAAATTGATCTAGCCGTTTTAAGAGTGAAGAAGTAAAAAACAAACACAAACACACTTACAAACTTTCGCCTTTATAATATTTTTATATGTAGTTTATGCAACTGTTACATAATGTAAGGTCTAAAACATTGTGCATTGTGTGATCCTTTTACTTTACAATTACCATTATCGTCATTAAAATTCTTAATGTATACGATTACGACCATTAATTTAGGTTATAAATTTATATAGTTAGATCACTCCAAAGTAAAAATGAAATGAAGTATGCCGGTCTTACCAACAGTGACCTTATGTGGGCCTACTCCGAACTTCGTATCGTGCCGACCCTTTCACTCATATAGTGTATAAGACGGGGGTGAAAGGGACGGACTTTAATAAAATTGTTGAATAACGTCATGCAAACTTGAACGTCAAGTATGTCAAGAACAAGGAATATAATACTCACAAGGAGAAGAACGGTAACTACGTTCAAAAAAGTTGCCTATCTTTTTTTTTTATACTACTAGCGCCACCGTATATGAACTAAGTGACAGCGGGCTATTTTGGCGGGGTTTTCAAATATGCCATATTGAAAGTTTGTTGTTGTCTAAATTTTCTATTTTACATGCATGCATATTCAGGTTTAATCCTGCAAATCATTTGTCAACCACTTCCCGGTATACGATTGAGCTGAAATTTAATAGTTTTATAAAAATACAACACAATGAATTACTTTTAAATGGCCTTTATTCATTGTATATCCAAACAGGGACTATAATTTACAAATTGTCTTTAAAAAGTTTACTACATAGGTGCACTATTAGTGCATTGTCTTAATAATATATTCTGTTGTTCCTAGAACAGAATACTGGCTCAGGCATTTTCTACAACTGTCAGTGTAACGGTACAGAGAAGTCGAGGATTCTTGTGAAGACCAGTCGTGCCCAAAATGTAGCTCTGAAATAGGAAATTACATTTTATCAAGTCTACATATCCACATTAATTGAGACCTGCTTGAACAAAATGGACAATAGACATGAACAGAAATATAATGTTAAAATACTATGCACTAAGCTCAGAACAAGTTTGGTCAATGCAGGCCTAAATATCTCTAGCAGTGTTAAAATATTACCTTATGAATAATACCAATAAATACTTGTATTAAAAAACATTTTGTCTACAGTTGTTGGGTAAGAAGTAAGAAGTATCCCATCACCATGTTTGGATGCTATCTGGGATTAAAATCCGTGCAGCCGTTTTTGTGTGATGAGAGGTTAAAGATATTTAAAACAAACAAACAGAACCTGTGATTTAATAACATACAATAACCGTATTTCTAGGCAAGGTAACCTAACTAAATGTACCTGAAACACGTCTAAAACAAATAGCTGGTAGTTCTTATTTCATGTGTATCAAAATATGCAACAAAATTCCGAGACATAGTATAAGAGACCTGAAATAAAATATTCTTACCGTAAAATTATTATGCCGGCTCTAGGAAAATGAACTGAATCGTCTTCAGCAGAGGTTGTGCCGCGTTAAGCACATTTTCTTTATGCATTTGAAGACATTAACTATGATAATTTTGAAATAAATCGCGATAAAATTTGAAATTGGCCGTTTGTTGACGTAAATTAAAATAACAGGTTGACAGCCATCAGTTTTTTTTGTCGAGACTCTATGGCTTACAGCCAGCACGCGGTGGTGACCTGCTGTCACTATGACAATTCAGGCCGCGTGTCTCTGAGGGAATGTTAGGATAGTCATACATTACAACTGACCGCCACCGCGTGCCGTCCCTTTCAGTCATACGGTGTATAACAGGAGAGTGAAAGGGACGGCACGATACGATGTTCGAAGTAAAAATAAAAAAAGATGCAGTTTTCGTTCACAAACTTAAACAATCATTAGTTTCGAAAACGTACTACTCCTTGAACGAATATTCAGAAGTTAGGGCCTGGCCACATGTCCACGACACGGCGTCGTAAATGTAAAACGACACGGTGTCGCGTCGGAGCGCGACACATTATCCACCGTGCGAATATCCGTTGCCGCGTCGTGAAAACACACGACACGGCGTCGTAAACGTAAAACGACGCTGTGTCGCGTCGGAGCGCGACACAAGTATCCACCGTGCGAATATACGTTGCCGCGTCGTGAAAACACACGATGCTGTGTCGCGTCGGAGCGCGACACAATTATCCACCGTGCGAATATACGTTGCCGCGTCGTGAAAACACATGCTGCACCGGGCACCGCAGGTCGCGCCGCGCGCCGGGCAGATTAACTTTGCTGTGTTGAGTAGATGCACGGTGCGGTGCCACGTTCGATTACGACGCCGCAGCTTCTCGTACATGTTCAAAATATTTTGCGATCAGTTTTCAATTCGACATGGATCCTATCACACGTATTCTGCTCTTGTTGCTTTTAAGAAGAAGCATGAAGAAAAAGCAGAAGAAACGAAAATGTTGGATAAATCCATATCTTTCTATTATGAACCATGATGGCAGTCATTTCAAAAGGAAGTACGAGGCTTTAAAAATAAGTGATCACAAGTTTTATGATTATTTTAGAATGTCTGTGTCAAGTTTTGAAGAACTATTATGGAAAATATCGCCTCGTTTAAAAAGGCAAAATGTATTTACCTGCGACCTGCGGTGCCCGGTGCAGCATGTGTTTTCACGACGCGGCAACGTATATTCGCACGGTGGATAATTGTGTCGCGCTCCGACGCGACACAGCGTCGTGTGTTTTCACGACGCGGCAACGTATATTCGCACGGTGGATAATTGTGTCGCGCTCCGACGCGACACAGCGTCGTTTTACGTTTACGACGCCGTGTCGTGTGTTTTCACGACGCGGCAACGGATATTCGCACGGTGGATAATGTGTCGCGCTCCGACGCGACACCGTGTCGTTTTACGTTTACGACGCCGTGTCGTGGACATGTGGCCAGGCCCATAGGCCTATGGGTAAAAAATATATGTAACATTATTATAAGTTTTGCTGTATATTATACTCGTATATTAATATTATGTAAGTGCCTACCTTCTCGTTCTTGTTTGCAGCGCCCAACAGGGTACATAATGTGATACTTAAACTATTTACTTCCACCTGTATAACCATTATGTGCAATAAACGTATTGAGTACCTATATATTTTATAATCGTTCTTAAGGCCAGGCGCGCACCACGATTTTAGTCGTGCGATAATTTTGTCGCAGAAATGCAAGATTTATTTATATGAGAGTGCGCGCACCACGATTTTCATAAACCCATAAGTACGCTTATTTCTGCGACAAAATTATCGTGCGACTAAAAAAATCGTGGTGCGCGCCTGGCCTGAAGAGTAAACTCCAGTCGTGCGTCGGAGCTGACACACACACTTTTTTATCCGTGTGTTTTTATTATTTATTGATGTGACATTTAACCCACAATCATAATTATTTTTGAACACAATTATTATACTTTACTCGTACTGTATATTTCTTAGCAATAGTCTGAAGTAGTTTCCTCCTTGCGGTATTAAAATAAATAAATATGGGACAACCTCACACAAAGAAATCTAGTCCCACAGTAAGCTCTAGTAGGCTTGTGTTATGGATACTAGACGACGATAAACATACGTATATGTTAACTTATAGATGAAGACATACTTAAATACAGATAATATCCATGACCCATGGTATTATCGTGACACCCTGTATAAATATACAGCAAATGCTGAGGATTGTACAAATGTTGTACCTACCATGAAGCATTTTAATAACATCACGATATCGCTAGGGTTGTCAACATACAATGGAACAGATATGTGGCACGCAACCCTATTTGAAATACAGCGATTGAATGGTATTGATTCTCCTATTATTACTCCATAAACAGTTTGGTAGATTAAAAATGTAAGTTATTGTAGGCGTTCCGTAAAAATAGGGCGGTGAAATCTATTATAATAATGATGATGCTACGCTTGACACCCGTTGACGACACGGGGTTTATGGACGCATTTTGTGGTGTTGTTTCGCTGGATTCGATGTTTCTAATGACAAATGTTATGACTACCAACACACTTGTATCAGATTGTTTTGTCGTATTCCGTCCACTAATCGCTTTGCTCACAGTGCCGGTACTCGGTCCGCTACCAGCTACGCTACCCTATTGCTCCTCATTGTTTCCTCATTTAAAACAATGGCGGTTTGTGTTAAAACATCATATTGTTGCTTAGCTTTACGTTGTTACGTTCGTTAGTTCATCGCTTTATTCTCATACCCGCTACCTACTCTGCTATCTACTGCGCTACCCGCCACGCTACTTGCTGCGCTACCCGCCACGCTACTTGCTCCGCTACCCATCCCGCTCCTTGCATATTCCCTGCAACATTTAAAACAATGGCAGTGTGTATAAAACGTCATACTGTCCGCCGGACAGCTGCTCACTTTTGTGCTACCCGCTCCGCTACCCGCCCCAATCCTCGCTTATCCCCGCACCGTTTAAAACAATAGCATTGTGTATATCATATTGTCAACTGGACAGCTCTGCTCACTTTTATGCTACCCGCCGCCGCTACACACCACGCTATCCGCTCGACTACTTGCCCCACTCCCTGGATATTCCCTGCAAAATTTAAAACAATGGCAGTGTGTATAAAACTACGCAACCCGCCACAAAATCCACTCCACTATCCGTCACGCTATCTGCTCCACTACCCGCCCCGCTCCTCGCTTATCCCCGCACCGTTTAAAACAATGGCAGTGTTTGTAAAACGTCACATTGTCGCCGACTCGCACGGATTGAATTTCATGAAGTATTCAAATGCGACGCTGACAATAACCTGAATGGACTGGAGCTAAGTCATTTTGATTTTTAATCTTTCCCATTAGATCCCAACTGCAGACGTAATACGAATTCAGATTAGCAAGCTTTTACTACTGGGTATTTGGTTGTGGAGTTAGTTCAACGTGGAAGGAAAAAGGACCCGTGGGAGATCACTGATCCGATAGACCGCTGCTGTGAAAGAAGCCTGTCATGAAACTCTACAGGCGTCAATCTGGAAAGCGGAAAACCGTGTGGAGTGGAGAGCTTTGGTGCAAGGGATAACGGCCTCAAATGGTCACGAACCCCAGTTATGAGGAAGCGGGGAGGAAGAAGAAGTTAGTTCAAATTATTATACATTTGAACTGTGTGGTTGTTTTATGCCGCTTGCCACTTCAAAATGAATTAAAAAGAATGACAGTAAAAAAAACATTAATTTATTTTGTTATTTATATTTAGTTCTGCTATGTTTTCGAAACTATTCATCATCATCATCATATCAGCCGATAGACGTCCACTAGTGGACAAACGCCTTCCCAAAAGTTCTCCACAACGAGCGGTCGTGCGCTGCCTTAATCCAATTAATGCCCGTGATCCTAAGCAGGTCGTCGATCCTCTTTATTGGGGGCCTTCCCACGCTGCGTCTTTGCGGTACGAAAATATTTCATTACGACATATACAAGGTCAACGTCACTAAATTAATTTTAAATATCAAGACATTGTATCTAAAGTAAATATGCTAATCGAGTTGCGTTGAAAAAGAACAAGTTGATATTTTACAGGAGATAATGTAAAATTAGACATATTATATAAGTCACTCCTGTCATTTCTATCCAGTTTAGCGTAACGTGCCATTTTGTATAGTACAAATGTACCTACACCTATCACAAATCATAATAGAGTAATATTCGTCGCAATGTACGATCGTATAATGGTCGAAAAGCGCATATGCCTAAAATAAAAATATAGTAGCGTGATTTCGGATAGGGTTGCTGTGCTCTAGCAGGGTGCCACATGTATACCTTTCGTATATTCCAATTATGCAATGTAATATGCAATAAATGTTTGACTTTGACTATTAGCAGCTTATCAGTATTAGACGTCGACTGGAAACACTGTAAGCAGCATTAATCGAGTATGAGTTAGACAGACCAATCCACCGGGCGACACGACTTCATCGCTCTCTAATTCTAATTTCGTACCTAGGTCAGACAAAAACGACTAAAATAATCCAGCAGAATGTGAGACTAATTCATTCGTACAAACAAACATCCTCAAATATTAAAATCCTTGGAAATTGAATCATGTAATTAAAACTCAAACCCTCGCCTAATTGTATTATTTTCATACCTTGAAATGTGGTAAGTACTCCTATTTATAAATTCCTAACACATAATTATAAAGGTAAGTGAAGCAATTAAAATCTGACATATAACAGTTTCTTAACTTGGTAAGTAGGTGTTAATTTCGAGCAATAAAGAGCTTTCACATCAAAGAGCATTTCAACGTAAGGAAAACGAACAACGTAAATGTTTTGAAAGGTCTGGTTTGTTTTACGGGCTTCTAGGTTTGAGACTGTCCAAATATACTTTTGAGGAAAGAACCGTCAAGTGCAAATGTGGTCTGGAGAGTTTTCACACCAGAAAAATATGACATTCATCATTATCTTTATCAGATGATTTTATGCAGCGTTTTGTGGCAGTGTTTGAAATGACTATACAGTCCAATGCGGGAGCGACGGTGACGTCCGCAAGATTGACATTTCGATAGGGGGTCGTCTGATGATTTGATTGGTGAAGCGCTCCTCCTCTCATTTTGGTGTCTCCTCTCACGTTTCGGCTAGAGCCTGAAATCAACTTCCGTCATGAGGCTTGCAGCCTTCTGTGAGACACTCGTAAGCTAAAGTTTCCGAATTAGCAGGGCTGATGCCAAACGTAAATAACGTTAACGTAATATGGATTTATTCACTCATTTATTTTTTCATTCGCATGGTCAAGACTCTTCGCTATGACACCGTTCTTATCGGGACCATAATCGTCGAATCGACATCTCACATAGCAATCACATCGTGAGCCAAGTCTAGGTAGGTACTGCGGTGTTAGTGTACTGCTGAATTTGTTCTTCTAGACCTTATTAGATTACGTAAGAAAGTAAAGGCACATGGAGATCTATTATTATGAATACACGTGGGTCATATTAGAGTGACAACGACACGTCAGACCCTCTTGCATCGCGGACACACATTTTGCTTCTGTCGAGTCCTCAGAAAAGCTCTGGGGAGTCCCCAGTGGGGACTCGACAGTACTTGCACGAAGTCGAACAAAAAATCTGTAACTTCTTAGTGGATGAAGCTAGAAAATTGCTTAAGCTTCTTAAGCACCGCATCTTTATCGTAAGGCCTTTACGGTTAAGGAATAGCAGGTATCGCTAGAGAAGAAATATAGCGGACAAATATAGAATAGAAGTCAGTCGAACGACGAATTGAGGCCAAACCATTCTGGATTTGATATTCGGAAAAAATCGCAGGAATAAATTCAGGTTTTCGATTGCGTGTTCTGCAAACAGGATAAAAAGTGAACTGTCGCTAAATTGGGATTCATCGTTTTGACCGCATGACACGAATTCTATCGTTTTGAACAAAGGTTTTAATTTGTTCTGTGGATTTATTTTGGTCGTTGTTATCACGTAATAGATCTGTAACTTTCCAACACGTGTAAATGTAACGGATGCTTAAAATCATTCTTATACTGGATATCTAAGAGCATTTCAAAATGCATGAGCGCAATATTACCCTCCTAGGGCGAAAAGCGCGTAAGTCCATTGGAGTCTGAATGACTAGTGATGTAGTTGGCTTAATATTACAAGGCAATTTTTTTCTGACCATGAGACACGTCAATAAAGTAAAAAAGTCCCACTGTGAAACGACAAAATATAGCATAAAGAAAAGAATATTTTATTTAACGCGTAAGGCTCATAAGAATAATGAACTGTTGACGTTTTGCCACGGCAATCCCTGACGACATCGAGTTTCAACCTTGTTTTAAACATGCATAAGTGGTCACATGGGTAATTTTGTAGTTGTAGGCAAAGAACACGATATGAAAAATATGGATTTAACCTATTTTTTCCTTAGCCCTTAAATGTGTGTAAATACACTGTAACACTATTTTATTCTTCCTATTCCTGGGGTGCCTCAGGAAACAGCAACCCAACTGCAACTTACAAAGATACAGTACAGTAAGCATGTTTCCGTAAAAATTGTAGCTGGCATCCAGTCTGTCTGTATTGGCCTTTATGACATCAGCAGCGTTATATTTACCTACACTAGGTATACCGCGGATAGGTCTCATGGCCATACCGTGGAGTTTTCGGGGCACAAATGATTTTTAAAACACTAGGCCGATAGTTCAAATCACTCGTGCAATGAAAACCCCCCGGATGTTTAGATTAAGACTGAAATGTATTGTTATGTTGTTGTTTTATGGAGTGGCATATTTGCACTAGCGAAACAACTCCTTAAATAAAGATTAAAAAAAAACCCCTGTCTGTGCATCACTATTGCGTATTTTTTCACCGGCGCAGAATACGCCTCTTCAGAATTTAGATGGACCGCAGTTGCGTTGAACTGGGGCAAGCTAACAAGAGAGGTAAACAGGGGGAGGTGTGTGAACTTTAAAGGTCAATGTCCGACCAAATAGTTAGTCATAGGGTAAAAAGGTTGATTTATTACTGCTTTAACCTTTTTTCGTGAATAAATTAGTAGGTACCTGCATACTTTATTCGTTCAATCAAAGTTCGATTCCAAAAATAAACTTCTCTATGCACATCAATGGAAGTGTCTTCGTTGAGGGTTGGGATGGTAATCGAAAATCGACGATCACGGTGGTTGCGATCCACTGTTTTCTATGGATTAATTACTACTTATGAAATATATTTATATAAAGCCTTTAAGACATAAATTTACTCCATTAAAGTTACATTTGTGCAAAAAACTCAGTTAAAAAACCCTCTCTTACACATAAGGGTAGTATTTGTCTACATTATTACAAATAAATAAATTCGGCGATTGCCTAAATGTTCTTCTAAATTAAAAAACATCGTCTAATGTAGTCTTAGGGTCACTCCTTCGACAATTTTTTCTCTTTTAGAATTGTTAGACCACATTGCAACACTCCTTTGACAATGCTTCTTTGAGAAAACATTGACAAAGTAGTGACTTCCAGTGAATGTTGCCGCAAATTGGCAACGTCATCCACCTGACAGGTCGCGAGCTATGCTCTCATTAGCCAGAAGAGTTACTTCAGTCGAGTTAACGCGACTTAACAACATAGATAAAGGACAAGACACACTGGATGCATGTTGACGACCGCGTTGTCAAGTATGAATTCTCCTAAGAGATGACACACATCCGGAAGACGTTCTACAGGGATTACTTATGTTTGGCAAAAAACGTTCCCCAAAGTATCACATCGCAAACTTTGTTTCCCAAATTTTCATTTGGCAAAAAGTGCAATTAGCAAAACTACGTATCGCAAATTTACAGTTTGCAAACATTTTGTTTAGCAAGTGGTTGCTTAGCAAATAATTACTTGTCAAGTTTTACTTTCCCAATTTTTTTTTTTGCAAATATATCGTTTGGCATAACATTCTTATCCCAAAATATTGCATGGCATACGATTTATATCCCAGTATATAAGGTGAAATAAGTAATACTATGATGTTTGGCCCACTCACTATAGGGCCGCGTGGCTCGCTCGCTACGCTCGCTCGTTAAGGTCGCAACTCAACCTAACACTCCTCCTCGCTACGCTCGTCGTCGCACCTAACCTGAGCCAAGTCGGATTTCCCTTATGGTGAAATAAGTGATATTATGATGTTTCGCCCACTCGCTATCACTATAGGGCCGCGTGGCTCGCTTGCTACGCTCGCTCGTTAGGGTCGCAACTCAACCTAACACTCCTCCTCGCTACGCTCGTCGTCGTACCTAACGTAAGCCAAGTCGGACCTGCCTTACGTACTGTTATATCCCTGTAATGCACCCCAATAGGCTGACCCAGCATCTTCATCAGCAAACCTCCCTTCCAACTAAGTTAACCTTCCATATCCTAGATGTCCAGACAGCCAGTTCCGTTCCGACCGCCGACCGAGTTACACTTTTACAACCCTCCTGGACTAGCCCTAGTTTTGTTTATTATAAGTGTATTTTGTGACCTTGTGTGTGAATAAAAATACCTTTTTTTAAAAGTCCTTGGAGGTTTCCTTTATAACATTGGTGGCAGCGGTGGGATTTTTTAATAAATCCGGGAACGTTTCCGAAGTGACAAGTGAACAATAAAGTGTCAAAAAGTGTAAAAACTAACTCTCTTAAGTGTCGCGGTCAATTCCAAATTTTAGAACTCACTAACCACTGTTTCCTGAGGCCTGGCATAGAACCAAGGTCACAACTATCGCTGTTTCCTGAAGACTTGGACAAAGCGCCAGTCTACTTATCCACTGTTTCCTGAGACCTGGCATAGAACCAAGGTCACAACTATCGCTGTTTCCTGAAGACTTGGACAAAGCGCCAGTCTACTTATCCACTGTTTCCTGAGACCTGGCACAGAGCCAAGGTCACAACCATCGCTGTTTCCTGAAGACTTGGACAAAGCGCCAGTCTACTTATCCACTGTTTCCTGAGGCCTTGCACAGAGCCAAGGTCATTATCATCGCTGCTTCCTGAAAGACTGGTCTTTGTCTCGCTGCTGTGTCCTGAGACCTGGCCTAAGCCAAGGTCACTCTGCACCGATCCCGAGAAGATGATCGTCAGCCAAACCTTCATAGTTCTACTGTAAGTACTTTCATTTCCACATTAAGTGATCAGTGCTGTGTCGTGAAAACAAAGCAAAGTGCGTGAAAATAACTGTATTGAATAGTACATATTACCATTTCTATAACTCGCCGCTAATATTATACTAGTTTCATACGTTAATATCCATTAAGTCATCTAACAAGATTTAATTCTCGTCTGTTTTATAAATATCATCCTGGTACATCGAGCCAACTGCACTCTTATCTGTAAAGCTAACTCAACATTCTCTCAAGTAGACGACGGCGGACCGTCTATTACACCGTATTATAATTTTAACTCATTGCATCTGATATATTAAAATAAAGAAAATGTCGAAAACTCCTGAAAATGAAATGCCTGGACCCTCCATAAACACAAAACCAACTCTGGAACCATTGGCTATCCCAAAGTTAATTCTCTCGGAAATCCCTTTAAATATTGTCCTGAAATTTATAAAACCCTACGATGGGTCCAGAGACAAACTTAGTGCCTTTATAAATAATTGCTCTAACGCAATTTCTTTAGCCTCAGCAAGCCAAGAGCCTATAGTGCTCAAGTACATTATCAGCCAACTAAAAGGAAAAGCAGAGCTTGCTTGCTCAATCAAAGAGTTCGATAGGTGGTCGACACTTCAAGAATTCCTTAAAGCACAGTTTGGGGAGAGGAAACACTATGCCCATTTATTAACCGACCTTCAAGAGTGCCGACAAGGCCTCAATGAATCTGTAAACCAATTTTCCCTCCGCATCGAATCTTGTCTTTCCCAATTATTGACAGACGTTACCATGTCTTGCAACAGAAAATCAGAGTTACCTGGCCGACTTGCAGCTATGGAGGACCTTGCTCTAAATTCATTCATAATGGGTCTGAACCCAAAAATCTCTACAGTCCTACGCTGCAAATCACCAAAAACACTTAACGATGCAATTAATATTGCATTGTCGGAAGACAAAATCTTACAGTTTGCTAACAAAAAACCAACTGAGGCATTCAAACCAAATACATACAAAAAACCTAATTACACCAGACCACAAAACCAAAACAACTACTCTTACCCAAAACCGAGCACATCCTTTAACCAATCAAATAATTTCAACAAACCACCAAACAATCCTATCATATGCCGCTACTGCAAAACACCAGGCCACACCCTCGAACAATGTAGGAAAAGGGAATATAACAATAGGCGTTACAATTTCAAAAACAATGCTTCCGAACGTCCTATTAACTTCCTTGATAATGAATAAGGTGTTGATGAAGTAGATACCGAATCTTTAAACGAGCAATAGGCTCGGATAGGTGTCGTCCGAGTCGTAATGTTGCTTTAGGCACCATTCCATGTGTTTCTGTCCCGAATTCCAAAAATTCCCATATCTACGAAATTCTCACCAAACACGAAAGGTACTTACCATACATTCATGTACAAACGTCAATGAGTACTAGACCCCTGATGCTACTCATAGACACTGGGGCAGCCGTGAGCCTAGTCAAGAAGTCCTGCCTCGATAAAAACACAAAATTATCCAAAAGCGAAATACACGTGAAAGGCATCGATTCCACTAACGAATCCATTAAGAGCGTTGGTCATGTTAAAACCGAAATCTACCTACCCAGTGACCTAACCATATCAAACAACTTTCATGTAATGGAAAAAATAAACTTACCCTACGATGGCATCATCGGCAACGACCTGTTCGCCAAATTCCGCTGCAATGTAAACTACGCTATTAATTGTTTAGAGATCAACGAACACAAAATCAAACTATTATTTAAGGAACCAAAATACGAAATTCCCCCGAGAAGTGAACTAATAATTGAATGCTCCGTGACCAACCCTGACATAAAAGAGGGAATAATCATCGACCAACACATATCCGAATCACTACTTGTAGCCAATTGTATTGTAAAAGTTAAAGAAAATAACCGTATAAATATCTCAATTGTAAATATTTCCGAGGACCCTGTCAAACTGAACCCTGACTTAAACCTTAAATTAGAACCAATCGATATAAATGTAGCTTACGCCATGACTGGCAACACTGCCAGACGCACAGAAGAAGTGCTAAATTCACTCCGTACTTCCCATTAAATAACGAAGAAGCAAATGCCCTTACCGAAATATGCTCACAATACTCTGACATTTTCCATCTTCCAGATGACCAATTAACCTCCACTCCCAACATCCAGCACAGTATCCGAACAAATAGTGACACCCCTATATACACAAAATCGTATAGATTCCCCGAAATACACAAAAAAGAAGTGAATAGACAAATAAACAAGATGTTAGAGCAAGACATTATTAAGCCGTCTATTTCCCCGTGGTCTTCTCCAATTTGGGTTGTACCGAAGAAAATTGACGCGTCAGGAGAACAAAAATGGCGAGTAGTAATCGACTACCGCAAACTTAATGACATAACGATAGGCGAAACCTATCCTATTCCTCAAATCTCCGATATCCTAGATCAATTAGGCAACAGTAAATACTTTTCAACCCTTGATTTAGCCTCAGGTTTCCATCAAATAAATATGTCCCCGCAAGATGCAGAAAAAACTAGCTTCTCAGTACCTCAAGGTCAATTTGAATTCAAAAGAATGCCCTTTGGGCTCAAAAACGCGCCTTCCACATTTCAAAGGCTCATGAATAATTGCCTATCAGGACTCCAGGGTGTCCGTTGTTTTGTATACCTCGACGATATCGTCATATACTCCTACGACCTAGGGTCGCATATAAATAACCTATCAGCTGTCTTTGAAAGACTACGAAGCTTCAATCTGAAATTGCAACCAGATAAGTGCGAATTTCTTCGAAAAGAAGTCGCTTATCTTGGACATATTATCAGTGATAAAGGTGTCAAACCTAATCCTGAAAAAATAAAAGCGGTTACCGAATTCCCAACACCTAAAACTCCAAAAGATATAAAATCCTTCCTCGGACTTGTATCATATTACAGAAGGTTCATTCCCGACTTTTCTAAAACCTCCAAACCACTAACTCTACTCCTGAAAAAGGAAACCCTTTTTAAATGGGGTCATGAACAACAATTAGCTTTTGAAACCTTGAAATCCAAACTTACAACTGCACCAATCCTTCTTTATCCCGATTTTACAAAACCCTTTGTACTCACATGCGACGCCTCAAATTATGCCATTTCTGGTATTTTATCCCAGGGACAAATTGGCAAAGATCAACCGATAGCTTTTGCCTCCAGGACATTGAATAAAAACGAATGCAATTACAGTACCACGGAAAAAGAATTACTCGCTATTGTCAATTTCTGCAAATATTTTAGACCTTACCTGTTCGGTAGGAAATTTTACATAGTAACTGATCACCGCCCTTTGAAATGGTTGTTTAACCATACTGATCCTAGTAGCAAACTACAACGCTGGCGTCTAAAATTAGAAGAATACGATTACAAAATCGTATATCGAAAAGGCAGACTAAATTGTGCAGCTGACGCATTATCCCGATATACAATCCTTAACGACGAGATATCACATATTCCTGTAAACGCTTTAAATACAGAAGAGGGTGAAACTTCTCAGCTTCCATCCGAAACAACTATCCAAAATGATCCGCAACCAAGTACGTCATCTGCCCAACCTGAAATCTTTGACCCATTCAATATCGGAGACATTCCATCACTATCGCCTAATCCACAATTTTCCCCTATTGAACTGGAATCTATAATTGATGAACTTAATCAGCTAACTACACCTTCTCTGGAAGTACAACCCACTGAAACGAATATTAACGAAGATCTGCTCCAATCCATCCCTTCGGTTATGGATGACACATATTCTAAATTCCTAAAAACATCACAGAATACCCATCATGATACCACCATAGTAGAACACAATGAAAGTCTTCTGAAAAGTCCATATAAAACCATCATTATACCCACTTCACTAGATCTAGACGAAAATGTACCGTACATTGAAGATTTTCTTAGTTACTTACCAAACCGTGAAGAATTCTTACAATCCGAAAAAACCCTACTCTCCTTAAAAGAAATTAATCATGGCGGAAAATCCTTTATAACCCTCTTTACTAAAGTCCATCACTTTGACGATTGTTCATATGCTGACATTTACGAATCACTGAAAAACCTCCGGAACCACCTGACTACCACTAGAGAAAACACGGACAATATCAGTATCTCAGACTTCAAAAACCCGTTCGACAAACATGCGTTCACAAAAATCTATAAGATGATTGCATACATCTTTAATGGAACCGGTATACAAATAAATATCTATCACGATAACTTAATATATCCGTCACTAAGTGAAATCCCTAAAATTCTCAAGGAAAATCACGATATCCCTATTGCAGGACACTTAGGCACAACCAGAATGATTAGCCGGATCCGCGAAAGATACTTTTGGAAAAATATGCGATCTGACATCGAAGCTTATGTAAAAAAATGCTCCTCATGCCAAACTAACAAGGCTTTAAGAAAATTAAATCGTAGCCCAATGGAAATAACTTCAACTTCTACTGAACCTTTCCAACGTTTATCACTGGATATTGTAGGAGCATTACCCGAAGCAGGACCTGCCAAAGTTAAATATATACTCACCCTGCAGGATGACCTAACAAAATATTCACTAGCCTACCCCATACGAAGCACTACCGCTGAAGAAACCAGTGAGTGCCTTATCCACTTCATATCATTATTCGGGATTCCCAAATTCATACTGACGGACCAAGGAACCAACTTCACATCTGACCTATTTAAGCAAGTCTGTTCCTTTTTAAAAATTAAACAGCTTTGGTCCAGCCCTTATCACCCGCAGACACAAGGCGCTCTTGAAAGAAGTCATTCCACATTGAAAGAATATTTAAAATCCTATGTAAATGCGGAACAAAACAATTGGCCTCGTTATGTATACACTGCCATTCTCACATATAATACCACTGTACATAGCACAACTAACTTCAGCCCTTATGAACTAATTTTCGGACACAAACCATTTTTGCCGAGCTCCATTTACGACTCCGCACCTAATACGACATATTGCGATTACCTGAAAATGCTTCAACACCGACTTCAATTCTCTCGGAACAAGGCCCTAGAAAACATTAACAAATCGAAAGAGAATTCCAAAACGCACTACGATTCAAATACTAGACCCGTAACTTATAAAGTAGGAGACTATGTCTACCTCAAAAACCATTTACGTCTTCGTAAAGCCCTATCTCCTGTATGGAAAGGACCTTACAAGGTCGTGAAAATTAATGGTCGAAATACTTTGACCTTACTGATAAACCGCAAAAATGTAGTTCATCATTACGATCAAATTAAACTAGCCCATAGGACTAATTAAGTAATATAAGCATAAGTACTACCTAAGATTTGATATTTTAAGATTTTCATCATACTTTTATTTTTATTTTTATTTCTTTTCAGCGTCCCCCTTTTCGTACAAGGTAATTACACCGAACCCGTACAAACTGGTCCTGGCATTTACTTTGATCCCGTTGGAGAGCTTAAAGTAATAAACGGATTCTTAGATATAATTATACCCGTCGATATTTCATTCATTAAACCGCACATTGACAATCTGAACGGTGTGATAGGCACCTCGAAATTCTTATGCAACCTATTGGTTGTGTCGTGTCATATTTGACACGTTTACAAATACTGAATGCAGCAACATGTTTCAGCCACTCTCTACGAGATACAACGATATTATTAGAGATTACGACTCGATTTCACATTTAATAACAAATAAGTCAAAAAGATCTGCGTGGTTTGGCGGTATAGGTACCGTTTTCAAACATTTATTTGGAACTATGGACCAGGATGACGCTAGCATGTATAATAACGCCATTCAAAGCTTAGAAAACGATCAAAAAGAGGTAGCGACCTTAATGAAGAAAAATATTTTAGTAACATCATCTATATTAAAATCCCATAAGGATTTTATAAATAAAATAAGCATTAATGAACAAAGATTGAATGACGCAATTAACATGCTTAGTTTATCAATTAAGAATTTAACTGTAATTAGTAATAATCTAGAAATAAGATCTAACATTTTGGAATTAATTAATATAATTGAGAATAATCTTATGACGTTATCATTCAAGTTGGAGGACATTGTTAATGCCGTCATGTTTAGCAAATCAAACATATTATATCCAGCTATAATAACCCCGAAGCAATTATTTACCGAACTTGTGGAACATTACAGATTTTTACCTAAATTACAAGAATTGCCGATATCACTCAACCTAGACCATATAAACATTTTGACAAATATCTCCGAAATTTCCTGCTTTTACATTGATAAAAAAATTATATTTATAATGAAGCTCCCACTTGTTTACTCTCGAGAATATAACATCTATCACGGTGTTCCATTCCCGGTAGCGCACAGTAATGTCACACCGGCCTCCTACGCGATGGTGAGACCCACCGCGAATTATTTAGCTCTAAGTAGAGATAAGGCGTACTATTGTAAGTTAGATGATTTAAGTAACTGTAAGCAACTAACCAGTAAGTTTTATATTTGTAACATTGTACATATATATTCCACTACGTCCTCACCTATCTGTGAAACAGAAATTGCCACAAAATTGTTATCATCCAAACCTGACAGCTGTGAAATTAAACTCTTACATGGCAATTTGGAAATTTGGCTAAAATTAAATAACAACAAATGGATATATGTAATTTCTGAGAAATCTAAAATATCAATAGAATGTCAGAATAATTCAAATTTAATAGAAACGGATATAATGGGCACTGGCCTATTAACATTACCTAACAAATGCACCGCATATTTTAAGGGCATGCAATTCATTACCGAAAATAATGTAAACCTCGAATTAAAACCCATTCGGTCAGATTTCAACTTAATAAATGACTCGTGCTGTAACTATTCTACATTTAAAAAAACTTCAGTCAGATTATCCAACTACACATACAAGAATTCTAGATATAAAATCCCTAAAAGATACCGAATATTTATCCCAGAACCAACTAACTGAACGGTTGGACAAATTAATTGAAAAACCCCACATCGTATTATATGGTAGCTATTATTCATATAGCACCATTTTTATTATAATTACTCTGGCACTCTATTTTCTCTACAAAATTTGGAAATTAAATCTATGTAAAAGGCGACCTACCCTACTTACCAAAACCAAATCATCCGCTCCACCCCCTAACCATCCTGAATCCGAACTTGAAGAGCTTCCCATTCCAATCCCTGCTCCTAAACTTAGATCCACATAAACTTCACTCCCTAAGAGTGTAAGTTTAATCCTACCCCCCGGGAGATGTTATATCCCTGTAATGCACCCCAATAGGCTGACCCAGCATCTTCATCAGCAAACCTCCCTTCCAACTAAGTTAACCTTCCATAATCTAGATGTCCAGACAGCCAGTTCCGTTCCGACCGCCGACCGAGTTACACTTTTACAACCCTCCTGGACTAGCCCTAGTTTTGTTTATTATAAGTGTATTTTGTGACCTTGTGTGTGAATAAAAATACCTTTTTTTAAAAAGTCCTTGGAGGTTTCCTTTATAACAGTACTACTATTAGGTAATATTTAGGAATACTTAGGGCTTACAATTTACCAGACTTTTGCTATAAGTACAGCTTGCAAAGTGACTAATTTGGGAAAATTTTGTTTGGAAAATAATTTATGACAAAATCAAACATTTGCTAAATAAAATCTTGACAAAGTGAAATTTTGGGAAAAGATGATTTGACCAAATGAATACAATGGGAAATGTAACTTCGCTAGAGATGCATTTGGGAAATAAAACTGTTGCGATAAGTTATTTGGGAAGTCATATTTGGGAAACATTATTTGCCAAACGGCAGTACACCGTTCTACAGTCTTGCTTCGCTCGCAGCCGGTAGAGTTGCTAGTTCGCCAAACTTAATAGCCGAACAAACCAGCCAGTTTGGCCGGACATTCGGGTATAAAGGCCGGACACTACATTATTGAGGATTTTGTGTTAATAGGTACGACAGCAAAATTGTATGAAAAATCACGCCCCGCTTGGAGCTAATTCGTTTGCGAAATCTTAAAAGCCTAACAAAAGCCGGACAAGCCACGGACACCGTTTATTTTGGCTGGACACGCAGTCAAAGGCCTAAGCAAAAAGCAGCTTTATCCGGACGCTCTCAACGACTCTCAGCCGGTGTGACTTGCTTGTTGCTTTTCGTTAGGCGGTCATCACACTGGCGCCGCATCCCGCTGTGAAGTGCGGACGGCAGTAGAAAATCGTCCGTGAGTCAGGCTACGTCTGAGTCACCTTCAAGATCATGTTATGTGTAATTATGCAGACATAGTATATGGGCCAAGACTCTTAGCAGAAACAAAAAAGTCAATACAGCGGGTACAAAATGCATGTGTTCGGTTCTGTTACGATATTCCCAGGCGAGCGCATATAACTCCATTTTTTAATGAAAGGTCTACTCTGAATATGGAGCACAGGAGAAGACTGCACCTGGCATGCGCAGTAAGGAAACTTATCGAGTTTGAGAAACCCAGTTACTTGTTCGAAAAGCTAAGATGGGTCAAGGATACACGCGGCAAGTCTCTTAGAAGATGCACTAAACTCAGGGTACCTAAGCACAGGACGGCATTCTTCAGGGGGAGTTTCAAATTTGCAGCTGCAAAAGTCTGGAACGATCTGCCTCCACCCCTACGAGAACCCATGGCGTTATCTAAGTACAAGCGGTTAGTCCAAGGCCATTTAATAGACGTGCAAAGCAGGTTATCCTCTCCCCCCTAACAACCTCCCTTTTCTTTCGCATACACACACACCCACACAGACACACACACACACACACACACACACACACAGACGCGCACACACATAGTGGCACTTTTGCAGCATTGTTGATTTACATTAACTATGTTCATTTTTTATTCTATTTTTTCATGTAGTCTTGTCCCAAAATCAAAATTTTGTTATTTTTTTTTATCGTTTATTGTTAGTTTTAGTTGAACTTGATGTTTTTAGTATTTATATTTTTCGTTGTATTGCAACCGACACCATCAAAGGGCTCAGTCTGAAAACCAACGCTGGACATTTTGCCCAGCACACGCTGAGACTGAGACCCATTGCCTCATACTTCTAAGAAATCGTTTTTTATATTTACTGTTATTATGTTAGGTATACCATTCTTTCTGTTTTTTCCGTTTTTGTAAGTATAAATTATGTGCATGTAATTGTTAGTATAAGTTATGGCAATAAAGAAATTTCTGATTCTGATTCTGATGTTGGCTCATATCAGTCAGAAAACGTAGTCACTAAACAAAGGCCTCCCTGTCGTGCACCGCCCTCACGATCATTAATCAGATCGTCGATCGTAATTGTAGTGAAACCACGCAACATGTACAATATGAAAGAGAAAACCAAGGCATCCAATAATACCTTGCTTTTCTCTATAGACAACAGTATATAACGTACAATAAAATAAAATATATGAATGTATTTCACAAATAAAACTTTCACTATCACATTATAAGCCATTTTAGCCACCACAATGAACATTAAATCCGTTTAGAGAGAATCGCGGGATAAACGTCAAACGAGCCAAATTGATTCGCTAACTCAATTCTCCCAATAAAGTGAGGTTCGATTTTGTTTTATATCTTTAATAAAATTGCAGCGAGAGTATAGTTCCGATATTGCTTCCCGAGTTCCGAACTCGTGTGACAAGTGCTGGTATTTCGAAACTGTTTTGAAGGAAATGTGAACGTTTGTGCATAGTTTATTTGGGAATAAAAGTTGTCCGTTGTTGGTGGTTCTTTGTGCTCGTGTTTTGTCTAGCATCGATTAAAAGTTTACTTGGATATAAATGTTGTTCGGAACTTCGGAAGACAATTTTTTACACGTCCGAGATAAGTAGTTACATAGATACCTATGTACTAATCTCGGACGCGATTATTTGCTTGGCTCAAATCTCCAAACAAAATGGTTAGAGTCATATGGGGCAAACATACGCAGTGGGTAAGTGTGCGCAAACGTATTCATTTTCCAATGAAATACATGGGTGTGCGGACACTTACTTACTGTGCACACTCTCTTACTCTCTCTCTCTGACTCTTCGTACATTTCGCGTGATGAAAAAGGCATACAACAAAGGTTTAGTAATGACTAGTTATGTGATTCCGTTTGTGTGTTGAACTTTAAATTTTCCAACGTAGGTTGGTACTTTTAATACGACGTGTCAAATTGAGGCACAGATTTTAGGAAAATTAATTCTATTTTGTTATTAAAAATTATGAGTCTTTAATATGGAAAGCTTTCGCCTATAATTTAGTTTCATAAAAACACTCCGAAAAGTCCTTTGTGAAAGTGAACTCATTTTGTAAGTAAAATATGTAAATTTTACAAAAGACTTAATATTATGTTCTATGAAAGTTAATGCGTCATGCAAAATTAGGTTATAGGTAGGTTACTTTTATGTTACATTAAAAATAGGATTTACATGTCACCGAAATATGATGGTTATTAGAAAGTTTTTTCATACGATAAATAACTATTAAATATAAATATGATGTATTTTACAAGTCTATCCAAAGATTTTCACATGATTATGCTGTTATTTGCTCCGTCTTTGACACAAGTTGCTCACTACGCTGTCCCGCAAACCGTCCTTCTGGCTCTATAGACAACCAGAACCGTGGGCATTGCTATACCTAGCAAAGTCAACAGCATTGCTGAGTGGAGAGGAGACCATTTCGGATGCACATCTCTTATACACTGTCTTCAATACATTGTAAATTGTAAAGATGTGTGTTATCTTGAATAAAGATTTTTTATTCTTCAAACACAAATAAAAACTGTAGCAATAGTAAACAACACCAAAACCTTTTTTTGGATCTCGCCGATTTCCCGTAGATTGTTTCTACGTAATCTGACGATCATAAAACAAGTCTGTATCTTGTAGCAATAAGTATAATAAGCTGCAGTAAATTCTCGACGCTTCCAGAAAAAGTTTATTGTTGCACCGAAAAATCACTAAAAATAACGAACAAGCATAAAACTTATCGGAATCAGAATTTCATCAGCACCCTATATCCTTCGGAAAATAAAAGATTTTTATCAAGGACGGCCTGGGGATTAATTTGGAGGGTTCCGTTGCAGGATTGTTACAGCAGTTTTATTTGGACGATCTTTTTCTTAGAAAATCAGATTATCAAGGCAACGTGAAGATTTCGTGACGTACCTATGCGAGCGACTACTTTTTCCTACGTTACGAGCTATATTGTGTCCCTGATATAATAATGATTATTTAATTGAACTAGATTAGAAATTGTTAATTAATTATAAACTAGATTATTGATACAAAGATCAAAGCTCTAAGAAAAGTTGAGAGGTAGGAGGAGGAGGGAGGAGGAAAGGTACGCTAGACCGGTAATCCAGAGGTAGGTATCGGAGGAAAAAAAATAACCCTTACACGGAGGGTTAAATTTGATGAAATGAAATAAAATCGATTCCTGACGGGACCCTAAAAGGACTTAAGATTTCGCGTGCCGTCGCTTATCGTAAAAATACACCTATCAGTGTGTGTGTATTGTGTATTTGTGTGTGTATGTGTGTAATAAATCCGAGGCACGCTAGCTCGATTCTTCACCTCGTAAAATGCAAAGTTAATGTCAAAACGCGCCTAGTGCAGTCAGATGGATTAAACTATTGGGTAGAATTTGTAAGGAGAAAATCTTTTTATATAAACACTCGCCCCGGCTTCGCACGCAATGCTGATAAATTATTTATTTATTTAAACTTTATTGCACAAAAGAAAAACTTAACGTACAAAAGGCGGACTTAATGCCATGAGGCATTCTCTACCAGTCAACCTTAGGGCAAAGCATAGAAATTGTAGGCGGTGCATCAAACAACATAATTACATATAATTATGCATGTATTATACATATAAACCTTCCTCTTGAATCACTCTATGTACTTAAAAAAACGCATCAAAATCCGTTGAGTAGTTTTAAAGATAGGGACAGACAGACAGACAGCAGGAAGCAACTGTTATACTATGTAGTGATAGTGAGTAGTGAAGATGGAGGTCTAAGGAAAAGGAGAAAAATAACGGAAACCTACTGAGTTTGAGCTCTTTGTAATCGTAGTTATTACAAAACGAGACTTAATTGCATTCAAAACTGTGTTTATTTAATTACCTCGATGTTTCGGATGTGACATGATTCTTGACAATCGTCTTGGTGAATAGTTGATGAAAGTTCAAAGAAAAGTACAGTTACAAATAAAAGCTTGTCACAAAAATAAAAAGTGTACAGTTAAAAATAACTTCTAAATAAAAGTACTCAAAATATAACCACAGCGCAAAAAAGAGGCGTGACGCAACGCGTACCAAGGTTTTGTGTTCACCAATTTTTTTCAACGACTGTACTGTATTGTATAAGTATATAGCTAGAAATAGCTACTGCCGGCTATTAACGAGTAACCACCCATGATAATTTGAGATATGAAAGTACCAACTCACATGTCTATAAGATACATTTTAAATAATAAAATATACAGCGTGTTTATTTGATATAACTGCAAATTGAAACCCGACGTAGATTTTACTGCTACAATCTGACATTTATAACAATTATTAATTTAGCGTTAACTGCCGTAGCGTAGAATAGAATAGAATATTATTTATTGCACACCTCACCAGGAAATAAATACAAACAAATTACAAGTAACATTCAAGAGAGGTAAACAACAGGCGGTCTTATCACTAAAGAGCGATCTCTTCCAAACAACCTTTGGGTAGCGAAATTAAATAAAAACGTCAGAAATGAGTAGGCGATGCAAAAGTAGTCATAGAATATGTAGAAGAAAAAAAAACTACTAAAATAATACATAAATAAACGTACATAAGATACCAAAAAAATAAATATATATGCACAAATAAACCTACTTAAACATACATAGCATATACATATAAAATAATATTAGTAACGAACCACACTTCATGTCGGTCACTATACCAAACAAAAATTAAGGAAGGGACAAATAATGTTCTTTAAGGAGTATTTTAAAATTGCTACTGCGTAATTAATTTTTGAAAATTTTCTGAGCAGCAATGTATGGCGTACACTTATTAAAAGTTACTACTAGTGACAGTTGTGACATCACGATGTTAAGTGTCAACAAACAACAACAAACAAATACAATTGCGTGCTGAATTATTTTATATGGAAAAAAAAGTTAGATTTTTTAAATAATTTACGGATCAATTTATTAAAAAGTGCCTATACTAAGACCCCGTAAAGTTTGCGGTTATATCAAATATACAAGCTGTATAGGTGCCTCACTACTAGAGATGTGCCGTTCTTGAGAACATTTTCCATACAAATATGGATAACAGCATATCTTTACTCACTACGAGTCAAACCATTTTTTTGTTCCCTAACTTTTCTCGCCGACTGTACCGTATTGTAAGGAGACAGGCTCGTAAAGATTTGCATGCACGCAGCGTTAACGTTGTGACAACGTCGTAAACGCTACGCAATCTGTTGCGTTTAACGAGATACTCTAACGTATTATCATTTCATCTTTATTCATGCGTGTAATTTTTACGACGTGATGTCATATAAAAATTATTTGTTCGTTGAAAATAATTTGAACAGCTTCCCTGTTCAAATTATTTTCAACGAACAAATTATTTTTGCATAAAAACATTGGTGTCGTAAAGATTTCACGACATTGCTCGAAAATGTGGTCAACTGGTCATGGGTATTATAAATTCCAAATTAAAAAAACTCAAATCTGCGTTAATACTAAGGTACGTTTGAAAACTATTACGAGTTGAAATATAAAAAAAAAAACTCCGGCTCCAACTCTGATGGATGGATAACCGATTGGCCAGGGCGGGTGGCAATTTGTTTCCAGTGTATGTGTCTATGGATTATCTATCTGAAACACTCATTTTTGTTTCCCATCTGTAACGTATCGCCAAATTATCATTTGTCAGAAACCCATTTTTTTTTTCAAAACTGTTAATTTTTCAGAATAATTATAAAACGGGTTACCCTCATCTGGCAGAATATTATTGGTCAGAAATACACTTCGCATAACACGTTTCGCAGAAACACTTTCGGTCGAATGGTAAGATGGCATAAAGGTATAGTTGGCATCACTACTACCTCGCATACGACACATTTTGCAGCACATTGTTTTGTAGAATATTTCTTTGGCCGACTTTGGTTTAGCATAATTTTATGTACCATAATAATCCTATAGCACACTCACTAAATTTTTTATCACAACAATAGTAATGCATAAATTAGGTCCTGATTCCACCTTAGGGTAGGCCCGACTTGGGTTGGGTTAGGTACGACGACAAGCGAAGCGAGGAGGAGTGTTAGGTTGAACTGAGACCCTAACGAGCGAGCGAGCCGCGCGGCATCGGCCGGCTACCATACCACTCCATGGACAAAATGTGTAATCACAACAATTTGTGATGCATAAATTAGGTACTGATTGCACCTTAGGGCAGGTCCGACTTGGATTAGGTTAGGTGTTCCGCATATGTCCTGTACAACAATATAAGACAATGAAGTCTATCTTGGAATCAAATGGTATTCGGCTTGACAACTTTATGCCGCCTAAAATATTATGCTAAAAAATTATCTGCGAAAGTACTATTCGTTTAGAAGACTGTTATGCTCATCAACATTATGCCAATATAAGATTCGGTATTTTACAAATCTGCGAAATGATTTATGCCAAAGCATACTCTGCGTAAGATGTTTCTGCCAAACGTTACTTCTGCCAAGTATCGTTATGCAAAAAAAATGTATGTCAAAAAAGTTTCTGCAAGATAATAGTGAACCTTATAAAACAAACCTAACCTAACTTAATGGGTTCTTTAAAACGATTTTTATAAAATCTTAAACATATTACAGGTTTCAGGAAGAAAATACTTTCGGACAAATGAAAAATGTTTCAGAGTTGTGATAGGATACCGTCTCTATATGTTAAAGAAGCACGCACAGTATTTTCTGACAACTTTTTTTCTTCGCTCGCCTGGTACAGGGCGCCGGCCGCACCAGATATGGCATTAAAATTTCATCATAAAATAAAGCGCGTACACATTTTTTTTCATCCTCTGAAGAGGGGGCCCTCCGTAAGTTTAAAAGGCCTACATCACAAAACAAAAAGGCAGTTTGTGCTGATACTTAAACGCTATGCGGGCACAACTGGATATTTGAGGGATTAATGGAACAGGACTTTTTGGATGCTTGTTGAATCTTATTCATATCATACAGGTAGAGTATATAAGTGAACAATATGTATAACAAGTGTCGGTCTTGTCCTAGGATAGTGACGCTACAAACAGCTTTGCCGGGATTCGAATCCAGGACCTTCGGTTCTACACTAGGTACCATGCACCGCGCCAACCGCGTCAAAGAAAATATACTTCAAAGCTACGTGGAATTAGCACTCTGGACAGTCTAAGCCCTACTTGGCTACTTTCTCACACCCCAAAGTAGAATCTTCTTAACTCAATCAACTTCCGAGTGCCGGGCCCGTCTGTACCCTTACCATGAGTTCAAGTGAACGTACTCGCTGGCGATAGCGTAAACGATTTGTACGGAGAATAACACAGTTTTTTTTTAGACATGACTTGAACTGTATCAGTACTGTTTAGCCCTCACTACCCGTGAGTTGGACATTGTGTTAATTTTGGGGGAGGGTGACGTGGGCGCACTGGGCGCATGGACTGCGTCGTGAATAGAGTAAAACGGGTCAGCCTGACTTAAGGCGGGAGGAGGGGGAGGGGGGGGGGGGGGGATTAGCGCCCCTACCGGTTACTTTGTAGAACTACAATTCTCCATTTGTACATTGTGTTGTAGTCGCTAGCGAAAACTGTCACTGTAAACTCATGGTAAGGGCACTGAACTCTGCTTATTAGCTTTCATTAAGCTTGATATTGTAAAAGCTTCTATTTATGTGTGTCGCGTAATTAGAGCGGATGCTTTAAAGGGCACGGATTTCCCGTGGGATAAACGTGGGATCCGATTGGTAAAAAACAAGGAAAGTGCGAAATCGGCTACAGCGATGAAGATTATCAGTAATCGCTATTATTGCAGGGCTCATTATTAAAGGAAAAATCTTACCAGCGGGATACCAGAACTCGTATTGTATGGGCGCACGGCGCCACCGGTACAGAGCTATCTGTTGGTGAAAAAATTTGTGTCCTCCCATCACTTTGACGAAGCGCAGACTAGTACTAGAGCTTATTGTGGGATCGGTCAATTTGTGGACTCTGGACATCCAAAGATGGTTATAGGATTCTTTTTACCCCACAACGGTACAAAAAAGTATTACGCGGACGAAGTCGCGGGCATCTTCTAGTGAGTAGGTAAAATAATTGAAACGACCATAATATATTTGTCCAGTGAAAATGTTGAACACATACTAACAATAGTAACATGTGATTTATTATTCTCAGGTATGTTCCTATCATCAATATTAATGGGCCAGCAGGAGAAACATAAAAGCAAGTATGTTAATTCTCCACCGTAGATCGATTGCTGATAATGTTTCTTTAAACGTGATTCAATATTCATGCGTATTCATTCTTTAATGTTAAGCTCAGATGATAGTTAATTCAATATCCCTTTCCATTTCCACACACACAGACACACACGCACACACACACACACACACACTCACGCACACACACATGCGCACTAACCTGATCGAGCATACCATGTTTCTTTAATTGTTCTTGTAACTAGTTCTAGGTACTCACTGTATTTTTGTGGACATCTTTTATTGGCTTTTGTTGTTGTACTATGTATATTGTTAATTATTACAAATTGTATTGCTGTTGATGCCCCAAATAAATAAAATAAAATAATGACTTACAATTCAAAGAAACATTTAAACTTTCAGATATATGGATATAAATATACAGACACAGATATAAACTTTTAATATTTCTTTGAATAATTTTTTTCACAAAAAATTAACGACTTCAACGAGAAGAAATTGTATTTCCGATAACAATTGAACGAGTTACTTTAAAAAAAACCCGAAATCACCATAGCCTATTTGAGGAGATTCCTCATAGATTTCGTCATTAGATCTTAGCTAAAATTCCAACTGTCCACTGAATCCACTGATGGACATAGGCCTCCCCCATGGCACGCCACTGCTCGATTTTCAGCTCTCCTCTTCCAGTGACCACCCGCTGTCCTACGAATGTCGTTGCTCTACCTTGTTACAGGGTGCCCTACACTACGTTTACCGATTCGTGGCCTCCACTCCAGAACTCGTTTGCCCCAGGTCGTCGGCTCTACGACAGATAAGACCAGCCCACTGTGGGCAAGTGGCCTTCAGCTTGCTTATCCGCTGTGCTATGTCGGTAGCTTTGGTTCTCTGTCGAATTACTTCGTTTCGGATCTGATCCCTAAGAGTCACACCAAGCATAGCTCAACATAAAGAGCATAGCTTAACCAAAATTGTATGGTACCAAAATGAAATTGCCTGTCATTGCATTTTTTTTATATGACGAGATCTTAATCATAATGTACCAGTGGAGTTCGGCCCACGCATTACTACTGAAACAAACTTATGTACGGCTGTTAACCGCCAATTTTCATTCAGTTAGTAAACGGAAAAAACGTCAAACTACACATGACCTCACGCAATCAATCTTGCATCACAACACAGGTGATCATAATTCAAGCCAACTGTACCAACCCGCGGTAAATCGCTCACGAACTGCCCTGTCTGTAAAAAACGCCTTATCTGGTTTATACACCCTTGTCTTTTACGCCCTTCTGTGGGTTAGCAGCAGTGTGACCCGCTACGTAACTCAAAGGGCTTATCTTGATTATACATCCCTGTCTGTTATGTCCTTCCGTGTTTGGGGAACAATGTGACCTGCCACGCAAGTCACGCAATGGGGTCGCCATTTGTAGGGTTCGATTCCTATAAAGAAAATTTCACATATATTTTAACTACGTTTAGTATTTGACACGTTATGCGGTATCCGAAGCTTTTTATGCTGGTAATTGGCTGGTAGTGTTGTGGATTTTTGCATTCTGGTGAAATGCCTGCCGCAATGCTGGTGAAACCTTTGCGAACAGCGGATGAGTCATTAACCCCTCGTATGCGGCAACCAATTCAGAATTCGACACCTCGGTGCGGCCGCGTTACGTCATTGTATGCTGCCCGCTAGAACGTATCCGTGCTTAGGCAGTTCATGATCTGGCACGGATACGCGTCTAAGCATACGAGGGGTTAATTATCATTATATCAGCCAATAGATGTCCACTGCTGGATAAAGGCCTCCCCCAAGTTCTCCATAACGATCGGTCTTGCGCCGCCCTCATCCGATTTCTGCCTGCGATCCTTACCTTGACAAAAAACGAAGCTCGATAGTTCGTCTCGTTAAGATTAAATAGGGCAAACAATTCTCGTTCTAAAAAAATATATGGTCATAGAGCTTGTACATCCCGGTGGACGTTGCCAAATTAAGGGCTAACCAGATCGTCGGTCCACCTTGTTCTGGCAGTTTGCGTCTTTCGGTCTACGGTCGCCACTCAAGAATCTTTCTGTCCCAACGGCCATCGGTTCTACTAGGTCTCTACTAGGGGTGTCGTGGTATTTAAGTATATAATTATATCCAATTGGTTGCGGGTGTTGTTATATGACGAGAGAGACGAGATGGCGAGACATCGTTAGGCGGGCGACAGCAGCCCCCAAGCCTAGTAATGATCAGGTTTTAAAGGGGTGGTCAGGAGGGCCACTCTGAGCATCTTTCATTATGGAATCAGTCACGAATCGTGTTTTTTTTTTAATAGTTAATTGCTAGCTAATGGATCGCTACTATCCAAAATGTATGGAGCGTCTGTCCTTTGTTTTACAATTTTGTAATTGGCCCCATAGTGAAAGTTGCTCAGTGTCATCCACCCCATCATCACCTCTACTCGTATAGGGGTGCGTCTTCACTGTAGCGGAGGCGTGGAGCATCGACCAATCACAACAATGAGGCGGAGCTGAGATACAGATTTCAACTCAGGTGATTGGTCGATTCCGCACGTCTCCGCTCCGCTCCGTTACAGTGGACACGCACCCTAACTCCTGCTCGTGACTCCTGAATAGTTACGAAAGACCCCGCATTACGGTACTTACTTATTAATTGATTGTTTTGATACGAAACATCGAAAAGCCTATTGAAATCATACATGATTATTGTTTACTTACTCGTACATGGTGCTCGATATTAAAACAGAAAGTTTATGGACATAATGAAAATCAAATATTTACTATAAACGTTCTGAACCGGAAAAGGGCTTGTATCGGCTTGATGTAGTGTAATAAATTGCATTTATTCGATGGATGAAACCTTTATAATAATTTTATATAGAAAACTATTCTATTATAATACAAAACGGCACTCACGTCGTAGAAGTCGAATATCGCTCGACATGTTTCGAACCGGTACGCGATACATCATCAGGAGAGCCGATCAGCTTGGTTACTCGGTTGGCTGCCGCCGAGACTGATAATTCCATAGTGCAAATGTGGTATTAAGCAGTTTACACTCACGTGAATTTATCAGGAACAGCCCGATATGTTTCGAACTCGATGGAGCTCTTGATCAGGGACTACTATCCGTATAGTGGCGCGGTTACTTGTCACTGATTTGACAACGTCATTGTCAACCACTGAATACAATAATTAAATATATGTCTCACGAAAGTTTTGATAAGATTAGTGCAAATGTGATTTGACAAAGTAAATAAGTATAGCCGATATATGACTACCTTAGCAATGAGCTCCGCTGCATCCAACGGGATATTCCTTCACCATATCATCAGCCTATCCAGAGACGCCTCATCTACGCTACGTTTTCTCCTATATGTGGTTCCATTCAAGTCGGCTATCATAGATTGTTTTTTTTGGGAGAATGTGTCAGTAAATACTAAACAAAAAAGTACAATACGAATATGCATAGTAATGCAAAGAATTTTGATGAATAAATTAATGTTTTGGTTTGAGTTAAAAAACAATATCTTCCCGAAAATCTTTGTGAAAAGGCGGGACTCTAATAAACGATAATTATGAATAACATTTTCATTCGATGGGAGATCGACAAGAAACTTTCATAAACTTCATTAAAACTAACTGCAAGTTATTCATAAAGTGACAATATTATCTCGAACGCATTTGCAGCAAATGATGTAATTTTATTTGATTAGAGAAATACAAACACGTTTGATTGGCAAATGTAATCACAACATAGTGTAAAACAAAGTCGTTTCCCGCTGTCTGTCCCTATGTATGCTTAGATCTTTAAAACTACGCAACGGATTTTGATGCGGTTTTCTTTAATAGATAGAGTGATTCAAGAGGATGGTTTGTATGTATAATACATGCATAATATAGCATTGCACCCGTGCGAAGACGGGGCGGATCACTAGTATTGTATAAGCAATGAAATTTACACAATTAACAACACTTCTTTTCACAGAACCAAAAACTTTTTTTTAAACTAATTTTTGTTTGCTTATACGGACTAGTTTTGAAAATATAAAAAAATTGGGCAAGTGCGAGTCCGACTCACGTATGAAGGGTTCCGTACCATAATCTATAACAATTTTGTTGTATGGGAGCCCCCCTTAAATATTTATTTTATTTTATTTTTAGTACCTATTTGTTGCTATAGCGGCAATAGAAATACATCATCTGTGAAAATTTCAACTGTCTAGCTATCACCGTTCTTGAGATACAGTCTGGTGACAGACGGACGGAAGGACGGACGGACAGCGAAGTCTCAGTAATAGGGTCCCGTTTTTACCCTTTGGGTACGGAACCCTAAAAGGTGAAAGCAGCGTCATCTAAGAAGCAGCACTCAAATGACGCCACCTCCTTATGGAAAAGTCGCTACCTACAAAAAGAAGTGGTACAATATCTACGCGCAATGGAGCGCAGCATCCTAGGTGTGAAAAGGACAGATCGCGTCCGGAACACTACGCTGCGCTCCAAAACACGCATTACTGATGTTCGAGCAAAAACCGCCAAACTCAAGTGGGACTGGGCTGGCCACGTTAGCCGCATGCACCCGGACAGGTGGGCTTACATAGTCACCAAGTGGGTGCCGCAAGATGGGCGGCGACGCGAAGGAAGACCGAGACGGAGATGGCGGGACGATTTAGATACATTCCTAGGCAACTGGCTGGAAGCAGCAGCCAATAGGGAGTTGTGGAGATCTAACAGAGAGGCCTTTGACCAGCAGTGGGACACTCAACAGGCTAATAAAAAAAAATAAAAAAAACAATATCTATACTGAATCCGTTTATTTAATAGTCCGACTGTATGATTTACTGCGCTGTGACAAATTACTTGACGCCTACGCTCTTTTAGAACGAGGAACTGTTCAAATGAATTTTGTAGTCATAAATAGGGATATTTTCGATAATGTAAAAATGTGGTTTATTAATTTTTTATCCTTGATTTGATTATATCAGAAAAAGGACTGGTTAAAAAAATTAAACGTTTTCAATTCAGTGTCTGACTCGCGCACCGAGGCTTCCGTATAAACGTTCACTTATGCCATCTTAATTGGCCTCGTTGAGTTATGTTTGCACCTGAAATGTATGGCGCCGGATACAAACAAAGTGCAAACTTAACGCAACCGAGTTCTCCTAATATGTTTTTTGAAAAGGCCTATATTTTTTATGATTTTATTAGAAATGTATAGTTTTCAGATTTTTATAAGTATTTGTAGTATGTGACGATATCACTTTCCTTTCATAGTTCTAGGTCATCGGGAATTACCTACCCTATTATTTTGATTCTCTTGAGAGTGTCGAAATGTACGTTTTTTGCGACATAAACGGCCGTATCAACGTAGAAGTTCGAATTGTTCACAGCTTTAAGAGACCATAAACCTGAGTATATGGTGTTAATTTCAACTCGATACCTCGTTACCTCGATACGCGTTCTTGAGATAAAGGGTCTTGTCAGACAGACAGGCGGACGGACAACAAAGTGATCCTATAAGGGTTCCGTTTTTTCCGATTGAGGTACGGAACCCTAAAAATGAAATCAATTCAGTGGTAATGGCACTTTTTGACAAGCTTATGAGTGTGATTACTCACTACTCAAAGAGAACAGCTCTAATAGTTTTATTTTCCATTAAAATCCGTGATATTGCCTTTATTGAAGTTATCCAAAGCTCTGTGAATTTGCCAAATATATAATATTGCGGAATTGAGCAATTGGGCGGAAAAGGTTAAATATGCGAGAAAAATTGCAAAGCGTTTCCACTTCCAACATTATATACATTATTAATTGTCATTTCGATTGTCTGTTAAGAATTCTTGATAGTAATAATAATTTCTTTAAAATATTGTTCTGTTTCCAAAAGTTCAAAAGACTTTACCATGCTGACCTATTTCGATTTCCCTGTATAATGTGGCGTAAAGGTAGTACGTACCAATCTAGCCACAAATCCTCTTTTTGTGGAAAATCCTATTATATGGGCCCTGGTGATCTGCCATTCTTAATTCTGTTATTTATTACCGGACCAAAAGCGGGCCCATCTTAGGTATTTCGTACCTACGCACGTGAGACTACTGGTTTTGTGACTTGATTTTGAATTTTGGGAGTTACGGCTCCCTATCCGTCCCAAAATGGTATCTATGTATGTATGTATGTAAACACTTTATTGCACATAAAACAATATTGTGAAAAACCCAAATATATAAGGGATTTCTTCCGTTTAAGCTTTGAGCAAATGAGATAGAAAACTAGACATTGAAGTGATAGGCAAACGAACAAACTACATAAAACGTGAAAATATACTAAATGTACCTAAGTATTACCATAAGATAAATCAATGTACATATCATTACAAACGTATAATTATATTAAACATAAATATAAATAATATAATAAATGGTGATTGTTATAGACATTTTTGACTATGATCAAACATGTTTCTAAAAATATCATCTATAATGTTATTAAAACTATCGTGACACATCTTTACTAATAATCAAAAAACGGTATAAACTCACGTAAAAATTGTCAGGAACGGCCCGACATGTTTCGAACTCATTTGGAGCTCTTCATCAGGGGTAGCTATCCGTGCTGCTACGCGACTGAGTGGGTCGCGAGTCGCGTAGCAGCACGGATAGCTACCCCTGATGAAGAGCTCCAAATGAGTTCGAAACATGTCGGGCCGTTCCTGACAATTTTACGTGAGTTTATACCGTTTTTTGATAATTAGTAATATCATCTATGTTACTACTTAGAACGGGGCCATTGTGATTTATTGGTACCTATAGGGTGCTATAGGTATATTTGAAAGCTACATTTTGAATTATTCATTAATAATTTTTGTTTCAAAAACTACTCGAATTACAAAATGCATGCAGATAACTGGTTTGTATTTACTTATTTGCGACTGCACGGAACGAAAGCATGAAATAGCTATGTTACTTTCTAGAAGTCAGAGAAATATATTATTTAATTTAAAAAGTTGGTTGACAATATTAATATATTTGTCATACTATGAAAAAAAATCTTTTAAAAGGAATAAGGCCTCTAAAATAAACGTTTTAGATACATACGACATAAGTACGAAATTTTAACTTGGGTCGCTTCATGGCGAGAGTAATTAGTTGGAACAATTGTCCTAACACACGCCTCTTTCTCGTGCGAGATTACTACCTATCTCTTTCTGTACAGTCCTGTAAAAGAGTGACGGGTGATACTATGTCGTGCGACCAAGAGTCGCGAAGCATAGCTAGGTCGGCAGTGAGCTACATATTCCATCCTGTAGTCACTTACCATCAGGTGTTGTTGAGTTCAAACGTTGGTCAGTATAATAAAAGCCGATCATGTGCGAGTCGGACTCGTGCACCGAGGGTTCCGTACGAACTATGAAAGCACTGCATATTGCTCTCACAAAAAGATAAGCGACAAAATTAATTTTCCGTTGGAAAACTGTTTTACGTACTTTAAATAAATACTTATTTTATTTTGTATGATTTAATTATAAATGTATAGTCTTCAGAGGTATAAGACGGTACCTATTACTTGCAACATGGTTCTAGGTCAACGGAAAATACCCTATACATTTTGATGGCATATCTTTTAAAAGTGAATTTCTCAGACAGGTTTAATTTTAAACCTACTTTCATAACCGCGATAACCTGTCCAAATTTTTCTAATATTTCTAACACTATACATAATAAACTTATTGATTTAAATTCCAAGCTACACTGAAGAAAACAAAAAAGATCGGAGGACTGACAAACTGAGGGCTACTACTAGGTAACCAAAGTAAATTACGTAAAGTTAGCACAATTTTGGTTACTACTTAGCAAAAAGTTATTTCCCCAGTGTAGTAAAACTAGTAGAGCTATTTGTTTTTTCAGTGTTTGCAAAAAAAGTTTTATATTATTTTTTGGAAGTGTGAAATTTACTATTACGTATAATTTTATACCGTCACTCGCTCTTAGCAAAGAGGGTGACAGGAGATCATAAGTAGGGATCGGAAATTCAGGTGGATATTTACCTAAAGTTGTCAAGATCCTATTGCTTTCTCACTCATACCTCAAACAAAGCCGCCTATACCTACAATTGAACAACAAATCCGCCGCCAAAGTTTAGGTATAAAAGCATCCGATTTTCCGATGCCTAATCATAAGTTTCCTTTTCGCAAACTACAGCGAAGCGAAACACTTATTTTCCAAACTATTACGTCGTTTGATCACCCAGACACTGTGACATCATTTTATCTTGTAAATGTCAGATCCTTAAGATGTTAGGCTTAGGCTTTTATTTTCCCGGATGAATGCGTGCGTAATAGATACTATAATAAAAAGGCGTCTATTTATATAATACTTTACCCGTCTCGCCACTTCGTCTATTTGGATTTCCCTTTTTTAATAAAATGATGCTTAACTATTTCTTTTCTTTTTTCATTTTTAAAAACCCATTTCAAGCATTAGTAAAATATTTAGGGAAATCCTTTTGTTGGTGGTTACCAATGTTTAAGGATCACTAACATTTAATATTAACTTTCTAATGGCACACTCTATGAAAATATTAAAAATAAGAGGCGAAAGTGGACATCCCTGCCGAACTCCCCGACGAATCCTTGCTGTGCTAATTTCCTCTCCAATTTCAATTACAGTGTGTGGAGTATAAAAATAATTCTCCTGTCCCTGTATTCTAGGCCAGCTTCCTTTAAAATTGATATCATATTTTTCCAATTTACTTTGACTTTGGAAGAGAGGAAGACCTGAAAGATCTTATATAGACCAAATAAGGAGAAAGTAGACGGCGTGTCTTACTTATCAGGACATCAAAAAGAAAGTTGAAGATAGAGAAACATGGAAGTTGCTCCACCGACAAGAGCTAAGCTCTTAAATTTCTGATGATGAACATTTAATATATGGTACGGGTATGTTTAACACATGTCCTGCGGGCCTGTGGTGGTTGCGTTTATCACGCGATAAATAAGTGACAAAGCATCTGTCACTCACACTCGCATTTTGTCAAAACGTGACGGATGCTTTGTCACTATTTATCGCGTGATAAAAGCAACCATCATAGGCCCGCTGATCAGCAGGCCTATGATAGTTATGCTAATCGCGCGTTAGATAACAAATTCAGGTACTATTTAGACGATGATATATTTACATCATACATCCGTATACCTATAGATAAATATTTAAGTAGGTATAGGAACATCCATCCGGGAAAACAATGTCTATTGTGGGGCCACGTATCTACAATAAAGTACCCGATCATATAAAATAAATTGAGAACGAAGTAAAATTCCTAAATAAGTTAAAAAATTGCTTATCTCTAGAGCTTTTTATAGCCTTGAGGAATTTTATAATATATACAAATCTGACTATAAATTATTGTTGATTATTTTACTCAAATTATAAACTGTTAACGTTATTTAAATTTTGTATTGTATTTTATTGATTGATTATTTGAAATGTGTAATGGAATGGAATAATATAATTTGATAATTTAATATAATATGTGACATGTAAAATTGAAAAACATTTTATAAATAAATGAGTATGAGTATGATTCGAACCCAGGACCGCCGGATCAGTTGGCAGCTGTGCTACCACTGCGCCAACCGCATCGTCAAATTATTAATAGTATTTATTTTTTTAAACATGCAATGAAATATCGTCATAACGTACGTTATAACAGGCTTCGAAGTATCACGTTACGGGCGGAACAACTCGAGAGAACTGTAAAGGAATTTCACACGAAATTGAGGGTCTAGGCCGGGAAGTATTTTTTTTTAACATGGCGTCTGTATTCATGAACAGGCTAAACAGCTGAATTATATATATTTTTTAGTAGTTTTTATTTTATTTCACTGCATATATTTGTGAAAAGCATGCCTAGCAGTGAAAAGGGCTTGCCGGCTTCGCATCACTATCCGTCTAAATTAGACTTACTCACATGGCAAGCCCATCTTTCCCGGCATCTGCAGTAATGTACTATTATTTTTTGTAACAAGTCAGTCAGTGTTAGTTTTATTTACTAAACACGTCACAATGTACTCTGAATAGAGTGCATGGGTTTAAGCCATTCTTCACACGACGCCAAGTAAAAACAAAACCATTTCCATATTCCACTTTTCCCAGTTACATTTTGACAGCCGTCAATTCATTTATCACACGGTTTGAAAGCAACGGAAATAGACTCCGCTATACTGTCAACGCTGTATTTACACTGACAACGGTACAAAAATACGAGTATATTTTAAAATAACGCTTAAACCTGTTAGAGACATGTTGTCATCTGTCAATTTTGATTAAACTTTTACTCGCTCGTTATGTCTCATTTCGCCGATTCCTCTCTCTCTCTCTCTCTCTCTCTTGTCTCATTTTTGTACTGCATTTTGAACGGTAGGTTTTCAAATGTTTAGTCTTTCGGTTACAGCTTAATATCTGTTATGTTTAGTCCTATAGTAGAACGAGGAAGATTTATAGTTTATGTAACCATAAGAATAAAACCGTTGAATACAACTTTATTTAAATTTATAAAGTACTTTTCTAAATGGGGCTTCTAAGCGGGCCATATTTTACTGCAATTTGTGGCCGGAAACTAAGGCCGTCCTTCTCTGACACCCTACGCTAGAGTAAGATGCAAATAATGGTTACAAATTGCATCAAAACATGGTCCGTTAAGAAGCCCTTAAATGTGAAGTGCGGATGAATAGGTCTTTGAAATCATCGTAGATGTATTTGTCAAGCTATATATAAACGTAGTAGACGACGAATAAACAAACAGTTCCACTAAAAATTTACATTTCGAAATGCAACTACATAATTATATTAAAAGGCACAAATCACCTTTTCCGGCCCTCGGGCTGAATTCCCAAATCCATGCTTCCCACAATTGGCAATGAATCAGCGGTTTTCTGCGCCTACAATGGGCGTATTTGTGCTTAGTTCATTAATCCTGGGGCTCTTATTAGCACTAAATATAAAAGACCATTCAGTCAAACAAGTGTGATATTACACAATTTCACACGTTCACGGACGCAGGTCTATTTTGAAACACTGCGGCTGTAGACGTAGTGGCAGTTTAGTGAAGATAAAAGTCACCGTGCACAGACGTAGTGCCGTTATCACGAATCCAAATTTTCATCTCTCGATGTATTTTTCCGTGAAAGTTTTAAGGATACATCAAGGCTATTCAAGAAGTGAAGTCTACAGTCATGTTTGCGGTCGGATGATCGCGTATCGGTCTTTTCAGCCACCAAAGACGGTGCTTCGCAGGCTGAAGACCACAAGTCGTCTGTAATAGACTGAAGGGCCTACGATGATGATGATGAATATATGGATACAATAAATTATATTAATAGGCTGCAACACAATAGCGCTCAAGGCGTGACATATTGCAGCCAAGAATTTTCTTATACGTACGCAGTACCCGACAGAATTTTATAAATGATTGTGTGCCGAATGCAAAACGATTCTTATGCACGCTACTGTTTTCACAACTGTGTCGTTCTCTTCATGAAAAGTATAATACTACCTATATTAAGAGGAAATACCACTGATATTTTTTTTATAAAAATCGAGGTTTCAATCTCGTCTGTTGCCTCCTCGAAAACTTACCAATCTTTACGAAATTTTAGGAACAAAATGAGAAGAAATTGTGGGACCGTTTTCATTTTTGCGAAAAAAAAGTTTAAAGAGAGAGTCTTCTGAATAGTTTTATTCTGTGGCTAGATCTAATTGGCTTCTAGCTGCAGTGTGAGCGTATAAAAACCGTGGCTCTAAGCTTGAACGTATGTGGGTCGACCTGGGCATTAGCAGACTGCCGGCGAAACTAACCAAAACCTTTAGTTTGCACCATAACCTTAGTTAGAAATTAAATGAACATTCCAAGGATCCCAAATTTTTAGTTAGAGTATAGGTCACCATTGGCCTTTGCATCTATAACAGGTGAGTTAGCAGCGTCTAATAAAGTGCAGCACTTATGAAGATGGCTGGATAGCCCGATACGAGAGCGACAGCCGCGGCCGCATAATTGACAAAATAAATGTTGCGCCTATCGATGAAGGGGGAACAGCTGCTCGCTGGTGTCTCAGGTTGCGCTTGAGGGAAAGAGAAGCAGACCATGCTTCATCATGTGCAACCACACCACAGTGGTGCCCCATTGTTTAACTACTATAAAAACCCCATGGTCATGGTTACTGTCGTATATGAATGTATCCGGTAGGAATGGTCCTACCAGTAGTACTATTATTTATCAATTAGGTGTAGATAGCTTTATGAAGTTAAACGGCACACGGTGCACGGGCACAAAAAAAAGAAACATAACGACGAACGAAAACAGCACAGCTTAGCTTCAGATTCTATAAGGTACACTGAGAAGACGATGCCTATTTGTGACGGGGGGCCTAACCCCCAACCCCCCGTCACAATAAAAAAGAAAGAACAACGATAAACGGAAACAAGGCAGCTTAGCTTCTGATTCTATGAAGTTAACTGAGGAGAAGATGACTATAAGTGACGGGGGGCTCGGGGGACGAAGCCCCCCACACAAAAAAAGAAACAACAAGGATGAACAGATGCAAGACAGCATCTATGATTCCATGAAGTCAATTGTGGAGACGACGCGTGTAAGGGACGGAGGGTTCGGGGGTGGAGCTGTGGGGCTCAAAAGAAAAAACGAAAGGTAAGAGTGACGTGCCTTCTAATTCTATGGAGTCATCTGAGGAGACGAATTATATTATGTATTATAAGAGACGGGGGCTCGGGGGACAGAACACTAATAACAAAATGATTACCAATAAGGGTAAAAAAAATAGCTTGTATTCTGCTCACTTAAAGCCACCAAAAAAATGTTTCTAATGATTATGTTGATATTATATTTGTATTAATGGTTACGGATATCTACACTGAACATGCTCTTTCCCGGTTTTTTTTACACCGGTTAATCCGTGCGGCACGATGCGTGCCTAGTGCCCATAAACACAAGGCCACTGTCAGACGAGCAATAAATATGTGAAAGCAGTATGCAAGAATGAATAGTGTAGCAGCGCGTGCGGGCTCGCTGCGACGAACTTGGACGGAAATATTTTATCTGTTTATAATGTCTGAATATCTTTTTTAGCAACTTGTTTAATTTCCGTTGATAAATTGTCTATGGCACTTAATGCGCATCTTTTTCGAAGCTAAACATATCACAGCAGCTTGTCTATATTACACTTGTGCATATTTGTGCTACCTGCTTGTTATTAGTTTCTGGATTTTGATTAATTTCGACGTTTTACCGTAATATTACCACTATATATCTATTTTATTGATAGGCATGGCGAATTTAATGCCAAATGGCATTCTTGATAACAGATATTATCTATATCAGATGTCAAGGTTATTTTAACTCAACCCAATATACCTAGATAATTTTCTGTTTTTCTCACGAGCAGGAAATGCCTTTGACTTAGAGCTGTTTGAGTGACGTGTCGTCTATGTGTTTTAGCTACACGAGCCTCATAATGGAGAAGTTGTTATTTAAGGGTATAGTCTAAAAATGAACTATTAAAGAGCCCTTGTCTTTTTGTCACTATTGACTTGCTTTCTGGATTCTAGTCTACGATGTTGTGTACTTAACATTTTTGTCCGTGCACTTAACATTTTCGTCAGAATCGCTTTCATGTTTGCGGTCAAGGATCTCCAAGGTCTCCGTTTCCCGAGTCAATTTACTTAGTTCAATTAAATTTATTTTCTCAAACATCCAAGGAAATGTCGTTTTTATGATCAGAACGCGAAATACGTCTTTGTATAGCAATTGTTGAAGATTCGTTCTAAACATTATTGACCGTGGCCAACAAAGAGATTGTCTTTTGTTTCAGTGGGGTGTATTTCTTTTATTGATAATCTACGGTATTATATTGATATTCTTATAGTTAACTAGATTATTTAATTAGATTAAAACATATATTCAATAAAATAAACAAGGAATCACGTTTATTCTAAAAAATATGACAATATCTAATTAATAAGGTGTTGTCATTTTTTAATAAATAGAATCATCTTAACATTTGGTGGCAAAAACATTAACCCGAACTTAAAAAAATATATTTTGATAAAGTAAAAAGTTGGCGGGAACAGTAAAAATATATGAATATATAAGTTGAACATTTGTATTATTTCCTTGGATTTATTTGAGAAAAGCACTATACAAGCCTCGGCGCGAACAGGGATTGTCGGCCTCGTATCTCTAGATCTAGATCTATTACTACTCGGCCAACAATTCCCTATTTCGCGGCCTCTGCAGTGATGTACTATTATTTCAGATTTAAAAATCCATATTATCATGGTGTCATCAGATTTGCTTACTTGTTTCCATCCCAGTGGTGTTTGAGCACATATTTCACATTTGGCAAGTTTTGTGACAACGTTTGATACACGCGGGAATGAAATTATCTTGCATAAAGCTTTTTCTATTCTATTCTCTTTATAAATGCGTCGTCGTGAAGCGGCACTCTATCCGCCATTATCCTATCGTTAATGTATTCGCTGCTGTTATGCCTTAATACGGTGGCATTAGCGGTTCACACGAGGCTGTGCTGTCTAGCAGCCTTCCGTTGTGTAAGTGAGACATTACGTGACTATCAACCTACTTTCATATCTAAGTACTTATATTTTTCGTGAAGTTGAACAGACATAAATCTTTTTCAATATTTCTAAGTTTGTGTGATTTTACCGATTTCTTAATTTACCATGGGATTGAAACTTCCTGTGATGTAACTAAGACACAATCTGCGGCTCAATTGACGACGCGTTTGAAGACACCTGCCTATTGAGCCGGCGGTCCCGGGTTCGAATCCCGGCCAGGGCAAATATTTGTGTGATGAACTCGAATATTTGTGCTTGGGTCATGGTTGTTCTATGTATTTAAGTATATATTTTTCTATATAAGTACGTATATCGTCGTCTAGTATCCATAACACAAGCCTTCTTGAGCTTAATTTGGGACTAGATCGATTTGTGTGAGGTTGTCCGATATTTATTTATTATTTTATTTATTAACTAGCCACTTTTCTACGTTTACTACAGCGATGTGCTCTATTCAAACAATCAATATTCAATCTTACTCAATGGAGTGACGATGACAAGCACAACAATTCAGTTTGGGTAGCAGAAATATACTTATATACGTTATAATGTAGTAATAAAAATAAAGCCTACATTAGAGCTCAAACTAAGTACAACGACCGTTTTTTGCTGCCCCCATCTAACGGTTTCCAGCTATATTGACCAAATTATCGTTCCACCCTCTTCAGGGTTTTCTCACATTACGTCTTCCGGTACCTAAAAATACCTACTCAAATTTTACGAAACCAATTTGCCCCTTGCAAATACCTCTTAGGTAGAAAATTCAACACACATACCCAAATTAGCACGCGTGGAACTCGCATAAATTATAATATTAAAAGCAGGAAGAAGGATTCACAAACAAGAAATGTTATTATTATATTAAAACATCCTTCAACGTCTACCAAAGCCCTCGGAATTTCGCCCAAAGCTGGTATAATTACAAAAATACCTACAGAATGTGTGGGTCTAAAATAAACAAAGTTTTCGTATAATTTACATTTCGCCTTGACCCGCCACCTGTTTTTACTTCTCTAATTTATCTCTCATGTGCGAAAGTAGCCACAGTAAATACATTCTAAACAGTACCTACTTATTTTCTAAATTCAACAAAAACATATAACATTTTGGTAGTCGGGGAACCATGACTAAAAGGAAAAGACCGTAAAAAAGCATTTTTTAAATCGTCATAGACATTTCGGCCAGTATGCAAAAGACAACCAGGCAGGCCATGCGTTACAATCAAGCGCGGCCCTTCCTCCACGGATTTAATAAGCCTCAAACTCTTCTCTTGTCTTCACATTTGCGGCACTTAAGTATTGCTGCGCTCAAAAAGTAGTTCATGGACTGGCCAGGTGTATAAAACATTAAGAAGGCCTTCGGTTTCCGGTAAACATGGTGAGCGCTCGCAACCTAAGACCTAAACCTACATACCTAAGACCTGTAAACGGCGACTCGAAGTCACTTTTGTAGCAATGCTGTTATGAAATAGTGGCGTTTCAGCCGGATCGTGCTACATCTGGCCCGACCTGCCACTGCCTCTGCCGCGGGATCGACCGGGTCGCGCGACCCATATAAGCTACTCTCTAGCACGACCAGTGGATTGTGCAACGCAGTCTTTTGCATTTGTAATCCTTTCATTGTATTCCATAGAAAGCACGCATGGGTCGCAGTTACAAGGCGCGGTCAAGCGTCTCGGTGACTGCAATCGAATACTATTCCTACTGTCATTTACACGGGTGCTGTGTCCTCAGACGCTACATCCGTTGAAAAACAAAAGTTTTAAGTGCCGTTTCACAGGTTAACTTCTAAACAGAGCGTGTAGTTAAAAAGGTCTTTGCTGTCCCGGGTTTAGAACGGTTTCGGAACGTTGTCAGCCTGTATAACTATTATGGACACTGTTGTTGGGGCAATTAGATTAAGTAAATAAACACCAGGGACCAGGGATCTTGTACAAATCCATTTGGTTCCTAAATAAACCCTAAGTTTGTATCATGTAGCTGTAATACTACACTACTATTGAAGAGTCACAGGATCGAAAGTTCTTAGTTCCAATTCAAGATAATCTTCTTCATCCACAGAATAAAGCACTACAGAAGGTTATATTCACAATAGGCGTCCGAGAACAGTATTTTATTGGTTGTTACGCTAAAGGCGGCCCTGCCGACGCGATTAAATACTGACTTATTCGCGCTACGAACGCGCATCGATTTTGGATGGAGCTTGTGTATTTATTAAGGAGGAAGGCTGAGTCACAACATAGGTAAGCGATATTGACCACTCCTTCTTGGTGTTCTATCGCTTGTATAATGTGTTGTAGTCTGAGAGCCTATTCTACCACCGCAACGCTCGTCGACGCCAGGGCGTACATCCCTTATACAGCCCTTATCCAGCTTATTATAGCTGCGTAAGGGCTGTATAAGCACTTTTACAGCCTGTGTACTACTTGGGCTATACCTTGGAGCCTAAATGGTAATGGTACGGTATGGTTCAAAGGAGTTCTCTCTCTCGAACGCTCAGGCCATGGAATAAGCCCTCTGCCGAGGTTTTCTCGAGGGACTGCAGTATGGAGATATTCAAAAAAGAGTGTTCAGATTTTTAGAGGGGTCGGCAATCCCTAAGAATTGGAAGCGTCCATAGGATGCGGTAACCCGTCAGGCGATCCGTACGCTTGTTTGCCACCTCCGTGGTATAAAAATACCAAGCACTCTGCTATAAGGCGGGTTGTAGTGAGCCTGTTTTGGTTCAGCTACAATACTTATTTGAAAATGCTTTCTATGCATATGAAGGTTTTCCATTTCAGCGATAACTTGTTGAAACATACGACAGACAATACAAAAGGTGATTATTCTCCGTCTTCAATACACTTATATTAATATCACTTTTCCTTTCCAAAACAATAAGCGTCGTTCTCTCTTTCATATATCTAGCCGTAAATATTCCACAAACCCCATAAACATAAGGCTGTAACCGACATGTAATCAGTACTAAAATGTTCTCTTTTGGAAGCCTGATCGTGGGACCGTGCCACATGATATAAAAGGGTGTAAGCGACACGTTATTAGAACTAAACTGGGCTCTTTTGGAAGCGGAGATATAGGACTGTGCCACATTAATTTATACGAATAGGTATGCGCGTTCTACGACCATTATTTCTTGTCTAGTTTCTATTTTCCGCGGTTTCATTTTCTGAGATATATAGCCGTCTTTGGGCTAACGTTTTTCATAAATGTGAATCCAGTATTGTTACTGTATAAATAATAAACGTTTCTTCCAATAGTAAAATTAGCTACATTTGTCTTATTGGTAGTCAGTATAGGGTCAATAGTGGCCGTTGGGGCAGAAAGGTTCTCGAGTGGCGACCGCGGACCGGAAGACACAGCGTTGGAAGGCCCCCAACAAGGTGGACCGACGACCTGGTTAAGATCGCGGGTGGAAATTGGATGAGGGCGGCGCAAGATCGATCGTTGTGGAGAACTTTGGGGGAGGCCTTTGTCCAGCAGTGGATGTCTATCGGCTATGATGATGATGATGATTGATGAGTGTCAGCCTCAGTCTTGTCTACCTGGCCTGGCTTTTATACATTTAAAAGCGGTTTTACTCAATATCTACCTATATACTATGTCACATTTAAATAAGATTTGTGGTACGAGCACTTTGTGTTTCCTTGCCATGACAATTAAGTATTTTTATAAATTTATGAAACATGTAGGTAATGTCTAATTTTTTTTTAATGTGGGTGCTCACTACTTTTTTTTTTATATAAGCTAAGGTGTAAAAACCTTTCAAATAAAAAAATCGAAAGGTTGGTTGGAGTTCCGGTAGCGAAGTGGTTAATGCACTGGACCGGCAATCCAGAGGTACCGGGTTCGATTCCCGGTCTCGTCCCCCAGGTAACAGGTAACGTTTCAATTTTTCTTTGAGCTTTGATTGTCTTTGTATCAATAGTTTAATTAAGTATTTTTTTTACAATATTTAACTGAAGTAGAACAAAAAAGTATTTATAGTTTTATATCTATGTAACTAGCTGCGCCGCGCGGTGTTTCCCGCTCATCCCACGGGAACACTAAATTTTTCGGGAAAAAGTACCCTATGTGTTAATCCAGGGTGCTAGCTACCTTCATACCAAAATTTATCAAAATTGGCCCAGCCGATTGAGCGTGAAGAAGTAACAAAAATACACAAACACATTCGCAAACTTTCGCCTTTATAATGTTAGACCCACTTGCGCCAAAACTTCGAGTCAAATATGTAACTCAGGGTTTACTAACTCAGGGTTAAAATGTTAAATTTATTAACTCATATTTTTCGTTGCACCAATAGAAATTAAGTCGGAGTTAACTAACCCGAGGTTAATGTAACATTCATTCACTCTATTCATATCCGACCAAATGTGATAAAATAACTTTGCATAAGTCAATTACATTATGTCAGATTTGGAATGACATTTCGTTTTTAACGTATTATATTTCTGTATTTAACTGTCAGTTAAGCGTCATTATTTTTTTGCGCGAGTTGTGTCTGCTTTGCATATTGTGTTTTTTGTTTTAAATAGCTAAAAAATTCACAAATAGCAACAGATTGCTACTTTGTGTTATAGTAGCGGAGTTTAAGCATACCTATAATTAAACACAAAAAACTAATCGACATAATATTAGCCTATATTATGTATGAATATTATATAATATATTTATGTATATATGTATGTTTACCTTTAAATATATTTATTTAAGTTTGTGTCTTTTATATGTTATTTATGTTGCTGAATTTTTATTTTTTATCTCACCACCTACTCTTTTATTGTTTCTTTTGCTTAATCCTCTACCCAAAGGTTGTCTGGAAGAGATCGCTCTTTAGCGATAAGACCGCCTATTGTCTACCATTTATAATTTAACGTTTCGATTGTAATATTTTTCTTGTTGGTGTGCAATAAAGAATTGTTGTATTGTATTGTATTAGCTATTAAGCTATACGACAGGTCGATTTTGACACTACTAACCCAGGGTTAAATGGCTTTAACCCTCACACTACGGCGAGTCAAAAAATTAAATTTTTAACTCAAGGTTAGCTTTTATTTATTTAAACACGTTTACATGACATTACAGTTTCTTAACTAATGCGCCATGAAACTTACATTATTAGTACAATACCATAGAGCAACCGAATGAAAAACATAAACATAAAACAGAACTTAAATCTAGTTTGATTAAGGCGACGTAACAGCGTGGCTCCGCTGCGTCGTCCGATCTGGCGTAGGATTCGCCAGATTGCCCCGGAACTGCCGAAACACAACACCCTTCGGCCAGAAGTCTGCACTTGCGATGGTGTCCTGCAGCGGCCGCGGTACGCGCACCACAAACGAGCTGAAGTGCACGTAGTGCCGGGACTGTAGCTGGTGCACCCTCAGCGAGAAGCCAGTCTTCCGGCGGACGTACTCTACCACATCGTCAGCCACGGTGGAGTGACGCAAGCGCGACACATAGAGCGCCTTACTCGGTGTCGCAATCCGAAGACCAGAACCAACCGGCTCGGCAGCGCCACTGAGTCTTTCGGGGCACCCTACGCGCCTTGCTCTTCCTTTCCACCAGTGTGAATCCCTCCTTATCCACATTGGTGTGGGAGGAATTTTCCTTATCAGGAACCCGTACTGAGGCCCGGTTAGCTGCGACAGGCTGTCCGGCGACGTCAGCATAAGCACGCTGACGTAACTTCGAAACTAGAGGCGGCCGCACCGGCGGGGGGCGCGCGGGCGGTGGAACGGTGGGTGCGGCACATTTTACAGTGTCAGCAATACGCAAACTGACAGACTAGGCGCTTGTAGTAGCGCTTGTAGCAGATTATGAAATAGCTACTTACTATTATTACACTGACAATTTTAGAATGTAATATAAGCCAGTAGTAAAATTTGTCAGCCACTTTTGGTGCAAACCGTACACACAATAAGTCGAGAGTTTCCCAAGGTTTGTTCAAATGATTGATTCATGTATGAATTGTGGACGCACAAATGATTTAGATTAACAAATGATATGTAAACATCAAACAGTATAAATTGACTAGGTACCGCTGAGATTTGAACTCAAATCATTGGGTCGTAACTTTACATCAAATGAGGCATTAAATAGTAGACTGATTTCGTTATTTTAAGCTCTTTTGAGAATTGAGAGTACATTCTGCCGAGCAGCGGGAAAAGGACGTATCTTTATATAGATTTCTTAGTGAGATACGACTTTACCGTAGCATGGCAGCATTGTTTTTTTCATTGAATTGGCGTTTGCTATAAAGAGGGGCCATTATTTCAGGAAATATCTAAATAGCGTGATGCAGGATTGTATTTCGTTAAGTATGAGTGCGAGGCGATATGCCAGTCTGGCGCCATCTGTTGGTCATCATTTCCTTTGTCCTCTCATTACGCCGAAATGGCTGGACAAATTTTAACCAATTTTGATACAGGGATAGCTAGACATCCAACGATGGTTATAGGATACTTTTTACCTGAATTACACCTTCTATTATTATATAAAACAGATTTTGGTTCTTCACTAAGGTCAAAGCGCAGCAGAAAATTACATTTTCCTTTAAATTGTATGCTCTAAAATGGATCGTGAGATATCAGTTTAAATATGTATGCACCGTACTTCCACTCTGTACACCCTCCATCTTCGATATAAAGCCTATTTTGGAACAGCCAGAGTTAATGTAAAGACATTCAGTGTACTCGTAAATAAATTGGGGACGCTTATCACATTCTAATTATCTATGAAAGGGCTTTATTTAAAAATAATCTGATGTTTTATAACTTAATCTTTAAAAAGGTTCGGAGCAAGGGTTCGTATCAAATAGATTTAATCAAAACGTTTCGGCGTTTTGACAAATGGGAAGATCAGAATGACAAAATACCACTTTTATTTATTTTAGCTTTATAATTTACTAGCTACGCGGATTACCCGCTTATCCCACGGGAACACTACATTTTTCGGGATAAAAAGTAGCCTATGCAGGGAGTCAGCTTCCTTCATACCAAAATTCATCAAAATTGGTCCAGCCGTTTGAGCGTGAAGTAGTAACAAACATACACACTCGCAAACTTTCGCCTTTATAATATTAGTGTGTTATTTATACAAATATGTGTAAACGACGAACTTAATTCTATAAGGCATTCTGTATTAGTCAACCATGGTAACAAACAGAAACTAACGTTTGGTTCAAAATCATTAAAGCCGTGAAAAAAGACACAAAACAATAACATACATAATAAGTACAGTAATGTAAATTGTAAATATACATATTTAATACATTTGCTTAGGGGAGAAACCAAAATCCCTATATCAGCGTGTGTCTAGCACAACTGTGACACGCGACTCTTTCTCGCGCGACAAATATTACCTATCTCTTTCTTCGGTTTACTGTGAGAGAGTGACGAACGATGTTATTTCGCTCAACAAGAGTCGCAAAGCGTAGAGGAGCTGCCCTTTGAATTCGGATATTTTATATTAAAAAGTTATTAAAAGCTTTTATTGAACTTGCAATTGTATGTAAGTATGTTTGTTCGGGTGGAATCTTTGAACCCAATTTTGAAGTAGATATCTTCAACCGATTGACCTGAAATTTTGTATACACGTTTAGTTTGAATGACAATGCACGATATGGTATGTGGCATTATATTAAATCCAATATGGCGGACCATCCAAGATGGCGGAATAGATATTTTAATGCATTTCTACAATAATGGGTATCAAATGAAAGATCTTGTTGAGAGTAACTCGAAAAATAATGTGACGTAATTCTAAATCCAATATGGCGGACCATCCAAGATGGCGGAATAGATATTTTTAATGCATTTCTACAATAATGGGTATCAAATGAAAGATCTTGTTGAGAGTAACTCGAAAAATAATGTGACGTAATTCTAAATCCAATATGGCGGACCATCCAAGATGGCGGAATAGATATTTTAATGCATTTCTACAATAATGGGTATCAAATGAAAGATCTTGTTGAGAGTAACTCGAAAAATAATGTGACGTAATTCTAAATCCAATATGGCGGACCATCCAAGATGGCGGAATAGATATTTTTAATGCATTTCTACAATATGGATATCAAATGAAAGGGCTTGTTGAGAGTAACTCGAAAAATAATGTGACGTCATTCTAAATCCAATATGGCGGATAATCCAATATAGAGGAATAGTTATTTTTAATGCACTTCTGCAATATGGGTATAAAATGAAAGGGCTCATTGCGAGTAAATTGAAAAGAGAGCTCCAAGCTGAAATAAGTTTGACTTGTGTAATTTGGCGAGATGGGCGTCATCAGCTTTGGTCTGCAACCTGTCTAGGACAACTCTAAAATCAAACTCGGAACTGTGTTTCGTCACGCACAATTATGAACAGACTGAGAAACCTAACCAACGATAACTAAAAATTAAAAAATAAATTAAGAGCAAAAAATAAAAAAAAGCTTTTATTTAAACGATCTAAAAAGAATAAAATATGTTTTTCCTTAAAAATTTAACTATCAACTTATAACATCATTATATACAATTGATATGATAATAAAAGGTTGTCGCAAGGTTTAATTGAATTGAAATTGAAAATATAATAAACTTAGCAGATCAATTAACATAATTAAATTAGTACTAGTTTATTTACAAATCGCGCGACAAGCTTTTATCATCATATCAATTGTATATAAAGAGGTAAATAAGTTGATGGTTAAATTTTTTAAGGAAAAAAAATATTTTCTTTTTTTAGAGCGTTTAAATAAAAGCTATTTTTTTTAATTTTTAGCTTTTATTATTTTTGTGTATCCTGTATTTATGCACTAACCGGGAATATCTGGATTTTTTTTAATTGAATGTATTCTTATCGTATCCTTTAATAAAATATGGATATTAAACCATTGATACAGAGGACATTATTGATACATACATTGATATAAAAGGGATATAACCAATTTATCGTCGGAAAATTTAATAACTTTATTTATTTTATTAAACGTTTCTAATATGAACGAAATAACTTATTCGGAAACCTTAAAGAGGCTTACAAATAGGTCATTTAATACAGTGAAATAAGCTCATTTTAATTTGTTTCCAAGGCTCTGAAATAAAATAAGATCATTTCGTCACAGTCAGAATATTATTAACAGTACTAAACGGTGTAAAGTGATAAGATAGGTTAGGTTAGGTTAGGTCAAAAGACGTATTGTATTAAGCGGTTTACACTCACGTGAAATTGTCAGGAACGGTCCGACATGTTTCGAACTCGTATGGAGCCCTTCATCAGGGACGGCTGCCCGTACACCGCCGCGACAAACTCGTCACTGCTGATACTTTGACCGACGTTCCGCTCTGAGCGCGCGCGCCGATGGCGCAGGGGCGGGGGGTGCTTGCAAGCCCGCAACTTGTAAGTCCAGCACTCCAACGTCACTTTTGTCATCAATTTTGACGTGTTTGGAAATATCAATAGGTATTTTCTATCAATTTGTGTTGAATTCATCATTGCTGAATATCGTATTATTTAAGATCGCCCGCACCGTATGCGTTATTTCGATGTTATACATTCAATCATCATCTTCATCTTCCTAGGCCTTTGTCCCATTTTTTGAGAATGAATTCTCAATCGGGGTCGGCTACCTAAATCCCAAGATGTGGCGTAGGCACTAGTTTTTACGCAAGCGACTGCCATCTGACCTTCCAACCCAGAGGGGAAACTAGGCCTTATTGGGCTTAGGTGGTTTCCTCACGATGTTTTCCTTCACCGAAAAGCGAGTGGTAAATATCAAATGACATTCCGTACATAAGTTCCGAAAAACTCATTGGTACGGGCCGGGTTCGAAACCGCGACCTCCGGATTGAAAGTCGCATGCGCTAACCACTAGGCTACCACCGCTTCTCCTCTCATTCTCATTCTGTTATACATTCAATAAAAACAGGAAAAACAGTTAAGCAAGCGAAGCGACGCATTAACATTATTATAAAATCTTTTTAATGTATTTTTTTTTATAATTAGACTAATAATAATACAAGCATTGCTTAGTTTGGAACTAAGTCTGTGGCAGATTAGATTAGTGTGTAAGATTGTCGGTTAATATTTATTTATTTTATTTATTAATCCCTTAAAGTCTTGATCTCAGTAGAATTATTCGTGGACAACGGATATACACAAAGTTACGTAGTTATGAGCCATAGAATTCGTCTGTCAATTTCAAAGGCTCGGACGAAGTTAAAGTACTGCTTATAAACTTTTACTGTGGCTACGTTTTCACGGTGTAAAATGATCCGTTTAATTTCTTATCCATTCAAATGGAATAATCTTTGTCTATTAAGGGAATACTAAAAGGAATTATTTAGGCCGACTCCATTTTCTGGAAATAAGCGCTTAGGAAATATAAGTACTAAGTATCTGCTAGTATTACGTAAGTAGGTAAGACTTAGTTGATAACAATTAAGACTTACACATGACCTATTTATTCAGTCCAATGAGGACCTTGGAAAGTTTTACCAGCTGTTCCTTTTTTTGAATGAATGAATGTATGTATGAATGAATGAATAAGTGAGTGAACGAATGAATGACTGAATGAATGAATGAGTGATTGAATGACTGCGTGAATGCATGAATGAATGAATGAATGAAACTTTATTGAAAAAGAAGCTGGGGGATGGCCTGATGATAAGCGATTACGTTACGTTACTCCAATACCGGGGGGGGGGGGGGGGGGGACATCTTTGATAATTATAAAAACGGACCATAAACGCTACCAGATTTCTCCAGATTTCCTAAAAACATGTCGGACCTCTTGACACACAACAGCTGTCAGCAAGTATAATTATTATATTAAGTAAAACCGTTACTTTCAAAATCTTAGTGATGTCTTGTGAAGTTTCAATCAATAACACTAGAGTATACAGTCTATGGAAGACTTATTGTGTGTTTATATTTTTAACAGGATAAACTGTATTAAATTTTCGTTGTTCAACTAATATTGATGTTGTTAACGAAATTAATTTTATTTCATTTCAGGTAAGGTGAGAAAGCTTCATCTACGTGTAAGGTATATTTATAATAGTAAAAACTACATTCAAATAATCCAAAAAACAAAAAAATACTGAAGAATTTTTATTGTTTAAGTAGTTCTTTATTGCCGTTTGTCCCAAAAATTAGGAAAGACTCCAGTAAATTTCGTCATAAGACATACATTAATTAGATTTTGTAAAATAAAGTTTTACGTAAGTATAGTCATACAAATATTTAAAAATTGCTGTCCAAGTGCGAACACTAAATGAATGAAACGGATACAAATTAAGCTAAAAGGAATTTCGCTGGGAAATAATCAGCGAGGGAGCATTCAGGCGGAATAATCGAAACCGCAAAGGGTCCGTGTAATGGGAAATACTTTCAATACTAGGTAAAAATACTCGGTTTTTCGGCAGGGATCGGATACCGGTATTGAGTTCCATACATAATACCGGTATTCAATTTCGGTATTTCGCTATCATTGCATGTGTAACGTGCATAGTCATAAACCAGTCATTGACGGAATGTATGATTACATAATTGAAACATTGACCGATGCGGCAAGACAGTCGAGTAGTGCTAGGCGGGGGAGGGGTAAGGTAATTGCTGGTTGGAACAAATATGTAGCCAGTGCCCACAGGGATGCTAGAGACAAATTTTTAATATGGGTTTCAGCCAGCAAACCGAACCAGGGCCCAGTATATGATGATATGTGTAATTCCAGAAGGTTTTTCAAGTCAAAACTTAAATGGTGCCAGGATAGGCAGGAGCAAATCAGAAATGATATACTTGCCACTAACCGGGCAGCTAACGACTTTAAAGCCTTCTGGAAGAATACTAATAAAGTAAATGTCCGGCCTGGAGTCCCGGTGTCCGTTGGTGGCTCGAGCGACAAAAAAGTAATCGCTGATAATTTTAAGCATATGTTCTCTGTCGCTCCTGTTCTGCAATCGAGATCACAAGCTGTGAATTGTACTGAGGCCACAGTGAGTGGAAATAGCGTGAGTTTCACTGCCAAGCAAATAAATACAATTATAAAAAGCATGCAGAGAGGAAAATCTCCAGGTCACGATGGCCTCAGTATAGAGCACCTAAAATATGCGGGTGTGCACCTGCCGCGTGTTCTTGCTGTGTTATTTACGCTGTGTATGAGTCACGGCTATCTTCCTGAAAACTTACTAGGACAGTCGTGATTCCACTTGTAAAAAATAAGACTGGCGATCTGTCTGATATGGAGAACTATAGGCCCATCTCACTGGCTACTATACTAGCTAAAGTGCTTGATAGCCTGCTTAATGCACAGCTTTGCAAGTATATCAAGTTGCACGATGCGCAATTCGGCTTCAGACCGGGACTGTCAACGGAAAGCGCAATCCTGTGCCTTAACAAACAGAAGCACCGTTGTATTATAAATTTATATATAGTATAGTCGCTAAACTTAAGTGGCCGTGGACGGGGGCACATTGCTCGTAGAACCGATGGGCGTTGGGGCAGAAAGGTTCTTGAGTGGCGGCTGCGGACCGAAAGACGCAGCGTGGGCAAGCCCCCAACAAGGTGGACCGACGACCTGGTTAGGATTGCGGGCAGAAGTTGAATGAGAGCGGCGTAAAACTGATTGTTGTGGAGAACTTTGGGGAGGCCTTTATCCAGCAGTGGATGTCTATCGGATGATGACATTAACGAACTCCTTATGAATTTGGCGTCATTCTCGGTTGCCTTTTATAAGTCGCTGCGTTAAAATTATTATCAAAATGATGTTCATTGATCTTAAATTACTCGTGATAAAATGTGTCAATAAATAAACACAGCTACATTCCCAATATTTTAATCACGCTTTAAAAAAACCGCCTCGAATTGTACCAATATATTATTATTAATAACTTCAAATTATATGCTTGTTATTCAAAATTTTATCTTACACTACACAAAGTATTTCCCTTGCAGAAATACCGAGTATTTTAACTCATACACTCTCAACCCGACCAAACATAGTACGAGGAAAAAGGGTACTTTTTTCTCCCGCCGGCCGATACGTAATTGACTCCGAACAACGTGCGGACTCGATAAAAGACCTCTTGATTGTGAATTTCATTAGTCTTCTGCGATAACGGTTGTATATTTGAATTTGGAATTCCCTTTTTGAAATATAACGAACGAGGTGTGATATGTGTTGTTTTTTGTTACAAATAGAGATGTTCCTACTAGTTGGGAAAGCCGACTGTGAGTTTCATTAGTGTTCTGTGATAACGGTAGTATATTTGAATTTGGAATTTCCTTTTTTGAAACATTTACGAACGAGGTGCGACGTGTGTAGTTTTTGTTACTAATTAGAGATGTTCCAACTAGTTGGAAAGACGACTGTGAATTCCATTTGTCTTCTGCGATTGCCCAAAGAATATATATACTTGGTATGGCGATTACGGTTGTATATTGTAATATGGAATTCCCTTCTTTAAAATATAACGAAAGTGGTGTGACGTAGTTTATTGTCTCGCATTCTGGGATTTAATTCTGTTGCCATTGATATCTTAACCATTTGAGTATCGTATTAGCAGTTTTGCTATTTGAGCTGGTTTAAGGGTCATTGACAAATTATCATTTAAACGTAGGTAAATAGATAGTAATTAATTATAAGGTGATACTTAGGACAGATACGTGTATCATTAGAAAAATCGAATACAAAACCCGGGATTTCTTCAGTTTTCTATGTGCCTAGGATATTTACCAAATAAGGTACATAAAGAGAACATTATTATTACACCACGTGAATATGCATACTTAATGAACAAAAATCGTTCACACAAATCTAGATATCCTAATCGAACAGTTTTCTGAAACTGTCAAACGAATAAATTCCGAACCCACAGCAAAAAAAATCTGTCCGACGCTCGATCCAAAAAAGGTTTGAATTGCACTTTCCGCCTGTTCTGAAAGCTCAATGTATTTGACTTGAAAAAGCTCTACACTATTTCAAGGAAAATAAGCTTTTCATGTTCTCCGTTCCTAAAGGAGCCATTTAGATTGTACCGATTTTTCCGGGTTTGGTGGATTTGTTTTCGGAAGAAACTTATTTACCTTACTTACATTGATTACCCTAATATTAAATATCCTAATGCTTATTTGCACTATTTTCTTAAGTACTAATGATCAAGTGCCCTATCAGTTACATATCCTAATACTGGTTGCCATAATCAGCATATATCTTAATAGTTACTTATCCCAATACTGGTTGCCATAATCATCACGTGTCCTAATAAATACATAGCCAAGTCGGACCCGCGCGGCTCGCTCGCTTTACTCGCTCGTTAGGGTCGTAGTTAAACCTAACACTCCTCCTCGTTGCTCGTCGTCGTACCTAAGCTAAGGTAATGTTAGGAATCGTAAGCCAAGTCGGACCTACGCGGCTCGCTCGCTTCGCTCACTTGTTAGGGTCGTAGTTCAACCTAACTACGTGATCGTGATCAACTGCTAGTACTTCTAGAGGCAGATATTGTTCACTGTATTATGATACTGCGCCATTTCTCGCGATTCAAGCATTCTGCTCACTCATGCAAAGGTCCGCCCACAGCCGATTTGATCTAATCGGTCCATCGCATGGGTCTAGTCTAGTCCATGTGATCTAGTTCCTTTTACTTTGCCCTTGACGACGAGACGCTCTATGGAGTTATTGTTTCCCCTTGAAACGTGGGCGAAATATTTGTGGCTTAGTAATAGGGAAACCTAAAAATACATTATACCACGTGATCCCCAACAGCAACCTAATTTATTAAACACGTCATTAGCACCACGAGCTGAATTACCCATTTGCCCAACTCACAACCACAACTTACCGGGTAAAAAGTAAAACTTGAAGTTCCTGCAACTGACTATAAGTAATGCAGCGGAAAAATTCACACAAAAGAACGTAAATTACCGCTAAAACGGGTAACAATTTACCCGCCAACTTCTACAATGTTAGTTTGTAAGGCATCGGATGGAGCGGTGTCGCATATCACCATAAAAACGGGGCTCGTCCCACGGGAACATTGCTTTTCGGGATAAAATGTAGCCTATGGGTTAGCTACCGCCATCCATGGCGGGTATCCAGCCGTTTGAGTGAGAAGAAGTAACAAACATACAAACACTCAAACTTTCACCTTTATAATATTCACGCGATTACTTATTCTGTTGTAAGCTCTTTGAGTTTCATTAGACCGCCCTTACATCGCTCTTCCTAAATAGGTAGGCCGTCAAAATTTTAAGTTAACCAACTTTGTCCGTCCACTACTTTTTAATTAAGCGCAAACATTTACCAACTTGGCATTGTTAAGTTTCGGAACTTTAATGCCCTCTCGTTTACTTGAATAGCATGTCCGATACAAGCTTTTTGGGTGAAGTTAGCATTACCTATATTATGTAATGTACAGTCACCATGAAATGAAATGAAATAATTTATTCAATTAGTAGACCAAATAGAGCACTTTTACAAGTCAGATTCTGAATCTACTAAACTTTCGCCTTTTTACTCATATTTACTCACGTCCTAGAAGTAGAATATCGCTCGATATGTTCCGGATCGGTGCGTGATTCATCATCAGGAGCTCCGATCAGTGTGGCGGCGGCCAATCGAAGACTGCGCACTAACGCATATACATATATGTGAAGAAATATGCAGAGCGAGGCTACATCTAAAATGCGCTGGCCTACGATTCGAGTCGCTTTCCGCTGGATGCACCAAATACAGAAGCTGGTACTGAGGTTTTTCCCACAGATGAGAACAGCATTCCATAATAAAGCCAAGTGAGTTTTATGCATAAAAAATATAAATGTAGGCAAATAATCGAAATAGGAAAAGATGTGAATGTGGGTATCTAAGCTACGCCAAAATGAACAAAAAAGAAGGCGCGTTCAGTAAAGTCAGGGCTTAGGGGAGTGACTATTCCCGGAATTGGATAACTTTTTTTAACAGCTTGTGAGCCTTGGCCGCCAATTTACAAGAAATATTATTAGTGTGACTATTCTTCTCAATCATTACATCTCCAGTCGATTCCGAAATCTCCATCACTTCTTTACCTAAATAAAATTGCAAATGGAGAAGAGTGAACATAATTGCATCTCCTTCACCAAAATAAAATAAATCAACCTGTATTGTTTGATGCGGTTCTTATGTACGGAAGCGAGATGATCTAAGTTACAGCCCACGGGCTGCAACTTAGATCATGCGCATCAGAAACTCAGCAGTTGCCGAAATGAAAATGCTGAGTGCGTCACCAGGCTATATAAAATCCGCCACGACTACGTGCGAGGAAGCCTGGACATCGCCGATAAGCTGCAGGAAAGTAGGCTGCGATGGTATGTTACGTCGGCCATCATCCGACCATCCGACCACGTGGGGAAGTTGGCACTACACCATTCCATCCCCGGTCGAAGATCCAAAGGCACCCAAAACAAGGTGGAAAAAGGTAGTGCAAAAGTCTCCAGGCGATGGACAGGGCGAAGTGGAGAAGCAAAATAAGGAAAGCTGACCCCCCACCATAGGATAATAGCTAGGAAGGGAGAGAACCGGTATTGTTTGATGCACATACTACTACATTTAGATATATGGCTATTCATTACAGTGGCTCCGATATTCAGCATGTATACAGTTTTTGTTAAAAAATATATCAGTATCGTCCAACCCGCCTGTATCTTGCGCCAGATCTCGTGAACATGCAAATTCGGGATCCGGGTCTCTACCTACTTTTTATGAATAATGCCTGAATTATAACGTATGGTAATCCACGTTTGGTGTACACGTACGTTTCTATAGGTAATGAACAACGAATATGGATATAAAAAGCCACGCTTTCTGATATAACGCACATCAGTTGTGAAATTTGGCCAAATGAACAACTCACGTTTTTCTTTTTCTTCTTAGTCGTTCACTCATGGCTGAGGATCATAACCAACAGCAATGTCCCTCCACTTGGCGCGGTCAAGGGCCAAATGGGTTGCCCTTTGCCTGGTACCACAAGCCCATTTCATGGTGTCTACCCATCTTGTCGGGATTCGATCTCTGGAACGCTTGCCATCGATTTGGTCCAGTATGTTCCTTTCGAGATAGTGCTGAAAAACTTAACCATCTCCTGGCAGATTGTTGAGAGCCGCTTGGTTGTGTGGTGTCACGGATTTCTACGGGTACTTAATTGCTGAAATGTCAAAAAAACTGCGCCAGCTATTTGGCTCTATCGCTGACTGATATAGAAAGCCATTTGCCACCCTAGGGTGCGTTGATACTTAGTGTTCTCAACCTGAACGCATAATGTTCAGAAAACTAACGACCAGGCCCCCACGTGACTAGCGGGGCGGCGAGCAGCGGTCATATGTGGGAGCGGAAGGTCCGAACGCGGTGTCTCTTTCACTCCTATTCCCGCCGCTTACCGGTCCACTGGCCGCGCGAAGTCATGACCAGACCGTAAGCACAGATTATATACAAGTGCCGTAAGTTAAAAAGCACCTTTAGACAAAAATAGAATACAGACGATTACAAAATAGATACTGACATGAATAGTTCAGAGACTCCCAATGCTGTCGGAGCCCAAAGTAGTAACAAAGAAGTCATTATACCGTCTATACGGCGTCTAGGCTCATTTATTTTAATTAAAACTAGTCTTTTAGTGCTGTAATCATTGGAATAACGGACTTCGTGAATGCCCTGATAGTCTGTTCAAGGAAATCGAGGATTACATTGGATAAAATACTTTTTACGTCACCCTAAGCAGTAAGCGTGATTTTCTGCACGCTACGCGAAAATCTCACTTCCTGGCCAAGGCTATACGTAAAACTTTAGACGAACCACGGGCGGTAATTCTCAAAGCACCTTCGGTTCGTGCCGTAAACTCCTACGATCTGGGACATTAACAAATTTACCGCCCTAGGTATGTAATGTACCTACTATTGTTGCACACCTCGACAGGAAAGAAAGACAAACAGCAAAACTGAACTAAAAATTGCAATAGAGGTAGACAACAGGATTAAGAGGTTTGTTTAAATCAATAATATATAATCACTCCTGTGGCGCCAAGACATTTCCGTAAATGGTTTTTTGTTTTTATATGGCTCACTTCTAGCTGTAAATGGGTTTGTACGCCGACACAATCCACACTAAGTCTGCTGACAGTGACGCGGTATCCTATCACAAATGCGCAACATTGTTGCTGTTACGTTTGGCCAAATTTTCATTAATATCATATGTTTTTTCCTGAAACCCATAATATTTTCAGGGTTTAATTTTTTTATTAAAGCAGTAACGTCTGCTAACGTAAACGAAATGTTTACAATGAAGGGAAAAATTTAAAAATTCAACGGTTCAGGCAGGGTTTGAACCTGGGATTTCCGGGACCACTATTGGATAATTAATTTGGGTGTAGCACATCGTTACTATCGATTCTCAACATAATTTAAGACGATGGTGCCGATTATAAAGAGCCGATTATATACAAAGTTAAAATCTTTACGGTTGATGACGCTACGATGCCACCCTAAGGCATGTAGAAGCAACTGGTTGAAAAATTCAATGGCTCTCGCATCAGGTTCGGTGGTCCAATAGGTAGGACGCCCTGGACTGGTTGGGGACGCAGGTTCGAACTCTGCCTGAACCGTTGAATATTTCAATTTTTCACTTCATTGTAAACATTTTCAGGGTTGTATAAACATCGTTTTAAAGAACCCACTAGGTCGGTCATCATATTATAATGTCTTTACTATCATCTTTTAAGTTCACAGTGGAATCGCTGCCAAGTATGTTTATCGTCGTCTAGTCTCCATAACACAAGCTTACTGTGAGCTGTGGGACTAGATCGATTTGTGCGAGGTTGTCCGATATTTATTTATTGCTCCTTCAGAATTCACATCAAAAATACGAGTATGTTTGCATAGAAACAGAATGTTAATTAATTTCTAGTCCAACGACCTTTAAAACATATTTATTTGACACCGACCCTAATTTTCAGGGGTCGTATAACCCTAATCCTGCTTAATATCTTTGTTGGTAATATTTTTAATGTGCTCATATACAACATGTGTTGCTGATGTAAGGGGCGTTTTATGAGTTATGCTGAGGCTTTTTATACATACATTCTTTTAATATATACATGTTATGGACCAAGTCATAAATTAGGCATTTTCATAATGCTCGGCTAATTTTTAATAATGACATGCTACCTAGGTCGGCTAGGTTAATCTTTTTTCTTTTTTTGGCAAAAATCAAACCTAACGCTCGTTATAGAAAATGCTCAAAAATTTAGGTATCACTTGCCACACTTCTCATTTGCCATAATTTATAAGCTCTTTTTCATGAACCGGGTTTCGAGCTTTTTTTAAACTTGAACTATTCATGTAAAAATCAGTAGGTTAAATTTGTTACACAACAACCCTGAAAAATTGTACATTACACAAAAAAAAAAAACTAGCAAATGTATATTATGGCATATGAAATTCCGGCAAATTATAAAAAACCGAAGCAAACACCAGTAACAAATTCTTGATAAAGGAATTTTCACATAAGCCAATTTAGTCAATTGACCATCAAATATTCAAGATCGACGCGATTCGATAAATTGGCGATACAATTATGGACGTCTGGACTGAAAATCTGATTTTGAGCCAATAAGATTTATTATTACCTAATAACGTGTAAAGTTGGAACTTTGGAATTGCTTAGTATCAGTAAATAATTATAAGTAGTTTATGTGACTGGTTCATAATGAGAGGCATTAATACACGAGTGTTGTTTTATGAAACGAGCCAAATGCGAGTTTCATAATAGTATAACACGAGTGTTTTGATGCCTAATTATGTACAGTCGCATACATAACTGTATCTATATGCATATAATAAATTTTCTACAATATGTAGAGATAATTATGGCATACATTATCAGGTTAGTGGTACTATAATAGTACCACTATTCATAGTCTTAATAAACTATTTAGTAGTTTAAATCAAACACAAATAATAAGAATAAAAAACTTTATTTATAATAATAATTATTAATTACACTTTGGATAGTGCAATGTGAAAACTGCATTTTTTCTGCAGTAGCAGAATTTTCATTTACATTTACATTGGCACAGCTGTCAGGCACTGTTATATTAATTACTTCTTTTTTTTGAATGGAGTTAATTATTTTATTTGAAATTTCCACTTTACTTTGAATTGAGTTGTCGATATAGCCTTCAGCTACAGATGTGGATTTCCACCCTCCGTGGCGTTTCAGAGTTGTAATATCTGCTCCTGCATCAATTACCAATGTTGCGGATGTCCTCCTAAAGCAGTGCCCCGTGTACAGTTCAGGATCGGGAAGATGTAAATATGTAGCTATAATTTTGCCGAGTGATCCAAACTTGTTAATACCAACTTTTTGGGAAATACATTTGCCTCCAATGTAATGCAAAAAAAAATTAGGCACTTTACATGAATTTGGGCGTAGTTCTATGTATTTCTTACATAGTTCTAGGTAACTTCCTGTTATAGTGAAGGTGCGGTCAGTTTTGTTTTTAGTGTTACGAACGGTCACTAATATAGTGGAATCAAACAATTTCACATCATCATACTGCAAATTGTAAAACTCTTGTCTGCGGCACGCACCCATTATTCCAAATATCAAGGCTACCTGCAACAATAACACAAGTAGTCCCATTAGAAGGAGTAAGTCCAAACAGACACATATAATATATATATTAAATATGAAGAAAAACAGTGAACAACTCTTTTTTTTCAAAGCAACTCACCTTTTGCATAAGATAATATATAATTGGTCTGGTCCTTCATTAAGAAATTTTTCTATTTCTTCTGGTAAAAATGTCTTTAATTTTTTCCGTATATCCTTCACTTTTGCGTTTTAAAAACGCTATTAGTTTGTAGTATTTGGATATATCCACTTCATGTCTTATATTTATTGTGCTTTTCAGCATGGAATAGTTGTCCACAAGGACACGGGCTTAAATTTGGTAGATAAGTGTTCGAAGTATACTAATAACACGTTTTCCGATACTGATGTTGTGTTTTTCGTTGCTATCCAAGCCATGAAATCCTTGTACGCTTTTTCATATTATACTTTTCTGGTAGCAAATTATTGGTCTATTATTTGGGTATTTGAATCAGCGAGTGACATCCGTCATAAATATAAAATATATAGTGAGTCTTGTATCGGGCTCCGGGCAATAAAGTTATTAACGTAGTACCTCCGCTCTTTTAATTACTCCATCTGAGCTACGTCCCCACACTACTCATTTTTTTATCATATATTTCACGACAAACAATATATTTAACTTTATTTCTCTTAGTTTAAAAAAGTTCAATGCACAGGTTCGATGTTTGAAACGAAACAAACATGAAACAAGTGACTGACGTTTGTTTTTCTTTTAATTCATAGACAATATATAGTCTTGAGTCGATATCGATTCTAAAATCGATTTTTAATATTCGAGATTTAAAAGAATGTATGGAATATGAATTTTACTGTGAATGAAATTACAAATCGATGAATTCGATAATTGCAACTAAAGTACGATTTTTACTTTTTAACAGAATGTTCCAAATTTAAATGTAATTATACTATCGGTTGCCGATATCGTAAAGTAAAAATTACGATGCACCCACAGATACAGATTTCCTAATATTATAGTCTATTTGCTTATCGCTGTCAAACATATTGTAGAGAACTTATAATATGGATGTAGATAAACGTTTATTATACATTACTCAAACCTGTTGAAAAAAATACTTTTATTATTTTGTGCTTCACTCCTTCAAATGTTTCTGACCATAGCTAAGCATGTTATTGGTGCTCAAAAGACAAGGGGTTAATGATTGTATAATTGGATACAAAATCTGTATAATTGGACCGCTAATTGTATCCTAGACTATCATGTATAATTATAGTATTAAATTTATTGTATTGTATCCACTTTATTGAATAAAACAGATATTTTAGTGAGTTTGGTTCCCACCAGGCAACAGTATAATTTAAGTATTAAATACATAGATTAAGATACCGATAAATTGAAGTTGTTTTAACAACAACAAATATTATCTATCCCTTTCCATTCAGTACTGTGTAAAAAAGGATGATAAAGTCCCGTAACAAGCGACATCGCCATAAGTAATGCTAACCCTGTTGTGAATGATTTATAAAGCAAAAAAGAACTCTCTACTCCTTTATAAATAACCAGTGTTCAAGATATTGGGCGTCCTAAACCCCTCGACAAATTGTCTACCGCTAAACTTTTCGCTATTATACTTCGCCAGGGCCTATTATGAGAGCGCTCAACAGTATCGATCGGTATATTATCCGGTCATCGTTATGACACTTCGGTGATCTTAGAAGTTCAATCAACCGTTCAGAATATTATACAAGTCCGCATAAGTCCTTGAGTTGGCGTTGTGTACGATCTCATTTTTTTTTTTTTTATGTCGTAGGGGGCAAACGAGCAAACGTATCGCCTGATGGAAAGCGATTACCGTCGCCCATAAACACCTGCAACACCAGAGGAGTCACAAGTGTTTGCCTACCCGGAGGACGAAGATAGAATGCCTCTACGGCTATCTTACCCCCACACCGGAACACAACAATGCAAACATTGCTGTTTGGCGGTGGGTTAGTAGGCAAGACGGTAGTAACAATCCGGACGGACCCTGCACGAGGCCCTACTACTCCAAAAAACAGTCATTAAAGAAAACAGTACTATTGTGTGGTTTTGTACCTAATTATCGTCCGTCACAAGCGTCTTTCATAGATAAGGTGTAATTTTGGTGGATTTTCAAATCAAATTCCTTTACCGAGAGTTTAAATCGCTTTCTTGTTATAATTGTAACATTTTTTTTCTTTGTTTCATGAGATATTGAGCTACTTTATTTATATAACTACGGTATGTTGGTCTCCACCCCTATTGTATATGATGGCAATAATAGGTGGACGGGACTTCAACTCGTCACACCTCACAACCTCGCGGTGATCCTCGAACACGCTAACTTTCCCATTGAGATGCTACTACTGTAGAGCACCAGCCTACTGAGCCAGCGGCGGCCCCGGGTTTTAATCCCGGCCAGGGAAAATATTTGTGTGATGAACTCGAATATTTGTGCTTGGGTCATGATTGTTCGATGTCATTATGTATATCGTTATCTAGTACCCAGAAGGGGTCGGCTATCTTACGCATATTTTTTAAAGTCATTATTCCATTTCGCATAAGCAAGTTAAGCAGAATTCTATATTGGCATAAACTAATGTCGCATAAGCAGATTTCGCAGATTTATACTACGCATATTCTATCGAAGCCGAATGCTTCTTACGCGTAATTTGCGACGTCCGAATACTATTTAGGCAGAAAATTGCTTACGCATAAAATAGTTACGCAGAAACTTACTTTCACATTAAACCAAACTCCTTCTGGCGCATCACTGGTTTAAGGTGAAATGGGTAATGTTAGGATTTTTCGACCATTCGTTATAGACTCGTGCGGCTCGCTCGCTACGCTCGCTCGTTAGGGTCATAATTCAACCTAACACTCCTCCTCGCTTCGCTCGTCGTCGTACCTAACCTAAGCCAAGTCGGACCTGCCTTAAGGTATAAAAATAATTTCGGCGTATCCAAATTATGCAAAATTATAAATATGCACAACCAAGTTATGCGTATTGAAATTCGCCAATCTTACTATTATGCTACTACAATATTCGGCGAAACAACCATTCGACCAAAAAATAATTATGCGGAACAAAGTTTCGGCAAGTTCAAGATTCGGCGTAGATAAATTATGCGAAACTTTTTGTGCGTAACTAGAATCGGACAAAAAAAAATATGCCAAATAGATGTCACCCACCCATAACACAAGCCTTCTTTGTGCTTAATTTGAGACTAGATCGATTTATGTGAGGTTGTCTGATATTTATTCATTATTTATAATTACTACTACTACTACATAGTACCTACTAGGTTTATCGATACTTCGGCGATCTCTCCGAGATATCAGAGTGGTATATGTGGAATTAGTGCCCCTAACTCTTGAGCCCTCGTGTTAGATCAAAGATATGAATACCTAAATCATTGCTAGGCTCATTGCGAATTATCCATGGCAGAGATATGTGATACATGCGACTGTGCAAAACGACCAGCAATATTTAAATCCATACTAATATTATAAATGCGAAAATCCTCTGAACTGATTTAGATGGAATGGTATGGTGATATTTTGAGTCTCGGGGAAGGACATAGGATACTTTTCATCGTTCAATGCAGACAAAGTCGCGGGCAAAAGTAAGTATGTATATAAAACACACACACTGCGGTATTTGGGACGAGAAGACATTCCGCAGCTTCCCGAATGCTGCCCACCCGAGTTGGATTCGACGAGTGACCTCTTTTTTGAAATTCGACCTACCCAACTGGATCGTTTGTCCAAGGTAGATATAGTCGTCTACAGTTTCGAGCGCAGAGTCTCCAACTTTAAGTGGAGTGGGTACCACATGGGAGTTAAACATAATTTTCGTTTTCTCCATGTTTATTTCAAGACCCACTTGTTGAGAGACCCTACTGAGGTCGTTGAGCATTTTGCCGAGGTCTTCCAGGGTCTCAGCCATGACCACGATATCATCGGCAAAGCGGAGGTTGGTGATGTATTCGCCGTTAATGTTGATGCCAAGTCCGGCACTCACACAAAAACTGGCGAGAAACTGTGCAGGATCAGGACAAGTGGCGTGCTCTCGTTTCGGAGGCTAATACCCTGTTTGGGTCACTAAGTGGCAGTCTTCCCCACCTGATTGATAGTGTTACCTTACCTTTCTATAGTAGTTTATGAAACTGTTATACTATAATGAGGAACAAGAACATACTTGTTCGCAATTCGCAGCGCTCATGTGTCACGTCTGAAACGTCGGGCTCCATCACCCCGCTGTCTTTCATCGCAACAAGTCATTCCGCGTGCCGACACCCCGAAATTTCCCTTTGATTCCCTTCATTATCCCGCAGGATTCAATTCAAACTAAAACCGATTGCTCGAGGAAAACACGTGTTAAAATGGCCGTCTGGTGTCAAAAAGGTTTAGTGAGTTAGTGGTATAAGGAAACTTGGGCCGTTTTAGAATTGTCCCGATATTGCGGTTTGTTTAGCCTTTAGGCACGTAATTATTTGTATTGACGATTTAGAAGTAAAGGAGTTTTACGTGAGATACAAGATCCGTAGATATACCCATATTATGTATCTATTGACGAAGATAGATGCTTTAGAAATGTGGTGTTGGAGACGAATGCTGGGAATATCATGGACAGAATTTTGGAACAATGTCTCCATCCGTGAAGAACTCCGCGTCAAGTAGCATCTGTCCCCTTTGGTCCAGTCACGTATTCTCAATTTTTTCGGCAACGTTTCAAGGCGAAACAATCACTCCATAGAGCGTCTCGTCGTCCAGGGCAAAGTGGAGGGAACCAGATCAAGTGGAAGATCACCCATGCGATGGACCGACTAGATCGAATCGGCTGTAGGCGGACCTTTGCATGAGTGCACCAGAATGTCTGTGAATCGCGAGAAATGGCGTATCATACAGCGAACAATAGCTGCCTCTAATAGTACTAGCAGTTGATCACTACCGCTCTGTAAAGAGTAAAACGACTAAGAAGAAGATCTATTGACGACGTCGCGGTTGGTGCAGTTTGCAGAGCCGGCGGTCCCGAATATTTGTGCTTCGGTCATTGTTGTTCTATCTTTTTAAGTATAAAAGTATATGGTATATGATCGTCTAGTACCCATAACACAAGCCTTCTTGAGTTTTATTATTTGGGACTAGATCGATTTGTTGGAGGTTGTCTGATAGATGGGTCGATTGTATTTTTTTTTACATAATTAAGGGCTTTAATTAAAACAAAACTTAATTGATCCCTTAGTGTGACAAAAGTTACCCATACATTTTGTATGACTAACTTTCATCACACAAAGGAAGCGATCGTGATTTATTGTTAACTAAGCTTTTAACTATGTAGGTAAATTTTTTTTGCAATCGATCCAGATAATATTTTCTTTATCTGGCTCGTCGTTGTACTATTTTTAACTTCGATTTTTCTACAGTTTGCTCGACGTTTGAAGCAACAGAGAGTGGAACGCGGAGTAAGTCAAACGAAGTCAAATTACAGGCCTGTGGTGGTAGCTATTGGGTACTGATACTCGCCTATACGCCAAAGCAAGACAGAGGGTTATGTCATATTTTCCTCTTCGGGGAGAAGGCACCTTGGGGGTATTATTCAACGCTGACTGTCCTAACTTGGCCAGTACAAACTGGGTATTGTCGTTTCGATGTTTGACGCTATAAATACAGTCTTGCCTCGGCCGAACGGACATGGCCAGACTATTAACTTAGCCGCTTGTTTACCGCATCTTCGTTAGGAACAGATATGCAGTTTCCGTACCATGATGGATATGTGGAGACTGCCAATGATATTGTTTATTGTATTCGATTTTTTTTATGTCTTAGGAGGCAAACGAGCAATCGGATCGCCATATGGAAAGCGATTACCGTCGCCCATAGACACCTGCAACACCAGAGGAATCACAAGTGCGTTGCCGGCCTTTCAGGTGGGAGTACGCTCTTTTCTTGAAGATGTGAAGGTTGTATCGGTCGGTGGTCGTTAGTGTTTAAACTTGCATGTGTAACGCTCAGTTTTGTAATCCTAACAAAAAAAAACTTGTTATGTTCCAACGGCATGTCAACAGTATTTTAGATAGCGTCCAGTCACCTCAGTATGGGATATTAATTGTATGACACGCATGTACGTAAACGCACTTAGTTCACGGTCAAGTTGGTAAATTACTTATTTTCTGCATACAAATATTGGTACCCAACATAAAAATGACGTCACGTTTGTATGAAGCTTTTCTGCTCCACAGGAATGTACAACTTTTAACGGTCATTTCTGACTTTTAGAGCTGCCTAAGTGTAAGTAGTCAGTCCTCAAATAGACATTTGATCTTAATAATAAATAGGATCTATTGACATCATCAAAAAATTGGTCACCATGCCTTCGTGAAAACAAGCCAAGGCCAATTAGGAAATTAAAATAATTCGAGCCCACGCCAGTTCGCGATATCATATTTAGGGATCGGAAATTCAGGTGGATATTTACCTAAAGTTGACAAAATCCTATTGCTTTCTCACTCATACCTCAAACAAAGCCGCCGATACCTACAATTGAACAACAAAGTCGCCGCCAAAGTTTAGGTATAAAAGCATCTGATTTTCCGATGCCTAATCATATTATATTGATTGATGTTGATATCGATATTAATGGATTACAATTCACGTTCCAACCCATCTAAGCTCATCTCGGTGGAAGAGCACCTTTATATCATCCGTTCCTATAGTTTATAGCTCAATACTTTTGTTAATGCGGTAGGCCAACATGAAAGACTTTACCATTTATTACCTGCCCCCACAAAACGTAGGATTTCGCTGGAGAATCACCGGCTGTTACGTCGTTTGTAGAAGTAAGTGTACCAAGAGATTTATTGAGAAACTTCCCTATTCAAGAATGGTTCGGGTATAGCACTAACAGCTAAGTGCCTGCGGCTTGCACACTGTAATGTTACATAATTAACTACAGAGTAGGATAGCGGAAAGTGCTCTTTCTCATCGTCTTCTTGGTACTATTCCCTGTTTCAGCAAAAGCATTTTCTGTCATCATTGTCATGAGGGGCATTTAATCAGAATGCCCGGCGCGTGACACCATCTTATCTTATCTTAGTATAGGGATATAAATAATGACACAAAGGTAAATTAGGAAAGAAAAATTGAATGCGATCTACTACAATCGAAGCGGGGTTTCCCCCGTAAAAATGTGGCATTACCACATAAAAAAATATGAATCGATAAAAAGATTCTATACAAATAAATATTTAGTATAGGAATCCTTACGGATACACTTCGACCCCGTATCGTATTAAACGGCCTATCATTTTCCCTCTTAGAGTTGGTATGTAATGTAGTGTGTATGGTATGTAGTATGATGTAGTGTAGTATATAGTCTCTTCTCCTCTACCCTGTCTTCCACATTGATGAGTTTTTCTGTGCAGCTTATTCCCTCCATTCTTTGCCAGTACCCAAATCTCGAATGCCTGAAGCCTCCTCAGTATCGTTGTGTCATGGTCCACGTCTCGCAGGCATACAGTGCAATGCTCCAAATATAAGTTAAATTAATACGTTTTTTTATAACGGCCCAACATAGTGGCTCCACTTCGCCTGATGGTAAGCAAAAAGGGGAGCCCAAGTCACAATGGCAACTGACGAGAAACCAACGGTGCCATGTCATCCATGCTGCCCCGAGAGGTGCTTCTTCATGCTAAGTTTGAAGGGTCCCAAGTTATAAAAAGTAATATATTTTAATAGTTCGCTCAGCTAGTTGATTGAATACTGTATCCCAGACGCCAAACAGGTAGCAGATAATATGAAATTGTGCAATTGCATTGACAATGACGTCTTGGCGTCTGGGGCACAACTATCCGTCGACGTGACTTGCCGTCTTTGGGAGATTGAGAACTTTTTCTCCATTGGTTCTACTTGCAGTAACTAGATACTGGCAGAGCGAAAAAAGTATAATATTGATTCGACGGTTTACTTTTATGTGTAGCTGATTGTACATTTAATTTAATGTCTAAGTACTGAAAATTATGTTCTCTTTTTTCTGTAAAATATTAATGTAATTATTATGAAAATATAGGTACTACTATTGTATTTAGGGAAGAATCGCGAGCAAACTTGGACAGTGTAGAAATAATAAATAAACATATAAAGAAACAGTCAATAAATAACTTAAACACTACTAACAAATATGTACAAAAATAAGTTTCTGTCAAAAATGTCATTTTAGTGGCAAGCTTTTATAGCCGACTGTACTTTTCTTTGGATATCCATCAAATGCTCACTGAGACGATACTAAAGAGCCCAAGCTCGGTAGGATTGCCTTTTCTATTATAGAGTTCCTATGGCCAACTTCCGGCTCCATCATCAGATCAGCCCCATGATACCATATTATTGTATTGTCATCAAAGTTAAGTAAGTATGCAAAATTCAGCTCAATCGGTTGACGATATCTGCTTCAAAATTGAGTTGCAAGATTTCACCCGAACAAACATACTTAAATACATACATACATACATACAATGCAAGTTAAATAAAAGCTTTTAAAAACTAAAACTTCAAAAAATTGTTCCCCTGCGGCATGGTACCGAAAAAGCTGGCAACCACATAAATAGATATATAAATATACGGGGTCAAAATAAATAAAAAAATAAATAAAATACATAAGAAAATACTCGTAGAAGCACATCGGTAAATACTCTCTAGGTAAACATGAATTCCAATAACTTGCTTTGAATCACGATCGTATTTTTAAAATAAAAGGAAGTGAACTACTTTAAATCACTGAAATTGCCTCAAGGAAAAAGAACTCGAATCGAAGCAATGTTAATGTTTTAAAGATCCGAAGCTGGAACTCCGGGAACGGGCAAAAAGATAACAACGGGGCTTAGACTGACTGACTTGTCGCAGTAATCACAGCGGGAACAGTGTCTTAAAAGAAAACAAAAATCCTCACAAAAATAATATACATTATTATAATATATATTATTCCGGATCCCCGAGGCCACTCCCAGAAGTCGTCGGCAACATCAAGGGACTGCTAGGCTTTCTGGTAGAGTTGGGTTGGCAAGAGTAGTGCCAGCAACCCTTCACGCAAAATAGGCGCACTGTAAGACGTCGCGTTGCGGAAAACCAGCCCGCGTTAACCTATAACCTGTAATTAGTAGTTTCTACAGGTTTCCAGGGCTCTAATTCCATATATGTATATCGCTCAAATATCTCAGAGATATCTTCGGGGTTTACGCGGTTACCTATCTGAAACTTTAGTTTTTGTTTCCCATTTGTAACGTTTCGCCTAATTGTCATTTGTCTGAAAACCATTTTTTTCAAAAACTTTTGATTTTTTTTATTAATTATAAAACAAATCTAACCTAATGAGCTCTTTAAAACGATGTTTATAAAATCCTGTAAATATTATGGGTTTCGGACCAATGAAAATTTGGCGAAGCGTTACAGATGGGAAACAACGTTTCCGAGTTGAGGTAGGTAATATACCAGAGTTTACCTACACTGGGATACACCTAGTATATCGCCACTTCACCAACCCGGTCGCGTTATGTTTGCGGCTCATTTATATGCGATGCCATAGATATCAGGTGCAAACTAAACTCGCCTTCGGCTCGCTTCATAAAGCCACGCTGGTGTTTTAAAACCTCTCATAATGTAACAGTTGCATAAATACTATTTAAGTGAGGTGGGATCTTTTTATGCCCCAACCGATTTTTGTTGACTAGTTTCACGATATCGTATATTTTCATACTAGATTTACCAAAAGTCGACGTCTAGCAATAAAAGTAGGCGCTAGACTGCGTATTTTCAACACTCACGGAGCGGATTACTGTACATAAGGCGATTACTGCGCCCACGAGGGGATTAGGTTCAGAACATTCCTTAAGGAGTCAAGTTCTTTTGTATCGCCGTAATCCGAGCGAACGAGGACAGTGTATATTATAATCGATACCTTCTAAGTAGGCGTTTACGAGAGTGACACCAGATGTAGTTGATTTAAAAAAAAACTGGATTGTACAGTTGTTCGTGCTCGATGGAGTGGATCCTTCCGAAAAATCAGCCACAGACGTACATGGGCTGTGAGAGACTGCATCCATTGATTCCCCGCTACCCTCACGAGGTTATCCGTCTATCTAGTCGGGGGCCGAAAAACAATCGTGTAAGGGTTTTAATTTATATTTTATTAGTTAAAACTTTCATGAGACATCTCTTATAAATTAAAGGTTCACGTAAAAATTGTCAGGAACGGCCCGACATGTTTCGAACTCGAATGGAGTGCTTCATCAGGGACAGCGGGCCCAAAGAGCCTTAAGGCTCTTTTTCATGGAAATTTCCACAGCTAAGGGGTTATGAACCTAATCACGCCAAAGCGGGAGGATGTATACTAAGTTTTATACAGTTGTATATACAAATATAGGTAAATATGTTTTCTCAAACATGCAATGGAATGTCGTCATAACGTGCGTTATAACAGGCTTCGAAGTATCACGTTTTGGGCGGAACAACTCGAGAGAATTTTAAAAGAATTTCATACAATATTGAAGGCTTAAGCAGGGAAGTAATTTCTTTCAATCATGACGTCTGTGTTCATGAACAGGCTAAACAGCTGATTTTTTTTGAGTGGTGTATTTTTTTATTTCATTGCATATGTTTGAAAAAACACTATACATGCCAAGCCGTGAAAAGAACTTGCCGGCATCGTATCACTATCCTATATCTATACCTACTCACCCGGCAGAAGCCCTTCTTTACCGGCGTCTGCAGTAATGTATTATTATAGGATATTTTTACGTGACTACGATAAGAAAAGAGGTTTACATGGACCTTTCGTACATTTTACTCCATACTAATATTATAAATGCGAAAGTGTGTCTGTCTGTCTGTTACCTCTTGACGCTTAAACCGCTGAATCGATTTTGATGAAATTTGGCATAGAGATAGTTTAAGATCCGAGGAAGGACATAGGATAGTTTTCATCCTGGAAACTATACCTAAAAAGATTGAAAAGTGAGTGAACATTTCTGTTCGGGTGCGGTGAACCTGTAGGAAATGTAATTATTAGACCAAAAGCACAATTGCTCTTACATTTGCTTAGGCGCTTTTAATAATCCCTTTTATCAAGTTCCACGCGTACGTAGTCGCGGGCAAAAGCTAGTATATTCATAAAACACAAAAAGTAAAATATTCGAACCTGACAGAATGGAAGCTTCCATTCCTTTGAAAAGCGATCATGATTGCGGGGAGCCTCGTGATTTTTAATCCTACTTATAAATCTCAAAACTCGAAACACCCTTATACTGAAGGTATTTTATAGGATACTTATGATCAAAGGATGGGGAGATGAAAGATGAGCATGGTTGGAGTATAAGACGATATTCATACAATCTTCAACCAAGATGATACCGATGGATAAAAACGATTAGAGGAAAGACAAAATTAATTCATTTGATGTGGCTTTAGATACTTTTGTTTACTTAAAGCTGAAGCAACGCTTCTTTATGTCAAGACACGAGTCTTGGAGGATGACGATGGGGAATTTAGGATGTGTAAGATATTTAGGTTTAGGTTTAAAGATCATTTATTCTCATTATATTTGATAGAGGTTATCTATCCATGCCAACCTGGCGCCCTCTGTTGGTCATCATTTATTTGCGTTCACAACACGCATGCAATATTGATACAGGGATAGATGATAGATATCTAAAGATGGTTAAAGAAAACTTCTTACTTCGTCTACGCCGTAGACTCTACGGTAAACCAAATAAACGCGGACGAAATTGCCATCTAGTATCCAAATAAGAATATTTTAATGTCAGTTGTTTCAAATCCTCGAAGTACAAACAACTTACAACTTTACTATACTGTATTAAGATAAAACGTCCATCCGCCCCCTACTCATGCCTTAAGCCTACCCCGACAAAGTGGCTATTAACCTCATTATGGTTCCGTTCGCATGTGGGTTTTATTCGTTTCTGAACAACTTTCTAACGATCGGCGATTAGCACCAGTTGCAGTGCAATAGAGATGTTGCCATAAGTATTTGTTCTGGTTTATGGCTAAAAGACATAATAATCATACTTTGCCATGTAGGTATTGTAGTAAAATTAATTTTACTTTTTTATAGGTATACTAGATAAGTAGTGACTGCCGCCTATAAACGCTTACGACGCCAGTACCCTTACAATGAGTAAAGTTAACGTGACCGCACTCGCTAGCGTCAGCGAAAAAGATTTGTGTGAAGAAATAGAACTACAATTCTCCATACAAAAACTCATGGTAAGGGTACAGAAGAATCACACGCACGTTGCCGACTCTTTAAGAACCTATTAACTCCCCTCTCTCCCATCCCCTCCCCGCATACTGTAGCCACCGGGGAAAACCTCGGCAGGGAGCTTATTCCACATGCGGAGCGTTCGCGGTAGGAAATTCCTCTGGAACCGCACAGTTCTTGACCATTTAGGCTCCGGTGTGTAAGGATGAAACCCTGCTGATGGCGAGCAGTGTGATGGTAGAAAGTAGCCGGGGGCATATCACACATTTTCTCAGACGACATCCCATTGGCCATTATACAGATGGTAGAACACACACAAGGAAGTAAAGTCTCTCCTCTTAGAGGCTCGATTCCATCTGTGACATATAAAGAAACAGTCAATAAATAACTTAAACACTACTAACAAATATGTACAAAAATAAGTTTCTGTCAAAAATGTCATTTTAGTGGCAAGCTTTTATAGCCGACTGTACTTTTCTTTGGATATCCATCAAATGCTCACTGAGACGATACTAAAGAGCCCAAGCTCGGTAGGATTGCCTTTTCTATTATAGAGTTCCTATGGCCAACTTCCGGCTCCATCATCAGATCAGCCCCATGATACCATATTATTGTATTGTCATCAAAGTTAAGTAAGTATGCAAAATTCAGCTCAATCGGTTGACGATATCTGCTTCAAAATTGAGTTGCAAGATTTCACCCGAACAAACATACTTAAATACATACATACATACATACAATGCAAGTTAAATAAAAGCTTTTAAAAACTAAAACTTCAAAAAATTGTTCCCCTGCGGCATGGTACCGAAAAAGCTGGCAACCACATAAATAGATATATAAATATACGGGGTCAAAATAAATAAAAAAATAAATAAAATACATAAGAAAATACTCGTAGAAGCACATCGGTAAATACTCTCTAGGTAAACATGAATTCCAATAACTTGCTTTGAATCACGATCGTATTTTTAAAATAAAAGGAAGTGAACTACTTTAAATCACTGAAATTGCCTCAAGGAAAAAGAACTCGAATCGAAGCAATGTTAATGTTTTAAAGATCCGAAGCTGGAACTCCGGGAACGGGCAAAAAGATAACAACGGGGCTTAGACTGACTGACTTGTCGCAGTAATCACAGCGGGAACAGTGTCTTAAAAGAAAACAAAAATCCTCACAAAAATAATATACATTATTATAATATATATTATTCCGGATCCCCGAGGCCACTCCCAGAAGTCGTCGGCAACATCAAGGGACTGCTAGGCTTTCTGGTAGAGTTGGGTTGGCAAGAGTAGTGCCAGCAACCCTTCACGCAAAATAGGCGCACTGTAAGACGTCGCGTTGCGGAAAACCAGCCCGCGTTAACCTATAACCTGTAATTAGTAGTTTCTACAGGTTTCCAGGGCTCTAATTCCATATATGTATATCGCTCAAATATCTCAGAGATATCTTCGGGGTTTACGCGGTTACCTATCTGAAACTTTAGTTTTTGTTTCCCATTTGTAACGTTTCGCCTAATTGTCATTTGTCTGAAAACCATTTTTTTCAAAAACTTTTGATTTTTTTTATTAATTATAAAACAAATCTAACCTAATGAGCTCTTTAAAACGATGTTTATAAAATCCTGTAAATATTATGGGTTTCGGACCAATGAAAATTTGGCGAAGCGTTACAGATGGGAAACAACGTTTCCGAGTTGAGGTAGGTAATATACCAGAGTTTACCTACACTGGGATACACCTAGTATATCGCCACTTCACCAACCCGGTCGCGTTATGTTTGCGGCTCATTTATATGCGATGCCATAGATATCAGGTGCAAACTAAACTCGCCTTCGGCTCGCTTCATAAAGCCACGCTGGTGTTTTAAAACCTCTCATAATGTAACAGTTGCATAAATACTATTTAAGTGAGGTGGGATCTTTTTATGCCCCAACCGATTTTTGTTGACTAGTTTCACGATATCGTATATTTTCATACTAGATTTACCAAAAGTCGACGTCTAGCAATAAAAGTAGGCGCTAGACTGCGTATTTTCAACACTCACGGAGCGGATTACTGTACATAAGGCGATTACTGCGCCCACGAGGGGATTAGGTTCAGAACATTCCTTAAGGAGTCAAGTTCTTTTGTATCGCCGTAATCCGAGCGAACGAGGACAGTGTATATTATAATCGATACCTTCTAAGTAGGCGTTTACGAGAGTGACACCAGATGTAGTTGATTTAAAAAAAAACTGGATTGTACAGTTGTTCGTGCTCGATGGAGTGGATCCTTCCGAAAAATCAGCCACAGACGTACATGGGCTGTGAGAGACTGCATCCATTGATTCCCCGCTACCCTCACGAGGTTATCCGTCTATCTAGTCGGGGGCCGAAAAACAATCGTGTAAGGGTTTTAATTTATATTTTATTAGTTAAAACTTTCATGAGACATCTCTTATAAATTAAAGGTTCACGTAAAAATTGTCAGGAACGGCCCGACATGTTTCGAACTCGAATGGAGTGCTTCATCAGGGACAGCGGGCCCAAAGAGCCTTAAGGCTCTTTTTCATGGAAATTTCCACAGCTAAGGGGTTATGAACCTAATCACGCCAAAGCGGGAGGATGTATACTAAGTTTTATACAGTTGTATATACAAATATAGGTAAATATGTTTTCTCAAACATGCAATGGAATGTCGTCATAACGTGCGTTATAACAGGCTTCGAAGTATCACGTTTTGGGCGGAACAACTCGAGAGAATTTTAAAAGAATTTCATACAATATTGAAGGCTTAAGCAGGGAAGTAATTTCTTTCAATCATGACGTCTGTGTTCATGAACAGGCTAAACAGCTGATTTTTTTTGAGTGGTGTATTTTTTTATTTCATTGCATATGTTTGAAAAAACACTATACATGCCAAGCCGTGAAAAGAACTTGCCGGCATCGTATCACTATCCTATATCTATACCTACTCACCCGGCAGAAGCCCTTCTTTACCGGCGTCTGCAGTAATGTATTATTATAGGATATTTTTACGTGACTACGATAAGAAAAGAGGTTTACATGGACCTTTCGTACATTTTACTCCATACTAATATTATAAATGCGAAAGTGTGTCTGTCTGTCTGTTACCTCTTGACGCTTAAACCGCTGAATCGATTTTGATGAAATTTGGCATAGAGATAGTTTAAGATCCGAGGAAGGACATAGGATAGTTTTCATCCTGGAAACTATACCTAAAAAGATTGAAAAGTGAGTGAACATTTCTGTTCGGGTGCGGTGAACCTGTAGGAAATGTAATTATTAGACCAAAAGCACAATTGCTCTTACATTTGCTTAGGCGCTTTTAATAATCCCTTTTATCAAGTTCCACGCGTACGTAGTCGCGGGCAAAAGCTAGTATATTCATAAAACACAAAAAGTAAAATATTCGAACCTGACAGAATGGAAGCTTCCATTCCTTTGAAAAGCGATCATGATTGCGGGGAGCCTCGTGATTTTTAATCCTACTTATAAATCTCAAAACTCGAAACACCCTTATACTGAAGGTATTTTATAGGATACTTATGATCAAAGGATGGGGAGATGAAAGATGAGCATGGTTGGAGTATAAGACGATATTCATACAATCTTCAACCAAGATGATACCGATGGATAAAAACGATTAGAGGAAAGACAAAATTAATTCATTTGATGTGGCTTTAGATACTTTTGTTTACTTAAAGCTGAAGCAACGCTTCTTTATGTCAAGACACGAGTCTTGGAGGATGACGATGGGGAATTTAGGATGTGTAAGATATTTAGGTTTAGGTTTAAAGATCATTTATTCTCATTATATTTGATAGAGGTTATCTATCCATGCCAACCTGGCGCCCTCTGTTGGTCATCATTTATTTGCGTTCACAACACGCATGCAATATTGATACAGGGATAGATGATAGATATCTAAAGATGGTTAAAGAAAACTTCTTACTTCGTCTACGCCGTAGACTCTACGGTAAACCAAATAAACGCGGACGAAATTGCCATCTAGTATCCAAATAAGAATATTTTAATGTCAGTTGTTTCAAATCCTCGAAGTACAAACAACTTACAACTTTACTATACTGTATTAAGATAAAACGTCCATCCGCCCCCTACTCATGCCTTAAGCCTACCCCGACAAAGTGGCTATTAACCTCATTATGGTTCCGTTCGCATGTGGGTTTTATTCGTTTCTGAACAACTTTCTAACGATCGGCGATTAGCACCAGTTGCAGTGCAATAGAGATGTTGCCATAAGTATTTGTTCTGGTTTATGGCTAAAAGACATAATAATCATACTTTGCCATGTAGGTATTGTAGTAAAATTAATTTTACTTTTTTATAGGTATACTAGATAAGTAGTGACTGCCGCCTATAAACGCTTACGACGCCAGTACCCTTACAATGAGTAAAGTTAACGTGACCGCACTCGCTAGCGTCAGCGAAAAAGATTTGTGTGAAGAAATAGAACTACAATTCTCCATACAAAAACTCATGGTAAGGGTACAGAAGAATCACACGCACGTTGCCGACTCTTTAAGAACCTATTAACTCCCCTCTCTCCCATCCCCTCCCCGCATACTGTAGCCACCGGGGAAAACCTCGGCAGGGAGCTTATTCCACATGCGGAGCGTTCGCGGTAGGAAATTCCTCTGGAACCGCACAGTTCTTGACCATTTAGGCTCCGGTGTGTAAGGATGAAACCCTGCTGATGGCGAGCAGTGTGATGGTAGAAAGTAGCCGGGGGCATATCACACATTTTCTCAGACGACATCCCATTGGCCATTATACAGATGGTAGAACACACACAAGGAAGTAAAGTCTCTCCTCTTAGAGGCTCGATTCCATCTGTGAATTTGGGATTAGCAACTATGCGCACAGAGCGGTGCCTGCAGCATTTACAGCACAGCAGCACCTTTGCCCAAGAGGGAAGTGCCGCTTCGCTCTGTGCTGTACACCAAGCTTTTTAGATGCCAGCTTTGCCGTATTCTTTAAACTCTACTTATAAAGTACTTAATGCGTTTATGGTAACTTTATTTACACAATCGCATTCCAGACGTTTGTCGTGTTGCAAACTTAGACTAGAGTATTCCGCTTTTGTCACAGTGGCGCACATGGGTCGGTAGGTCGCGTGACCACGCCCTATGACGAAACTAGTCGCATTTTACACAAACAGCCAATAAATTACTGTTCTCGGTCGGTTTCCCAAACATCAAAAGAGTGAACCTTCTGTATTTTATTCTGTCCCGTTAGTATTTAATATTAATTTAAGTTAGTTTTTAGAACGGGGAAAGAAGGAAAATGTAAAGCATAAGCGCCGGCAGTAATTTCCCGTTAATTTAGTTAAGCCGCTTAGCCCTAGTAACGAGATTAGGAACAAAAGGAATAGTAGGCCATTCTGCCGTGTAACGGTTAAAGGTCGTATTTTTATACGGATGTCAAAGTAAGATACGTCCTTTTACCGTAGCATGGCAGCATTGCTTTCGGACAGGCTAATTATGGAATTAGCTAACATTAGCAACACAACTTACAGAACTGTGACACACGATGCTTTCTCGCGCGAGAAATATTACCCATCTCTTTCTATGCTGTACTGTGAGAGAATGTCAGGCGATGCTACGTCGCGCGACTCTTCGAAGTAGAATGTGCCAATTTGTGTTAATAAATTTTCTGTAACTCAATAGAAAAAAATTGTAGGACATGGCGTGAAATTGAGCTTGCCATGGTCAGAATAAGCTGAAGTGAAAATCGAGAAAAAATCTGAAGAAAAATCTGAGAAAAATATCGACAACAAAATAAAAATTGGTACAGTTGTGCTAGATGGGCTGTAGTCTAGCATAACTATGACACGCAATTCTTTGTCGCGTGACAATTACTATCTGTTACTTTCCTTTCAGTATCGTGCGAGCAAGACAGATGACAATGAGTCGCGCGACAAGCGAACTCGCGGTAAAGTATGCTGGCCCAGCTACATACGCATAGTATTCATAATTAAAACTAGAGCACATAACGCTAGATCGACGAGCTCTAAGTATGCACTGCGCTAAAAACGCACTATCCGGTGCGTATTATCGTGCTTGACTCCTTATTCCACTTGTTTATCGCTCGTCCTCACAGAGCTGCACACGATGCACACGCCTGCTCGGTCGCCACGCCCCACAACCCAATGAATTTCACTATAAACTTCTATTAGTTTATACAAAGGTTATCGAAGCTTATACTATCTGACCCGGACGATGAGGTCACGGAAACCATCCCAGCGATGGTGGTAATAGTTCGCGTTTTTTCGCTGCATCATAGCCTGACTTTTTTTTTAATTCTTAATAGCCCTGCATTTAACCTCGATTGCACCTGATGTTAAGTAACAATAAGGCCTAAGATGCACTCTCTTTTCCTCTCCCTCCCAAGTTACTCCTGTGGCGCGGAGACGATCCCATTAGCGGGTTATACTCCCACACAAAGGCCGACTCACTGGTAGTGAGGGCTAAACAATCCTAATGCAGTTCAAGTCATGTATAAAAAAACGAAGGTTATAGAATAAAAAATATCAAAAAACCAAAGATTTCCGTTAATTTAATTAAGCCGCTGAGCCTTAGTAACGAGATAAGGAACAAAAGGAATAGTCGACTATTAGCCTCATTCGTGCACGGACAGGCTAGTTAAATATGAAGTTTCTGTTTGTATGCTGCACTACAAGTATTGCATCTAGTATTCACAATTCAAATTAACTAGGGTACATACGAGTATGTCGGGTGCACGATGTTTTATATCATTTCACTTAATCTATTTTGTATTTAGGTACCATCGCTTTATGAAATGTAAAGAATGATATAATGTCGTTAACTGGACACCGGTTAAAATCACCAAAAGTGTCACAAATTAAATTGAAAACATTTAATAAGGTCTCTAACGACCAGCCTCAATCAGAAGTTTGCGAGTCAGCGATTTCGTAAATTAATACTGGAGTCATTAAGCCGGGTTTCGGCGTGACAATAAGTAAATCTACTTGAGGGGAAATCAATTTAGTGCTATTGTTTTAACGGTACGAGAGAATAGAAGATGGCGGAGATGATTTGAAGTCCTTAATTTAATTAAGTAATACTTTTTTAAAGTCAGAATCAAATTCGCTCAGCGTTTCGAAAGTATATGTCTAGTGAGACGAAACGCCACATGAAACTTTATTTTTTTATTAATATTTCACAAACATTTGTAATGATAATCTTAAGAGACATCAGAATAAAACGTTATCCTATCACAACTCTAAAACATGGTTTCCCATCTGTATCGTTAAAATTATCGTTTGTCCGAAAGTATTTTTTTTTTGCGTAACCCAAATTATTTTCAGGGTTTTATAAACATTATTTTCCGCAACCCATTAGGTAAGGTTGGGTTTGTTTTATAATTATTCTGAAGTAAGAAGTTTTGAAAAAAAAAGATGGCATTCGGTGAAACGAAAATTTGGTGAAACATAACAGACAAGGAACAAAAATTCGGACTTTCGATAGGTAACCAAATAAATCAGACAGTAACAGCGCCACGTCGTGGCTAGCTACGGCAAAACAATCTTATACCTTCCTTGATATGTTCTATTTGTGATAATGGGACTACCTTTGTTGGTGCAAACCGTATTCAAAGTGAATTTATACAATGGCTATGAAAGAATTTCCCACCATAATGAGAGAATAGTAAGTGGGAAAGGAACTGTATTGAAGTATAACGAGGGCTAACCAGCTCTGTTTCTGATTAAGTCATGGCCAAAAAAGTATTGTAAATTATCTAGTAGTCTCTTCTGCTTTCATCAATACTCTGTTGTATAGGCTTTATTAAATTTAGAGTAATTCACACGATCCCAGGCCAACTTAGCACAATAGGCGGAGTTGAAGAGTTTTAGGCACACGTCGCTAATAGATGGGGAAACAAAGGCCATATAATGGCGCTTTCAGGAGGACGCTACTGATGTGAACTTACTAAATGGTATTTTAGTTGTAACTAAAAATAACTAAAATTTACCGGTTGAACCTCAATTATGTCGGTTATATGACCGTGGTAAAACCGAAATATTACTAAATTGGAGATAGTAATATAATAACGCCTTTGGTTATTATTAGGGTTAGAACATTGGTAGCATACCGTCGTGGTTCTAAAATTCATGGAGTCGCTAATTGTAATTTTTATTTTTTTTCATGCGGTAGCATACCGTCGTGGTTCTCAAATTCATGGAGTCGCTAATTGTAATTTTTATTTTTTTTCATTTATGCTTTTTTATCATTCCTAAACTCATTTTAATTGAGCGTAATTAATTTTAGTAGTATAAAATAGGTTTTAAACCCAGTAATGAGTTAGACTTTTTCAACAAATGGCACTAAACATATCTTTACCGCCCGTACCTGTAACATCCAGATGGACAAAATTAAAAACTCTCACCTTTATGGTGGCTTAATTTTTTACGGTATATAGTAAATATAGTATATAGTAAATGGGTTTAGTAATTTAAAAAATACTTTAATCTCATCTTATATATAGCCATAAATTTTTAGACTTCGACTTTGACTTTGAAAAGATTACAATTAGCGACTACATGGATTTTAGAACCTCGGCATGCTACCAAATGTCCTAACTCTAGTTATTATTATTTATTTTTACTTACACTTCATAAAATGTAAGAGCGTATTGAATGATATCGATACGCAAGTACTTATCTCCATGGCAGTCGTCCTTTCGTTAAGGGGACTAGTTCCTTCAATCCGTTCAAGGTATTTTCGAAGGTTAAAGCTTAAGCGAAATATTAAGCGTCATTTTCCTGTTTTATATGCCCAACACAGGCTGTATTGGCGCTGATGGAGCCTTTATTCAGCTTAAATTAGTGGTATAGGGGCTGTATAAGCTCTTATGCAGCTTGTCTGCTACTTGGGATGTTACATTTTTCGAATTTTGGACTGATTATAAAAGAATCCTGATACTGAATCCTGTTATGGGGTAAAATGTGGATATATTACAAATACAAATAAAAATACTTTTTATTGCACACCTCCAACATCAAGGAATATACAACACAACATGAGATACATTAAAATAACAGGAAGAGGTAAACAACAGGCGGTCTTATCGCTAAATAGCGATCTCTTCCAGACAACTTTTAGGTAGAGGAGTAGTTGAAATTAATGTTTGAAATTAGTAGGTGGTAATATTACATACCTACTATTAAAGAAGGGTTAATATGAAGGTATAAGTTTTAACTTGCCTGGGTCAGGATTTCAAGAAAACAATTTAAGATGAGAATGAAGTGCTCTTTTTTTATGACATAGGGGGCAAACGAGCAAACGGATCGCCTGATGGGAAGCGATTACCGTCGCCCATAAACACCTGCAACACCAGAGGAGTCACAAGTGCGTTGCCGCCTTCTCATAAAAAGCCGGTAAAATTCCTGGATAAAATTGCGGGCACAGTTTCTATATATAAATGGATTAGATTGTAATTTGTCATCGTTTCGGCTATTTCAGAAAGAAGGGATTTAAAAGAGATTTGCGAGAATCTGCGTAGGTCCGTTCCGTTCTCTCGGAACGGCCAGTAATTAAGATTTTTATCAACCCCGATCCCTTTTTTTACGAACACCCTACTGATTTAATCTTTATATCTTTTACTAATGGTTTTCGTGAAAAAATGCTGAAGGCACAATTCAAGACATGGAGATCAAAGGACATATTATTGAGTTTTCATTTTCACTATTTTTTTCGGTCTCGATTACCTGACCGATAAGGTGGACCGATGATCTGGTCAGTCATTTATAAAACTTGATGAGATGTTCGTATCTGGGGTCCCAGTTCTAACCTAACCTGCAACCTGGAGGTCAGTGTGGGGAAGACTTTTTTATGCGAGGGTTTTGCCCCCTTTCCGAGCCCTTTGCCTTCTTGCTGTAAGTTTTGTGCCATTATGTCAAATGTTATGAGATTTGTGATTATACTTTAACTATCATGTCTATTGCCATTAATGTCGCTATAATTTATGCGTTGCAATTCTTCGTACTATCAATTACTATTCAATAATATGACTTGAAATTTTGTGCCACTCTAAATTATGCTTATGAAAAGCGACTAAACTAAAGCTGAAAGCTGCTAAACGACACTTATGACATACAAAGTGTTATGCAAAGAATCATTTATGACAAAGAACTTGTATGAGGAAAGCCATGATGCGAAATGACTTATGACAAGAATTTTTATTCAACTAGAGGTGATCCCAATCATATGTCAACGGACATTTTTATACTTTTGATTCTTTTAAAATCACCCTTCCCTTGTCTAATTAAGTTTCTAACAAGAAAACCTCTGATTCTGCGCCCAAAACCGTTAGCCTACGGAGCGTGAAACTAATCAAATCTCCGAAACTCTGTCTAGAAGCAAACCGCGACGCCGCAGTTTATCTCGGCCGAGTGGACGAGCACTGGACACAGTACACAGATTCGGTAACATAATACTGCAGGTTTTCCCAGGGGACTACTGTATGGAGTTTCTCAAAAAAGTGGTGTACAGATTTTTACAGGTTCCGCAACACGCATCTGACTCGCCTGTCTTGAGCTAGAGGTTTCTGCCAACGTTCTATATGTACCTGAAAGGCGTCCTACAAATATATTGTGTCGGTTAACATACGAATTTTATTTTAATATATTAAGATAAGGAAGACACACAGTAGTGATATAAAATTTCTCGGCATAAGGCCCCAGCCGGTGACCAAAAGATTTCTTTTAGATAACCCTCATTATCGAATAACGATTTAACTAATGTGGTCCCTATTTTCTAACTCGGTCGTGTGTAATGAGAAAGGATTGAACCTGCTTAATGATACAAATGTGGGTCGAATATGTGGTCTGCTTTAGAGAGATCATCTCACCATGCGCCGTAAGCCTCGCTAATAGCCCAAGTAAGTGTGGCGTGGTTTTAAAAATGTTCTTGGAAAAGTCGGATCAGATTTGGTGTATCCCAAATAGCACACAGGCTGTATAAGCGCTAATGTAGCCGTTACACAGCTGTAATAAGCTGAATAAGGGTTATATAAGCTTTTATATATCCAAATATCATAAACCCTCCATGATGCGTTCAAGAACCGCCCATTATGACCACCATAAAAATAGACTGTTTTGTTAGAAAAAAATGTCTTACCTGTTAAATAATAACATCGATTTCGATAATATTATTCATTCAAATTTTTAACATATCTGAAAAACAAAGAAATTTGATTTGACCTCTATTCTAATATCAGTCAAGATGACGTTTAGTTCGAAATGAATTGTCAATTTGCAATCAAATTTGACAAGTGTCACACGTAAGTAAAATATCGAACGATATGATAGGTTGGGGCCGACTGTCTCTGAATTGAACTGAATCTGAATTGAAAAATATAAACTATGACAGCTGCCAGAAAACTTCATTACCGCCATTACCGGGTAAAATTTGTCATAATTTGCGACTCCTGAATGCATTATGGAGGCTTATGATATGTGGGTAGATAAAGTAGTGTATGTAACTGTACATAATTAGGCATTAAAACACTCGTGTGACGTTATTATGAAACTTGCATTCGGCTCATTTCATAAACCACTCTCATGATTAATACCCTTCATTATGTACAGTCACATAAACTACTATTATGCACGTGGGATGTTTCATTTAAGAACAGTAGAGTAAGACCCCTTCCCTTTACATGCTGGTGTAAATCGAGATCTATGAACACCAGGACACTGCTTAGTCAACCGCGCAACATGATGCTTGCTTCCACTTTCCATATTTGTTAGAGCTATTCGGGAGCAGCAGCCACCTGTAGCGGCGCACACGCGTTTGTCATTGCGACCCATTTTACACAAACAACCAGTAAAATAAAGTTCTCGGGCGACTTTTACGAAGATCGAAGAAAAGAACCTTCTGTAGTGTTTTGTTCTGCGGCTTGTGTTGATAAAATAATGTTATCTTCCTTCGAATAGGGGATAGGTTAGAAATAAATACACCTAGAAGCCTAGTTAGCGCTTGAAAGCGGAGCCATTTTTGGTAACCACGGGCTAAGTTTCGTCCGTGTGCGCATCTGTCACAACGTCAATGTCACAAGCAAAACGTCTCTACGATTGGTTCGTAGACACGCACACATAGAACCAAAGCGGCTTCGTCTTTCGCAAATCTGTTGTATGAAGACTCTCATATCAATCTCATAATTGCCGAATTTTACGCCTGTTCCCCCCTCTAAATGAGACTAATTCCTTCACCCTAGAAAAACCATGACCTGCAATTCTAATATTCTAAGCGAGATTGACGAAGTAGAAGTTGCGATTCCTATACAATGTGACATCCAGGACCTACACAAATATATTCCAACAGCAAACTCTAATCTAACCATCTGCTCACAAAATATCAGGAGTGTATACAGCAACCTAAACGACTTGATGTTGAACTTATCTGAACTTAATCACTCCGTCGATATTATTGTTCTCTCTGAATGCCACCTCAATCAATATAAACCAATCCCACAATTAGTATCATATACGGCTTTATATACTGTCAATAATTTAAACCAATGCGACGGAGTGGTGACACACGTAAAAACCGAACTTAATTCCCAGGCAATAGAGATCAAATTAGAACAATCGACCTGCATACAGATAAAAACTAAAAACACCGTAATACTAGGTATATATCGCAGCCCCTCAAACTGTAGCGCAACGGACTTTATAAACTCACTGAACACTCACCTCGGAAAATTAAAAACATATAAGAACATCATTATCACAGGTGACATCAATATTAATCTCATACCTCGTCGGGAAGAAACTACACATGAAAGAGCCAACAGAACCAGCTACCTAAATATGTTATCATCCCATGGAATACTCCCTGGACACACCTTACCTACCCGACAAAAAAATTGCCTGGACCACTTCATGCTAAAAAAAGACTCCCAATCAACGACTGCCCATGTCGCGATCCTCAATACCTCTGTCACTGACCATTTAACTTTATACTCAACAATTACGTACACAAATCCAAACGAGCGAACCCCAAGTAAGATAACGACAATTAATTATGATGATGCACAAAAAAAACTTCTCGAAAAAAACCCTGAAATGCTTCTCTTATCAAATGACCCGTACTGTGTTACAACTCAGCTAATAAACAAAATAAAACAATCATTAGATGAAAGCAAAAATATTAAACACATACCAAGTAATCAACGTATAATTAAACCCTGGATGACCCCTGGCATGCTGCGTTGTATCAGGAATCGTAACAATCTCCAACTCAAGTCACAACTAGAACCACATAATGAAGTACTTAAAATCACCTATAAAAGGTACTGTGGCGACTGCCGGGGGATAACTTCAGTGGTTTAATAAAAGAGCAGAGGTACGTTAATTAATATCTTTATTGCCCGAAGGCCAGATAAAGAATGAATATATTTTTTACAATTACTACAATCATTGACGGACGTCATTCGTCCATTCTGAATTTCAAACAATCTTTATTTCTTAAATCAGTGGCCAGGCACCGATCGTGAAGATACCATCTTCACATTTCCCGCCGTCTCGGGATAGACGAGGGACGTTCGTCTTACTATATAAACGCTAGACAAAACTACTCCTGCCTAACATATTAGAGGTCCCTACCTATGCAGGAATACCCATACATTCATACCCAGATGGTCTCTTGCTAAGAGATAACCAGGGTCAGGACATGAACAGACACTAGCCTATGGCATGTTACGTAATCTGACATGTTGTCTGACATTGGCTTCGCCTTGACAAAAAACCTGCTAAAAAGGCAAGGCACCAACTTATCCCGAATGTTATTCGACTAATTAATAAAGCATAGACCATTCGATACATCAAGCTTCAACAATTTAATCGCCTAGTGTAAAACCGGCTAACCCGATTAAATCGTATCGAATGTTCCCACCTTAACTGCCTGGAGTATGACATATGACACACGTCGCATGCTCCAAACAATTGTACCACGATATGTTACTGCCCTTATATTAGATGCCTGACACATTGTCTATGACACTTGTCTCCAACATCCATACAGAACTAACAAATAGTGACAACCGTCTATCACTATCTTTATATTAGAATCCTGGCACATATATATTAAATATGCCCCAGAAATCTGTACCGTCAAACTAATACCTTTACATTAGAATCCTGAAGCATATGGACTATGGTTCAAGATTCTGTACCATAAAATAAACCATTACCTCATAATTAATTTCACGACCATAGACGATGGCATGACACGTCATATTGACATGTCAAATGTTATGTCACTGTCGAGAAATCAATTAAAACACAAAACGAAAGTAAATTTTATTAAAAATCCTACCTATCACATAGCTAAAATGAAATAAATTTTATTTATTACATAAAATCCTAGTTAAAAAAAATGTTTTCTTCGCTTCGGCCTGGTGCAGTGAATTCCTTGGCTCGACGCCAAGGCTCCTGCCTCCGCTTGGTCGAGGGATGCGGACAGCATCCCGGCGACCAGCTGCTGAAACCCCAGGGTTGCTGGAGCAGCCTCTGCCTCCGCGTGGTCGAGGGATGCGGACAGCATCCTGGCGACCAACTGCTGAAACCCCAGCCTGCTGGAGCAGCCTTGATCTCCGCGGCAGAATACATGCAAAAGAAAAATCATTATAATATTGATGCTGGATAATGCTGGAAACAAAATATAATAATAAACTATTGGAATTCTGTGAAAGTAATGAGTTAAAATTATTTTAAGTAAAGGTATTAAAAGTGCAATTAATTCAAAATGCAATAAATTCAAGATGCAATAAATTTATAGTGCAAGTAATTAAAAATTGATTTTCCTATAGCAATATCTTAGAAATGCAGCTAATATCTTGTGGAAAGAAATTAAATTATATTTACAACAGTGACATTTGCAAATGCAACAAACACAACTGCATCCTTGTACAGTCAGCCTGAATTAAAAAATTCTGAAAAATAATAGTTTTATTATTTACACCCTAGAAATATATAGAACTGTTTATATTAATTAGGATTAACGATTAAAGAATTTCTTTAATCTGCTAACATGAATTATTACATTCTTGGCACGACCACTGGGAGTGAGTTTTTGCACCACATAATTCAATGGAGACAATCGGTGGATTATCTTATATGGTAATAATTTATGTACAACGATTATTTATTATTTGTAGGACCATACTAATATCTAGAACTATCATACACCTAGCATAATTATTATGGGACAATTATTTACATCCTAATAAACACATATTCTACAAATTATATATTATGGTTCATTATTGCCTGTTATCTGCGTTGCGTCTTGGACAGCATTCATGGTGTCCATGGCGTTCGTCGGCGTTTGATCGGCTATCCTCGTACAGGCTTGCTGTTCCCGATGTTGCATTTTCTTGACGAGCACTCGATCCGGCACAGCACATATTGTGGAAATAAAATTTAACAAGCAACATATTATGGAACTAATGACATTGGTTGAAATTGATGTCTTCCACTCTTTAAGAACATTTGTTACATCATTTGACAACACTGAAACTGAATGTTTCTCACTGGTAAAATTGTATACTTTCACTGACAATTGCTTGTCTGATGTCAACAACGTGTGCTTCAAGCGTAAAGGAACAAATTATTGGGGATTCTTGCGATTTTCGCTGACGATGATAAAATTCTTGTACATTATTTTTGGCTCGACGATAATTCTTCGTTTAACTCTGATATAACATCCTCAAACGATGTCTGAAATTAATCTGTAATACGGTCCCCGAATAATTATACCGTAATTGCCATTTGTGATTATTTTATTTCGTATTTTCACACGGGCCAATATTTATACGTCGGAAAAGCCATTAATTGTGCTCGTCTCCATTTTCGTATGGAATCCAAACAAATCAAATGCACAAACAGATTAAAATCGCATGGGAAGAAAAATAATAATGGGTGATTCAACTTCGCGAAGATTCGTCAACTTCACCCGTCTGTCGAACTCGCTCCGTTACGGCAGTGCCGTCAGGACATACAATACCACACTGAAGTTGGCAATTCGCAATTGCCAAATGTGCACTTTTTCTTCTTGTACTTCGTGGGCGTATAGACAGTGCGCTTGGCTCCTGTACGGCTGCTATGCAAACCGTAAGCTTTCAGTACGTATTCGTAACAGATGCCCAAGAATCTGTGGACAAAATTAATTGGGAGCGAGGAAACTTTCAATACTCGCGTGACTCTAGTTAAAAATTTCGCAGACTCCACCAAGTGTGGCGACTGCCGGGGGATAACTTCAGTGGTTTAATAAAAGAGTGGTTTAATGTGAAGATGGTATCACGATCGGTGCCTGGCCACTGATTTAAGAAATAAAGATTGTTTGAAATTCAGAATGGACGAATGACGTCCGTCAATGATTGTAGTAATTGTAAAAAATATATTCATTCTTTATCTGGCCTTCGGGCAATAAAGATATTAATTAACGTACCTCTGCTCTTTTATTAAACCACTGAAGTTATCCCCCGGCAGTCGCCACAGTACCGTAATTTTTGTAATGACATAATCAAAAAAATAAGACGTACTTATGAAAAAGATCAACTAACAAAATCAGCTAAAAATTCTAAAATGCTATGGAAAACAATAAAAAGGATTACACACTACAAATCGGACAACACAAAAGACACTGAATTGTTAAACATTAAGACAACCCCTACAGATTCTGTTGATCACGTAAATAGTTATTTTGCTGATATTGGAAAAACTCTAGCAGAGGAAACCTTAAATAATCCAAATTACCAGGGAGGTCATGATAGAGATAGTATACCGGATTGTAATACCTCCTCATTTGCTCTCATAGACACTGATCCCCAGGAAGTACACTGTATCATCATGGGTCTGAGAGCGGATAGCGCCCCTGGCTAGGACACTATACCAACAAGTTTCCTTAAGCACGCCTGTACTGTTGTTGCCCCACTAATTAGTCACCTAGCAAACCTCTGTTTTGAAAAGGGAGTATTCCCAGCCCCCCTGAAACAATCAATCATAACACCAGTGCATAAGAGTGGAGAGAAAGATGACGTAGGCAACTATCGTCCTATTTCAGTACTGACTGCCATATCTAAAGTAATAGAGAAAATAATAAATAATAGACTTATTTCTTACCTCAATAAATTTAATATCTTATCAGACAACCAGTTCGTTTTCAGGCAATCTGGATCCACTGAGGATGCAGTCATATCCTTAACATCAACTATTACTGAAAACATAGATAAAGACAAGAAATGTCTGGCTCTATTTCTTGATCTCAAAAAGGCGTTTGATACGGTCTCTCTGTCCACCCTTATCCAAAAAATGGAACGAGTTGGCATACGAGGTGTACCCCTGCGGTTGCGAAGTGACTACTTACAAGGAAGAACACAAAAAGTGAAAATAGGTGACTTCATAAGCAACGAACTAGACATAACGTATGGTGTCCCCCAGGGTAGTGTACTGAGGCCCACGCTGTTTCTGTTATATATAAATGGTTTGACGAATCTCAAAATACAGCGTGGGCACGTCTGCTCTTATGCCGATGACACTGCAATAGTGTTCGACGGTGAATCCTGAGAATCAGTTTTCAGAAATGCAAAAGCTGGCCTCTGCAAGGCTTAGCAATAACCTACTCACGCTAAATGTAAGTAAAACAAATTACATCTGCTTCTCCAAGTATGATAAGACGCAACCTCATGTCAACTTAAAGCTTAAGATACACACCTGCAATCAGCATGACCCCCTGACTTGTAATTGTATAGAACTAGATAAGGTTAAATCTACTAAATACTTGGGTGTAATCCTGGACCAGCGCCTATCTTGGTACATGCAAATTGAAAACGTGAACAATAGAATCAGAAAACTCAACTGGATTTTTAAGATGTTTAGATATATTACCACTAAGGAATTAATCAAACAACTGTATGTAACATTAGCTCAACCAATCATGAGTTACTGTATCACTGTATGGGGTGGAGCAGCAAAAACCAGATTCCTGGAGGTTGAGAGAGGGCAGCGGTGCTTGCTCAAGGTGATGTACTCAAAACCATACAGGTACACTACCAATAAATTATATGACATCAGTGACCAACTAACCATGAGGAAACTGTATGTTCTGAGCACAACACTCAGGCTACATAAATCTGTAAGTTACAACCCTCCATTAGAAACACGTCGGCGCAAAACACCAGTAGTCCCTAAGCCAACCTGTAAATCGCTGTTTGCTAAAAGGCAATACAAAGCGCAATCGGCACATATCTACAATAAAATGAATGACTTAATCAACATACACCAACTTCTGCTGCATAAGTGTAAAATTGAAGTGACAAAATGGCTAAAACACCTAAGCTATGACGATACAGAGCTATTATTATTGCATCATGCAAATTATTGATTGTAAATGTATAATACGTAGACACACACACATACACACACACACACACACACACACACACACACACACACACACACACACACACACACACATGCACACATCATAAATCCAATATTACACTAGTATTATTTTAAGAGTAGTATTAAATTAAGCTCAAACAAAGATGTAGGTAATAATATATGTTATATTTTTTCCTTAACCTATCTCACTGTTATGGAAGGGCGGGGCATCCTAACACAGGTTCTACCTAAAAGGAAGTCCCAATCACTGCTGGAATTGTACGTGCGTAAAAAAAAGGAAATAAATAATTTTTAATTTTTCATAATTTTTTCATCTCATTTTTGAAAATGCGTTGTTTCAGAATTCTTGCAAATCTATTCAGATACTAAACTGTGAGTCAAGGGAATACCCGGGACTGACAAAGCAAAATGTCTCAGGATGGCAAACCCTATCAAATAACAACTATCTCTTACTGTTGGCAATCGAGTACAATGCAAGAGCAACAAATTAATCCGCTCGGTCGTAAAACAGGCCAAGTCTAACTTGCACTATTCATTCCCTTAAGTGCACTCTTGGCGGCCAGTCAAGTGTTACGCGTATGATTTGCTGTGTGCCTCATATGCTGGCAAGAGTTTGTTGTTATTGTCAATGGTACGCACTTAGTTTTATGGCTGGTCTGACAACCATTATGTTTATACAAAGGATAGTTTTCGGTTGGCTAGGGTAAGGATTAGTGCAGTTATAGTAAGGCATTTATCTTCGTTGAAGATGGTTCAACGGGGAAACGCCGCTAGCATCTTCGGCACTATGCCGCAGGGGCCACTTTCAGATTTACGAGTATATTAGCTTTGTTGTGTATTATAGATTTAGATTTATTTATTTCATAATATAAAATGTCAATATAAATTACACTAATTGTAAGTGAATTTACATGCAGTTATACTATGATCGTCACATATATTAATACTAAGAGATACAATATGATGACATTGATAATAAACAGCGGAATTAATAATAAAACAGATAAAATAATAACATGTCAAAATTTTAAGCAAACAGATAAATATGACAAAATACAAAAATTGACACGGTAAAAATTACACTGAAAATTACAAAGTCAAATAAGGCAATAATTAGGAATAAGGTCAAAAGTAACTTTTAAGTATTGTAAATTTATAATGTAATTAATGTAGGTACAAAACTGCAAAATAAATAAATATATACTTAAAAACATAGAACAACCATGACCCAAGCACAAATATTTGCCCTGGCCGGGATTCTAACCCGGGACCGCCGGCTCAGTAGGCAGGTGTCCACAAACCGAGCCAAACGCGTCGTCTAAACAATATATTATAGTTTAGTTTTATTTTAAGTATTTTATCATATGTATCATTTGATTGTTTCTGCATTTAATGCTCAGATGTTTTATGAAGGTTTAGGTACCAGAGTTAAGGACGCACACATCCTCATGTCATTTACAAACAATTTCCAATTTTTATTACTGCAAAAAGTGATGAAAATTATGTTTTCAAAAATACGTGATTTAACTAAAAGAAAAGTGTATATGCCGACGCGATAGATTATTGTCATAAATTAAAAAATAAAATAAAAAAGGAAATCTTCTCGAGAACGTTCTTCCCTATACAAATCCGGAAATGTTCTCGAGCGGCACATCTCGAACGGAGAACGTACAAATCAGTACAGCCAAAGAGTATTCGATTAGATTAGATTAGATTTATTTCACACATGTAGGGATACATTATAAATTACACATAGTCAATTTACACAAATCTATACGGTTCGGGAAACTACGCAATGTCTTTTCGTCCGACATACGCTGCGCTTGCTGGTCCGAGGTCTCCACTCGAGCACTTTTCGGCCCCATCGGCCATCTGCTCTGCGTGCTATGTGGCCTGCCCATTGCCACTTCAACTTGCTAATCCGGTCACTTTAGTTCGTCTACGGATTTCCACATTTCTGATTCGATCACGTAGAGACACCCCGAGCATAGCCCTCTCCATTGCTCGTTGAGCGACTTTGAGCTTTGAGATGAGGCCGATAGTGAAAGACCACGTTTCGGTGCCGTAAGTCATCACTGGTAACACACATTGGTGGAAGACTTTCGTCTTGAGGCACTGAGGTATGTTAGGACGTCCACCTAAAAGATGGACAGATGACCTTATAAAGGTCGCCGGAAAGCGCTGGATGCAGGTCGCTTCCAACCGGTATATATGGAAGTCCAAAGGGGAGGCCTATGTTCAGCAGTGGACGTCCTATGGCTGAAATGATGATGATGATACGGTGATCGTCAACATAATAAACAAAATAAACAAATTCGATTTTTATTACGAGTCGATATTTGTAATACAGTCGATACTGTTCGTAAATAATTTAAATCAGTGGTGTAGGTCCTACATACTTCAACCACATTCACACACTTTCATTTCGATTGATAATTTTTTTCCATTTGTACTCTATGCAGCTCCCCAAAACTCACTCCTTCTCCGACTTCAACTCTACTGCCGATACATAATTATGTATACTCAGTATACTTGCAATTCCTTTGCGCATTATGTCTGTATATATCTGTAGGGGATAAAAAAAAGTACCTACCAGATCGATCACATTGAATTTCCTTAAAGTTCCGTGAAATTAGTGCCCTTCGGAGTAGCCCGAAGATTCATCCCTTTCGATCTCGTGTTAAACAATATTTGAATGAGCAGGACGCCACGATACGATCGAATTTCGAACATCGGAGTAACCCTTCTGCTGAGCTATGCTCGCTAATCTGATGACACTTTTCAACCGCTAATAGAGTAGAGTATTCTTTATTGCATACCTCAACAAGAAATAAATACAAACGCAGATAACATGTAGCATTACAATAGAGAAACAGGCGATCTAATCGCTAAAGAGCGATCTCTTACAGACAAACTTTGGGTATCTACATAACGTTAAACTGTAACCTCTAAAGACTGGTCGATCTCAAAGCTAATCATAGCCGCATTAATTATAGCTGAATCTATGTCAATAGGTTATCTGGGTCTGCGACTAGGCGATCTCTCCCTGGGGGGCTATAGTGATGGGCCTTTTCGGGATTCCCCCGGGGATATCGAGAATTTGTTATTTGAAATGGAGTGTTAAACAGGAAAATTTATTGTGTGAAATTTATGTTAACATAAACAACATTTTGCAGTTATTAATGCAGGCTTTAGTTGGAGCAGCCAAATTTATCTTTACACACTTCATAATTGACAAAAGACAAAATACATAGCTTTATTTGTTTTATATGTGAGCTACTTGGCTGGGCAGAGGCCTCTTTTCTAGATCTCCATGACTCTCGATGAAGTGATTCCTTTGGCCGTTTGTTCACAAATTGGTCGAAATAGTCCCACAATCTCTGTCTCTTATACGGAGTGTCATTATGTTTTTAATTTGCTACTATTACGGGCTAAACCCGGTATACAGACATACGTACGTACATAGGAAACAAGTTATTTTTTATGTATTCATTCGGGGAATGTACAGAAAAAGGTTAAAGGTTTTTCAAAGGTTAAAAATACCAACTAAAGCTATCTAAATCAAACGTGGATCACAAAACCTTAATTGTTAAAAACTGTTTAGTGCAACAACAGTTTACTTTAAGGTTATCAGTAAAATTAACATTTAAGAAAAGGGTCATACACAGATTTAGGTTCAAGTCTTTCCTGTGGACATATGCGAATTTAAGGATTCCAGGGCCTTATTTTCTGATTAAACTCATATGAGAATAAAGAACGTTCCCTCATCTATAATCCGATGTAATAGCAATATAACCTGGATTCATACAAGCTCTTAACTTTTGACCACAGGAGGGACGACTTTTGTTTTTTGAACTGTGTATGACGCAAAAACTTCAAGAAAATGTTTGGAAGCATGTTCCCTGGCAACTGGCACACCACTACTCGTAGGGTAGTAGTTGTAATCTACACAGCCCAGCTCTTTGTTTGAACTGGTAGCATTGAAGCCACTTAAAGGCAGTATAGTGCGACCAACTTATCTGCGAAACGGTGAAATTAGGAACCACGACTGTCATGCTGAAATTACATACGATTGTCCGTGTCTCTGCGTTCGAGTGCTCTGTGTACGAAGATTGTGGCGCCACCCTTCAGTTCACAGTCAATTTGTCACACTAGAACTTTCTTGGAAGTTTATGGACATAAAGCCTTGTTCTATGGGTTTGGTATGCCATAGTTAATTTTTAACGCAATTGAGAGTTGAGGCCTTATTATACATGTATTTTTTATATTGTGACAAATATAACTTTTTAAAGTGAATAATACTTTTCCCTGAATTCTGGATAGTGACAGCTATTTCACGCTTTTATTGCGAGCAGTCGAAAATAAATTGAAAAAAAAAAAGAAAACTGCGTGAATTTTGTCGTTTTCGAGTAGTTTGTGAAACAAAATTTATCAATGAAAAATTCAAACTGTACGTTTCAAATATATACCAATAAATTGCAATAGCCCTGTTCTAAATAGTAACATTGACAATATGTTCAGAAACATGTTTGATCATAGAGAAAAATGTCTAATACAATCAGCATTTTTGAACGGATAAGGAGCCACCAAAGTTAAATAAAATCAAATTACGTAAAATATAAATTCATAGATATACAATTAAGTGGTATAATTGAATGTGAAAACAATAGGGGAAATCATGAATGTCATTAATTATTTTAATCCATTAACCATTGGACAATTAAGTACTTACATTGGAATCAGTTTGGACCGCTCATCTGTCGCGTTGTGGTTTATTGTTATAATACAGTCATTTTGGTTCTATAGTGGTTGTAATAAAGTAGATAAATGGCATTGTAAAAAGGTTGTAATGGACGTGTATTTACAAGAGTAAATTAATGGGTTACTTTTAATAACCGAATCGGGATAAGTGTGCCGGAGACTTCTACGTACGTATTAAAGAGTTTAATAACGCGTCCAGCAGTCTTTGAATAAATTTATAAAAAAACATCTCGAAGGACGCAGAAAAAATAAAATGCAATTATAATTAAATGTTACCTTGTTTGTATTTATTGTGAAATAAATAAAAGAAAGAATAATACCACCTGTCCCAAAAAAACAAATAATAAATAAAAAATAATTTTTTTTTAAGCCGGTGTATGAACCTAAAGAATGACAATACGTTTACATAAAGAAAACATTATTATATTTTTAAAGAAATAAAACAACTTTCGGAGGAAATTACAAGCAAGGAAGGCTACATTAAAGAGTAATTTTGTTACCTAGCAACTGCTTTCTAATACATTCTGAATAAGTCATAGTAAACTAAATTATGTGTTTTCTGTATACTCAATTGAACTAAGTAGTAACTATTCTGGTCACCAAAAATATTATATTTTAACATGACCCACTTCCTTCCATGTCCATGATATGGCCTCAAATAAATGACTATTTATTGGAGTAAGGTCTAAAGATACCCGGAGCTGTTAGAAAGTCCTAATGTAATCTGTTTTACAAATCGATCGGGAACACTTCAATCTATCCATTTAACTATTTGGGTCCGGTTACATTGTATCTAATCTCAAACCACAGGCACTGGCCGCTAATTATTGAACCCAAACATTATGTGGGCTTCAGCTACAGAATGTCGGGTATAAAGTTGTCATCGTACCGACATATTGCCTTTTAGAGCTGAGCAGTTCTCATTTCGTTTTGGTTTCATAATGTCACGCTTACAGTTGTTGTAGCGCTGACATTAGTCGTTTTAGAGTTGAGCGGTTTTCACTTCGTTCCAAACCGAATTTGGGTACAGAATGTCGGGTATAAATTTATCAAGGTACTGACATGTGTCGTTCTTGAATTGAGCAGCTGCCTTTTCGATTTGAACCACGATATGTGAAGGAGACTTGTATGGTTTCGATATGCGTTCATATTGTTGTACCTCTTTATGACGCTATCATAATCGCTTATAAATGAAAAAAACAGACATTACCGCAAATAGACGGACACAGTTTCGCGTCACCCAACTACACGAGTTGCTATACCTACAAAAAATACCCAAATGACGAATAGCAATAAATAAATAATAGATAAATACTATGCACCTACCCAAAAACATGCAAAATTTTACACGGAAAACTCACGAGTCTTAAATCAAAACACATCTGAAACGGGTTTGAATAAATAAGTCGAATTATCGGTCCTCGTGTATCAGTGTTCGATTGGCCGCCGCCGCCGCGACTGATCGGTTTCTCGATTTAGCTGTGTTATTAAATATGTTGGAGAAAAATTATCTTCATTTCTGTCCATTTTTCCACGTCATATAAATAAACACTTTTCATCGGAAAGATATTCAGCAAACGTCGTTTGACATATAGTTCTCACTTACTATGATGAATTACTCGTCCTCTCCGAATACTAGCCGTGCTCCGGTAAAGTCGTATCTTACTATGAAATCCGTACAAAGTTACGGCTTTTTATAGCACGCCGGGTTGTACTGTCGGTGTCCGAGGGACTCGCAGGAAATTGCCGAACCGACCGACACGTGCGGGCCGGTTGGAAGTCAGCTGCGTTTGAATAGCTGTCGTAGATTTGTTGCTTTAAATTGAGAAACGTATAGTCTAATCGAAGGACAAGTTGACGGAAAGCGAGGCAGGGGAAGAACAAGAATAAGACACATAACACCTTTTTGCTAGGTACATAAAAGAACTAAAATCGTCGTATAGGGAAATCAAGGAGTTCACCATGGATAGGGTTATATGGAGACAGCTACATACTACATCATCTACACCGACAGGAGTTTGACTCTTAAATTTCTGATGATAGTGTCATGAATAGATTGATATGCCACATGTGAAATCACAAAAAGTAATTAGAAAGCCATAATCTCGAAATGGTTCCTCATTTTGCAACACTTTAAATAAGAAACTATTTCTAAATACTTCTTGTGATTTTATTGATACTGCAAAACTTGAAAGGTGTCCCTTTTTAACATTGACATCTAATTTTTAACCGAATTCAAAAAACAAGTAGTTTCTCAATACAGCCTGCTGTATAATTAATTATATTGGAGAAAAAATATCATAAATAATTTCTCACGTCATACAAATAAACACTTTTCGTTGGAAAGATATTCAGCAAACGTCGTTTGACATAATAATATAGATGTCACTTACAATGATGAATTTACTCGTCCTCTCCGAGTACTTCTACGCCGCACTCCGGCAAAGTCGTATCTTACCATGAAATCCGTACAAAGATACGGCTTTTTATAGCACGGCGGGATGTAATGTCGGTGTCCGAGGGACTAGCAGGAAATTGCCGAACCCGACACGTGCGGGCCGGTTGTAGGTCAATACCCTTACCATGAGATGAGTTTACAGTGACAGTACCTACCTACTCGCTAGCGACTGCGTAAAGGATTTGTATGGCGAATAGGGGATGCGACTGATGTTGAATTATAACATAGTGTATTTATATGAATAAAATTAGTTCAAGATGTCATGATACAAAGAAAAAAATAAAAACAAAAACCATTTTTTTTAAAGGTGCTGACTGCAAAGGTTTTTTTAACCTAAAATTAAATTTGAAGTAGTTTAGAACCTCATAATTTAACCAAACAATAATTGTATGACAACCATGAACTTTTAAGTTCGTTCATTCGCACTTTTTCACGGTGAAAATGGCATTACTTATTTTCTCCATACAAATACTGGTACCCAATCCACTGATGAAGTCATAGGTAGGTAGGTCATTTGTATGGAGCGTGTTTAGTCCTTTGTAGGAATATTGAACTTTGATGGTCATTTCTGACTTTTAGAGTAGTCTAAGTGTAGGCAGTGCCATATAGACATAGATCCTAAAAATAGAATAAATTGACGTTCCCAAAAAAAAGTCCGCACGCCTTTTTTTAGTTCTACAAAGTAGCCGCTAGGTTCGCTGTACTATTCTCCATACAAATTATTTACGCTGTCGGTAGTGAGTACGGTCACACTAACTCATGGTAGGGTACAGCTGCTTCTAAGGTAAATAGCTGTCGTTGGCATGTTTTATATTGGGAAACATCTAATTTTCGTGATCTAAAAAGATAAAATTAATATTTTTGAGACTATAATTTTATTATTTTTCTGTATTCCGCTTAGAAAGAAGAAATCGCTGTTTTTATATTTTTCCCGCGATTACAATACAATACAACAATACTTTATTGTACACCAACAAGAAAAATATTACATGAGAAATCATAAATTAAATAATGGTAGACAATAGGCAGTCTTATCGCACGTTCGGCCGGTACAAGCGTCAAACGCTCTGCTTCCGTACTATAACTTATGACAACCTCCAATAATGGATCAATTAACGAACGATATGTTACTAAACGCGTTAAAAAGTGCAGTTCTACCACTGGAAATCAAAATTGACTCATTAATTACCAAAATAAGTGACTTATACAGTGAAATATCGTTCCTCAAGACCGTTATCGGACCGCAACACAAAGGAGCGGTGAAAAAAGATGGCGGGTATGCCGCAGCGCTAACCAGTCGCGCATCGGTGTCACCGACAACATTACCATCCCGTGCCAGAGATCACGAAAAGCTGAAACGTGCTGCAGCCGATTTAGCCAAAATAAAAATAGCTACAGCCTCATCCAAACCACAAAATCGTCAGGCGGCGCCAAAAGAAATCACGCGAGACCAGCCATCCGTTTTGAACAAGAACACGACACATTCTCGCCTTCTCAGCACACCAGAGAGCACTAATCAAACTCAAGATGACGTTAAAGAAACTCAGCCGGCAGTAACTCGCGAGACACCCGACAAAGACATGGTCGACACCGACGACAAACCATTTCAAACTGTTATCCGCCGTGGCAAAAAAGCCAGATCTATTCTTGGTTCAGCAAAAGACACAACCTTGGAAGGAATCGAGCAGCACAGATACCTCCACGGGTGCTACTTCAAAAAAACAACATCATCTACTGACGTTTTAAACTACCTGAAATCAATGAAGCAAGATCTAAATTTCACAGTCGAACCCATAAATTCAAAACATGACAATTACAACTCATTCAAAATAGGAGTACCAGCCTCATCATATGACGAATTTATGACAACTTCCGCATGGCCCGTCAACATCAGCATCTCTCCGTGGCGGCCCTTTCTGTACAAACAATCACGCGGGCAGCCTAACTCGCAGCAAGCATTATAAGCCAATCGGTCCCGAGACTACAAAACAAACAATAAATTCCACAAACTTTACGGTGATTCACCAGAACATTAACAGGTTAAACAATAAAACTTCCAAACTAGAATGCGAACTCGAACTCCAAAGAGAAAAAGAAATAGATGTCATCTGTTTATCCGAACACTGGCTCACATCAGCTCATCTCGCAGCAATAAACATCATGAACTACAAGCTGAGCGCCCAGTACTGCAGGTCTACGCGTCAAGGTGGTGGTGTGTGCATCTACTCCAAGTCATCGCTTACAACAATAGAACGTACGGACGTCTCGGCATTGTCAATGGAGCTAACCATGGAAATCTGTGCAACCGAATACATTGGCTTAGAACTGATAGTAATATGTGTTTACAAACCCCCACCCCAGCCTGGTGAGAGCAACAACTTCCAACAATTTATAACTAGACTAAGTAAATTACTAGAATCACCTTTATTTAAACAGTACAATGTTATAATCGTAGGAGATTTCAATATTGACCTGTTGATAAAATCTAAGGAAAAAAGTAAATTAATTGACCTTCTTAAATCCGTGGGCGCAAGGTCTCTTTTATTGACTCCTACTCGCATCTGCAGTACCACGAAAACATGTATAGATCATGCTTACAGCAATGTAGATAAGGATAGTGTACAATATGTTGAAACATTTGACATGAATTTATCTGACCATTTATGTGTAATTGTGCGATTAATAATTAAGAAAACACTACAACGTAACAATACAATATGGAAACGACTATTCTCTGAAAAAAACATTTATGAATTTAACTACAGTTTGTTTAACTATGACTGGAACTCAATATTACGCAAGCCCATTTACCCTAGTTTACTACTGGATTCTGTATTAAACACCATTTCACATTTTTACGATACTCACTTTCCCTTAAAAAAGTATCCTACAAAAAATGTAAACAAAGTCTGGGTAAGTGACCATGTGAAACACGTCCGTGCCAAGCTCCAAAAGGCGAAATCTACCATATCTAGTTGCGATTCATTAAATTCAAATAAAACACTAGACACAATCACCGCGCTTGAGAATGAGTACGCCAGTTCAATTTATCATGCTCGTAGGGAATATTTCAATCGGTCTATAGCCAAGAGTGACAACATCTGCAAAACATCGTGGCGATTAATCTCTTCCGAGACATGCAGACGTGACGACAAGCAGGGCGCTCTCGACGTACTGATAAGCAGATCGGCTGCCGCGTCCAGCGAGCAGCGCGCCGCCGAGACCGCCTCCGCGCTAAACAGGTACTATGTCAACTCGATCAACAGCACCAACGCACACATAGACATACCAGCTGCGCTTGAATACCTATCGAACTACGTAGACAAACATTCACATTGCATTAACTTCGATCACATTACGCTGTCTGAATTATTAAAAACAATAAAACACATCAAACGCAAAGATTCGAAGGATATTAATGACATGTCCACACGCCTTTTCGACTTGTTACCACAATTTCTTATGGAGATCATTTGTAGTATGTTTAATGGATGTGTGGAACACGGTACCTATCCTTCCAGTCTTAAAAAGGTCAAAGTTCAACCAATATACAAAGGTAAAGGCGAGATGGATATTTTAAAACATTTCAGACCAATCTCACTAATACCAATATTTTCAAAGATATTCGAGCGATTACTAAGCGACCAACTAATGTCACATTTTAACGGAAATAACCTGCTTAATACGCAGCAATATGCATACCAACCTGGGCGCTCGACGATTGACGCATTGCGGGATGTCTTGGGAAGGGTGATGAGACACCTGGAGGGGCGCAGGCGCGTAGCAGCAATATTCTGTGATTTGTCACGTGCCTTCGAGCTGGTGAGCCATCCCCTACTCTTGGCGAAACTTAACCATTACGGAGTCACTGGTAGTTTTCTTGACATAATCACATCCTTCCTTGTGAGCAGACAGCAGTTAACGTCCGTACACGGCACCAGGTCAGAGCTCCTAAACCTGGGCGACCGATCGGTGCCCCAAGGATCCAGCATAGGAAACAACCTCTTCCTAATACTAATGAACGACTTCACAACTGCTTCGGACCTAGCGGAATTTGTCTTATTCGCGGACGATGGGTGCGTCATCGTCGCTGCAGATACTCACGACCAGCTCAAGGTAAAACTCGCCAAAGTAATGAGTCAAATAGCATCGTGGTTCTCAGCGAACGGTATGGCACTAAACGTCGACAAAACGAACATCATTGAATTCGGGCTACGCGGCAGGAAAGAACATGATCCGCATGTCGTTTGCAACGGACAAATCGTTCCGCAAGTAGATCAGGTGAAGTATTTAGGCCTGACTATTGACAAAGGTCTCACCTGGGGTCCTCACATCGACAGCTTATGTGACAGATTATCGTCTGCATGTTTTGCGCTCAGCAGGCTGCGCCCTAGTCTACACGTAAATAACATAAAGAAGGCGTATTACGGTTATATCCACTCACTACTTGCCTATGGTGTAGACCTCTGGGGCGACGCTGCAGAGCGAGAAAGGCCATTTAGACTGCAGAAGCGAGCAATTCGTATAATGGCCGGCGCGCCGTGGGACAGCCCTGCTAGAGACTTGTTCAAGGAGCACAAAGTACTAACCTTACCTAGTTTATACATTCTTGAAGTGGCTAAATACGTAAGAAAAAACCCAGAACAGTTCCCAACGTTCGGAGATGCTCACGATCGCAACACAAGGAGCCGTAACTTCCTGCGACCACCACCGATAAGGTTATCTAAATCTAAAAAGTTTCTACTTTCAATTGGTCCAAAAGTATACAACGCAATACCCACTGACATAAAAAACGCACCTAGTGACAGAGCATTTTTATATAAACTAAAGAACAAACTGATATGTAACGCGTTTTACTCAGTTGACGAGTTTTTTCAAACGCCTGGATAACGTAACCCTGGTCACTTACCCAACAATAATGTAGTGTTCTAATGTAAAAACTATATTAAATTATAATTATACCTAACCTTAAATAGTTTAAGAATTATAAATATTTATAATAACAAATTGACATGTAAAATATTATTTTATTAATAAATGTTTGAATTGAATTGAATATCGCTAAAGAGCAATCTCTTCCAGACAACCTTTGGGTGGCGGAGAAAAGAAAATTAAACAGAAAATAGTAGGTGGTGAGATAAGAACTTTAAGTAATTTGAGAAATAATAAATAAACGACAAACAAAATATTAAACACAGATTAATATCTATATATATAAACATACATAAACGTACGTACATACAAAAAGGATTATTAATTATTTTACTTTATATAATTTTTAAAGTTTAATCATTCCTAAATGTAGTAACTCCAAAACTATAGTCTGGCTAACGAAATATTACTCAAATGTTTGGCGGGAAATTCAAAAATCTTGGGCTGGGCTTGACTTATTTAACTCATTTCCTTAGGTAACTTACGTATGGACAGAATATTTAAAACATTTTCTAGCATCAAAACTATAATTCCCACTACACGAAGCGAGATAACCCAAGATTTTTTAAATCTCCCGCCAAACATTCAAGTAATATTTCGTTAGCTAGACTATGTGAAACAATGGAAAGGTTATTAGACACCAGACTAAAGAGTCTGATGTTTAATAAAAAAAAAGAATAACGTCGAACTAGACATTATTGACAGCTTACTTTTTTTCGCAGATAGGTCGTAAGAATACAACTCTATGCAGGCATAGTTGTCGTAGATTTTGGTAATTTTATGTATTTTCTTATATTTCTTTATAGTAGAGGATCCCGATATAGAACGACCTTTACCGAGATGTTTATTAGATGAAATGTATTTTATATTTAATTTAATATGTCAATAAATATATTGCATATGGGTTGCCTAACAAATTTTAGTCCAGCAATTTAATAAAATAAAAAATTTAAATATGTCACCGGTTTGATTATTAGATAAATTCATAATAAAATTATCTTAATTTTATTTAATTTCAATTCAATAATCAGACCGTTGCAAAATGCTAGTAGGTATAGATTTACCTGTTTAAACCTGGCTACCCGATAGTTGTGACGGGAAAAGAATAGGCAACCTAACGTTTGCATATTCTATGGGCTTCATACTTTCGATTGGTATCATAATTTTATCAAACATTAATCAAACCGGTGAAATGTTTTTTTTTTTTTAAATTATTAATTAAACACACCCTGGACTAAAATTTGTTAGGCAACCCATATGTAATATATTTATTGACATATTAAATTAAATATAAAATACATTTCATCAAATAAACATCTCGGTGAAGGTCGTTCTATATCGGGATCTTAGACGATTATATATCAGCCAAAGTACGTCCGCTGCTGGACAAAGGCCTCTCCTAGCGTTCTCTATTTTACGATTACTATAATTATTTTGCTATTGTTACAGATGTCGGGGATGAGCGTTAAACCACATTGAGTAGGTACGTATATGTATGTATGTATGTATGTAAACGCTTTATTGTACACAACAACTGGTTATAAATACATTGATAACAAATGAAATATGTACAAAGGCGAACTTATCCCTATTAGGGATCTCTTCCAGTTAACCTTTGAGCAATTGAAGGAATGGGTATACGAAGAAAATAGGCAAACTACACTGCGTACAACCAAGATATCTATATTATACTTAATAAAACTATAATAAGTACATAAACTAAGTAAGTAATAATACACATATATTTGTACTATTTATAAGATATATATTATATATACATATACATATATCTACATATAATACATATAAATGCGTAAATAAATATAGTATTCAATGAATTCACACGTCATCGGACAGCCACAATTTCTTCAAGTTAATCTTAAGTGATGCAACAGATGGAGACTTCCTAAGGGACAAAGGCAACCCATTCCACAACTTCACTGCGCTTACCGTGAAAGACTTGCTATAGGTACGCGTCTTATTAGACGGTACAGCCAGAGTGAGATTGGCGCTAGACCGCAAGCGGTGACCACTGCCATCAGCCATATACGAAAATCTCTCACTAAGGTAAGGAGGAGAAGTAGGATTAAACAGGACATTAAAGAGCAATGAAAGGACATGCACGTCTCTACGCCGACGAATCGGTAGCCAACCCAGCTGCGCTCGAAAGGAAGAGATGTGGTCATATTTTCGCAATCCAAATATATACCTGATACACACATTTTGTAGGCGTTCAAGCTTGTCAAGCAGTTCCTCCTTAAGATCCAGTAGAGCAATATCACCATAGTCTAGTAGTGGGAGCAAGAGAGATCTGGCAAGAGTGATCTTGGTGGAAATTGGCAGAAAGTTCTGCAGGCGCCTTAAAGAGTGGAGAGATGCAAAGAGCTTCTAGCTAACTTGCGCTATGTGCGGTGCCCACGAAAGCGTCTGGTCCATGGTGATACCCAAATTTCTAACTGTAGAGGAAAGGGGGATAGGAATCCCACCAAAAAGAATATCAGGTACCACCATTTCAGATACTTTATTTACAAAATGAGGACTACCAATAACAATTGCTTGCGACTTTTTTGCGTTTATGTTTAACCCGAAGTTATTTGCCCAGCTGTAAATAGACTCCAAATCCGCATTGATCATATTAATAAGCGACGGCATATCCTCGATACTAGCCGCTGCATAGATCTGCAGGTCATCTGCATAAAGATGGAACGAGGATCTTAAACACTCGGTGATCCCACCAATAAATATTGAGAAGAGAAGTGGAGAGAGGACGCCCCCCTGAGGGACACCAGCGGAAATTTCACGCCATTCCGACAGTTTGTCGTCGACCCTAACCCGCTGGCGTCGACCAAAGAGGTAGTCGTGAAACCAAGATAGGGATGAGTGAGACACATTAAGTGTACGAAGGATACCGAGGAGGATGTCAAAATCTACGGTATTAAAAGCACTACTAAAATCGAGAAGGACAAGTACGGTGAGTTTTTTGTGTTCTATATTAAGACGGATGTCATCAGTGACCTTAACCAGAGCAGTAACTGTGCTATGCCCGGGGCGGAATCCGGATTGGAATGGGTTAAACAATGAATACCTATTAAGATGTGAAAGGAGTCGGCGATTTACAAAATGTTCAATAATTTTAGACAAAACTGGGAGTATGGAAATGGGGCGATATTGTGAAAAATCAGTAGGATTAGGTTTTTTGGGAAGGGGAATTACATGGGCAAGTTTCCAACATGAAGGAAATGTGCCCGAGGAAAATGAGAAATTTAATATACTAGAAAGGATCGGAGCAATGGATTCCGCGACGAGCATAAGCATGTCTATACTAAGGCTATCTTCACCAATGGCCTTCGTCTTAATAGATTTCAGATAGGCAAGTGTCTCTTGCGGAGAAATGCTACCAAGCTCAAAGGGAGGTGAATTGGGGTGTGGCGTATTAGCAAGAAGAGATAATGTAGATTGTTTAATAGAAGGGTGGAGAGTAACCGGAGAAGAACTAAAGTGAATATTGATGGCGTCAAGATCAAGAACGCAAGAGGAACTTTGTTGAGCTTTGCCCACACCCAATGACCTGAGAAATTTCCACAGCTTAGTCGGGGGACAATCCTCGATGCAGTTGTGGATATGGCGGCGTCTGGCATCTCTACAGATCTTATTACAGCGGTTTCGTAAAGAGATATATGCCTGTTGGTAGTCACTGTTTTGCCGAGCTTTGACGCGTGCTCGGTCCCTTTTAGCCATAAGCGACTTAATATCCGGTGTAAGCCACGGAGCAGGGTAATGCTTCACACGCGTCGGTTTCAGTGGAGCATGTTTATCATAAATCGCAAGCAATATGCCATTGAAAGCCTGCACCTTAAGGTCGACGTCATCCAGGAGCTCAATGCTATGCCAATCTGCACTTGCAACATCGTTATAAAGCGCCTGCATATCTACATCATGTAGATTTCTGCGCATAATTACTTTATGCTTCCTTTTCGGGGGACGAATATTAAATGAAGCATAAATAAGGTCATGATTGGAGAAACCTGCAGCATTAAATTGACCATGAAATGAGACCAAGTCTGGAGAAGAAGTTAAAATAAGATCTAAAAGCGAGGGGGGGCCGTTATGCGGAAAATGGGTGGGACTAAGAGATAATACACTAAGGTTAAGAGAAGTTGCTAGTGACTGAAGTTTCGAGGTACGAAGATCGTTTTTGAGAAGACAAGTGTTGAAGTCGCCCATGATAATACTATGGTCAAACTGTGGGCCTAAATCAGAAATTGTGCTGTACAGGGTATCAAAGTAATTAATATTCGAGGATGGGCTGTAAAAGACGCCAAGAAGGACTTTGGAATGATGCAAAGTAACATCTAAGAAAAGATACTCGGGAGAGTTATTTGAGTAAACTGTCGGTGACTGAGCAACTACTTGACAAGCAATATTACTCTTGATGTAAATGGCAACACCGCCGCCACGAACGGTTTCCGTCCCGCCATCTTTTGTGCCTGTCCTGTCATTGCGAATTAGACGGTAGCCGGGTAAAGGGTACAGAGTCGATGGCAGCGACGGTTTTAGCCAAGACTCCGAAATAAGAATGGCGTGTATATTTTTATTGGAGCTAAAAGGTGCCAGTAGTTCAGAGTAATGTGCCGGTATACTCTGTGCATTAATGTGGACGACATTGAAACGTTTAATGGACGAGCCAAACGTTAGTTGCAATCGGTCACTCAGATCAGGCATATCTGATGCATCACTCAAGGAATCGTAGTGGCTTGAAGAAGAAAGTGAGAAGAATTCGCTATCTAAACTGGCATTGAAAACGTCTGACATAGTGAGTACAACTGAATACTTAAAATTATATATAAAATGTAACAATATAATATATACAATAGACTACCTACTAAAATAATATTTATATATATATAATTTATATTTAAAAGATAACCACAAAAAGCTTATCACCTCATTTGCTCGCCAGTAGCTTGTGAAGAAACAGTAAAATACATTTATGATAATAAATAGCCATTAAGTGGCACACAAGAAAACATTAAAATTTTACAAAACAGGAAAATACGACTCTCACAAAGCAAATACTAAACGCACTGTACGTCAACGTAAATGACACGACACTCGACATTAATGACAGTTGTGATTGTGACGTACAGCGTTTGTTTTCGTATCACCGTTAAACATTAAGAAAAGAAAAAATAAGATATTACCTCCAAGAACACACAATGTACCGTTAGAAACAAGGAAAAGTAACACTAACTATGAAAAAGTACTCCCTAAGAACTCGGCACGGCCGTGGATTTTGGGTTCTTGCCTCTGCCGGAACTGCCTGAACGGGTGGGCCTGGTTCGACGTGATGTTTCCTGAGGCGGTGCGACGCCTTGAACCACATCAACAGACTTTGCCTTCGGCGTTGAGGAAGAGGTCTTCGTCTCCATGACGCCAGTGTCCGCCACAACGTTCGGTGCAGGCAACGCACGCAGCTCAACGAACGACGTCACCTTTCGGCGCACTCCGTCATGACACTGCACCACGATACGCCCGTCGCTCGTCCAGCTGCCCTTGACACCATACAGTTTGCGGGCTTCCAAGAATACTGCATGCCGGCTACTTGTTAAAAACTCAGACACAGTCTGTCCGGAGCCTTTGAGTTTTTTCTTGGAGGACCAAACTGCACTCCGAGTCCTTAGGCAGGCAAATTTAAGTAGCAGAGGCCTCGGCTTTGATGGCACCACGTCCTTACCAAGACGGTACACTGCAATGAAGGACAGTGTTGAGACCGCCTGCAGCCCCATCTTTTGCTGCAAAAGGTTGACCGCTGTTGTTATAGCATCCTCATTCCTCGCCTCAGGAACACCATGTAGCAGGAGGATGTTGGAACGGGAACGGGTCTCCATCTCCTCTAAAGTTCCTAGGACATAACCCATTTGCTCCTGCAAACTTTGGACAGCTTTCCAAACCAGCGCCTTGAATGTGCTGTACTCCGCTGTAAGAGTGTCTGTACCTCGGGTGGTCACGGAGTTCTCAAAATTGGCCATCTGTTTTGAGAACATGCTCTTCATATCCTCCAAACTTCTCTGCAGATGCACTAGTTGGTCCATTGTTGAGTGTATCAAAGGTGACCTTTGGACTCTTGAGTGTCACAAAGAGTTGATACAAAAAATTTAGTGAAAGTGGTGAAAAATAGCTATAGGTGGCAAAGAGGAGTTAAGTGTCACATGTAAGTGAACATTACACTAAACTTATTTGTTTATCTTATTTTTCACAAATTAAAATTATAGCACTACAAATTTCGTGTGTTTATTGTTTGCCTACCCCCAAAGCCAAAAAACGTACCTACTTGAAGTATTTTATAATTTGTGGACTGTATAGTAGTAGAAATACACTGTATTTCTAACTTTTGCAACTACATTTGTGGAACAAGATTGAGAATTATTTACGAGCATACCAAAGTATTTTTAGACAAATTGAAGTGGAACGTCGATCTTGAAAGCGGTCGCTAAGAATCCTTTATCAAGCTGTAATTGAACCTTACGGTGGGATGGATCCAAAAATGTACTTGGTACATGTATATGCCTAGTCAACATCTATACTATTAGAAAATTCTAGATTTGTATTGCGGGCAGAAATTGGATGAGGGCGGCCGTTGTGGAGAACTTTGGGAGAGGCCTTTGTCTAGCAGTGGACGTCTATCGGCTGATATGACGATGATCATGATGAGGTTTGTATTGAAAGTTAGTTTTCTATGGAGAGGGGTCATGATTTCAGGAAAAATCTTAATAGATTCAGGATCGTATCTTGTTTTGTATGGATCCACGGCGCGGTGCCAGTCTGGCGCCATCTGTTGTTCATGATTTCTTTGTCCTTTCATCACTCCGAAATGGCTGGATATTTTTAACTAAGGTACAGAGATTGCTGGTCATCCAAAGATGGTTAAAGGACTCGTCTTTGCTGCTAGAGAAGCTTTCTGCCCTATTTTCTCATCCACTCCCACGTCATTTTGACAAGCCTTCGGACTTTGTCAGTTTAGTTTAACTATACCTACGGTTTGAAATGGAAAGAAATAATTTATTCAGTAAGTAGGCCACAAGGGCACTTTTACAAGTTAGATTGTGAATTTACCGGCATTTCCCACCACCACCAGGAGACCACTTTTTGGAAAAAAGCCAAAAGAAACTCAACAGTAAGTAATTTTTTCGTAAATAATACTTTAAACAATTATTTACATTTATGTTATAACTTTACATTGTACACGTAAAGGACATTAAAATAAAATTTAAACTATCAATTAAAATATTAAATATTTCCAGATGTTTAAAGTCTCTAGGGGTTCCTAAAAGCAATAAGATACAATTACTTAATCAATTTAATTCCACAGCTATGTATAAGGTCTCTAGGCGTCAACATGAAAAATGTACAATAGAAAATAACAATTTCTTAGGTCGCAAAAAATATGTACTTCAAAGTTTGTATTAGGTATCCCGGTACTTCAATCAATTCCGTTGTACAGGTTTGAATATCGACTTTAGGAGAAATTTGAACAAGTATGTATATCAAAGTTACATTGTCAGAGAAAAATTGTGGTTTTCTCAGTCAACCTTTGACAAAGGTATCTGTAAAGGTACCGAAACGTCAGGGAGGCTCAAATAATTAATATACGCGATATAATCCGTTTAAATTGTTTAATTTAAATGTTTTTGTAGTGTTAAGGAATTTACAGATTGTACGAAACAGCATAATCCAGTGATCCTTGTTAAGAATTAGTAAATCAGATGCATTTACTTGTTCTGAATTAGCATAATATTTGCATATCGTTTAATTACAATTGAATACTATACTATAAACAACAATAACACCCTGTAACTAGTCATAAGTGTTCTTGCAAATAGACATATTCTATTCTATTCTAATATAATTACGTTACCTACTGGAAATATATTTCCATGAAACTGAAAATCTAAAAATGCTTAATTTTGTGCTAATTGTGAAATAGGGACAAGGCATTCACACGGCAAAAGTAGAATTAGATTACACCAGGGGCGTAGCGAGGTAAAATGGCGCCCAGGGCACACGTTCAAACTGCGCCCCTTAAATTATTTTACCTAAAAACAAACCCTATACAGTTCTTTTTATTTAATTATCTTTAGACATGACTTGAATTAGATCTCACTACCACCAGTAAGATGACCTTCAATGGGAATACAAACAACCCCACTAACGGGAATGCGCGCGCGCCACAGTAGTAGTGGGTCTCTCAGCAGTTATATTATCTAGTGCATCCACAGTGTGTATCAGAAGATAGAGATGAAGGTAGTTCCTAATAAGTAAGTACAGGTACAAATGGTGGGAGCATTACCTATTGAAAGAATGATTAGACGCTTTTTTGAAAAATATAAGTTTGTAAAGCGTTAACTTTTTTCTAAGTGATTTGCTAATCATCGGATTTAGCCTGGCCATATTGAAAGCGCGAAATTTTTTCGGGGGTGTGGGGGTCATAATACAACCAGATGAAAAACACGACGTAGCGAGTGCGAAATTATTTGTAAATCGTTTTTTTTGAGTCGCTTAAAAGTTTTATCTGTGTTACATTAGCCATTAATAAAGAATCGGCTCCATCGGCTGCCTCATTTATCATCAGACGAGTAGGTCTAACTCTATGATGTAAAAATACGTAAATAAATTATCACTACATACCTAGTACAAAACAAAGTCGCTTTCTGCTGTCTGTCTCTCTGTCCCTATGCATAATATAATAGAGAAACACTGATAATTTTAAAGGTTTCTAATGAGTATGGTAGATAAGTAAATTTTCATGTATATATATTAAATAACTCCTATAACTATTTTACATTTGTAAATAAAAAATGTATTTCAGATCTCCACATAAAGTCCCTCTTATTTAATATACTTACCTACCTATCACAACACAAGCAAAATATAAATTAGATTTTTGAGTTTTCTAAAATTAACGTGACCGTAACACTTAAATTTCATTACTTTATTTACTTTGGACGTCACAGAGCTGCATATAAGTTTGTCCCAAATTTTAATTTGATCGGTCCAGTAGATTCCAAGCAAACGGCTGTGACAGAAAAACAGACATACAGACAACCGAGCGATCCCATAAGGGTTCCGTTTTTACGAAACCCTAAAAAGCAATGCTTAATAGCTTTTTCGTTTACGTTTTCGTACGTCTACGTTTTGTACCGTGAAGTTGGGTGATCCAAACGATTTAAAGGGAATAGAACAGACTTATTTTTTTTTTCCGGCGCGGCGCTCATCTCATGATATTCCATGTTGAGAATGCGCCGAGACATAAAGCGCGGGAATCGCGGATGAATTTCAATGGTTTGATAGAGGTTTAAGCCCGATTAACATTACCTAATACTTCAGATTTTTGAAAAGATTTTTTTACCACAAATTGATAAAGTTTTGTTTACCAGAAGTACCTAAATAAGATAAAATTTAATGTTCAAAACATTACGTTTTTCAAATATTTGGAACGTTAAGAATTGTGTGGGACGATAATAGGAGGGGCGGCGAAGCGGGCGGCCGTCCGGGGCGCTGCTGACTCCTAAAGGGCTTTTCTTTAACCAAGTCTAGGGCACCTAGAGAAGGACTCACCCAGGGTGCCTGTATGGCTAAGGCTGGCCCTGACAAATAACATCCAATCCACACTCAGTTCTCGCAGAAATGTATACTAAATAAAAAAAACTTTTATACTTATTTCCATTTTTGCAATTCATTTTCAATTGGTATTTAGTAGGTATAATGCATTTGCGCCCCCCGCTGAATGGCGCCCAGGGCGCGTGCCCTAGCTGCCATACCCTCGCTACGCTACTGGATTACACAATGCCTAATGGCGGATTTAATCCCTAATGCTCATCTCTAATTAAAACCGAAAACACGAGTACGCTACAGCCTTTTCATTTATAAAAGATTCGGAAAATACGAAACGAAAACTACGTGGAACGTGAAAAAATGCGAAAAATATCAGGAAAAATCGGACCGGCGTGTGAAAAGTTCTTCACACTGCCGAAGCACCTATTGAAAAATGCCTCTTTGCTGTGGCAAGCGAAAAAAAACCCTCTGCAAAAGGCTGAGGCTTAGTTTCGCTTGCAATGATACTAATTGCTGGTGACACGAAAGAAAGAAGTGCCAAGAAGCCTGTGAAATCATGCGAGACGATAACCTATAATTATAAGAAGGCGATTAGTGGGCTTCTAGGGAGGGGACGGTTTTGGTCGATAATGAAGCGAAGTGTGAGGTTTTTATCGACGCCATGGGAATAAGTACGCCTAGAACGAGAGTATTCATTCATACAGCAGATTTAGGATGACGACTAATTTTGATAGTCTCCGCGAAACGAAAAACAATTTGGGTAATCTTCATGCAGCAGATTTGCGAAAGATGAAGCCACTTTTGGTTTTATGTGTGCGTGTCTACGAACCAATCATAGAGACGTGTTGCTTGTGATATTGACATTGCGACAGATGCACACGAACGCAAGTTAGCCCGTGGCTAACCAAAACTGGGACCTAATTCGAGAATGCCGTTTGAGAGATCGCCAAACGGCAATTCTTTATAAGATAACAGTGATGTAGCCTTTGAATAGACATGTTGACAAATTTTTTTGAGGATGTCAATCGATTCTATTTTTTATTGTGATCCAATGTCTATATGGGACTGACTACACTTAAACTGCTCTAAAAGTCAGAAATTACCGTCAAAGTTCAACATTTCTACGTAGCGCTAAAAACGCTCCATACAAAACGCGTCAGGCTAGTGACGTCACAGGCCGGTATAGGTACCAATAATTGTATGGAAAAATTAAGAAATTTGTCATTTTCACCGTGAAAAAGTGCGTTTAAGTTCATAGTTATCATACAATTATTGTTTCGTAAAATTATGAGGATTCTGAAAACATTTTCAAAATTTATTTTGGATAAAAAAAAAAAAAACATAAAATTTGCGTACCTTTGAAGTCACATATTTCCAAAAAAGATATATGTTTCTGGATTTTTTTTTCTTTGTTTCGTGATATATTTAGCTATGTTTATTCATATAACTACAGTACGCTGTAGAATTCAACATCAGTCAAATAGCCTATTGTCACATCTCAATTTTGGAAATACGAAGGCGATAATGATTATCAAAAATGCTATTAATGCATATGAGTTTCTGTTTTGAACGAAACGTAACTGACTAATTTCAATCACTACCCAGTCAAGTTAAGTATGCGCCTGTTATCTATGCCGTGGAGAGATCTCCATCGTCGAATTACCCCCATGGCTTCACTTTCAAGCGCTTACTGGGTTTCTAGGGGTATTTATTTTAAGCTTACGTATAAAATAATATAATATCAGTGTCGCAATAGTTCAGTCCACTTAGCCATTTAATTAAAGTTTGTTTATTATAGTTATTTAATTTATAAATACTGAGTTCCTTCCCACATAGCACACATGTTGTATAACCGCTTATTCAGCACTTTTTCAGCTTATTACAGTTGTGTAAGGGCTGTATACGCGCTTACACAACCTGTGTCCTACTTGAGTTAATATATCTTATTATATAACAGTGCGGATTGAACATCAAACTGTGTTTTTACGAAAGCTGATTTGTAGACTGGTACGAGTGCCACTGTATGTTTTCTTCTCTGTCTTAACAACTCTGGCTTGAATGATAATGATGGATCGAATAGTCTAGTACTTTATAGTCTACATAGACTTCTATAGTTGACGACGCAGTTGGCGCAGTGGTTCAGCAACTGCCTACTGAGCCGACGAAGGGCAAATATTTGAATGATGAACTCGAATAATTGTGCCTGGGTCATGGATGTTATTTGTGTTTGAGTATGTATTTATACTTTCTCTGTTTCTCGTCATCTAGTGTCGATAACACAAGCCTAGAGCACTAAGCTAGAGCTTACTGTGGGCCTAGATGTATTTGTGTGAGGTTATCCTATATTTATTTATAGTGGGGCATCTAAATGAGGTTTAAAGTGGTTTTTAACAAACATTGTTGTGTTCCGGTGTGGGGGTAAGATAGCCGGTGAAATTACTAGCATAGAGGCATTCTATCTTCGTCCTCCGGGTAGGCAAGCACTTGTGACTCCTCTGGTGTTGCAGGTGTTTATGGGCGACGGTTATCGCTTTCCATCAGGCGATACGTTTGCTCGTTTGCCCCCTATGACATAAAAATAATAATAATAGTAATCTCTGCGTCCTTTCTAAATATGGATTTCATATTCGAAACGCTAAAAATAAATACCAGTTATAAATATAAGTCGGGTTGTACGTGGGAGGCTGACTAAGTGCCCAGAGCCTCTCGGCATAATCCCAGCATCTTGAGAATTTCGTCCATTTGTTTAGCTACGCCGACGCATTCCTGGACATGTGGGTAGCCGTTATGTCTGCTGATAGGTATTAGGGTGCGTTTCGACTGAGGAGGAGCGGAGACGAGCGGAATAGACCAATCACCTGAGTTGAAAACTGATCTCCGTTCCGGTTCACTTTTTCGATTGGTCGATGGTTGACGTACTCCACCCTTATGTTGGCACTACAATTGACAACATTTCATATTTTTAATACTATCATTTTATTACTTTTCTGAATTTTGCTTAAAAAGATGAAGTAATCTCTGTTTTTATTTATTTCCTGAGATGATTATTTATTTTATTATTAATTTATAAAAACATACTCATTTTAAAATGTGGCAACACCAAAACCAGAGCTTAATGGAACGGTTACTTTAGTCGGTTTTCTTATTAAAAAAAAACTTAATAAAACTGATGCATCTGTCATCTGTCAACGTCAAATAAAAAAATAAAAAAATTTTTCGCTCTTTGGTTTAGACAACAACCCTATTCAGCCCGTATTGTCTTATATTGCAGTTATTTGATGTATTCTCTTATATTTCTTTAAATACAGAAGAATAAATTCAAAGATTTTTTTTAAGGTACCTACACGACATAAAGCCCTGTCGATCTCTATATTAATTTCCACCTGTTATAAATATGAAATGTTGTCAATTGGCGTTGCGTGTTTGTGTTGTACATAGTATACGATCAAATGCCGAAAGGACATATACCGGGGTGATCAATCCAAATGGGTCAGTAGGGAGAAGTCACAAACTATAAGAGATAGGGAAATCTGTTCATAGGAACCATGGTGTCGATTTTAGACTTAATAAAAACTGCACTTCTTTTTTATAAATCTCATACATAATCCGGTCAAAACCACTGTAAAGAATGTTACAATATGACATGCGATTACTATAAAATTTTACCCAGGTTCAATTCCAGGTTATGTATAAGCTTTAAAAAAAAAATGCAGTTTCTATTAAATCTAAAATCGACGCCATGGTTCCTAAGAACAGATTTCCCTATCTTTTATAGTTTTCGTTTTCTCTCTACTGACCCATTTGGATTGATTAACCAATATAATGATCACTATAGATATTGAGATTTAGGTCAATGAAGGTGGAGAATTTTACTATGGGGGCTCTTAACGCGACCGGGTTGGAGAAGTTGCAATATACTGGGTATATCGCAACCTCGGAGATCTCTCATAGACATCAGAGAGATATAAACGGAATTAGGGCCCGGGTCGGAACAAAAACACGTTTCAATGAAGCCCGACTGAATTTTACTCGGCTTACACGAATGCCGGTGTGAATGAAGAGTTTTATCGATGGGAGAATTTAAGTGCTTCACATTTAAATAGGTATTCGTTCTGTAGTGTCAAGTCCTCAAATTGAAGAGGATTACGGCCAAAGTTGTCTTATAGGATAAATTAATTAAGGCCTTTTAAGCAATTTAATTTACCCATTATACTTTTATAATAGAGAGTTCGTTAATATTATTCATATAATCTCTACTTAAAGAATTAATTTATTTGTCATATATCAAATACAAAAACAAAATACGTTTAAATCCATAAATTGACAATAAGGATTGCGTCGATTTACTAAACTCGGTTCATTATCGATAAAACTCTTCGTTTTACTACGTAGCTACTTGCGCACGCCTCTATAAAGTCAAGTACTCTCCACTAGACAGGGGAACAGCGGTACAGGTGTCACCGTGACTGGAGTTCTAAAATCACTGTTAAATTATCACTATTACTGAGACTTTGTCATGCTTGTCACACCCATTCAAAATTATTTGCTGTTACCTAAATATGTCTAATTATTCTCGGCGTTATAAGTGTACGGTACGAGTTGAAAAATTGTCTATTGTATCGTGTATTGGTGCAACTGATACGTCGCTGTCTCCGTCTTAATACCCTATACTCGTATAACATCCCTCATTGATTTCCCTATTCCTAGATAAGGCAAGAAGGGGGTCTTCATTTATCTTCCACCTTTCCTTCTTGACATTATAAAGGCTAAGTCTTATTAGGTAACCACTCCCCTCCCTTTCCCATTCTTTATAGTTTTTAACAACTCCTGTTACCCTCCATTATTTCGGTGACTTTTCTCTTCAGATTAATTTTCTTTTACATATTTATGGATAACATATTGCCAACGAAACCGATACAGTTATATTGTACAACAAATGAATGTCAATAGGTACATAAATGAACAGAACTGATCAGAATTGACAACCTTCGTAATTTTGTAATATCTTTGTCATAACAACTCACATTGACATTTTTAAATGGCCGATCGCTGTTACTTTTTCACTGTAACATCATTATCACGCCCCTTCGCAGCCGAGACTCATTGAAGCGAAATGCCACGTACTGGCTCACTTTTAAAATATCGAGCCGTTGATTGCCGCAGTACTTGCCTATTGCAAATGAGCTGTCGATATGAGATTTTTGAGAGATTTAATGAGGGATATTGGGTTTCATTTCGCTGGAACATTAGAAGGCTTGATTTCCCCGCCAACATCTGCTGTCCTCATGGTTGCTTGTAGCCGACTGACTCAACGAATTCTCTTTTTTTGCGCAGCGCTGGCATCTTCAAGGAAGATCAATATCGTCTAGCGAGCCTATGATGATTACGTTTATGACACGATGACAAAGCATCCGTCACGTTTTGACAAGTACAGTTTGAGAGTGACAGATGCTTTATCATTTATTTGTCACGTGATAAACGCAATTATTATAGGCCGGCAGGTCCAAAAAACCGGCTAAGTGCGATTCGGACTCGCACACCGAGGGTTCCATAAAAGCACTTCCCATCTTAATATAGGCCAGGTTAAGTTAAGTTTGCACCTGATATGTGTGGCACCACATGCAAATGAGGTACAAAGTTAACGCAACCGATCACGTTTGTTGTTTTTTTTTCTGTTTTTAGTATTTGCTGTTATAGCGGCAACATAAATACATCATCTGTGAAAATTTCAACTGTATAGCTATCACGGTAGATGAGATACAGCCTGGTAACAGACGGGCAGACAGACGGACGGACAGCAGAGTCTTAGTAATAGGTTTTTTCCCCTTTTGGGTAAGGAACCCTAAATAACGGTACCACCATTTGCACACTTACCTACTAGTCTTACTACCGAACCGTCCGGAAGGGAAATAAATGAAATCCTGCGCTCATAAAAGTATTAGTGCCTCATGTTTCTAAACTAAACGCTACAGAACTTGCTTCTTGTCGCTTGTTCAAATAACAGAATCGTTATTAATTTGTCTTTCGCTCAAAACTTCATGCTTGGTAGGACAAAGGCACATCTCACTACGGGCATCATACTTAGTTACACCTTTGTCCCACTAACTCTTTAACGTTGATTTTGCGAGTTCTATAGTTACTGTTAACTGAGACTGAATTTCGTTAGTTGTAGCTTGGATCCTTGATTTTAATTGTCCCTTGTGATATGCAATTGAAACATGAAATATGAACGTCATATGTTGCTCAAAGATAGCTTATGAGATAAATATAAGCTAAATCAAAAATGCATAACACCCCCGACACAACTAGATGGTTATCATAAGATCCTCATTCAATGAATGATAGAGAATGCTGTTAAAACTGAACATAACTTTGGAATTCTTAGCACTTGTTCCAATTGAAGCTGAATGTCTTGGAAACTACTGGTCCTATTTCCACCAAACATAGCTAAGAACCATCTCGACGAACAAGTCTTTCGGTTAAAAATAACCGCACTCAAATTGGTCCATCAGTTCAGAAGCTATGATGCCACAGACAGATACACAAATACATACATACACATGTTGAATTTATAACATCACTCTTTTTCGTCGGTGGTTCAACGGGGGGTTGAACATGTCCAGCCAATAGTACATTGTACAACTGCTTTATATTCTGCTTTTCACTGCGATTCCAAGGAAATAAAACAAGTTATGCGTAAATATAAGTTGGTGTGGGAAGAATGCGTTAAAAACGTGTCGCATAGTACATTTTATGCGTTACCGTTTTAGGAGCAGCGGTGTGGTCGTTCCTTAAATATCATATCATGGTATAACCATTATAAATGACGAACTCTATGCTGAAAGCCAGATAATGATTAAATCACGTGTATTTTTGAGTTAATAGCCCCTTAAAAATACACAATTCTAGAAATATAAACATAAAATCTTTGCGGGATAGGCTGATCTGCTAAACGAGCTAGTTTGAAATAAATCCGACACTGAAAAACTTATTCTTTTAGCATTAACTTTGCCCAAATATTCCCTAAGCCTATCCATCACAATGAAGCAGAAAACAGGTCCTATTTTACGTGTCATTGCTCAATGTGACCTTCAAAAGTATATTATATTCAAAATGTAAACCAAATAAATGCAATAGCTGAATCTGCTTTTGATACATTACGCGAATATCCAAGTAACTAAGCACGGATAATGGAACCATCGCTCGCAGGGATTCGGGTTCGGTCCAAGATACTAACTGAAGGCGTTAGGCGAATTCAGCTCATTAATAAAGTTCTTATTAATGACCCGAATTAGATATTCAAAACAACCCCGACACAAGAAAATGGACATCATTGAGACCCATATTTAATAAGTGATATTGAAAATGCTACTAAAATTGAACACTACCACATAATTTTGTATTAAGCTTACATTTTAGCTCAGATCCTGTAACTTAAACCATTGATACAAAAAGAATGAGACATTACATTACATGTTTCATAAATCCTGTAACTTGTTCCAACAAAAGATGAATATCTTGGAGACTAGGTACTGTTTTTATTTACACCAAGCATAGCTAAGAATCATCTTGACAGACAAGTCTTTGGATTAAGAAAATCCGCATTTAAGTCGAAAGCTGTGATATAACAGATATACATATAAGTAGGTATATACATGTTAAAGTTATAACACCTCTCGTTTTCCATCGGGGGTAAAGAAATCAGAAGGACTAATGTCAAAATGGCAGATTGAGGTTGCTAAACTTAAGTGGCAGTGGGCGGAGCACATTGGCGACCGCGTCCATGAGGGTTGATCAACGATCTGGTCAGGACCATGGGAAGCCGTAGTATGAGAACGAGGCAAGAGCAGTTGTTGTAGGGAGTTGACAGATTATTGGTACAAAGATATAAACAAATTTCATCTTCATGAAAACTCGAATAAAGGGAACCTTTAATAAACAGTAAACACTGACACAAAAAATAAGGTTTCAAGTAACGCCTCGTTAAATGCATCTTCGCTTTTGTAACATTAATATTGTACGTGTGCAATGTTCACGGTGCAATAAAGAGGAATCATGCAGAATCTTGGATACCTATAGACCACATAGATACACACAAGCATAATAATAATAAGTACCTCTTCTTTGTAGACAAAGATCGCTTCTTTCTACCTGCTACGAGACTCACACGCAAATAAAACTGCCAATCTGTAAGTGTGGGCTAATGTTATACCGAAGGTCTATCTAACAGCTACCCCGATTGATGTACTCGTATACTTCTGACTGTAACAATTCAAGAAAAATTTAATGTAATTTTATACGCAATGAAGTAAAAAGCATGTCTAACGTAAATTAGGTTCTAGCATTCATATAGGCCCGTTGGCGCTGCATTTGATTACCCTCTTAAAGAGCTACCTACGTGCCAAAGGTTTGTAAGAATCCGTAAAGTGACCGTAATAAGGCCGCAAAGACATATATAATTTAAGATTTCTCTTGTATTATTTTTCTTGTTGGTGTGCAATATTGTATGGTGTACATAAACCACAAACTGTCCAAGTGTACACGTATCTGTAACATGAACTATCTCGACCCCAACCCCTCCGCAATCTAGTGGCTTGCGAACAAACCTGAGTTGGAAGTTTGACTTACAGACAGATTAATTCGGTATGCCTATCCGACGTATACGACAACCGAAAATGGCTTCCAGTAGTGTCTTTATTCTATGCCTCAGTTCGTAAGAAGGTCGTCGATATTGCGGACATATTAATGAGGCAATTAAAACGCCCATATTATTACCCGTATAGGCTCTTTATTTATTACACACAATAAAGAAATCGCAAATATTCATAAGAAAATCGTATGTATATTTCGCAACACACTGTGTGAAAAGAAAAGTATATGTATCAATATAAGTTTGGCTCTGGTATTCGTAGGCCCGTTGGCATCACATTTACTTACCCACTTACTAGAGCTACAGTCTGGGTTCTCAAATTGTGATTCGGATTTGGGTTAAAACTGAGAGTTTCCTATCTGCACACGTAGCACAACTGTGACACGCAACTCTTTCTCGGGCGAGAAATAATATCCATCTCTTTCGTTGCTGTGGTGTGAGAGAGTGACGGGCGATGCTATTTCGCGCGACAAGAGTCGCGAAGCCTAGTTGTGCTAGATAGGCTGCATCGCGTAAGAGCGAGAGAGACAGGTAAAAAACGCGCATGTCCACCGTAATGAGGCCACAAAGACAAATATAATTGGATTTTTAAAGTTTCGTACCAGTAAGCTATGGCATTTGGTTGATCGTTACAATTAACAAATGTCACCAAATTATGGGGGGTAAAAATAGGCCATAATATTATGATCACATGATTTTTGGACGTGCCCTTAAAAGTGTCATATTAGCAAAGTAGAGAATACTCCGGTACCTACTTAACTTTATGCACCAGACTCTATACTATACGTACTCTTAAGTTTTTTACTCGACGAGCGCTTAAAAGTTTAGTTATAGCAAAGCAGACAATAATAAATAAATGAATAAATATCAGACAAACCTCACACAAATCAACCTAGTCCCAAATTAAGCTCAAGAAGGCTTGTGTTATGGGTAATAGACTACGATATACATACTTATATAGATAAATAAATACTTAAATACATAAACCATCCATGACCCTGGCACAAATATTCGTGTTCATCACACAAATATTTGCCCGTGCCGGGATTCGAACCCAGGACCACAGGTTCAGTAGGCAGTTGCTTTACCACTGCGCCAACCGATTCGTCAAGAAAATACACCTATATTTATGCAACAGACGTATACCTGCTATACGTACCTATCTGTGACTGAAACTATCCTAACCCCAACACCGTAATCTTCTGTCTTACGAATCTGTTGGAAGTTTCACTCGCAGTCAGATTAATTCGAAATGTCTACATCTGTCCGTATTTATTATCAAGACAAACTACACCATCTTAATTAGGTGCTTGTTATCAGCCGTTCGACGTGTCTCGCAGAATTTCCCCAGGGTTGATACGGCTTAATGAATTTTAATCAAGTGTGCTCGATGTACTTTGTCGAACGCGCAACGAAAATTAATATTAAATCCATGGAATTTTGTCAATTGCGAACCTGTTAAATTGAGTTATTGAGAATTTTCTGATAAACGAGGGTTTATTAATAGATTATACTGTGTATTATTTTGTATATGCTTGTAAGAAGCTATGAGATTAACTTAGAAAATAACGATACAATAAGGAAACGTAAATAATGATAACTTCTGATTGTTTTCTAGAACTTTTTGTGATTAATGAAATGACAAGTTATTGTATTAATTATTTGAATCAGGCGTTATTTTGCGTAAATCCATATTAATTAAAATAATTTAGACTAATAAAGCAATATATGTTGTTTATTTTCGTTGACTATAGTTAACCATATTTTTAAAAATAAGAGTGTATAGCAACATAGGGCTAAATTCAACATTTCCAATATCATTGTATTAAGCGGCGCCGTGTACGGGCAGCCGCCGTCCCTGATGAAGGGCTCCATACGAGTTCGAAACATGTCGGGCCGTTCCTGACAATTTCACGTGAGTGTAAACCGCTTAATACAATAATTAAATATGTCTCACGAAAGTTTTACGGAGTTTATTTCCAATATCAGTCTCAACTATCACCACTACCTACCTACATGTAATGTAATTACAATCTCTTTTTAAAAGTATGCTACATCCTCGACCCCGTAGTCACACTTACCAGTGATACTGGGGTCAAGAGCCGGTCAGTTTGTGAATTAATACAACTTATCAATGAGTGACACATCGCTATACCCCGCCCGGCGAATCCTATGACACCTGTCATCTCAGTACATTTTATAACCTATAATCGGAAAAATGAACTAAGATGACAGGTGTTATAGGAATCATCGCGTCGTTCGCCGCGCGGGGTATAAATGTTAGTGTCAATCCAATTAGATTCGTAGTCTTTACTTTCCAATAACAATAAACCCGACTTTTCCAGAAACTTCCTGCCAGCTGAAATAACTGTCAGTCGCGGTATTTCCAGGCTACAAAACTTCAAGAAAACAGCGTACTCCCATCTGAAAGGCTTATAACCTTATAACATTATAGGCTTATAAGGACTACAACACATCACTTATAACCCCTCTGCACGTAGCATAACTGTGACTGTAACTATGTCGCACGACAAATAATACCTGTCACTTTCTTTTCAATACCGTGCGAGCAAGATACGACGACGCGGTTGGCTCGGTTTGTAGTTGAGCGTCCTACTGAGCCGGCGGTCCTGGGTTCGAATCCCGGCCAGGGCAAATATTTGTGTGATGGACTCGAATATTTGTTCCTGGGTCATGGATGTTATCTATATATGTATTTATAAATTATGTATATCATCGTCTAGTTACCATAGTACAAGCTTTGCTTAGTTTGGGACTAGATCGATTTGTGTAAGATTGACCCTTGATATTTATTTATTTATTTTCTTATTACGCTGAGCCGCGCGACAAATCAAGTCGCGGCAAGATATGCTAGTCCGCAGCACAACTAGGCATGCGACTCTTATCGACATAGCATCGCCCGTCACTCTCTCACAGTACTGTGAAGAAAGAGATGTCACAGTTGTGCCAGAGGTGCAGGTGTTGCAGGTGTCCATGGCCGACGGTAATAACTTACCATCAGGCGATCCGACTATTCGTTTAGTTCCTCCATCTTAACCTTTTAATAATCCTATAAAAGGAATTCTCTCTCTCTCTCTCTGTGGTCGCTCCCTCATGACTGGGGATCAGATTCTCATGATTGGAATAATTCATGACTGTGGATCGTGGTCATCGGTGGATATGGATGCTCTACACCTAGTTTTGATGATCTGCCTCCACCGCTGCCTGTTCATCGCGTCTCTGATGACCGAGCAAAACTTGGTTGAGGAAGGGCCCTTCACTTGATCGTTCCATCTGGTTGGGGACCGTCCCCGGGCTCGTTTGCCCTCCGTGTTCCCAACAATGATCAGCTTTTCAAGGCTTTCATCTTCCCTCCTCATTATGTGGCCGAAGTAGGTCAATACGCTGCTGGCAGATTGTGGTGCGGGTTTGGACACGAAGCTGGGAAAGGATCGATACATTGGTGCGCATGGCGGTCCAGGGTCCATAGGAATTAAGCTAATATAAAACTAATACTAATAATTAGCGTGTGTTTCACTTGCTCCACTCCATTCATAATTAACTCCGCCCGTCTGTTATAAAATAAGACAGCTCATGTTTAATGGTGGCTTGTTAAAATAATTATAGTTTCACGATTGCTACTGAACTATTATGGATAATGGGAGAAACAGAGAGCTATCTAACTTATGTTTATGCATAATTAACAGCTCAGAGAGAATCAGTAGGCTACTTGACCCATTTATTAAATATATTTGAAACGGTTAATCTTACTTACTAGCACTAAACTATGTTTTGTAATTTTTATTGAGCTTAAAAGATTTTTTTTATTAATTTCCAATAGAAATTTCATAAACAGACAAAAACGCCATTTTTTTCTTTAGCTTTTCTGTGGTGCACTTATCTGATGCAAATGACGTTATTAGTTTTAAGTTTTTTTTTACTGATCGGTGACGTCACTATCACGGGTGAAAATGGCGGACAGCGTTTGAAGCATTTCAAAATACATTTCAATTTGTTCAGCCATCTTCTACTTTGAACTGAAAAATATATATTTAGGTGTCCCATGTCAAATACTATACGAAATAAACGTTATTTTAATTGAATTTAACATAAATTCAGAGAAGATACTTCTTTTTAGAAGTCGGTTAAATAGAGCTATGCCTCCTGGCTTCCTATCCAAACAAAGCTGCGGAATATTGTACATATGCGGAATATTATAGTCATATACAGATTGTATCGTGACCCTCGGGATGTAAGTTATTACACCTCCCCATTATTGGCGCGGATACCGATCATCAATCATTATGGCATGTCCACATTATCAGAACATCAACCCAATTTCATATAAAACATATTTGTAAAGTAAGCACAGCTAAATCCTGTACATTTTTGAAGATCGTTCTCCTGGAATTTGGATTCTAATTATAGTAAACGTTGTATTGTCGATAACTATCTTTAACCCCCGACGAAAAAAGCCGGGTGCTATAAGTTTAACATGTGTATCTGTGTCACAGGCGCGACAGCGGCCTATCGGTGTAACTCGGGCGTCGGTGACCTTGTAATGCCGAATCCTTCAACGAGGCATTCACGTGAATGCCTTTCCCCATCTCGCGCGTCCCGCGCTCGCCCTTCGACGCGCACACATAGCCGCGAGTTTTGTTACTGCACACAAGTGTCGCTGTCGTTTCTTTTTACGTTAGTATATATATTCTTTGTCTGTGTGGAAATCTCTGGCATCATAGCTCCCAAATGGATGCCTTTGGGTCCACAGTGTCCACTGTATCGAAACGTCCACTGTGTCAGAACGTCCACTGTGTCAGAGCGTCCACTGTAACAGAAGGTCCACTGTATCAGAACGTCCACTGTGTCAGAACGTCCACTGTATCAGAACGTCCCCTGTAGGTATAAGAACGTCCACTGTATAAGAACGTCCACTGTGTCAGAGCGTCCACAATTTGAGCGTCTTTTTGTTTTAATTGAAAGATTTATGCGTCGAGATAGTTCTTAGATATGTTAGGTGGAAATAGGACCAGTAGTTTCCAAGATATTCAGCTTTCATTGGAACAAGTGACAAGGTGTCAGCCAATATTGAAGCTAAGAATTCCAAATTTTGTAGTTACGAGTATGTTCAGTTTTTGTAGCATTTTCCATAGGGTCTCATGATGAACAACTACTTGTGTCGGATGTGTAATTAATTTTAAATTTTTAGTGAACGGTACCTATAAATCGGACTTTGTATGGGAGTACAAACGCACTAACGGGAATGTCTCAGCGACAGGAGTATGCTCCCAGTACTGATTTTGTATGACGAGAACCGGAAATTTCCGGTTCCGGTACTGGATAAAAGAAGAGTAGCGGGTGTACACCCTAGACAGTGATAGTCATAGTATTTGTATGAGTATTCATTATGCTTTCTCTTTTTGATTGCACTAAAAATTACACAAACTGTCGCATGCAAAAAAACATGACGGCCTAATAACTATAACAAGTGCTCTTTGGAATAATTCTTATCTCACCACTATTTTCTGTTTAATTTTGTTTTCTTCGCTACGCAAAGGTAGTCTGGAAGAGATCGCTCTTTAGCGATAAGACCTTGTTAGTGTGCAATAAAGTATTGTTGTATTGTATTATACATATATTCTCATATATACAAAGTAGAGTGACTGTCGTCATTTCATTACGTTCGCAGTGCACCAAATCTCACGTTTACATAAATGTATGAAAACATTATGGCAGTATAACTTTTCAGGTGCTGGTTGTGAATTGTAGCACGAACTTTGTAAATTCTCTTTGTGTTCGTTTTATGTATAATGTTGGTGTCTAGGTGGCAACGGGCGCAGTTGCACTGCATTGCTTATTAGAAACATCCGGCTCGAATGAACGTTTATTGGACTAGTGCAGCTTAGTACAAAATCGCATTGTGTTTTAATTAATAAATGAAAAAACATAATTCCTAATACGTTGACGGATAGTACTGTTAATTAAGTTTTGTTGAGTCTTTTTAGTGAACACACATAGGCGTATTGTCCATGAACGTGATTATGTTAAATCTACTGAAATAAGCGATAAGTAACTGCTTAAATAAATTATATTTAACTATCATAAACCCTTCAACAATGTTGCTAAGATTCTTAGGTCCCCTGTTTTTTTTTAGATGCTCTTTAGGTTTTGGTTACAAATTATGTGGTTTGCGTGATGTTTTCAACTAAGGACATAATTATTTATTAATCCTTCAATTTGTAGGGATATGGTCGCCCCCCTATGTCGCTTATAATCAGTATCCATATTCCTGCAGGCTATCAAATATTTAACAGCCACGTACGTTACATTATAAGAGATCGTTCAAGTTCAAACCAATGTTAAACAACGTAGGTTTGCACGAGAATTTGCAGCAAAATCATCGGTGTACACAGTTCCTTAAACGTAAGGTTATTACGAAGTTTGCGCCGTCGCTACGCGCCTGCCGTATGCATAATTAACATGTGCGGAACCTTCTGTGAGTCGGGCACACGGACGGGTAGCCTGGAGATCAACCTATTATAGGAGTTTTAACCGACTACATCAGAACTACTGCGAATGCCTGGTGGAATTGAGACATGGTCGCTGTTATAGGCCTTGATAGACACGCAAATGGCAATAAAGAGGGCTATGCTCGACTTTCCCTACGAGATTGAATCAAAAACAACGGAATCCGAAAGAGAACCAAAGAGAATGGAGCCAGCTATGCTCGGAGTTTCCATGCGTGATCGAATCAAAAACAATAAAATCTACAAATAAAACCATAAAGAACCAAAGAAGCGAGCTATGTTTGGAGACTCCTTGCAGAAATTAAGAGATCCGTAGACAGACAGTAGACATCCGTAGTAGAGACAAGAGAAGGTGAAAAAAAAACCGATCTAAAGTTGCAATGGATCAAGCACATCACTCGTAACACCGATGACAAAGATGGAACTGAGAGGAACTTGAGTGACGACACACACCAAAAGACGCAGTGTGTATAGTCCTGCACAAGGTGGAATGATGACTTGTTGTTAGTCGCTGAAGTCCTTTGGAACTGTTGGCCGGTCATGGTGGTGTTACTCTTCCTCTTACTTTCTCCTCTATTTTTCCCCCCTAAGAAAACGTGGATTTAAGCTTTGTTCGTATTCCTAGCTTTACACTACTTGTGTGTTTGTTGGGAAAGTTTTGTTTTAGCATGCTTTCTCTCTGGTTGAGATAAAAGTAACAAAAATGATTTTTCCTGACAAAAGACTATGACAAAACTTTATTCACTCCATCTGTACAGCTAGCATTAAAAGTAGCAGACACTTTTAGTATACATTTGGAACTAATCCAGTACTAAAATTGTCAGCTACATTTCATGCTGACCGTTCTATCGATATCCACAAATTCAATTTCAATATCCAAACTATCCCAAACCGACCGTATGTATGTTCATGCGTAGCGATGCAGCGTGTAGCTCTGAAACTAATAACTTAATAGTTTCCAGCGGGAACGTTGAATTTAGCTGTAGCTTATGAAATGGCTGTGTAATTGTTCTATTACAATCTTGAGATAGTTGGGTAATATACTTTAATATCCAGAAGCGTGTCTACCGTCTCATATATACATCAAGATCTTGCCGTAATTACTCTTAGGTATCAATGTGAAAATGTATTTGTTATTTTGATCTTCTTTGAGACGTAATGAAATGAGAGGTATACTTTATTCTATAAGTGTAGGTACGTTTACATTTACAAGTCGAGGCTCTGAGTCTACTGATATTTCCTCGAGGAGACTCGATAGTAGGTATTCATTCCGTAAATCATACTTAACTATGATATACCATCCTTTGCACACAGTTTACAATTAATAATGTACTGTAGGCTAAACTAAAACTAATTACATTGGGACAACAATATTACGTCCTTTCTCGCAACATTAAAAGGAAAAAAACAAAAAAAAAGTCATATGTTTTTTTTTTTTTATATACATATAACGTAACCAAAAAAGCGTTAAGCATGAATGTGGACGGATATAGAAGGAGGGGGAAGACCAAAGCAAATATAGATGGATTGTCTGAAAGATGATATGAATAAGAAGGAAGTAAACGACAAGATGACGAGTAATAAGGAAGAATGGAGGAAGAAACTTGCTGCGCCGACCCCAAATAAATGGGATAGAAGCAAGGGAATGATAATGCTAAAGTAAGAGTATAACGTCTTCTAGCGCAAAAAAATAGTTAAGAGATAAATTTAAAACTATAACGTTTCGGGCGGGATTTAAACCCACGTTTCAAATGGCTCCGGGCAACACCTACAACTAGTATGCCACCCACATGCCACCGATACTATGTACTAACCATGTAACTTTTTAACCAATTGCTTCATTTTCTAGATACTCCTTAGGAGTTCGGGTATGTTGGAAACGCGGGGTTTTCGCTTCGATATGAAACATACTTAATAGACTTTAAAACCTTCAAAAAATAGACGGAAGTATATCAAGGAAACCAAACTTAAATATTGAATGAACTATTGTGACCCACAGGTAAACAACGTTATGTACAGGGATTTGTTTTCGTTTTTCGTTGTGCATCGATTGGTGACCCAGTACCACGAAACACGTAGCTAAACAGTCGAAATGGTGTACGAGGAGATATACCGACTGTATTTGTTTCCATCGGGATGAAAGTTGGTACGGGTCACTGTGTTTACATTTTTTATGTTGTCTCGTAGGCTTTACGTATTTTATGTAGCACGCTGTTAACAAGAATATTTTCGAACGAGGCTTTTTTCCCCATGTTGGATCAATTTTATATTGCTATTTGCTTGTCAAATTTCATGAATCTGTCTGACTATATATTTTCATAGTCAGTTAAAAGTAGCGGCGGATTTTATATAGAAACTCCCGTTAGTCTCAGACATATTGAAATCTATATGAAACGGGTTAACTCACGTTTGTCGAATATTGCTTGATGAATATTGATGTTTTGATTGGGTACGCAATACGTTTGGCCGCCGCCGCGACTGATCGGAGCTCATGATGATGAATCGCGTACCGATTCGAAACAGAGACGAATTCACGGAGTTATATCATCCCCATGACAGATAGGACAGCACACTGACACATTTATATACATTGGATTTTCACTCATATGTTTATTACAAATTCCGGTACCTACAGGCGAACTTAATGCCGTGAGATTCTTTACGAGTGAACCATAGGCTAATCAGAGACATTAATGGTGCGGTGTTGATGTACAACAAAACGTGTATGCAAACAATTCAGATATCAAACCAAAAATACATTAATAACATTGATAAAAATACATATAAAAACTTATACGCATTATAATATAATCACATAAAATATTAATAAAGGCGAAAGTTTGTTTGTGTGTTTATGTGTATGTATGTTTGTTACTTCTTCACGCTCAAACTTCCTGTGGGATGAGCGGGGAACTCCGTTAGGCGCAGCTAGTATATACGTATATGTATATCTATGTCGCAATCATCTGGTTGAGTCTGCTATTTAACTGAATGACTAGCGCGTTCATTGAATGACAACATTCAATTGAATGACTAGGCCGAACGTTGATTGCACAAGCGTCACTCAACGTCCAACTAGTAAGCGGATTGTAACATAGCCCTTTGAACAGAGCAGACGTAAAATCAGTCAGGTGATAGAAATGATAAATGACGTTCAGTCAAGACGTTGAACGTTATATTAAACAGCTTGACGAGTTGTCCTTTAGTCATTCAATTGAATGTTTTCATTCAATGAACGCTCTATTCATTCAATCAAATAGCAGATTCAACCAGATGACTGCGACATATACATATAATATATGACATCCCTCTCCATAGAAAACTACTTTTCAATACAATTTCAGAATTGTATAACAGCATAGATTAAGGGAAATTTTAGAACTGCTGTGATTTAAAATACGCCAAACTCCAAATGATCATTAACAACATCTGTTACAAATGACTAGCCCACTTAATTACAAACGAGATAAACTATTGTTCGCACAAGATAAGCTATTAACGTAGTAAAAGCAATCGCTCGAAGTTAATGTGGCCGATTGTAAATAAGTAGAGTAGTAGTGGAGTGGTAGGGCCTCGTGCAGGGTCCGTCCGGATTGTTACTACCGTCTTGCCTACTAACCCACCGCCAAACAGCAATGTTCGCATTGTTGTGTTCCGGTGTGGGGGTAAGATAGCCGGTGAAATTACTAGCATAGAGGCATTCTATCTTTGTCCTCCGGGTAGGCAAACACTTGTGACTCCTCTGGTGTTGCAGGTGTTTATGGGCGACGGTAATCGCTTTCCATCAGGTGATACGTTTGCTCGTTTGCCCCCTATGACATAAAAAAAAGTAGCACAGCCTGCATAAACACTTATACAACCTTTATACAGCTTATACATGGAAGCGATATTGGTCACTCAGCGAAGTAATGAAAGAAGGATATTAAAGGAGAAACGGAAGGTATTTAATATGTGCATTCTACCATGTCTACTTTATGGAGTTCGGGCTTAGCTTAACTTAAGTTAAGAAAGATTTTAAGCTCTATAAAAAGGTCGTAAACTCCCTAGAAACTGTAATCACTCATTACGTTCTAGAAGTCAACGTACGCCCTTTTAAAGAAAAAATATGAAATTTTGCGATAACTCAAAAACGGCTCGACCGATTTTGTTCAATATAGTTTTCATTGAAAGTACTTATAAGGCCTCATTAACATGAATTTTTCCGATTTTTTTTGACCCGTGGTTGAAATGTTATAGGGGGGGGGACACAATTTTTTTGTTTTTGTAGCGAGTATTTACAAAACTGCTGACTTTATCAAAAAATTATGTTAGAAGACCCCTATTATTTTTACTAGACCTATTCAACGACACAAGTTGAAAAGAAAAAAAAAATCACCCCCACTTTAGGTGTTCGAGAGGTACCCGAAAAAAAATTTTTTTTTTTTTATTTAATTTTACCGTTCTGTCGGCGTTATACATACACATACTCATACCAAATTTCAGCTTTCTTGTACTAATGATCACGGAGCTAAGCCGCGGACGGACGGACGGACAGACGGACAAGGCGAAACTATAAGGGTAGTTGACTACGGTACCCTAAAAATGGACAAGGATTTTAACAGAATGGTACCCAATAGATAGTAAAAAAACATAGGAAGACAGACTAAGATGTGGGAAGATGACATAAGAAAAAAGCGGGACCAACATGGACTCGTAGAGCGAGAAACAGAACCGAATGGAAATCTGTAGAGGAGGCCTTTGTCGAAAGACAAGTTGTACCTTAGTAACCGTTTGCCGATATTACAAAATAATTAAGAGATTAATTAAGCAAGATATAAGTAATAAAAATAAAGTTATTTAAGAAACTGGCATCTCTGTAATCAAGAAAAATAAGAACAACAAGGCTTTTTTTATTTTATTATTGATATACACCTTAAATTTGTGTTATAATGGCTGTGTAAGCTCTTATAGAGCCTGTTATGCGATCTGGGTACCGCCCGTATCTCTAGATAAATAAACCTGCGATTCATATCGCTCATGGTATAAAACTAGGCATGACACTCCGGCTTACCGCGTACCGGAAGATGCAGCGTGGGAGTACCCCCAAAATGATGGACCGACGACTTGGTTAGGATCATTGTTGAGAACTTTCAGGAAGGCCTTCGTCCTGCAGTGGACGTGGCCAATAATAATGATGACGTAATTTTGATATATTTAACCATTACTCCTTCAAAACGTCACCCTCGAATAGACAATGATCGATCTGTTATTACGACACTGAAAAGTCAGACACTAGAGCTAGGGATATCGAAATGTCCCGTCAAATAAGGCCATAAAACTATAGCTCTCACAAGATAGCTATTAGCGCTGGATTAAAGCGATCCCTCACCTCGTTAATGCGGCCGACTGTACCGCCAGATAAACGTAAGTTATAGCTTGTTGCAGCCGCATGCACGAGGATTTGCGACGAAAATATGCGCGGGGAGTAGTGAGGCTGGATGTGGCAGACATAATATATAAAAAAAACAACTATCAGCAAAAAAATTATGAAACACTAGCGACCCGCCCCGGCTTCGCACGGAACCTCTAAAATTATCAGTGTTTCTCTACTATATTATGCATATATAAACCTTCCTCTTGAATCACTATCTATAAAAAAAACCGGATCGAAATCCGTTGCGTAGTTTTAAAGATCTAAGCATACATAGGGACAGACAGACCGGCAGCAGGAAGCGACTTTGTTTTATACTATGTAGTGATGTAATGTCTCATTATTTTTAATGTGGGTAACCGCAATTTAAATATAAAAAATCGTGATTTACCCACATTAAAAATAGTGAAGTCTTAGTATTAGGGTTCTTTGGGTACGAAACCCTAAAAAGCAAAGTTTTGGTTTATTTTAAGTTCTACTTATACTATAAGTATTTTTTTTCACCTGTATTCTTATAAGTACGTACTTGTAACTTACTAAATACAGCCTTTTCCACAAAATGTACATCAACGTGGCTCGTTCGTACTTTCAACATGTTTTACTTTCCCTATTGCTTTTTTCCAACAGTTGCCATGTTGCGTTTTGGCCCGTAGAGTGCTTTTAATGGATCTTTTTACAAAACCAACAAACACAATGTTTCAAAAATGTAAAACGCGGTACAGTAACTTTGATTAAAAATGTTGCGTGTGCGAAGTTTAAAGTGGGCTAACCGGACAGCTCTTACCATGAGTTTACAGTGACCTTACTCGTTAGCGACAGCGAAAACGATTTGTATGGAGAAAAAAAGAAAATAAAAAGAAAAATAAGTAGGTATACAAAGTCACCGCGAGGGGAGATGTAGTATTCTCCATACAAATTGTTTACGCCATGATATAAGAAAACAAGGTATGGCATTCCGGCAAGGCAGCCTCTCTACGTCACTGATTAGTTGCCACTTTAAAAAAAACGGTCAAGTGCTAGTCGGACTCGCGCACCGAGGGTTCTGTACAAACACTTTCCATCATTAAGTGGTTAACTTAAGTTTGCACCTGGTATTTATAGCGCTCCATACAAATGAGGTGCAACGTTAACGCAACCAATCCCGTTTGTTGTATGGGAGCCCCCCTCAAATATTTATTTTATTTTACTTTTAGTATTTGTTGTTATAGCGGCAATAGAAATACATCATCTGAGAAAATTTCAACTGTCTATCACCGTTCTTGAGACACAGCCTAGTGACAGACGGACGGACGGACGGACAGCGAAGTCTCAGTAATAGGGTCCCGTTTTTACCCTTTGGGTACGGAACCCTAATAAGTATAAGGAAAAAAAAATTACCGTCAGTCTTACAAAAAAAAACTGTATTTATGCATTACAGGTCTATAACATAATTTTATTTTGTCGTAATCATTGATTTAAAACACTCACGATTTCATGACATTCATACAGGTAACAAGGAATATTATGATACAGGGAGTATTATGATACACCACTTGCAACAGAGAAACGGATTGACAGAACTGACCAACCAATCATAGCGTGAGTACGTTACAAGTCTGGCCTTGTTTTCTTATGCCATGGTTTACGCTGTCGCTAGCGAGTACGGTCAGTTTAACGCATTCACTATCGCGTAGCGCTACGGGCTACGCTCGTAGCCGATAACATGGGAAAAACTGTATGTAGCGAAAACTTACTACGAGCAGAGCGCCCGGCTACTGGGTCGCTGGCGTCGAAAGTGTTAACTCATGGTAAGGGTCCTGAAGTGTTTTGTCGGACAAACAACGGAATTGGGTTAATTTAACGCTATTTTTGCTGAACTACGTTTGTCCAAGGCTTAATTTAACTTTTCGTATTTCATCGCTAATTCGAGTTGGATCTAGTTAGTTGATTTGTTTCATTCTTGTTTTTTAGACAACGCAGGAACTTTTCTGTAAATAAGGAACTAATGGCGAATGGTGAATGTGTTCATTATGATGATGGTTCCGTTCATCAATCTTTCACTCATTGGCGTATCTAAGATTATTTTTGAGACGGGGCCTGGGTGTGGGCCTGGCCATGGCCTATGAGATGAAGCCATGAATTTCTATCTATATTCCAGAATCCTGGGATGGGTGGGTCCACCATATTGGGGTGGGGCCCGCCACCACCCTAAATACGCCTATACGACATAGATATAGCTGAAAATATGTCGTTGCAAAATCAGGCTGATAACTGTATTTTAACTGACTGTGTAAAATATCGTGCTAAAGAACCTCCTCCTTTTTTGGAAGTCGGTTAAAAATAAGGTAAACCGCACAGTCTATCATCATTTGCGTAAAATTTTACACAAACAGCTTATTGACAAGATGCATCAAAAAATACATTATACTGAGCGCATGAGTTGCTAAGTGTATGTAAAAACGTGCATTTTGCAATGTATTTAGTTCATAAAATACTGCGTTTAAGTATATATAAATAGTCTTTATACATTTATTTTTACGTTTTGGTGTGATGATGCAGGGTCGATGCCTGGACGTCAGAAAAACAAACGTGTACGTGTAACAGTCGACTTTAATCTTCCGATAGACATACAATACAACAATTACCATCTGGTCTTAAGTTCTAACAAGTTTTTCTATTCTATTCTATTTTTTTAAAAGATAGCAAACGGTCACGGTTGAGCGACCATTACTGCCAATGTCTCGTTGCCGATCGCACTAGGCGACTAAATATATAGAGGATTGATACCACGTTGTACGGTGAGTTGAGAAAATCGTGCTTTTTGTAAAGTGATAGCGATTTACAAAAAACCACACGGACTATCGGGCCTTGACCCAGGAAGGGCTATGAACGCTTCAAGTTGAATTCTTCATTAGCTATTCACTCATACGTTTGATCACTGCACGATACGCTATCAATACTACACATCGAACAACAAAAATGAATAAATAACGAACAACAAAACTTAAACGCATGCGGCCATCTTGAGTCACGAGCCGGAAGCCTCAACAAGTTTTTCTTGGATCATAAACTATCTGTCCATTTGACAAGACAAGCTTCAGCGGTGTTGCCACCTCTAATCATAAGGCGGTCTGCCACTCCACCCCCCCACGGAGAATGAAAAACGTTTTTGTGTGAATAATGAGATAGTATTATTAGTTGTGCTGAAAATTTGAGAAAAAATTATGTTTTGAACTCTCACTTTTTAAATAGACTAACATTCATTGGGGAAATATATTTTTTGAGTTAATTTAGGGTTTCAGAACTGGTAGGTATAACTAAAAAAAATAGGAATTCCAAGTTCATGCACCTTCTCTATTAAACATCTACAGTTACGATCAAAGAAGAAAACGGTTGAAACGTAATGAAAATTCTATGAAAGAAAGACAAAGTGATAATATGTCCAAATAATAGAACAGCCTACACCCGCTACGATACAGTAACCGCTGCGTTTCCGTTGCGTTTATCCCGGTAATGGCGGCCATTAGCTATATCCGGATAGCTGGAGAGGGCTAACGGTGCTATCGGCGGTTATTAATTTAGCCCTAACCGGTTCGAAAGAGATTAAGTGTGTTTGGTGTTGTTTATGACTTCGCTATTAACTGTGGCCTAGTTTCCCGGAATTGGGAGATTGATGTGTTGGGTTCGAGTCTTAGGCGAGCACTTCGGGGGTTTCTATTGTTTACGCATTTTTTGTCATAATAGGGGTGTAGATTGTTGTTGAAATAAACAATGTACTGTAGTTTTATGAATAAAATTAGCTCACTAAGTCATGAATTGTTTCATCAGTACCAAAAAATCCAAAAAAAAAATTATGTGTCCCACGCAATTTTTTTTTTTTTTGTAAACCATACGAAATTTTTGGATTGTTTTCAGAATCCTCATAATTTAACAAAAATAATTGTGACAACCATGAACTTAAACGCACTTTTTCACGGTGAAAATGGCAAATTACTTATTGTCTCCATACAAATATTTGTGCCCAACCATCAGAATGACGTCATGCGGGTGGTGCGACATGTAGGTGGAATTTGTTTGGAGCGTTTTGTTGAATATTGACGGTCATTTCTGACTTTTAGAGCAGTCTAAGTTTAGTTAGCATCATATATACAATTTGTTCCAATAAGAAATATAATTGATTTACATCCTCAAAAAAAATTGTCTTCACGCTTATCTTTCTGTTCGGGATTGCAGTTCTAACCTAGCCTACTTTTTTGGTTGCAATTCTTTATTGTTAGAGCTCCCACGTTATTAAATATATTACAGTCGCATTTTGAGCTAACTAAAATTCAGCAATTACAATATGCGTATTTCGATTCAAATAAATGATGATTCGGCTAGATTCATCGGAACCTAGCCGAATATATAAGGAAAATATAAGCTTTTTATGCATTAAAACAACTACGATCGCCTTGTATGTTATTTACTTATTTTATTTTTAACTTTATTAAAAAAAGTTTACAAATGGCGCACTTAATGCCATAAGGAAATCCCTACTAGTCAACCATTAGGCTAAACAGATTTTTTTCAATGGTACAGGACCTGTCAACTATGAACAATGGGTCTATATCTGTTTGTCTAAAATTTTTTGGCCGATATTTTTATCGGCACATATTTTTTGGCCTAATAATCTTTGGTCGATTGTTTTTTACGTCGAAAATTGTTTGGCCGAAATTGTTTTGCATATATTTTTTTGGCCGAAAATTGTTTAGTCTAACATTTGTATGGAATAACATTGTTTGGTCGAATGTATTTTAGGCATAAAATTGGTGTCAATAATAATCGCATCCAAACTGCCGCATTTATTAAATTAATATTACTTAGATTTTGTTGGGGACGCAGTTCTAACCTAACCTAACTTAATGTTCTGGGAGCGCCTTATTTATGTTAGGGACGCAGTTCTAACCTACCCTAACCTACCGTTCTGGGAGCGCCTTATTTTTGTTAGGGACACAGTTCTAACCTAACCTAACCTACTGTTCTAGGAGCGACTTATGTTTTTTGGGAACGCAGTTCTAACCTAACCTAACCTACTGTTCTGGGAGCGACTTATGTTTGTCGGGAACGCAGTTCTAACCTTACCTAACCTACTGTTCTGGGAGCGCCTTATTTTTGTTAGGGACGCAGTTCTAACCTAACCTAACCTACTGTTCCGGGAGCGACTTATGTTTGTCGGGAACGCAGTTCAAACCCTACCTAACCTACTGTTCTGGGAGCGCCTTATTTTTGTTAGGGACGCAGTTCTAACCTAACCTAACCTACTGTTTTGGGAGCGCCTTATTTTTGTTAGGGACGCAGTTCTAACCTAACCTAACCTAACCTACTGTTTTGGGAGCGCCTTATTTTTGTTAGGGACGCAGTTCTAACCTAACCTACTGTTCTGAGAGCGACTTATGTTTGTCGGAAACGCAGTTCTAACCTAACCTAACCTACTGTTCTGGGAGCGACTTAAGTTTTTTCGGGAACGCAGTTCTAACCTTACCTAGCCTACTGTTCTGGGAGCGCCTTATTTTTTTTAGGGACGCAGTTCTAACCTAACCTAACCTACTGTTCTGGGTGCGACTTTAGTTTTTTCGGGAACGCAGTTCTAACCTAACCTAACCTACTGTTCTGGGAGCGCCTTATTTTTGTTGGGAACGCAGTTCTAACCTAACCTAACCTACTGTTCTAGGAGCGCCTTATTTTTGTTAGGGACGCAGTTCTAACCTAACCTAACCTACAGTTCTGGGAGCGCCTTATTTTTGTTAAGGACGCAGTTCTAACCTAACCTAAACTATTGTTCTGGGAGCGACTTATGCTTACTTTTGTTACTTTCGCTTGCTCGCTCCAGCATATGGGTTCTTAGGAGGTTTTAATGGCTAAAGAATAATTATACCTGACAATATTATACTTTAAGCCTTTTAGTCATAAAAAAAATATACTATACAATTTTAGGTCAAACATGTTTTAGGACAAAAAATATATATGCAAAAAATCTTTATGCTAAAGAATAAGTATACCATTAAATATTATACCAAACATTTTCGGCCAAACAATTTTAGAACATACAATTTTAGACCAAGCGAAGGGCACCTATGAACAATATATACTGAAAGATAATGTTGATATTATAGAAATCATTCCATTGCAAGTCTCCAACCCTTAAATATGAATGATGATTAAAACATACTATTATAATAATACTAGCTTTTGCCCGCGACTACGTCCGCGTGGAACTTGGAAGTATGGAAGCAACCTGGTACAACACGATATATATATAGATATCCACCTAATCACCTTAATTAATAAAAGGGATTATAAAAAGCGCCTAAGCAAATGTAAGAGCAATTGTGCTTTTGGTCTAATCATTACATTTCCTACAGGGTCATCAATGTCATCATGAATAAAATTACTTACTCACTTTTCAATATTTTTATCAGGATGAAAACTCGGATCTTAAACTATCTCCATGCCAAATTTCATTAAAATCGATTCAGCGGTTTAAGCGTGAAGACGTAACAGACAGACAGACACACTTTCGCATTTATAAGAATATAAGAATAATTTATTTGCATAGAATAAGTGGGTACAGTGAATTGTCAACAGGTGAACATAGACATAATAATAATAATATTAGTATGGATTATCTAATCAGTTATACAATTATAACTCTCATAATTCACAGTAACATTCGCAACAATAATTAATGTTGATGATATCACCGACCTTCTAGATAATCAACGTAACATTTGAACTGTTTGGTCTCAGTAGGGTTGCCAAATTTGTGAAATATTTTCAACCTCTGTAGTAGGGATGTTACGGAGGTTCGGCTTCGGCTCCGATATACCGAAACTTTCGGCTGAATTCACACCTTCGGCTTCGGCTTCGGTTTCGTCTAATTTGAAGCGAACACCTCCGGCTCCGGCTTCGGTTTCGTCTAATTTTAAGCGGAGGTTTTAACGGAGCCGAAAGTCAGCACCGGCGGCACGCGGCGTGTGCCTAGAAGTACAAACAGGTTTTGACTTGTCTCCCCGGGAATTACCCCACGTGTTTTACGACGATTGTTTACTCATTCGTTTATTGTTTTAGTTCACGAGTTCACGTCACGGCCTGCAGTGTGTTTTTTCAAACTGTTAGTGTTAGTTAGTGTGACAGTGACAGTAACATTTGACGATGAAGCGGATGAAGGCTAAAGTAAGTCCCATATGGAACTACTTTATTGAAGTACGACGCAAACACTGCAGTGTAAAATATGTGAGAAAACATACTCAAGGAAGGGCGGAACTACTACTCCATTAAAAAGTCATTTAAAATCGGTTCACGAAGTTGAGTATAAGATTATACAAAGAGTTTTCGAGATTAGACAATTTAAAGAAAGGTTTCGAATTCGGTTTCGCTTTCGGTTTCGGTTTCAGATTCGCTTTCGGTTTCGGATTCGCTTTCGGTTTCGTTAAAACAAATTTAAAAACTCCGGTTTCGGCTTCGGTTCCGATAAAACCACCTCCGTAACATCCCTACTCTGTAGAGTGCGTAAAGGTCCCTGTAAGAAAGAAAGAAAATAAATATATTGAGAACTAACTAAACAGCACCAAAACTATAAGAAAATAAATAATATTAAACGAAAGATAAAAAAAAAAACTTAAACATACTTAATCTAAAAAACATATTAGGTACAAAATTTAATCTAAACAACGCAAGAAAGTATATCAAAGCGTACATAAATTGAAATAAACCATTATATTTTGTTTAATTATTAGTAATTTTCTTTCTATATTTTTCTTTGCTTATTACTTAAAATACAATATTCTATACTGCTGGACGGATTGTAACTAATTTTGGTACAGAGATAGCTGGACATCCTAAGATGGTTATAGGATACTTTTTACCCGACTACTATAGTAAAAAGGTTTACCGGGCGAAGTTGCCGTCACCTTCCAGTATTATGATGATCAATATAAAGATCACTTATTTGTTATAATCTCAGTATAACATTAATCTGTTATAATAGGTTTCTAAATTCGCAACGCACGCGAAGAAGAAAATTTTACAAGATTCACAGTTAGCTGTTCGACGACGAGCGAAGCAAGATGGAATATAGACGTTATAAAAAAAGTATCTTTTACAAATAGATATTACACCCAATGATATTATGGTTATTGTTGTTAGAAAAATTATATCAAATGTTGTATTATTCAATAAAAAATGTTGTGATGACATTTCACACCCCTCTTTTTATTATATGTACAGGCCTCATTCAATTGAGAATGTCTTATATTAGCAATAACTATTGTAGAAATATTATATAGAGACTCATACCTGCAGACAAACAGTACAAACCGTTTTGCAGGAAATCGTATATGTTTTTAGCTTTATACTTTAATTATTAAATAAATAATACTTATTTTTTATTAAAGCAGTAACGTCTGCTAACGTAAACTAAATGTTTACAAATGAAGCGAAAATTGAAAAATTTAATGTTTCGGACAGGATTCACAGGGGGACAGGACAGGTGCCGACGATAAAGTCTAAATCTTTACGGTAGATGGCGCTACGATGCCACCCTAAGGCATGTCGAAGCAACTGGTTGAAAAATTCAAAGGCTCTGACATCTGATTCGGTGGTCCAATTGGGTGGACGCCAGTGTTGGCCCGGAAAGCCGTTGGAAACGCAGGTTCGAATCCTGTCCGAAACATTAAATTTTTCAATTTTCGCTTCATTTGTAAACTTTTAGTTTACGTTAGCAGACGTTACTGCTTTAATAAAAAATAAGTAATTTGGGTGTAGCACATCGTTACTATCGATTCCCAACAAATTTGAGACGATGGTGCCGACGATAAAGTCTAAAACTTTACGGTAGATGGCGCTACGATGCCACCCTAAGGCATGTCGAAGCAACTGGTTGAAAAATTCAATGGCTCTGACATCTGATTCGGTGGTCCAATTGGAAGGACGCCAGTGTTGGCCCGGAAAGCCGTTGTAAACGCAGGTTCGAATCCTGTCCGAAACATTAAATTTTTCAATTTTCGCTTCATTTGTAAACAAATAAATAATAAATAAAAAAATAAAAAAAAATAACGATGCATCAGCCGCTGTTACGGACCGATGATATGTCATTTCATTACAATATATTTAGTACTAGCTGTGCCCCGCGGTGTTACCCGCTCATCCCACGGGAACACTAAATTTATTCGGGATGAAAAGTATCCTATGTCCTTCCCCGGGACTTAAACTATCTATATACCAAATTTCATCTAAATCGGTTCAGCGGTTTTAGCGTGAAGAGGTAACAGACAGACAGACAGACAGACAGACAGACACACTTTCGCATTTATAATATTAGTATGGATATTCAGTTATTTAGCAAACTGTTCACACCAGTGCACTCAACTCTGGTCTTCCCCTTTGTTCGGGCAAAACGAGAGTTCGTTAAATCACTCCTATGGCGCAGAGATAATCCCGTTAGCGGGTTATACTCCCACCCAAAGTCCGACTCACTGGTAGTGAGGACTAAACAGCCCTGATACAGTTCAAGTCATGTAAAAAAAGAGTTCGCTCCCGTACCCATAGCGACGCAAACGCGTTCGCCGTTGCGTCGCATTTAACTCAAATAACCAATAAATAGAATGCAGTTTTCACACACATTGCGTTGGTAAAAAGTGACCTAGTCTTTTAGTCTGTGACATGACTAAAAGCGTTTCTAAGTCACGGTGATTCTAAGTGTGCTTTTTCCAATTTCTAAAAGTTGTCCTTTGAAAACTTCGAGCCCTGTATAAGCGACAAGTGAGAGCCCAAGTGAGAGAGTGAGTGAGACCTGTATAGAGGTTTGTCAAAAGGTTTTATAACTTTTCCATGAGTAATGGAATACTGTGTAAATGTTCTAATTCTTGCTTAATATTTCTATTTAATTATTCTTGGAACTTCTTGGACAGATCCGATTTTAAGTTAGGTTATACTTTTAGCTACCAAGTTCTTGATTCTCGGACTCGAAGTTCAAGTTACATTGTCTCTATCAGTTGCCAGTACAGTACATTTATTTTAAAGATAGAGAAGGCATTACGTTAATGAAAAATAGTAATTATAATTTCAAGAATTAAAATCGGTGCCTTGCTCCAAAATTTTGTTATCTTGTGTACTTAAGTATTTTAAAATTATAATGTCTACTCATCTGCCTTAGAGGGATCATGATTACAACAAAATTTTAAGTAATTTACAGATATGCATGCAGGAATGTTTATGGGATATTTTTCTTCAATCTTTTTTCTGACGGAAAGAAGATGGTTAGTCTTTCGTTTACTCCTCGAAAAGACGCTTCATTAGATGGCGGAAAATCACTTATTAACTTGGTAAATCTGTTAATCCTAAACACGATTAACGGCAGGAAGTTTGTCTTCAAAAATAATGATTACATTTTCCAGAGCTGACATTACACGGTCTGTGCCTTCGCAAAACTATTCCGTCGAGAAACCAGACTGTGACAGCCCTGACTACGTGTCTAGCATAACTAGGAAACTTATAAGGCCAGTGATCGCGAATTCCTGGATAGTTTTAACTCAGGGTTGTCACGCAAATTCGACCCAGGCACGTTTTGCCCTATAAATGGGTTTATACCTCGTTGTTTGTGGGTTGTAGCATTTTTATTGCAGTATTAAAGTACAGAAGCTCACGACTCTTTTTCGAAGGTGTGGCTGAAGGGTTGCTGTTGTATAAGTATTCGTGATTTATTTAGTGTTTTGCTTTGTTCTGACGGCTGAAAATCCTGGAATTTAGGTAGCGAAGTAGATCAACAAACGTTTCAATTGACGTGATGCAAAAGCAACTTGAAGTATAAAAGTAATACACATACCTACTTAAATATTAATATGCAGATATACTTAAGTACATAAAATACTTAGTCATAATAAATAAATTTAGGGAAAAGTAGGGTAAGACTATCACCAGGGGAAGACTGTCACAACCCATTGGACAATAGACTATGTTAGTATGATGTTACCTTAGCAGAGTAAAAAGGATAGCAGTGTCAGTCGCAAAGAAAAAAAAAACCCTACCTGTTTTTTTTTCTTTGCGACAGTAACAAATAATGATTTTTAAGGTATGATTTTAATGGACTAAACTTTTTCTAAAAAAAATATTAGCTATAAAGGAGAGGACTTTTGACACCGGCATACTATCAGGGTTCATTATAGCCTATAATGAACCCTGATAGTGTGCCGGTGTCAAAAGTCCTCTCCACAAGATTTAGATTTTTGAATCGTCTCAATTTAGTGATTCCGATATCTACCCATCTCCTTCTTGGATAACCAATCGACCAAGACGCGAGAGGAAGGACCGTCACATGATTCATGTTAGGTTGTCATGACTAGGGACGAAGCTATTACGGAATAGTACATTTACATACCTAGGGAGGTGAATTAAAGTGGGGGAGTGAAGAGAGGTGAGGCCGTAAATATCCGATGTGGGGCTTTACAAATTACCGCCCGTGGTTTGTTTAAAGTTTTACGTATTGCCTTGGCCAGGAAGTGAGAATTTCTCTCCGTGTAGCAGAAAATTCCACTTACGGCATAGGGTAAAGTAAATAAAATAACAACACTATACTGTGCAATCACTATAATCTTGATAACAAACTCAATATCATACTCAATACGTGAAGTCTATTATCATAACCAAGTCCAAATTCAAATACGCAAATGGAATACAAATAAATGTAATAACACCAGGTGACATTAAAGTAAATAGAAACCGCAAGGGACGCATCACTCGCGCTACTTACTGGGTAATCCAATTTCAAGTATGAGTGGCAAAGTGGGAGTTTTTATTAAATTCCAAGGACCGCCCCCAATTAAATAAATAAATAAATATCAGACAACCTCACACAAATCGATCTAGTCCCAAATTAAGCTCAAGAAGGCATGTGTTATGGGTACTAGACGACTGTATACATACTTATATAGAAAAATATATGTATACTTAAATACATAGAACAACCATGACCAAAGCACAAATATTCGAGTTCATTCCACAAATATTTGCCCTGGCCGGGATTCGAACCCGGGACCGCCGGCTCAATCAAGTGCTTACAAACTGAGCCACCCGCGTCGTCAAAATTATAGCCAAACAATTTGCGGGTAGTAGGATTTTGTCCTAGGATCGTGACGCTACAAACAGCTTTCATATGGCAATAATATGCATACGTCAAATATACTGGAAGACGCAGCGTGGAAGGCCGCCAACAAGGTGGACTGACGACTTAGGATCGCGGGTAGAAACTGGATAAGGGCGGCGCAAGACCGATCGTTGTGGAGAACGTTTTGGGAGGCCTTTGTTTAGTAGTGATGGAGGTCTATATTATATGCATTATAAAATGTAGCAATACGTCATCAACCAAAACATACTTTACCGGAATGCTGCTCAATCTTCCGTTCTTCTGAAATAAATGCTGAATCACATTGAAAAAATACTTGACTTTCATCACTGTGGATAGTTTTGGCTATATTATAATAATTGACTTTCAACTTAAATTACCAAAAAAATTGTCATTGCTAGTAATAGTACAGTCGAGTTCATTTACATCTACACACTTACGAGAACAAAAATATCTGAACACGATTTTATGCTCCTGACAATAGGGTCGTGTTCAGATATTTATGTTCTCGTTAGTGTGTAGATGTAAATGAACTCGACTGTACATTCCATACCTAGGGCGGTGAATTCGAAAATGTCCCAGATCACAGGTGTGTGGAGTCCGAATCGAAGGTGAGGGCCATAAATATGCTATCTGGGGCTTTAAGAATTACCGCCCGTGGTTTATATAAAATATAACGTCTTGCTTTGGCCAGGCCTAGGGTCACAGATTAATATAATAGTTCTTCGAACAGATACTCATGTCTGAATAAAAAGGCAAATACCTACCGCTTTTCATGCCTACTCAATTTAACAATGGAGCGACCTTGAACGCGCGGTTCGTTGGCCGCACGTGCCGGCAAAACGAGGCTAGGGTTGACACCGCTTAGAAATGATTTTATAAAAAATCAAGATAAATGAAAAAAACTATCGATTTATTTAAATTTAATTATCATTAGGTAACTACTAGAAATAAGTATTCACATGCGCTGCGGCACACCATCAAAATCGTTTAAATTTCCCAGTAGGTATATCGGAATCTTACCTACCTATTCTTTCTGAACATACCAGAAACATGAAACAAAAACATGAAACTCTCTGTGTAGGTACCTATGTAACCTAAATATATCCCGATGACAGTAGGTACCTACTTACTAAATAAAGTTTGATAGGTGCCTATATATAATGTGTTACATTATTGTATAATACTAGCATTACAAGCTTCGAAACAGTCACTAGGTACAACTTGTTTTATAATAATCTTATCACGCGTTTCATCTTTGCGAATGCATTCCTTGCAAAAGGTCTTAAGTGCCAAGAATAACGCCGACGTTTACGCCCTTTTTAGGCCGTGCAATGCACTCTCCCGCCACACGCACCAAACTGATTTGGTAAATCTTAGTGATTAAACTATTGTCACTTTTTGATATAGGTAGTGGATGTTTTCTATGAATTTAAGTATATTAAGTAGGTAGGTTTATTTATTCAACATTACATGTATCTATTATAACAGTGTATGCAATGCGTTTAGGTAGGTGCTTATTAAGTTCTAAGAATTTTTAGTAACATTTCATCGTCTGTCGGCAAAGAAAAAAAGGATAAATGTCTGTTGCTTTTATGTTTTTACACCCCGCAACACTGCAGCGCGTTGGTCTCATTCGCGACGAAGCCATTTTTTTGGTGATTTTATAGCGCGACCGGCGGCGTCCGGCCGTGAGCGCGTGTGGCAACCGACTGGCTAAGCGTGTCGGCCACGACAGGCGATGTGTAGGTATCGTTCTGGGTTCCCACGGTACAGATGGGGGGCACTGCTAGGGTGACGTAACATAAATTAGTACCACTAAAAATCCGCATAAGTTTGATATAGATTTCGACGTTTTTATAAAGGAGCTTCTAAGAGGGCCATGTTTAGCTGCAATTTGTGGCCGGCCATTATTTGCATCTTGCTCTAGCGTAGGGTGCCAGAAAGGGACAGCCATAGTTGCCGGCCACAAATTGCAGTAAACGCCCCGCCCGTTTAGAAGCCCCATAAGAAAATAAAATTTACATTGGATTTTTTAATATTATATCATTGTTAGTGAAAGTCGATCTGCAAACCAAAATGATAAGGAGATTCATTGCCATTTCTTTCAAAGTAATACCCTAACAATAGTCGAGGATTAATTATTATAATAAGGCCCTGAATCGAAGAGACATTGAGATGTCTCCAATTTAGCAGACTTTTGTTATTCTACCTGCATGTATGAATGAATGAATGAATGAATGTTTTATTTGCAAGAACATAGTAGGTTAGATCCAAAGATACAATACAATACAATACAAATACTCTTTATTGCACACCACCAACATCAAGGAATATACAACACAACATGAAATACATTAAAATAACAGGCAGAGGTAAACAACAGGCGGTCTTATCGCTAAATAGCGATCTCTTCCAGACAACCTTTAGGTAGCGGAGTAGTTGAAATTTTTTTTTGAAATTAGTAGGTGGTGCATAATAATAATAGGACTAAATGAACGACTTCCATAAAAGACAAAAGTAATAGACATACATAAATAAAAATATACAGGTATACTTACATAAATACTAAGACATAATAAATAAATATATTGTAAAGTAATAAATAAAACAAAAACAGTATGAGCCACAAAGTTAAAGGAGCGATTATTATTGCAGTGTACTAAGGGAGAGACAAATAGTGTTTTTTGACGAGGGTTTTAAATGTTGCAAGAGATTGGGCACGCCTTATATCCAGAGGTAGCGAATTCCACAGTAAAGTAGCCCGGAATGTGAAAGAACCATTATAAAATTTAGAAGATGAAGGGGGAACAGTAAGAACTAAGTTTTGTGCAGAGCGAACAGAACGCAAATAACTGAAACGCTCCTTGAGGTAGCGGGGAGTTGTGGGGTTAAATAGTACATTATAAAGAAGAGACAGAATATGGGAGTGACGACGAGAACGGATTGAGAGCCACTTGAGCTGAGACCGGAAGTCGGATACATGGTCATACTTGCGTAACCCAAATATGAACCGAATGCAGATGTTTTGGATACGCTCAAGCTTATTAAGCTGCTCCTCCGTGAGGTCAAGGTAAGCTATGTCAGCATAGTCCAATACCTATAGGAAGAAGTAGAGTTTGAGAGAGCGCAATTTTGGTGGCAATAGGCAGAAAATTACTGAGCCTTTTGAGAGAACCGACTGCCGCAAAGATCTTTCTGCTTAGTTCATTAACCTGTGGCACCCAAGATAAAGTGCGATCAAGAATGACACCGAGGTTTTTAACACAGTGCGAAAAAGGTATATGGACTCCGTCAAATAATACAGGTTGGACATTATCAAAGTCAACCCTGGAGATCAGCTTAGAACTGCCAATTACGATAGTAATACAATAGATAGTAAAAAGGTTAGATCCAAAGATAGCTATGGGATAGTTTTTATTACTAGACTTCAGAAAAGCAAAAAATAATACGAACAAATACCTACAGTCAACTGTGAATACAGTTTACATATTAACATTAAGTTTTAAATATATATATAAATATATATATTACTAGCTGTGCCCCGCGGTGTTACCCGCTCATCCCACGGGAACACTAAATTTATTCGGGATGAAAAGTATCCTATGTCCTTCCCCGGGACTTAAACTATCTATATACCAAATTTCATCTAAATCGGTTCAGCGGTTTTAGCGTGAAGAGGTAACAGACAGACAGACAGACAGACAGACACACTTTCGCATTTATAATATTAGTATGGATAGTATGGATAGTATGGATTAGTATGGATGGATATAGTATATATTTATTTATGTTTATATTATATTAGATGTATGTATATATTTACATGTATAGCAAAATTATGTATATTAAGTATTATAATTATGTTTTGTTACTTATGTGTAAGTTAGTTGCACCGCTTACAATTTTTCCGCTTTGCCCTAAGGTTGACTGGTAGAGAATGCCTCATGGCATTAAGTCCGCCTTTTGTACGATAAGTTTTCTTTTGTGCAATAAAGATTAAATAAATAAATATAATGGCATTTTTTCTTGTCCGCTTAAATAAAGATAAATATAATAGAAAGATTTTACGAGTAATGCTTGTTTCAAATTCAGAAAGAAACCTTAAGTAAATAATAAAAACCATACTTATTTGAACTGAATAGCGAAACACACGGAACCCGAAAAGCTGTTTAATAACAAACTCAGGGCAATTCGGTTAGCCGGTGAAATTATACCATTAATGATTCAGGCCCAGCGGCAGGGGAGTCACTCCCGGTTTGGTTAATGCATTAGATACTGTAGTACCCAAAAGTCCCGGGAAATACCGGGACTGCAGTACTAAAATTACCCGGGACTGCCATACTAAAATTACCAGGGACTGCCTTACCCGCCCGGGACTGTACACCTCAACTAAAATATAGGCACCCATCGCTGGACATTTTAGTATGTAATGCGACTTCATTCGCGTTAAGATGAGAGTAATAACTGTCTTCTTTACTTTATTTTCAGTAAGTTATAATATGAATGATACAGGCTACCACAGAACGGGAGCTACTATCGATTTTATTTCTAAATTAGAATTGAATGTAAGGAAGAAAATTCATAATCATAGCTATATTTTTTATTTTACCGTAGTCGGTTAAAGATCCTATAAGTCTTTAGCTATAACAAAGTTCATTCAATCGTTTTGACACGATGGGGGTATCAGCGACACATATAGCCATTCCATAACATAATACATACGGACCGACATGCAGACATATACATAACAAGTAATACATTTTTGTAAACCTTCAATTATTGATACAAAGATCATAGCACAAATATTTTTTTTAATGCATAACCTGATGGACGAGACCTGGTATCGAACCCGGTACCTTAGGATAACCAGTCCAACGTGTCAATCACTCCACCACCCAACGCTAAGGGACCTTTTAAATTTTTCCTTTTGATTTGTCTGTATATCTCTGCATTGTTAATTTGCAAGACTTGACGTATTAACCTCCAAGTAGCTAATTCGCTTGCAGCACCGAGACTCACCCAGGTCACTGCAATGCGCCTACAGTACAATGTTATTGTACCTTCCCAATTCCGAAGATAGAATTTCTTTTTCGAGCAGAATTCAACCGGAATTTGAGATATTACAGCCTGGAACTTGAGACAGGGTGTGAATACACAAATATACAGGGTGTGGCCGGTAACAGAAACAATAAATTAAAACATGTGATGTCTCATTATTTTTTAATATTCACTGCTGTAAAGTGTGAATATTAACATATACATAGATTTCGATGAGGTGTTACGCTTTTTAAATAATCAATGCAAAGATCGACATACAAAGCATAAGGAAGAATTCGAAAGGTTATCTGGCGTTAGGGTGGTCGAGAGGTTACACGCCGGACCGGTAATCCAGAGGTACCGGGTTCGATTCCCGGTATCTTCCACCAGGTTAGGCATCTGAATTTTTCTTTGTGCTTTGATCTTTGTATCAATGGAGAAAAAATAAATTAAGACAGATTTCACTCGTTAAGCTGAACATTTATTTATAAACTTTTATGAAAAGACCGTTTTCAAATGTTCATTATTTCTAACAAATTAAATAGCATTTTCAATATACCTTAACTATCCAGAATTTGCGTTGCGCTGATTGACAATTTGCTGTCAGGCTACTAATTTTATTAAATGTCTCGTATTAAATTGCTTCTTTGAATAGATAATAATAATTTAACAAGTTATTCAATAATACAAGCTATTTTATACCTAAAGTTGCCAAACAAATCTTGTTGACATTAATGAGTAAAATCTTTGCTTATTTCGCTTCAGAGGGTTTTGTACAAATACTTATCTCATTTTAACTGACCGGGTTAAGTTAAGTTTGCACCTGGTATGTATGGCGCCGGATACAAATGAGGTGCAAAGTTAACATTACCGGATTTTCCAAATATGATTTTTGTAACGGATTATATTTCTCGTGATTTAATTACAAATGTATAGTTTTAGATTTTTTCCTATATTTGTAGTATTATGTACAGTCAACCAATTTGATTCCTAGGCCATTTCGTACCTTGTCACAGTGAACGTCAATATGAAAGCCGCTTGAAATCTCATATCATTGTAATTGTGACAAGGTTCTATAGTGGCCCAGAAATCAAATTGGTTGACTGTACATGTAAAATTTCATACTTCTTCTAGGTCAACGGAAAATACCGTATGGGTACATTTTTATTCCCATGAGAGTGTCGATATACCTATAGCTTATTGCGGCATAAACGGCCGTATCTTTTTTACGTTAACCCAGAAGTTTGTTTTTTCACCACTTCAAGGGACTGTAGACTTGAGTAATATGGTTTAATTTTCACTCGATATCTCCCCGCGTTCTTGAGATAAAGGGTCTTGACAGATGGACGGACGGACAACAAAGTTATCTTATAACGTTTCGAATTCTAAAAAGTACTTGAGAATCAGACAGTAAATTAGCTAACGTCGGAATATTATACTATATACACAAGATGGATAATATTCTCTGAGCGGATTTATAATAAATGAAGTTCAGGATTCTCTCAGAATCCATTTTAACGATAAAATCTATAGTTTTTATTGCCACTTCATCTCCAACGCTTTGCCTAGGAGCTAGAAATGAAATATCCATAAAATATGGCTTCCGGATATATTACTTCAGTGATTTGATTTATTTAGTAGTAATAAAGTTGAACCTCTCGGAATCGAAATTTGTTCTATGTCAATAATTGTCTTACTAACAGTAATTATCGGACAAACAACTATGTTTTCCATTTCCTTGTAAAATTGATATTGTCATTACTATATACTTTTTAAATTACAGGTAAGTGTTTTATCAATACGAATGACCTAAGCCGGAAATATGTAAGTCAAAAAACGTGTAAGTAAATTCAACAATGTTTTTTTAATAGAATCTTTGTATAGATTCTGTTTTAATGTAGAAATACCACATTTTATTTTTATAAATATTGACACAAAGGTAAATCATGAAAGAAAAATGTAATGTGATCCACTGCAATGTAAGCAGGACTCGAACCTGCGACCCCTACGTTTCCGGCGTAGTGCTCTCCCAACTGAGCTATCACATCGTTTAACGTCGTCTAACGACAAAAATCCTGGGACTTTCGGTACTAAAATTTCCCCGTACTGTCAACCCTGATAGTGATCGTCTCTCTACGAACGTTTACTTTTAGAGCGCCGTGATAGTTTGAGAAACGGTTCGCTTTCTCACTTATTTTATTATTTTTCGCTAAGATCTAACGTTAGAGCCGCTTCTAGGTATCTGTTATATTATTGATAGTAATAACCCTTATTAATCTAGTTAGCTATGAATGGTCTAAGCACCCACCTTGTTTTATTTATTAACTCTGAATGTTCCCTAGATAAATAAGGATTTTTAGCAACTTGGAAAAAAACATTAATCTCTCTAAAAAAAGCATGTCGTTTACATCACCGTTCTCGATTTCAACCCAACCAAAATATATATTTCCAGCTTCACGCTTTTTTCATTAAACAGAGTTTTTTTTACTCTATCAACGGACGCGTCGGGCCATCGCCATACAACCAACAAAAACAATTTTGCCCACAAATACCCTAAATGAATTTACGTCCCTACAGGAATAGGAGTTACGAAAAGTCAATTCTATATCCGTTACAGTGCCGCGTTTAAAATTCATCTCTGTGTACATTTGTAAATAGGCGTTTAACTTATGTATGGACTGTGAAATGGGAGGACATACAAATTGAGTGCTAATGTTATTTGGTCTCTAGTGAAACTATTGGCGGTTACAGTGCTGTTTTACAGAGGAGTCAGTTTGTACTCTTTAAAAATGCTGGGCAACATGTCGAATGAAACAACATACTATAATTTATTTAGACCGCATGTTGTCTACCGTTATTTATAAATTGTATTTGTCTTGTTTCCTTTTGTTAAATTTTATTGGTGTGCAATAAAGTATTGTTGTTGTTGTTGTTATAATTATTGTAAAAAAGGTTTATGTCATGAAATGTGAAGGATGATGCGGTAGCGTGGAGTTTCATACGATAAACATACTTATATTATTATTTATAAATAAACCTATGCACGAGTATACACTAATGCACACACACGTATACTCATTGGCGTATCGTAGATTATTATGCAGGGGGGCCTGGCCATAGTGGCCATGGCCGAATGAGATGAAGTCATGAATTTCTATCGGTAACCCAAAATCCAAGGGTGGGCACAGGGCCATACTGGGTTGGGCACGGCCCACACGGCCACCCCCCTAAATACGCCTATGCGTATACTTAATACCAATTAAAATCTGATATCATTACCTTTTTGGCTACGTTAACAGTGGCCATCCGTTAGTAGCTTTATTTTAAATTTTAACTTTAAGTTCTGACTCTTAGAGCACTCTTCATGTATTTACTCCCAATAGACATTTGATCTCAATAAAAAAGGTAAAGTGTAGGTTTTAGATATTTTCATAGAATCTTTTTATCGATTCTATTTTGTTTAATGTGGAAATACCACATTTTTTATATTTTATAAATATACAGCTTTATAGTTGGGAGAGCAATACGCCGGAAACGTAGAGGTCACAGGTTCAAATCCTGCTAAGATTGTAGTAGATCGCATTCAATTTTGCTTTCTTAATTTACCTTTGTGTCATTATTTGTAGGTTTTAGGTTTTTAAGTTGTCTTACCACATAATTCGAATGTTTTTTTAATAAATAAATAACTTTGTTCTATATACCTCGTTACTGCAGTGCTAAGACCATGTTCGCTGATGCGGGAGTACCTGATTTTTATGCAATCATGCGGTCCCGCATAGCTTCGGTATGGACAAACGTATGGCAAAACTCGCAGCAAAATGATGTTCTGGCGTTGTTTACTGTCAACCCGAGTAATAAGATCTTAAAGCACTGGTCAGCCGTGCACTTGGACGAAAATGGTAAATGACTGTAGTACCTGCTTTATATATTAGGTATATTTAATATTTAGGGTTAAGTAAGTAAATCTACTTGTAATTGTAATCGTATTGTATGAGTTTTTTATGACTTGAAATAAATGATATTATTATTATCTCCTTTATTCATTTAAAATCTTAAGTTAGGTTTTTTACAATAAAGTTATATCAAAAGTAAAATACAATAAAGAAATTACAAAATATATAAACACATTACAAAAAACCTAACCTAGGGTGCCACCGGCAGCGGGGCAGGGCCCAGGCTACCGGTGGTTAGGGCTGCAGAGAGAGGAACCTCCTGACGATGCGCGCCGTGTCCAGGAGTACCGCCTTTTGTATCTGGCCCTTGATCCAGCTATCTAGCGAGAGTCTCTTAAGATGTGTGTCGAGGCTCTTCGCTATAAGACCGTTCGCCGAAACGACTATCGGGACAATGATCGTCGAGTCAACATCCCACATGGCGGTCACCTCGTGAGCCAAGTCAAGGTACTTGCTGAGTTTGTCCTTCTCGGCCTTCACGAGGTTCTCGTCATGGGGGATGGTGATGTCGACGAGCACTGCCTGGCGCTTGGATTGATCTACCAAAACGATGTCAGGCTTATTGGCTACAATAGTCCTGTCCGTGATGATAGATCGATCCCAATAGAGCGTGGCACGACCATTCTCAAGAACTGGCATCGGTGCGTACTTATAGTACGGCACCTCAGACCCCACAAGACCGTACACTGAAAAAAATATCCAGTGGAGCCTACTGACATTACAGTAAGACTTACTGCAATAACAGTGAGGCCTACTGACATTTCAGTAAACCTAACTGTAATAACGGTTACGCCTACTGTAATTTCAGTAGGCTCCACTGGGTATTTTTTTCAGTGTATTGAAGAGTAAGTTGCTGGTGAATGATCCGGGCTACTTGGTTATGTCTGTGCAAGTACTCGCCGTTAGCAAGATGAGAACAACCGGAGATTATATGCCTGAGTGACTCACCGGGACGGCGGCATGCCCGACAAATGTCGACCGTACCGTCCTTCAGGATATATCTCCGGTAATTGTTCGTCATCATTACTTCGTCCGCAATTGCACAGACAAAACCTTCGGTTTCCCCGAAGAGATCCCCGAAGCGTAGCCAGTTCACCGACGCAAGCATATCTACATCGGGCCCCGTAAGGGCCTTGTAAAACCGCCCGTGTAGCTCCTTGCTCTTCCATACAGCCCTGCGGTCATCGATGCTAAGCACCTTTGGTCTGCGCCAGTTCTCGTTTGCTAAGGAGAGAGAGGTGAGGCCTTTGTCAACTGCTACTACATCGCGATGAATCCCACACTCGTTGTTTAGGAAATACTCCCTAAGACTGCACACCTCGCGGTTATGGAGGTCCTTGGCGTTTAAAAAGCCACGGCCCCCACACTTATGCGGGATGTACATTCTCATAACTGACGAGCGTGGGTGCCTCATGCGATGTGTAGTGAGCAGCTGACGGACCCTCGTATCCAGGGCGTCCAGCTCAGTCTGAGTCCACCTTAGTATGCCAAAGAAGTGAGCAGAGGCATCACCCAAGCGTTGAAGGCGCGCGCCTTATTGCCACCGGACAAAAGACTGTTAAGTACTTTTGACAAACGACAAAAGAAACGCTCCTTCAACGCCTGTCTAATGTCTCCGTCCGCAATACCCAATGACTGTGACATACCAAGGTACTTGTAGGTTTCAACTTCGGAGATAGACCTGAGGGACAGTGTCTCAGAAAGTTGTAAGTTCGCGGAATTTACGACTTTCCCCCGCTGCACATGCATGACCGCACACTTGTCTACACCAAACTCCATTTTGATGGCGCTACTGAAGGTTTCTGTTACTTCCAGTAGTTCCACCAGATCCTGGCGTTTTGGTGCATACAGCTTAAGATCATCCGTATACAGCAGATGAGAAATGACCTCACCTCCTCTTCGAAGCCGGCAACCTAGTCCTGAATCCTTCAGCAGAGTACTGAGCGGATTCAGGGCTAGGCAGAACCACAGAGGACTCAAACTGTCACCCTGGAAAATACCTCTCTCAATCCTTATCAAGTCCTGCGGGCCAGGGGGGCCATCCCCGCCACCTGGTTGACGAAGGACTGTGGTCCACTGCCTCATACACGAGCCTAAGAGGGATCTTAGAGCTGTATCGATTTTATACAGCTCTAAGATCCTCTCCAGCCATGAATGAGACACCGAATCATAGGCCTTCTTATAGTCAATCCAGGTGGCCGAGAGAGACCCCCTGTTCCGCCGGACTTGTTGGCAAATGGTCGTGTCAATGAGGAGGAGCTCCTTAGTACCACGGGACCCAACCCTACATCCATTCTGAGAAAAGGCCAAAACGTTATTCGCAACAATGTGCGTGTTAATTTTTCGACTTCGGAGATAGACCTGAGGGACAGTGTCTCAGAAAGTTGTAAGTTCGCGGAATTTACGACTTTCCCCCGCTGCACATGCATGACCGCACACTTGTCTACACCAAACTCCATTTTGATGGCGCTACTGAAGGTTTCTGTTACTTCCAGTAGTTCCACCAGATCCTGGCGTTTTGGTGCATACAGCTTAAGATCATCCATGTACAGCAGATGACAAATGACCTCACCTCCTCTTCGAAGCCGGCAACCTAGTCCTGAATCCTTCAGCAGAGTGCTGAGCGGATTCAGGGCTAGGCAGAACCACAAAGGACTCAAACTGTCACCCTGAAAAATACCTCTCTCAATACCAGTGGCGTGCACCTTATAAAGACAAAAAGACACTGCCTACCCTAGTTGATTACAGAAACGAAATATATTATTTATTGTTACAAACATTACCTTTTTATAAAATTATATAAAACAAATGTACAAAAATAATCAATTTGCGATCCACGCCATCTATCGAGTCGGTGCGCCAAAATTACGTACGTATTGGTCGATTCCGTGGAGGTTGACTTGAACGATTCCGCGGCACTAGCGCCGCTTCGCGCCGTAAGCGGTAAAGACAGGCGATTTTCTGTCTAAATTTATATTTGTGTGCCTCGTGGTAACACGGACCGCGTGTGTGTGCGTTCTTATAAAAATATTGCACACAATAACAAAACTCACGCACACAAATACAGAAGTAAGACATTGTCCCATGTCTTTTACTACCTTACGGAAGTAGGATGTTCCGACCCGCGACTCGACACGGCGAACAACATTCGGTGCGAGCGAGGCGCAAATACCGAGACGCCCGATGTTAAGCGAACAATTCCGAACGGGTAGCCTGTCTCGCTCTCTCCTTAGCTATTATTTGTAGATTCGAACTTCCGATGTTGACTATGTAACGAATTTAAAAAGGCGCTTTTTTGTAACTAATTAGCGCAAAAACGGTACTATTTAAGTTTGTCGTATTTTTGTTACCTATAAGTTTTGCATACTTGGACGCCATTATTGTTTGTTTTGATTATTACGTGTGATAGTGGTCGCTAGTAAATAAGCAAATAAAAACTTTTAGTGTTTTCTTTTAATTGTGATAATTGTGGTGGTGTTTATTGTTTGCGGTCATCAGTTAATAGAGGAAACTATTTAGAGATGGTCGATTTGCTTGATATTTGAGAAGACGAAGAATAAAAACTGTCCCGCAGTATTTCTGTAAGTTATTAGTTTCTCAAAATTTTGTGTCTACCCTGTCGTAAAACTCTGTGCACGCCACTGCTCAATACTTATCAAGTCCCGCGGGCCAGGGGGGCTATCCCCGCCTCCTGGTTGACGAAGGACTGTGGTCCACTGCCTCATACACGCGCCTAAGAGGGATCTATTATTATTATTATTATTATTATTATTATTCACTCATTTAATCATGTTTCTTAGGATAGGTATTTTTTACAATAAATTTATATAAAAAGTAAAATATAAAAAATACTATAAATATATAAAATATAAACACATTATAAAAAAAACCTAACCTAGGGTGCCGCCGGCAACGGGGCAGGGCCCAGGCTACCGGTGGTTAGGGCTGCAGAGAAAGGAACCTCCTGACAATGCGCGCCTTGTCCAGGAGTACCGCTTTCTGTATCTGACCCTTGATCCAGCCATCTAGCGAGAGTCTCTTAAGATGTTAGTCGAGACTCTTCGCTATGAGACCGTTCGCCGAAACGACTATCGGGACAATGATCGTGATGATAGATCGATCCCAATAGAGCGTGGCACGACCATTTTCGAGAACTGGCATCGGTGCGTACTTATAGTACGGCACCTCAGACCCCATTATTATTATTATTATTATATATCGAGCAAAGTTATAAAAAAGGTGATCAATTGACATCTTAAAAAAAGAAATGTCTACTCGCCGTTTACTGATGAAGGATAATTAGCCCAATGCTTTCCAATCTGCATAATATAACATCTGCACTTTTCAATATTTTTATGGTAGCGTTCGGCTCAAGTGGCGAGCTTGTCTCGACTGCATAAGTGCTTAATACAGCCCTTATAATTTAAGCTGAATAATGGCTATATCAGCACTTCAGCAGCCTGTATGATACTTGGATGTCCTTATTAAAGATGCTAAAAAATAAACTGTGGCCTATATTAGTGTGGTGCGCAATTTAATGTACGATTCCCACTGACCGGGCGGAGTCAGCGCGCGCTCAAGCGCATCTAAATAGTTGCCAAATGAATGTAGAGCTTCTTTACAACAGTCAGATCTTGGCTCTCATAAAATTTTTATTCCTATTTTTTATTTCACTACCAATTTTTATTCATAACAATCACTCTTCATAATTTTTTTCCTCATACTTTTATTTTACTACCATCGGAACTCATAACAGTCAGTTATCATAATTTTTTAGGGTTCCGTACCCAAAGGGTAAAAACGGGACCCTATTACTGAGACTTCGCTGTCCGTCCGTCCGTACGTCCGTCCGTCCGTCTGTCACCAGGCTGTATCTCAAGAACGGTATTAGCTAGACAGTTGAAATTTTCACAGAAGATGTATTTCTATTGCCGTTATAACAACAAATACTAAAAATAAAATAAATAAAAATATTTAAGGGGGGCTCCCATACAACAAACTTGTTATAGATTATGGTATGGAACACTTCATGCGCGAGTCGCACTCGCACTTGTCCAATTTTTTTCTTAATAATGTCATTACTAAGAAATTGTACTGTTTTACTTCAAGACAATTATCATAATTTTCCTATTAATACTTTCCTGGAAGTGGTAGGGTGGATTGTTCTTGTATGTAAACAGTATGAATACAAGCAAAACCTTTACGTACGCAAAAAAAAAATAACCTCGAAGGTCAGGCGTGGCTTGGCCACGTCGGATCTGCTCTGAAAGGTTTTGCTCGCTCGCTTCAAATCTTGTAACTTATGAATTCGGATGATTATGAATTCTGATGATTATGAGTTAGATTATTTAGTAGTGTAAGAAAATATATGAAAACAAATATTAGTATAAACAAGTTGTATGAATAGTGATCTTATGAGTTCTGATGATTATGAGTTCCGTTCCGATCGTTAGTATTAAAAAAAATTATGAAGCTTGATCATTATGATATAAAATAGTATGAGAAATATTTTCGGACTTCCGATAATAGGACTTAAAAAGTTATGTGAAAAAATACGCATCCCAGATCCGATATTCGAATGTTATTGGCACCGCTGCCGGCCGATCGGGTGCTTGCGGACGCGGACGGAAGTGCTCGGCTGTCGTCGCGCGTAAGCGGCTCCGTTCGGTAACCGCCGCGTGTCATCGGCTCCGTTCGGTTACCGCCGCGCGCCATCGGCTCCGTTCGGTTACCGCCGCGCGCCATCAACTCCGTTCGCTCGTCCGTCGCCCTAGAATTGAATCGCTCGGACGGACGCAGTCGGCTGCCGCCGGGCGCTCCAGCGTCCGCTGGAACGTGGTGGCAGCCGAACCCGCCCGAGCTGGACAGTGGACGCGGTCGGCCGCTGCCGGCTGCCAGAGCGCCCGTTGCGACGCGGCGGCAGCCGACCCGGCCCGGCCCGGTCAATGTGAATCGTACATTAATTTTCAAAATGTCGTGTAAAGCTAAACTCATTGTTTCTAAATATTTTAATTGGTTGGTACCCGCAACTTCGTTCGCGTATTTCTTTTCTTTTCCGTGGTGGTAAAAAGTATCGTATAATATCTTTCGTACAGCTATTCCTGTACTAAAATTGGTTTAAAATACGTCCAGCTGTTTCTGCGTGATGACGGAAACATTTCACCAACAGATGGCGCTGGACGGCTGGCAGTACATATCTTTCATCGCGCTTTTAAGATTTATCCTGAAATAATGACCGCTCCCCATAGAAAACGGTTTTCAATACAATTTCAGACTTTTAGTTGATGTAGGTATTTGAACATCTCATTTCACAATGAGTAAGCGACATTTAAATCTCTGTGCCTTGATCTTCACTTTGCTCCCATACATCATGGGATAGTGAGTCGGCTTTTAATTTAGTTCTGTGACTAATGTCTGAGCTCCACTTTAGAGTACTTCAATTATTCATTCGGTCGCTCTCGTTCATTCGAGAGTCATTCGTTCGTTTAATCATTTATGGGGAGCGAACTGAAGTTCAACTATGGTTCAGATTTTCGCGACATTAAAGTTGTAGGCGAGAAAAGTGGGTGGACACAAATTAGTTCTATTTATATTGACTGTTGGCTAATCATTTCACAAAAAAAAACGATTCACAAATAAATCTCTCACTAACAATGTTTCACAACTCCACCATTCTCAAAGTAGTCGTTTAAAAAAAACAAAAAAATATTGCAGCCTACATTAATTAAGCATGAAATGTGGTATCAATTCAGTCCAAAATACTAGCTATTGGTACGTACACTAGTTAAGCATAAATACGTAACATGCATTAACCTGTCCTGTCACCATCTGGCGACCGTGACCGTTATGGAAATCACCGTTATGGCGGCCGTTGAAAAATAACGAACATCGTGACGGAAGACAAAGGAATGTTGCTGCTGTGGCGCTTTGGATACTTCGCATCGAAAGTCTATGCCGACAAAAAGTAAGCCCGTTCCTTTTGTTATGTCTTTTCCCTATTTCTAACTTCCATTTGCTATGTTAAGTGCCTGGCTGCTAGCAAACGTCAGGTTGTGTATCTAGCTTAATGCGTACATGCCTAAATTGCACAGTTCTGCAAGCACTAAGCACAATCTCAATTGGTTTCTGTACAAATCAATTGCAGTTATAAATTTGCACGGTTTCTATTTACGTGTTGGAATGTTAGCTTAATAACTATCTGCATATTTTTTGCATTGTCATTGCATCCTAATCGCTGCATAACGAACGATTTCTATACAAATCTTATAAGTCAATACAAATTTACAAGTTTATACAAATAATATTGAAAGTAATTAGTTGTTTTGCAATAATATTGAAAAATATCGAGTAATAAAGTAATAATACGTTTTAAAATTGTACTAAGTTGAAACTATTTTACTTAAAATTAGTTAACGTCATTTAGTTCTTTGTTTAAAGTGCAGTTAACGGTAATTAACCGTTAGTCGAGTTGAGTTCTAAGTCTAAGTATACTACGCTTTGCATTATTTTCGTTCTGCCTTCTTCTTAATTATAAAAAGGTGCTTAAATTTTACTTCTTTAACTACTTAAACGATTGTTATCGCGAAATAGGTTTTTTTATACGAATATTTATAACAAATAGCTTAAATATCATTGTCGGTGCATTCCAGTGAATCTGTCGCTGCTAACTTTCGGCGGACGCGGCCCGCGTTGTTGCTACGCGGGTTTGGCGCGCTTCGGGAGCGCGGTCGCTGTTGTGAGCCGGTTCCGCCTGGCGCGGTTGGTGCTGTTGGCGGGCTCGGCGGCAGCGGCGCGGTAGTTGGCGGCTGGATCGTGTTACCGGTTTGATTGAACCAGTTTATTACCCTAGCTCATTGTTTATTTAAAAATGGTTGACGGCGAAGGAACTAGTAATGCCGATTTAATTAAAAAACTTAATAAAAGGCGAGGCGGAATCAAAAGTCAGTTGACCGTTTTTAAAGACTTTTTAAAAAATCTTCCGCGTGTTAGTGACCTGACGTCACTGCAAATAAAAGAGTTAAGTTTGCGTTTAGATGGACTACGTAAATTAATGGGTGATTACGATAAAATTCAAATTCAATTGGAAGATATTTCCTCTAACTTAGATGAACAAATATCGGAACGAACCCTAACTGAAAGTCTTTTCTATTCGCAAATCGCGTTAGCTCAAGATATAATTGATACGTTCTCAGCCAAAAACAATGTGGACAATGACTCGTTTAAATCTACTTCTTTTCATGAGAAGTTTAGTGCAATACGTTTACCGATTATTAATTTACCCACATTCGATGGTAATTTCTCGCGTTGGCTGGAATTTAAAGATTTGTTCGACTCATTGATCAACAATAATGATTCGATTGCTCCGATAAATAAATTCCACTATTTACGGAATTCGTTACAAGGAGGCGCTAGTGTCGTAATAAAATCCATAGATTTTTCTGCTAGTGGATACGAGCTTGCGTGGAAAACATTGTGTGAAAGATATGATAACAAAAATATTTTAATCAATAATCATTTGAGCGCGATTGTTAACATTGCACCAATACAAAAGGAATCTTTTAAGGCTTTAAGGTACTTATTGGACAATATGTCAAAAAACTTAAGCTCGTTGGATGCTTTAGGTATTTCTACAAAGGGCTGGGACCCTTTAGTAATTTTCTTGGTATCAGCAAAGTTAGATCCCAAAACGAGTGGAAAGTGGGAAGAGTATAAAGGCAGTTTTTCACGACTACCCTCAAAAGAAGAACTACCCACATTAGAGCAATTTAAAGATTTTCTACGCAATCGAGCTAATGTTTTAGAGACAATGTATTGTAGTCGTCCTAGTACTAGCAATGAAAATAAATATGTCACAAAAGAGGGTAAATATCCGAAAACTTTTGTTGCTTCTGTTGAGGCACCGCGTATTAAACCGTGTTTAGTGTGCGGACAGAACCATCATGTTTACCAATGCGGCAAGTTTAAATCCATGAGTCTTGAAGACAGGCGTGTTGAGGCTTCGAAACATAGACTCTGTACTAATTGTCTTCGCGCTGGTCACAGTAGTGCGCAATGTACTCTTAAAGGTTCATGTCGTAGTTGCCGAAAGAAGCATAATTCGCTTTTACATTGTGACAACGTTAATTCTAATAATGTTGCGACTACGGAAAATTCTGAGAACATTAATGCATCAACTAATTTGGCAACTGGTACATCGGGTCAAGTACTGCTGTGTACCGCTCAGGTCGAGGTTCTTTGCTCAAATACTAACTCAACGTGCATGGCTCGTGTGTTGCTGGATACGGGGAGTCAATCCTGCTTTGTTACACAAGATTTAAGGAAAAAGTTAGGACTACCCACCAGTAAAATAAATTCATTTAAAATTTCCGGGATAAATAATAAGGAAACGGAAATAACTGAAAGAGTTCAACTAAAAATGAAGTCTCGTATAAATTCATTTGCATTAAATGCCAATTGTTTAGTAATTCCAACAATCACGAGCAGCTTGCCTAGTGTTGAGGTCGATGTTGGAAAATTGGATTTGCCGCATGATGTTGAGCTTGCGGATCCTTTATTCTATAAACCATCTCAGATTGATATCTTGTTAGGAGCGGACAAGTTTTTTGAAATCATTAAGTCGAGAAAAATTAAATTAGGTGAAAACAAGCCAATTCTGCAAGATAGCAAACTGGGATATATAGTAGCTGGTCTCACAGGGGAAAGCTACTATAAGTTAAATTCTAATTGTAATTTAGCCACTACAAGGCACGGGAGGACGTCACTACAAGATGTCGATAACTCTCTAAAGCGTTTTTGGGAGGTGGAAGATTTGCCTTCCGACTGTAAGTCTTTATCAATCGACGAAGAGTTCTGTGAATCTCATTATGTCGAAAATACAAGTCGTTTATCAGATGGCCGATTCTCTGTAATGATGCCATTAAAGGAAAAACCAGAGGAGTCTCTGGGTAACTCACATCCTATAGCTATGAGACGTTTTCTTAGTTTAGAAAAAAAGTTGGATAAAAATCCTAATGTCAAAGAAGAGTATCGTAATTTTTTAAAGGAATATGCAGATTTAGGACATATGACTGAAATTGAACGACCAGCTTTTGGTTATTATTTGCCACATCATTGTGTGATTCGCGAGCAGAAAGAGACAACGAAGCTTAGGGTTGTTTTTGATGCTTCCGCGAAAAGCAGCACAAACAAGTCATTAAATGACATTCAGGCTATTGGTCCAGTAGTACAAAGTGATCTCCTTTCAATACTTTTGCGTTTTCGAACGAATAGGTACGTTCTGACAGCTGATATTGAGAAAATGTATAGGCAAATCTCTCTCGACCAGCAACAGCGTCATTTGCAACTTATTTTATGGAGAGATCAGGTCAATCAGCCAATTAAAATATTTCAGCTCGCCACACTTAGTTACGGTACGGCCTCAGCGCCTTTTTTGAGTACTAGGTGTCTTAAGCAACTAGCTCTTGAATGTCAAGATGAAACCATAGCTAATGTCATACAAAATGATTTTTACATCGATGATCTTAATACAGGATCATCAAATAAAGAACAGTTGAAACATATATACACAAATGTTGTTAAAGTTCTTGATTCTGCATGCTTTCCGCTACGTAAATTTCGTACAAATTGTCCGGAAATTCTCGATGATCAGTCAGGCTCTACAAATAGTCTAGACTTTAATACTGAGGCTAGTGTCCTAGGTTTGAAATGGTCTCCTCAGTTGGATAACTTGCATTTTCCTATTGATCTGGAAATTTCAAATAAAATTACTAAGCGAATAATTATTTCCACGACTTGTAAATTATTTGATCCTCTCGGTCTATTGTGCTGTAGCCTAGTTAAAGCCAAAATACTGCTCCAAAATTTATGGGCAGCAAAATTAGATTGGGATGATCCAGTTCCAAACATTTTTGAAAATAAGTGGTTAAAATTTGTCAACAATTTACATTATTTGTCGCATATCAATTTGCCTAGACATGTTCTATGTGATGAGTCCGATATCAATTGCGCAGAACTCCATTGTTTCGTGGACTCGTCTCAAGAGGCCTATGGAGCTTGTGTGTACCTACGATCAGTTGATAAAAATAACCAGGTCACAGTTAGATTGCTCTGTGCCAAAAGTAGGGTTTGTCCGATTCGAGCTCTGACAATTCCCAGGTTAGAGTTGTGTGCAGCTCTATTAGGAGCCCAATTGTGCACAAAAGTTACTCAATCAATAAAAACGAATATAACTAAACATGTGATATGGTCTGATTCTACGGTAGTACTCGGTTGGCTTAAAACGCAATCTAAAACTCTACAAACTTTTGTGCGCAATCGAGCTAATAAAATTAATGAGTTGACTCAATGTTATACATGGAAACATGTACCTACGGATTTAAATCCTGCCGATTTGGCTTCGCGTGGTGTTGATCCGCAGCACCTCCAGTCTTTATCTTTATGGTGGGAAGGTCCTTCTTTCCTAAAGAAGGATCCAGTTGAGTGGCCGTCGCAACCTCATAATACTACGACATCAAATTTACCGGAAGTAAAGGCACTTGTAACTGTCAACGACAAAGTCTCGAATTATCACGACCCGATAGTATCGTTTGATCGACATTCTAGTTACATACGGTTAAAAAGAATTTATGCGTACGTATTTCGATTCATATTTAATTGCAGAAATCGTAGCACGAGGTTGACGGGCCCTTTACAAGTTCAGGAACTTAAAGACTCATTGACTTTCTTAGTTAAAGAATGTCAATCGCAGTCATTTCACAAAGACCTAAAAAATATAAGTGAGAGTAAGCCACTTCATCACCGAAGTCGACTTCTATCTCTTAATCCATTCGTTGATGCAAAGGGTGTTTTACGAGTGGGAGGGAGAATTAGGAATTCGGACTATAACTATTCTAAAAAACATCCAATATTGCTAGATGCTAAGCATCACTTCACAAGATTAATTATGGTGTACGAACACTTGCGTCTATATCACGCTGGTGCTCAATTAATGTTATCCTCAATCCGTGAAGAGTTTTGGCCAGTAGGTGGGAGAAATTTAGCACGAAGTATTACTAAGAAATGCATAACTTGCATCCGTTTAGGCGGTAAGACGGTTCAGCCTATAATGGGAGATTTACCGAATGTAAGAGTTGAGCCAGGTTTCCCTTTCCAATCTACTGGGATCGACTTTGCTGGTCCTTTTATGATAGCAAATAAAAAGGGACGTGGTAGTCGTAATACAAAAGCCTACCTATGTGTATTTGTGTGCCTTGTTACCAAAGCCATTCACCTCGAAGTTGTCAGTGACCTGACAACTGAAGCTTTCATACTTTGTCTGCGTAGGTTCGTGTCGCGTCGTGGCAAGCCTAGCGTGATTTATTCCGACAACGGCAAAAACTTTGTAGGCGCGCACAATGAGCTAGGTAGGGTCTTACGGTCCAGCCGTCATCCAGTCTCTGACTATGCGGCTAATGAGTCAATTAATTTTAAATTTATTCCCGCGTATGCTCCCAACTTTGGCGGTATATGGGAGGCCGGCGTTCGCGCAGCTAAATATCATTTAAAGCGTATTGCGGGTAACGCCAACCTGACGTTTGAGGAGCTAGCAACACTTTTCATGCAAATAGAAGCTATCCTCAACTCTCGTCCAATAACCCCACTTTCATCAGATCCCAACGACATGAATCCCCTTACCCCAGGGCATTTTTTAATAAATCGGCCACTAACTTCGGTACCATCATCGCCTGTCATCGGTAACCCAGCCAGCAGATATAAGCGCATCGAGCAAATCCGGCAGCAATTTTGGGAAAGATGGCGTCGTGAATTTATGGCGGAACTTCAACAGCGCATCAAATGGAAGCAGAAGCAGAGAGACCTTCAAGTGGGAGACCTCGTCCTGCTCAAAGAAGACAACCTAATGCCGCTGCAGTGGCGAATGGGGCGCGTCAGTCGACTCTATCCCGGTCAAGATGGAGTCTGTCGTGTGGCGGATATTATGACCGAGAAGGGTCCAATCAAAAGGGCTGTAAACAGGATGTGTCTTCTCCCTGTTACGGATCCCGACACAAAGGATGATGCAACCGAGTCCAAGGACAGCCTACAACCGATGCCCAGCAGCCTAAAACCTTGAAACCACAGGCTTTCAACGCCGCGGAGTATGTTAACGCCTCTTCTATCCTCGGCTATGTTCGGGCATCATCGTCAGCCGTCGCCGGCGCAGTGCATGGTGCGGGGCGCGGCAGCAGAGGGGAGCGGTGGACCAATCGGCCGCTGCCCTCACTCACTCAACAACTGTCAAACGGGCGCGTCATGCCCGCGCTACTATCTATCACCAATGTACCTTTTTCTTAAAGTTTATATTAATTATTATACGTGCATGTACTGGACTACGAGTGTCATTGCTCACCACATCACGACCCCCAAGATCTACAACTCGAGTACACCCCTACATTGCGTGTACAATAATTATAATCGATTGAATTAATTCATAATTGTGTAATTTATTCATATCATTACTCACAGTCTTAACGTGACGGATGCTTGTCACTTATTTATTCCGTGATAAAAGCAACCATCATAATTACCATACTTTATATAAATACTTTTAAATTTAACTTAGAGATAGTATTATTTATTGATATAAATACTTTTAAATTTAACCACAGAATAAAGACACTAATTTAACTAAGAGATAATATAATAATATTATTTTTTATCTTCTTTTCTGGTCTTAATTAAACTAAAAAAACATGTATCACAAATATTTTAAAAATCTCCGATTGAAAGGTGAGGTGTGAATTTGCAGAATACAATTTTGAATAAACACTATCAATCTTGTTTCATTGAAAATTGACATTGTGAAAAGGTTGACTGGAAGAGATTATTTAAAGGAATAAGTTCGTATTTATAATTTTTTTCTTTTAAAATGTATTTCATGGTTTGTGTACAATAAAGTGCATACTTATATCATATATTACCTATGTATGTTTCTCGCCGCGGTACCGGAAAACGATAGGAAAACAGTTACAATGTGATTTTTCAACGAAATACCTTTATTATTTCACATCGCTTTCAATAAAGCATAGAGGAATCGCAAACCGGAACCTCAAAATATAAACATTGCTCGGCGAATCTCGTTGTTTCATAAATCTTCAATTTCCGCGACCGAGGGTCGGGTAAGTTTTTCTACCTTGTATTTGGGATGATTCCTTTTTTAATGACATTTGATTCTATTTTTGTATAGTTTAACTACACTTAAAGTGCTCTGCTAACTACGCGGAAATATCCGTTAAAGTGTGATACCTACCTCTACGAATCAAAATGATTTAATAAATGTTAATTTTTTGAAGGGAGATCTCACTCATGAGAGTTTTCTACGAGATCACTTGCAAAAATATTATTTGCCATAAATCTGATTTTGTGAACTGTGTATCTGTGTATTTGTGTATCTGTGTGTTTGTCTGTGGCATCATAGCACCCAAACGAATAGACTTATTTGAGTGCGGTTTTATTAATCGAAGAATTCCAAGATATTCACCTTTAATTAAAACAAGTGACAAGATCTCAGCCAATATTGAAGCTAAGAATTCATTGAATGAGATGTTTTTAATTTTTAATTAAGGTTAGTTTCTGTATGCTGAATTCTCCAGGATTGATATATAAAAAAGATACTGTTTCTAGAATAAAAACGGAATCGATAAAAAGATTCTACTGAAACAAAATGTTGTTTTCAAACTAACTACATTTCTGTATATAGCACCAGTCAACATAAATCTCAAGTAGCGACTACAGCCGTATAAAGGCGCATTTACACTGCACTCCTGAATTCCACGTTTCACCTAATATTAAAGCATAAATTTTAAAGGATTATTTAGAGCTTGGCTTTCATAACAGAAACTTATGGAGTTGGAAATTAAATTCAACGTTTGGCTCGGAAGAAGTTTACCTTAATGGAATACGGTTTTTGGTTTAGTATTTATTTGTTGAAATATGTTTAATTACTTGGTTTTTGAAAGGCCCAAAAAGCGAGCCGGAAACGCTCCTTTTATTTAGGGAAATTTATTTCAAGCCTTGGTCAAGAAACATAAGCGAATTGTTATAGGAAACACTACCTGACGAAATCTGTGGGAGTGTGCAATGTGTTCGAATCTGTGCCCGGATGGTGCACCTACTCGTAAGTGTTGTGTGTCGTACGGGTGACAATGAATCAGTAAACAAATGGGTAATTAATCTAATTAATTATAAAAACGGATTAAACTCACTTAAAAATTGTCAGGTATGGCCCAACATGTTTTGTTCTCATATGGAGCGCTTCATGAGGGACAGCTATCCGAGCTGCTACGCGACTCGCGGCCCACTGCACTGGTTTTCGCTCTCCTCGCCGCGCTCAGCGCCCGCGCAGATAGCGCGGCGGGAGGAGGAAAGGACTGGACTGTCTGTCACTGCAGTTTCACTATTACCCGGGTATTATAAGTATCAGGATACTTATTGTATCTACGACATTGCCTGAACGCGCGATGTTCCAAACAAATGGGTGGTAGCCGAACATCATTCCTACGTATCTAGGGTTTCTGCTCGAGTAGTCTCGAACTCGAGACTACTCGAGAAATTTGGCTTCATTCGAGACGAGATTTTTTTTCAAAGTACTCGAGAAGTCTCGAGTACCGCAACCGGTATATGCACTTTAATTTTTTGCCGTGTTATACCACCCGCATTTCGTATTTCGGCGCTTAAAACGAAGACGACGCGAAATGCGTGGCTGGTTATATATATTTTTACATTCATAATTTTATAGTTATAATTAAGTATATTTAGTAAATAGATCTCAATTACGTAAAAAAGATCTCAAGTAAAGGTAGGTGATTAATAGTTTAATAGACACTGATTATCAGCTGATTAAAATACCGTTAATTAATATAAGACTGTTACTTGAAGAAGTTTTTTTGATTTGTTTTAAGAAGATTTTATTTTATGTTTTTCATCATTTAATGATGATTTTAATGATGATAACCGTAAACCGGCTGATTAAAATACTGTTAGTTAATATAGTTGAGATTGTTACTCGAAGAAGTTCTTTTGATTTGACTTAAGAAGATTTTATTTTATGTTTTTCATCATTCAATGATGATAACCGGCTGATTAAAATACTGTTAATTAATATAGTTAAGATTGTTACTCGAAGAAGTTCTTTTGATTTGTTTTAGGAAGATTTTATTTTATGTTTTTCGTCATTTAATGATGATTTATGTGACTGATATGAATACAATTAATAATGGTGCAATTAAACTTACTTTTTGATATTTAACTTGTTTTATTTGGTTACATTTTGTCAATTTTTACGATTTTTTTAAAAAGCCTCGAGACTCGAGAGTACTCGAGAAATTACCCTCGAGATTTCTCGAATCTCGAGAAAAATAAAAAGTCGAGAAACCAGAAACCCTATACGTATCCATTTTTTTTTCAACTTCGTCGCGTAGACGCTGATTCACCAGTACATCTGAGCCCACGGCGTGTGTAACCCCGCCGAAACGTTAGATAATGAAGGTAAATAAGAAACATTGGGCAAGTGCGAGTCCGACTCGCGCATGAAGGGTTCCGTACCATAATCTATAACAAGTTTGTTGTATGGGAGCCCCCCTTAAATATTTATTTTATTTTATTTTTAGTATTTGTTGTTATAGCGGCAATAGAAATACATCATCTGTGAATCAACTGTGTTTCAACTGTCTAGCTATCACCGTTCTTAAGATACAGCCTGGTGACAGACGGACGGACGGAAGGACGGACGGACAGCGAAGTCTCAGTAATAGGGTCTCGTTTTTGTCCTTTGGGTACGGAACCCGAAAAATCGCGATAGACACGTTATGTTAATTATGTGTACAAACCGCGAGAGTATAAAGTTACAAGCCTATTTTGTTCCAAGATACATTTAAAATAAATGTGTTTTTTGGATTGTTATTGAGAGATGTAGGTATCAAAATCATTATTTTTATCCATTCGCATAACATCAATCACAACTTCCGCGAATCGTTAGGATTGAGTTATATTTCCGTGAATAAATATACGAAAACCAAGTTCAAACTGTTGTATTTATTTAATTTAACATTTGTGATTTACTTATTAACAAGTAGTGTACCTGTGTACGAACTGAAAAAAAAAATTCTCAACTGGTTCAACTACATGAGAAAGACATTGTGCTTAGCAGTAATCAAAATTATGCTAATTTATAAAAAAAAATTGGCTATAAGTAGCCCTCAGTTTGCCGGTCCTCCGATTTATTTAACCAGCAGCTAACATATAGGCTACCTACTGTTAACAAATCTTTTTTTTTCAGTGTACCTACATTTTTAGTATATTTTTTTATAAACTATGTACGAGTAGTTACATGTTAAACGCAAATTCACTTGATGGACCTACTCTCAGGGCAAAGAAAACCATATTTTCGCATCGCATCATACATAACACGAACACTTAAGCGAGAAGAGGGATTATATCCAAACAACGAGCCAACACCGCTAAAGGTTTGTTGCCACTTTGAGCGGTAAAAATGTAGGTAACCTAAAATTTATAATATTCTTAGTGGCACTTAATACTTGGGTAGCAACATATTTTAGATGTTTTTAATAACAGTTGTCCGAGATATTGACACTGTGACTGTGATATAATGCGCTACTTTCATTCAAGGGCTTCCTGCTATGCTGACCCTCAGTTCAACTTTATGGGGGCTTTCACACGCTGCTTTTTGCAGCTGGTACGTAGTCGTCACCCCAAGAGTCCTTGTGCCAGTTCTATAAGTAATGTAAATATTCATATGTTAATGTCATTGAAACGTAGTAATTTAGCTGTATTATGGTTAGTATAGAACTACAATTTTGTTTAATTAGAAACACTACAATGCCTCATCCATTGGTCCTTTTGCCGCCGCTGCAAAAAAGCCCACACCTTCATCCACTGGTATGTAACGTGACGCAGCCAAGTTGCTCTTTAAACTCCTTTGCCTACAGGCATGCATTCTCGGAATGGCTCCAAACCATGTGCAAATTTCATCTGGAAGTGTTGTTTGTCGTACATCAAACTAAATTGAGCCACATTTCTTTTAAATTGTCAACCAGTGAATGTAAATGCAGCTTGAATAGTTAAAATTATATAATGTCCGTTACATGATAAAGCTTTGTCTATGAAGTATTTGTAACAATTGATGAATAAATTTATGAAACATGTAATGTCTCTTTTTTTTAATGTGGGTATTATCCACAATTTTTACATTAAATCATTGATACAAAGGTGAAAGCTCAAAGAAAAATTGAAATACGTATCCGAGCGTATGGTGGAAGAGACCGAAAGAAAGAGACAGAAAGGTTAACACACTGGACCGGCAATCCAGAGGTACCGGGTTCGATTCCCGGTCTTTTCCACCAGGTTACGCATTTAATTTTTTCTCTGAGCTTTGATCTTTGTATCAATAGTTAAATAGTTAGATAGTTAAATAAGGCCTCTGATTCCGCTGTAAAAGAGCCCACACCTTTACCCGCTGGCATCTCACGTGACGTAGCGAAGTTGCTCTTTTAACTCCTTTGCCTACGTCGGCATTCCACTCGGAATGACTTCAAAACACGAGCTCATCCCATCTTGTTGTTCGTGTATAGCAAACACTATTTTGTAAGTGATATTGGTGTACAGAAAAAAAAGATTTTCTCTTTACAAAAAATATATTTTTTAATCCTCGACAAAAAAGAGGGGTGTTATAAGTTCTAACATGTGTAGCTAAGTGTCTGTGTGTATGAATTTGTGTAGCTGTATGTATGTCTGTGGCTTCGTAGCTCTCAAACGGAGGTTTTTGTAACCGAAAGCCTTGTCAAGATGGTTCATTTCATAGGGTACCTATGTTTGGGTGGGTCGGGGGTTTTTAATTTTGAATTTAGGTTATTAGTAAGGTTAGGACATCATCTGCCAAAAGACGGCTGAAACAGGATATAACTGGTCCTCATGGTCCTGTGATGCTTGCATCTAACGCGGATTCCAGCGACCTTTGCCAGGTTATCAATCCAGCTTATGGAGCCTATCCACGCTTTTCCAAACGTTTTAGATTATCGAAATACGATACCTTCTATTAAAAAATAATTAAAACATAAAATGTTTTCTTTTTGTCTAATTCGTTATAATGACTGTCATTTTGTAACTTGTAAACGAGGGTGAAATCAATTAGTTACCCATAACGTTGCTACCAGAATTATGAATTCATTCCACCTTAATTATCAGCTTTTAACTCAAAGCGATCCAATTACCCTTACTTCTTCAAATGAAATTGTATTCCAAGCCAAACAACTATGAGAAAAGTATGTAGATTTATTTTAAGACTTATACTCGGGATCGCGCGAGTCGACTAGCGTAACTAAGTAGTTGGTTTATCGTATTCTTTGTATTAGGTATGTCTATATATCGGTTCTATGACTTTTCGCAGAATTATATTTCGTCGAATTTTTCGGTTCGCAGACTTGTCATTTCGAAGAAAGCATTTTTCCCTGAAACTGTAAACAATTTGGGATTGTTATGAAACAAACCTAACCTAAGCTATCCTAATCTATAGAATGTTTTTTGTAACAATTATGAGACACTAGTTGACGGAAACTCTAAGTAGATATTTTCGGGATAAAAAGTAGCCTATGTGTTAATCCAAGGTGTCAGCTACCTTTATACTTAATTTAAAAAGTGGTCCAGCCGTTTGAGCGTGAAGAAGTAACAAACATACACATAAACACACTCACAACTTTCGCCTTTATAATATTAGTGTGATGTATGACTACAGAGGAATAAAAATTCTGCGAAGTGAAACATTCGAGGAAAAATAGTTCAGCAAAAAGGCAGAACACCATCTAAACCTATTTAAACCTATTTAAGTTAGTTGCACCGCCCACAACTTATCTGCTTTGCCCGATGGTTGACTGGTAGAGAATGCCCTATGGCATTAAGTCCGCCTTTTGTACGATCTGTTTTTCTTCCATACTAATATTATAAATGCGAAAGTGTGTCTGTCTGTCCGTCATACTAATATTATAAATGCGAAAGTGTGTCTGTTTGTCTGTCTGTTACCTCTTCACGCTTAAACAGCTGAATCGATTTTGATGAAATTTGGCATGGAGATAGTTTAAGATCCGAGGAAGGACATAGGATAGTTTTAATCCTGGAAATTATCCCTAAAAAGATTGAAAAGTGAGTAAATAATTCATGATGACATTGATGACCCTGTAGGAAATGTAATGATTAGACCAAAAGCACAATTGCTCTTACATTTGCTTAGGCGCTTTTAATAATCCCTTTTATTAATTAAGGTGATTAGGTGAATATGGATATCTATCGTGTTGTACGAGGTTGCTTCCATACTTCCAAGTTCCACGCGGACGTAGTCGCGGGCAAAAGCTAGTAAATAAATAAATAAATCGCATAGCAATAGAAAGAATAGTCGTTCGATAGCAAAGAAGCAAAACCCATCACATTAAGTGTCAATTCCACCTCCCAATACCTTGTCCCAACAATGCAAAGCCATATTAATCCTGAAGGTACTAGGCACTAGAATCCTTTTCAGATCCCCTTAAGATCCCAGTCACGTTTTGAGGAGATCTCATTCCATTATGGACCGCTGGGAAATCGACGTAAACTCATATAAACAACTCAATTGTATGTTGTTTAGTTCCGAATCGAAAATTGTGATAGGTTCGCAACAAATTACTCTAGGTCGTACTGCGGACGTTTGCAAGGGAATCGCAGCATTAATGTAATGGTAAGTGGCCGAGAAGACGTATTTTGAGGGAGGGAATGTATGTTACTTCCTTATGTATGTAACTTCCTGCCGCGAACGCTTCGCATGTGGAATGAGCTCCCTGCCGAGGTTTTCCCCGGGAGCTACAGTATGCGGTTCTTCAAGAGGGAAGTAAATAGGTTCTTAAAGGGTCGGCAGCGCGCGTGTGATGCTCCTGGCGTTGCGAGCGTTCATAGGCGGCGGTAACTGCTTAACATCAGGCGGGCCGCGTGCTTGTTTGCCACCGTCGTAGTATTAAAAAAAATAGAATTAAGGAACGTATTTGTAGGTATGGGTTGAAAATCTGGGTTGAGAAGAATCAGCGATGAGGCAAACGATGTTTGAAGCACTTACGTAGAAAAGAGACTTATTTGAAAAATTCAATTCTTTGTGTCAATTTCCGACAAATCGATCTAGTACCGAACCCACGTAGCACACAGGCTGCGAAAGAGCTTGTACGAGTAGGTACAGCTCTTGTACCTACGACTTATTTCAGCTGTGTTAGCGCTGTGTTAGCTCTTTATACAGCATCGGGGCTACTTAGGAAAGAAAAGAAAGATAGTTTTTTTTTTGACCTGACGTGGTAACCTGAACGCAGACAAGCGCTGTCAGTGTCACGTCAAGACTGTCAAGTTAAGAGGCATAACCTAAAAATGCAACATTTGCATCCCCTCGCCCTGTAAATTTCAAGTCTCTTCCTCGTTTAGTTTTCACACCATTTATCTCCATTTTAAGTGACTTTATGAAAAATAATAGTATTGGTCTTTAGTTTCCCTTTGTCTTAGTTATGCTTTATATTATTAATTCATTACGTTGTATATAACAGCATTCTGATTTGTTTACCTATTGGCCGTTTTGTTTTGTTTACTTACATAAATTAATATTCTTGCTTTTTTCAAAATTTGACATAAAGCAGAATTAAAACGCGTCACTATTACATTACTAGCCTCATTAAAGCCTCGAGCTGCCATTTTCGGCTTAATAATAACATTTGCATCGTGCGCTCAAAGCGTGAAAGTACGCACTAGTAGGCTTACGTTATGGACACTAGACGACATAAAACATACTTATAGACTAATGGTTCTGTCTAGGGTGTCTATTATGTATCGTAATTCCAGCAAATAAATACTTTTACTTTTTTTTGACTGACTTTGTGAGCTGATGTCCTAGCGAGTTTGTTTCCAAATAGTGACAATTAGGATTTTTTACGTTTTCAACCCTCGTATCTCCGCCAATTTGAAAAAATTCGAAAAATTGAATCGACAAAAAAATCTATATAATTAACAAACCTACTCACAAAATTTCATGAGAATCAGTTGCGTCCAAACCGGACATATGAACATCCGTCCAGACAGAAACGGAGGTAGTAAATATAGACATAGACAGATCCACAACCCAGGGACAATCTGAAAAACAATTATTAGAATACTATAATTTGTATAGGCAAACGTATAGGTTAAACGTAGTAATCTAGTAACTGCATATTCAACATTAGTCCGCTTGCTGTTGACCTAAACAGAATAGCTAATCCTGTGTTTAGCTCACTGATCTGTCCGCCGATATAGTACGACATAAGCTACGGGCTATTGCCGCCCATTACTATGCAATATTGCATTATGGAATATTACAATATAATTAGTATATAATACATAAATTATGCATGCGTACTACGCGATAGTTAGGATTATGTCGCAATGAAAAAACGGCCAAGGGCGAGTCTGACTCGTACAAACACTTACCTATCCCATCTTAACTGGCTGGATTAAGTTTGTATCTTGATCTATAGCGCCGCATACAAATGACGTGCAAAGTTAACGCAACCGATCACGTTATTTGTTGTTGGGAGCCCCACTTAATCTTTATTTAATATTTTTTTTGTTTTTAGAATTTGTTGTTATGGCTAACTGAAATACAATATCATCTGTTAACATTTCGACATCATCACGATTCGTGTTATTTAACCTGGTTACCAGTATCGAGCAAAAAGCGGCCAAAATATCACGTTTATTGTATGGGAGGCCCACTTGAATATTTATTTTATTCTGATTTAGTATTTTGTTGTTATAGCGTTTGTTATAATCAACTTTTGCATCACCGACTCATCCACTAGAATAGAGAATAGATCGCTCTTTAGTGATAAGACCGCCTACTCGTCTACCGTTTTTAGGGTTCCGTACCCAAAGGGTAAAAAACCGGCCAAGAGCATGTCGGGCCACGCTCAGTGTAGGGTTCCGTAGTTGCTCATCCTTCACAATAAACTGCTGTTTTAAGCCCGAGGTTTAAGTTAAGACAGATTTTAAGCTCTATAAAAAGGTCGTAAACGCCCTAGAAACTGTAATCACTTATTACCTTCTGGAAGTCAACTTACGACCTTTTAAAGAAAAAATATGAAATTTGGCGATAACTCAAAAACGGCTTGACCGATTTTGTTCAATATAGTTTTCATTGAAAGTACTTATAAGGCCGCATTAACATGAATTTTTCCATATTTTTTTGACTTGTGGTTCAAAAGTTAGAGGGGGGGGGACACAATTTTTTTTATTTTCGGAGCGAATATTTACAAAACTACTGACTTTATCAAAAAGTAATGTTTGAAAACCCCTATTATTTTCAAGAGACCTATTCAACGACACCCCACACACTAGGGTTGAAACGAAAAAAAAAAATCACCCCCACTTTAGGTGTTCGAGAGGTACCCGAAAAAAAATTTTTTTTTTAGTTTTTATTTTACCGTTTTGTCGGCGTGATACATACACATACTCATACCAAATTTCAGCTTTCTAGTACTAATGATCACGGAGCTAAGCCGCGGACGGACGGACAGACGGACAGACGGACAGACGGACAGACGGACATGGCGAAACTATAAGGGTTCCTAGTTGACTACGGAACCCTAAAAACGGGACCCTATTACTGAGACTTCGCTGTCCGTCCGTCCGTCCGTCCATCCGTCCGTCCGTCCGTCCATCCGTCCGTCCGTCCGTCCGTCCGTCTGTCACCAGGCTGTATCTCAAGAACGGTGATAGCTAGACACTTGAAATTTTCACAGATGATGTATTTCTATTGCCGCTATAACAACAAATACTAAAAATGAAATAAAATAAATATTTAAGGGGGCTCCCATACAACAAACTTGTTATACCTATATATACATATATATAGGTACGGAACCCTTCATGCGCGAGTCGGACTCGCACTTGCCCAATTTTTAATTGTTGCATTTCTAGATTGGATTGTATTTTTTTTTCAAATCGGTTTACTAATGACGAACGGATCGAGATTTAGTCCTCCAGCAAGCAAATACACAGGATTTTCAGTGCAATATTTTAGTTAGAGTATATATTATTTAATCAGCTAAAAAATTTATAGAAGTTTAACCCAACCTACAAAAATAATGAGGAGGAATCGAAATTAATAACTTGGCATTTGTGCCCTCAGCGACCAATTCCAAGTTATTATTATAGATGCCAAGTAAAATCTGCCAGTTCATAATATATGAACTGCCCGGAAAATAATAACCCAAAGAGAGCTTGCGGTTTTCAGTTAATTCACAGCTATTGGGACCGAAATGCGATGGCTGTGTTATACACACATTATGCATTCCGTGTGTCATTACAGGCCCATTAAAGCTGTGTAGGCGGGTAATTCGTAGTCCACCGATAGACTGATTCGTAATCTCTGATCAGCCGCCCACAAGGTCTACGCATCACCAAAACATCCAAAAACGAAAAAAATTGAAAAAAAACGGCAACCGTCCTTCACTTTCCTTCTCCACCGTGAACCGTGGGCGTCTGATGATTACAGTGTATCGTAAACCAACTCATACTGACCGGTACCTTAGGGCGGATTCACATCATCACCCGAGTCATTTGTCTTCTGTGCCTAGGACGTTGATCAATCGAGCCTTATGTCTGTGCGATCCTCAATTTGTGGATTGTGAACTGAGTCACGTGAAACATGTGTTGGAGCGCAACGGCTATAACTGGAGGCAGAGTAATCGGGTTGCGAACGCATCGGCTCGTCCCCGCCCAACTGCAGTAGAGAGGCTGCCTTTATACTTGCCTTATCTTAAGGGCGTGATGGATAAAATCGGATACTTGTTACGCCGTAGGTATTGCATCAAGACGATTTTCGGCCCTCATATACAGCTCAGGCAGTTGATGCGTTCCCCCAAAGTTAAGGAACCCCTAAGTAATCCTAGAGTTTATATGATTCCGTGCTCCTGTGGTAAGAACTATATAGGAGAGGAGAGACTGGCCGGAAAATTTCCACAAGAGTGTCTGAACACATACGTAGTATGAAAAATCAAGATACCCGGGGTTCTGCAGTGACGGAACATTCACTGAATTCGGATACGTCTCACTACTCGTATATTCGGTTCGATAAGGTAACTGTGCTGGCGAGAGAAAAGTTTTGCATTCCGCGGAAAGTACGGGAGGCTATCGAAATTAGTCGTCATCCGAATTTTAATCGAGATTCTGGATGGTCAGTGCCCCCTAGTTGGAGGACGGTTTTGGATACTACATCGGTGGTTAGTGTGGACGAGACCTTAGTAAATGACGTAGTGAGTGTTGTGTGCAACCCGACAATTGACATTGTGCGTGATGATGAGGGTAGTTTTGCGCCATCGCCGGTGACACCCGCGTCGAGCAGCCGCGCGGACAGGGCGCGTGCCCGCAGTGTTCGTTTGGCCGCCGCCGCGGCTGATCGTCTCTCCTGATGATGAATCGCGTACCGATTCGAAACGTGTCGAGCTTTATTCGACTTCTACGACGTGAGTAAACCCGTTTAAGTATTTTAATATGTCTGAGACTCACGATAGTTTTCTATGTAAAATATAATAATTATTACTAAACTAAAAATACATCTACATCATACATAATATAGATCAAGCATACTTAATCTAAAAACAAAAACATACAAACTTAAAGAACGCATTAAATTTGATTTATCCGTTGGTATAAGCTACAATTCAGGAATACACACATTATACACAGATACACATGTTAAACATGAAACTCCCCCTTTTTTCGTCGGGGGTTAAAACAGGAAAATTAAAAACAATTGTTTAGTTGGACAAGATTGAGATATCTTCAGATTTTTTCGTGATGGTCTGAAATCCGAAAATACCGCAAGTAACAGTTTTCCAAATATTTATCTTGTACTAGCGACCCGCCCCGGCGTTGCACGGGTGCAATTCTGATAAATTATGCATGTATTATACATATAAATATAAACAACACTTCATAAACAAACAAACTTCCTCTCAAATCACTATCTACTAAAAAAAGCCGCATCACAATCCGTTGCGGAGTTTTAAAGATCTAAGCATATATAGGGACAGACAGGGAGAAGCGACTTTGTTTTATACTATGTAGTGAAGAGCATCCTTACTTTATTGTAATATTTCGCTATAGACCTTTATCATTACACAGATGAGATCGCAATCAAAATGCCAATTTTTCATCCCAATCAATATAAAATAAACAATATCTGTAATCCCCAATACACATTAAGATAATAGGTTTTTTCGACAGTCCGCCTTGAAATGAGTTGTTCAGTCAGCCTTTAGGTATTTTATTTTGGTGAAAAATTCGCTAATAGATTAAGATGGGTTCAGAATTAGTAAAAGATACAGACGTTTGTCTCAGTTCGGTCGTATTTGGTTTCTCAGCGGCAGCTTTTAGGGCTGATTCGTTGACGCATTACCATTTTTTTTGAAGATGTCAATCGATCCTATTTTTTATTAGGATCAAAGTACCTACTTTCTTTTTCGTTACTTACTATTTCATTGTATTAGGCTCATATATTTATAACATGTTGTATATAATGTTATTAAACTATCGTGAGACATATTTAATGATTAACATGTCGGGCCGTTCCGGACAATTTTTACGTGAGTTTAAACTGTTTTTTTATAATTATATTGTATAATATAATTCATCATCAGTCTACAGCTACACCCCTATTCAGCATCTCGCCTTCGTTGTAAAATAAAATAAAGAATCCAAGCATGCATATTTTTGATCTTGGTGCTGACTTTACACATTGTCAATTTTATACAGATGTTTTGTCGACTAAGTTTTTTGAAATTTGGGTTTGAAAATATAAAAATAAAACACATTTCAACCATTTCAAAACATTGTTCGCAAGGTCTAGTTTAAGTTACTGGTATTGTTAAAATATTGTACATAAGAATGCACTTATAACTATTGCAATTACAAAGATTTTGATATGTAAATATGACAGCCAAAAATCGTTTTTAGGGTTCCGTACCCAAAGGGTAAAAACGGGACCCTATTACTGAGACTTCGCTGTCCGTCCGTCCGGCCGTCCGTCTGTCACCAGGCTGTATCTCAAGAATGGTGATAGCTAGACAGTTGAAATTTCCACAGATGATGTGTATAATTTCTATTGCCGCTATAACAACAAATACTAAAAATAAAATAAAATAAATATTTAAGGGGGGCTCCCATACAACAAACTTGTTTTATGGTACGGAACCCTTCATGCGCGTGTCGGACTCGCACTTGCCCAATTTTTTTTAATTGGTGACCCACGGGACATCAACATGGCAACAAGCAACAAAAAACAGTTGATGGATTATGCTCAGGAGCGTTTTTAACAAGGTTATGTTTTCACAAATAAATAACATTGTTTTTGGAAAAAAGCGTTAATTGGTGAGCTCATAACAGAGCGCTTGTTGCGAATTGTGATGGAATCCAAAAATAAGATCATATTCGTCTAAACTTCGTAACTCAAGGTAACGAGCAGTAGAAACGCTCCTGTGCCTTACCTGATGGACATACCTGTGCTAACTCGGGGCACGTTCTAGGGATAGGGTATCGATAAAAAAAATGACGATATAATTAAATTCATATATGTGCTCATTGAACATTTTCCATTGCTATGAAGAGGTTCGATGTCATATCTGATCTGATATTGAGCCTCTTAAATTAATATAATAAAAGTATGAGGATGTCATTTCATTCAAAATGACAGTTTACGTATATTATGAAAATTATTTTAAAATAAACATGTAAATATACGTTTTTATATGTTTATTTTTTTATTTGAAAATGTGGAGAAATAAATAATATTTATTTATATCGATGAAATTAGACGTTGACAGTAACATCGATATATTTTTTGTCGATAAAATATTTTGCTACTTTACTTTCGTATAGGTGCCCCGAGTTATCCCAGGTATGCTGATGGATCCTTAGGGCATTTGAATACTCTTCTCTAAAGTACTCGTTTACCTAGAGGAGTTCTTAGACATATGTCATTTGATACGTCGAATTTAGCCGCTGGTCGGCCGAGGGTGGGATCGATATCTCGTGAGATTACAACGAATTTGGTATGTAGCTTGAAATCTCGAGACCAAAGAGATTCCATCAATTAGTGCTTTGGAGAAGGGTCAGTTATCTTGGTGTGGCTTTGGGAATTAATTCAGTAACTTCATGGGCACAGGTTTAGTTTGTTTTAAGGTCAATAGGGATTTAAAGATTGTTGATTGATCTATTAGAAGGTGACACGCGACTTTGTCTGTTTAATCCTCCCTGTTTACCGCCTGCCGGACACCTAAGACAGATCGGTCTAATAGCCAAAGTTAGCTCTAGAAGGCGTGTGTTGTAGGCAATATACATACGTATATAGATAAATATATACTTAAATATATAGATTAATTAATGAGCCAGGAACAAAAATTCGGGTTTGTCACTCAAACATTTGTCCTAGCCGGAATTCGAATCCAAGACCGTCCAAAAACACATAACATTTATAATGGTTCATTTCAGTTTTGCGTGCCGACTTATTCGAATGTTGATGATATTTTCATTCTAAACACCACATAATTACATAAATTTTAATTTCATAAGCAGTTCAGAAGTCGCTGAAACCGAGAGAAACATTTAAGAATTATCACGAAACATAACAATAAACGGAAACAAAATGCTGACAAAATTTACGAGAAAAGTTCTAACTTTCCGTTCTCGAAAAAGGCCCCGAAATGTCTACCTTTTACATAACAATTGTTCCGGGGCTCATTATCTGAAGTCGGGTTAGGGTTGGCAGCGGGGTGAAGTTAAATGAATTAAATTGTATAATAGATTTGGTCACGACCAAATACGGGATACGAGCTCTGTGTGTAGACCTCGCGATTATGTTTCCAAATTTGTCATTGTTTTCGTTTTGAACCCCCATTTTGAAAAGTCCGAGTCGCGCATAAAGGGTTCCGTACCATTATCTATAACAAGTTTGTTGTATGGGAGCCCCCCTTAAATATTTATTTTCTTTATTTTTTTTTTTGTATTTGTTGTTATAGCGGCAATAGAAATACATCATCTGTGAAAATTTCAACTGTCTGTATACAACTAAAAAAAAAAAATATTTTCGTTTTCTGTATTTGTTGTTAAAGCGTCAGCAGAAATGCATCATCTGTGAACATTTCAACTGTCTAGCTATCACGGTTCCTGAGATACAGCCTGGTGACGGACGGACGGACAGTGGAGTCTTATAGGGCCCGTTGTTACCCTTTGGGTACGGAACTAATAAGCACTAAGTTTATATCGGCGTTGTAATTACATTTTAATATTTTACCTAGTTAAAATATGGATAACCTCTGTTAACTCCGTTAATTACCCTTCCCAGATAATCTTTAATTAACGAGTAATCTGGAAAGTTCTCGAAGATAGTGTTAACAGCAAAAGTTTCTCGAAGCCCGGGCTGGAACAGATTTTGTTTTCGTGATTGACTTTCACAGAAGTTCGGTCAAATAAGTAGATCAGACCGTGAGCAGTATATCTCAAGAACAGTGAAAGCTAGACGACTTTTTACAGATGATGTATTTCTGTTGCCGCTATAACAATAGATATGAAAAACAGAACGTTGCACCACATTTATATGCGGCGCCATATACCAGGTGCAAATTTAACTAAGCCCGGCCAGAATGAGTGGTTGTACGGAACCCGGTGGTCGCTGCTCATGGTTAGGGTACGGCATGATTGCCGTTGTACTGTACCCCTTACCATGTTAACGTGACCATATTCGCGAGCGACTGCGTACTCGATTTAGCCCCCCTAGCGGTTACTTCATAGACCTCCAATTCTTCATAAAAACCGTTTACGCAATCGCCAGCGAGTACGTTCACTGAAAGAGTACTGGATGGCGTAAAATTTCACTTTAATTACACACTTGTACAAATATCACAGCGATAAATTACGACTCAGCAAAAACCTTATAAAGAGCTTCCTCGCTTCTTTCCATCTTATTTTCTTCGACGCTGTTATAAAACCGACTTTTCCTCCCCCAAGAAACGTCGCTGTTCTTTAATACCGAGCATACTTCCTATAATTACAGCTCAATCTTAATATAATTTTGAATTGAATTAACCGAAAACTTCGAGCTATCAATATCTTCGATATTTGACTTGGTAATTAAAATCGACCCGAATCAATCAATTTAGCGCTTGATTGACATAATATTTGCCTTCATACTGAATTTAGAAGGCTAAATTCGACGTAAATGATAACATATAGTACGAGTATTCCACTTTATGTTTATTGTAGGTAGTATCGATTTTTAGAGGGATATTCTTATATTTTAACCACACTTCACTGAATGTAAATATCTTTTGTAGCAATCAATTGTTATGTTTTTTTTACTATTGTTATATCTCATTTTTATTTTTATGACGTTTATGTTTATATGCATGTAATTTATCTTAGCGGAATTTATACTGACATTTTATATGATGAAATAAATAAATCGAATCTAATCTAATCATGTGCTATAGCGATGTGTTATATTCAGTAATCGGCATGATCCGTGCAACGTCGCGGTTTTCGTTTTAATTAAATACGGACATGATTGTAATAAATATAAATTTAACATAATTATTATACACTCTCACTATTATTTATTGGCGATAAGACAGCCTGTTGTTTACCTCTAACTGTAATTTCTTGCATTGTATTTCTCCTGCATGTTTTATGAGGTATGCAATAAAGATATTGTACACTCAATATGAAATATATTTTACAATGCATGTGCTCGAAAAGAGCGTATTCTAGGCATTCAAACTGTGCGGAAAGTACTACTTTTCCACACTAGTGCTTATTACTTTTCATTTTTTTTTAATTTCTAGCCGTATCTGACAGCCTGACACAGAGGTTTTATTATTTACAAAAAGTTTGATAAATAAGTCAAATACCGATTATTATCACGTATAAAAGTACAATAAAACCAATATTTCATTAATTAATTCATTTAACACGTCATTAATTACATTAGATATAAAATTTTATTAATAAACTAATTTTAAATCGTTATTCATTAAATAAATTTGGCTGAATGTACACGCGCTTGTGCCATTTTGACATAAAATCGAATATTAAAAAAATACTTTTGCACATGCGCAGTAGTAGATATGTCGAGCGCGGTTTACAAATTATAACTCCGCCATTTTTTATTGATGTCTAGTTTATTTTGAAGTTGTTTTGTGCAAATCTGCTGAAATATTGGCGAGATAAAGGAACGAATCATGAATTTAAACCCGTAAAATGTTATTGAAGAAGTAAAAAATGTGACCGACGGCTTCTTGTTGGATAAATCAAATCAAAACACTTTTTTCCAATGTAAACAGTCTTTGTGAGTATTAAAGTATTTTCTATTTTCTCGTGCATGCATAGTAAAGTTTTGTACGGAACTCGTGTGTAAGATGATTTCCGACTCGTGTTTGTTTAATCACTCGCTCGTACCTCGCTCGTGACTAAAAATCACACTCGTCCAAAATCACCTACCTTCCACACTTGTATCGTAAATAACTATTTTAATCAAGCTCGTGGGATTATAATTATTTTCATATTTCTGTACGAAACTCGTGGTTGCACAGGCCGTGCCGATCACTAGTTACTTAAAAAAGTTATGGCTTTTAGATCCCTGATCTCGTCGAAGTTGATTAGAGTGTTACTTCATATATATTTATGTGTTTTATGATATATATGTTATTATATCTATATGTATCATATTTTGGAATAACACATATTTTATTATATTAAGACATTAGTCCTTAGTGTATCTGTGCATACTAACTTGTTCGTTTGTCTATCTTCTTGGATATCCCATTATGTTCTCATTTGCTCAAAGGTTAACTGGAAGAGATCCATTATAGGGATAAGTTCGCCTTTGTACCTACATTTCTATTATTTTTTGAAATTGTTTTTGTGTACAATAAAGTTATTACATACATACATGTATTCGAAGTAACGGGCTTTATGACATTTTCGTTCTCATTGAGACGAAAATACACATATATGTATACCTACTCTATTTTTACAGGCGTAAAATGAAATCATACTAAAGTGCAAATGACGAAGCGAACCATATATCTATTTTAAAAGCTTTTATTTAACTTGCAATGTATGTATGTATCTAAGTATGTTTGTTCGGGTGAAATCTTGCAACTCAATTTTGAAGCAGATATCGTCAACCGATTGAGCTGAAATTTTGCATACTTACTTAACTTTGATGACAATACAATAATATGTTACCATGGCGCTGATCTGATGATGGAGCCGGAAGGTGGCCATAGGAACTGTATAATAGAAAAAGCAATCCTACCGAGCTTGGGCTCTTTAGAATCGTCTCAGTGAGCATTTGATGGATATCCAAAGAAAAGTACAGTTGGCTATAAAAGCTTGCCACTAAAATGTCATTTTTGACAGAAACTTATTTGTTATAGTGAGCAAGATCTGCTTTAAAATAAACAATATTGCAATAGATAATTTACAAAGTCCTTTAAAATAACTGGCCTATATCACTAAATGCACCTCAGCAACAAACGATATACCTACCGTATATATTGGCCCTGCCCTGGTGCCCCAACGAATTATACTTGGAGCTACTCCCAAAACAACCATGGTTAACTCAATTAAATCCAGGCAATCACCTTTTATTTTCAAATGAGTGTTCGGTTCAAGTGTACATTACTTTAACCAATCCATCGGTCTACCAAAGTCGGTTCTATGAATAGTTTAAGTTTTGGGTTTGTTAGTGCAATTTTATAATTTCTTCAATGACTTTGCAAGCACTCCGCATTAATTTTACTTCATGGACGTAATGCATCTTATTGAATTTAGTAGCACTTGTCTAGGGTTCGGAAGTAGAAGTAACGCAGAAAGAGGAATTGACTAACTCCGATTAAAAAAGTGTGTGTGTCAGCTCCGACGCACGACTGGAGTTTACTCTTCAGGACAGGCGCGCACCACTTTTTTGTCGCAAAAAAAAAGCGTACTTATGGGTTTATGAAAATCGTGGTGCGCGCACTCTCATATAAACCCATATCTTGCATTTATGCGACAAAATTATCGTGCGACTAAAATCTTGTTGCGCGCCTGGCCTTAAGAACGTTTAAGGGACAATCATACACAAATCGACCTAGTCCCAAACTAAGCAAAGCTTGTACTTGTACAGGTGTCTACCAACCGAGCCAAACGCGTCGTCAAATAAAATATATAATAAAATATATACTCAATACTCAATACGTTTATTGCACATAATGATTATACAGGTGAAAGTAAATAGTTTAAGTATCACATTATGTACCCTGTTGGACGCTGCAAACAAGAACGAAAAGGTAGGCACACTTTTTGTGCAACCTGAATTCGAGCGCTGCGAGGAATTCGTTTGACCACTGGAATTGAATGTTTAAGCTCACTGATTTTTTCAGAAAAAGGCCTGATCTGACTTGGTTGTGAATTGTTTGCCTGTAAAGAGGCAGGTGGCGACGTAATTGCGCCAGCACGAATGCCATGGGTTCTTCTGATGTGTATATTAAGTCCTTTCTGACCTTTAAAGAAACGAATCTGGGAGCAATGTGGGCACTGTACGGAATTCTCCAGCGACAGCGACACAGACCTGGAAGCGACATTCTGAGAGGAGCCCGTGCTATTAGGATTCATCAAGTAAACTATTAAAAAACGCAATAGATAAAAACTTACGGCTACGATAACAAATAAAGTATTTAAAAAAACCGCTCCAAGTTTCGGCATACAAATTGCCCCATAAAGTTCCTGGGGGAAGCGGTGGTTTATAATTGCACATATAACTAGATAGTACTCATGCACTGATAGCAATCAAACTCGTAACATGATAGAGATTCACGCAAAATATTAGCAAAAACTTGAAAACAAAAACACATTTCTCAGCTATTGTAGATTGACAACTGTCAGTCAAGCTGCCCGATGCGCACTTGCGCAGCAACGCGCCGTGTAGGCCGCCGGCCGCCGCCGCAGTCTCCGCGGAGAAATTATGAATATGTTTCTTGTCTATGTTATTTGTTAAGCCTCTTGTGGTAATTTAAAATAAATAAATGGCAGAGAACAATTAATATTAATTTTCTCTAACGGAAGCCATGTTTTCCCGTTGCTAAGTACATTTTAAATACATTTCATCAAATAAACATCTCGGTGATGGTCATTTTATATCGGGATCTTAGTCTATAACGCTTAACGTAACGCATAACCTGCTAAATTAAGAAGTCGTATTTTTACCCCGATCGTATACTGAGATACGACTTTTTAAATTAGCACGGCAGATACGTTCGATTTTACACCCCATATTTTTAATACCCCGGGCTTATATATGAAAATCGATTCTTAAGGAGTAAACTCCAAAAAGATAGTATCAATTCGACGGGTTAACTTCACTTTTAGAATTGTACCTTTGGTACAACCAAATTTTAAACTACCCACCAATGTACGATACATTGTTGTTTAATAGTTTATACATTAACAAACTCGCCTACACCTTAAAACGAAATTTCTAGCTATATAAACGTAGAAAAAGTATTATTATTTACGTTGCACAGTACTGCAGTGATACACTGCTAAAACCGCCTTAGTAAAAACTTTGACGTCGATGAGCACCGGGTTATGTTTGAGCTAGGAAGCTGATATTTTGCATACACTATCTAATAAGCAAATGGAATAGATTTAGTGGGTGCCATGGTGGAAAATAAAAAAAAAAAGTTTTTTGGACCACCCTAACCTACCTACATCATTAAATATCTTCGTTATACTTCCGCAGTAAAGCTGAGTTATTACTCAATTGGCAATATTGCTATGCCTTATCGAATTAGGACCCAGGATATCTTATAAATAGACGTAGGTTTCGTGAAATTATTTAACCTTTGATTTCTATATCTGTGTTTCGAAAATAAAATCAATTAGCCCTCATTCCTATAATTTACTGTGTTAACCGTAATTGTCAATTTAAATTTTTTAAACGGATTTTTTTACGATATTGTCAAATAAAGGTTAAAAAATGAAATATGACCACACTTCGGGATAAAAAAAATAGCCTGTGTGTTAATCCAGGGTGCCAGCTACCTCCATACCAAATTTTATGAAAATTGGGCAAGCCGTTTGAGTGTATCGAAACAACAAACATACAAACACACTCACACACATTCGTCTTTATAATATTAATATGATACAAATATGAAAAAAAACAAACTTTACTTTTTAAAACCTAATTAAAACTCAAGCACACCAAGTAGGTACTCCGCCCTGGAACCAATGTATGATTTTGTGCCTGTGGCAGTGGAGACTGCGGGACCGTGGGGTACTGAGGCCAGAGACTTTATAAGGGAGGTGGGTCGCAGGCTCAGAGACAGAGGGTTTGATCCTCGCTCAGGGTCGTATCTGGTTCAACAGATTTCATTGGCTATACAACGTGGGAACGCTGCCAGTGTAATGGGAACGTTTGGGCCCGGTGCGACTCGGGGCGAGCCTTTTTAAGTCCTTCTTCACCTTCCAAGATATTTGCTATCGATCCACAACGTTGACGAAGCCTGTTGCAGATGTCACGTTATTGGTGTGTTGTTTGACGAAGCCTGTCGCTGATTAGATTTTTGTCTTCTCTCTGACGATGCCTGCGTTGCGGATTTGACTTTTACACTTTGTCTTATGCATTATTTACTGTTGAATAAATGATTTAATCTATTAAAACTAGAAGTAGAACTTATAGTGCACTAAATAAATAAATTGAAATCGTGCTCAATAGGTTATTAAAATTACGTTTTCTGAACTCGTATTTTCTACAATCCCGTCACTAAATGTTCTAAATCTATAGGGAATATATGTGACATACGTCGTTTGCGTCTAGAGCATGACATAATATTATGTTTCTTGAAATTATTTCAAGTTTCGTGAGTCGAGCAATTATCTCGGTCGGCACACGGCACCAATTTTCTGTGCTAATCATGGTTAATACTTTTGAAAGAAACGAAAACATTAACTAGCCTTGTATGTATACCTACGTATTATAGCTAAAATTTCGTGTTTTTTGACCTTTTTTGTCAAAATGACTATAGATTTTAATGGCATCTCAAAAGATTTCTTAAAAGTTTTTGGTATTTAATGAAATCGATCGATATGCCACAAAAATCTACGGAGACTTCGACAATAGCTTATAATTATATAACACTAGGTGCGCTGCACGGCGCTACCCGCTCATCCCACGGGCATTTAATAGTGTTCGGGATAAAAAGTAGCCTATATATTAATCCAGGGTGACAGCTACCTTCACACCAAATTTTATTATAATTGGTCTAGCCGTTTGATCCTGGCGAAATAACGAACATACACATACTTTCATGAATAATATATTATGTATATTATGTGTGTGTAGGTATATGTATTTTTGTATAAACAGTAATATAATTAATATTTTGTATTTACTTGTACTCTAGATCCTCTCTATACCATCAGATTTCTAATTTGCTCCCACTTCTAGTATCTCGGTATCTAGTAGGGCCAAACAGGCCCTATGGTTGACTGGTAGAGAATGCTATTTGGCATTAAGTCCGCCATTTGTACTGAGTTGTTTTGTGCAATAAAGTTTAAATAAATAAATAAATAAATAATATTAGTGCAGCGGGATATTTTTTTTTTTAATAAAATTTTAAAATGACCTTCTAAAAACCCTTATATTAAATATGACCAAATTTACCGAATATGATAATTTTTACGAAAAAGAGGAATAATAGCGGCACTGGACTATTTCTGTAAGTGTTGATACCAAAAATATTTATTTGCATCGGCTGAGTTTTGAAATAGCAAATTGGGAATACGCAACGTCGATTCGGTAAAGTTTTCTAGGAGCCACCGGACAATTTACGGGGCATTTTCAGCATCTCTAGCACAACTGTGCTACGCTACTCTTTGTCGCGCGTGAAATATTACCTATCTCTTTCTTCGCTGTACTGTGAGAGAGTGACGGGCGATCCTATGTCGCGCGACAAGAGTGGTGAAGCGTAGTTGTGCTAGACGGGCAGTCGGAGAACACTATAATGGCCAAGGCTTATAGTACGTTTACACGCTCGCCAAGCCTTAGTCATATGTTAGAGTGAGACGGAACTATATCGTGCTCATTCTAACATATTACTGCGTCGTGTAGGCTTGCCGAGGCTTGGCAAGCGTGTAAACGTACCATTAGGTTTTAACTGCTCATTCCCTTGTGCTACGAAATTTAGACGAATATGATCTTATTTTTGGATTCCATCACAATTCGCTACAAGCGCTCTGTTATGAGCTCACCAATTAACGCTTTTTTAGGGTTCCGTACCCAAAGGGTAAAAACGGGACCCTATTACTGAGACTTCGCTCCCCGTCCGTTCGTCCGTCTGTCACCAGGCTGTATCTCAAGAACGGTGATAGCTAGACAGTTGAAATTTTCACAGATGATGTATTTCTATTGCCGCTATAACAACAAATACTAAAAATAAAATAAATATTTAAGCCTTCGTGCGCAAGTCCTACTCGCACTTGGCCGATATTTTTTTATGTTCAAAATAATGTTATTTTCTCAAACATGCAATGAAATGTTGTCAACGTGCTTTGAAGTATCACGTTTCGGGCGAAACAATTCGAGAGAACTGTAAAGGAATTTCATACAAAATTGAAGGTTTAGGCCGGGAAGTTTTCTTATTAAACATGGCGTCTGTGTAACAGCGAAATAATTTTTTAGTGATGCATTTTTTTATCACATTGCATATGTTTGAGAAAAGCACTATACATGCCTTAGCCGTGAAAAGGGCTTGCCGGGTGAGTAGCGTATAGACGACCGACCCTAGGGAGGCCGGATAGTGATACGAAGCTTCTTTCCCGGCGTCTGCAGTAATGTGTATGTGCAGTAATGTGTTATTCGTGAAAATATAATGTAACGTAACATAAGTCAAGGAGCGTTCAATACGCTCCTGAGCCTTACCCCTCTACCGCCATAGATCAATGAAATTTGACGACGCGGTTGGCGCAGTGGTTAAGCAACTGCCTACTGAGCCGACGGTCCCGGGTTCGAATCCCGGCAAGGGCAAATGTTTGTGTGATGAACACGAATATTTGTGCCTGGGTCATGGACGTTCTAAGTATTTAAGTATTTATTTATCTATATAAGTATGTATATCGTCGCCTAGTACCCATAACACAAGCTTTCTTGAGCTTAATTTGGGACTAGGTTGATTTGTGTGAGGTTGTCTGAAAAAAAAAATGTTCTGCTCCCACTATCAACCAACCCATATACATTTTGATACTGCCTGTACAAATGATGATAAGTAAAATTCGAAAAACGAAATTGTAATTAACGATAAAATAACTTCATTAGTGCGAAGGCTTAATAGGATTACTGCCGCTGTTAACCAAATTGCTTACTGGAATATTCACTATTTTTAATGATTTCGGTTTTCATTTGATGAAAAAAGGGGTTGAAATAAATTCAACGTATTACATTTTTGCAAACATGTTTATGGTATCATATAGCTTCTGAACGGTTGGATTTTCTTTAAATTTGTTTGTCCGAAAGGTGATTTGGTAAGTATTTTGATGTATGAAGTAAGTAAATAATTTTTCGAGATTTCCTGACCCCTTCATTTTCATTTTAATGCCCTTCTGGCTGACTGTCTTTACACGTTATCTGGCATGTATGTAAGTACACCTTTATTTTTAATTTATAAAATGGGTGGTATGAACAAATGTAATTTTGACAGAGAAAAAAAAAACAGTTTTTCTTAGTCATCCTTTGACAACGGTATCTGGAAAGTCACCTAAACGTCAGGGAGGCTCAAATTATTAATATACGCGATATAATCCGTTTAACCCGTTTCATTTACATATTTTTTTAAGTTAATGTATGTAGAAGCCATTTCACGAAAAACGATTCATGCGCTGACTGCGTGTGATCGAACCGATAGTGAATTTAATTCTGAAAATATGTTTTTAAAACCCAGTAAAAACGAGAAATTCCTTCGCTGATAATATGTACTCTCATCATTTACACACAAATTATAGTCACTTAAGACCTTTTTAAATAGGGACTGCTTATATGGGCACCTGCACTGTTCGTATGCAAAATGCCGTATTTTATGATAAAATTGCAGACATTTAAGACCTTTTTAAATAGATGCTTCGGATATTCCCGGGAATATTTGCAGATCCTCGTCATTATTTCCGTGGTCTTGCGTAGTTTTCAATAAATCGCTCTTTTGCGGTACGTGACAATATCATGATATGGCTCTTTACTCTTCGATAGTTGAACGCTAGTTCGTGGTTTATTTTTATACGAATCGTGCAGGATTTTGTCAAGTGATGTGTAGTACAAAATATGCTTTATTAAATGTTCATTAATTTATTTATTGATTTATTTATTTAGCTTAATTACACAGCGTAACAGTTATCCAAGCGTGTAGCGTTGCAGTTTGCTTTGCTTGCGAATTGCAGCATGCTGAGAGATACATTTCTGGACTCATTGGAGATATCTTTAGTCCGCATGCGATAATTAAAAGAACACTGTTATGCCAGTAATGCCCTGTCTGTGTGCTTTTGTGGAATAAACATTTTTCTTTCTTGTCTTTTCGTTCACTGGGTTAATACCAAGAAGAGTTGAATAAACGAGCCGTGCTTATAGTAGACACTTCAGCGTACATGGTGCACAGCTCCGTCTTCCGCTTTTAGGGCGGTTCGACGCGCGTTCATAGCCACTCGTTCGCGTCACCATGTTACATGAGGTGACGATCGCGGAAACCAAAGAAAATGTTATGACTCTTTTCTCTTCGACGGTGGAACGTTTGTGGTTTATTTTTATACGAAGCTTTGGAGAAGCGTAGTACAAAATACGCGCTGTTGAATGGATAGTATATGATCATACGACTGTACATACACCAGGGTCATCAGATCACCAGTTAACAATGGCAGGCAACTATAAATTGGTGCAGTACAATCACCATCAAAAGTAGCTGATAAATTAATAATTTTAGTATCCAATGTGACGTATTAAGAGTACGGACACTTAAAAATATCATGAGTAATCTAAATATAAATTATCTTAAAATATCAACAATATCTTAAAAATATCAACTTTTCTAATTTCTATTTACAAATATCCTTACATTTTTACTCTTCAAGGCGCGTATTCAAACATGAACTTACTCATGATGTTTTTAGTATCCGTACCTTTGATACGTCAGATTGGATACTAAAATTATAATAATAACTGAATAAGCTCATAACACATTTCATTAGTAAATATGCTTGTCAGTAAAACGCCGCTGCAATTATTATTCGTAATAAATTTCCTTCGCCCGTGGTGCGAAAACTCTGAATTCCCCTCTAATTAAATGTCAAAAATCGGCTGTAGTCGACTTGACCTAGTTGCCGCAACAATCGCGCCTTGCTTTACCGACTTTGGAGCAAGTTATTAGCTTGCCCCGGGATTTTTGGTGCACAAATGATTTGCCTATCTGCCAAGTGCTAACACCGAAAATTCTGGGGTATGGTTACGAGTATAAGATGTGGTGAAAAAATGGCTGCCATTGCATGAGCCCTAGCACCGTTCTCACTACCTTCACTAGCGCCACTGTCGTGTTTTAGTAACATTCTTGAAGAAAGCATAGGATTATATGTCACTATGTAGTGTAGCGATTCATATTATTGTGATACTGTTCCTTAGTTTATTTTCATTACAAAAGATAAAGCATATTTTACTGTCAGTCGAAAATATTAAACACAGTTATGTTGCAAGAAACATTGTTTAAACCCCCACTTTTTCTTTAATTACATTTCATCACGAATTTTAAACGAGAGCGCTGGCTTGCGCTAAGCTAAAATGCACTACTGAGCAATTTGTAACTCCGGTAATTAGCTGATTTTTATGAACTTTTTTACGACAATATTCAAGTTTCTCCATTGTTGAGGAGCAGCGACTGGCGTAATTTGCAAACAAGCTTTTTAAGGCAAGGTTCTTATTAAATTTAATGACAAGATGTGAAATAAAAATGCATTGTGTTTCATAATTTTGAACTACAATGTTTTTGATCCGATAGAAGTACTTAGCTAAAATTACACGAAAACTGGAACGTTTGTTAACTTAAAATACTTATAGAATACAGTATTATTTAGTGCACCGTTCGACAAAAATAATTATAAATACAGAAAACATGTAAGATTACAATTGAAGTAAAATAGGCGAGCATATCGCTAAAGAAAGATATCTTCCAAAAAACATAAGGTTGGTTGTGTGTCACTGATCAGTGCATACTGTTTTTTTTTTCGACTTCAAAGATCATGTTGCCTACCAATGATCAGTGTTTCCGGATACTAAACACTAACATCTCTCTTTTATTAACAACTACACTAATGTCGTTTGTACCGTCAATGAAATAATAGTATTTTATGCAACAGTTGTATAAGAGGGGTCAAAATGTACAGAAGATAATTTTATTTTGTAAGTTGGCAGCAATGCGTTAAGTCCAATATATGTAATATTTTACTGAGAATAACTGTGCGAATGCTGTTTGTTAAGTTGGTAACACGAAGCATTTAACGTTCGTTTGGAACACATTAAATAAAGGCTACACTAAATTTAAGGTTTGTAATATGTGGTACAGTCGCCATCAGACATATCGTAGCATGTAAGGTATTCATAAATATCTGAACACGACTCTTATTGACTGGGTGCTACAGTACATGTTCACATATTTTTGAACGCCTTATATGCTGCGATATATCTGATGGCGACTGTACCAAGGGATGCTTTTTGGCGACATTATAACATCGTTTAGCAGTGCTTTTTTGGGCAGTAGCCTATTGATTTTTCCAGACTTAAGTAATGCATGTCTTGAAATTAGAGTTGGTATATAAAATATTATTTATTTTAGGTTTCCTGCATGTCATATCGGTCAAACAAATTCTCTATCGATCATTCTCCTCTCGTGTTTTATGTCAGTGTGGCAGTCGGATTGCTTAATCCACCATATTAAGCATAGCCGTTATCAAAAACAGGGTCGTTTTGAAATGCGGTTCTACGATTAGCCGGATTGAATGCGGCTGAATGAAAATCCGCCGGAATGAATTCACTCCTGATATATATGTTTATATAGCCGTGGGTCGGCCCCCGACTAGATGAACAGATGACCTCGTGAGTGTAGCACGGAATCAATGAATGCGGTCTACACGGGATCTCACTTTGTGGCGAGTCATGGGGAAGGCCTAATATGTTCAGCAGTGGACGTCTGTGGCTGATAGGTAGATAAACAGGGTGATTCCGGGGTCATGGAGCAGGAGTGAACGGGGTACTGGGGAGGGTCACACTGAGCAACTTTCACTATGGGGACAACCACGAAATATATTAGTAGTCATATTTCGAACCGAAAAACACGAAGTTAGCTATCTACTTATTACCAGTAATGCACTCTTATCTATGCGCATTGTGCTTTTTCTTTTCCCGTTGCATTTTCCAAGAGATCGTATTCTAATAACTCGAAAGAAATTAACTCGTCAGACATCTGAAAAACCTGTCAAACACCAGGGCCCAATTGGGGTTGAAAGTTTTTATGGAAATCGTGTGATTTTTGAGTAGGTAAGAGATGTTTGAGTTAGAACTTTGTTTACAGATTCTCCATCAATGTGAAAGTATATGTGAGGAAATATTTTCGTGTATGAACTCTGCTCTGCATTTATTTTTGGAATTTAATCTTCTAAAAGGATTAAATTTAAGGCAATTAGATGGTAAAACTTTGTATGATAAACGTTAGATCCTCTACATTAGAGCATTATTGTCTCAGTTAGTAATATAATTGTAATTAACTGAGAATACTGATTTAAACGGTATCCGGAATTCCTATCCTTAAGAGGATTAAACGGAAAGCCAAGGTTTGTATGAGAAATGTATTATTTTTTTAGTAAGACTTGAGTAACAACGCAAATTTCAACGTCTTTAAAAATAAAAAAAAACTCGTGATATAAGTTTTTTAACTTTCCATGAGGTACGACGACGAACTATTACGAACAAGTGTTAGGTATCTTGCGATCACAACGCACCTAGATTAGTCTCGATAAATTATTCGCCATTACATAATTAGTCGCCATTGTCAATAAAGTAGGACGATTAAAAGTTTTATTTAGGTAATACGACGACAACAGAAAAATTAAGAACATTTTGATGGGAACAAGGTAAAGGTATGAGTATAGGTTTTAAGAAACAATAAAACGGTAGGAAGTTACACAGACACGTTTCCAGACCTGTGCGAGAGAAGCCGCGGGCAAAAGCTAGGAATTAATAAATATTCAACACAAAACTATCCAGAACAATACACTCAATGAGGAACTTTTTATGAGTCGCAAAATTTGACACTCGTGCGATTCAGTTTCGTCTCAAGTGACACATCGTGGTACGAAAAGTACTTGAAATGAGTGAATGAAATAGTTGAGACGCTCTTACTGAACTGCATCTGAACCGAGTCGTAAATACAATGTCATGGTATGAAATAGCGATACAGTTCAGTTTAGGGCCTAAAGTGAGTCGCATTAAGAGATCGTGGTAAGGCTCCAGGTCGTACTTCTCAACCGATTCTGATGTTAGTTTGTGACTTTTGTTAGGCCATAGTTTTGTGAGTTTAGTTAGGTTAGGTGAGGTTTGTTAAATACAGGGTGTAACCGACGATGTACCGAAAACTGAAACCATGGCTTCAGACCATTATTCTGGGCTGGAAAATCGTGGAAATTTCTTTGAGAAAATTCACAGATTTTCCTCGCGGGTTTTCATTTTTTCTTTATTTTTCCGTTAATCGAACTCTACCGGTAACAATTTTTCATAAAAAATCGCATGAAAATAGCATTTTCCGCAAAACATGCAACGTATCACAAACAGTATTATGTAAGCGCGTGGAGTGGGACAGATAACGGTACTGGCCGGTCATTGATCCGCCAGGCCAGTGTGCGCCCGTTGGCCGTTACGGTCGGACGCATGTTTAATGTTTACCTACCCGCACATTTTATTTGCTTTACTTGCTTGAATGAAAATAATGTTGTGATCTATGGTTGTGTTGTTTTTGTGGTTGCATTCATTCATGTCATTCGATGCGCATTGGCGTAACGGTATGTTTTGCGCCGACGCGTGAGTGGAGTGGGGAGCGCCTGGAACGGTCGATGCTTGCCGCGTGCTCCCCTCCCCGCGCGTCTGCACCCGAGAGAATTGGACGCAATACATTGCGCGTCGAGTTTTATAATTTATTTTAGAAAATCTTATCCTTGAGTTTTTCGAGAAAATGAACACTCGTTTTCAGTTCGTGATTATGGTCTAAAACTACAGTTTTCGTTTTCGGTACGCTGTCGGTTACACCCTGTATATAGATTTATTTTATTAAATTTTCATAACGGCGGGGATGTATGGCGGTTAAGAACGCAAAAAAATAACGATTCAAATTACTAAAGTACAAATAACACGATCGAGCAATATCTTTAATTATACTGCATCCTCCTTAGTGAGCAAGATTACCATATTTTATGTGACAAATACAGGTCGAACAGTAAACAATATTGCTACATTGAAAATATCGCTAGCTGTGTATTAAAATTAACTTTATTATAGACTCATTTTATCGCGAAAAACATACCACTTAACTCAACGTTTACTTAGTTACCTTTTCAAGCTATCAAACTGAAAGTTCAATTCAATAAAAACTCTAGTTTTTCTCCCCAAGTGTCAGAGTTTAAGCAACTTTGCTCGGCGAGCAAAAAATAGTTAGGTGAATATTCACTTACTGTTATGATTCAATTTAAGTGCTAGAATTTATTTGAGCAAACGCTTTTTAGTGAGTTAACTCGGTTGAGTTGATTTAAGAAGGTAAATAAAACTGCAAGCTTCACACTTTTTTGGATAGGGTTCGTGTTTTATTAAGCGAGCGAGCGAGGCGCCTCCGTTTGATATTCGCTCAATATTCTTTGGTATTTCCCGATGTTTGGATGACCAGATGTGCTCGCTTCGCGTCGCCTGTCCAGGACTTCGCTGCCCCAACGGCTACCCGTTCTTCGGACTACGGGCATTGCCACATCAACCGCGTCAAGTTATATATCTATTTAAACGTTCACTTTCACCCATTATAACAAAACGGGATGTAATCACGTTGATAAGGGTTTATTTAATTACCTCGACATTTCGAACGTGATACGTTGTAGTATCCTCTCCAGGCCATGAACGTAACACTTTTAGCGACGGAACTGAGACATGGTAGTCCACAATGGCGGCTTAGAGTCACGCAACGTGCAATGGAAAGAGATGTGCTCAGAGTTCATCTGCGTGATAGAATCAGAAATGAGGATATCCGCAGACGAACCAAAGTAACCGACATAGCTCACAGGATATTTATACGCGATCTAATCCCTTCCTGTTGTGATAGCATCGTTAACAATACAACACCCTCTAGATTGAAGTTTCTCACATACGTCAACGAACACCAAAGACAGGATTACACAATAGACAAAGCCATTCTCAAACTTGGCCTAAATACGGTATTCACAGGTCTTAAACCGTTTTGAACCGGTCTCACGCTGAGCTCTTCAAATGGACGAGATCTCCTGAGCTCGAAATGGGCAGCTAAGCTCATTTGAAACCGTTATAGTTTGGGGTCGCGCGGCAAGAAAGCTTACCTCACAACATACATTTCTCTAGTATTTTCAGAAAATAGGTATAGATAAAATAGTTTGTAATTATGTAGTTGCCAGTTTATATCAACATTTGGGATTACCATTTTGATCCTAAATCAAACATACGGTCTAACATATTGTAATATTATGTTATTGTCAGGCATATTGTAATATAGTAATATTACTGTTCACCTCGTGCACTTTCGGTGCTTAATCCGGTGCTATTAATGGCATTTGTCTGATATACGAGTACGTAAACGATGTCTAAATTAGCGATTATGATAGCTGTATTTGTGTTTATATGACAACCATGTCAAACCAGTTTCACGCTGAGCTCTTCAAATGGATGGAAAGCTTATCTCATGTCATAAGATACCAAACTTCCTTATTACGACATATCTAGTGCACATAATATTGATCATAAATATTTGATTATCGTTAAGCTGTAGTGATAAAACACTAGACTAGAAGGTTCATTCTATTAATATTGGCATAAGCCGCCTGAGAAATGTAAAAACGCACGTGTCGTGCTCTCTGGTGCGCCCTAGTCCTTAGGCTATTTAATGCAACTCGCAACTGTAGTCGTGTTTGCTATTTGGTCATTTGAAATTACTAACAAAAAAATTTCTTTGTAATTTTGTAAATATTTGCTTCGAATTCCACGCTTGTCATACATTTAAAGAAAACAATTTACATATTATATAGCGTATATTTAATACAACAAGCTTACGGTTGACGTTATCAATGGTTGCCTGGGAAAAAAATAATAGTAAAAATATAAAAAAAAAAACTTTTATTTAAACGCTCTAAAAAGAAGAAAATATTTATTTCCTTATAAATTTCAACTTATAACCTCATTATATACCATTGATATGATAATAAAAACTTGTCGCGAGGCAATTCTATCACGCAACTAAACATGTTTTTTTCTTGCAACAGGATCCTGGTCTATAAGTCTGTCCGTTAGACTGTCGAGAGAGATTCGCGGCGGAAATCTCAGCGCGACAGCGACCATTTTGAATTTCACGTCAGGCTAAAGTTAGGTAGCATTCATCTGAATGGGAATCAAATCCGGAACAGATTCTCTAATAGTGTCTTGCCTACCCAACTGCCACTAATATTATAAAAGTAAAAGTTTGTTTGTGTCAGGCCGAACCGGCTGGACGGATTTGCATGAATTATCGCTACCCGAGACTCGCAGATTCATAAAAAGTCATCTTCGTATGAATCTGAAAGTCGAATATTTTGCTGAGTTGACAATGACGAAGAAAATGCTATTAGAGCTCTAAATTTAAATTAATTAATTTCGTTGTTTCTATATTATTATTTTAAAATGTATGTACGCCTGAAAAGGTAGGGTTTCGTAACACGATGTAGTAAGCAATGATGACTGCAAATGTTACCCGATTTCCCACATGCATTAAATAAATAATTTCATTTCAAAGATTCACCCTATTGAATGTTCCACAAACTTTTTGTAATTAAGTTACTTACGTCTAAATCGCTTTTTTGAGGTGCCATAATTGATTCATGTGATTTGTTCAGGTATTGCAAAACAGCAGTAGCAAGCACAATCAGTGTAGGTATTTTTTCTCTTGTTTGTCTTTTTAACACTTTCACGGACAGTACGTCGAGTCGAGCGACGTAAATTATGACCCATGTGATAAAGCATCACGACTGTGGACGGTAACTTATATTTTTGCAAACTCTAACTGAACATTTCACAGGTATTTCGTTTTTATATAAAAGCATTTGCTTTGTTCCGTTTTTGGCTAGATCTTTTTTGTTTGAGGTTCGTCTGTGCCACAGCATCCAATTTAAAAAATGGTCCGTGTCCATGTACGTGTTAATTTTATGAGATAACCTTATGTAATTGCGGCGCATTATTTTTTTTTAACGCATTATTTCACGATTTCATTATTTCGCTATTTCATTGATTTCATTATTCCATTATTTTATTATTTCATTATTTTATTATGTCATTATTTTATTATGTCATTATTTACACGCCAATTAGAATATTAAGGATAGATTAGGCGCTGATCCTAGGCCTCACTCGTATAATTCAGTTCGTATGTCCATACAAACTGCAAACAAATCGAAAAACAAATTCACAAACAAAGTCCACAGTACTGATAACCATTTGGCTTCCTTTTAGTATTTGTTCGCCTTCGCAAAAACAGAAAACTCCGGAAAATACGATCAGCCCCGAGCCGGGTGGTTTAAAATGTTTTTTTGCAACAAATGAAACAATTCCCCTGTTTCTCTGACCCGTGATGGCTTTTATATTGGTTTCTCGTTTGTCGAGTAAGACGAAACTTTGAGTGATTCACATTTAATAAGAAGTTTTTTTTAAACATGACTTGAACTGTATCAGAGCTCTTTAGCCCTCACTACCAGTGAGTCGGACTTTGTGTAGAAACCTGCTAATGGAATTATCTCCGCGCCACACTTGTAAGGAAAAACATTTTGTGTTCAAGGTAGCCTATAAGGTAATCGGTAAATTTTGGAAGAAACAGTTTTAAGACAAATTGGGTACCATGAGCGTGGGAAGAAGTGTCAAAAAAATTAGGTATCGTTCGTTTGAGTATAGTTTCAAACTTGAAGCTCTGGGAGGCAACCAAGGTTGTCCTACCCTTTATTCAATAATATGTAGTCATTTTTATTTCAGCTGTTTGTTTTTACCTCCATAAGCTGTAATCTCAATGGCCCAACCTTTCAATTACACATCAGAAACCACTCAAATGCTGCACTAGTGAACAAAGTGCTTATGAGGCAAGTCGCCGAGAAATCTCAAAAATGCAGGTAAGAGAAGCGAACTTTCAAAGGACTCAAGGAAATACCGGCCAAACTCTTATTTATAATCTTGAAGGTTCTCAATTTATTGGAATGGCTTTCTTAAACGTTCCCGATTACTCGAAGATGGCATTCTTCTTGTAAATAAAAAAAAAACCGGGCAAGTGAAATTTTCATATATTTCTGTTGCTATAACAACAAATGCAGAAAACAAAAAGTCAAAATAAAAACATAATTGTATGGAACTCTCGGTGCGCGAGTCAGACTCGCACTTGGCCCGTTTTTAAGCATGGCTTGAACTGTATTAGGGCTGCACAGTCTTTTACAAACCCCGTTTTTGTCTCACGCCAATCTTTTTCAAAACATACATATTACACGATACATATCACCATTACGAACATCAGACTAAAACTCCCACATCGATAGGTCCTGTACTTTTTTTTTAAATATTCATCAAATTTGCTCATATTTGGGTCATGAAATTCACATTTCATTATATTGCTCAAGAAATGGTCTACTTACAAAAATTTTGATTAAACCACATGAACCCGCGTATGATTCCCTACCGTTTGCATTTTTTTTCGTACTCGTAATGTGATTACTTTCGGAGATAATATTGTTTTTACACTTTTCTGTTTTCATTTTTTTATTTCATATTTACCCCGTATTAGGCGGAGATATTTTAGTATACGATAGCTAAAGTGTTCCTTTATGAGCAGTATTAAAATCACGATCTAATTCCGTGGAAGTCAGAAGATATAAATTATAGAAGTTACATCCGGCTTTTTTGTAGCTAGGGCTGTCACTTCGGGTGAAAATATATCCGGTTCCCGATATTTAGTTTCGTTGCTATGTTTCAATGAAATGCTTCAAGTGATTAGTGCGTTTCACATTTTTAGTTACAGTTTGTGTGAATTTTGAGTGTATAATTTTGTAATAAAGTGTGTGCTTTAATTAGTGGATAAATTTGTTCTTTTTCTATCTATTACGAACCCTATGATCGTAACATTATTATTACCTATATAATCCATTATCTTACATTTCAATTTTGATTATAAAAACCTTCCGGTTATTGAGAAACATAATTTCGTTGCAAATATACTTCTATTAAATGAAACATTTTATATCCCAAAAATTATTCATATCCGGATTTCCCGGATATATAAAGTGGCAACCCTGACTATTTTTTTCAATCATTTCTATCTTCTGACTTCCACGGAATTAGATCGTGCTTTTAATACTGTTGATAAAGGTACATTTCAGCTATCGTGTACTATAATATCTCCGCCTAATACGGGGTACATATGGAATAAAAAAAAGAAAACAGAAAAGTCTAAAAACAATATTATCTCCGAAAGTAATCACAGTACGAGTACGAAAAAAATGCAAACGGTAGGGAATCATACGCAGGTTCATGTGACTTAATCAATTTTTTTGTAATTAGACCTGTTCTTAAGCAATAAAAGGAAATGTAAATTTCATGACACGGATATGAGCAAACTTAGATGATTAAACAAAATAAAACTACAGGACCTATCGATGTGGGAGTTTTAGTCTGATATTCGTAATGGTAATGTGTATCGTATTTTTGAATAAAATCTGCGTGAGACAAAAACGGGGTTTGTAAAAGACTGTGGGCTGGTTAGCCCTCAGTATCAGTGAGCCGGACTTTGTGTGGGAGTAACCCGCTAATGGGATTATCTCCGCCACAGGAGTGACGGTATGTTTTTCTGAAGCATTTATCCGTATATGAGCACGTTACTATTCATTCGCGAATACGGAAAAGGAATCAGTGAAAGAAGTTATTTATAGTACTACAGATATGTATTAGATATCAACATATTTATATGAAAAATAGATATACCTAGTAAAATAATCTTTCCCTAAATTATGAAGTTCCAAAATTGTATTGAAACCTCACAATTCTATTGCAAAACTACCGAACACTTAATGAGTGGGAGAAAATACATTACAGCGCGATGCAAGCCTTTTTTTAGGGTTACGTACCCCAAGGGTAAAAACGGGACCCTATTACTGAGACTTTGCTGTCCGTCCGTGCGTCTCTCCGTCCGTCCGTCCGTCCGTGCATCTGTCACCAGGCTGTATCTCAGGAACGGTGATAGCTAGACAGTTGAAATTTTCACAGATGATGTATTTCTATTGCCGCTATAACAACAAATACTAAAAATAAAATAAATATTTAAGGGGGGCTCCCATACAACAAACTTGTTATAGATTATGGTACGGAACCCTACATGCGCGAGTCGGACTCGCACTTGCCCAATTTTTTCTACTTACAGGCATTTTTCATCGCCGCCAATCGATCAGAATATTTTTCCTTTCTCGTTATGCCAAGAGGGTGCGACGAATTTTAATAATTCTCATACAAAACAAAAGAAAACGTGGATCTCATTCATAATCCTCCTAGCCTTTGTCCCATATCTTTGTAGAGAGTGAATTCTCAATCGGGATCGGCTACCTAAATCCCAAGATGTGGCGTAGGCACTAGTTTTTACGCAAGCGACTGCCATCAGACCTTCCAACCCAGAGGGGAAACTAGGCCTTATTGGGCTTAGGTGGTTTCCTCCCGATGTCTTCCTTCACCGAAAAGCGAGTGGTAAATATCAAATGACATTCCGTACATAAGTTCCGAAAAACTCATTGGTACGGGCCGGGTTCGAACCCGCGACCTCCGGAGTGAAAGTCGCACGCCCTAACCACTAGGCTACCACCGCTTCCTCTCATTATTAAGTTTTTTTTCTACGGTCTCTTAAATTCATGCGGCTTTAATGAGCTTGCGAATAAATTAGAGATCGGAAACCGACCGGAAGTTGTCCCCAACTTAGCGAAGCTGCAACTAAGTAAAACCTCAAGAAAATGTCGGTTAAATCTTATTTTGCTCTTTTGAGTCGACTATTGTGTGAGTCGATGTTTTTCCGGTACATTTACTCGTATATGAGCACGTTACTATTCACGGCCCGAATACGTGTGAAGGGAATCGGTGATGGAAATTATTGATAGAGGTTGTTTTATGTTAGTCTTAATATACCGATATCGGCAAAAGAGTTGCGCAATTGAAGTGGCAATGAGCCGGTCATGTATGTCGCAGAGACAATGACAGATGGAGTCAGCGACTGCTACACTGGAGACCTCGAACTGGTAGCAGAAGAGTTGAAAGACAGCAAGCTAGTGGTCGGACGACATTAAAAAGACGGCAGGGCCGACTTGGAGTAGGATCGCCGCATCAAGAACAGATTGGAAATCCATGCAAGAGGCATTATGTCCAGCAGTGGACGCATATATATTATGCTAAGAAGAAGAGTCTAATATTCCAATAAATAAATATCGGACAAATCCACGTAGTCCCAAAGTAAGTTCTGGTATAGGTTTACCACTTATGACAATTGCATAAACTACATAAGTAATCATTCATTACAATACCATTTACATTTTAAGTGATCAAAAGCGTACTAGAAATGAAACCCGTAAAATAACTTAAGGGTGCCTTTTTACTTCGCAAACAAAAAAAAGGCGTTAGATGCATAGCATTTTTTGTCTTGTAGCAATTAAATTTCTTGATTCTTGGGCCAGGTCTCTTTCCAGCAGGAATAGCATATCTTGTCGCGACTTCGGTTGTCGCGCAACTCAGCGTCACCTGTCTTGCTCACACGGTATGGAAAGGAAAGTAACAGGTAGTATTTGTCGCGCGTCAAAAAGTCGCGTGTCACAGTTACAGTTAGGCTAGACGTGTAGCTTTGATCTTTTTCAGCAACTATCATCATATTTAGGAATATATTCATTTCACTGATTGCCATCAGTACGACACGTAATTCAATCCCGGTATTACCATCAATATTGGAAACTAGTCCGAATGAAAATCAACTACGCCACTCACACAGGAAACAGTTCATTGAACAATAAAGCAATTATATTTTATTGTCACGATCTAATTGTATGGGGATTTTCATCTCTTTAATACAATACCTAATATTTTTGCTAGTTTGTTTATATTTCTGTCAAGTGCTTGAGGCACTCTTAGAACTACTTATGGAGGTGAGTACTAGGCTATCGCATTCAGCAAATTAACACTTTTCAACATTCAGGCATTCGATACTCTGCTGGGCATTTGATGTGGCTGGCTCGATTCGTAAGAGTGATTGTCGTCCAAAGTGAGACTCGAAGTCGTCGAATTGGTCGTAGTCCTAAAAGACTTCAAGCTGCTAATTTAAGCTGAATAAAGGCTGTATAAGCGCTTCTGCAGCTTTTTTGCTACTTAGGGCCTGAATTAAGTTTTTGGCGTCGACTTGACTGAAATAGCGTTGAATGCAGTAGTTTGAAGATCTTAAATATCGGACGCAGATTACCCACAAAAGATCCAGGTCAAGATCCACTTCGGCTAGTTGCGCCACAAGAGTAGTAGGTATTGAAGAATTTAATGTTTTCTGTATTTTATTGCTTTTTAGATAATAGTAACCATAAATAAATCACAGTTGACATTAAACATGTTCTGTTCGATTTTTAGGATAAATCCTGTATTTCTTACGGATTGTGATTGTGGCGCCATCTAATTGTAAACAAGTTTCCCGAATCTAACTATGCTTACTGCTGATATCTTCCCACTGTGTTACTAGCTGCTACGTCGGTCAGCTGAAATCAATTCCATCTGGCAGTACATGCGACGTGCCATAAACTTGTTATGTATGTATATTTGGTGGTTCCGGAGAGTATAGTATAATAGATATAGCGCGATACTGTCGTAAGGCTCAAGATAAACTTTGCCATTCTTTGCTATAAGTGCAAATGTCTGATATTTATATTCTGTTCCTTGGTCGTCATTCCGACAGTGAAGTTTACAGATAGACATTCGAATGTCTAAGTAAAAACACACCAAAAATGCCATAGTGTACAGATCACACCACCTTAATAAATGCTTGTCAATAGGAAAAACTAATAATAATAGATACAAAAGTATGACATATGAAGAGTGGATATCAATTAAATTGTAACGAAATCGATTGCTACTTTTCCTCCGACATGTATCACTTGAATACTCGTAATAATTTTATACGTTCTGGTGATACTTTACATACTGTTCGTATCTTGCTACTGTGTTATGATTGCTGCCTGTTGTTGTTTCTCGAATAAAGCTGTTTCCGTTCAGGTGATTTTGTAGTTGATAGAGACAAATGGACAGCACTGTACAATAGTAGGCTTTATTGTACCTTTTTCCGTTATAGAATGCAAACTATCTAGTTTATGAGGCATTACTCTTCAACTTATGCCTATACATATTTTCTTGTTTCTTTAATTAATATGATAGTTTGTCTGTGAGAACTTTGATATGAGGTTACATCATGGAGGTGAGATCTGATAATGTGTTACTTAGACGAGTAAATGATAAAGGTGTATTTTTACCAGTTTTTTAAATCTTTTCAGATTAGGCTCTCGTCTTATATCTTCTGGCAAACTATTCACCAAATATGGAACTAATTTTCTAAGGATTCTGTCCTCATGGTAATCGTTGATGGACGGATGCTTCATCGTTTGTTTCTCTTCTGATAAATAACTAATCATTAGTTTCTCAGTACTGAAAGTCGATAGTGGTAAGGCAGGTATAAGTCACGTAAGTAAATACGCATTTAGTACCTAGGTAGGTGTATACCTAATACCTACCGTTCCTACCGGTGCATACCCGTATTGACATTAAAGTGCAATGCCCATTACATTTTTTCAACTTTATAAAGGTAAAGATTTTTGGTCGCACGTTTTTGGCCCTTCGTATTAGATACCATAATTATGTAACTTACCATTTTGATATCTCTTCACTGGTCCTTTGAACCAGATGAGTTACTGTAAAATTCTACCGTTTGACTTACTGTAGATATCTCCCCACTGTGTTATGACTATGATCGCTGCCTGCTGTCAGTTCCCTCTGTCGCCGTACTCCGGTGATTGGGAATTATTGCTGCCGGCCGGTGCAAGACCTAGACTAGCATATTCCTAGGTATTTAGTCTACTGACGAGCGTATATATTCCGTACTAGACAAAGGGCTCAATTTAACGATATGTATGTCTTCGTTAAATTATTACCAGTCGAAATAACTTACTAAGTATGGTTCGACGACGCGGTTGGCGCAGTGGTTAAGCAACTGCCTACTGAGCCGACGGTCCTGGGTTCGAATCCCGGCAAGTGCAAATATTTGTGTGACGAACTCGAATATTTGTGCCCTGGGTCATGGATGTTCTATGTATTTAAGTATGTATTTATCTATATAAGTATGTTTATCGTCGTCTAGTGTCCATAACATAAGCCATAACAATAGCTTACTGTGGGACTAGATTGATTTGTGTGAAGTGGTCCGATGTTTATTTATCAAATACATAGTATGTATAGAAAATGACGCGTAGAGCGTAACTACCCATTTCCAACACCATGAAAGCAATTCACTGACTGTTATCAGTCCAGTACCGCCGCCCATTGGTTATTGAATGTAATTACTGCCGACCGATGCTTTTGACTTGCATTGCATAGGTATTTACTTGCAATATAATTAAATACAGCGTGTATATTTGATATAACCGCAAATTCAAGCCAGAGGTAGATTTTAGTGCTATAATCTGATATTTATAACAATTATTAATTTAGCGTTAACTGCCATCGCGTAATTAAATTTTCTGTGCAGCAATGTATGGCGTACCTACACTTATTAAAAGTTATTACTAGTGACAGTTGTGACATCACGATGTTAAATGTCAACAAACAGATACATTGTGTATTCTGTTTTTTGTATTTGAAAACTAAACAGAACCAAAACCATAAATCATAATAATAATGACTAAAGACAGATCATACAGCTCAAACATACTTAATCTAAAAAACCATATACAAACTTAAATCTAAAAAATGGGTATTTGTTGTTATAGCGGCAACAGATGTACATCACCTGTGAAAATTTCAAGTGTCTAACTATCACTGTTCATTAGATACAGCCTGGTGACAGACGGACAGCGGAGTCTTAGTAATAGGGTCCCGTATTTTACCGTTTGGCTACGGAACCCAAAAAATATATTATTACACAAATGTTCGTACAAAAGTGATGTTTTTAATATGTCTAAGTGTTTGCTCGCAGCAGAAATTAAGCATAAAGTAAGCGCGAAGTAAAATCCTCGCATATTTTCTCGAGTCGGTCTTGCTCTAAACTAATTTTCATCTCTCTCTCGGAATGATAACAGATTTAGAAAACAGTGGGTTGAAAACAACAGTAAGGATGCTCTTAGAGCCGTTCGGTGCATATACTTATCCTTATTCAGGGTGTACATTTCAAGGTTTGCGATTGGACAGTTGTCTTTCGTTTGTGGGCGACACATTCTAACTTGTGCAGCGGCGACATTAAAATGTTTAATATTTAAAAATACTTTTGACATTTAATTTGTTTCAATTAAAAAAAAATACTTCTGCATCCGGAGAATCACGACCCACAATAATGAAGAACACGACGCTAGGAGGAGGAGGAGGACCTTTTAGGGTTCCGAAACTATGGGATGAAGCACATCGTTACTATCGATTTTCAACGTAACTTGAGATAGTGGCGATCGTAAAGTCAAAATATTTACGGCAGATGGAGCTACGATGCCATCCTAAGACATAATTATAGGAAATGAAGAAACTGGTTGAATAACTCAATGGATAGCTACCCTAGGTAGCCTAAAACTTTTTTTTTTTTAATTATTCGCATTAAGCGAACAAAATACACCCTTGAATGGCTGGCAAATATTTCCTTTCAGTTCATGTTAAACTTGAAAATAAACTGCAATTGTTTGCATCGGGAGTGGAGCCATTGCATCAATAAATAGTGAAGGGAGTTTCATTGTAATTGAAGTACGCAGTCAAACAGTACATTTAAGAGCGATTAAAATGGATCGAATGCTCGGTTCTATAATGAAATGAGAACATTAATTACTATTTAACTAGGAGTTTTGTTGTAAATGTTAAATGTGCTTAAGAGGCCTATTCCTTTTCAAATTGTTTTTTTTCATATTATAACAAATATATTGATTATTTCAACCAACTTGTTGAAGCTAATTTTACTTTTTCATGAGTTCTAGATAGTAAGTAACATAGCTATTTCATGCTTTCATTGCCTGCAGTCGAAAATATTTAAGTTGAAAAAATCCGTTTTCTGTGTGAATTTTTTCACTTTTTAGTAGAAAACTATAGGTCTCAAATATACCAATAAATCGCAATAGCCTGTTCTAAATAATAACATATATAATATGTTCAGACACATGTTTGATCATAGAGAAAATGTCTACTAATAATCATCATTTTCGATTGGATAAGGAACCTTGATGTGTTTAAAAGACTGTAAATGAAGTATATTTTTTAATTAATAAATGATAAAATTGGCGTTATTTTGCTACGTAAGCATTAATTCACATATTATTTTGCACATCTTATGAAACTCCAGGTTTAATGGTTTGTCTGTCTTACTGTTGCCAGTGGCTGATAATTATGGACTGACTGACAGGTCTGACTGATGCCGTCACTCTGTCCTCCTTCTGTGCGCTCAGAGCACTATTTCAGCCAAGCCTGAACTGGTTCCACACCATCAGTAAAGTAGAATCTTGGCTTTTTTTGTATTTGTTGTTATAGCGACCATAGTAATACATTGAACGTAACGTAACATTTAGGTAACACATTTAAACACTGTTCCGTTTTAGAACGTTTTTGATTTTCTATAATTTTTAATCCATCCGCGCATCTTATTTCATTCAATCAAAGCAATGTCAAAACGCGGTCTCGAATGGTACAACCTTGTATATCTGACCAATGAGAGCGCTGAATCTACCGGCGCGCATGCGCAATGTACAAAACCTCACGAAGACCGTGGCGCCGCCATGCTGCCGCTGCTGCGACGGCGGCCATCTTCAACTGAACTTCGAAAGAACACGCGGCGCGTCGCCCGCGCAACCGTTCCTTATAATCAAAATTATCATATTAGTTGCTCAAAAGACTCCTCATTTGTGTGTATAGTGTGTGGGACATTACTCGTGGACTATTTACCTATAAAACGTGGCCGGCCGGCTCGTACCCTGAAAGTAGCAAGCAGCAAGAACCACTGCGTTTTCATTTTCATGGACTGATGGTGAGTACTTGTGCACGATATCTCATTGTTCATATATTCAGGTTGTACCGTTTATTTACCGGCGAGTATATCTATATGCTCGATCCAGACCGTACGCAGATTGACATTGCATCATTTTCGAAAACCGCGTTCGTTTGCTGGTGTATCTTTTTGGTGCCGAAACCTCGGGACTTTTAGGTACATTCGGTCAGCCCAAATACCAATTTTAGTTCGTAATTGTAACGTCAATAACATTATTTTATCGTTTACCATACTTTCATAACGCATAAACGAGTAATCACGTAAAATATCCAACAATTACGAAGAAATATTCAAGTCTTTGTTCCATTTTGTCTGCTACCCGCCACATATACCTACTCGTACAATCCTACCGATTAACTTACCGTTCCAACCGATCTCTGTTGAAAGATAACTAGAATATCGAGTCGTGTACATCAATTGACACAATATTATATATAGTTTTTTACCATTTGCAATAACAACATTGCAAATTACATCGCATCATAATATTGTGTATCAAGTTGAATATAACACGACTACTAATAATCGTTCGATCAACATACCGTAATAAATATCGTTATTATTTATATCCTTTTAACTTTAACTTTGTAAGTGAAATTCATCGTGCCGTATCGATAGTTATATAACAAATTGTCAGTGTAATTTGATTTATTTGACCTCGAGTAAGTTCGTATTATCAAATTAACGTTAACCGTTTAAGGTAAAAATAAAATCTTTTATACTTGACCAGTTTTATGAAAGTACATTTTACGTTAGTAAATATAGCAAACCGTTCTGCGTTCTAATAAGGTTCATATTAGTTAACATTCTTTAACTCCATTTATTTCATACATCATAAATACGAATTTCGTGACCGCGAGGTGAAGACGGTTAACAGTTGTAGCGTTATACGAACATCGACGTTCCTTGCGTACCTACGATCACTGATAACGTAATTGTTGTTTTTATATGCGAACTTTCGTGTTGTTTGTTGTGCATTATTGAACTTTTTAGTTTGAGTAATCATCGTTTTAGAGTTTTAGCGAACATTGTTTTATTAATTAACGATGTCTTACCTACCAAGACGTAAATCTAAATCTGGACTAAAAAAGTGTATCGAAACAAATTATACTGTTAAAATGTTACTGCGACGTAAACGAACTATAGCGTATAATCGTATATCGAAGGCTCTTGAAGTGGGGAATTTAATCGAAACCGATGCATCCCAGATCGAGTTATTCCTTTCATATTGTCAGGAGATAAAAAACATTGCGGATAGTTTTCAAGAAGCACATTTTATTATTTTGGACCTCTTAAAAGATGAGGCTGAAGAAGTGGATACCGAAGTTCAGGACAGTTTCGATGAAATGTATTTTCAAGTCGTTGCAATTCAGCGTAAATATCAACCGTGTTTGTCACAACAAACAAATGACAACTCGACACGAGATTCATTAACGGGTTCGCACAGCAATATGCGCTTACCGAAAATTTCACTTCCGGTCTTCTCCGGCGCGATCAAGGAATGGCCCGAGTTTATCGCGACCTATAATGCGTTGATTCATGAATCGACCATTTTAAGTGACATCGAGAAATTTCATTATTTATTGTCCGTGTTACGTGGTGATGCTTTATCGTTAATTAGAACATTCCCGGTCGCCTGCGAACATTATTTAAGTGCATATGATGCTCTCAAGTCCCGTTATGAGGACAAACGTGAATTAGCGTTCACGTGCTGGCGCGACATTTTGGATGTAAGTTTCAAAACTACACACGCTCAAGATTTCCGACACGCGTTAGATACGATCGACGAAAATTTGACCGTTCTAAAAAAGTTGAAGTTACCTACCGAGCACTGGGACTTTGTACTTTGTTACAACATTTTGTCGAAACTCGATACGAAATTAAGACGCGAGTTTGAAGAAAAACACACCGACATCGAGTTGCCACAATATAAACACATTCGGGCGTTCTTACATTCTAAAAGTGAAGTATTAATGCGCGATACGCACTTCACCGCCTTTACCAGCAAAACCACTAACATTAGTAAGGAGGCATCAGGTGCCCTACAGAAACCGAAGCGACATAACGTCACACATTCGCTGGTCGCTCCTACCGCGAATTCTCCTAAGAAAGGTGGTGATAAACAAGAGGGCAAACCCACTTCGGTTGCAACCACCCCCAAACTTATTCGTAAGTGTTCGTACTGCGGTGACGAACACCACATAATGGCTTGTAAAGCTTTCCTGTCGAAATCAGTAGACGAGCGCATGGCTGTGACCGGTGAACGTAAATGGTGCTACAATTGTCTTAACTCGTCTCACTCCGTGCGAGAGTGCACGTCCATATTTTCGTGTCGAAAATGTAAACGTAAACACCACACGCTGCTACACCGGGACCACGCGCCGAGCAACTCCGACACCTCGGGTGATCAATCGCAATCAATAGCCCTGATGGCTAAGGAATCGATTACATCGTCTAACCTGTCCGCGAATACAACCGTGCTATTGGCCACTGCCATAATCCAAATTCGTGACACATCTGGCGAATTTCACACGTTCCGCGCGCTTTTTGACACGGGTAGTCAAAATAATTTCTTGACAGCACACGCAGCTCAGCGACTTAGTCTCAAGCCTAAAGCCGCTTGTGCCAACGTTCACGGCTTAGGTGGGGCTCCCGCCTCAGTCAATGGCATTGTGACATGCGAAGTCGGTGCCAATAACAACGTCAACTTTAATCTCGAAATGCTCGTCATACCGAGCATTTGCGGAGACCAACCAATCGCAAGACTCAATACGGATGGATGGAAGGATATCAAGACATTACCGTTAGCTGATCCTGGTTTTGACATTCCTGGTCCTATTGATGTCTTGTTAGGTGCCGACGTTTTCGCCGAGTCGTTGCTCGAACAGCGTTTGAAAGGCAACGCGTCTCAACCGCGAGCCCTCTATTCTGTCTTCGGCTGGCTTCTCCTTGGGAAGTCTCGACTCGCACGATCATCTCCATGTTTATTGGGTGCAGCACCTCCTAGCATGGACGAGAGCTTAAACAATACCGTTCAACGTTTCTGGGAAATCGATAACGTGCCACAATCTTCCCGATTAACCCCAGAAGAGCAAATTTGTGAAAACAGTTTCACTAACAACCGTGACGAGACCGGAAGGTATAGTGTCGTTCTTCCTTTCAAGGACAATGCTGAGCCTCTTTTTGAAGGCTCGCGAGCGATAGCCTTACGGCGCTTCCATGCCATTGAGAAGCGGTTGTCTCGTGATCAATCGTTAAAACAACAATACACCGATTTCATGACTGACTACATCGAGAGTGGTCACATGACCTTGGTGCCTGCTAAGGAAATGGGTCAAGGCAGGTACTACATACCGCATCACTGCGGTCTGCGTCCCGACAGCTCCACGACGAAACTCCGCGTGGTCTTCGACGCCTCAGCCAAGGACGCGAACTCCAAATCGCTTAACGATTCGCAACTTACGGGTCCGAAGTTGCAGTCCAACATCGTGGAGATCCTTCTTCATTACCGGGAGCACGAAGTCGTCTTTATGGCGGACGTGCGCCAAATGTACCGTCAAATTAACGTAGCTCCTCATCACCGTGATTACCAGCGCATTCTTTGGCGGGCTCACCCAGATGAGCCTATTCAAGAATACGTCCTAAATACCGTAACGTACGGAGTATCTTCGTCACCGTTTCTTGCATGTCGCACCATCCAGCAGCTGGCCAACGACGAGGGTCATCATTACCCCAAGGCCAAGACCGTCTTAACTTCCGATATCTATATCGATGACATCGTAACCGGAAGTTCATCACTGGAGGATGCTCAAGACATCAAAACGCAAGCCATCGCTCTTTTCGGCCTCGGCTGCTTTGAGCTTCGAAAATGGGTGAGCAATCGACCTGAGCTTCTGAGTGACCTACCCTCGGAAGCGTGTCTTTCGGGAGCTATCAGTTTTACCGAAGCCGAAGACACAACCGTGAAGGTTCTGGGCCTAAAATGGGAGCCTGCCTCAGACTCGTTCGTTTTTAACGTCCAACCGTCAAACCAAAATTAAATATAAAAATTAAAATTAAATATATATTAGCAACGGAACAATTCAAAAGAACTGATTATAAAACTGTCCGAGTGTACACCCGAAATCTACGAGTAACGTCACGCCATACCTACACGGAACCAAAAGCAAATAATTATTATGGTAAAAGGAAAAGAGAATATTTAATACCCAGAATATTTAATTCTATCTTTCCGGAAGATGAATGCGCCACTAAAGGTATTTTTAAGAATAGATTAAAAAAGATACTATTAGATGCCCTGTCTTAGTGTAACACTTACTGTAATGGTTACTACCTACCTACTTAGTTTGATTCTAAAGAATCTAAAGTGTCTGGCAAATAGTTACCTACCTACTTTTAAGGTTAAGTGAACGTATTTTAAGGATAAGGATCCAAACAGCACAAAACGAAATTTAAAATTTGAACCCTGAGTGTAAAGCTCACATCATCTTTTTTGTGTGGATTGGATCGTTTTCGTTAAAAGGCGTCCTAGTTAAGTTTAATGGTACTAATGTTAAAAAAGTGAGTGCAATACTCGCCAATAAACTTCGTGTTTGGCGAAATTTGTTATAAAATGTGTACCATGCTTTTTTGAAATAAATAAATTAAAAAAAAAAAAATTAAAAAAACCATGCACCAAACGAGCAATTCTGAGCGAGGTGGCCAGAGTCTTTGACCCTTTGGGCTATCTGTCACCTCTGTTGATTCAAGCCAAATGCTTAATCCAAAAGCTTTGGATCCTCGGCGTTTCGTGGGATGAAACTCCCCCACCGGAAATTGTCGCTCAATGGAACAATTTCTCTCAACAACTACCACAGATCAAGGACCTCAAGATTCCCCGCAAGTTCGTTATCGAAGGCGCTCGATCATATCAATTGCACGGATCCTGTGACAGCTCTGAACTCGCGTACGGCGCCGTCATTTATCTACGTGTCACCGAGTCTGATGGTTCCATTCGGATCTTCCTCGTCTGTGCAAGAGCTCGCGTCGCACCTTTGAAGAGGCAGTCGCTGCCACGCCTGGAGTTGTGTGCTGCGGTTCTGCTAGCGGACCTCATGAAATTCGTCAAGGAGACGATGCGGATTCCCATCCATGAAACCTATCTGTGGAGCGATTCTACCGTTACATTAGCTTGGCTGCGATCCCCTTCTTCGCGTTGGGTGACCTTTGTCGCAAACCGCGTGAGCCACATCCAGGACACCGTTCCTACCGAATGTTGGAGGCATGTTCCCTCCGGGACCAATCCCTCAGACATTTGCTCCCGTGGACAGCTGCCAGTGGAGCTTTTAACTAACGCACTATGGTGGGCGGGCCCCGAGTGGCTCTCTCAACCCCAGTCTGACTGGCCAACAGACATATCGAAATGTCAGACTAAGGATAACGACGTGCTCCCCGAGCAGCGTCGCACCGTCCTCATCGCTGATCAAACCGATACCGCCCAGAAAACCTCAATAATCGATCAGCTGTTTGAGAAGTATTCATCCTTAGATAAAATCTGTCGTATCCTAGCCTATATCCGTAGGTTTAGTACTAACTCACGTGGTACCGTTCCGCGACCTGACACTCTTGTCATAACGGACGTCGAGCGTCATCGTGCGCTTCTAATGATCGTCAAACACTTCCAGAACCGCTTCTTCGTGGATGTTATATCAAAACTGAAGTTGCGGCAACAATTGCCACGCAATCTTCGCAAGCTGAACCCATTCCTGGATGATCAAGGTATACTCAGGGTGGGCGGACGGCTTGCTCGCTCTGGTCTTGAGTTTGAACACAAGCATCCCGCGCTGTTGCCCAGGAAATGTGTGCTCACGACAGCAGTAATCGAATCCATTCATCGGAAAAATCTTCATCCTGGTCTGAACACCACGCATTACCTGATTTTGCAACAATTCTGGATACTTGCGGCTAAGCATGCCGTACGACAACAACTTTCAAAATGCATAAGATGCTACCGACTCCACCCGCAACCATTGCAACCGTTCATGAGCGACTTGCCTGCTTTCCGTGTTAACCAGGCCAAGCCATTTTCTGAAGTCGGCGTTGATTTCGCGGGGCCCTTTCGAATCAAGCTTGGTCTCCATCGTGGTGCGAAAATCGACAAGGCTTACCTGTGCTTGTTTGTCTGCCTAAGCACCAAAGCGGTGCATCTTGAGGTGGTATCTACCTTATCGACTGACGGCTTCCTCGCTGCGTTGCGTCGCTTCATCTCACGTCGTGGTCGTTGCAACGTTATCCGTTCCGATTGCGGCACAAACTTCGTCGGTGCAGCCTCACAGCTAGCTTCATGCATGGAACAAGCCTCGAACGCAGAACGGATTGTTTTTAAACGTAACCCTCCATCTTCTCCACATTTTGGAGGAGTATGGGAAATTCAAGTGAAAGCCGCGAAAACTCATTTATATCGGATTGTTGGCGATCAAACTGACATTCGAAGAGCTTACCACACTCTTCACCCAGATCGAATCGATACTAAACTCGAGACCTTTGTGTCCATTAAGTTCTGACCCTAACGACTTAAATGTTCTTACTCCTGGTCATTTCCTTACGTTGGAACCTCTTACGGCGGTACCAGATCCAGACTATTCTGATGTTAACCTTCACCGTCTAAACCGATGGCAGCTGATCCAATCATTTCAGCAGCAGTTCTGGAAACGTTGGAAACATGAATACTTACACGCGTTAACTCAGCGGGCAAAATGGACCAAAGACTCAAAACCGTTAACCGTAAACTCTATAGTCCTTATCAAGGACGACAATCGATCTCCTCTCCAATAGGCATTAGGACGAGTAGTTTCCTTACATCCTGGGCCTGATGGAGTGATTCGAGTAGCTACTGTAAAGACAGCTAGAGATCATCTAGTTAAGAGACCTCTGGTTAAACTGTGCCCTCTGCCGTCTGAATAACCGTCTCTTTTAACGAACGTAACTTAGTTTTAAGATTAGTATCGTAAAATATAACTTACTCTTAGTTCATTACCGTCTTTTAGTCAACTTTCGGGAAAATCCCATTGGTATTTTGGTGGGCGGAATGTTCCGTTTTAGAACGTTTTTGATTTTCTATAATTTTTAATCCATCCGCGCATCTTATTTCATTCAATCAAAGCAATGTCAAAACGCGGTCTCGAATGGTACAACCTTGTATATCTGACCAATGAGAGCGCTGAATCTACCGGCGCGCATGCGCAATGTACAAAACCTCACGAAGACCGTGGCGCCGCCATGCTGCCGCTGCTGCGACGGCGGCCATCTTCAACTGAACTTCGAAAGAACACGCGGCGCGTCGCCCGCGCAACCGTTCCTTATAATCAAAATTATCATATTAGTTGCTCAAAGGACTCCTCATTTGTGTGTATAGTGTGTGGGACATTACTCGTGGACTATTTACCTATAAAACGTGGCCGGCCGGCTCGTACCCTGAAAGTAGCAAGCAGCAAGAACCACTGCGTTTTCATTTTCATGGACTGATGGTGAGTACTTGTGCACGATATCTCATTGTTCATATATTCAGGTTGTACCGTTTATTTACCGTCGAGTATATCTATATGCTCGATCCAGACCGTACGCAGATTGACATTGCAACATTTTCGAAAACCGCGTTCGTTTGCGTACAAACACATTATGCGAAAATGTCATGTCTCTGCTACAAGATACAGCCTTGTTAGCACTCTTGGGCTGCGGAATTCATTTTAGGATGACAAAATAGAAATGCGGTAAAATTATCTTGGCTAACCTGTTAGCGTACTATTCTAAAGCAGTTTACTGTACCTACTTATTTCTTGAATAATACTTATTGTGAGCTAGCTAGGAATTGTTGAAAGACGTGAAGACGGTCTCGTTGAAATTCAAATTTATTTCCAAACTGGATTACGCCGGTTTTTGTCCGCCATTTGTAAGTTTTCACTGGCTGCCTTTGCTACTTCTTGGGAGGAAAATAAATTTTGGATTTTTAACGAGGAAGAGTAACTCTTGCGGTAAACACCTTAATTTAATCATAAAGTTGCTTTCCAAGCCTCAAAGTTCCCTTGTTTTGGTCACATAAGTTGATTTTAAGTCTGACGAGAGGGATGCAGCAGTACGATGGAGTGAGATGGATTTATCTCCATACGTGTCTCACATATTGCTGCATTCCTCTCGTCAGTGACTAATTTAGGCAAGTGTAATAGCCGCTCAATATTTAGTTACTTTATTTTGTTACAGATTTCATGGAACCAGCGTTTTATGCAGCCTAGGTACGTTTACATACCGACGAATATTAAATATTAAATTAATTTTTTGAAGGCATAGATCCCTTCTGCATCTTTTATTGAGAACTGTCAAATTGTCAAAAAAAAAAAAACATGTCAAAGCAAAATTATGACCTGTAGCTTGTAGGTACAGCAATAACTATCCAAAAAAAAATGTAAAGGTCTCCGAAAAAATTAACCAAGCCTATCGGATAAGGGTGACGGATGATCGTTCGCTGTGGAGAACTTGGGAGAGGCCTTTGTCTGGCAATAGACATCGATAAGGATATCATGGCGAATCTGAAATGCCAAATGAGTGTCCCTGGGATCATCATTTGCCAACCACTGTATCAGTTAAATGCTGTACCGTCATACACAAAGAGAAACAGTCAGTTTGTCAGGTATTCCTTTGTCTTTGTCCGTTATATCAAACCTGCCGGATGCCTATCCGTTTCCCTTCGGTGCGATGGACAGGAGTGTAATTCACAACTTCTTACACACATGTACTCGATTTCTAACTATGGGGAAAGAACGTTCTCCAGAACGGCACATCTCTACACATGCTGCCGCGGCCAGGTTATCTTCAGTAAAAAAGACCAAACCCCGGAATTTTTGGTGCACGATTGATTTAACAGTAACACTATGCCAACAGGCGTCAAACCAATCGTGGACCGAAACACCCGTGGTAAAATAAGGATGCAAGTGGTGGTACGTATTTTAGACCATAATGTACTGGTCTTTCCTACCGATAGTAAACTTGACAGGCTGTTACTTTCAACGTTGCCATCACGGGCTCCGCTTTCCAGTTTTTTTCCAATATCCCGACAAACTGACGATCTCCTGCTTTTTTTGTTTCGGTTAAAAGCAAACTAGCAAGTTCATGCTAGGTTAGTTGTTTGTGGACAGTCTGCCTCGATTGCTGACCTAACGCCAAACGACAGATGGCGTGTCATGTTATAATTTTTAGGTGCGCTTGTTTGTACTTTATTTAAAATAGCGTACTAAACAACAGACAGTTAATTTTGGTTCTTGATTATAATTGATTTACCATACTTTCTTTTTGAAGTAATCAGTAAATTACTCCTTCATTTGCGTAATCGCGTTGCATTCTGTCTAGTTTAAGGGACACAGTTCTAATACGAAAGCATATCAGACGTACAAAAATTGTGATAATAGGTATACCTCCATATTTTCTTGTAATTTCCATTAAATTATTCTTCATTGATTACTTAAAATACAATATTATTATTTTTTAAGTAGCCTAAAACCTTAAAAAAAGTAGATACATAGCAGGTTAATTTTATAATACTGTAATAAAGTTTGCTTTACGAAAAAAACACTGACTGTTGAGTTTATTTCTTCTCAACGGTGATCTTCTATCTCTTGTGAAATTCCGGTAGCCTCACACACGTTTAAGTGCCCTTGTAGCCTAACTAAGTTACATAATGAAGTTCATTATTTAGTTTACTATCAAAATGAATACATTTTATATTTATAGACGTCCAATGCAGAATTGTCTATCGCGAAAGTATAAATGAGCGCGAGTTAAATGGTGTATTTTAATGTATTGAGCTACATCTATTATTTTAATGTCAACTTGACAAAGTCTCCCATTTGCAAAATATTTATTTTCGATCGACGCATATATCTGTGTAGCTGAATGTATCTTTGAGGACTTCAGATATAAGCAAAAAACAGTATTATGACAAAGTTACGGACACCTTTTCGACTCTAAAGTAGCCTCGTCGTTTAAAGTAGCCTTTATTTGTCATTTGATACGAAAATTGATTACGACTTGACTTGACTTGCGAAGTTTCTTACGGTATTTTCATGCAATAAATGAACTCGCTGTTGCCACAAGTAAGCTGCGGACACGCGTAATAAGTAAAAAAACGCAAACAACGTCTGACCCAGTTGCCGTCAATGTTTTTGGGCAAACGGTAGAAATACCCAGCCTGTGTATGAAGGCTTCATAAACTAGGTTGCGGATTTTAGACATGACGTGTGAGTGTTGTTTCCCAAAAGGTAGGGTAGCAATGCTGCCAGCCTTCTGGGCATTCCACCGCATACTTAGAATAAGTACCTACGCCTAGAACGAGAGTCTTCTTACAACAGCTGGGTTAGCTTATCATGACGCGACTTCGGTTGTCGCGTGACTGAATATCACCCGTGCTACGTGGGTGTGGGTGTCTGCATGGTATAAGAAAACAAGGTATGGCATTCCGACAAAGCAGACTTGTGACGTAGATTGATTAGTTGCCACTTTATGGTAACAAAATAATTAGAAGGAGAAGATGTTCATCGCCAGTCGGACACAATAAAAATTGCATTACAATTGTCATATTCTTTGAATAAATGTTTTTTTCACGTAATAATTGTTTTAAACACTCTTGATTTTAATACATTCATACAGGTACCAAGGGGATGGGGGAGTATTTGGATATACTGGCAACACAGAAACGGATTGACAGAACCAACCAACCAATCATAGGGTGATGACGTCACATGTCTGGCCTGTCATTCCGGAATGCCATACCTTATTTTTTATACCATGGGTGTCTACTGTCCGTGGAGTCACGATTCTCAGCATTGAGGGTCCGATTCAGTAAGAGGACTTTCTTGGCTGACTGTACAAGCTCAGATTTGTTTCGTACTCTAACTACTTGTGCCTGGAGCAGGCGACGTCAAGGCTCTTTATGAAACCGAATTCTTCTTCTTCTTCAATTTAAGAGGTGCACTCTTATCAGTGTAGCCATTGCCAGCCGTTTCTTTCATGGGATTTCTCCTTCACTTCTTGTTAAGACATGATTTTAAACTTTTCTTTAATGAAAAGAACTCTGGTGGTGACGTGCCAGAATGAATTTACCTTTTAAATTAAACAATTTATATCACGTAGGTATATTAATTATTTGGCAACTTTACAGTTACCGCTGTCAAAGGTTGGTTGAAAAAATCTCAAGTGTTATCTGTCAAAGTTACATAATAATAAGTACATTTAATAAAATTTATTTATATTATGAATTAAAAATGAAGGTGTATATGTATATACATACCAGATGGGCTTAATGTGTAAAGATATAGTTACACATGTGCCAGAAGGGCATTTAATTACTTAATTTAAAATGTCTACCACCGGGTAAGGCTCGCTGGAGGAAAAGAACCCCAGAAAAGAAACTCCCAGACTGCCTTATTCCTAGGTTATAATTTTAAAATAAAGACTACAATCTACATAAACTACTTTTAACACTACTTTTTTTTTACACCGTTTGAGGTCCAGGTTTTCCAGTCTTCTGTCTTGCTTGATATTTTTTTTTATAGAAAATTTATTTATTTTATTTTGCTGATTAGCTTTAGGCAATTGTACACATGATTATCTATTTTTATCTTTAGTTTTCAGTATTGTAAATATGTTTTATGTGTTTATTTTAAAATGAACTTTTCGTTTCTCTAAGTTATTTATCGTTTACTTTTCTAACCGAAATTCGTGGTCTAATAGAGTGTGCGTTAAATTTTTAATCATAAAATTCGACATAAATGGGTCATTGTCACATTTAGGTGCGCGTCTTTCCGGTGGACATTTGCGAAATTAAGGATTCCAGGGCCTAATTTTCTGATTAAATGTCTGTGAGAATAAAGACTCTTAACTCCTTTTCCCAAAGACTCCCTCTTCTATAATCCGATGTAATAGCAACATAACCTAGATTCATTACAAGTTCTTAACTTTTGACCACCGAAGGGACAAATTTTGTTTTTTGAACTGACAATGACCCAAATCGGTGATTAAGTGAAAGGATATAATTGCCAGTTTAATTACATGGTAAAGTAATAATTAAGCATACACCGTAACCGATCAATTGAAGTAATTTTATTGTAATTACTTTAATTTCTGTTTTTATTGGTGTGGTATAAGGCGTTCCTCTTTCTATAAAAAGTATAAGAACTAGTCGGTGTTACCATTTTGTATTTTTAGTTTGTCATGTTTGTCTTTATTAAAGTAATCTATTTTTTTATTATTTATTTAAACAAACAGTTATTTTTTCATGTTTTAAATTTTATTTTACCACTATTGGAAACCCGGGTATATGTATAGTGGCAAGACCGCGCGGTTTGGTCCGCATCACAATTTATCACACTGACATTATAAAGGCGAAAGTTTATGAGTGTGTTTGTGTGTATGTTCGTTACTTCTTCACGCTCAAACGGCTCGACCAATTTTGATAAATTTTGGTATGACGGTAGCTGACACCCTGGATTAAAACATAGTCTACTTTATCCCAAAAAATGTAGTGTTCCCGTAGGATGTGCGGGTAAGACCGCGTGACGCAGCTAGGTAACATCTAAATGAAATGTATTTGCAAAACAATGATTTGCCCGAAGGTTAACTGATAAAGAATGCCTCATGGCATTAAATCCGCCTTTTTTTCGATAAATTTTATTTTATTTTAATGTGGATACACCATAATTTCTTATTGAACTCATTTACACTGCCGACGTTGGTGATGTGATTTATCGCAATATCTCCTATTTCTCTTAGGTTTCAATATCCGGCTCACGTTGGTGATAATCTATCTATCTATATAAGTATTTAAGTGGTTGTATTATGCAGTTAACTCCGCCGCTCTTAAAGTTACCTCTGAAATGTGTAAAGCCTGCATGAAGCCCGACTTGAGGTAAAACCATTTTAATTATTCCTTAGCACGTTGAGAAGGTAGGGGCAAGTGCTGTACCTGTGGACGGTTTTACCTGTGGACACTACTCATACCAAGAAAACGAATAACCATAGACCAATAGCAATCACTTATTTGAAAAGCATTTTTAGGGTTCCGTAGTCAACTAGGAACCCTTATAGTTTCGCCATGTCCGTCTGTCCGTCTGTCCGTCTGTCCGTCTGTCCGTCCGTCCGCGGCTTAGCTCCGTGATCATTAGTACTAGAAAGCTGAAATTTGGTATGAGTATGTGTATGTATCACGCCGACAAAACGGTAAAATAAAAACTAAAAAAAAAATTTTTTTTCGGGTACCTCTCGAACACCTAAAGTGGGGGTGATTTTTTTTTTTTCGTTTCAACCCTAGTGTGTGGGGTGTCGTTGAATAGGTCTCTTGAAAATAATAGGGGTTTTCAAACATTACTTTTTGATAAAGTCAGTAGTTTTGTAAATATTCGCTCCGAAAATAAAAAAAATTGTGTCCCCCCCCCTCTAACTTTTGAACCACAAGTCAAAAAAATATGGAAAAATTCATGTTAATGCGGCCTTATAAGTACTTTCAATGAAAACTATATTGAACAAAATCGGTCAAGCCGTTTTTGAGTTATCGCCAAATTTCATATTTTTTCTTTAAAAGGTCGTAAGTTGACTTCCAGAAGGTAATAAGTGATTACAGTTTCTAGGGCGTTTACGACCTTTTTATAGAGCTTAAAATCTGTCTTAACTTAAACCTCGGGCTTAAAACAGCAGTTTATTGTGAAGGATGAGCAACTACGGAACCCTACACTGAGCGTGGCCCGACATGCTCTTGGCCGGTTTTTTTCATATGGCAACACTAGCTAGTCGCCATCTTTAAGGATGGCAGAAACTGAGTGTTTTATGGCTGCCGAAAGTTTTTGTGACAAAAAGTAAGTTTTTTTCCTTCTTTTTAAGTATGTTTAATGCAAAATCTGCAAATGTTACGGGTGTCTTTGCAGTGGCATATCAATTTATGAGGTGTAAACGTTATTTCTACAAGATTTCGTTAGTCGTAGGTAGCATTAATAGTGACCGGTATGAATTCAAAATAAAAACCGCCGAAATTGTACCTGTGGACACCTCCGTAAATGTACCTGTGGACTGTCCATAGGTACAATTATACTGAATGTTCCTGTGGACAGTAAAATTAATATTTTTGTTTTATTTAGTGCCTCGTAGTAAAACTGGGAAAAAAGAGACAAGATATGCCTGGACATTCTGACTTCAGTAAGGAAAGCCATAGAGACGTTTAAAATCCCAAATTCGATAATTTTTATATACAAAAAAAATCATTACTGTCGACATATTGGTGAAGAAGGCTTAGAACTCCTCAAAAATGATATCAGGAGGATCTTTAGCAATACTGAGGAGCAACAGCTGTATTATTACTTAACATTATGTTGTTATTGATTGTTGATTATTTTTCATAAAGAAAATGAGGTTTTCCTTAAGAATGTAAAGTGTCAAACGATGATTATGCTAAATCTGCTGACTATGGAGGCTTTTTAAAGTCCCATAATTATACTTGAGATTCTGCTAAAAATAATACATTTCAAGAAGAAAAAAAAGTAATTATGATATGCAGAACAACTTATAATTACATGTTGATTAATTGTATGTTGTTAATTACGTTATTTTAGAAGTTTATTCTGTTTCAAAGAATGTTGTTGATTATTGTCCATAGGTACGTTACCGTCCACAGGTACGTTGTTAGTGTCCATAGGTACAAACAGGAGATGTACCTATGGACAAAATGAGTATTTTCTTATTTTATTTTTTATCAGCCATCTCCGGATAGCTAGCGTAGAAAATGTATGTGGGCTTTAAAGATTGTTTAACTGTGATTAAAACAAAATAAATAATTTATTGGTAATACCCTTAGTTTTGGTCTAACAACTGATTAAAGGTCAAATTCTGGAAAGTGTCCACAGGTACAGCACTTGCCCCTACGTTTGCACCAATCTAGGGCTGTCACAAAAAATATACACATTTACACCCATTTTCTATTTACTATATTTTCTACTATGATAAAACCGGAGACGCAATAACTGTTGGTATTTGGATTTGGCGATCAAGCGATACATCTCTAGCACAACTGAGACACGAGATTTTTATCTCTTTCTGTGCAGTACTGTGAGTGAGTGACACAAGACGGTGTATCGCGTTGCGCAAGTCACGAGACACAGTTGTGCTAGGCGGCAGTGAGTTTCATCATACATAGAAATCAGTGTATCGCGGTGTGAGAGCTTTGTCGAAAAAGAAGATAGCAGATTTTACTTACAAAGAGATATAGAATGAAAATTATTCGGGAATTGAAAACTGTATGAAAGTTTTTTTTTTTTTTTTTTTATAAAGAACTGACTTCACTAAAACTAAAAAGCCAACAATAACCCGTTCAAGTACAGATTACATTTGACTCACCCTTCGAAGTCGATCCCAAACCACTCAGTTCTTATATTTATATATTATAGTTTACGCGAGGTTTGGCACCGACTTCGAAGGGTGAGTCAAATGTAATCTGTACTTGAACGGGTTATTGTTGGCTTTTTAGTTTTACTGAAGTCGGTTCTTTTTTTGTTAAAAAAATTTTTTTTTTTTGCTTTTTAGTGATTCATATAAAAGTTCTAGTGGCCATCTGTGGTGTAAATTCTTGACTTTATCAATAAATTACCGAAAGCGCCGTACATGTCCCTATAACATTTGAAGAGTTCCCTCGATTTCTCCAAGATTCCATCATCAGATCCCGACTTAGTGCCAACGGGACCAACTCGGAGTTATGCCCTTTCGATAAAAAAAAAAATTAAAATCGGTTCACGGTTCTCGGAGATATCGAGTAGAGCATACATACAAAAAAATGGTCGAATTGAGAACCTCCTCCTTTTTTGAAGTTGGTTAAAAACGAGTTGATTTCAGGGTACTTCTACTATATACGTTTTTTAGAATACTATATGATCTATTTCTGTGTCAATTTCAAAGACAATGACAGTAGTTTAAAAAATAGTCAAGAAAAAAAGTACAAACTGATTAAAAAGTTACCTATTCACTTTAGAAATGTGGATGTTCTTTAGAGAGGACGTTATTTACGCGATTATTCGCAAAATTGAAGTTACGAGTTTTTGATTATTATTAAATTAATTAATTAAATCATTTATTTCTCGACCAACATGGATCAGTTTTGTTAGTAATGAAATGAAATAAGTACTTATAAACTACTGTTAGTAACATATTACACGATGGTTTTATTTCCTAATTTAAAATTAATCATGATTTTATCTCATATACAACGTGGCCGTTAATAACCCGAAAGATTTAAACCACGTACTTTTGACGACAATACGAGTAAATAATGTTATATCAACATGGGTCTAATTATGTGTCTTAATTAAATTACTATTTCAGTACAAATTAAATCATATTAATTGCCCGCTTCTTTGTGAATACCTAAGTCTTTAGTTAAAGAAGAGTGAGCGAGCATGACACTTCACGAATCGCTCCGAAATCATACGACGAACGACGAATGCCGTGACTTGTGTTCTATGACAAGAAGTGTCAAGTTATCGCTGTTTCACTTTTGACGAGTTCAAATTTGAACATTGGCATAATGACATGAATTAGGGTGTGTTAGACGGGAGATTTTTTAACTTTTGATTTGTTTTAAATAATTTATAATATATCTCCTTAATTATGAGTTTTTGGACGATATGTTACATAAGTTTATATACTCTAATTAGGCTCTAGTATCGTTAGCTTAAATCTTTCGGGTTATTAACGGTCACGGTGTATTTCAATATTTTTCAGTCATTAAATGGCCTGGGTCCATTGGACCCTTTCGCGACTAAATGTGTTTGATACTACGGCGCGACTATGTACTTAAATAGTTCAATAAATACCTTTAATCATAGCTCATAATTATGATAACAGTCCCTCCCCTCTTAATTTACCTTAATGACTCTAATTACTACCCGCCCTAATGTCCTTCGTTAAAGTGATAATAACTTCACTTTTCCCAACCCTATTGTTGGCAGGTTATTGTTTCCCGACGTTCCTCACTTGCTCCGGTTTTGTTATGCAAAATAATGAATTCGGTGGCGGCTTGCATTATATTTGCAAAGCAAGTTTAAGCTGGCTCCATTAAAAGTACATAATCCGGTAGCAGATTAGATAAGATTTGGCTTGTTTATCTTACAATGTTAAGTTAAGATAGGTGAGACAATTAAGAAAAGGTTAAACACCTTTTGTTGTAGATACCGCGACAATAATTCAAATAAATATAGGAGTGAATTTTAGAAATAAAGGGGCAAGGACTAGGCAGAAACCCCGTTTGGATTTTGCTCCTTTTTTTTAAATTTGGTTAAATTATTGAAGACTACATGGTATATGCAGAAAACCCAAAGTAATCGACAACGTTTTTTTGTTGTGTTGAAGTGGCAATGGACAGGCCATGTATCCCGGAGCATGGGGCAGCAAAGTCCTAGAGTGGCGACCACGCATAGGAACGCGCAGCGTGGGACGGCCTCCGACTAGTTGGACAGATAACCTTGTGAGGGTAGCGGGGAGTCGATAAGTGAGGCCGATGATGAGACGCTATGGGGGAGGCCTATGTTCAGCAGTGGATGTTTGTGGCTGATAGACAGATGACACGGTATAGCCTAAGAAACTACGTTGCCCGAGAATATTGGCGCTACAAACAGCTTTCATATGGCAATTATGTGCATACGTCCTTAATGTCATTATATAGGCATTATAAAAGTATGTCATTCGCAATATGTGATCGACTAAATTCGAAACATTGGTTACCGGAATGCTGTTTAACCCTTTGTTCTTTTTCTGAAATAAATACTGAATCGTATTGAAAAACTTGACTTCCATCACTGTGTGGATAGTTTATAGTGCGAAAGTTACTTGAAATTTGTGGAATATTTAGTCCTGTCTCCTCAAACTTCTCAGACTTTCAAAGTCAGTTAAAAAAAAATTGTCGTTGCCAGTAAAATAAATTAGTAGGTACCACAAAAAATCCGCAATAAGACGTAGGCTAAAAACCAACATGTTGAGCTATAATTAGGTACAGTACAGGTATCACGGAGGATGGGGGAGTAGGAAAGCCAATATTCAGTGCATCTCTGCTCATCCTCTTCTTTTATAGACAAATACTTCACCAAATCACAGGCGCGCACAAATATTTTGTGGTCTAAGAAAAAAAATCTATGAAATGAAAATTCGATGAAACGTTTGTCTATATCTAGAACACAAGGGTAAACCGGATGACATGTAAGATTAGCAACCGAACAGTATCAGGTTTCTATTTATAATAAAAAAGAGCCGTAGACGTAGGATGGGCTGCTGCCCATTCTCTTAGAACGGTGTAAAATTACTGCGATCGCCAACCCGCATGCCAAGCGTGGCGATTACGGCATTTCCCCCCCCATGAATAAATACAACCAAGCCACGGCCCCGAGTTACTGATGATCTGGTGAAGGTAGCTGGAGCCCGCTGGATGCGGGCGGCGCAGGACCGGTCATGGTGGCGTTCTCTGGGGAGGCCTATATCCAGCAGTGGATGTCCTTTGGCTGATGATGATATTTCTTACTAAACAATACAAAAACTTAATTATTATATTTAAACTTTTACAATATTTTCATTGTCGTGTTTGTAAGAACCCCTCATTCTCGAAGGTGAAGGCCTCCTCTAGAGATTTCCACGTGTCTCGGTTCTTTGCCGTCTTCATCCACAATTTACCAGCCAATTGCACAAGCACATCTGCCAATCGGGCTTCTATTTATGGCATGATATATCCTCTTAACGTTATTAAACGCAGCTATATTAGCAAAAGTAGATAAGATAAGATAAGTAAAGTAATCGTTTACTTATTTTCCGATATATTGCCTGGATATATCCGAGATTATCGTTAAGCTCCGTAGAATACCGCGCGATATGTGTTCAACCGGTGCACGGTGGTTCTGAATCATTTGCAAACTTAAACATTTACTTAATAACTTCAACAACCGGCATATCATTTCTGAGAACTGGGTACATCAGATAATTGTTTGCTTTTAAATTACAACTTGTGGCTCTGTGAGTTGTAACTGATCTGAGACCTCGCGAATCTGTGAAAATAGGTGGGTTTTTATGGACGGCCTAAATATCATTATTGTGTGTCTAGTAGGGGCAGCAAAGTCCTAGAGTGGCGAGCACGTATAGGAAAGCGCGGCGTGGGTTGGCCCCCGACTAGATGGACGGATGTCAGTCGCCAGGCTGTATCGAGCAAAAAACGGCAAAAAAGATCACATTTCCTGTATGGGAGTCCCACTTAAATATTTCTTTTATTTTGTTTTTAATATTTGTTGTTATAGCGGCAACAGAAATACACCATCTGTGAAATGCTAACTGTCTAGCTGTCACGGTTCATGAGATACAGCGTGGTGAAAAAATATGTCAATGAAGTTGTAGGATGAAATAGTTTATCGCACCCTACATGTACGAATGTAGTATGTTAATTGTTATGTTAGTTTAGTATGTTATAACGGGGCGGAATGTTAAGTAAAAGATGTGACCGTTCCCGATGAGTAACTTTATTGCACTAAAAATTACATATGATTAAAATATATCAAATAAAGTCGATTGTGACGCATACGCTAGGTGCGGCGTCAGCTTAATATTATATTGTCGAGTGTGCTCGTACATGCTGCCAAATTTAAGCAAAAGAAAAACAATAGAAAAGGAAGAAATTAAGATATTAAGGCGCGGTAGCCTTGTCAACACGTAATGGGGCATGTACAATCACCTCGTTGACGCTATCGAATTCCCGTGGCTGCGGAAGATGTCTAAATGATGCGTTGTCCTTCATTTTCATCTCCAGGTTCTGCTCCTGAGTGATAGCTTGCGCTGCTAGGCTTCGAAGTCTCCGCCTGATGTAGATGCCAGCCCAGGTGCTGACTGCAATCGTGCAGATTACCATAAATGAGATAAAAGTATAGTGATTCGTCTCATGAGATGATGTAATCTCTGACAATGTTTCTTGCTGTACTTTCACAGTTTCAATACTGGTTTTTAGTCTCTCTAGGGCTTCTCTGTGGTCTTCAGTGACGACGCTGTAATTTTTCTCCACGATGATACGATTTATTGACGATTCTTGTACGTACAAATTGTCTTCACTAATTGTCATTTCACTGCGGAAGTTGTTATGAGAGTGGATAACAACATTTTCTCCCTTCATCATACATCCCGTCTCGAGTGTGATGATACCCGTCCCTCTTAGTAGTAATGGCGCCACGCCGGCTGGGCAAAATGTGCGCATAGCACATTCCTGGCAGCACGCGAACAACCAAGCGCCGGGCTTGTGTAACCTGATCCAGTAATCGGCGCACTCCAGTGTTATTGTTTTACAGGCAGATATATTATAATTGTTTATTAATTGAGCTTCACATATATTGGCGCCGGCTTTTGTGTCGTAGATCGGTAGTGACATACCACATATAAGTTGATGTTCTTTCACTTGTAAACACGATGCGATATTTTCGTGAGACAAGGGTATAACTGCATCCTTTTTAAGATTGACTGCCAAATATTCCGATGTTTGCACGACGCGCTGTGTAGTGCGGGATTTTATTTGCGGGATAGGTATAATCCGATTCAGTTCATATTGTTCCGTATTTACCAATGGTAATTTGAGCTCGAATAAAATGTATTTGTTAGCCAGATGTACGTGCACGCGAGATAGTTTGTACATTTCTCTCGTGCAGTATTTTGTGTTGACGCATGGCAGAGACAGTTCCCCCGGGAGCTGTCTGGCTATGATGTTCAGCTGTTCTTCGAATTATTCGGGTCTTAATAAGTGCATATCTATGCGACCGTCTTTTACGTCGGTTAATAAATCCAATAGCATCTGCTGCAACCGTCGCAAGTTGGCCATGATCATGTTGGCGGCGAGGGCTGTTGCTGTTATGTAGTTGTTGGTCACTGTCGCTTGATGATCAGATTGTATACGTTGGTCTTGCTCTGCCAGATGTTTGTTAATCGCTGTGAATTGTTCATTCATTACTTGCTCGTGTCTTTGTAAAAGATTATATTCGCCTTCAATTATTGATGTATGGTTTTTGAATAACCTTAAGATATGATTTTCATTGTTTTGAAGAAGTTCGATATCATTGTTGTATTGTTGGGCGAATCTCTCGTCTAATACGCCAAATAGAGAATTCGCTATATATCCCACACCGTCAATAAGGCCTCGTTTTTCTCGCTTCATGTGTGGTCTATGTTCTGTAGTCAATATGTTGTTGTAGTGTTGCAGTTCTCTCAATTCATGTTGAAGTTGTGCGGCAATAGATGAAAATGCGGTTTCTTGAATGGAACGACTTGTAAGACGGTTTATGTATTTTTCAACGCTATCCAAACCCTGCCAATATGTTGACATGTTGTAATAAACCACTAATTTCCATTGATCTTGCATTATCTGCATGTCCGCTAATTTATCAAAATAAATTAGCTTCGCCGGTTTCAACTCGTTCACGCTTGTTGTTTTTTGTGTTGCCGCTGGCATGCATGATGCTAACAGAAGAACTAACAGACATGTATAACTGTTATGTTGCGGTTTTTTCTCTCGTCGGCCGCCGCGTGGCTTATCTTGTTGTTGTTGATCTGCTGGTGCTTGTGACTTCGGAGCGGAATTTCCGCTTTCGTCTTCAGTCGTGTTTACTGGCAATGGCGATAATTTAGTAATTGGTCGTTTCATAATACTTGTCCTTGTTTTCAGCGTAACTACTCTGACATGACCATCCGTGCCAGGGTGAGTTTCTGTAACCCGTCCTAGTAGCCATCTTGCCGGAGGCATGTTGTCTTCCTTCACTAGAACTAGATCTCCGATCTTCAAGTCCCTTTTGACAGTATTCCATTTGTTGCGGGTTTGTAACGTTTGTAAGTATTCCGCCGACCATTTCTTCCAAAAATCCTTGTGAAGTTTCTCCATTAATTGCCACCGTGTTCGAATATTGCGCGGCTCTTCGTTAGAGGACAGAGGACCTGCCAGCACTGGCCCACCGACCAAGAAATGTCCCGGAGTAAGACACTCAAGGTCATCTATGTCTTCTGTTAAGGGTGTTAAGGGCCTGGAGTTGAGACAGGCTTCTATCTGTGCCAGTAGAGTGGAGAACTCTTCGAACGTGAGTTTCTGTTCTCCAAGCACACGCCGCAGGTGGTACTTCGTGCTCTTGACTGCAGCTTCCCATTCTCCATTTGCTGTAGGCCAAGCTGGAGCACTGAAGTGCCATTCGATGTTTGAGTTGGCCAACAAGGCCAGCAGTTCCGTGTTTAAGTATTGTTTAAGGGCTTCTCTTCTTTCTTTCGCTAGTACCTTTGCTGATTTCGTAAAGTTGGTCCCATTATCGCTGTAAACATGTGATGGTGTGCCTCGTCGAGCACACAATCGATGAAACGCCGCCAAAAATGTTTCAGAGCTCAGATCTGAAACCAGTTCCAGGTGAATCGCCTTAGTCGATAGGCACACAAAAACTGCTATGTAACCCTTGGTAGTTTTGATCCCCCTTCCCTTGTTTGCCTTGACTTCTACATAGCCAGTGAAGTCCACGCCAGTGTGCGTAAATGGCCTTGATGGAGTAACTCGGGGTCCAGGAAGATCAGCCATTATTTGATTGTTGTTAGTCGGCTTGAAGCGATGACACTTGACACACTTGCGGAGTCGTCCCTTAACCGTTCGGACCCCCCGTAGTATCCAATAATTGTTTCGAAGGTGCGAAAGCGTAAGTCTCGGGCCTCCGTGCAGTGTTGTTATGTGGGCTTGCTGAATTAGTAGCTCCGTAATCTTGTCCTTGTGCGGCAAAATAATGGGATGCTTTTGTTTGTAGGTAATGTTCGCGTTTTTCAGCCGTCCACCGACTCGTAAAACGTTTTGTTGGTCTAAAATCGGATATAAGTCAATAGCCGACTCTTCGGTGATATGTATTTATGTATCTGCAATTGCAAAATTTCCTCAGCAAAGTGTTTATTTTGCACTGCTCGCATTATTGCGTTATGTGCATTCTCCAGTTCCGATGTGGTTAGGTACGGCAATTTTAATTTATTTTTTCCACTTGCATTGTTAGCAAAACGTGACACCCAGCCGAGTGTTCGTACTGCACGCGTCATAGAGCTGCTATTATTCAGAAGCGTCTCTATAACCGGTGATGTTATTTGTAGGGAACATGTATGTTTGTTACTTCTTCGCTCCTCGACAGGCTCCTCGTATAATGTTGTTTCTTGCAATATTTTCGACTCATTTGCTAACCATTGAGGACCTTGAAACCACAAATGGTGTCCTTGTAGCTGCGATGGTTGCAGGCCACGGCTGGCACAATCTGCCGGGTTATCTTCAGAGCGTACGTGTCGCCAACATGTAGAGGGCATGACCTGGGTGATCTTCGTGACTCTGTTTGCCACATATGTGTTCCAACGTGTTATATCACCTTGCAGCCACCCCAACACCACCGTTGAATCTGTCCACCCATGTACCTGTACTGTCTGATTGTTTAGCGACTCTATGGTTTTTTGCATCAATCTTGCTAGTAAAAGTGCCCCACAAAGCTCCATCCTCGGTAGGGTGACATGTCTGTTTAACGGCGCGAGTTTAGTCTTTGCCGCTATCAATGTGATACTGATCTGGCCGTGTTCATCCGTGCTTTTACAATATATGACGCAGCTGTAACCCTTTTCAGAAGCGTCTGAAAAGCCATGTAATTCACATTTTCGTTGTGTATCCCCGATCCATCTAGGGATTGTTATGTCATTAAGTGTGGTTAGCTCGTTTCTGAAGACCTTCCATTCCTCTTGTACTGGTAGCGGCAGGGGTTCGTCCCAGGCTAGTTGAAAAATGAGTTTTCCTTTCATATTCACTGGCGCGAGCCAGCCAAGCGGATCAAATAGCCTTGATAAGTCTGATAATAATGAACGCTTAGTGATTGCGACATTTTTGTTTACATTTAAGTCGGTGATGTTAAATGTAAATTGATCTGTACATGGATTCCACAAAATTCCGAGTGTTTTGTTGTTGTTTATGTTTTTAAAGTCAAGCATAGTTTGACTGATTTGCTCTTGAGTTAAGTCTTCAAGAAGACCTGGATGGTTACTTGCGAATTTGCGAAGGTTGAAACCGCCTGCTTGCAATAAACAGACAAGTTGCTTCTGTGTGGTCATAGCCTCTTCAAGGTTATTGCTTCCAGCAAGAAGATCGTCCACGTATGGTTGGTTATTTAAGATGCTTGCAGCGAGAGGATATTGTGGACCATCATCAATGACCAGCTGTTTTATAGTCCGCATTGCCAAATAGGCAGCAGCCTTGGTTCCGTAGGTTAAAGTACAGAGCTGGAACTCCTGGATTGGTTCGGATGGAGAATCTCGCCAGACAATTTTTTGTAAATGTTGATCCTCTTCCTTTACGAGTATTTGTCTATAGAACTTCTCAATGTCAGCAGTGTACACGTAACGAAATGACCTCCATCGTAAAATCAAAGCTTGTAGATCTTGTTGCAGGTTTGGACCGCTTTCCATGAGCTGATTTAAACTGTATCCAGATTTTGTAGGATGTGATCCATTAAAAACAGTGCGTAATTTTGATGTTGTGGAGTCAGGCTTGACGACTCCGTGGTGTGGTAGAAAGCAGCTAGGGTGTTTTTGTTCTATACACGGTTTCATATGGCCGAGTTTTAAATATTCATCCATAAAGTTTTTATAGCTGATGGCCAATTCTTTATCTTTAATTAGTCGTTTTTCCAATTGAAGTAATTGCGCAACTGCCTGTGGCTTAGAGGCGCCGATGTTTTGTTCGAAATCGGGTTGCATTGGAATCTTCACCACGTAACGTCCGTTTTCCAGTCTTTGTGTTGTTGTTTTGTATAATGTTTCGCAATATTCTTCCATTGGTGACATGCTGTTGGCCGACTCGGTTATGTCTTCGCCTTCCCAAAATTGGGAAATCTCATCCAAGTTGTTAAGAATTGCGTGGCAGTTGAACGGCTTCACGTTACCAAGCAGGACCCACCCCATTTTTGTTTCTTGACCAATTGGAGCGTAGGCTGGACCCCTGAGAATGCCTCCCATTACTATGTCTGCGTAGACACCAGCGTCGAGTAACACGTCAATGGGCCGAGATATGTTGTAATCAGGATCCGCCAAGTTGATGTTTTCAAGGTGGGGCCATTCTGGTTTTTCAAAAGAATAATTTGGCAGGTTGTTTATCATATGGGTCATTACCAGAGCGTCGGTAGTAAACACGTTGTCTCCATATAATGACTAGCATGTCAATTGAACAGTTCCGTTGCTCTGCTTCGCGGAGAGGCCTATGCCCGATACCGTAGCATTTTGTTTCTGTCTTTTGAGTCCCAGTCATTGAGCTGCAGACTCGGTTATTAAGTTGATTTGAGATCCTTGATCTAAAAGACATCTTAGTTGTATATAAGTTCCGTCAGCCGCCCTAACCTTCATTTGTATCGTGGCCAGTAAAACTTCATTAAAATTTCCCGCTACGTGGTTATTGGCCCTCCGTTGGCTATCCGAAGTTCCTGTTTCATAAGTCGCCGCCGTCTTTGAAGCGGTCGGCGTCGGCACTTTGTTGTCGGCACGTGGGGCGTCGCGTAACAAATCATGAAGTGAAGTATGATGTGCAGAATTGCATACTCGACAGCGTTTAATTGAACTACATTGCTTTCCGTTATGTGAAAATAAGCAGTTATCGCAAATGTTCAATTGCGACATTGTTGTTTTCTTCATATTCGGTGTCATGTTCTGGAATGTTTTGCAATATAGTAAAATATGATTTGTTTTGCATATAGGACAATTGCGATCCGTGTTGGCATGATATGATTTCGCAATGAATCGGTTAAATTTTCCATTGTTATGTCCATTATTGTGCGATGTAGAAGGAAGTTCTCTGATGTGCCCTGGATTCGGCTTTTGTTGAACTGATGTTTGCTTTCGTTTGATAACCGGTTCCAATGCCGTAAACTTGCTTTCCAAAAATGCAACGAACTCGTCAAATTGTGGCAATTCACGTGGTTTTTTCCTTGTTTCCATGTAGGATGCATAGGTATCTGAGTCCAACTTGTTAGTAAGGATATGTACCAAAAAAGGATCCCAGGATGATGTATTGATACCAAGATTGTGGATGGCGTGCACAACCTCCAGGCTAGTATCGTGAAGTCGTTTAATCTCAAACGCACTTTGTTGTTGTATAGTTGGCTGATTGAGGAATGTTTGCATTTGTTTGGTGAAAAGTAATTGTAAGTTGTTGTATCTGTGGTTGAGAAGTTCCCAGCAGGTGTCGTAGTTGTCCGCCGAGACTGACAAATGTTGGACAATGCGCTCCGCTTCACCACGAAGCTTTCCGTTCAGATGTTGCATTTTTTGCGCTTTAGGTATCATGTTGTTATTATGGATTGCTTCGGAGTATAGATCCAGAAATGTTGGCCACTGAGAGTAGTTGCCCGAAAAAGTTGGAATCTCGATTTTAGGGACAGATTGATGCTGGTGAGCCGAGGCGTTAAGTTTATGATGCAGTTGTTTCTTGGTGGCCTCGTAGAGAGTTTCATGTTGGGTATACTCCTGCTCGTAGTCCACGTCAGCGCCGATGAACATGTTATCTAATTTCCAATGTGCGTCATCAATCGCCTTCCACCTCGACTGCAACATTTGTAACTTGTCTTCGATCTCCCATTTTTCAGAGACCTGATCAACCTTGATGCTTTTTACCAAACGGATGAAAGCTCGAAAATTTGTTGTTTGTTGGCTGAACAATTCATCAGCCTTAGACGGCATACCTTTCTCTTCTGTAACTGTCACCACAAATGTCTGTAATTGTTTTTGAAATGTACCGTACAAGGACTTAACTCTTGTCACTAGGTTGTCGTAATCGTCGTTTAAAATGTTCTTGTCTTCCGTTTGTTCAAGCTCCTCGTGTTTCGAGTTAAATTCTTCCCACAGAGCTTCTAATGTCGAAAGTCGTTTCTCGATGTAGTCAGCTGTTTTACGATTAGCGGAGTCCTTTTGAAAGTTGGTCTTCATCTTCTCGATGGTTTCAAGGATGATACTGCCTCTTCAAAGACTCCATTATGTTAAGTTGGTAGGATCTAGCTCGATGCAACCGTACACTTTCCACGATTGTTGCGTTCAGTCTCAATTAGACTGGTGAGACCCGCTTGTGGGAGGCCAGCTAACCGATTCGCTACGTAGAAAAGCACAATCACAACGAATTAAATCCAATCCGGCTCGAAGGACCAAAAATGTAGGATGAAATAGTTTATCGCACCCTACATGTACGAATGTAGTATGTTAATTGTTATGTTAGTTTAGAATGTTATAACGGGGCGGAATGTTAAGTAAAAGATGTGACCGTTCCCGATGAGTAACTTTATTGCACTAAAAATTACATATGATTAAAATATATCAAATAAAGTCGATTGTGACGCATACGCTAGGTGCGGCGTCAGCTTAATATTATATTGTCCAGTGTGCTCGTACAGAAGTGAACTTTAAAATTTGAAAAAAAAAAACGACGCATAGAATCTGTTGAAAATTCGACCTGTAGGCAAGAATGGCCGGAAATCAGGAAATCTGGACAACTAGACATATGAAAGCATTTTGTCCAAGTTGAAAAGGATGCTTCGCTCGCTCAGTTAAAACTGAACCTCAATGATACTAAGGGGGATGAAGGGTTCCGTATTTCCATTATAATGAACCCTATAAAGCAGCTAACAATTCCAATGGACGTCAGGCCTTCCCTTAAAGCGGTGAAGGAGGCACCTCATTACCAATTCATAACTTACCTGCGGTAAAAACCAACCAGAATGGGGTAGCTGCCTTACTAAAAACGTCGTAATTCGGTTGGTGTACACTAGAACCTAGTATCTGTAGTTTAAAAGGGAAGAATGGTATGCTTTGTCTTGACATAACTGCACGTCTAGCATAACTGTGACATGCGACTCTTTGTCGCACGACAAATACTACCTGTCCCTTCCTTCCAATACTATGTATGTATGTAATCACTTTATTGTACACAAAAACAATTCACAAAACTTCAAAAAAAAATAAAAAAAAACATGTACAAAGGCGAACTTATCCCTATAAGGGATCTCTTCCAGTTAACCTTTGAGCAAATGAGAAAATAATGGGATATCCAAGAAGATAGACAAACGAACAAGTTAGTATGCACAGATAAACTAAGGACTAATGTCTTAATATAATAAAATATGTGTAATTCCAAAATATAATACATATAGATATAATTACATATACAGGGTGTCCCTAAAACCAACGCCAAAATAAAGAGGGGTGATAGAACAGCTCATAAGCAACCATATTAAGTTAATTTGACCTTAATAAAAAGTTCATGGTTTTCGAGATATTTGCATTTTAAAAAAACTCGTGACTTTTGAGGCCCTGCGTCAGTATGTCGATTGCCACCACTGCAAATTTAGGTATTTTTTAAATCTGTTTTTTGCAGGATGTTACTAAAAACATATCCTATCGAATGTAATTTCAATTTATTACATATCATGATGCTTTGTCGGTAAAAATAATAAAAAAAAAACGAATTATAGCAATTTATTAAATTTAGCCAGCGGTTTTGATCGAGTTTCATTTAAAAAAAGTATTGTAAACTAACATGGCACACAACATAAAAAGATAGTAAATTTATTGCAGTTTCCAAAAAGGTACAGCATTTTCTAATTTACGCAGCAGTTTACGAGATATTGATATTTTACACTAACAGGAGCTCATACTGCAGTTATTACATAGTATGGAACCAGAGCCCCTACTAGGCTCAGAGTTTGAATTTCGAACAAAAAATAGATTCAAAGAATACACAATTTGAAATTGGAACACAATTTGAAATTCAAATTCAAGTCGGCTTTCTGATTAAAGAGTATTTTAGTAATTTTAGGACACTTCGTCAATTCGTTTGATGTTCTTTATTTAGTTTTGTTTCTTATTTTCTTAAATAGACTTGATTTACCAATAGAACTCCTGTTTGCCTTGTGATTTGGATTTTTGATACAATTTAACTTTGCTTTGTGCATCTTGGACTCGAGTTCTGCCTATTGATTTTAACTTCGATTTACTTTGGCTCTGTTAAGATTAATTTTTTTTTTTTTTTTTTTTAAATAAAGCGTTTAATGTAATTTATAAATATAAACAAGTATGATGGAGACTAACCTAACTTAAACTAATCTAACCTAAAAGAGCCCGCCCTGCATTATACCCGGCTCAAAGGTCCCCATAATACCAGCAGCGTTGCCCCGCTGAATGGCTATGGACACCTGCTGAACCAGATAGGAGCCAGAGCGGGGATCGCAGCCCCTGTCCCTTAGTCGTCGTCCAAGCTCCCTAAACAGATTGCGGGCTTCAAGACTCCATGGTCCTGCTGTCTCCACAGATTAATTGTAAGATTAAGATTAATTGTAGTGCGTTTGTTACAAATATGCCAGAGAATTATACTCCTCAAGAATATGCCAACATGCATTTTGTCTATGGGGAATGTCAGGGTGTAACTCTTGTGCTGCAGCTAGACTCTATCGGGAAAGATATCCAAATTTAAGGCATCCGGACCATCGAGTATTTCGAAATGTTCATCTCGCATACTCACAAGGCGCTTTGCCTGGCAATCGTGGTGGATTGGGAAGACCTAGAGGAGATTACGATGAAGATGTTTTACAAGAGATTCAAAACGACCCATCCACTTCGACACGGAACATTGAACGTAATTTAGGGATATCAAAATCTGTTGCCAATAGAATATTACGTCGATATGGATATCATCCATACCACATACAACGTGTTCAAGCGTTGCTGCCCCGTGATTACCCACTTCGTGTTCAGTTTTTCCAGACAATGCTGCAAAAACACAGAGAGGATCCCAATTTCATAAATATGGTTTTATGGTCTGATGAAAGCACTTTTAAGAGAGATGGATTTATGAACATGCACAATTTACACAGTTATGCATTATAAAATCCTCATTTAATGAGGGAAGATCGGTCGCAGTACCAATTTAAAGTGAACCTCTGGACTGGAATGTTAGATGGGAAAATAATTGGCCCATTTGAATTACCAGAAACGCTGAATGGTCCAAGTTATCTGCATTTCTTAGAGAATGAGTTGCCAAATCTTCTCGACGACGTACCTTTAGCTACGCGGAGGTCAATGTGACTGCAGAATGATGGCTGTCCAGCACATTATGCACGCGAAGTGCGACTACATTTAAACCAAACTTATCCACAGAAATGGATCGGCCGTCTGGGTCCCATTTTGTGGCCTCCTCGATCTCCAGACCTAAATCCTCTGGATTTCTATTACTGGGGTTATATTAAAGAAAAAGTTTACAATGAACCGATTAACAGTATAGCGGAGCTGAGACAACGCATTTACGCAGAGGCCCAAAACGACGTATCAAGAAGTGCACGTCACATCAGTCGAGCATTTTTAAGGAGATGCCGAGCTTGTATTCAAGTCAATGGCGGACAATTTGAACATTTAATTTAGTTACATAAAACAGGTATCGTATTTTTTTAATGTTTTTAGTTTTTTTATTCACTTAACAGATAAAAATGGCAACCAGTATTATTTTTGCATTATCTTATAAACCGCTAAATAATTAAGTCACTTCAATACCATTTTAAAAACAACTCTAAATTTGCTATCTTTTTACGTTATTTGCCAGGTTCGCTATGAACATTTCATTTTTTTTATTCTAAAATTGAATTGTGTTCCTATTCTAAATAAAGTATTCTTTAAATCGATTTTTTGTTCAAAATTCAAACTCTGAGCCTAGTAGGGGCTCTGGTACCATACTATGGAATAACTGCAGTATGAGCTCCTTTTGGTGTAAAATATCAATATCTCGTAAACTGCTGCGTAAATTAGAAAATGCTGTACCTTTTTGAAAACTACAATAAATTTACTATCTTTTTATGTTGTGTGCCATGTTAGTTTATAATACTTTTTATAAAGGAAACTCGATCAAAACCGCTGGCTAAATTTAATAAATTGCTATAATTCGTTTTTTTTTATTATTTTTACCAACAAAGCATCATGATATGTAATAAATTTAAATTACATTCGATAGGATATGTTTTTGGTAACATCCTGCAAAAAACAGATTTAAAAAATACCTAAATTTGCAGTGGTGGCAATCGACATACTGACGCAGGGCATCAAAAGTCACGAGTTTTTTTTAAATGCAAATATCTCGAAAACCATGAACTTTTTATTAAGGTCAAATTAACTTAATATGGTTGCTTATGAGCTGTTCTATCACCCCTCTTCATTTCGGCGTTGGTTTTAGGGACACCCTGTATATCATAATATAAATAAATATCATATATATGAAGTAATCACTCTAATCAATTAACCTCGACGAGATCAGGTATCTAAAAGCCATAACTTTTTTAAATTCTCCTTAAGCGATGCCACGGATTGTGACTGCCTCACGGATACCGGCAACGCGTTCCATAATTTTACTGAGTGGAATGTGAAAGATTTCCGATAAGTGCGCGATTTACAGGGCGGAAAGGCAAGAGCGAGATTGACACTCGAACGCAGGCGGTGTGCACTGCCAGACGCCATATAGTTAAATCTTTCGGAAAGGTAGAGAGGTGAAGCAGGGTTGAATAATACATTGTAGAGCAATGACAGGACATGCACATCTCTACGACGGCGAATCGGAAGCCAGCCGAGCTGTGCACGGTAATGAGAGACATGATCAAACTTCCTTAGACCAAAAATAAATCTTATGCACACATTTTGAAGACGCTCAAGCTTGTCAAGCAGCTCCTCCTTAAGGTCCAGGAAAGCAATGTCACCATAGTCAAGAAGAGGAAGCAAAAGCGAACGTGCGAGAGAAATTTTTGTGTGAAATGGTAGGAAGTTCTGCAGACGCCTCAGAGAATGAAGTGACGCAAATAATCTCCTGCTAATCTCGGATATGTGCGCTGACCACGACAGTGTCTGGTCCATAATGATGCCCAGATTTTTAACAGTTGAGGGGAGGGGTATCGTTATATCATCAAAAAGTATATCTGGTAGCAACTGGTCTGATATTTTGGTAACAAAGTGGGGACTTCCAATGACAATCGCCTGCGATTTCTTTGCATTAATTTTTAACCCGTAATTAGATGCCCACACACGAATGGATTCTAAATCTCCATTGATTGCATCAACCAACGAAGGAAATTCTTCTATGCTAGCTGAAGCATAAATTTGTAAGTCATCCGCGTAAAGATGATAATTGGACTTCAGTGACCTTGTAATGCCATCAATAAAAATTGAAAAAAGAAGTGGCGAGAGCACACCTCCCTGCGGGACACCAGCGGAAAGGTCACACCACTCAGAGACCTGGTCGTCAACTCTAACACGCTGGCGCCTTCCGAAAAGGTACTCCCTGAACCACACTAAGGCGGCATGAGATAAATTAAGCGTCTGAAGGATTCCTAAAAGAATATCATAATCTACAGTATTGAAGGCACTGCTGAAGTCCAATAAAACAAGAATAGTGAGTTTTTTGTTTTCGATATTAAAGCGAATGTCATCGGTAACTTTAACCAAAGCTGTGGAGGTGCTATGCCCAGGACGGAAACCAGATTGGAAAGGATTTAACAAATTGTTCCTGTTGAGGTGTGATAGGAGGCGACGATTGACGAAATGCTCTATAATTTTGGACAATACGGGGAGAATAGATATTGGACGGTATTGGGACAAGTTGGATGGATTAGAGGTTTTGGGAAGTGGGATAACCTGAGCATATTTCCAAATAGAGGGAAAGGAGCCAGAGGTAAAGGAATAATTGATGATGTCCGAGAGGATGGGAGCGATATGGTCCGCCACGCGCATGAGCATATCCAAGCTAAGCCTATCTTCACCGATAGCCTTCGTCTTAATAGTTTTGAGAATTGCAAGAACTACTTGCGGCGAAATGCTACCCAGCTCAAAGGTAGGTGAGTCGGGGTGTTGGGTATTAGCAAGAGAAGAAAGAGTAAGTTGTTTAACACAAGTATCTAGAGCTGATACTGTGCGAGCAAGAAGTCAGTTTAACTAATGGTCTGCAATTAAGCAATGCAGTCATATTTCTCTTTTACAATACGTTTACATCATTGTGAAGAAGTCATTCTAATGACACGCCTAGATCGTTACCCATTATTTTGGGGATGGTGAAATTTATCAATTAACTATTTTACGAGTCGATATTAATAGAACTCATCCTGACGCGACACTCGCAATACTGGAAACTAGCCTTAAACTTCTTCGGACATATTAACCACTGTCTGGAGAAGCAGACTATTAACCCCTCGTATGCTTAGACGCGTATCCGTGCCAGTTCATGAACATGAACTGCCTAAGCACGGATACGTTCTAGCGGGCAGCATACATACAATGACGTAACGCGGCCGCACCGAGGTGTCAAATTCTGAATTGGTTGCCGCATACGAGGGGTTAAAGGGCAAATTGATGGCAGACGTGCGCAAGGAAGGGCCTACTAGATAGTCTGACACAGTGGAGAAGGCAGTGGGCGGCAGCATGCACCGGCTGGTCCACGCGGCATATAACTGCACTGAGGGGAAACAGATGTGGTCGCGATCGCCGAGGGAACGACGAAGAAGAAGAGTAGAAGAACTAGTCGATACATCGATACATATTGGTAAATCTGATTTTCTCAAACATATTATTAGTTATGTTTGAGAAAAGCACTATATGTAGGTACATGCCTTAGGCGTGAAAAGGGTTTGCCGGCTTCGTACCACTATCCAGCCTATACCTACTCACCGGCAAGCCCTTCTACTACTAATTTACCTTTTTAAGAGGTTTTACGGTACCTACCTTTTTTCAAATGTTCCCTTACCCGGTTTTGATTCAAGACAGCCAATACATACAACCTTTCGCGTGACCTCGCTGCTTTTGTTCTAATTCAGCCCTTATTCCTGGGTTTATTAGATTTTAAGAATAATTTAATGCCGTTTTTGTGTGTTACTATGTTATTTTTAAGATCGTAAAAAGTAAGGATTTATGGAAAGTGTATTAGGTAATTTTTCGGTTTATTTGCGTTTTCAATTAGCATAGTGGGTCGCTGATAGGTTGTTTAATATAATGAGGGTGAAAATCCTTTTAGGGAAAATAAAATACCAATTACAATTACAAATTTGTTTATCACCTTTCAAACAATTTAGATGAGTATCTTCTAATTTCACATATATTTCTTTAATTTGTTGCGTCTTTCCGGTAAATTGTGGATGAGGTATGAAATATATTTTCTTACGTCACCCTAGGCCGCAGGTAAGTGAGATTTGGAGAAAATTTCACTTGCTGGCCAAGGCAAGACATAAAACTGTAGACAAAGGACGGGCGGTAATTCGTAAAGCCTCAGATCGCATATTTATAGCCCTCACCTTCGGCTCGGACCACAAACACCTGCGATCTGGGACATTTACTAATTCACCGCCCTACGTATGTAATGTACTACTTGAATAGGTCTACCGCGGAAATATAGCAAATGTTTGGAAATGTTGTGTACCTAATAGTGTGCTAATGTTATTACTATTGTATTAATTAATGTAATAGCTATGTATTTAACGACGATGCAAAAGCAGTTCCAGTGAATTCCAATTTATTAAAGAAAATTGCTAAAATAGAAATATCGTCGGCAAATGGTAAAAGTTTTTCTTAAATGCCTTACGTGCGAGTAAAACTTTATGAAATATTCATAACAAACTTAATTCGAAGTTATTCAACGAGTGCCATAGTGCATTTAGAGCAGCAATACTCGTATACTTGTTAATGACACTGCATGACGGTAAAATATGTCACAACATTTCCATTTCCACATTAGTAGCGAGACACACAGATGCCGTAGACGGCGGGCTTGCGAGTTAGCTTTACAACAATACAACATAAAGGAATAGAATACTACACAACACAACACAACACAACACAACACAACACAACACAACACAACACGACACGACACGACACGACACAACACAGCATAGCACAGCACCGCACAGCACAGCACAGCACAACACACAACAACACAACACAACAGAACACAACAACAAAACATAACACAAAACACAACACAACACAACAATTCTTCATTACAAACCGAGCCAAGGTTTTTTTTTACTGACCTTAAACTATGCACTTCGTATCCTGATTGTTTATCAATAAAGTCAACATGTGTTATGAACTTGAGAGCACAGTATCCTAACCTTAAAAGCAAGAATATCAGATGAGGTGTGAACGTTTCGTGTTTGAGTTCCAAGTTTCCGCGCTGTGTGAGTTTTCACTGCAGTGGAAGTTACTGTAATAACTGAACTTTGAAGCTTAAACTTGCTTGGCTGGATTGTAGTAGCTCAATACTCATAGTATGAGTATTATAGTAGAATTTAAGAAATTAGCCGGATTTCCTATGGACTACCTTCTTAAAAGCAAAGAGCTCATGTCTTACAATATAGTTATATATGTCCTTTTCTTTCTGGTCAGCAATTCCTGATTATCACAACCCTAGTCTTGAATTTTTGACATTCCATTTTCAATTTCGCTGATTTCATTTACCATTAAACTTAAATACATATGATTACGTTAGCTTTTTGTGTATGTGAGAAATCACTAACGCTCTTGTTACTTACTGTATTTTTTTTTAGGGCTTTTTACTGTAATGCCGCCGGACAAACTTATACCAAGGTCCTTTAACTGCTGACAGGCAAACCGATAGAATTTACTGTTGTATAATATTAAAAAATAAGGCTTCCATATTAAAATTAAGGGAAGCCTGAAAATTATCAACTTATCACATCTCTTTAGTATTTCACTAGAATTCAAATTATACTCTACAGAATAATACCAAACTGTTGGAGAACATTTCAATACAAAATTCGGCTGCAGCATATGAAAGGTTTCTCGCGCCACTGAAAATGAATGCATCCATTGAATGTGACAGATTTTGGTTTTATAAATGAAAAAAGAGACAGAAGAGATTCGACGGTTGGGATGTCGGGATTTGTGTATTTCAATGTAATACTGACGGCTGTTGAAAGTATTTTTTTATGAAGACTAATTGGAATCTTTGCTGCTACGTAATTTAAGCGACTTATTGCATTAGATAATAAAAAAAAACGTTTTTGGAACTGTTTTTATAGGGTGTTTTTCAACCCACGCCATATTGCGAATTTTTAGTGATAAGTACCTAATAATTTATTTTACTGGCAACGACAAATTTTAGGTAACTGACGCTGGAAGTCGATGAATGTCACTGATGTAAACAAAGAGGAAACATGACTAAATATCCCGTAAATTTCGAGTACACTTTGCATAATAAAGCCAAAAATATCCACAGTGATGAGTGAAGTTTTTTTCATAGGATTTAGTATTTATTTCTCAAGAAGAACGAAGGATTGAACGGCATTCCGGTAAACAATGTTTGAAATCGCTATATTATGACGTATGCATATTATAGCCACATGAAAGCTGTTTGTAGCGCCACCATCCCTGGGCTGGACCGACACTTGATAGACTATAATGGGAAAACTGCGAGGCTGTATTCGGACACAATTTAAAGTAAACAAAACCTTTAAAAATAATTTGGCGAAAAGAAGGTTCGGCGAAAAGAGGATTAATTTATGCCTCATCATAAACTTAAGAGCTAAGCTCTTGTCGGTGAAGCAATTTCCAATTTTCTCTATCTTGAGCTCTCTCCTTGACGGCCTGATATTATAATTATATAATTTATGCCTACGTAAAGCGAAATACAATTAAAGCCTGACCAGAAATATATGAGGATTGTCAAGAGGGCGCTATTGATAAGATTTATATGGCAACAATTTTCCAACCAATCGCAACCCACTATAATGACATTAGTTTTAAATACCTGTCAGTTCCACTATGTTAACCTCGTAATATGATTTAATGGAATGCACTCTTTTCCTGTTTTTCGTGTACCTAGTAAACACATGTACACTTTATTTATAATTTTACTTTCACGACTGTGAATGGTTTTCGGCATTTTCTTGTAATAATTTTAAATATTTTTCTTTTAAAGAAATCGCCACGAATGACAGTGACAATGTTGACAAACGACCATAAAATCATTCCCAGTGTAAGAAATTAGTTCCAGTGAAATTCCGCGATATGGCGCATCCTCATATATTTCTGGTCAGGCTTTATGTAAAAAAATATATGCTAAACAAGGGGAATCCACTTGAAGCATCTGTGCTTATCTGTGGAGTGGAGTGGATACGACGTGAGTAAGTAAACACGTTTCATATGCATTTTAGGGCGAATTTTTATTTTGTTGTCGATTTCTTCTTTTTTTTTCAGATTTTAATCAAATTTGGTGTGTTGGTAAAGTTGCTTATTCTAAACAAGATAAGCCCAATTTCACGCAATATCTTACAAAGTTTTCCATTGAGTTACAAAACATGTATGAAAATTTTAAACTAAATTTCGTATTTTGTACTAAAATTTAGTACAAAATGAGGAGCTCGAAATGTAAAAGACATAAATCGACAACGAAATAAGAATTGGCCCATGGGCCAATTTTTTAACACATTTTGTGTAATTCAATGGAGAAAAATTTGTAGGACAAAGGACATATCACGAAATTGGGTTTACGATGATCAGAAGAACCAACTCGCCAACGACGACGCGGTTGGCGCAGTGGTTAAGCAACTGCCTACTGAGCCGACGGTTCCGGGTTCGAATCCCGGCAAGGGCAAATATTTGTGTCATGGACACGAATGTTTGTGCCTGGGTCATGGATGTTCTATGTATTTAAGTATTTATTTATCTATATAAGTATGAATATCGTCGCCTAGTACACATTAACACAAGCCTTCGTGAGCTTAATTTGGGACTAGGTTGATTTGTGTGAGGTTGTCTGATATTTATTATTTATTATTATTTATTTGTAGAAATTTGATAAAAAAGAAATCGTCAACAAAATAAAAATTGGCCCTTTAATGTGTTGGAGGGTGATGGGTGTTTTTGTGTAAAATAAAAGTTGTAAAATTAAGGTTTTTTATTTAACTTGAGAAGCCTCTTTTAAAAAAGCGTTAAGTCATTCCTATGTCATATTTGAATACAATCTTTAAGCTTTCAACTGTAAGGTTTGTTTTCTATCATCTAAGTAAACAAGATCTTTTGTACAGTTACTCAACCTACTCGTATGTGCGTCTCACTATTGAATCCCACGTGGGTAAATTAAAACACAACTGCAAAATAAACTCAATTCCTCAAAAATAACTGGAAGACATCCGTGATAGTGATAAAATAGATGTTATACATGTTTTTAGGGAGCCCGTTGACTTCTAGAAACTTATTTTTATAAATAATGACACAAAGGTAAATTAAGAAAGAAAAATTGAATGCGATCTACTACAATCGAAGCGGGGTTTGAACCCAATTTTTCTTTCTTAATTTACTTACCTTTGTGTCATTATTTATAAAAATAAAAATGTGGTATTACCACATAAAAAATATGAATCGATAAAAAGATTCTATACAAAAAAAAAAAAAAATTCTAGAAACTTGTTTCGTCAAATGTTTCTTTTCGAATGGTTTTTTTCTCCTCTATATACATTTTTCAGGATTCTTGCAAATATTATCCTATCGAGTAGGTTAGGTTAGGTTTGTTTCATAACACTCTCAAATAGTTTACGGTTGCAAAGAAAAATGCTTTCTACGGAATGATTTTTCGACAAAAAATAATTCTAGGAGCCAATATAGACCCATTTTTTTATTTATACTGAAAGACCAAAGATGCTAAGGTGGATGTGCGGAGTTACCAGGCTGGACAAGATCCGCAATGAACATGTGCGAGGTAGCCTGGGAGTCCGTGACATCGCCGATAAGCTGCGGGAAAGCAGGATGACGTGGTATGGACATGTCAAAAGGAGGCCACCCGATTACGTCGGCAACGTTGTACTTGATTTGTCCGTCCCCGGAAAAAGACCTAGAGGGAGACCTAAGACCACCTCGACAAATGTGTTGCTGACAGACATAAAAGAATGCGATGTTTCCGAAGACGACATCAGGGATAGGGCGAAGTGGAGGAGGAAGATAAGGAAGGCTGACCCCACCACCATGTGGGATACATAGTCGGGAAGATAGAGAGAGAGAGATACTGAAAGACCAAAAATTTCAACGAATTTCAAGGCTACTTGTGTCCTTATTCTAGCCTCATATAGTCATAGTCAGCAGAAGAATAACATGAAATGCAATGAAATTAAATAATTTATTCAGTAAGTAGGCCACAAGGGCACTTATACAAGTCGGATTGTGAATCTACCGGCATTTTCCAAGAGGAGACCGCTGTTGAGAAGAAAGCCGAAATAAACTCAACAGTTAGTAATTTTGTCATAAATAATACTTAAAAAGTACATCACAATTATCTGTTTTAAACCTTATTTTCTTGATAATAGTATCGGCGTGTAAAGCTCGCGAGCTATATTCGGAGTTTCCTTGCGGGATTGAATCCGAAATGATGAGATACACAAGGTTGTTGTAAATATTATAGCTCAGACAGTCGCCAAACTTAGTGGCAGTGGGCGGGGCACATTGTTCGTAGAACCGATGGTCGTTGGGGCAGAAAGGTACTAAAGTGGCGACCGCGGAAGCGAAGACACAGCGTGGAAAGGCCCCAACACGGTAGACAGATGACCTGGTTAGGATTGCCGACAGAAATTGGATAAGGGCAGCGCAATACCGATCCTTGTGGGGAACTATTGGGGGAGGCCCTTGTCCAGCAGTGGACGTCTATCGGCTAATATCATGATGACGATGATGATGTACATTGATTTTGAGCATTTTGCGCGCGTAGCAACTTCTGCTCCTGACTGTACATCATCATCCTCCTAGCCTTTGTCCCATATCTTTGTAGAGAATGAATTCTCAATCGGGGTCAGCTACCTGAATCCCAAGATGTGGCGTAGGCACTAGTTTTTACGCAAGCGACTGCCATCTGACCTTCCAACCCAAAGGGAAAACTAGGCCTTATTGGGCTTAGGTTCCTCACGATGTTTTCCTTCACCGAAAAGCGAGTAGTAAATATCAAATGACATTCCGTACATAAGTTCCGAAAAACTCATTGGTACGGGCCAAAACTCAAAACGCTTATCCACTTGGCTACCACCGCTTATTTGCTTCTGACTATACATTGATTATGATTATAGCTACTGGAGCAGGGTATGTTTCAATGTGATATTTTTTCAAAGAAACTTTATTACTAATCTGTAGTTTAGAGCCTTAAATTGGAGGGTATTTCAATAATTCATACACGTGTCAGCAGTAGCGGAATCACCGGGTGGAATAAAAGAAGTATGTTTATGTAATTATTGAAAAGTGTCAGGTGAAAAGGTTGTTTACACTTTATACATTTTTGATAATAGTCACCGTGAACTAAATTACATGCTTTTCCTGTATACACTTAAAATAACTAAATTGAAACTGCTGTGGACACAAAAAATATTAAAATTTTCAACTCGACAAAATTCATCTAAAACTTGTAATTTTTTTTTATTGGCATTGAAACTATTATTTACTGTAATTTTATTATATTGATTTAAGCCCGCGCGATTTTCACACATTATTATAACAAAACGGGACTTAATCGCGTTCAAAATTGTTTATTTAATTACCTCGACGTTACGGACGTGATTTTACGTCCAGGGTCTCGAAGGGACATTAAATAAGCACCTTTTTCAAGACAATCCCGAGGGAAGTCCCGTTTTATTATAATAATATTATTTAATGCTTACCGCTGGACCCATTTTCGAATATATTCCTATATAATATAGTGCTATATAAGACCTCTGGACCTCTCAACATCATAAATAGACACTAATTTAGCTACAATTACATAGAAAACCACTGTGAGCCTCAGACATATTAAAATATATAAAGAGCGACTGATCGGCTCTCCTGACGACGAATCGCGTACTGAGTCGAAACATGTCGAGCGATATTCATTTATTACGACGTGAGTAAACCCGTTTATGCATTTTAATATAATAATATAGTTATTATCGTAATTCAAATGTATTTTTTTTATAAACATATCGCTCCATGAATTTCACCCTCCAAGCCTCACCACGCATATTGCCTTGAAAATTAAAATCAATTATTTACATACTGATTATTACCTACGAGTACCTCATTATGGCCGGTGTATTTCCGGTACCATCACGTAGCTGAAGGCCGCCGCAAGGCTTCTTGCTCGTGATTGAATTACTACGTCTATTTAACAACTAAGTATAATATTGATGTTTGTTTGGTGACGACTCGTAGAGGCATACTAGGATATTACATTATAATATATCGTTCACCTGAATTTTTTGATCAGTGACAGAAATAAAGATTTTGTAAAGCCTGACCAGAAATATATGAGGATGCGCCATATTGTGGAATCTCACTGGAACTAATTTCTTACACTGGCAATGATTTTATGATGGTTTGTCAACAATGTCAATGTCATTCGTGGTGATTTCTTTAAAAGACAAACATTTAAAATTATCCAAAGAAAATGCCGAAAACCATTCACATTCGTGATCGTAAGATTATAAATAAAGTGTACAATGTACATGTGTGGAACTGACAGGTTTTTAAAACTAATCACTCAAACTCATTATAGTAAGTTGCGATTGGTTGCAAAATTGGTGCCATATAAATCTTATAAATAGCGCCCTCTTGACAATCCTCATATATTTCTGGTCAGGCTTTACACCAAAATCGTAAATACTTCTTTATAACCGGCCTACATCCCTACAATACACATAAACACACTCACAAATATTCTTCATAATATTAGTGTGATTCTCTTCTAAATTCTTATACCTACTTATGGTGCTGGTTGCCATAGTGACACCCCCTGGGTCACTCTCTAAATCTAAGTTTCGAGTTCTGTCATTACATTTAAATCATAGAACAAATACGCCTAGAACGAGAGTCTTCATGCAATTGTTAATGTAGAAAATATAGTAGAATTCAAAAATAGGTTATTTAATTTCTTGGCAGAAAAAGCGTACTATAAAATAAGTGTTTTTTTGTTAGACAATAATTAATGGAGCACAACTTCCCTGTACTCTATTAATTACATTATATTTGTATGCCTAACGGCTCAGCATAATGGAACTGAAATAAAATTGTCACACCTGTATTATGTACATGCACCTATGTTGAACAAATAAACGATTTGTATTTGCAACAGATTTGCGAAAGATGGCGCTTTTGGTTGTATGTGTGGTTGTACGTATCAATCATAGAGACGTGTTGCTTGTGAGCTTGACGTTGTGACAGATGCGGACGAAAGTTAGCCGTTGCTAACCGAAAACTGGCTTCACTTTCAAGCGCTGACTAGGTTTCTAGGCATATTTATTCTAAGGTTCAAGTTCTAATATTTACAATGCTTAGGTACCAACCAACAATGTGAAAGTCTCACACAACAAACCGATTTCACTACTAGCTGTAAACATGCACTTAAGAATAATTTGAAACCCATATAAAGATGAAAACACACTGCAATTAAAGGCAGTAAATCTTGTATATAATGTCAGAACAAACTGCTAAAATATACTGTAGGTTCAGTTAATAGGGCGCGATTTGCATGACACGATTGCAAATCTGTTTTACCTTACGTACGGTCAGTAAGCGGATTGTACATTGAATTGCAAAAGGAAAAGCACTTATAGGAAGTCGAAGGATTATTGCAATTTTTGCAGTAAGCTTTGATATTGCAAAGGTAAATTATTATGAAGGCAAAATGTAATGTGATCCAATGCAATGTGAGCAGGACTCGAACCTTTTCCCGGTGCAGTGCTCTCCCAACTGAGTTAAACGTAGTGACACAACTGAGTTCACGTCGTTACGTAAATCACACCAAATTTTGATTCCACAATTCAACGCTACTAGTGGTAAAATACTTAAGCGCATTAGCAGTGCCCTTCTTCTTCTAAGCCGGTCCCTCACTACATAGGATCGTGACTCCACCGATTAATATTTTTGATAGCAGCTCTCCACTTCTCCCTGTAGGTTGCTTTCTGGAACGCGCTGCTTAACGTCGTATCCAGTTGGTTGGATATCTGATCACACCATCGTATTGGGCTTCTACCCCGTGGTCTGGTGCCGTCCATATTTCCCATCACCATAAGTCTCTCCAAATTGCCAGGGTCTGTGCGATGCTATGCCATGTGCGCTAAAATGTGCGTTTTTATGCACGATTCGCAGTCGCCATTGCTTTACAGCAAGTGTAAGGACCGCTAGAAAGATGGCGCTATTTGCAATGTTTTAATCGAACTTTTTAATCGATTTTGTTTGTAATGTAGTAATATCACATTAATAAAATATTTTTTTTATTTTTATATAATAATGTGATCCACTGCAATCCACATCCTTACCCAGTGGTTCACGAGCAAATATTTTTTCTCAAACATGCTCGGAAATGCATGCGTTAATGTCCCGATATGAGGACATGAAGTTTCTCGTTTATGGCTCCCTACATTACTTCTTGGCCTTAGGCCACAAAAGTTAGTATGAAAATCCATTTTTGTCCGCTGCTCTAATTTTTTAAATTTCTATACTAAAATTAAATTGGCACAGGAAAAATTACATACAGCCAACCCCACCTTCACAATCTGTAAGCATAATTGCGACACAAAAAATCCATGGTACTATATTTATGTGCGGTTAAACATGGTGCTCAAATAGCTGGATCAAATAACATATTTAAAAAATAAAAAAGGTGGCACATTGAAAATCTTTTTTTCTGCTTATTCGTATTTCGTAGTGATTATAAAATAATTTTAACATACATAAAAATTACTTCTAGTGATGAGAGTGACGGGGAACTTTATGAGGAGGAAAATTTAGTCATGCAAAATATGCTACGGGAAAAAAGTAAAAACTATTTTTCGTTTTTACTTTTTTCCCGTTTGTTTTGTTTACTTGATTATCTAATAGTTATTTTAATTTTAATATTTCCTCACATCGTTTGAGAAAAGCACTATACAAGCTTCGGCCGGAACAGGGATTGCAGGACTCGTTCTATCTGGCCTCGTCTTCGACTCGGCCATCTACCCCAAACTCGTCCAGCAATCCCTTACTTCACGGCCTCTGCAGTAATGTACTATTTTAAGGCATAACATTCGACATTTAATTATATTATTAAAACTTTCGTGAGACATCTTTAATAATCATTATAAAAACGGTTTAAACTCACGTAAAAAATATCAGGAACGGCCCGACATGTTTCGAACTCATATGGAGCTCTTCATCAGGGACAGTAAGGAGTAGAAGAGAGAGTGAACCGCGAGTCGCGTACGGATAGCAGTCCCTAATGAAGAGTTCGAAACATGTCGGGCCGTTGCAGACATTTTTTACGTGAGATTAAACCGTATTTATAATTATTCAATATTTACTCTCTATTTCTTCCGTCTGCAACCCTCCTTTTGGATCTTTGTTTGACAGTAGCATTAAACCAGAGCTGAGTAAGTAATCTTATGTAACTTCACTAGTATCTGTTGAAGTTTCTGCTGACGCTACAAACACGTACGAAAGATTAATTAATAGTGGTTGGATTCCGGGGCGGGGATTCCCTAAAATTAGGGTATGACGTGTCCGGCCGTTTGATTGCTACCCGGTATACCGCTATTATACCGGTAGGTATACCTACGCTATCCCGGTAATTGATTTCGTTAAAAAATGTAAATGAATAGGAATCGTACTTCTGATAGCACGGTATGACTGTAGAGAGCCATGGAGCCGATATTAACATTAAAATAAAATTCATACTCATTGACGCCAAACGTCAACTCCGTAAAACTCAGCCCAAGCCCTCCACCACTACACTTATAGCACAGATGGGGACCTATACTGTGCTACATGCTGCCGCACTTTCATAATCAAATTCGGGCTTGCTAGTCATGCCCGCGCTCACGCGCGTAGGCAAGCGTAAATTTATACCTACGTTCTTCTTAGGGCTTGTGCACAAATCACGTGAGGTTCAATAGGAGGGAGGGGGGGTCAAGAAAAATCACGATATATCATGTTGGGGGAGGGAAGGGTTTAAGGAGACTTCACGTGTATTTTTCTACCGTGAACGAACTAAGAAAACAATCGATATTTTTTCTCAGTTTCGTATAAATAAATCTTCACTTGTTAAATACTTCAAAATAGCGATTCTATTTTACGAAATATTGGCGAAAAAAATACACGTGAGGTAATGAGGGGGAGGGGGGCGGTAGCAAAGAACCTCACCAAATATCACCATGGGTCAAAAAGTAGCCGAAAAAACCTCACGTGATTTGTGCACAAGCCCTTAGGGTGTCGCTGTCGACAGATACGTCTGGGAGGACATCATCATCATCATCATCATCATCATCATCATCATCATCATCATCATCATCATCAGGTATATTTTATTCGCAATTTAAATTTTATGGTCAAAACGGGACTTAATCGCGTTCAAAAAGTATTTCTTTAATTAACTCGACGTTTCGAACGTGATGTTATGTTCATGGTCGCGAAGGGACTGCAGGCAGGCAGGCAGTCCTACGCGCATGCCATTAAATCCCGTTTTTTTTATAAAACTGTGTGAAAATCGTATAAGTTTAAATCAATGCAAAATAAGTGTATGAAATTACAATATGCCATTATGAGATTATTTCTTTTGCGAATAAATGTCTAAGAATGAGAACAAATGTTAAACTAAGATTTAGTCAAAGAAAATGATATATGATACCATGAGAATAGTACCCCTAGCGGTTACTTTGTAAAACTACAATTCGCCGTACAAATCGTTTTCGCAGTCGCTAGCGAGTACTGTCACAGGGTACTGACACAGTGTCAGGTGGTGTCAGTAGCCTAAGTGTCAGATCTTGTTTTTTGGAACTAACATCAGAGCCTTTTCTAAGAATTCTAACTACGATACGGCTTCACCTTTGAGCCTTGGAATATGAAACATTATTATGACATTACGAAAATATCACGCGAAAAATAAATTTATTAAAATGCCGTCACCCTTGGGTAAAGCTGCCCTATATTTTCTAAGACTTTACTGTAGATGTAATACATTTAAAAGATTTGGCGTTAGGGTTGGCAACGCGCGTGTGACGCTCCTGGCGTCGCGAACGTCCTTTGCGGCGGCAACTACTCATCATCAGGCGGGGCGCATGCTTGTTTGTCACCTTTGTAGTGTAAAAAAAAAAGAACTTCAAACTCAGAATCACGAAGATGTAACGAATTCGTTTGTGTGTGATGTGTGGTTGATGGTTTTTAAACGGGCGTCTATATTTGCGGGGAAGTTAATAATTATGATTCATTTATGATGAACTGGTTAAAATTACTAGGCTTATAATACAATTTGGCAGCTAAAATAACTTGGCATTGGTCGTCCTGGGAATAGATGCCGAGTTGTTAACTTAGCTGCCAATTTACTATTTTTGTAGGTTAGGTTCGGTTAGACTTCTAGTATATTTTAGCTGCCTGGTTAAAATACATGCATTTTTAAACCTTAAATTGTTAAACTCTTGTCGCGCGACGCAGCAATAATTGTCATGCTATAGAGACTTGTCACAATTGTCGTGCCTTTTCCGTACGTAGCGTAGGAAACTGCTGCTACGGCGTAGCACACGTAGCGTCTTGAACATAGTGATACGTGGTGATACGCAACAAAAATCTCTTTTGAATTTATAATTTTAATTAATAACTGGAAGGTGCCCGTAACTTCGACCGCGTAACTCTCCTTTTTTTACTGCTATCTGATAAAAATGTCTTATTTTACCTTCTTTGGACCCAAATATCCGTACATCAAAATTATTTAAAATCCGTCAAGATCCGTAATGACGATACGTAATGACGATGGCATTATGATTTTAACTTATTAAACAAAAGAAAAAGTACTATTAATGTTTTGTTCTCAAGCATGCAATAAAAGGTCGTCATAATGTGCGCTATAACAGGCTTCGAAGTAGGTATCACGTTTCGGGCAGAACAACTAGAGATCTGTAAAGAACTGTAAAGGAATTTCATACAAAATTGAAGGCCTAGGCCGGCAAGTAATTTTTTTTAACGATGGCGTCTGTGTTCATGAACAGGCTTAACCGCTATATCATGTTTTTGTTGAGTGGAGTATTTTTTATTTCATTTGAGAAAAACACTATACATGCCTAGCCGTGAAAAGGGCTTGCCGGCTACGTATCACTACCCGTAGTCTATACCAACTCAGCCGGCAAGCCCTTCTTTTCCGGCGTCTGCAGTAATATTTCTGGAATCGTTGAACAAAATGTTATATTAATATGGGACAAACAACATTCAGTGACACCCGCATCTAGCGCGGCGTACAGAGCAATTGTCCGTAGTGTTTGATCGGCCGCCGCCTCGACCGCCGATCAGCCCCTGAGGATGCGATGCGAACCGATTCGAAACATGTAGAGTGACATTTAACGTATACGACATGATTCAACCCATTTAGTGACCACCAGTGAAGATTCTACAAGTATAAACATGTTTTGAAATTTTACTAAAATGCTCCTTTTTCGAGTTAACTTTAAACCACTATAGATTGAAAACTAATGAATATATTTTTATAATTATTATTTTTAATAACTAACAATTGTTTACGCACCAATAGTTCGTAAAGTGAAAAAGTTGCACGGGGGAGTGGGGGGAGCAATCAAAGATGGCGAGTATCGATATTTCAATATACTTATTTCTTAAAATTTCGGACTCTCAACAGTTTGGTTTTGTTACAAGTTTTTGATCAGTTAGTGATTAATCCAAAGCCAGAGTCATTTCTAACTATAAGACGGGCAGCAGAAAGACGTAAAGACGAAGTAAGTGTTAAATGTGTTCGCCATCTTTGATTGCTCCCCCCGCTCCCCCGTGCAACTTTTTCACTGTACGAACTATTGGTGCATAAACAATGGACTATTGTTAGTTATTAAAAATAATAATTATAAAAATATATTCATTATTTTTCAATCTATAGTGGTTTAAAATTAACTCGAAAATGGAGCATTTTAGTAAAATTTCAAAAAAAACTTAGAGAAAGAAAATGTTATAGTATGCTATATAATAAGAAATGTTATAGTGTGCTATATATTCGTGATCTACTCAATAAGCCCTTCCATTTGATACCCCACACGGCCTGGCTTGATGACTTTTTTTTTTAATTCGTATGCCATTTTTAATTGCCGGGGTGGGGGGAGGGGGACCACAAAACTCGTTGGCAATATTTGTTTGTAGGATGTCTGGGATCTATACAATATATATCAGAAGTCAGATTGAGGTCCGCTATTTTTGCAAACGGAACTCCACTGAGAGTCCGGTCTAGGGGCGAATTTTACGAATCACTCGGTACTCGCACTTGGTCTTTATTTTTAATGACTTCAATGTATACAGCCTATTATAATATAGAAAAAAAAAACAAATTATGTACTTTAATATATATGAGACTCACGGAACTTTTCTGTTTAAAACATTAAGTAGTATGAATACATTTCGTAACGCATCTAATTCTTCATTCAATTTACAAATGCGGGCGCGAAGCGGCCAATTATTTATAAGGGACGATAAGGCATACGGGCCGAGGGTCGAGGGGACACCGGGACAGCGCAGGTTTTATCTTGGGACATTTGTAATTGCGGATTCCATGTTGGTGGATTTGCGTGATTGAATAATATATCGTTTCGTGGCCTAGTGCGGAAAGGGTGAGTTTATGATTTTGTTACACATTTGATAAATAGCTGTTTAGAGATGTGGTTGGCATACGTTGGGAGATGTTTTAACGCTCAGTATTATTTTCCGTTTGTTAGTTTATTAATTCGACTTATTACAAAACTATAAGTACCTACTAATGGCGGAATTGATGTATGGGCATAGTAGTTTGGTTGAAAAATTTGTTTTTCACTATCAGGAACTAAATTCAACTCTTTTTAATACCTATTTACTTCATTCCGAGATTTCTGCACTTTTCTTTAACGATATGCTTTATTCAAAGAGACAGCTATGTAAATATTATTTTCTACTATTGTAATAAAATTTATTCTACTTATTGAGCATTAACTCCTCGTGTCAATGTCACAGCAATTGAGCTGAAAAAGCACAAAACTTATATAATTTTCGTTATTTGATCGTGCCATATCCAAGATATCGTTTTTGGAGGTGTCATCGTACCCTTCGAATTTGAGCCCAGGTTTCTGAATAACAATACATTTTCACTTAAACGCCATAGTCTTTGTAAAGCCATAACTGCTTCGTCATATTTACTTTCAACGGAAAACAGAACAAAAGCAACAATAGCTTGAATCAAAGCGTATTTCGCGTCAAAATAAAAGTTACACCGGAGTTGACGGGCTAAAAATTACACAATACAATATTGCGGCGCTGTCGGGCAGTTGACAAAGCGGAATTGCGGCCTCAACCACGAATATGGCGGGCTAAAAGTGACATTTTACGGCGATAGAAATATACTTCTGGTTCTATAGGTCAATCACTAAGAGAGCAATACGGTATTTGATGACAGTTCAAATCAGCTACTCTTTATAAAATGTCAAGCACTATCTATTAGTATGAAGTTTCTTTGAAGATTACTGGCTTGTGACGTCATAATAATCAGTAGTCAAACCACGTCTTCCGTTCAGTTTTTGTACAATTAAAGATAGTATAAATGCGCAAAATTTATTGGTACTTAGTTAATTCAGTATATTAGGGTTCAATGACACAATTTCTTTTACTATTGTCAAATACCGTATTAAGAGTTTTAAATAAATATAATAAATATAAAGGGCCAATCTTACACAATTCCACCTAGTCTTAAACTAAGCAATGCTTGTACTGTGGGTACTAGACACGATATACATAATAATCAAATACATATAATAATATGATACACTGTATCATGCATTCGAACCCTAAATTGAAGCTATTTTAACGTTTAATTTTATGATTCTACATGGCGTAGTCGGTAGGATCCGCTCACGAGAAATGCGCACAGCGAGGTAATGCTGCCAGCGTCTTTGGGACCATGCCGCGGGGGCACAGTTCTTTAGAGTTGTTTTAGCTATATTTCATTTGTTTTAGATTTTAGTTCTTTAGTATTATCTTTTAAGTAAAAAATAATAATAATTTATAATATTTTCCAATAATCCTTTTGTTTACTATTTATCATACTTGAAAACATTTCCAGTGCTCATGCATCCGTTTTAAAGCATCGTTCTGAGCTCGTTTCATTTCGGCGCCGCAGCTCGCCACAACTTTTCCTTTGACACTGCGATAGTTTGGACCTCTATTTTTGATGCAAAGCGCTGTTTAAATGATTAACTAAACTCGGCATCGCGGTCCTTTTTCAGTCTGCAGCTCATTTAGACAATGTCCTCGTTATAAAAGTTTCATCTTTTAATGCGCTTGTACAATTGTACAGAGAATTAAGCTTCTAGACTAAAATGAATTGCAGATAATCTAGTTTGGCTAAGCTTAAATAGGGATTGTAGCCATAACACGGCATAATAATATATATGATTTGATTCGCGTAAAATTAGAAATGACGAAATGCTACAGTGTAAAATTAAATGAAAAGTGCGAGCAATGTAGCTTTATTGAAGGGATTTTGTGAAAGGGCCCGCTTTTTATTGGATTTTCGAGTTATTTGGTTGTATATCTTAGAGTTCTAAAAAATAGCTTGAAATTCTAATAAAGTTTACTGCCAGTTCAACAAAATCGTGTCCACGAAAGTAATCCAGAGGAAAATAATGTTCATACTTCCCTAATTTTGTCAACTAATGTGTCAATTAATGTCAACATGATTTAATGCAACTTGAAAAGCAAGCCAACGAATTTGACGGTCCTTTATCAAATTATTCATCTCAATTAGAGAGGCAATGTTATTAAAATTAACTCGAACAAAGTACTAACAAGCTACTGGCATTTTTTTGTGACAAGCTTTATACTAAGTGAACTTGTCTTTGAACATCCATCAACTACTCACCCAGACGATCCTGAAAGAGTCCAAACTTGGTCAAAAATCTAAATCAAAATGTCTATTCTGTAAGTAGGCCACAATAGCACTTTCACATGTCTAAATCTGAATCTACCGGCATTTCACAAGAGGAGACCGCTGTTGAGTAGAAGAAGTAGGTTATAAGCCAACTCCATGGCTCCATTTTATTGTATTGTCATCGAAGTTAAGTTGAAGTTTAGCTCAATCGGTCCCCGGGAAGTGGTGCAAACCTTTTTTGCTAGATTTGAACCGAACATACATAAAAGTTATTTAACTTGTTTAATAAAGTATTTATTTAACATTGGTACAAAAATACTTAAAGTAAAACCAGTAAAAATAAAACTAAACTATAACAAAATAAAGAAAAACTATATCTAAATCGTATCTAATCGTAGAAGAACCAGGGTAACCGACATAGCCCGAAGGATAGCAAAACTTAAGTGGTAATGGGCAGGGGGCAGGGCACATCGCTCGTAGAACCGACGGCCGCTGGGGCCATCGAGTTCTTGAGTGGTGACCACGCACCGGGCGACGCAGCGTGGGTAGCCCCCCACAAGGTGGACTGATGGCCTGGTGAAGGTCGCTGGCGTTCTCTGGGAGCGGCCTATGTCCAGCAGTGGACGTCTTTTGGCTTATGATGATATCTAAATCTAAAAATGGCCCCTGCGGCATAGTGCCGAAAATGTTGGTGGCGTTTCCACGCTGAATGGCCAAACTGATTCTTTGAGCGAGGAAACCGCTCAAAGAATCTAAGAAGATAATATAGTAACTTCAATTGGCCTCTAAACTAGTTTTTAAATAACCATAGATGTTACGCAATCTGGGATTTAGGTAGCCGACCCCGATTGAGAATTCATTCTCTACAAAGATATGGGACAAAGGCTAGGAGGAGGATGATGATGTTACGCAATCTCTTACACATCCCACGAACTACATCACACTATATACAAATACTTGAAATACCTACATCGCATCTTTGTCGCTCATAACTTGGAAACTATCCCGAAGAGACGAGAAATTTACAAGGACGTGGAGGATTTAGAATATCTTAGCGCTCATATTACAAGGTTGTGTGTAAGTATTTGAGCTGGGACCTAATTCGAGAATGCCGTAGATCGCAAGACGTCAAAACTCTATTAGATAACCGTGATATCGCCTTTGAACTGTCATTAAAATGCGATGAGCTTCAAGTGACATATCTCATCTCACTTTTGGAAATACGAAGGCGATAATGATTGTCAAAAATGCTATTCATTCATATGAATTTCTGTTTTGACCGAAACGTAACTGACTAATTTCACGCATTACACGGCCAAGTTAAAGTATGCGCCTGTTAATTATGCCGTCACATACAAAGGAAACGCAAATTAAGTGCGACCGGATTGACGAAGTTGCGATGTTATAGGGATATCGCCACTTGTCAAGTAGGGACACGTCGAAAGTGACGGATGGCGATGAAATGGAGAGATCTCCATCATCTCTCTAAAATTGGTCGAATTACCCCCCTTTTTATAAGTATACAAGAACCAAATATGTTTTTAAAGCTATCTTGCGTTCATTTAAATATTAATGCATGTAAATACTACAAAACGCCTTCTAGTATATCTGTCTATTTGTATTACGTATGAAAATGAAATACTGGACATAATTTACAAAAAAGTGGAATAGGCTTTTTAGTGGTCACTAAATAGTTTTATTTTTATGTTTGTGCTTATGAGTCCTTGCGCATCATTACGTCAAAACGTCTAGTTTTGGTTCAGTCAGTATCTAAAGTAGCGAGTAGTAAAATTATCAGCTACTTTTTGAGGCTGACCGTACAGAAGAAAGGTGAGGGTCCTTGTCCACTGACAGTCATAGGTATATGAAATGAAATCAGTAGGTAAGTAGGCCGCAAGGGCACTTTTACAGGTTAGTTTATGAATCTACCGGCATTTCCCAAGAGGAGACTGCCGTTGGGAAGAAAGCCGAAAGAAACTCAACAGTAAGTATTTTCGTAAATCATACTAAAAACAATCAACTACATTTAGGTTATAGTCAATTACATTGGTACACGTAAAGGAGATTAATAGATTGTATAGGTAGCTATAGAAATATTTGTACATATTGTCAATACGTATTTGACAATACGAGTACCTATACCCTCTTGACCCTCAAGTTCCGCCTCATAGACCGAGAGAGCGAAGCGTCTCCATTTCAGTTTGGCCAAAAATGCTTTCGTATGTCCGAATTACGCCTGCTCGGATGTTCAGTTTCCAGATTTCCGGCTGTCCTCGCCTACAGGTTGTGTTCCTCAACCGATTCTGTGAGCAGTTTCGATGATACTATATAATATTTTTTATCGATTCAGTTTTAGACTTTTTTCATAATAGCGCTGTTATTTTAGTCATTTTGAAACAAATTCGAAAAGTCTAGGTAGAGCTCACAGGGCCACTAGTAAATTAAGTAAATTTAATGCTAAAAAAAGATTCTTCAATCTCATAAGAGTTTAGTACAATTCTGCTAACTTAAAACAATTACATAGCAAGTTTACGTGAAGTTGGCACAAAATCATTTTTATTCATAAACAAAATTCATCCATAACAATTCCGTTTTAGTTTGTACTCATTATGCAGGTATACTAAAGTTTATACTTATGATGTTGCGGGTAGATCAACAGTCCACATCATACAAACCGCGCACAGAATAAGATCATCTAGATTTTTTGAAAATCATCCGCTTGACAAAACATTTGGTACCTAAATTCTCTCAGACGCCGTTTAAGCAGGTAAATGTTCACAAACATTAATCCCATCCTTCAGAAAGTAAGAACATAGAATATGTTTCAATTGAAGCCTAATCCCGGATTAACATTAAGCTTCGTTTGAAACGGGAGTTCGTTACTAAACACGGAAAATATGGAACCCTGTCGCACGAATATAATATTAACGATGTGAATTTAAGCTTGACACGTTCACACTACTTACGTCGAGGGACGTGAATAGGTATAACGAAATTTTTCTTTGAGGAGTTCAATCGATTCAGATTTTTATTGGAATCAAATGTCTATAATATGGGACTGACTACACTTAGACTGCTCTAAATGCAGATATGACCGTCAAAGTTCAACATTCCTACGGAGCGCTAAAAACGCTCCATACAAATGGCTGCTTAATCGTGACGCCATTATATGTTATGGGTGCCAAAATTTGTATGGAGGTAATTCGCCATTTTCACCGTGAAAAAGTGCGTTTAAGTTGATGGTTGACAATTATCGTTTCGTTAAATTATGAGGATTCTGAAAGCAATTTCAAAATCTGTTTCATGACATATTGAACTAATTTTATTCATAAAACTACAATAAATATGCTGTAGAATTTAGCATCAGTCGGCATACCATTGAACCCGTGATACGGCACCACGTCTGTGGCCGATTTAAGTTCAACTAAAATGGCATCCGAAAAATGGCATCCTATCATCAGCGGGTGTGTCCAATAGCGACATGAGCACGGGACATTGTGCCATTTTGGCTTAGACAAAAATCCCTATTGCCGCAGCAAACTATGTTGTGCCAAACTAATATTATCCATACTAATATTATACATGCGAAAGTGTGTCTGTCTGTTTTACCTCTTCACGCTTAAACCGCTGAACTGACTTAGATGAAATTTGGTATGGAGATAGTTTGAGACCCGGGAAAGGACATAGGATACTTTTCATCCCGAATAAATTTAGTGTTCCCGTGGGATGAGCGGGTAACACCGCGGGGCACAGCTAGTATTTAAATAAAAGTCTAAAACTCTTGCTAGCACACAAGCTACCTCGCTCATAAATAAATAAATAAATATCGGACAACCTCACACAAATCGATCTAGTCCCAAATTAAGCTCAAGAAGGCTTGTGTTATGGGTACTAGACGACGATATACGTACTTATATAGATAAATACATACTTAAATACATAGAACAACCATGACCGAAGCACAAATATTCGAGTTCATCACACAAATATTTGCCCCGGCCGGGATTCGAACCCGGGACCGCCGGCTCAGTAGGCAGGTGTCTACAAACCGAGCCAAACGCCTCGTCTCATGCAGAGATTCAACGACCTCGTGTCACACAACGTCTATGGACGGACCATTTGCATATTTGATTTCGTTTGTAGCCATGAGTGGCATAACACGCGTCTTAGGAATCGCAATATACGACAGGTTATTTGTAGATGGTAGGTACGTTCATAGCCAGCACACACATACACACACGCACGCACGCATGCACGCACGAACACACGCACACACACACGCACGCACGCACGCACGCACGCACGCACGCACGCACGAACACACGCACACGCACACGCACGCACACATGCACGCACGCACGCACGCACGCCTAAAATAATGACCCTCTCCATACAAAAGGATTTCTAATAGAACTCTAGATTTTTCTAACAGTATAGTGTGTAAATGTAGGTATACGAGTATGTATTTGTGTATAAACAGTAGGTAATACTCGTATAATATTTTGTATTTACTTGTACTCTAGATCCTCTCTGTACCATCAGATTTCTGATTTGCACCCTTTTCTAGTATCTCTGTTTGGCCCTATGGTTGACTGGTAGAGAATGCCATTTGGCATTAAGTCCGCCATTTGTACTGACTTTTATTTTGTGCAATAAAGTTTAAATAAATAAATAAATATAGATGTTTTTATTACATTCATACAATAAATCGCCCCTTCAGTAAATGGTTTACAGTAAAAACCATCACTGTAAAGTTAAAAAATAATTCATTGGAACGTCTCGAATCAATAATGTGAAAACCATGTTTCTTTCAAATATTTCACTTCGAATGTTATAGCTTTTCAGCAAATAATATTTTCATTCGACAAGCAGAAACTCTAAGAAGCAGAAACTAACTAATAACTAACTCTTTCTAGACATTCATTAAATGTTTTTCTATATACTAATTATAAAATTCTTGGTCATGATTTCAGGAATAATCTTAACAGAATTATGCAGCACCATCTTTTGTTTTTAGGGTTCCGTAGTCAACTAGGAACCCTTATAGTTTCGCCATGTCCGTCTGTCCGTCTGTCCGTCTGTCCGTCTGTCCGTCCGTCCGCGGCTTAGCTCCGTGATCATTAGTACTAGAAAGCTGAAATTTGGTATGAGTATGTGTATGTATCACGCCGACAAAACGGTAAAATAAAAACTAAAAAAAAAATTTTTTTTCGGGTACCTCTCGAACACCTAAAGTGGGGGTGATTTTTTTTTTTCGTTTCAACCCTAGTGTGTGGGGTGTCGTTGAATAGGTCTCTTGAAAATAATAGGGGTTTTCAAACATTACTTTTTGATAAAGTCAGTAAATTTGTAAATATTCGCTCCGAAAATAAAAAAAAATTGTGTCCCCCCCCCTCTAACTTTTGAACCACAAGTCAAAAAAATATGGAAAAATTCATGTTAATGCGGCCTTATAAGTACTTTCAATGAAAACTATATTGAACAAAATCGGTCAAGCCGTTTTTGAGTTATCGCCAAATTTCATATTTTTTCTTTAAAAGGTCGTAAGTTGACTTCCAGAAGGTAATAAGTGATTACAGTTTCTAGGGCGTTTACGACCTTTTTATAGAGCTTAAAATCTGTCTTAACTTAAACCTCGGGCTTAAAACAGCAGTTTATTGTGAAGGATGAGCAACTACGGAACCCTACACTGAGCGTGGCCCGACATGCTCTTGGCCGGTTTTTTTTAAAGACGCGCGGCGGCATGCCACTCTGGCGCCATCTCTGTTGGTCATAATTTCTTGGTCCTCGCTTCAGGATTTCGGTACAGGGATAGCTGGACATCCAGAGATGATTAGGATACTTTTTACCCAACAACGGTAAAAAACTATAATTCTAATAATCAAAGGGCGGACAGAGGAACATACGTCAAAATCATGTCAAACGATGTACATAATATGGATATGACTACAATTTGGTTTAAAGAAGACAACATGAATGGTATTTTTTTAAATATTACATATTTTCAGTCCATTCCTTTTATGGTTCACTATCCACTTATATTGAGAAAATGACCTCTCCACATCTACAGATGTAACAGGTGCGTATTTCTTAATACCTTAATTATGTTCTAAGCAGGATAGAGGTATTTTGTAATTACTGATATATTTGTAACAAAAACTGCATACATAAATGTTACTCGAAATGTAATAAAAGTCTTATCCATCTTATGCTTTCGTCACCGTATTGCATCCACTCTCCGCGCTTTGCTAATAATTCAGTCGATTCTATATTGCCAAAATGTTCACTTATAGTATGATCGAACTATAATAGCGATTGTTATTATAATTACTTTTTACCGTAATATTATTGACGACACGGTTAGCGCAGTTTGTAGTACACCTGCCTACTGAGCCGGCGGTCCTGGGTTCGAATCCCGGCCGGGGCAAATGTTCGTGTGATGAGCTCAAAACTTTGTTCCTTGGTCATTGATGTATATATTAATATATTTTTATGATATATATCGTAGTCTAGTACCCATAGTACAAGCATTGTTTAGTTTGGAACTAAGTCGAATTGTGTAAGATAATAACATAATATTTATTTATTAAAAGAAAAAAGTATCTGCTTTTTTTGTGTAGATATGATATGCGTTGTCAATATTAAAGCATTCAATAAAAAAGTAGAAAATCCTTTTTCGATTGTAATTTTTTACACAATGGATTGGGCGATGTGTTGGTCAAATCACGGACATACAGCCATGATTTGTCCGTCGTATTGATTTTTCTGATACAAACCGCATTAAGTAACATATTATTAACCAATTGGAAATGTAACATAGGGGAGACCGAGGGATTTTGAAACAGAGTTGAGTTGGAACAACGCCAAAATTTCTCGGATCTACATCCCTTAACGAAGCAAGGACATACGAGAGCCCGCGGGTGGTGGGCGTAACGCTGCCTGTCTACTGAAGTGGGGCGAAGAAAATGAATCAATCAGGCTGCGTATTTGTGAAGCCCGAAAGAGCATTTAAATCTGAGAAATGTGATTAGTCAATTGGATTTAAATACCGAAAAAATTACGTACTTTAAAGTTTCCTCTGTTTCAAAACCCCCGAGGGTCCTTTAAAGCATATCGCAAAAGTAGAGGAAATAACGAATTATCTCGGAATAGTTCAGTAATAACGTCGTGTAGTTACGAGTATAAACTATACTATAAATCGTAGGTAGGTATACTTTCTACCATAAGTCCCATTTTTTTTCACATTTCACATTAACTGGAAACAATGAACGCCTCGTTTAATATACGAGCGCAGAATAAAGCCATAATAGCTGTTCCATAGATTTACGGTCCTCTGCCTCAAAGGAAAAAAGACTTAAGTGTCTTTTAAACATGTATGTAACCTAGTCATTTTAAAATTAAGGTTATGTGGTGAGGACAGGAGGAACTTATGTTTAAATAACCTTGGATAACTTGTTTTATCGTGCCGCAGACGTAAATTGCTTCAGGATTTATATAGCTTATAAGAAACTCTAAACTTGACCGGAAATTGACCGAGCAACTGGCTTAAAATTATTTCGTATATTTGGATGTTTAGATGCTTACCGGCTGTTCTCGCCTAAAGGTCGCATTTCTCAGCGGATCCTCATGAAATTGTGAGGTTTTTTTTGTCTACTGCGTTTTTCGAATTTTTTCAATAGATATGGACGTTGAAAACGTAAAAATACAAATTTCATTACTTCTAAACAATCGTACGACATGGTTCGAGTCGGTTCGCGATTCATCATCAGGAGGGCTGATGAGTCGCAGCGGCGGCCGATCGCACACTGACCACCGACTGATCGGCTGAATCGCGAACCGATTCGAAACATGTCGAGCGTTATCCGACTTCTACGACATGTAAAATTTCGAAACAAACTTACGGGGTCTGTAACTCACTGAACCTATGGACATAACTTTAAGAAGAATGGTATACAGGGTAATAAATCCAAATGGGTCAGTAGGGAGAAGTTACAAACTATAAAGGGGCTTCTAAACGGGCCATGTTTTGCTGCAATTTGTGGCCCAGCCATTATCAATCATACACAAATCGACCTAGTCCCAAACTAAGCAAAACTTGTACTACGGGTACTAGACGGCAATATACATAATATATATGTTGTGTCAGGTGGCTGGGTACCTGAAGTATCCAAAGGATTATGGTAGACGCCAGAGTCCTGGTGTCCATCGTCCATTGTTACAATTAACACGTTCACTGCGGCAATCTAAAACTCTGTCCTGAATTTCAGTGCGTTACGGGGCCTGATTGACCCCGTAGTGGTTTTCGCCGTGATGCGTTACGGGTATAAAAGTGCCCCGTACTCCCCCGTCAGTTAAAACTGCTCTTAAATCGTAAAATCATATTTTTATACAAATTTGTTTTCATCAATTCAATGAGTATAATATGACATATGTGACCCTGCTTCCGCACGTAGACACGATGAAAGGTTAATAAATTAGAAGGAAAAGAAAGTACGGGGTTCTATTATCCCCGTATCGCACTAGAATTGACAGAGTACGGGGTTTAGCGGACCCCGGACCGCACAGACTTTGTGTTTGTCGATAAGTTGATAGTGATGGGAATAAAAACAAACGATACATTTTAATCATAATTATGTTTTAAACGTGATTTAAACTGTACCTATATAAAAAAAATTAAACAAGTGGAACAGTCTTAAGTCACTTGACTAACATACAAAATATTGCACATACATTTAAGCTGTATTTAATGTTCTAAATGATAACAATTTAAATACATAAATAAACACTCTTCTTAGTAAAAAAAATATCAATAATGTAATAATGTAATCTATAAGCAAACTGCTATGTGACTAGACCTTAAAATTATTATTTTCGATATTAGACTATCACTGTAATAATTACTGCTCATTTATTTTACTTTTCTCATAGAAGCAGGTTCCTAAGTACTTCTTTAAGTATTATATGCCAAAATAACAATTTTACAATTGATGTGAAACTGAATTACTTACTCCACTTTAGCGTAGAAATAACTGTATTACTTAAGTAGTAACTAGTGCATGCTGTGTTTGCCTATAATTGGTTGTGCACCAAACTTATCTCCTTATAAATTGTCATTATTGAATGTTGTGATGTAATAACTGTTGGTGAACCTTAAATAAAAAAAAAAAACAGTGGTTTTTGGCACTTACGTTCACATAGTTTTCTCCGTATGATCTTATCTGCGATACAATTTACCGATACCGATAACAAGACTTGCAATTATGACTGCACTAGTGACACTGACCTCATTAGCCCGTACGGGTGAGCTAATATCTATACGGGGTTTTCAGTACCCCGTATCGCACTGGAAGACAATTTTTGTTCTGTGGTCGGTACGGGGTTCGTGGGACCCCGTTTATCTTTTATATACCACCTGAAAGGACTTTAAAAAAGGATCATAATTATATATTTGTGTCTATTGTTGACCAAAAAATGCCAAAGTTACGGGCTCCGCACCAGCGAGTAAACTCTGTTTTTTGTCCTCCGCACTGAACGACGACGTCGTACGGGGCTCGGAGGCCCCCGTACCGCAGTGAACGTGTTAAAACGGCAGAGTAATCACAAGACTTTTATTGGTTACGCTTTAGCATAACACAACCTTGCGCTCCGATGGTCCGAACAATAATGCACCCGCATCCATCTTTCGTCATCTCACACTCTTCCTTGGAGTGTGGGGAGGCCTTTTCTATGTACTACATATTGAGGCTGTAGCAATTTCGCAGCCCGTGACGACGGGCTGGGCTGTCTGTACCTGTCTAGGTACGTGTCATGTGGCGGTGCACGTGCCTTCATGGCGTTGTAACGACACCGAAGGCAGTTAGTCTTCTTCTTCTATTCGTCTAAGTTGCAATTGGCAGGAGATCCCTGGGCAGTGGTCGTCGCCGGGCGTCTGGGGGTCTCGTATGCAGGGGGGCTATCCCCTGAAGCAGCACGTGGCGGGAACCGTCGGCTTGGGCGAACATCCTGCTCGCCAGCCTTCCCACGAAGGCGTCCAGATCTTCCCACTCCAGTGCCCTCTGGATGTGGTCGTTCCGCACGTATCTGGGGGATTTAGTGATAGTCCGCAGTGCCAGGGTTTCTTGGGCGCGGATCTTCTTGCGGTTTGAGGCGGCCGCGAGGGCGTACCACGCAGGCGCCGCGTACGTGAGCCTGGATCTCACGTACGCCTTGTAAATCCCCAGTTTCGTGCGGAGCGGTAGGCTGCTGTTCAAGACTGGACGGAGCTTCGTTCTGGCCACTCTGGCCCGGGCGACTACCTCCGTCACGTGCTGCTTCATGGTCAAGTTCCTATCTATTGTGACCCCTAGGTACTTGACCGTGTGCGTCCATTTGATTTGCTGTCCCTCCATTGTGAGGGGTGGTGGTGGCATCTGTTTTCCTGTCATTATGGCTTGGGTCTTGCCAGCGTTGGCCGACAGCCTCCAATTCCCAAGCCATTCTGGTAGGGCGTCCAGTTGGGTCTGCAGCTTCTTCGCAGCGTGGGCCTGGTTCATAGACGATGCGAAGAAGGCTGCGTCGTCGGCAAACAATCCTAGTTTGACACCCCCGACCACCGGGATGTCATTTGTGTAGAGGGCGTAACACGCTGGTGATAAGCAACTCCCCTGCGGCACTCCTGCCAGTATGGGGCGCTCAGTCGACACAGCGGTTTCTACAGCAACCTGGAACCGGCGCTCCTCAAGGAACGACCGGATGACGGCCACTATGCGGCGTGGAGTGGAGGTCTCCGACAGTTTGTAGAGCAGCCCCTCATGCCATACCCTGTCGAAGGCCTTCTCCATGTCGAGGAGTGCAGCCGCGGCGTACTCCTTCCGGTTCATGGCTTCTGCCATGAAGTGTAAGACTCTGACTAGCTGGAGCGTAGTTGAGTGCTCCGAGCGGAACCCGAACTGCTCCGGCCGCGGCTCTACGTGGGGGAGGAGTCTTCCCAGCAGAAGCCGCTCGAGCACTTTGGAGAGAGTGCTTAGGAGCGTGATGGGCCTGTAGCTCTCCGGTCTTCTCCTGTCCTTGCCAGGTTTAGGCAGCATAATAACCCGGCCAAGTTTCCAGGTTTTCGGAAAGTGTCCCGAGCGCATGATCCCGTTGAACAGGCGTGTCACCGCCACGATGGTGTGCTGTGGCAGGTGACGTAGCGCCGCGTTTGGGATCGAATCGGCGCCCGGGGCTTTCTTAGGGTTGCATTTCTGGAGAGTCTTGCGGACTTGGCCGGGCGAGAAGAAGACCGGGTCCTCCTCCATCGGTATTGGTGCTCCAAAGTATCTCTCCAGATGTTCCTCGATATCGCGTTGGTGTTGTGCGTTGGTTATTGGGTTGGGTCGAAATTGGTGCTCCAGACACTCCGCGAAGATTTCCGCCCTATCTTCGGCTTTGTATCTGGGCTTTCCGTCTGCAGGGTGCGAGAGTGGTCGAATGGCCTCTGGTACTGTTGCTAACTGGCGACACAGTCGGTGGATCGAGGGGATCTCCCCCTCTATGTCTGCCAGGTGATTCTCCCAACTCTCGGCGTTGTGGTTGCTCAGTTCTTGTTTGACTTTTTCAGTCAAAGCGTTTAGCTGCTGTTTTTGGGTTGGGCATCTCGTTCTCTGCCAGCTTCTACGCAGTCGGCGTTTCTCTTCGATCAAGTGGATGATCCTCGCCGGGAGCGGCTTACGCCGGTCCGTGGCGGTAGTTGTACGTGTTGAGTCAGAGAGTGCTTCCTGCATATGGGCTGTCAGTTGCTCGGCTGCTGCTTCGACTTCGCCAGCTGTGTTGACCGATGTTAAGTGCTCAGCTGTGAGTTCCTCCATACGGTGAGCGAAGGTCTCCCGGGTAATACACCCGCTCAAACCAGCAGGCGCTTTTATACAGAAAGAAAGCGGTGGGGAAGCCACCTGCAGGGCACAGGTGCAGCAATCGTAAACACCTGCGTCTCGTTACTGAGTCGCCCCATCCGTGACGTCACCACCACCTGCGCTCTGTTAGGTCCTTAATATCTAATTATTTTAAATCTGGAAATCCGGGCCGATATATAAATACATAATAACATCCATGACCCAAGAACAAACATCATCACACAAATATTTGCCCTGGCCGGGATTCGAACCCGGGACCGCCGGCTCAGTAGGCAGGTGTCTGCAAACTGCGCCAACCGCGTCGTCGTATAATTATGTATGAGATATAAAAAAAAAAAAAATTAGTTTCTATTACATTTAAAATCAACACATATTTCCTTAGAAAAGATTTGCCTATCTCATATAGTTTTCGATTTCTCCCTACTAACCCATTTGGATTGACCACCCTGTATACCGCACCAAAAGGTAAGTAAGTACAGTCGAGTTCAATTACATTGTAGCAAAACTCCGATTAAAAAATAGCGAAGCGAGCTTCACTCTTGACAGTAAAATTCGTTTGTTGAAATATTTTGATTGGAATTTTGCTCTGATGTAAATGGACTGGACTGTACAAATTGAAATTAAATGCTGTCGCAGAGAAGATAACATTTTACCTGCTTTATTGAGATAACAACTACTCACTGAAAAGCTCAAGAGCAAACGACTAAGCTTTCTCAAACTGTGCTTTCTATTATTGTGGACAATGAAGTTATACGTTCTTATACCTGAGCTTGGCGCTTTCACAAAGGCTCTTAAATCTTGAAACAAGCTTTCATAGTTTTCTGTGTAATTATAAATCTTGGCTAAGTTGTTCTCAATTTTCCCAAGTAGCATACAGGCTGTTTAAGTGCTTATACAACCCTTATACAGCTAATTTAAGTTGTATACCAAGAAGAAGTGTAGTTGTATACGTTCAAGAAAGAGATCAATCGGCGGATTCAACTCGGATGGGCAGCGTTCGGGAAACTGCGAAGCGTCTTCTCGTCCAAAATACCTCGGTGCTTGAAGGCGAAAGTCTTCAACCAGTGCGTAATACCGGTGATGACCTACGGAGCCGAGACGTGGTCTCTAACTATGGGCCTTTTAAGGAAGCTCAGTCACTCAGCGAGCTATGGAAATAGCTATTACTACCTAGAACAGGGCTTTATTTGAAGCCTACAGATTGAATTTTTCATTGATAATAATTTTTTGTTTCAAAAACTACTTGAAATGGACAAATTCACGCGGATAATTAGTTTTTTTCAACTTATTTTCGACTGCACGCAATGAAAGCATGAAATTGCTATGTTATACTACCTTTGTAGAACTCGGGGAAAAGTATTATTAACTTCAAAAAGTTGGTTGAAATTATCAATTTAATTGTCATAATATGAAAAAAAAAATGATTTTGTAAAGGGATAAGGCCTCTTAAATAGGAGTTGAAAGTTTGTATAGCCACATTTCATCGTCCTGCGCGAGCGAATCCGTGAGGACAAGTTAGTTGCGACATCTATGCGGTTTTTTTTTATTTACAGTTTGAACCATTAATAAAACCACTGTGATTAGATTAGATTGTTATTATTATTTATTGAGTGATAGACGCGACCGAGCGACGCGTGCGCACCTCTACAGCTGATTACGCGCGTTGTTTTGCGCTAATAAACCGGAAGACGGAGTCGAGCACCTTGGTGCACGCTGGCGCGTCGACTGTTAGCGTGTGTTGCGTCGCGGAGTGAGCCTGTGTAATATTTCGAGTATTTGTAGGATTACCTGCGGTTGGCAATTGTTTTTGCCGGCAAGCGCTACGAGGTGACAAAATAAAAAAAGGGCGGGCATTTGTGATATTAATAAGAAGATAAATTGGCGTTTGTCCCAATTCCAATCATGTCCCAATAAGGTCATATCCTATCTCAATCACGGGGCGAAAATAGGACAGATCGGGGCGCGTGTTGCCGAACGGTGCCGTCGCTGCTGTCTATCCAATGTATTTTATGATGCATCTTCCTAATTCGCTATATGTGTGTGTAAACATTCACGCGAATGGTGGTTTTTAACCGACTTCCAAAAAGGAGGAGGTTCTTTAAAGACAAGGTGGAGCCAACCCGCGCCGAGCTCAGCACGATATTTAACACAACAGTGTTAAACTGAAACTTCACTTTGCTTTTTTAAGGTATATTAATTGTTTAAACCCACTCTTTGTATTTTAACAATGCTTGATGTCTCAGAATACTTTATCATTTTTTGGGCGTTAGCTAGTTTGCGTGAATAACAGTGACAGTATAACATCTATTATGTAATTGGAACACTATACATTCATAAATAAATTTACAGCTAAAACCAATACTACTAACTCCATCAAGTAACTACACTGACAGTACAAATGTCCATAATGAAGTTTAGTAAAAACCCGAACCTCCGGAGAGACATCTATAAATTGTTACACTAATAAACTATACATATATATAAGACTTCAGTGAATACAAACATGTGGTGTAACAATTAGTAATAAATATATCTGTGATTACGTTAAGTGTTTTAAAACTCACTTTGAACCACTTTGTCGTATCCAGTTACAATTACAACTCAATCATTATTAACACGTATTTTCATTGACCAACATTTGTTTCAACCGTACCTAATCTCAACAAGACTTACTTTCGAATGATACCTACCTACAAAGTGGCTGTACGTTCGGTTACTCAAGTAATTGTCAGCTGATGTATTTATGGTATAGGTCGGGGTCGGATCGTGATTTATTTTGTTTCGGGAAGGACTTTTTTCACTAAAAATGTACTCCGGTAAATGGTATTGTATTTTGCGCGCTTGGACACATTTACGAGGCTCGTAAATTAAAAGATTTCGGCTATAGTTCAGAAATACATGTGTTTTGTAGAGGTTAGTAACGACGGAATTGCCTAAGAAGAAATTGTAGGTATTAAAGAAACTAAATAACTTTATTTTATACAACACGCGTGTTTTTTTTTTACCCTAACAGGGGCTTTTTGTGCCCTAACAGGGTTCATGTTATGGACTTAACCTTTTAATGTCACATCTTATGTACTACATGATAATGTAATAAAGAATTATGAATTATGAATTATTATTATTACATTATAGCCTGTTTTTAGCAATATGCTTTCAGTTTTCTGTATGTGGAGTAGATTTTTTACTAATTTGTCCTTCATATTATAGTGTTTTTTATCTTTCAACAGCATCTGGGTCGGTCATGCAACCGGTCGACGACCTAGACTGTTTTAATTATGCCCTTTTCACCTTGTGGCGGTAAAATAGACTAAGAGTTTTTTTATAGTTCCGTAGTCAACAAGGAACCCTTAGTTTCGCCTTGTCCGTCCACCCGTCTGTACGTCCGTCCGTCTGCAGCGTAGCTCAGAGACTGTGTGTACTAGAAAGCTGCATGGCACGGATATTTCGCGGATCCATTTGCGAAATATTAAGCTTTGAAGTGCTAAATTAGTTTAGTATCCCCAAAATGTACTCGAAAATGTAAAAATCCCACAGAAAATTACCCATACGCCGTTGTAACCCAGTAGCAAATGTAAGTTTGTAAAAGAACAGAAACCAAATAGCTTGTCTTCTGATTATTTACAGCCAAGTGAGGGGAATAGGTTGCACCAAAAAGTCCTCTTCTTGGGATGAGCAACTACGGACCCTACATGTGGCTCGACACGCACTTGGCAGGTTATTTTTTTAATGAAGGCAGTAACGTCTGCTAGCGTTATATGTTTATACTGACGCAAGAAATTTAATAACTCGAGTGGAATTCGAACTTAAAAAACGCGTCTCCAACGGCATTCCGTGCCAACACAGCTTTTTCAACTAAACTACCGAGGCCTATGTCCGAGTCATCGGGTTTTTCAACTAGTTGCTTCGTTTCTCATATACCTTAGAGGTTAGCATTGTGCCATTTGCCGTAAAGTTTCTGACTTTATGATTTGCACCGTCTCAAGTTACGTTGAGAATCGATATAGTAACGATGTGCTACCACTAAACTAATTATTACTTTTTATTACCCCTTTGCACATACCTACTCTTTGACCATTTTTAGGGTTCCGTAGCCAAATGGCAAAAAACGGAACCCTTATAGATTCGTCATGTCTGTCTGTCCGTCTGTCCTTCTGTCTGTCCGTCTGTATGTCACAGCCATTTTTTTCCGAAACTATAAGAGCTATACTGTTGAAACTTGGTAGGTATGTATTCTGTGAACCGCATTAAGATTTTGATGCAAAAATAAAAAATAATAATACATATTGGGGGTTCCCCGTACTTAGAACTGAAACTCAATTTTTTTTTTCATCAAACACATACGTGTGCGGTATCTATGGATAGGTCTTCAAAAATGATATCGTGGTTTCTAAAATATTTTTTTTCTAAACTGAATAGTTTGCGTGACAGACGCTTCCAAAGTGGAAAAAAGGTGGTCCCCCCCCTCCCCCCCCCCTCTAACTTCTAAAATAAGAAAATGAAAAATAAACAAAAACATGATGTACATTACTATAAAAACTACCAACGAAAATTGTTTTGAACGAGATCTAGTAAGTAGTTTTTTTAATACCTAACTTTGCACCTTTTATATGGGGCGCTATACATACCAGGTGCAAACTTAACTTAACCACTTAGGGATGGAAAGTGTTTGTACGAAACCCTCGGTGCGCGAGTCCGACTCGCACTTGGCCGGTTTTTATCTTTTTCTCAAACCAGAATAGTTTCCTTTATCCAACCTTAGTAAGGTTTGAACCATAGATTCCATAGAACTTTCTTTTTTTCTGTCAATTTAAGTATACGTAACGTCTGCTAGCATAAAACAAATGGTACTGTACATATAAGCGAACGGGATTCGAACCCGCGATTCTCTAGATCACAATCGCTTTGTCCACTAAGAGCCTACTCACTTGCGATGTGCGGGCGAATTTTGTATGAAAGCGATCACGCAGCGAGTTCGCCGCGACGTTTACTTGTATAGAAAACTTGCTCGCAAATCGCAAGTGTGATACGGCCCTAAGCTACCGAGTCCTATGCCCGAGCTTATTTTAAAGCTATCTTTAAATTAAAAGTATCTACTTTACTTATCTTACTATTTTCTTTTTCAGATAAAAATGCACAAGGCTTCGTTTTGACGAATCGCTCTGCTCCCCAACTTCAGGTATGCCAAGTTATATTTTCACAATATTTATATTTTCATATTTTTAAGGCTACCTACGATTTTATTACTCTTTTGTATTTCTCTTAGAATAGAAGTTTTAAATATTTTTCCTAAGATTACTAATTATTTTATTGTTAATTTAAGAAACTTTAGGTACTCATTTTAAAATTTAGTGTCTCCAAAAATATGTCTCATATAAAAAGGTTCTAATTCTAATTTTAAAATATGGCTTCCATCAGGTTAATGATGATTTCGCCAATTTCAAGTTTGCTCGTAGAGCATGCCGTTGTTCGGTGAGGTTTTGCTTTTTGTAAAGTGATAGCGATTTACAAAAAACCACGCGGACTATCGGGCCTTGACCCAGGAAGGGCTATGAACGCTTCAAGTTGAATTCTTCATTAGCTATTCACTCATACGTTAGATCTCTGCACAATACGCTATCAATACTACACATTGAACAACAAAAATGAATAAATAATGAACAACGCAACTTAAAGGCATGCGGCCATCTTAAGTCACAAACCGGAAGTCCATAAAAAGGTTGGTCTCCAATAAAAAAAAAACGAATGACGTTGGCATTGACATTATAGACAACCTTTTTTTTTTTTTTTTTCGCGGGTAGGGTGAAAACTACAGCATTGACATTATAGACTACTTATTTTTTTTTTTTCGCGGGTAGGGCGAAAACTACAACTCTATGCAGGCATATTTGTTGTAGATTTTGGTTATTTTATGTATTTCCTTATATTTCTTTACATACAGAAATAATAATTCCAATATTTTTTTTAGGCTGTAGGTACACGACTCGATCTAAATATTAATGTCCCCCTGTTAGAAATATTAAATGTTGTCAATTGTATGCTTATAGTTTCGTGTTTCGGTCTTACCTCACCCATAATGCGACAAAAACCTTATTCCCCTAAGTTCCAAAAACGAAAACACACTGAAATGCTCAAACCGCTTAAAAGCCGAGTCATTAAATAAATTAAGAGCATATGCAAGCGGTATGGAAATTTCGCATGTGAGTGTACTGCATTATGTTATTAAAAGAGATGGCAGCGATATTTTTCACATTTAAGCATTTCTCAAAAAGCTAGTACAAAATTAAGACCTCAATTAAAGTTCATTATAGTTTTTCTATTTTCTTAAATACCAATTATTTTATATCAATGTTATGTTATAGATGTGTTATAATTAAGCTTCTGTTATGTTAAGATGCTTTTAATTGTATTGAAAATCACAAAGAAATTTGGTAGGGTAACAAAATAGGAAAAACATTATTGAACTTTAATTGAAATCATAATTTTGTACAAACTTTAATTAAATAATTATAATTTTAATACTTTTAAGTATAATTTACGAAAGTAGTACATTATACATACCTAGGGCGGTAAATTCGTGAAGATCCCGAAACGAAGGTACCGCCCGTGGTTTGTCTAAAGTGGTTCTCTGCCTTTGCCAAACCTAACCTAAACTAACCTAATCTAAAGGATGATATTTACAACAATCCTAAATAGTTTACAGTTTCAGTGAAAAATGCTTTTGGTGAAATGAAACATTTGACGAAATGAAACGTTTGACGAAACATAATTCGGCGAAAAGGCAGTACACCGTCTAAAGTTTTACGTCATGTCTTGGCCAGGAGGCCCGCGAAGCGGTCAGAAAATCCAACTTAGGTACGGCCTATGATGACGTAAAAATACTTACTGTTGAGTTTTTTGCTTTCTTCTCAACAGCGGTCTCTTCTTGTGAATAGCCGGTAGATTCAGATACACACGTATAAAAGTGCCCTTGAGGCCTACACTTGCAATATACCTAATGGATGTGATTTGATTGGAGAAATGTTAGTTCACTTAGGTACATCTATGCAACCGCATTACTCCCGGCGAGATTTTGAATTTGATTATCTGGAAACTTTATGATTGATGGGATTAGTTTGACATGATTTATTAATTCCAAATTAGCTAGCTTGGTTCTATCTTCAACTTCAAATGTTAAGTCACAGCACTTAATAGTTTAAAGAACAAATACAACATTATTACTACCTTACACTAATATTTTAGGATGAAAAATTGTGACTGTCTTTGTATATGTGTTACTTCTTCACGCTCAAACGGCTGGACCAATTTTGATAAGTTTTGGTATCAAGGTAGCTGACACCGTGGATTAACACTACATTTTTCCCCGAAAAATGTAGTGTTCCCGTGGGATGAGCGGGTAACACCGCGCGGCGCAGCCAGTTATTATAAAAGGATAATCATAATTTTAGGTACTGTCCATTGATCTATCTTAATGAGGGAGTGGCACCGGACGAGTAGTCGTGAACGAGTGTCGATACACTGTCGTGGGTTTCTTTTTTTATGTCAAACAAACGAGCAAAGGGATCCCCTGATGGAAAGCGATTACCGTCGCCCATAGACAAAACATAGTTATCATCTATTAGTCCAAAGTCGTACTGCTAGACGAGGGCCTCTCCCAGGGTTTTCCACAACGACCGGTTGTGCGCCGCCCTCATCCAACAACTTCCCACGATCTTTACACTATCGCTCTTGAACTGGCCAATCAAAGCCCTCAGATCGACGTCTGTCACGACTCACCTGGCTCTTTTTGCAGAGCTGTATGTATGTTTTTAATTAATATAATGTTAATAGGGATAAAGTATTAATATGTACGTCTTTTGTCTAATTAATAATAATATGTATTTGTGTAGTGTAAACGTTTTGGTATGTAACTGTCAACTAGTGTGTGTAATTTAACACGTTCACTGCGAAACAGGTCATTTTGACCCTGTTCTGAACTTTCGCCTGGTGCGGCGGCCGAAATACGCGACTTTGCACTGGTGCGAAGACCATAAAGTTGTGATATTTTTTTTTTTTTACATAGTCAAGTATACATTTAGATTCGTCATTTTACAATCTACCCGACAACATATAAATTAATTAACAGGTCACATATGACCTGTTCGCACCAGATTAAAACTTTTGTTATTCAGTGCGGAACAGGGCATATATGACCTGTTGTGTAGGGCCCTGTACAGCACTGCACGTAAGTGCAGAGTGCATTAGTGTTGCACGTTTGTTTCTGTTTATACGTAAACATGAATGGGTCTAAAATGCGGTCTCGTAGAATGTTGGACAAAATTTTTAAGAAGCTGGAACAAAGACGAAGTTCGCATATTGGAACATGATTCGGTTAGAACCTCCACGTCCCCGAGTGGCAGTCAACCATCGTCGGCGGTTCATCTAAGTACGGAGAACGAAATTGAAATACCCTCAAACGCATCACACAAATGACGTATTTAGGTACATGAGCCCATCATCTGGTTGCACATGTAACAAATGTAAAAAAAAGTAATACATTGTTTCGATATATTTATTTGGTTTATCTTTCCCATCACTACTAAATCATCGATATTTTTATCTGTGCCAGTCCTGGCTGTGCGTTACAAGTCAATTTTGACCTGTTAATTAATTCGTCTATAAAATCTCAACGAACAGTCATCAACTTCGGCGAAGCCAGTATAAGGTAGACTCATTATTAGACTAAACATTGTTATAATTAAATTTCATATATATGTATTTAGTAAAGACATTTTAGGTAAAATATAGAACCCTTCTTACAGGCTGTAATTGACTTGTACCGCACAGCCAGGAAGTTCAATACAGGACTCTCATGGGTCGTAACGCACTGAGAGTGAGTTCACAAAATGAAGCTTCGCATTGAACGTGTAATAAACAACAATAAACAATCGGTCCATCTTTAAGTGAATATTGAGCTTTTTTGAACCACGATTGCCACTCAAGAACTTTTCTACTCCAAGGAGTTTCTTAGTGGTTCTACGACCCATGGATACATTTTCAAGTGCTACGTTGTTATTAAACAGTTGTTTGCGGTAGTTCAAAAAAATAATCAATTTATGAAAATAAATATACATACGACTTTCCCGGATTTTAACCAAAATATCTCAAATCTGAAACAAACAAAGCATACCTACCTACAAAAACAAATAAATTATTAATAGGTAACATAAAAATATACAAAAGGAGGGAGAAATAAAACCGTCTTTCATGAATAGTTAAAATGTAGATGCTATATCAAAGTGGGCCAGAACGGGTCATAAATATGTACCAGTTTGACTCCCACGAATAATTTGACATTGATGGAGGACACCTGCCCTAATAAAGCAAAAGAACTTATTTTAAAAAGGAAAACGTGACAGATAACACCTCGTGATGAAAACGGGTTATTGCCATATTGTTTGTGCCTGGAAAATAATGATGACAACTGATTTTGTGATCTCGGTGTGGTGATATTGTTTAGCTACTAAAAATACATAAAAGACAATAATGCTTTCACGTCATTCTCAAAATAGCATGGAATATATTTTTCGTGACATCTCGATCATTTAATCGATGATTGAAAATAATCCGTAACTGGATTCAGTTCTTCAGAATATACTATATTGGTGGTGGAATAAAAAGTGGACTGTAAATTTAACTGGTATATTCGAAGTCAAAAGAACAAAGAGAACAAGTTCGTTACAAGTCGAGTAGTGAGTCAGTGAATTTTGAAAGCGCTGTTACACAGGTAAGATGAACTAGATGAACGAAGAATTTAGTATTAGTAGTTTATGTGACTGTACATAATGAAGGGTTTTAAACACGAGTGTGGGTTTATGAAACGAGCCGAAGGCAAGTTTCATAATAACATCACAAGAGTGTTTTAATACCTAATTATGTACAGTTACATACACTACTTTATCTATATAATGTTGCCATATAAAACATTCATGCATTTTATACCGACTAAACTGAAGCTATACATTTCATTGAATATTTTATTTACAAAATATACAAAAATATTTGAATATTAAATAAAATTTGAAAGAAATTAAATTGTTAAAAAGAATAAGGATTAAAAAAAATCATTTTTTAAATGTTTCTTAGCAATGATCGTTATCGTTAAACCAAAACTCACTACACCTGTACTGTATCAGTGTACGCTTAGCCGAATCTGCTTTCTGCCTTATTTATTTAAACTTTATTGCCCAAAATACAAAAGTAAAAGTATAAATGGCGGAGGTCATGAAAAGATCAGTCATAGCTCAAACAAAGCCGCCAATACTTACAACTAAAAAAACAAATATGAATTTCCGAACTTTAGTTATAACTATAACACAATACAAATTATTCAAATAGGTAGGTACCCTATGAATAACACTAAGGTTACGTCCCATTTGTATGCAACGTGATAGGATACAAGGTGCAAAAATGTAATATAACCGGGTAAGTAAGTATATGCAGGCTGCACAATAGACTGATAGAATTTAACAGTTCTCAATAATATGTAGTGGCTGAAGAGATCTTTGCTATCGACACTTAATTAAAAAAACTAGTCGTTAGTTGACAATTGTCAATGTCAAAATTCCAACGGTTTGCCACTGACATGTGTCAGAATTTGAATGATGACGTATGTCGAAATTTCAACGATTTCACAAGTGCTAATATAATCAACAATATTTTTATCACGAATGCGGAACATCGCGGGGCGCATCTAATATTTATTATGAATATCGGACAAAAAAATGTAAAGAACTCTCGCTGCGCGAGTCTAAGTCGCACTCGGTTGATTTATTAATGAAAAATGCAATTCCTAAAGGATAAATAAATACGCACGCGAAAACCGCAGGATAAAAACAGTTTACGAAAGAATTATGTTATTTACGATCAGAACTCAAAGATATTTGGAGCGCTGGGGCGTTCCTATGGTATTGTTGAATAACGGCACAAGAACGGCACGGAACGGTTTCTGTACCGTTACCATGAGTTAACGTGACTGTACTCGCAAGCGTACTGGAGATGTGGTGCTGGAGACGCCTTCTGAAGATCCCATGGACGGCATTTCGCACCAACAATTCTATCCTCAAAGAGTTGCAGATCCAGGATAGACTTTCGTCGATTATGCAGCTCCGAGTGTTGAAATTCTTTGGCCACATATCCCGAAATAAAAACTCCATGAAAAGATTGGTAGTCCAGGGCCAGATAGAAGGCAAGAGAGGACGAGGCCGATCACCGACTCGCTGGACCGACCTTATTAAAAAGACCACACGGAGCTCCTTGGTGCAGTGCACTCGCTCCGCAGACAACCGGGTGAAATGGAGATGCATCGCGAGAGCTGCTGTCTGCCAGAGGAAGGATGAGGACGAGAACCCAAATGTGGACGCTATTGCCGTAACCATTGTTGCATTGTTGGAGTAGTAGGGCCTCGTGCAGGGTCCGTCCGGATTGTTACTACCGTCTTGCCTGCTAACCCACCGCCAAACAGCAATGTTCGTATTGTTGTGTTCCGGTGTGGGGGTAAGATAGCCGGTGAAATTACTAGCATAGAGGCATTCTATCTTCGTCCTCCGGGTAGGCAAGCACTTGTGACTCCTCTGGTGTTGCAGGTGTTTATGGGCGACGGTTATCGCTTTCCATCAGGCGATACGTTTGCTCGTTTGCCCCCTATGACATAAAAAAAAAAAAAAAAAAACCACGACCACTCTGCCAAGAGTGAACGACTGATGATGATGAAGACTCGCAAGCGACAGCGTAAACTATTTGTATGGCGTATAGTAAGCGCCCCTAGCAGTTACTTTGTGAAACTAAAATTCTTCATACAAGTCGTTTACGCAATCGACTACGGTCACTGTAAACTCATGGTACGGGAGGCTATTTCTTCACACACGCCAGTTAGACAGGCAATCGTATATGAAATTATAGAATTTGGTATTAACGAGATTAAAACTCAAATGATAGCAGGGCATGGGAAAACAACATTTGTTGAGACGATTAACACGCCACGATTGACTTATGATGATGACGATAATGGTGACGACCTAGTTCCTAAGTAAACTATAATACCTACAGGGTTACTAATGTGTTGCACTAAATTGATTGGCATATTTTCGTTTCGCATAGCAACCATTGGCACATTCATCATTTCGCACAATTGCTTCTTGCCTAAATTTCTTGGCATACTATTCATTTCGCACACGTTTCTTTGGCAGAATAGTACGTTGGCATAATGTTGATTAGAAAAATACTCCTATGGTCGAATAATTGTGTCGCCGAAATTTATATGGCATAATATTCCGTTTGCATGATTATTTTGTCCTTGATTGTAGTTATTTTTTGAAGGCTATAGGTGCTAATTTAAGATTAGCATAGTTATTTAAGGAATAATCCTATTTTTCTTTACTATTTTGCATGTCTTATACTTATATAAAACAAAAATAACAAGTTCTGTGTTTTTTAACTGTCCTACTTCATCAGTTTTCTGGTAGCGTTTCGGTTTTGAGGGGGGCGCAGTTTCAACCTAACGTAACCTAGTTTTCTGGCAGCGATTCATTTCTGTGAGGGACGCAGTTTCAACCTAACCTAACCTAGTTTTCTGGCAGCGATTCGTTTCTGTGAGGGACGCAGTTTCAACTTAACCTAGTTTTCTCGCAGCGATTCGTTTCTGTGAGGGACGCAGTTTCAACCTAACCTAACCTAGTTTTCTGGCAGCGATTCGTTTCTGTGAGGGACGTAGTTTCAACCTAACCTAACCTAGTTTTCTGGCAGCGATTCGGTTCTGTGGGTATGCTATGGTACAATTATGCCGCAATAAATTCGGCGGAACTTATATTGTGCTACATAAAATTCTGCGAAATAAAAGTTGGCGATGGCGATATTAGTATTCTGCTATTCAAATTTATGCCAAATGAATATTATGCGACATAACAACTGTGGTAAGTATATAATTATACGATAGTATCATTCGGCTAAAACATATTGTGCGAAAACGATTATGCGAACTATATTTCAGACAATAGAGATTGTGCAAGATAAGGGGTACCCTATAGTACAGTGTGTGAATGTCAGCATGCGATTCGCGTTTTGTGCCTGTCTTGCTCGCTCTTACGCGATCCAGATAAGAACCTCTCAGTTTTCACCCAAGCCCGAGTCACAATCTGCCAGCTCACGGACTGCAGGCTTGTGTTATGGTACTAGAAGACGATATACTTATATACATAGAAACCATCCATGACCTAGGAACAAATAATATTCGTGTTCACCTCACAAATATTTGTCCTTGTTGGGATTCGAACCTAGGATCGTTGGATCAGTATAAGTAGCTGCACTACCATTGCGAAAACTACGTTGTCCAAAAACGTCAAAAAATGATGATGATGATTGCAACGATAAAAATGCCATTCTTCGAGTTGACAAAAAAAATACAACGGTTGCCATGAGCACCCATGTCTACAACCAAAAATAACAGGTCTATTGGATGTTTCAACATACAAGCCTGTCAAACTTGACCCAACTGCAAGTGTTAAAATCTACAACTGAACTAATAAGCAAGCACTCCGAGACCCTTAATCTGGATGTCAAAAGTTTAGTTCCCTCCTGCCCTTTGCCACCAAAGTTGTACGGATTGCCAATACACTATACAAATTTCTCGCCTCGCACGATTGCATTGCGGTATGAATCGTCGCTTGCGGTATTTCCCGAACGATACTACCTTCAAACCTTCAAGAAAAGAGCGTACTCCCACCTGAAAGACCGGCAACCCACTTGTGACTCGTTTGCCCTCTACGACATAAAAAAACACAAAACAAAGGCTCAAATAAATTATTGGCGATGACCATGTTGGTGTAGATGAAAAAATTACGATGATAATGAATGTCGCGGAGCGATATTAATAATGGTATTTGCATATACGCGACTTGTTGCAAGGTGTTTTTTTTTTCCTGACAACCTGCAAAGTTTAAATCAATGGTGAATTTGGGTCAGTCCTCGGGCAGAAAGGGCTATAATTTTTATCAACTGCGGACTCCTAATTACAAATCCACCAGCTTTGTTCCATTGAAAGCGTCGTGGATTTGCTGCATTTAGATTAAATGCCTTCTGAATTTTTCACCGCTTTGGTGGTAACATTACTGTTGCAGAATACTAATTATTCTTGCTATGGAAAACGCAGCGTGGGTCGGTCCCCCACTAGGTGGACAGATAACCCCGTTAGGGTCGATAGGATGCAGTCTGCACAGGACCGCACATTGTGGCGAGCTATGGGGGAGGCCTATATTCAGCAGTGGACGTCTGTGAATGATAGATATTATAGATAAACAATAACATTACGAGAGTAGCGGTTTGTACATGTAAATTTAGATGAAGGGTCTAATGTGTAATTTATATCGGATATAGTACTTGGCTCAATTTTTTTTAAGGGACAATCTTACACAATTTGTCCTTTAACTAAACTAAGCAAAGCTTGTACTATGGATACTAACGTTAATTTTTATTTTATTTTATAAACTTACTGTAACAGACAAAAAAATCCGAAATATTATGATAATAAGTTTTATGAAACATTACCCAAATCAGAATCGTAAAGCTACGTACCATCAATATTAAATCAAAATACTAAAGTGCTCTACATTTAATGCCTTAGACTTTAGTGCCGAGACATCACAACACAAGTTAGTTCTGAGCCCACAATAAAATCAAAACGCTATTGTGTTCGTGTTAACTAAAAGGGTTCCGTAGGTCAATAGTTTATGTTAACTTCACCGTCCCTCGGGTCACGCGAATCGATAATTCTCATGGTCAGGAGTAAAGTATAAGAGGATAGCGGTCTTCAAATGTGCTGACAACCTATCCGCCGAAAGACGTCTTGCAGTTGCAGAAACTGCAATACGACTGCAATGAAACTGCTCATAATGTGCGCTGTGTTCCGTTCCGCCAGTTACTTGTGGAAGTGAATAGAGTGCACACGTATTTGTATGAAATTTTACGAAACATTACTGCTGCTTCGTTTGCTTCGACGTCGTTACAATGCATTTATATTGTAGTCATTCCAACTGCAATACAACTGCTTTACGACCGTGCATCCAGCTTGCAGTCGATGTGCGGTTGACAAGACTCCACGGCAACTGTGAGCGGACTGCACAGTCGGTTTGCAGTTTTGGTGCAGTTACACCAACTTTGCAGCTAGGTTGCAGTTCAAATGCTGTCCACTGCCACTTAAATCTGAAAGCTTTCTGAGCTATCTTGATGCTCCTACGGATCTCCTCATTTCTGATTCGATCACGCACAACCGAAACATAACATACTTCGGCCAGGGTATTAAGTAACTTTCGCCGGATTCCAATGAACTTCAGCGATCTTCAACAGGTCATCTGAGGACACCTTATAGGAAGCGTAGCCACCGTATGTATTCCGGTGAATGATCGCCACTCCATATCCAGTGGGCTCAATATTATTTATTTTATTAAACTTTATCGCACAAAATATACACAAGTAAAACTACAAATGGCGTACTTAATACCTCAAGGCACTTGGACTAAACAGAAACATCCGTATGGTGCCCTTTTGTATAATAGATATTGAGAATATGTAATTTTATGAAAAAGATAATATTATGTCGAGGATGGTTATGAATATGGAAGCTCAACGAAACCAGCGCGCCACCGGATGGCGACAGTAGCGCCCCCTTGGAACTGTTTTGGCACGTTCGACAAAGTCTTGGCGGCCCAAGTAGCATACAGCCGTTATACAGCTAAATAGAATAGAATAGAAAAAGCTTTATTCAAGATACCACATCATTACAATTTACAATATTATGTACCTAAGTATTAAAGACAGTGTACAAGAGATGTGCATCCGAAATGGTCTCCACTCAGCAATGCTGTTGGCTTTGCTAGGTATAGCAATGCCCACGGCGCTGGTTTCCCCTGGACGGTTTCGCGGGACAGCAAACTGCAGAGCGACTTGTATCAAACACGAAAACGAATTAGAGTTATAATGGCTGTATAAGTTATTGTACAGTAAGTATTGTACAGACGACGCGGTTGGCGCAGTGGTTAAGCAACTGCCTACTGAGCCGACGGTCCCGGGTTCGAATCCCGGCTAAGGGCAAATATTTGTGTGATGAACATGAATATTTGTGCCTGGGTCATGGATGTTCTATGTATTTAAGTATTTATTTATCTATATACCTAAGTATGTATATCGTCGCCTAGTACCCATAACACAAGCCTTCTTGAGCTTAATTTGGGACTAGGTTGATTTGTGTGGGGTTGTCTGATATTTATTTATTGTACAGTTTGTTCGCTACCTGGGGGGTCACTCGGAGAGCGACTACTACACTTCACTTTGGGTCACCATCGAGTGCACTTATGCAAATGGAACTGTCCCGTTTTGTTTTGTCATACGAAGTTGATTAGAGTCACTGACTCTGAGTCAGTGAATTATTATAACCCTGCGATACAGTGTTAATTTACGAAAGACTCTGTTCGAGCAGCCAGCGTGCCTGGTGCACTATGCCTGGAACAGTTATTTTGTGTTTCGTTGTTTAAAGAATAACTCATCTTACGTACGTAATGGTAAATGTCATCATCATCATATCAGCCGATAGACGTCCACTGCAAGACAAAGCCCTCCCCAAAGTTCTCCACAGCGTTCGGTCTTGCGCTGCCCTCATCTAACTTCTGGCCGTGATCGTAACCAGGTCGTCGATGCACCTTGTTGGGGGCCTTCCCACGCCGCGTCTTCCGGTCGCGGTCCATACTAAATGTACCTCGTGTAAAATAAATTATATTGGCAGTTAATCATAATATTAAGTATAAGTACGTAGCTGGTCTGAGAAATGCTTGCGCAACATGTGGTTGAAGGAGAGCACTCTCCTTCAAGAGTTTGCTTTGTGCTTGCCTGATGGGGAGTGGTAGGTGATTCCAGTGCTGAACTGCAGGTGCGGCTGTAAAATAATCACACTAATATTATAAAGGCGAATAATATTGTAAAGGTTCGCGAATATGTTTGTGCGTATGTTTGTTACTTCATCACTCACAAACGGCTGAACCAATTTGGTATGAAGGTATAAAAAAAATATATTATAGCTGCCACCCTGGATTAACACATAGCTACTTTTTATCCCGAAAAAATGTAGCGTTCTCGTGGGATGAGCGAGTAACACCGCGCAGCGCAGCTTGTATATCGTAAAACTAGTTTCCGTCGGTTCTACGAGCAATACGCACTTAACTTACTTTTACTCGTATAAATTGTAAACCATAAATATTCCTCTAAATGAAACATTGCGCTGGCAAAAGCTTTTCATTTTAAGCCCCTATAATCACAGGAAAGGATGAAAGTTATGGCGATAAATAGGCTTAAAGCACCGTAAACATGGTTAAACCGCTTAGGTTAGAACCTTTTAGTTTTAACCTCAATTTCATGCCTTTTTAGTCTACATTCAGATACTTAAAAGGTTGAATAGCTACATAAGTGATACCAGTTAAACCTTTGTAAACCCCGATACTAGTCTAGGTGTATGTATTGATGTATGTATGCATAGCTCCTCCATATCCATAGGGGTGGGGGAAACACATGACTTGTTAATTCGGAATATATTTAAGACCGAAATACAATAAATATAGATGTTTGTTTGGTGGCGACTTGTCGAGGAATGACACCATATTATTAAATATTTTTTTATATGGTTCACCTGACAGTGACAGAATCTTCATTTAAACCAGAATTCTAAATACTTCTTTATACCCGGCCTACATTCCTATAGTACCTACACTGAAAATTACGTCAGCTGGGTGTATTTCTCAGTATTTTTGATGTATCGATTTAAGTTCAATTAAAGGTGGACTTTTTTCTAGATAATTAATTCTATAAATGATACTTTATCATGTACAATTGGGGTTTCTCACACTGACGTAGGTGTGGGCCTTGTAAAAAGTATTTGATGTTTTATTTCCTTTTGATTTGGTTTCTTCTTAAGGTTTGATTTGGTAGTTTTCCCTTTGTTCCCAAATTATCGTGTTCTAAAGTTTCGGAATACGAACTATTATTAAATATGCAAAAACATGCAAAACGTGTTAGTGTTGTAAATGCGGTCAAGGTGTTTCGTTGCGTAGAAAACCTGCACTTGAAGTTCAGAAGTAGCGTATCCCTTCACATCTAAAAATAATCACCGTGGAACACTCTATCTGTGGTAGAAATTTCATGCTTGTATGTAACCCGATGCGAATTATGTTAGAAAGCAGCGGATTAACAACCTCTACTAACAAGGGTATTTTGACGCGATACATTCTAGAAACGTTTTATTTCTTAAGTTTTTTTGGTATGTTGTACAATCAGTATCAAAAATAGCTGTCAATTTTACTACTGGCATATTTATGTCAAATTGCATACTGCTGTGAGTGTGAGTGCTAACCTAACCTAACCTAACGTTTTTGATGCTGAGTGTATCACGCTAGAACAACTCACACTTAACCGCTTTTTAAATTGAATTTTTCTTTCTCGATCCTTTCTATATAACTGCTTTTGTAACATTTACAAAAGCAGTTATTTTAAAACAAATAAAAGGGAATACAAAGAAAACACGCTAGAAACTAAAGAAAACAGATCGTATCAGTTTTCTATTTCGCTACCTGCAATGCGGCAGGAAATTGGTTTGTATGGATTTTACAGCATTTTCACCGAGCATGGACCGGTGTTCCGTTACGTTGACGGTAAAGTTCCTAACAAACAAACTCCGATCAACGTTTTTGGGGTTCCATAGTCCAACAATGCTTCCATTCTGAAAAAACTAAAAGTGACTACCATATTATCAACCATCACTTTGATCAGTTTTATCAGATTATCAAAGAGTGCTGGAATTATAAGGGCACATTTCCAGAAAAGAAGACGATATTCTGGAAAATCAATTGGTCACTGGAAAGAATAGGGGAGGAGGCCTCGTTGGTTCGACCAAATCCGCACTGCACTTGACTCCAACTCAAAGTGGCTCAAGGTGGCCGAGGACCGAGGAAGGTGGCGGAACATCATCCGGAGGAAGCTAATCCATGGTCGATGTTACGACCCTCAGCAATGAGGATAACGATGCACAGAGGAAGGGACCCCAACAAAGGAACGAACCATTTGTTGCCTCACCAAAATAAATAGGTACAGGGAATATGCAAGAATACAATATTTACAATTACATTGTCCACCCAAATTAACCGCGTGACTAAGAAGCGGAATCAGCATGTGCTGTGACAGCCAGGCGTCGCGCAGCGCTGGTTTTCAGTCCGTCCCTCGTCTCACTCTAAATCACATTGTTCAACTTAGCGGGTGCGGGCAATGTATACCATGCATGTATATGCAAAGGTATCCTAGAAATTAAGAAAGGTTGATGGTGAAAGTTGGCCAACCCTAGACCATGGGGAAGAAGCCCGATACCATGGTGCGGTAACTGGATACGACATTAAGCAACGCGCCGACAGGGAGAAATGGAGAGCTGCCATCAAAAATATTAATGAGCGGATTCACAATCCTCAGCAGTACACTGATTTAGAAGAAGAACCTCAAGGGTGTCAACAAGATCCCATTACTAAAATCGTTGTCTGTACAGAATTGTTGTCGGTTCGCTAACGGATATACGAAGAAATTGTCGTTGTTTCAACTCACCTCTGTTTCAAAACACCTCGGTCTCCCTAATTGTACTTCACTACTTCTTCGCTATCGAAAACACATATTCTGCCAGACTAGAAACTTAACTAGGTTTATACCTTAGTTCTTCTCGTTAAGGATGAACCAAGACGAGCGTAATTTTTAGAACTGAGTCGTTTATTTTTTTTTATCGCCGTACATCGTAGCAAGTGATCATTTCACACGTATGACACGATGGCTTCACCCCCTATGATCCAATTACGCAATTTAACGAAAAAAAATACGCGAAAATCCCACCATAAAAGTACAACACAAATAAAGATCATCGTATAACAACATTACACTTGTAGTTCCGCCAAAACCTACTTTACCGTACAACGTACTATAATATCGTGTAACAAAGGAATAAAACTCATTGCAACGTTATATAAATTTCCTTTAGTAGTGGGACAAATCAGGTCGTAAGTTGTTATAAAAACGACGTTACCCGCGGCGCCTGGCTCCGTCACACTTTACGAGAAACTGGCCCATAGGGTGACAATGCGATGTGATACACAGACCGTAACTTTAGTAAAATTATTACTACAGTTTGTTTATTATTTAAACAAACATTTGATAGTTCTCCGTTGATGTTTGTAGTGATGTAGCAGAGACATATTGTTTGCCAAATCTAACGATTATGAATGGTTGATCGAATCAATTTTATCGACGAACTTTTTGCCGAACCTGCATATATTTTTCTTTATTTTGTGTAAATTAATATTTTTTTGAGCTACGAGCCGTCGTCCTCTCGAGCTTTCTATGTAAAATAGTATTTTGTTTTATTGGTCTTTCTTCAGGTTATCAATTTAGCTTAGATGATGATGATGATGTATTTTATTACGTTCTCAACCCCCATATTTCCACGATCTTGCAAAACTGAATCAACAAAAAATGCCCACAAAATTTCAGACGCGGTTGAGTAATGCAATCAGTAGGCTATAACAGCTGGGAATCTGAACAACTGGCCATCCGATCATACGAAAACATTTTTTGGCTAAGCTGAAATGGAGATGCTTCGCTTGCTCAATGGTCGTTTTTTTGTCATTGGGGGCAAATGAGCAAACGGATCGCCTGATGGGAAGCCATTACCATCGCCCATAGACACCTGCAACACCAGAGGAGTCACAAGTGCGTTGACGGCCTTTCAGGTGGGAGTACGCTCTTTCCTTGAACGTTTGAAGGTCGTATCGGTCCGGAAATACCGCAAGCAATTCATTCCACAATGCAGTATAAGTCGTGCGAGCTCAGGAAATAGCTCAGAGAGTTGACAAACGAGTGGTAGTGGGCGGGAAACATTGCGCGCGGAACCGGTAGCTGTTCGGGCAGAAAGGTTCTCAAGCGACGACCGCGTATCGGAAGACGTAGATAAAAAGGAAAAATGTGATGGTGGAATCAAGAATCTTGTAGCAAACAATAAAATACAGTTTTCCGGCGGCTTTTGCTATCATCAACCTTCGTTTTTAGGGTTCCGTAGCCAAATGGCAAAAAACGGAACCCTTATAGATTCGTCATGTCTGTCTGTCCGTCTGTCCGTCTGTCCGTCTGTCCGTCTGTCTGTCTGTCCGTATGTCACAGCTATTTTTTTCCGAAACTATAAGAGCTATACTGTTGAAACTTGGTAGGTAGATGTATTCTATGAACCGCATTAAGATTTTGATGCAAAAATAAAAAAATAATAATAAATATTGGGGGCTCCCCATACTTAGAACTGAAACTCAATTTTTTTTTTTATCAAACACATACGTGTGGGTTATCTATGGATAGGTCTTCAATAATGATATGGAGGTTTCTAAATTTTTTTTTTCTAAACCGAATAGTTTGTGTGACAGACGCTTCCAAAGTGGAAAAAAGTTGGTCCTCCCCCCTCTAACTTCTAAAATAAGAAAATGAAAAATCTAAAAAAAACATATGATGTACATTACTATAAAAACTACCAACGAAAATTGTTTTGAACGAGATCTAGTTAGTAGTTTTTTTAATACCTAACTTTGCACCTAATTTATATGGGGCGCTATACATACCAGGTGCAAACTTAACTTAACCACTTAGGGATGGAAAGTCTTTGTACGGAACCCTCGGTGCGCGAGTCCGACTCGCACTTGGCCGTTTTTTTTTACCAATTTAAGGGTCAACTAAGACGATGTCGTCTAAAGCGATGAGGAGGACTTTAATATTATAGAAGGTTCTCTAATTCCAAAGGTGACGAGATCTATCTTATATTTTCAGTCAATTCAATCGAGTATGAACAAGTTTGTGCCACTTCATATCACTAAGACCGTATTTACGAGATATTTCATCACTACACGCAATCGCCCGTAACCATTTCATAAGCAGGGCTTAACGTTTTCCTTTTTTGGTGGACATGGACGTCAATCTCCCACTCATCACACACACACACACACACACACACACACTAGTTCAGTTCACGTAAAGTGTTAGTAAGGTTGACACGTGTATACTTTTAATGGAGAGCTTACTTGTTAGCGACGTGCTCAAAGGGTGTAGACGACACAAAGCTCTCTCAAACTCTATATTAATTTCCACCTGTTAGAAATTTGTTGTCAATAAGAGAAACGCGACGTCACGTGTTACAAAACAAGAGAGAGAGTATCTACACGCGTGTCGCGCTCGGATAGACAAAGGCCGACTGTTGCTGCTAAAATGCGACCATTATAATATAATGAACGTTGCGTATCTACCTCTAAATAAGGTTAAAAACTAACAATATACCATGGTCTAAGAAAACAAGGTAAATATGCTATTCCGGAACGACAGGCGGAACTTTCGACGTCACCGTGCTATGATTGGTTGGTTCTGTCAATCCGTTTCTGTGTTGCCAGTGGTGCATCATAATACTCCCCGATTCCCTTGTTATATGAATCTTGTGTATGAATCTCATAAAATCGTGAGCGTTTTAAAAATTGCAAAATGATATTTAGTCAAAGAACAGGACAATTGTAATGCATAAATGCATAATTATTTTAGTGGTAAGACTGGCGGCAAAAATGTTTTCCTTATAATTATGTTGTTACCATAAAGTGGCAACTAATCGGTGACGCAGAAAGTCTCACTAGCCGCAGTGCCATACCTTGTTTTCTTATACCATGGCACGAACTTCTTAAATATCATAGGTTTAGAAAAAAGACAACATTATAAATAAAAATAAATGACATTTCTGACAGGCAAATCTTATGCGTAGATCATTGGAAGTCATTGGATGTTCTGTGACTGCTTCCATACTCTGAAAGTTACATATTCTCACATTTCATACACTTGACTTGTTTGACTTGGCACTTTTTACACATATAAAATTGCCACTTCGTATTCCCATGTGAAGACTTCACATTTTCATATTCCAGTGTCACTCTCAACATTTAATATTCTCGAGAAACTCAAAGTTTCGTCACTATACTCATCGCCCGTGATGAACGCGCGAGCCTCCGGAAAAAATCATTTCGCGAACGCCCGCCGACTTTGAGCAAGGGAGGGCTTAATGTCTCCTTTACTGGCGGCTGGGGCAATCTCCCGCCAACACTATTTCACGTGCAGGGTTAAGTGTATTGAGTGGCTGCGTACACTGAGCTGACGCATGCATAGGGTTAATTTGGGACGTCTGTTTTAATGAAAACATAGGACGCTGTGTTATTTAATCCAGCTCTTACTGGTCTCACGTTTCTAAGCAAAAACGATGCGATAACTTCTTCGTAGACATTAACACAGACAAATCCAATGTCTGCCCACGATCCTAAAGAGGTTGTCAGTCCACTTTGTTTGAGGCCACCCTGCGTCTTCCGGCCCGCGGTCGCCCCTCAAGAACCTTGAGTGCGCCGCCAACAGCTATCGGTTCTACTATTAGCAAAATGCCCCGCCCACTGCCACATAAGCTTGGCGACTGTCTGAGCTATATCTACAACCTTGGTTCTCTTGCGTATCTCATCATTTCGGATTCGATCCCGTAAGACCGATCGTTGTGGAGAACTTTGGGGAGGCCTTTGTCCAGCAGTAGACGTATATTGGCTGATATGAAGATGATGAGACATTGATTCCGGCGCATTGTGAACTGAGTCAGAACAACTACATTAAAAATAAATATAGGACAACCTCAAACAAATCGATCTAGTCCCATAATAAGCTAAAACTTGTGCCATTGAGCACTAGACGACGATATACATACTTTATAGATAAATACATAGAATATATCCATGACCCTGGAGCGAATATTCGAAGCCATCACGTTAATATTTGCCCTTGCAAGTATTCGAACCCACGACCATTGGTTGCGCTACCACTGCGCCAAACGCAACATCATACCGACTCATTAATGCTTTAGTTTTGATAATGTCAAAAACATAAATAAACAAATTAAGAGGCATTTTTCCTTTTTTTTATAATATGACAAATACATTGATAATTTCAACCAACTTTTCATAGTGAATAATACTTTTCCCTGAGTTCTAGAAAATAACATAGCTATTTCATGCTTTCATTGAGCGCAGACGAAAATAAGTTGCAAAAAAAAAACATTTTTCTGCACGAATTTTGTCAATTTCTAGTAGTTTTTGAAACAAAAAATATCAATGAAAAATTCAAACTGTAGGTTTCAAATATACACCAATAAATCGCAATGGCCCTGTTCTAAGTAGTAAGTAGTTGATAACATGTTAAGATGACGATGCCTCAGACGGCCTCAGTACTGGGGGATTCTTTTTAATTAAGTTTTAGTATGTATATACATAAATTTATTAAAAAGAAAAAAAAACATATGTTAGAAACATGTTTTATCACACAGAAAAATGTCTAAAACAATCAGCGTTTTTGATTAGATACGGAGCCCTTAATTCAACAGAACATTCCATCTGCCAAACTATTATTAACATAAAACAGACTGCCATGAATTAGTAACCCTCCCCACATTACCATAAACCAAGAAAGGAAATTGAAGCGTATTTCATCGTGGAACTTGATTTGCTCACTCTTTTATACTTAATCGACGTTTCCTTAATTTATTTTGTTTACGTAACATACCAACTAAGTCGTTTATTAGGGTTCCGTACCCAAAGGGTAAAAACGGGACCCTATTACTGAGACTTCGCCGTCCGTCCGTCCGTCCGTCCGTCTGTCACCAGGCTGTATCTCAACAACGGTCATAGCTAGACAGTTTAAATTTTCACAGATGATGTATTTCTATTGCCGCTATAACAACAAATACTAAAAATAAAATAAAATAAATATTTAAGGGGGGCTCCCATACAACAAACTTCTTATAGATTATATATATGTATATAGGTACGGAACCCTTCATGCGCGAGTCGGGCTCGCACTTGCCCAATTTTTGTTTTTCTTGCGAATAAAATTAGTTTTTACCAGCTCTTATTTAGTTTCACCTATATACTGGTGTCTGTTTGTCTGTCTTTATGGTACATTATACCTAGAAATATTTTTATTGAATGTTCCAGACCACCTATGGTCTGGAACATTCGACGACGCGTTTGGCGCAGTTTGTAGACACCTGCCTACTGAGCCGACGGTCCCGGGTTCCAATCCCGGTCAGGGCAAATATTTGTTTGATGAACTCGAATATTTGTGCTTAGGTCATGGTTGTGCTATGAATTTAAGTATATATTTATCTATATAAGTATGTATATCGTCGTCTAATACCCATAACACAAGCCTTCTTGAGCTTAATTTGGGACTAGATCGATTTGTGTGAGGTTGTCCGATATTTATACTTATTTATTTATAGGTGTTTGTCATACATAAATATGCGATCTGGGGCATTACCTATTGACTATCGCCCTTGGTTTTTTTAAAGTGTTATGTCTTGCTTTGGACGGAAAGTGAGGTTTACTCCTCGCGTAGCGGTCAGTACTAAAATCCTACTTACGGACAAGGGTGATGTAAAATATTGTACGTTCAATTTAACTTTCTTCCCGTTTTCTTGGAAATTATACTTACGCATATGCAACATTATTATGACACGGAGCTACTCTAATGGAGCTGGAAGGCTAACGTAAAAACTTTGTAATAAAACGACGTAAACCCATCGAGTTTGATCCCGTTTGACGTCTTGATCTTTGATATTCTTTCGTTTTTTAAATTCGTCTAAAGGTTCTTTCTCCAAATTCAAATTTTGCCCACTTCTAAGTTGTCTATATTTAATTTCAAAATTCCTAGTTTTTGTGTTTCACTTACTATAGCTGCATTAAAAATATAAGAATAAATATGTATATAGCAGTTACTAACTATATTAATATTTGTCAAGTTCCCACATAAACCGCCACTAAAGAGGGTCATAACGTTATTAATATAATATTTTATCGCGGCGGCACATTACTGTGCATGGTTGAAATATACCGTCACATTTCAAATCCAACTATTTATTTGGTTCGGGGTTCCTTTTTAGGGTTCCTTACCCAATGGGTAAAACGGGACCCTATTTGAAATTCAGACCTTATCTTGTCCCTAAGATATACAACAATATACCACTAGATATCAGAAAAAGTACGAGCAAAAATGTATTTAAATCAAAACTAAAAAAACATATGTTGAAGCAATATAAAAACAAAATTAATTTAAATGTAAATTTAAGCTAAAAAAAAAAAAAAAAAAATTTAAATAATTAGATATAAAATGCTTGCTGTAACTACATTTGTAAGCATAGGGTGTATGTGTGTGTATACTTACATATATAAATATATGTTGTGTTTACAAATGTAGTTAATTACCTATAATTACCTATAGGTATAGAATACTTACCTAAGTAGTTTGTAAGCTGAAAACAGTAATGTAAAGAAAGGGAGCTTATTTCTGCCAACAAACTGTTTTACAGTTTGGCAGAAGCTGTGTAATGTGTAGGAGTACTGTTACTACGAATAAATGTTTTTATTATTATCCTGTATGTCGCACCCGCTCACGGGACAATAGTGTCCCGGACCTTTGGGAGGCGTGCACGGAGCCGAAGCCAACGCGTAGAGGCCCTTTCGACAATTTAATGAAATGCAAGGTGTACATCGAGCGTATGCTGTCCCTATCCGTGTCATGGGACGCACACAGAGACAGCGCCCGCTAGGTGCAAGAACTATTGATGGAGACATGGAATCTAAATACAAATTGGGCTATGGGGATGAAATGGAGGACTGGCTAATTGGGCTATGGGTGGAGACTATCGGGCGTCTACCAGCAAAAGTGTCTCTTAGCAAAAATGGGACTGGTAGACGATGACTCGCCTCCCGCTAGATGGGCCCCCACAAAATAGCGACACATAAAGTGGCCTAAGGGCAACACCGGTGCGGAAGGCTAAGGGCGGAGAGGTGTAATACTGGGCTTTAAACCGAAGCCAACTAACCCCTTACGTTTCCACATCCACCCCCGAGCCGAAACTCTCACGACTCCACTCTGCCCGGCCGGTTAAGGCAAGACAGAGGCGGAGGCCCCGACCCATCACCCCCCGTCAGGATCCCCAGGAGCGCTCAGGTACGTGCTGTTGGGGGTCGCTACCCCCCAACAGCTCGCCATAAGCTGCCCTGCGTGACTGATTGCGCTGGTAAAACCAGCGGGCGATGGGGTCGTCACATCCCTACGCCTTTATTATTATTATTATCTCCTTTATTCATTTTATAGCTTAGCTTATTATTATTATTATTATTCACTCATTTAATCATGTTTCTTAGGATAGGTATTTTTTACAATAAATTTATATAAAAAGTAAAATATAAAAAAAACATTACAAATATAAACACCGTGAAATATGCCAACTTTGCCTCCACAGGGAACTTTGCCCAAAACGCTACTTAAAAAAAGAAACGTTACTGTAGACAATTTCAAGATGATTATGGCAACACTACTATTTTTAGTGGAAAATAGATCATATATGTGGTATCACTGGGAATCACATTTGTGCGCAACTTCATTCCGTAACGTGTTGGGACTAGTCGAATAAGGTGCGTGATTTGGCGGGCCAATTCTAGGTGAAGTTCTGGTGTATTTTTTACAGAATGGGGAAGCCTCAGGTGAATGTATCTTATTGCTTGTTATAAAATAAGAACTGTAGATCATTTTTATTGTAGTTTGAACTAAAATTACTTATTAAAACCGGAGTTATGATGGTGGGCAATGTTATCCAGTAACTTGCTAACCTATGAATGCCAACATTGCCCAGACTAAAAAAAGGGTTAGGGTTGTCACCTTGTCGTAATTTTACCCGACTGCGTAAATAAAGGAGGGTTATGTATTTAAGGTAAGGTAAATTATATTTCTATTAAGCCGTTGTACTTTTAGCATTAGCTGCATGTCATGTCATGTCATATCCATAAAACAAAAAAACATAGAATATTCAATTATGCCAATTTTTATTTAGATTATTCTAACGTGTAGTAAAAAAATAACCGCCTAACTATTAGTATCGAATATTAAGCATACATTTTTCATTTTGATAATGGTATTGGTAAAGATGGTTTACTCAACCAAAAGTGACAACCCTAACAATTTCAAACTGCTTGATTCGGCTTGTATGGAGAAAAACAAAATACCTATGTAACATTGCCCACTCATATTGCACACGTGTTTGTACAGTTAAGACCAAGATATTAAGTAGAACGCCATTATTACCCCAGATTTTATTCTGATCCTTATCTTAACGTTGTAGGGGCTTTAGTTACGAAAATAATCGATTTGGGCAATGTTTGCAAAAGTTTAGATAACTTTACCCGAGGTGAAAATAGATAAAAAAATTGGTTAAATGTAGATTTAAAAATTGTTTCTCGTAATAAACGCATGCATATGAATACGATGGATGCGTTAGACAAAAAAAAACTTTATCCCGTCATAGAAAAAATTAGAGAAATTCGGGTTTTTACGAAAAAAGCGGGCAAAGTTGGCATGTTTCACGGCACATTATAAAAAAAACCTAACCTAGGGTGCCGCCGGCAACGGGGCAGGGCCCAGGCTACCGGTGGTTAGGGCTGCAGAGACAGGAACCTCCTGACAATGCGCGCCGTGTCCTGGAGTACCGCCTGCTGTATCTGACCCTTGATCCAGCCATCTAGCGAGAGTCTCTTAAGATGTTTGTCGAGACTCTTCGCTATGAGATCGTTCGCCGAAACGACTATCGGGACAATGATCGTCGAGTCAACATCCCACATGGCGGTCACCTCGTGAGCCAAGTCAAGGTACTTGCTGAGTTTGTCCTTCTCGGCCTTCACGAGGTTCTCGTCATGCGGGATGGTGATGTCGACGAGCACTGCCTGGCGCTTAGATCGATCTACCAACACGATATCAGGCTTATTGGCTACAATAGTCCTGTCCGTGATGATAGATCGATCCCAATAGAGCGTGGCACGACCATTTTCGAGAACTGGCATCGGTGCGTACTTATAGTACGGCACCTCAGACCCCACAAGACCGTATCGAAGAGCAAGTTGCTGGTGAATGATCATGGCTACTTGGTTATGTCTGTGCAAGTACTCGCCGTTAGCAAGATGAGAACAACCGGAGATTATATGCCTGAGTGAGTCACCGGGACGGCGGCATGCCCGACAAATGTCGACCGTACCGTCCTTCAGGATATATCTCCGGTAATTGTTCGTCATCATTACTTCGTCCGCAATTGCACAGACAAAACCTTCGGTTTCCCCGAAGAGATCCCCGAAGCGTAGCCAGTTCACCGACGCGAGCAGATCTACGTCGGGCCCCGTAAGGGCCTTGTAAAACCGCCCGTGTAGCTCCTTGCTCTTCCATACAGCCCTGCGGTCATCGGTGCTAAGCACCTTTGGTCTGCGCCAGTTCTCGTTTGCTAAGGAGAGAGAGGTGAGGCCTTTGTCAACTGCTACTACATCGCGATGAATCCCACACTCGTTGTTTAGGAAATACTCCCTAAGACTGCACACCTCGCGGTTATGGAGGTCCTTGGCGTTTAAAAAGCCACGGCCCCCACACTTACGCGGGATGTACATTCTCATAACTGACGAGCGTGGGTGCCTCATGCGATGTGTAGTGAGCAGCTGACGGACCCTCGTATCCAGGGCGTCCAGCTCAGTCTGAGTCCACCTTAGTATGCCAAAGGAGTAAGTGAGCAGAGGCATCACCCAAGCGCTGAAGGCGCGCGCCTTATTGCCACCGGACAAAAGACTGTTAAGTACTTTTGTCAAACGACAAAAGAAACGCTCCTTCAACGCCTGTCTAATGTCTCCGTCCGCATTACCCAATGACTGTGACATACCAAGGTACTTGTAGGTTTCAACTTCGGAGATAGACCTGAGGGACATTGTCTCAGAAAGTTGTAAGTTCGCGGAATTTACGACTTTCCCCCGCTGCACATGCATGACCGCACACTTGTCTACACCAAACTCCATTTTGATGGCGCTACTGAAGGTTTCTGTTACTTCCAGTAGTTCCACCAGATCCTGGCGTTTTGGTGTATACAGCTTAAGATCATCCATATACAGCAGATGAGAAATGACCTCACCTCCTCTTCGAAGCCGGCAACCTAGTCCTGAATCCTTCAGCAGAGTGCTGAGCGGATTCAGGGCTAGGCAGAACCACAGAGGACTCAAACTGTCACCCTGGAAAATACCTCTCTCAATCCTTATCAAGTCCTGCGGGCCAGGGGGGCCATCTCCGACACCTGGTTGACGAAGGACTGTGGTCCACTGCCTCATACACGAGCTTAAGAGGGATCTTAGAGCTGTATCGATTTTATACAGCTCTAAGATCCTCTCCAGCCATGAATGAGGCACCGAATCATAGGCCTTCTTATAGTCAATCCAGGTGGCCGAGAGAGACCCCCTGTTCCGCCGGACTTGTTGGCAAATGGTCGTGTCAATGAGGAGGAGCTCCTTAGTACCACGGGACCCAACCCTACATCCATTCTGAGAAAAGGCCAAAACGTTATTCGCAACAATGTGCGTGTTAATTTTTGTTTTCAGAATGGACGTAAGGAGCTTGTATAAAGTGGGCAAGCACGTGATGGGTCTGTAGTTTTTCGCTTCCGTGGTACTACCGGACTTATAGAGCAGGAAGGTAGCACCAGTAGTCATGAAAGATGGCAGGGAACCAAACTCGAGGGCGTCTTGAAATTGTGTTGCCAGGCGTTCGTGTGAGGATCGAAACCACTTGATCCAAAAGTTGTGCAATCCGTCTGGCCCAGGACTTTTCCAGTTCTGGGTCGTACGGACCGCACAACTCACATCATCGGGGCTGATGGTTACAGTTACAGTTATTATTATTATTATTACTACTGCCCGTCTGTCTGTATTTGACGACGCGGTTGGCTCAGTTTGTAAGCACCTGCCTACTGAGCCGACGGGCCCGGGTTCGAATCCCGGCCAGGGCAAATATAAATATTTGTGTGAGGTTGTCTGATATTCATTATGTAATACATAATAATAGGTAATAAATAAATATCGGACAACCTCACACACATCGATCTAGTATTTATTTAATGTGCAAAAAAACTTATGTGTAAGTTAGTTGTACCGCCTACAACTTTTCTGCTTTGCCTTAAGGTAAAGTGGTAGAAAATGTGTCATGGCATAGTCCGCCTTTTGTACGATAAGTTGTATTTTGTGCAATAAAGATTAAATAAAATAAATAATCAACCAAAATTACTACCCAACGAATTGTTTATTAAAATGGACGGGTAGAAAGATTAAGTTCGAACCAAATACTACCTAATTAGTTTTAATCATGTGTACGGAACGTTCTCGAAGTTGGCTACCGAGATGGATGGTTTGTTTTAGGTTAATCTAGTTATCTATATCTTCTACATCAACTTTCCACCCATCCTTCACGTTAGTTATTAGTGTGAAATATTATAGCGCAACAGAGTGTTTTTCAACCTACGTCATATTACGGATTTTTAGTGGTAGAAACAAATTTATTTTACTGGCAAAGACAAATTTTTGGTAACTTTCAGCCAGTGATATTTTTTTACCTGTATATATTAAATCAGTTCTATTTGATTGATGAATGCCGACTCTACCTATTTTTATAATTACATATTTCTCCAGCTGTCACAATTTCCCCTGGCATGATAAACCTAACTTTTGACGTTTATTTCGGAAGCAACCGACAGGTCCTCTTAACAGGTATCATTCGATAGTCGACTTTAATTTAACTTTGACGCGCCGTGAATCAACATTTTCGATGTTTAATGACATTTCAAGGTACAAATATCATTCGCAAAAATGGGGACAGAAAGAGGAAAAATATAATCAGTGCACTAGGTTACTGGGGAGTTGGAAACATTCGACGTGTGGCTCTATCTATCCAAGATTTCGCCAATATATTTATACTTTTGCGATATGCGCTATTTCATCTTTACCGCTTTTTCTAACAAAATTTTAATTTTTTTTTTATTCTTTTTAACTAAATCTTAAACTAAACTATTTCTAAAAATGGGCCCCGTGGCATGGTATCAGCTGGCAGCATTACCTCGCTGTATAAATACATATTGTTTTCATTGGAATGTATATTATCTCTATTTTATCGTCGTAAAACTCAACAAGGCGAGCCATATTACTAAAATGGCAGATTTTCTTACACAAGAAAATAATTGTTGTTTACCAATTGGCCGGAAATGTAAAATAAAATAGGAAACTGCTTTTACTAGCGAAGGGTAAAAGGAGTCTGTTGAAAACTACAACGAACGAGAGAAGGAATATTTTTTGTCATGTTATACAATATGGTGATTATATACCAGATATCAAATAAAGAAAGTTAAAAAGACCAAGAAACTATACTATAATAATTATACTATACGACTAACAAAAGAGAAGGAACACATAATCGCATAGAAGATCCAAAAAAATGGCTATTAATAGGGTGAGATGGAAACAGTTAAGTACTTACGATACAAAGATAAAAATAAGCCACCTTCCTTACCTAACGTGAACCATCTCTCGTAACTTTAAAGTTGCCCAGTTAGGTTGCCTTATAAGTTTCTCACTAGATGCACTGAGGGTTAAAAAGCGGTTTAGACTCAACGCGCAAAGATCGAAGGCAGAGAGACGGCGGTATCAACACAGCGCTAAAATTCGTCCTTTAAAACCCGTCTTTGGCACAACTGGGAGAGCACTCGCCCCGGCATGGCGAAAGAAAGAGATTAATACGGTTCAAGTCTAATAAGGTGGCACTTTTTCAGTGTTCGATCTTTGTATCGTATCTATAACATTTCTGAATTTCGTATCTATAACATTTCTCTTTAAAATGTATGTCTTTCATGGAGGTATAACTTCACAATCATTCTTAATCTGTTACACCGATAAGAGTTATTTGACTTATAGGGAAGCCACAGCGACATCTTCGTGATCGTCGGCTAATACAATACCCAAATCAATCATATTGGAATATAATATTATGGATTCACTTCGAGATTGGCTACAACATTTTTCTACTGCCAGAGCTCTTAAATCCATGGCAATGACGATAATCAAGATGATGATGATGATGATGATGATGATGATGATGATGAAGATGATGATGATTACAATGATATTGATGATGGTTTTGATGATGATGTTGTTAAAGTATTATTTATTTACTTGTTATTGTTTTAAAGGCAAGTTCCTAAGCTCCTGTACAGGTTAACGTAGCAACCCAATCGCAGTATTTTGCAGGATATAATCCTAAATTGGAGTTCGGGTAATTCCTGATAGCCCCGCTGTAATAGGCTTTTCAAATCCGGTGTTTACGCGTTTAATTTTTTAATCAATGGCTGAACTCGATGTATCTCGTAACATCGTTATAGGAATTTTAATGTCAACGTGTCAAGTATACTCCTAGAGGCTAACTTAATATCGAACTAAATCCTATTAGAAGCAATTTAAATCCCTTTCAATGAATTGGAAAATTCTTAAAAATTAGCACCAGAGATTACTCAAAAGTGGTTTCGTCAAATGATTTTATTTTTATTTATTTATATGAATAAAATTGGACATTATGCGTGGGCAATTTAACCCTTTAGGGCTAAAGCAACTCAAGCTTACATAATGGTAAAATTAGTCATATTTACTCGCCTACCTTATATTTATTTTACGCCTATCTACCTTTATCTCGATTATCTTTATATCGAGTTAATGAGTGAATAACGCATATCTCTAAAGTAGCAATATAGCGGCGAGATCTCGGATAGAGTCCGTGTCAAGCTCTGAATCGAGTCACGTCACCTTCAAACCCCAGATCCTTCAAATTAAATCCACCAAACCGATAAGTGCGAAACAACAAAGCAACAACAAATAAACATGATGCTAATTAAGCTCCTTATTTCCGTGTAACAAGTAAACAATGCCGCTACAGCCTTGTGAACAAAACGTCGTAAGCGACACTACATGCGTATTGACAAACAACATTTTGTCCAACAGGGCTATAATCCTTCCCTAAAGTTCGATTGTTACGTCTTGTTAAGTTGAGATTAAACTTTAGGAACGCTTACCGTACACGTATTTCGGAATATAACGAAGTTTTGAGGAAGTTTTTTTTTAAGAATCATAACAATGCTTTTTTGTTAAGTAGGTTACTTTGGGTATTAAGGAAGTTTCGTTATTATGAGAAGCTTGAAGTACTCTTTTCATCATAATATGCTATGATTCATCTTTCTGGTTTATTATGTTTACCGTCGACGAGACAAACTGTGATAATAATTTTGTTTATGTAAGCGTTTCCGAACTTAGCTCATAAAAAAGTGCATGTCAATATCGACTGTCAAATATGGCACCGCGAAGTTTTTGCTTGATGAATGGATCACGTAATCATACATAAACTATTTTTAAATGCGTGGTTAACTTAATAATACAATTCTTAGAATAAATACACCTAGAAAAATCAGCGGTTGAGTGAAGCCAATTTAGGTTAGCCGCGGGCTAAGTTTCGTCTGTGTCACAACGTCAAACTCACAAGCAACACGTTTCTATGATTGGTTCGTAGACACGCATAAAATCAATAGTCATATGCAGTAAATCTGTTGAAGACTCTCGTTCTAGGCGTACTTATTCTAAGCTAACATTACGATAAATTATTACCTGAGCTGGAGTTAACCTACATGGCGTAACCGGTAGGATTGTGTTAACTTGCAATCTGGTTAGTCCTGGCATCAGTAGTTCATTATGGTTTATTTACTAATACCACTTCTTGTTTGTGGAAGAGCGGTTTCTTCTAACACAAGCAAAATTACTTGATTAATAGGAGGCTCCAACATTGGCTATTATTTAACTTTCTATAACCATTTTCTTTAATCATTCAATTTTCATCAGTGGCATCATCATCATTCAACATTGTATCAGTAGAAGGACATTCTCTAAACTGTATGTTCTAATATTCATAAGTTTCAAAATAATCACAATAGGTAGTAGCAATGAAAACACATTTCATGTGTTGTTTTTTTTTTGCCTTCGTCATACCATCGAACCTTAATAGTTCCACTATGATTATATTTGAATAGATACTATAAATACGGAAAAGGCTAGTAAAAATACTACTGATAGTAAAGAAAATCTTTAGGACAAACGATGAAGCCGTGCTAATGACGGCACAGGAAATAAATTAAGAAGTGCTCCTAAACCAACAGAGATTGAATATCACTTATAGCTAGGTGTTTGTCCTAAAAAGTTTATGTTTACTAAAACTGGAGGGGCATTAGGCGACAGTAGCGTCGGTGGTAAAATTCGGATATTGTAATGATTGTGGCGGTCAAAAGTTTAAATCTTCGAAATACGCTTGAGAATCTGTGCCATATGTGGAAAGAATTTATTTATTTATTTAAACTTTATTGCACAAATAATGTGTACAAATGCGGACTTAATGTTATAAAGCATTCTCTACCAGTCAACCATTAGGCTAAACAGACACATTTTGTGGTGCACAGGGCCTGTCAATTATCAACATTATACCAACAAAAGAGAAACTTATTATATCTCAATATTGTATATCTAGAATTGTGCCCTTTTGGCGGTTACAATCATACTCGACTTTTCATGTTATCTGTCAAAGGCGTCTGTGAATAAAAGGTTAGATTTACACTAGATAAATACCAGGAATATTATTATCAATTGTAAAATTAACGTTGTCGGTATCAGAGGTGAGTAATCTGATATTTCATCAGTGATCGCGGACAAAGGTTACGTAAGAAAATAATGAAATGATAAAAAGGCAATATTTGAAAAGAGTCTATTTACTCTTTTTTATGTTTATGTGACTTTTAAATACCGTTAACTAGGGTATATAATTGCACTTTTTTCTTTACCGTAGATGGGTAATCTTTGGATGTCCAGCTATGCCTGTACCAGAATTGGTTAAAATGAGTCCAGCCGTTTCGCCATGATGAGATGAGACATGGGGCCGCACACCTATACAAAACAAAAGACGATCCTGCATCGCGCTATTACGTAATTTTTTTCTTGAAATGATGACCCGTCCGTAGAAAATTGATTTTCAATACAGATCTAGAATTTTATAATATACCTTACCCTTAAAGTTTCAGTGCTACAAAGTCATTCCGAACAGCGTCACACAACGTCATTGTGCAGTATACCTTTAAAGTACAGATCGTGAGTTCTTAGTGGGATTCGGGTTGGTGAAATCGGAGAGGTTCTTATTTCGATTGCATAAGAGCGAGCGAGACAGGTATACACTCTAATCACATTCTGTCAGCTCACGTACTGTGCGTTATTACAACGTCTCTCATCACGTCGTACTTTTACGTTGCATGACGCATAAATTAAAATTATAAGCTACCAATTATTATTTATTATTGCATATTAATCTCTGGTATTTAACTCACGAGTATTCATAAAGGTTTTACAAATGCGGTTTCTGAAATGCAATACCGTCAATTAATTCATAATTACATTTGTTTTACAATCACATTTAAATATTTATCCGAAATGTTATAGGTAATTAATAACTCAATTGATTTTAAATTCGTACAAACGCGTATTGCAAATTGAAATTCATGTTATATTAACTTCTTTTATTTGAGCAATTGACGCTTTTCTCTAAAAATGAGTTTTTAATACTAATGTAACCGCAAGGCTCTTAACGTTACCTTATTACCTACCCCTTGTATGTGTATATTGTATCTGAATTTTACCTAGTAGATACAATTAATTATGAATTAACTACCGTCGTTGGTTTACTCCTTCTTGTACCTAATAACTGTTTGTGTAGTTTTGGGGTGTAGGTGCAATGGTCAACATCAAAAGTAGCCAACAATTCTATTACTGGCTTATGTCAAACAGCATATTAAAATTATCAGCTATTGTTAATGTTGTCTGTACGGTAAACCGCAATTGTTTGTAATATGTTAGATATTACATCCCTGATATTTAATGTTATAATCAATTGACCCAAGAAGTATTTTAACTGTGTTCTTTTAATTGTTACAGAAACCAATGAATCCGGTCTCTACCACCGTTCAGGAATGCCGCACGGGGCGATGAGCGTTGTGTCAAAATGGCTCATGAACATTGGAAGGCATGGATGAAAATCACGTGCACCGTAATACTTCTCGCCACCAGTCTGGCAGACTTCACCACGGAATGCCAGAGACCCTGCGACTGCCGCTGGCAGTCTGGCAACAAAGCTGCCATCTGTTCAAACTCAAGCCTAAAGTCCGTTCCGGCCAACCTCAGCAACGACATACAAATCTTAGACCTATCCAACAATAATCTCCTCACGCTCCACCAAGAAGCATTTAAGAAAGTCGGCTTAAGCAACCTCAAAAAACTATTCCTTAAAGAATGTAATATAGAAGTCGTACACAAGACGGCATTCGCCACACTAGCTATCATGATAGAACTCGACTTGTCAAGGAATCGAATACGCAATCTACATCCCGACACTTTCAAAGGTACAGAGAAACTTCGTCTCATCAACCTGAGCAATAACCTGATCGATAAACTCGAGGACGGCGCATTCCGCAACTTAAAGTATCTTCAGAAAGTCGAATTTAGCAATAATATGATCGTCCGTATCGGGACTAAAGCATTTGTTAACTTGCCCCAACTAAAGATTTTGCGATTCGATGGGAACAGTCTCAGTCATATGAAGCCTGAAACATTAATGGCCCTTCACAACTTATCCGGACTGGATCTGCATAACAACCCTTGGCGTTGCGATTGCAATCTTCAAACGTTCAGAGACTGGGTGATAACTCATAATTTGTATACACCACCCACCGCTTGTGCCGAACCGCCCGTGGTGAAAGATAAACTGTGGAATGAATTGGATTCGTCCAACTTCGCGTGCCGACCTACGATTCTGGAGCCCACACCAGACGCCAGACTGAGGAGTTACGATGAAAACGTGACTTTAATATGCAAAGTCGTCGGCAACCCTACCCCTGAAGTTGTGTGGCGTTTCAACGGCAGGATAATCGAAACGAGATCCTTTGGAGAAATCCGATATGTAATCACAGAGAACACTATGGACCTGATAAGATGGGTGAATCTGACGATTATAAACGTGCGATACAGCGACAGAGGGAACTATACTTGTATTGCGGAAAACCCTGGCGGTCGCGACGAGAAGACATTAACCTTAGTTTTATCTAAATATGGAAGTCCTGGCACTATTCTAGGCTTAGATACTGACACTTTTGCTATATTAGTAGGCTGTTTAACCGCTCTGATATTAATCGGTGGGGCGATTCTTGGCGTATGTTATTTCACGACACAGAACAATGATTCTAAAAGACTGATAAAGACGGATACGTCTTCGAACGGGGATATCCTGATTGAGAATTCTGTGGCATCGGAGTTGGAGAAGGGGTTCAAAGTGGAGGTGAATCCAGTGACGAAGCCGCCGAGGAAGTATGAGGCGCCTCCGTCACTCACCAGCGAGGCCACCGAGATGTCTGAGCTGAACAGAACGCTGTTGGACAACGAGTCAATGTTAGGTGAGTAACATTGAGTATACAACCATAAGCCAATAGAATTAGCATTTAGACTCTAATCATTTATATGAACAGTTTAAACTCACGTAAATATTGTCAATAACGGTCTGACATGATTCGAACTCGTACAAGTATCTCTTCATCAGGGATAGCTATGGGTGATATTGGGCGACAAACGGCCTATTCGAGTTCGAAACATATCGGGCTGTTCCTGACATATTTTTCGTAAGTTTAAGCCGTTTATAATATTTATAATTAAATTTTTCACGATTGTTTTAATAATATAGTAGTCTACTACATAATTATACTTATAGCAATAAGGATTTATTTATATGACAACTAGTCAGTGTGACTTAATGCTTAATGCATTCGCCTGTAATGTAACAAAAAAGAAATAAAAAATTACCCACAGACGAATGCTTGCGGTGATGGAGCACCCGAATATCAAAATTCGATATACGTATACATCGCTCAAATGGCTACATGTCAATTTCAATTACGCCCCTGATATAATCCGTCACTCATTATTATGTATAGCAAAACGAGACTTAATCGCGTTCAAAAAGTGTTTATTTAATTACCTCGACGTTTCGAACCTGATGTTACGTTAACCCTTAAGTTGGCAATGTATGTAGGTACACCAGGATGTACAAACTCTGACTATCATTTTCTATTTTTTTTGGTACGAGACTTAAACTATCGACCTTCATTTTTTTTCGTCAATTTAAGGATTAATGATCTCAAAGGGACCTTGTCGCTTTTAAAGGCGACTAAGTCCGGTTTTGATATAATAATGTGAAAAATAGTTTTTTTTTCATTCCTATGAACGTGACGCACTAGAAAATAATGTTTTCACCTCACTCGCTCGGAAAACCTCCGTTTATAGGGCGAAATCTGCGTGCAAAAGTCTATTTTATCCGCTAGCGTTCAAAAGTCATTTGAACTTCGAACAAGACGATTTTGATTCTCTGTGGTGTAACTTTTTTATATTTAAGACTCCTTCAACGCGTGACTGATTCATCAGTCGATAAATCTTCTAATAACCAATCAACGCACGCTAATAAAGGGCGATCTGGTCAGGCCGGCTAAAATCATATGTACGTTTGAATACTTCATTTAAAAAAAATACACCTACAATATCACGTCCAGAAACCTGGTTTGTGGTTACAGATTTTTAAGTTTTTATTTTTTCTACACTTTATTTTATGTTGAATATGTTTATATATATTAATATTAAGTATTTCAGTTTCATTTACATATTTTGATAAGTAAATATATTAAATGCAACACCAATTTTAATATTTATTTGTTATAAAAGTTGGAACATAAGAGTGTAATTTCTGAACGCACCCGAGAAAAAAAATAACTAATTAAAAAGTTGGAAGTTTTCACAATTCACGTAAACAACGTAAATTTGTTCTGTGGAGAATACATACTGTTGTCTTACTTTACAGAAATATCGAAAACGAGAAAGTTAAGCCCAATTTGGAGCATTTATTCAATGCTAAAAGCCTGCATTAAAACGAAAAAAGATTTGTTATAAATAGGTATTTGGAGACGATAAGTAATTTATCGAAACTATTGGCGTTTTTAAAGAAGATAAAGCCGATATAATCTTGTTCGGATCCCATCGTCCAATAACTTCCAAAGCAAGTGTTATGGAAAATACTTCCGAGTGGCCAACTAATCCTTCCCAGAATGCCATTCTCCCACATTCACAACGAATGTGTCAAGTAGTTTCAAATACAAATATAATATAACAGTGCTTATGAAAAACTCAACGATAAAATATAGGTATACACGACGATAATACAAATTACGGCCATATTACTTTTAATGTTTAATATGTGTGCTTCTCTCGTACTTATTTGGTTTGGATTTGAGTGTGTTATGTTTTAAATTTGGTGTGTTAAATAGAAGGCAAAATTAAATATGATTATTTTTATGTTTTAATTGTTTTTCTTGAATCTTGCACTTTCCTCGCTGCAGTGAGGTGAAAAGTTGTGTGTTCCGCATGGCTGCAAAATTATTTAGCTTCTCGTGTCTTGAAAGCCTCGCTACGCTCAGCTATTGACGACGCGTTTGGCTCGGTTAGTAGACACCTGCCTACTGAGTCGGCGGTCCCGGGTTCGAATCCCGGCCGGGGCAAATATTTGTGCAAATATTTGTTCTTGGGTCATGGATGTTATCTATATATGTATTTATATATTATGTATATCGTCGTCTAGTACCCATAGTACAAGCTTTGCTTAGTTTGGGACTAGGTCGATTTGTGTAAGATTGTCCCTTAATATTTATTTATTTATTTATTTATTTAGCTTTCAATTTCAACACTCGCGCCAAATAACAACTTTGCAGCCTTGCATAACAAATAACTATTTCATTTCAGAAAAAAATGTACCAAAATTTTGTTTGGAAACTTTTCGTCAATAATTTCAAAACAATTGATTTCCCGTATGATTCGAATGTATGAACACCAACGATTCTGAGTAAAATGACCCTGAACAATGCATTTTTTGTAAAGATTACACAAAAAAACGTTTCTTGATCATGGGCTTTCTTGACGTAATATGCTGACAATATAGAACTAAAGTTTGTAAACTATTATGAAATTCTCAACAAGTATAAACTTGCGAGACGGGAGTTAACAACCGTTTCCTAGTTGCATTATAATCGCTTTACTTTCTTTATAAAAATTTTACAGCATGCAACAATCTTGCTTATTGCTGAGCTAGTTTAAACCCCCGGGTATAATTAGACAATGTCAGCTGAGAAAATTACGTCTTTGGAGACATTTTTTTTTATTCCAAAGAAACGCAGTACACTAAGGGCCTTATACACTTGCGATTAGCGAACTTGTTTTCTATAGAAATAAGCGTCGCGGTGAACTTGCTGCGTGATCGCCTTCATACAAAATTCGCTCGCAAATCGCTAGTGTGATAAGGCCCTAAGAAAGACCCCATACAACATTTTACGTAGGCGTAGCGTAAAAAAAAATATGGAAACGTTAGGACGAGGCCTGTAGTGTAGGCTCTGTCTTAAACCATTCCTACCATGCCTTTCTTAAATTTCGTACTCAATAAATCAAAAGGCCTCAGTCTTTTACAGACTATACCAACAGTGTTTTGTAGGAAAACAATTGAGATAAACATCTTTTTTACAATTTTGCTACTTTTCGGAAACCATTTCTGGAAATAGGGTAGAACCGGCCAAGTGCGAGTCGGACTCGCGCCCCGTCCGGCCAGTTAACACATTCACTGTCCCAGTTTGACAGGTGAACCTTATGTCACAGTAATAGAGGCTTGCTGTGGCCCCACATATGGGACACGGACAGTGAACGTGTTAAATAAGATAGGAGCTGTTTGTACAAACAGTTCCTATCTTATTTAACTGGCCAGGTTAAGCTAAGTTTGTATGGCGCCGCATAGAAATGAGGTGCAAAGTTAACTCAACCGATCACGTTTGTTGTATGGGAGCCCCACTTAAATATTTATTTTGTTCTATTTTTAGTATTTGTTGCTACAGCGGCAAAAATGAATGAAAATTTCAACTGTATAGCTGTCACGGTTCATGAGATATAGCCTGGTGACAGACGGACGGACAGACAGGCAGACAGACAGACAGACGGACGGACAGACAGGCAGACAGACAGGCAGACAGACAGACAGACGGACAGCGGATTCTTAGTAATAGGGTCCCGTTTTTTACCCTTTGGGTACGGAACCCTAAAAATGTTCACGTTACCAAAATCTGTTAGTTCTCATTTTAATCCCTCTAACTAAACCTATCAAACAAAATCTAAAACCATCAAAGTATACCATGGATTAATTACAATGAAATGCCTCTAACGAAGCAAAGTAATCCGGGAATTTAATAATTATACGAAAACAATACATTGTTAAATTCAGTAGAATATTGGATTTCTATTTCCTTACAAAATTTCTATTGAGGCAGTCGAAGTCTCAAAGTTTGATTTGGATCAGTTTGTGTTCGCTGCTTGTTCTGAACTGTTGAAAACTAGCCGGATTGGAAGCGGTAATGTTTTAGCGTTATAATTGAGGTTTAGACGCTGAATAGTGGCTTTGTAGCACTTTAGGTATCGCCTGGTTTCCATTATTCTCGATATTTAGTTATTGTATTGAGCGGTTTACTTTATGCTCACGTGAAATTGTCAGGAACGGCCCAAAATGTTTCGAACTCGTATGGAGCTCTTTATCAGGGACTGCTACCCGCACCTACCGGTGTGGCAACTTGTCACTGATTCTTTGATCGACGCTCCGCTCTTATAGCGGGGGCGGGGCGTGCTTGCATATACGTGAGTGTAAACCGCTTAGTACAATAATTAAATATGTCTTACGAAAGTTTCAATACGATTATTCTTGAGATTACTCAGTTATAATACTTTATTCTGAAGTGTTTTCTTTTTGGCCGAGTGAACGAAGTGGTTTAAAATTCTTTCGTATGTCCGGACGGTTGGTTGTCCGGAGGTTCGGATGTCCGTTTGTCCAGATTTCCGGATGTTCTCGCCTAAAGGTCGTATTTCTCAACCGATTCTCATTCCGATTCGGTACCCTCTAATAACGGTGGGTTCCATCGGACCATAGCCATAGTCATCGGACTTCTGAAAGAGTCGGACCACAATAACTCTTGCAAGCAAATGAACTGTCAAACACATAAAGACTAATTAAGGTTCCCTGCGCTCGAGACGCTAATGCCTAATAGTTGACACCATGCTGTCACCTCTATTGCTAATGACATAACATTCAAGATGGCAACTATTGGGACAGTATCGAGCACTGGGACGTTTACCTTATGGCAATATTTAACCAAGGAGTTACCAACAATCTTAATACTTACATATTTCTATTTCAAAACCCAAACAAAATTTTATCTTATTTTCATCCCCTTAGAGCAAGAATGACAATAAACGCTGAAGTTACTGTTTTGAATTACAGTAGGTATGTAAACTCACTTATTTATATCAGTCAACATCCTTATTAGAGACTACTAGTTATTTAATGATTTGACGTTGATTAGTTCTATATTAAGTGACATCGACCAGATGTTATATCAAGGCTAGAGGTGATATTACGGACTTAGAAATGTTAAATGTTATATTCAATTATTAAAAAGATGGTTTGTGCCTTATACAGGGTGACTTTTTAGTCGTAAATGCAGGTACCCAGGGGGTGATGAAGAGGGTGACACTGAGCCACTTTCACTTTGGGGACTACCACGAAGTCGCGAAAAAAATATCGATTAATTAGGGGTTTTTTTCGAGTTTTCGTGGTTGTCCCTTTAGTAAAAGTTGCTCAGCGTCACCCTCCTCATCACCCGTTGGCACAACCATTAAATAAATAAATATTATGCGACAATCATACCCAAATCGACTTAGTCCCAAGCTAAGCAAAGCTTGTACTGTGGGTACTAGACGACGATATACATAATACATAAATGCATATACTTATAGATAACAAACATGACCCAAGAACAAATATTCGAGTTCATCACACAAATATTTGCCCCGGCCGGGATTGGAACCCGGGACCGCCGGCTCAGTAGGCAGGTGCAAACTGCGCCAACCGCGTCTTCAAAACATTCACGACTAAAAAGTCACCCTGTACTTATGTTTCTATCGCCGGACCGTTACTTAATTATTTATCTGATTTACCTGCGTATAATTAAATTACCACTCGGCCCTTACGCCTAAACTTGTTACTTAGCTGTACAAATTCAAAACAAGTTCAAATAATCAACAAAATTCACAAAAGCCTTCACCCGGGGAAATGGCGAAGTCATTACAAAGTTTCGCATAATTTTGAGGACCTAGGTGACCTGGAAGCTAAACTGGTACTTCTAAAAGAAGATGGCGTATTTTCATTGAAAATCACCGTCGGTTAGGGCGTTATTAGACTAAGGTATAGGTACAGTGCTCGTTTAATTTCATGCAACCATAAAAGAGCCAGCTAAAGCAATTATAAATGTGATAGAATCTCGGCATCAACAATGTTAAGTGGTTGTAAACAAATAGTGTTTGTGCATAGTAAATGCAATTGGGAACTTTGTTTTCCAAAGGTGTTCATATTAAGTAGGTATAGATAGAGAGATATATTGCCGGGACCAACTCAGAATCAACATAAACAATTTGCTAGATTCTTTAATTTTTTTATAACATATTTTCAATAAATCAATATTTTTCATATTATTTTTCATGGTTGGTAGAATAGTGTTACAACCAACCCTGTTAAAGAGGGGCATGTCTGAAAATTAGCGCGGCTCCTAGCCTAGCATATTATGCTGATACTGGGTACTCACTCATTGCCAAAAATGTTAACTTAACCTTAACTTTTTTTAATGTTTTTTTGTACTCACTTTTTTGTATTGATCTTGGTATTAAACAGATGAACACAAAAAGATGAATAGGGTTCCGTACCCAAAGGGTAAAAATTGGGCAAGTGCGAGTCCGACTCGCGCATGAAGGGTTCCGTACCATAATCTATAACAAGTTTGTTGTATGGGAGCCCCCCTTAAATATTTATTTTATTTTATTTTTAGTATTTGTTGTTATAGCGGCAATAGAAATACATCATCTGTGAAAATTTCAACTGTCTAGCAATCACGTCCGTCCGTCCGTCCGTCCGTCTGTCACCAGGCTGTATCTCAAGAACGGTGATAGCTAGACATTTGAAATTTTCACAGATGATGTACTTATTTCTATTGCTGCTGTAACAACAAATACTAAAAATAAAATAAAATAAATATTTAAGGGGGGCTCCCATATAACAAACTTACAGATAATGGCACGGAACCCTTTGTGCGCGAAGTGATTTTTAAACAACTCAATAAATAAATTCAACGATTTATTAGGTCAGTACTGGAGCCTATTATTACTATTATACTATTCCTAGAGCAGTATTCAATAACACTCCATTGGATCATAGAACTTAATGAGGCCGCATCTGATGATTTAATGCCATTGAGTGACCGTAGTTCCATGCTGCTTAATGGATGGAACAGAAGTTACTTGATGACTACATAGTTTCTCAGTTGGTATTAAGTACTAGTTTTATAGGGGTCCTACTATTTGATTACCTAACAAATGTTTAAAAGCAGTTTTTATTGCGCTCACACGTGGCCTACACCAGGAATTGAATTGAACCCGGTATTTTTGGATTACCCGCCCAACCTTTCGACCAGAGACGCAATGTACGTACGCTTTCAATTTCTTCATCGGTTTTGATTCCTGTACCTACCTATTTCTTTTTTAAAAGGTACATAAACTTACCGCCATTTACGGGAACATGCACTCATTTCATTGTACTTCTTTAGAAGTGTCAAATGAACGAAGAGATGTGCGATGTTATTTTTTGTAGAAGACAATAAAGTTTCTAAATATATTTTAATGCGGGTAAATTAAGACCAGATTTACTTACACATATTATGTAGCAATATGAAGTTTGTTTTCGTCCGTCTTCAAAGTTCATACAATTTTATTGTTTAATGTTTGCTAGCTCAATATCGTAGCGTATTTGAGTATTAAAAATTATTGATCAATAATGCTTCCCCGTAGATTTTAACAACTTTATTTTAACAAATTTAATTTAAACTGGCTTATAAAATTGGGTTTACAATTCAAAGTTTATTGTAATTATTCGACTGTGTGTATATCCATAAATGTGTGAAGTAATACTCGTTAACGTTATTTGAAAGATTCCAACAATATTCATCGAGAAAACGTGTCACATTACTCACATGTGCCGAAAATTCCCATTAATAATTACACCCACATTTCCTTATTATCTCTTTATTTCATTCAAGAGATCGGCTGAAATTGCCACGTTCAAATAGGCCAAATGGTAATTCGACTCTCATTAAATCGGAGGAAAATACATATGTTTGCTTCAAGAAATAGCTTGTTAAAGGTGTAATGTGAACAAGACGTTTGGGTTGTCATGAGACTTATCCGATTACGGTTTGAGGCTCGTGTAACCTCTGACATGTCATCAATACCGGGGTCCTCTTATTTTATAGAAAATCACTTCACTGAATGCTTGATTTCATAGAACTTTCATTTCATAGTCAATTTATTACCCTTTTGGTACGGAACCCTAAAAAACATATAAACAAGACTTAAAACTAGTTAGATTTAGGCGACACAACGGCGTGGCTCCGTTACTCTGTTGAAGTCCTTATTGTTGACCTCCGTGCTTTACACGTACTCCTTGGGACCGTGAGAACGAATCACGAATCTTATAGTTTTCTATCGTGTTATACTATGTAATAAAAAAAAAAACAAATTATTTCAACAATACTCCAATTTTTCGCGTTAACTGTTGAAAACACATCCACAAAAAGTATGATTCTCTAAACCAATTTCGACTAAAATAATAATAACAAAAGCTAGAGAAATAGGATAGCATATTTACTTTATTTAGAAATAATATTTTTGATAACAGTTATTATTATACCCACTCGTTACTATCCATTACACAACAATAAATATTTCGCCAGCGAGCCTATGATGGTCTAATTTTTTACACGGTTGATACATGACAAAGCGTCATTCACTTTCCGATACAAATAATTATAATATGAGCGAGAGTAATAGATTCTCTGACATTAACTTATCATTGGGGTAAAATCGACTGTCTGACAGATGTTTAAACTTATAATCTGACCACTAGGTTGGGCAATGTCATGAATGTCATGATGTATGGTATTTTGTTAGCATGCCATTTGGCAATCATATTAAATAAAAAATGGTAACATAAACAATCCGCTTAACGATTTTATGAAGCTATTTAGTTGATCTTATTTTTTTGGTTATTTCGTGTATAGTCCAATAAAATGAATGTATCATTAATCATTCGTTTTGTTCACAGCATCCAATGAAGACAACAGCAGACATCTCGAGGTAGAATTGCCGAAGATATCTCAAGAAACACTTCTCTTGGACCGACTTACGCAGGAACACCAGGCGTACCCTCCAGACCTGCTGACCTTCCCGCTTAGAGGAACGCAGATCTCACCCGCCAGTGGCAACAGTCAGGACCGCAAAAACCTGATGGAAAGCCCTATCAAATCTCCAGGGTATGGAGTTACTGTCATACCACCAGGTTATAGATTCCAAACGCCAACGACGTCGCACGCTTCCAACCTAAAAAGTGGTTACGTGACTCTTCCAAGAAGGCCCAGAGGAAACTGGTTTCCCGAGAACACACATCCTCAAGTCTTCTCGACGCTCAACGGAGTGATTCCTTACTACGACCAATTCAACATGAAACTTTTCAATAATGGCGCGAATTATTATAGCCTGAATAAAAGTGAAATGGATTTGGGTCCTATTAATAAGTTAAGATCAGGTTTCCACGATGGTCCTGATGAGATTGAACCTGCACCGTCGCCGGCGCCTGGAACTCCTCATGCTACTATACCAAGAAGTAGCTTGAGCTCTCCTAATATACACAACCAACTTTTAGCTCTTCAGGCAATGAGCTACAGTGCTCTTCAAGGAAGACTCCCGAAACCATCCGAACAGAGACCTTTGAAAGTCATGTTTGCCGAGAACGAAAGTCTTCTGAAGAATCCAGTGCGAGATTTGAGGGTCGGAGTTAGTGTGAACAGTTTAAACAGGACACGAACAGCCCCCAAACCTCCACCTAAGCCGAAAAAAAGGGGGTCAAGTGAGTTGAAAGAACCGTTCCTTTTCAATACTGGTGAAACCGCTACTCAAGTGTAAAGTGATAATATATAGTATATGTATAGATTTAAGACATTTTGTTACCAATACAATAGGAATGTTAAAGTTTAGCTGTCAGCATTCGCAACATGGATGCTCTGTATAGTCTGCAATTTTATTAATAGTGAAATCGCTTATAGATAGATTAATTAGTTATAATAAAGTTCATTGTTTCTTCGATATAAAATTGCCATCTCTCTAGGACAATAGTAGTAATGAAGGCACAAATGCGGTTATTAACTAACATTTTTCAAATCAGGCTTTACGACATTGAGAATTGAAGTAGGACTGTCATCTTACACACTATCATAATTTTTACAATTACTATCTATTAGCATCAAGAATTTTGTATGGTGTAGCTATTGTGTTTATGAAATATGTGTTTTAATTTTAAAGTATTTTTTGTTACATAACAAAATATTGTTAATGATAATCATGTTACGAATAATTGTACTAATCAAATTTCTACGTTGTAATAGTTATTTTAAGATTATATTATTTGTTCTTAATTTTCCTATAGTTATCCAGATACGGTCCACTATTTAATCAAATTAACAGTGTGAACCCAATTACCCTCACCTAAAAGTGCTTAATAGAACTATAAAAAAAAAAACATTCATATTTAATATATATATGTATAGTGAAACGATGCACCCCTGAGGTACACCCTTTTTTGTCTGGTCTCATTGGACCAACCTTTGTCGCTCCGGACGTAGGATGAATTATTATTGCAGAGACTGCAGAAAAGTCTTACAAGATGTTTGCGCACTCCCATGTTACTTAGGACTTCCCAAAGCATGTCCCACCGCACGCAGTTAAAGGCTTTGGTAAAATCAATGAAACACAAAAGGGTTGGATTTCTTTATTCTAGAGTTTTCTCAATATTTTTGATGTATGTCAAGCGTCTAGTACTGTCGTGTTTTTTTCATTGAGTTTTAGTTTCATAATAATTTAACTCTGCTAATTATCTTTTTTAATTATTTATAATACATATACCTTTTTTTACTGGTCTTCTATAGAAACTTGAATGTCCTCTGAGGGGTAACGTCGGTTAAAAAAATCTACCTATAATATTCTGTAAGTAGTTTTTTTACTGACTGCAATAGACCATCTTGAATTAAGGGAAGGTTGAGAAAATAATGTGGTATCGCAAAATAATCTGGTCACCGGGTTCTTGGTCAATAACCCTTGTAATTATTCAACAAAGGTTAATAACGGAAGAAAAATTTATCTACTGCAATGTAAGCAGGATTCGAACCTGCGACCCTATAACGCACCATGCTAGAGCATGATTAATTAATTTTAGAAACAAATGACGTAGAGGGCGCTCTTGTAGAGTAGGATAATGGAATCAAGAATTCGATGTGATTGACATAACATTGTGATAGCTTAATTGGGAGGTAGCACTACGCTGAAAAAGTAGGGTTGCAGGTTCTCATCATGCTACATTACATTTCTATTTCATAATTGACCTTTGTGTCAATATTTCAAAATCAAAATATGGTATTTTTACAGTAAAAACTAAAATAATTTCTTGAAATAGGCGACGTACCACAGAAATTACTAGTTGTCAGAGAATTTATGAAAGAAATGAATGTAAGAACAGACACAGCAATTCTTTAAAATTTAATTGTAGTGTTTAATTTTATTTATGTTTAAAATACGAGTAGGCGTTTTAAAGTATGTTTTATCAGGCTCAATCAGGTTCAAAGACTTAGGTAGCGTTTCTGCTGGCGCAGGCAGTTTCGGTGATCAACGCCTCTACTCCGCGACAATAGAAATAATGTAATCGATAAAACCACGCGCCGTATCAGTGGAAACATACCTTTTCTATAATAGTTTTGGCCAGACGCTTCAATTATACTACATAATATAACGTGGAGTATACCTATTTATTGAAGTTTAGGTATGTCATAGCCATTATTCAATCAAAACTATCAACTGTAATAATGGACGGAGCTAAATCATTGAGCTATTATAAGTAGTAATAATAGCTCAATGAGAAAATATTTATGTGAATTGTCGAATAATATTTGTTAAAAACGTTTTCATGTTTACAGAATTGATATGCCTGGACTTCTTATAGAACACAGACGAAATGTTTGGACTTTTTGGAGCATTCTACTTTTAGAGCGCCACTTTTGTGTTTCAAATTAATGTTCGAGTTTCGATGAAAGGTTTATGAATGCCGTTTTTTATGCCGTGAAAAAGGTCCATAATAGAATTAAATATGAGAATTGATTTGTACAAAGTTATAAATTTTCATTATAATCGCAAATAATTGGTAATACCTAAATACCTCATTTTTATTTATACCTCAGGTTTATATTGACCCATAGAACTATTTTTCGTTGAATGTTTCATATCGCCAAAAATAGTTCTAGAGGGCAATATAAAATGAGGTATTTAGGTATTATCAATTATTTGCGATTATAATGAAAATGGATATTGATACACGTTGACCCATTACTAGTCGGCGCTACGACGCTCTCGCATCAGGTTCGGTGGTCCAATAGGTGGGACGCCCGTGTTGGCCCGGACAGCCGTTGGGGACGCAGGTTCGAACCCTGCCTGAACCATTATTTTTTAAAAAATTTCACTTCATTGTAAAGATTTCATTACTAACCCCTTGTATAATAATATCTCAAATCTAATTAATAATGACAGTTTTAGAATGCTACTTATTTGAAGTCCTAGCATATAAAAAAAAAACAGACTGTACTACTACATATATACACGATGATTTTTAATCGGTGATCAGGAACCAACTTTTCTAACTCAGTAATTGATGGCGGTCACGTTGAAGTCGTAATTACATGAAAACAAACTTTTATTTTTCTATGATATTTTTTATTTTGAAACCAATTTTGTCTTAAATTTCTTGTCACCGAACTAATCTGTATAGGTGTGCTTACAGCCTCTTTAATAATTTAATGGGAATGACAATTTATGAGTAATAACTTGTCATTGTCATTGTCATTACATAAACAAAGTCGTAGAAAATTTCATAAAATTTCCCGCCAAAGCGATGACACTTGACGTAGGTATCGTACTTCAATAATTTATGTAGGATGACCATGTATCTAGTGGTCATTAGTTTTAATTATGTTTTAACTTTTAATTAATTTAACAGTGAGGTAATTGCGCGGGACCTCGCGTATTAAGTTTAATTTTAGCTATATATTAATATTTTTCTACTCCTGATCACCGATTAAAAATCATCGTGTATTTTTTTTTGTAATATAAGAGGATGCTTTTACGTAAATATGCAGCAACCTTATTTTGGTGCTCCAAAATAAGGATCGCAGATTTAAGCGAGTTATGAATTCGAACATCTGTTTCAAGTTTAACAGTTTTAACATATTATTTATCAGACCACAATAAATAAATAAATATTAAGGTACAATCTTACACAAATGCACCTAGCCCCAACTAAGCAAAGCTTGATGTACTATGGGTACTAGACGACAAATATTATGTATCACATATTATGTATTTATATATTATGTATATCGTCGTCTAGTAACCCATAGTACAATAGATAACATCCATGACCCAGGAACAAATATTCGAGTTCATCACATAAATATTTACCCTGGCCGGGATTCGAACCCAGGACCGCCGGCTCAGTAGGCAGGTACACTGCAAACTGCGGCAGCCGCGTCGTCTAAAAATGGGACTTATAGACATTTTGTGATAAAACCTTGAAAAATATTATAAAATAGTTAATAGACGAACATCCCAACTAGCAAAAAAGTCTTAGATTGCGCACTTTATAAGAGTGGTGGGCTTATATCGCTCTTATAATGGTTTTGCTGATGCTGCTGCTCTTATATTAGCTTTAGATAAGATGGTACGGGCTCAAGAACTCTCAGTCTTATTACCTAGTCTCATTCGACTTAAGTGGTAAAACAATTTAAAAACCTAAAACCTACACTAACCTAACTCTATCCAAGGTCTGTCATTCGCGGAAATGATCCCAAGATGCTGGCGGCGTTTCCCCGCTGCACAGCAATACTGAGCCTTTGTCCGAGAAACGCGCCAGCTCTGGGATCACAGGTAGTTCGTATTAGTTTTTTTTTTATGGAATCAAACAAACTGTGAGCGGCTGGGCCCCATGGGCCTAGAGTCTCTACCGCAAACGGCACGAAAATATAGTCTCATATATGTATATAAGCGCATTTTATAATACTATTATAAGCCTCTTACTCCTACAACAACATTTACGAAGACTCATTGTACTTGAGAATATATGTTCTTATAGCCACATTTTCTAAGTTGATTTGATTTTATAATGGTCTTGATAAATGTTCTTATAAGAATGTCAGACTAATATCAGCATAACATAAAAGCACTATAAGTGCATACTTTTTGGTCTTCATAAATCTATTATAAGATCAATATAAGATGGTTTGATCTTAAATCGATTTTCGGAACACAATTGTAAGAATAACGTTTAGTTAGCCATATTGTTTTGTGAAAAAGAGAGTCCTGTGATTTTAAATTTTGTGTAATAGGCATGGATTACAGAGATTGGAAAAAGCATTCCAAAAATTAATGTTAAAAAATTTAGTTTTCATGTAGGTTAAGCAAGAAACCCTAAATTAATTCAATATGGCCGTACCACTTGTATTCAGAATGCTAATATTAGCGTAAATGATCTTACAGTAGTCTAATAGTGCGCTGGAAAAATGCAACTATCAAAATGGCACCGTTATCACCACAAATAAAGAAATAAAAAATATAAGAGGATATTTAAATTGAATATTTGAGTATGCGCATGAAATTTGAAGTGTAAAACAGGGTCCACTTTACAGTAAATAATATTTTCCAACGTAAAAACTTACCGCCCAACGCAACATAAACACACACCAAGATTTTCACAAACACGTTATTTTATTACGTTACCATCACTATTAGGTAATTCATAAACCGTTGTGACAATAATATTATTTTTTTATTGTCACGCTGCAGTTTCACTCAAGACATACAAGTAATCAAAATAAGCTTGTTTAGGCTCACAAGATTCTAACGTTCGACCAATATGCGTCTATGTGGGCTTACAAAACACTTACGTGAGAGCGATATTAGCCTAAGGCAGCTTAAATTAGTTTTGGCAAGATTACTGTAAATGCAATCAGTATTCAATTAGACTGATATTAGGACGATATAAAGTAGGTAAATACACTTATAATTTGCGCCCAAATCCAGGCTTATACGATGATATAGGATCAATATAAGAGCGAAAATTTGTAGTCTTTAGACTGTTGTTAGTTAGTGCGATTTTGCTGGTTGGGATGTTTTGTCCTTCACAAAGGATTATGATGACGATTATCAATGCAACGCTGTATATAAACACTATAGTCGAATTCAAATTAAAATTCATATTGCAATAAATTTATAGATGAAATTATATGCATAGATAAATTCATATAGCATTAAGTTGGTTACAGTACAGAGGCTGTTTAATTTTGAAATAAAATCAATATTAATATTGGTTATCTGCAAAAATTGCATTTTCAGGAAACTGAATGTCAATGTTAAGATAATTATTTCAACATTAAAATTTAAAATATTTTCTTAATTCTGCGACTGTTACAGATTTTGAATAAAATAATTCAAACGGCTTATTTCGCGTTTATTAATTATAGCAGGCCTTATTAGGTTAGCCGCTGGTAGATATGTTATTTTTAAATAAAGTATTTATTTTAATGCCCTTCTAACACATGTGTAAGTGACTTTACACATAAAACCCATCTGGCATGTATTCTTTTTTTATTCATATCTATAAAATGGGTTGTTTGCATAAATTGACGGAGAAAATTGTATTTTCTCAGTCATCCTTTAACAACGGTAATTGTAAAGTTGCTGAAATGTAACGAAGGCTCAAATCCATACTAATATTATAAATGCGAAAGTGTGTCTGTCTGTCTGTTATCTCTTCACGCTTAAACCGCTGAATCGATTTTGATGAAATTTGGCATGGAGTTAGTTTAAGTTCCGAGGAAGGACATAGGATAGTTTTCATCCTGGAAATTATCCCTAAAAAGATTGAAAAGTGAGTAAGTAATTCATGATGACATTGATGACCCTGTAGGAAATGTAATTAATAGACCAAAAGCACAATTGCTCTTACATTTGCTTAGGCGCTTTTAATAATCCCTTTTATTAATTAAGGTGATTAGGTGGAAATGGATATCTATCGTGTTGTACGAAGTTGCTTCCATACTTCTAAGTTCTACGCGGACGTAGTCGCGGGCAAAAGCTAGTAATTAATATTTGCGATATAATCCGTTTAAATTGTTTTATAAAAATTTTAATTTTGTCAAACGCAATATTTGCAGATTACGGTTATTTGCAGTAGTAGGAATAGGACGATTAGGTATTGTCTCTTATTACATTTGTTTTTAAAGTGAATTTAATCAGGCGTTAACGTAACATAAACGTACCTAGGTATTATTTCAAAGAAGTATTCACATATGTCTAAACTAGATTGTATTCTCTGAAATGAATATCAAAATTAAACAGCCAATTATTATACAAGTTTTGTTTAATCTCTTTTTCATAAATCGTACATATAAAGTACAGAGAAACTAGCTGGTTACCTATCGAATAGCAAAAAGTTTTCAATATATAAAAAAATGTATAAATGTAAATAAGTTAGTTATTCAAAGATATAATATGAGTACGTTGTATATTTAATAGTGTGGTCGCGTTGAAGAGAGTTTCGGAATGGACCAATAGAGGGAGCGTTTGTGAATGATTATGAAAGTAAACTATTATAAATAAACTGAATTGAAATTTTATTCGATGTTTCATTTATGATCACCTGGAGGCTTGTGATAGTTGCGTTTATCACGTGTTACATAAATGACAACGCATCTGTCCCTCACACTCGCATGTTGTCAAAACGTGACGGATGCTTTGTCACTTATTTATAGCACAAAGAGAAATTTCGAGACGTTAACGTATTTACATAGAGGTCGCTAAGGTGAAAGTCTTTCAAATAAACAATGCAGATCGACACACAAAGCATAACGAACTTGAAAGGTTAAAGGGTAACCAATTTGAAAGGTTATCTGGCGTTAGGGTGGTGGAAAGGATAACACGCTGAACCGGTAATACAGAGGTATCGGTTCAATTCCCGGTCTCTTCGGACAGTTAAATTTTTATTTGTCCTTTGATGTTTGTATCAATAGTTCAATATAAAAAAATGTGGTGGATCCACATTAAAAAAATAATGGACATTACATGTTTGTTTCACCTTATGTTCAACTATTTATTAATTTTATTTACGCAACAGCAGTATAACGAAATGACGTGCATCTTTGCTTAGAGTATAAATTAAAATAACTACAGGAGCTTATCTCTTCTGATCCTTGTCAAAAACTGTATTTTATTGGTTCTTTGTGTGAAATGTTCCAATTACACCGAGATAATGGTAACCATCAATGACAGTTTGTCACAGAGTCAAAAACATTAGACCAAATAGCCAGCGTAAACCATTAGGTTAAATGTTTTTTCACGGAAAATGCTCGTTTCCGAAGGAAATATGAAATGCGATAACTGCACGTGAGCTTAAAAAACCTAGTTATTTAATATTTGAAACGATACACGAATTTTCTGTATATATTTATACAGATTCGTACAAAATCCTGACTGATCCTTTGAACTCGGAGCTCAGTCAAAACAGTATGTACCAGTTAGACTCAAAGTTGTTTTTCAGTTGGCAAGCACTGCCATGCTACGGTAATAGGACGTATCTTACTATCACATCCGTATAAAGATACGTTCTGTTACCGCAACACGGCAGCATCAGGCCTTTAATTCTGGGTTTAAAAAGGGCTAAGCCGACACTGCAACGACAGCTGACAGCGGCCGGCAAAGAATATGAAAGAATATAATACTATACTCTTGTGTAAAATAATAGCGCCCTCGCTTGCTCGGTCACTGCTAAAAAGTAGTATGGTAAGATGTGAATATTAACGTATTTTATTTTTATTTTATTTTATTTTTATTCAGATAGAGGTCGCTAAGGTAAAGCCTCTCAAACAAACAATGCAAAGATCCACACACAAAGCATAAGGAAAAATTCGAGAGGTTGCTTGGGAGTTAGGGTGGTGGAAAAGTTAACGCGCTGGACCGGCAATCCAGAGAGATTCCCGAACTCTTCCACCAGGTAACTCATTTCAATTTTTCTTTAAGCTTTGATCTTAAATTGTGGTGTGTACCCACATTAAAAAAATGAGACATTACACGTTTCATAAATGTATGAAAATAATTATGTTTACATTGGAATAGCTAGTCGTCATTTACCAATCACCTTAACGTCTATCGAAAAGTCATCTACGAGTATGGCGTTTTTAGTGGCCCTATGTGCTATGGTCTATGATACATTTATACCGGGTGCTGCCTGTAATAGGAGCAATATTAACATGGATTCTACTCGTCAAACCGAACATCATTTGTTCAGCCACTTTAAACGAATGACAGTTTTCGGAAGATCATTATTTTAAAGCAAATTAAATAGTATTTTCAATTTACGCCGGCCAACTTCCTTAACACTCTTCTTAATAATATTTGACACTACTTATATCACACAGTTTGCAATACATTGCTCGCTTTGCTTTTAATAAACATTATTTTACAAATTATCATTTTGTACAAGTTATTTTCAAATATTGCTTAACAAATGTTGTTCAATTTGAAGGTTAGAATCTATGTTTTAATTTCATGACAGATTCATCTCTCAAACTGCTACAATTATGATTCGACAGTATTATAATATAAAAAAAAAACATATGTATAGTATATATTGACGACGCGTTTGGCTCGGTTTGTAGACACCTGCCTACTGAGTCGGCGGTCCCGGGTTCGAATCCCGGCCGGGGCAAATATTTGTGCAAAATATTTGTTCTTGGGTCATGGATGTTATCTATATATGTATATATATATTATGTATATCGTCGTCTAGTACCCATAGTACAAGCTTTGCTTAGTTTGGGACTAGGTCGATTTGTGTATGATTGTCCCTTAATATTTATTTATTTATTTATTTATTTATTGCGGCGTGTTGCTAGCTCGCGGTAGTCTTAATTACCTACACCTGTAAAAAGCCTTTTGTCAGCATCAAAGGCGCCCTCCGTATTTGGACTATTGTCTATAAAATTCTGCGCTAAATTCAAAATTCAATAGCCTCTAACCAACGCCGGTCTTTGTTGGACAAACAAAAGATTACAGCTCAGCTCATTCGTAAAATGAAATGTTTTTTTTGCCATAACTTTTTTGTGTTGTCATACTGGCTTTGCTATTTTAGGTAAGTACCCAATGGGTAGGTGCCATTAGGTAGGACTCAGGATGTTTTTATAAATTATCGATACATTGAAAATATTTTAGCAAGAATAATAACGCTTTGCGGACGTAAATTAAATTAAAATTCATTTACCTATTTCAAGTATCATATGACTCATAACAACATTAACACAGTACATTAAGTTATAATTAAACTACATTACAAATACATAATTGAGGCATCAGTGGTTAACACATGATAACCGTCATAAGTTGCTGCTGGGCGCATGGAGTCCGCAGCAAAAAGTCATGTACGGGCAGAACCTGTTCGCAATCATTTGGACGCTCTTGGTGCTGGCGCGCACGCGTCGCACCAGGGAGGCGGCTCGCCGGCGCATGGTAGCTTTAAAACAAGCCACATGCGCCTCCGCAAGCATAAAGACGCGTCCTAGTAAGCGGGCCGCCTATAATGGTTGCTTTTACGCGATAAATAAGTGACAAAGCATCTGTCACTCACACTCGCATTTTGTCAAAAAGTGATGGATGCTTTGTCACTTATTTATCGCGTGATAAAAGCAGCCATCATAGGCCCGCAGGACAGAAAAAAAGTGGAACTCTCTTCCCGTGCCCATTTTCCCTGAGAAATATAACTTGGATCTCTTCAAGTCGAGAGTAAATAGGTATTTTCTAGGCAAGATAAAGATAAATTTATTTTGTTAAACATAGGTAAGTAACATGGAAAATATTGTACATGATCGGTGTCTGACTATGTTTTACAAGCATGCTCTACATGCCTTTTTATCACTTAAGATCAGATGGAATCGAGGCCATATGCTTGGCTATACTTGAAAAAATATAAACGGAATGGTTATGGAAAAGTATTAGTTTTCTTAGGTACATTTGGGCGAAGGAATGTGTGTTTTTTGCCGCCTTATCGTGCCAACACGGCTGGCCGGATTTCAACTATGTTTAGAGTTAGGAATCGTCACATAGTTTTGGGATCAATTTTATCCGACTATTCAAAAAAACACCGAACCAACGTGTCCATTCTTACGGTGCACAAGATTCCGATGAGGCTCAGCTAACCTCACAGGCAAGGTGGGCGGGACGGCCCAGATGATGAAGTCCAACACGCTGGTCGGACCAGATACGCTCTACCCTCAAGACCTCAATTTACGATGCCATCCACGCAGCCATAGATTAAGCTGGCGCAAAATAGTCCACGAAAAAGTAATTCAGGATGCCACGACCCTCAGTATTGAGAATATCGACTAAAGGAGGAGGATTTACAAAAAGAGATTTAAAACTCAAATCTGAGTTTTTCTTTACAGAATAAAAAATGAGTAAAAATTTTTTTTAAGTTAAACGGTTTTATTGAAAATGTACAAAAAGGTAAAAAATAATTCGGTAGGTCCTAGGTACCAGACATCACACCACTCTCCTCATCAATCTAGGGCCTTGATCAGACAAAAAATAAAATCGTTGGGCGCGTGTAGCCAGAGTATGATATAATGAATGATATAGCGGTCGACTTGATAGAAATTTCACACGCCCAACGATTTTATTTTTTGTCTGATCAATGCCCTAGATTGATGAGGAGAGTGGTGTGATGTTTGGTACCTAGGACCTACCGAATTATTTTTTACCTTTTAGTACATTTTCAATAAAACCGTTTAACTTAAAAAAAATTTTTACTCATTTTTTATTTTCAAGTTTTTAGTTTTTAATTTTGTTACATACTTCTCTTTCTTTTTAATTCATTCAGTAAGTTCCTCATTATTTCAAGGTTTTTTTATGGCCCTGGACGGTAAACGTTGCTCCGCCTGGGTCAGCGGTTCAATCACGTCTGGTATAGAACCTGAATGCAGATTATTCCAGAAAGCCTTTGATGGTGCTATTGTTTTATTACTGGTGACATGTGTTTGGCAGCGGAGACATAACGAAACGAAAACGAAAAAGTAACGTTGTTCTTGAAGAGAATTCTACAAGTAGTATCTTAATGCGCCAGTATTTTAACGTTCTGTTTGTACTTGATTAGGATAAAACAACGTTTGGTGCAAATTTACAAACGTGAATGAACAATGTATTAATAGCATTTTCGAATTGCAGATGATTTCCAGTTCTGCATTGCACGGTACGCTCACGTTGGTTATTTAACCTGACTTTGCGTTGCTCAGGTGTTTCGGACGATACCAGTTCTCTTTGTCTCTCACGTTGCCCTTTTATCCTGGGGTCACATTGTTCAGTTGTTTCGGACGCTACCAGATACCTTTGTCTCTCACGTTGGCCTCACAACCTGGCCTCATGTTGCACAGGTGTCTCTGACGCTAACCGTTTTCTTCGTTTTTTGTAGTCGACTATGAGTTCCAGTTTCACTCTCTTTTGCACGCTCTATACTTTTCTTTCGCTTTATTAAGCCTTCTTTTTCGTTGAGTTGCTGTTTCTGTTTTATTTTTGTTTGTTTTTGTTTTATTGTTATTTACCATTTCGTTCTCATGAGTAATGGACATTAAAACAATCAACCTACCTAGAGGTCCAGTAGAGGGGCAAGGCTATTCGACAACAAGATGTGCCCAAGTCTAGAACCAAGATCCATGCTTGAATCCCGATTCTAAGTTGATGAATTCCTTTGTGTTGATAAGTTGTCTAAATTTCATCATTGTATTGTATCATCATTATATTTTTATTGATCAGTTGTCTAAATTTCATCAGTCATATTACTGTTAGGTATTGATTGCTCTAAACTCTACGATCCACTATGGAGCTTTCGACTTGCCCTTTCATTTGATATCCATCACCCATATTGAAACAATTATTAGGTAAATCTCCATCGTCATCGCCGGCCATCTTAGATTTAAAATTTGTCAAAACAAGGTATTACAGTATTCTATTACGCAAGCCCTTCCATGTGATACCCACATTGAAGGGGTAGTGAAAAAAAATCACCTGTTATCTTGTTGGCGGCCATATTGGATATTCATTTATTTTTCAAAGTGTAATCTATTCTACTAGGCGACACCTTTTATTTGATACCCATATTGAAATCTGGCATTTCCGGCGGCCATCTTAGATTTTTGTCGAAACATAATACAGTATTCTATTACCCAAACCCTTTCATTTGATACCCATATTGAAGGGGTAGTGAAAAAAAAACACCTGGCATCTTGTTGGCGGCCATATTGGATTTTCATTTATTTTTCATAGTGTACTACTAGACAAGACCTTTTATTTGATACCCATATTGAAGGGGTTATGAAAAGAAAAATTAGCCTGCCATTTTATTGGCAGCCATATTGGATTTTCATTTTATTTTCACAAGGAATTCTATTTTACTGATCAAGCCCTTTCATTTGATACCCATATTGAGGAAGTAGTGATAAAATTTGTAATCCGCCATTTTGTAGCGGCGGCCATCTTGGATTTACAATGATGCCGAATGTATTAAATTATATTGACACCAAAACTAAAGATGCGTACCAAATTTCAGATCAATACGTCGACAGGAAGGGGGTCAAATTTCAATTACTAGATTTGACCCAAATAAACAAACAGGGCAAGCTAAATAAAACCGTTTAATAATAAAAACATTACAATTATCATTCCTGCACCTAAAATCAGCCGCCCTAATTGTGTTCTCACTATCACAACAAAATACCTCATAAAACTGTAGACTGTTTCTACGAAAAATATTATTAGAAGTGTTTTCAATTTTACAAAATTTATATGGCTGGGCAGATTTCGGATGAAATTGTACTTTTAGAGTGCCGCTTACATTGACATGACTGCTAAGCTCTCCTTTTGACTTTGCCAGTGGGATAAAACACAACAGTTTTAATAATGACTATGGCCCATATTACATTATCATAGAAATATGATCATAGACATATGACTCATATTAATTTGATAAACCTATGACAGTGTAATAACAACCTATGATTTATATAGTCTATGATCATAGAAATTTGATCCTATTTGACAGCAAGCGTACAATTATGATCATATGTGGTCTAACCTAATATAATGATAGGTAATATTATATAATTAATTATAATATAATATATAATATAATTAACCTTTGATAATATATAGTTAAATACAACTTCGTCCATTCGGAGGTACAATTTGTATGACTTTATATCTTCCAGTCTAAGTTCTAAATAACCCAAATACGTCGTTTCCTCCTGCTTTTTTTTTTTTTCTTACCCTCAGGGCAATTAATAAAATTGCACTCATTGCAACGGAAAACGCGGCTAAATCGGTATCCATCTTGATTACCTATGACGTTTATATATGATATTAGGTGTAATATGTAAAATTATAGAATAGCATAAACAAAATATGATCCAAGATTTTTACAGATATGAGATCATACTTCTATGATAAATATATGATAGTCTAATATGGGCCTATGGAACATATTCGCACCATGTGTCACAGGAATTGTGGTCCTATAACTGTTGAATATTCGTCAAGTTGTTTTTAATATTCTCTCACAAATTATTATTATTTATTTATTATTATTATTATTTATTTTTAAATTAGTTACACAGCATAACAGTAAATAAACCAAGGCACTGTGAACTACAAAATTACATTACAAAACAAAAACTTAAATCTAATTTGATTTAGGCGACGTAACAGCGTGGCTCCGTTGCGTCGTCGGATCTGGTGCAGGATTCGGCAGATTTCCCCGGAACTGCCGAAACACAACACCCTTCGGCCAGAAGTCTGCACTTGCGATGGTGCCCTGCAGCGGCCGCGGTACGCGCACCACAAACGAGCTGAAGTGCACGTAGTCGCGGGACTGCAGCTGGTGCACCCTCAGAGAGAAGCCAGTCTTCCGGCGGACGTACTCCACCACATCGTCAGCCACGGCGGTGTGATGCAAGCGCGACACATAGAGCGCCTTACTCGGTGTGGCAATCCGAAGACCAGAACCAACCGGCTCGGCGGTGCCACTCAAATTATGGAAATATTTAGGGAACGCCTATGTCCAGCTGTGGACTTGTTTCAGCTAGTATCATAACGATAATACGACGTAAATCTCACTTTTCTTGGCAAGTAATTGCGTGCTCTATCGCACACGTCCTAGCTTAAACGTGAATCAAAATATATGGCGTCCATGGTCTTGGCCAACTCTTCGAAAAGAGCGCTTTTCCATATTTGAACCACGCGACTTACGTCTTTTTCAGGGGCATATTGCGTTCAGGTAATTAAGGGGTTTAAGGTGATTTATCACTGATGTATTCTGAAAGCGATTTATAATACACATAAGTTCTAATTATGGTAATTATAGTGAGGCAAGAGAATAACAGTCATAACCTCCTACCTGGTGCGTATGAAAATGGTTTTTATCTACACCCATCTGTTTAAATTCCTATAATAGGTAAGGACCTACATTACTTGGCAGCGACCAAAATCAGAGATGTAATTTCACAACAGTAACGTAGCCATCGCCAGGTCACCATTACAGTATCAATTTTGATCAAAATCGATTTTGTAATGGTTTTGATTAAAATTGAATGCTGCAATGGTGACCTCCCCCGCCGCGTGAGTCACCTCATGTGTTCCTTTGTTCCGCGGACTGTCTGGCAGGAGTGAGTGTTTCATATTTTCATAAAAGAAAATCTATAATAACGATTATGAATATGTGTGTAGATAAAGTAGTGCAAATGCAACTGTACATAATTAGGTCTTAAAACATTCATGTGATCCTATTATGAAACTCGCCTACGGCTCGTTTCATAAAACCACACTAGTATTTTAAGACCTCTTTATGTAGCAGTTGCATAAACTACTATTGTATGCATAAATTAAATAAGGTAAGGTGGGTTAAGTTAAGACTATCACAAGGGAAGACAGACACAGTCCAGCCTAAATAACTGTTAAGTAGTCCTACCCCACATCACCTTAATAAATGTACTGATCACAGTCACACCAATGCTAGTTCGCGAGAATAGTCTTATCGCGCTCTATTGGGATTGATCTGTCATAACATAACGGACAAAGCTAAGCATTCTCTGAGCTAATAGATCTCGCGAACAGTTTTTTTCTAAAAAGCATCAAATATTATATAAACGTAGTGTAGGGCGCCCTGTAACAAGGTGGAGCGACGACATTCGTAGGACAGCGGGTAGTAACTGGAGGACGAGAGCTGAAAATCGAGCTCAGTGGCGTGCCATGGAAGAGGCCTATGTCCAGCAGTGGACTGAAACAGGCTGATGATGATGATGATAAAATATTATATTCCAAGAATGCATTGTCCCATGAGGGGCACGAATAAGGCAAGATTTCCCTACCTATTTAATCAACTACATTTATAAATTTTACTCAACTACGATGATTTCGAAAAGCTATAAATATCTCTTTACTCCTACGGACAAAGTTATTTTCTAGTATAGTTTATATGACTACACGAACCCTAAAGTAAAGAAATAAAACGACTAACCCTTATATTTTTACCCAGTTTACTATTCTTATCAATATTTGAACAGATATTTGTTTCACCCTCACCAACCCCTTAGACAAAATGTTTTTTCACCGCCATTCACCGAAAGATTAAATTCTAAACGTTCATTTAATTAAACGTTCAGTTAAGGAATGAAATAAAATTTTTATGATCTTTTTTAGGGCTTAACCCGTAAAGACGGAAAGAATTAGGCAATATTGAATACGCGAAATTACTTATTGCCTTTAATTAAACTTACCTGATTTTATTTCTTGCAATGTTGCAAATATTCACTGGCTGATTGAAAAATCTTTGTACAGGCAGGATAATAAACCGCCTGAGAAAAGTTTGAACATATTTGATTGTTTATTTAGAATATTAGAATTGACCGTTGCGGCAGCAAAGTCCTAGAGAGGCGACCAGACCACGTATCTGAAAGCGTAGCGTGGGTCAGCCCCCAACTAGATGGACGGATGACCTCGTGAGGGTAGCGGGGAATCAATGGATGCGGTCTGCACAGGATCGCACTTTGTGGCTAGTCATGGGGGAGGCCTATGTTCACCAGTGGACGTCTGTGACTGATAGATAGATAGATTTAGAATTGATTGAGGAGCGTGACGACGCGACCGAGCGACGGATCCAGCTAGAGGAACGATTGAGCGAGTGTGTCCAAGTAAGGGCGGCAAAGGGAATCCAGCACCAGGGTGTGGGCTGGTGCGAGGCTGCTAACGCGGTTCTCGAAGCGTAGTGCTAATTACTCGTAAGTTCCATCAGGATTCTATGGCCAGTCAGGCCAAGTGCACCGACGGGATACGCGCACCTAACATATTGAAATATCATACTAATGTCATCTTACAACCACGCAACTATACTTTGTGAACAAGCTGGCGGAAATGGTGGTGCCTGATATTCTTTTTGGTGGGATTCCTATCCCTCTTTCCTCTACTGTTAGGAATTTAGGTATCATCATGGACCAGACATTGTCTTGGTCTCCGCATATCTCGGAGGTCAGCCGGAAGCTCTTCGCATCTCTTCACTCACTTCGGCGCCTGCAGAACTTCCTTCCTATGTCCACCAAGCTTACTCTTGCCAGTTCACTCTTGCTGCCCCTTCTGGATTATGGTGACATTGCTATGACGAATCTCAAAGAGGAACTACTTGACAAGCTCGAGCGCTTACAAAATGTGTGCATAAAATATGTTTTCGGACTGCGCAAATACGATCACGTGTCCGCCTTTAGAGCGCAGCTGGGGTGGCTGCCAATACGTCAGCGTAGAGACCTGCATGTCCTGTCATTGCTTTTTAATGTTCTCTACAACCCTGCTTCACCTCCTTACCTCAGTGAAAGGTTTAAATATATGGCCGATGGCAGTGGTCACCGCTTGCGGTCGTCTGCCAATCTCACTCTGGCTGTACCGTCTAACAAGACGCGTACGTACGCCAAATCTTTCACAGTAAGCGCTGTGAAGTTGTGGAACGAATTGCCACTGTCCCTTAGGAAGTCTCCATCTGTAGCATCGCTCAAGACGAATCTAAAGAAGTTATGGCTTTCCAATGACTTGTGAATTGGATCTACAATGTATTTATATTTATACGAGTATGTATACATATTTATATTACATTATATATATGTATGTATGTACATATGTATGTATGTATTAATAGTTTATATGTGTAATTATTAGTAGTCTTATTATTTTTAATACCTTTTTGTACACGGTGTTAGTTTGTCTATCTTCTTCTCGTACTCACTCAACTGCTCAAAGGTTGACTGGAAGAGATCCCTTCTAGGGATAAGTTCGCCTTTGTACCTATATGTTAATTGTAATAGATGTATTTTTAACTGTTTTTGTGTACAATAAAGCGTTTACTTACTTACTTACTTACTTACTATAGTTAGCCCTTAATCTGGCAAAGAACACTAAAGTTCCATAATTTGAGCCTCATCAGTTCGAGAGTTCAAATGATTGCGGTTTAGAAAAAAATACAAAAAGAGGGTCATATAGGGACGTATACTGGACATTTCCAAATGAAGGGTTAATATAGCATCTGTCCTATATAAGACGTGAACTATTCGATATTTTTCTGGTAGGTTCGCTTGCCTCCTTTGACCTTATTTTCCAAGGTAATTCTGTACGTATTTGGTCCTCTGTGCTGTAAACGCGACCGAACTCATTATGTTCGATATATGGGCCAAACTCCCCGAATGGCCATACAATAAATGTGCACTATAAAAGCGGTCCCTCCTGGGCCACTATACAATGTACAATATACAGAAATGCAGCGCGCTCAGCTGCCGCCGCCGATGCCGGGCAGCACGGGCAACCCCGCCGCCGTTCCGCCTCGCACCTGCAGACCCGTGTGTGGCGCGCCGCCGTTCTACTGGGATGTTCTCGCTGCCGGGTGCCTTGCTATCGGCAACGCGAACATTTTGGTGGCCGCATGAGGCGGATCGAATCAGCACGACCTCAGAGCATTCTTGCAAGGATTAAGAACGAGCTCAAGACGCAAGTTGAAGGGAGAAACGGCGTGTCAAGGACATCGCAGCGTCATCAAATCATCATTTGAATTTGTGTAAATTCAGTGCGCGAAAAGGCAATTTGCGTAGACATAAGTTGTGGCTAAAAGTGAAAAGTGAATTCGCCGTGAAGGTCATTCGGTCGGTTGCAAGGTCAGTCGCCATTTTAAGTTCAACACCGCGTGCCCGCTTCACCGGAAGAGGCCCGGAGGACATTTTGGTTTAGCTGTCAATTTGTGTAAGCGTCACGGCTCCTGTCAAATCATTCAATTTAGTTTGTGGTCAAACGTCAAATGTCAAAGTGACAATTCATTCAATTAGTATTCAGTTTTAGTTTGAAGTCAAACGTCAAATGTCAAAGCCTTTTGGTCCGATAGTCACTTTCTCACGACAGGGAAAAGCCTCGAGCTGCCATTCTCGGCTTAATAATAATTATTTCAACAGCTTTGGTTAGCGCTGAGATGCGTAACCTTTCAACTACCAGTTGATTGCAAATATCAATGCCTGCTCTTTTACTTTGGATTTGTTATCCATGATTGATGGATTAATGATTTGATAATCAACACCATCCCATGCACGTATTTTTCTTTTAAACCACAAGCTTAAGGCAATGATAACTGCTACAAGATAAAACGCGACAACCGTCTACAGCAGTAACGTGACTAAGTGCTTATTATTAGTAGTTATTGTTTTTAAACGAGGTTTAAAGTTAATTAAGTGAATTGCTTCAACTCAATTACTTATTGTTTTCATCACTTATTATAGTCAAGGATTATATATAAGCCATTTAGTATACAGTTAATAAGTATTCAACATGTCAAGCCTACGTAAAGCGAAGGTACAATTCAGGTCTAAGTACCAAATATTAATAGATACCTTTGCGACGGTTTCAGACACCCGTCACTCGGTCACGGCCACCGTAGCAAAGCGACATTTTAATGCATATTATCCCCAGTTCCTAGAAGCCTATGAAACTATCCTGGGTGCGAGTCTCGAGGAGATCACAGCCGAGGAGCAGCAGGAGTACCAATCCCAATTCACGGAGGTCAACCGACTAATGGTACGCCTGGATGAGCAGACAGAGGCCGGCGAGGGTCCGAGTAAGCCAACATTTTCAAAGGTAAGCACAAAATTACCAGCAATAGAATTACCTCGCTTCACAGGGCTCACTTCGGATTGGATGTCGTACTGGGACTTGTACAACTCGGTGGTACATAGTCGAGACATCGACGAAGCTGAAAAGCATTACTACTTGAGAGCATCATTGGATGGCGAAGCCCTCGCATTAGTTAGGCAGCTGCCCATGGATGGAGCAAGCTATTCAGTAGCCATACAACTCTTAAAGGATCGCTATCAAAATAGTAGGTTACTCATTGATACCTACATTGGTCGTATTGTCAATCTACCAACAGTTCAGGGAACCGTTAACATACGATCAGCATTTTATGACCCACTGTCTGAAGCTATTCAGGCGCTGGATAAGCTGAAGCAGCCAGTCAAGGAGTGGTCATACTTGTTATTGTTCTTGGTGTTACAGAAACTCCCGGTTCGGATTCGAGCTCTCTTCGAGGAAAGATATGGAGGTGAACCAGAGACTCTGCCCACAATACACCAACTGCTGCAACTGCTGGATGAGCAGTGCCGCGTGCAGCAGAGTGTGGCGCCGGACGCAGCAGTCACGGCGAGAGCAGCAAGGCGATCTCCACCACCGCGAAGTCATCCAACCCCAGCGGTATCAAGGACACGGCAAGCGGGGAAGGTGATGACTGCGCAGACATCACCCGAGGAACAGGTGAATCAGTTCCAATGTATTTATTGTCACGGACAGGATCACAGCCTATACCGCTGCACCGAGTTCCTGCGGTTGGCAGGGCCAGCGCGTAGAACTTGGGCACGGAAGGAAGGTCTGTGCTATCGCTGCTTGAGACAACATTATGCTCGAGATTGTGCACAGCAGGGCTGGTGCGCTCAATGCGGTTCAGTACTGCATAACACGCTGTTGTGCAATGCGCCCACGGAGTCTCGGACTCAGGGTGTACCCGCACGGCGTCGTGATGAGCCGGCACCTTCGACCTCTAGGGGGTACCAGCATCAATCAACCCAACACAGGACTCATCACCAGGAGATTGATAAGTCAACATCAGGTGCTTCACAACAGGCACAACCAGCACGAACCTTACCGATTCAGACGGTAGGTCACGAACGAGGTAGTGTGCGAGGTCACTCTCCTTCTCCTCCAGGATCCCCAGCGACACCATCGCCGCCACGGCGACCCATTGGACCTCAGCACCAGCACAACCCGAGACAGAGGGTTGGCGAGCGTGCGCGCCAGGCGCAGGAATCCTTTCAGTCGCTGCGTTTCGGTCAATTCAAACCGGAGGACCAGTTATGAAAGGCTACTACTGTTGGTGCATTACCCATCACCATCTGTCCCACAGCCACGGTCATGGTGAAGGCAGGTGATGGTAGATATGTCAAGGTACGTTCTCTCCTGGATACTGGAGCTAGTATATCAGTAATTAAACAATCGTTAGTCGCACGACTACGCCTGCACCAACAGTCAAATGGAATTAAGATTTATGGAGTAGGAAATCAGCAAGTACATAGTCCGGGAACTATGGTTAAAATGATTGTCAAACCTGTTGGGCGAACGGTCCCAATCATCAGTACGACTGCAATTGTCATGCATTCCTTGTCAGGAACTCTACCTAGTATTCATGCAGACTTCAAGGAACATTTGCAATCATCATCAATTCAGTTAGCTGATCATGAGTTCAATAAACCTACCGATGTGGATATCATTCTAGGAACTGATATATTGAACTATGTTTTAGATGGCTCAAAGATTGACACTAACATTCCAGGAATATCAGCGTATGGGTCATGCTTCGGTCATGTCATCATGGGTGCCGTGCCACCGGAGTCATCGCCGGTTCAGCCAGCTGACGGGACGTCGGTCGAGGACTACGGGCTGCTGGCCACCAGGCTGGAGGAGGTGTTGGAGAAGTTCTGGGACGTCGAGGCGCCTCCGGCAGAACGTCCACCACATCCAGATCACGTGGAAGCTGAAAGGTTGTACGTTTCCACTACTAAACAAATGCCAGACGGCAAATATATGGTGAGGCTGCCATTATTATCAACCAGACCAGCGTTAGGCGAGTCAAGGAGCTTGGCCATACAGCGACTGCGCGCCTTGGAGCGCAAGATGGAAAAGAATCCAGTCTTCGCAGAAAAATATAAGGAATTCATGCGGGAGTATGAATCATTAGGTCATATGTCAATATCAACGTTTCAGTTCGATTCTGAACACTACGTGATTCCTCATCACGGTATATTCAAGAAGGGTGGAGATAAAATTCGTGTGGTGTTCGACGGATCAGCTAAGTCATCAACATCAGCGTCATTGAACCAATGCCTGCATTCAGGCCCTCCACTTCAGAACGATATTACGAAAATATTGTTGAATTTCAGACGTCACCAAATAGTATTTACTACGGACATCCGGATGATGTTCAGGCAGACCTGGATACATCCTGACGACAGGAAGTATCAACTGATTCTCTGGCGGGACGATCCGTCCAAGGATATCAAGGTATACAATTTAAATACAAATACCTACGGATTAAGATCATCACCATTCATCGCCATCCGTACGCTGCAACGTCTGGCTGAAGACTGGGAGGTGACGCACCCCAACTCGCCAGCTGCACATGTCATACGACGTGACGTATTCGTGGACGACATACTCACAGGTGCGGACTCACTCGTCGATGCTCAGGTACTCAAGGAGGAACTGATCGCACTCATGAAGAGCGCTCATTATGAACTTCGGAAGTGGTCATCAAATTCTCCGGATCTGTTAAAGGATTTACCAGATGATCATCATGAGCAACCTCATCTATTCGATACGGACGATCCCAGCTTCGTCAAGGTACTAGGCATTCGTTGGTGTCCGGTATCAGACTCATTATCATATCAGATCAACATACCGCTAGGACGGCCCGTTTCGAAACGGAGTATTCTTAGCACAATAGCAAGGCTATATGACCCTAATGGGTATTGTGCGGCTGTAGTTTTCAGATTCAAGGTATTCCTCCAGTCACTGTTTGTAGACGGTCTACAATGGGACGAACCTATCAGTCAATCTCAGTTGGATAATTGGAATGAACTTATCGAGGATTTGAACAATTTGTCATACTTACGCATTCCGAGATGTGTTACACTGCCGGACGCAGTCTCGTACTCGCTCCACGGCTTCGGAGACGCTTCGGAGTTAGGATTTGCTGCGAGTATATACCTCAGAACGGAGGACGCTCAAGGTAACGTCATGGTACGCTTAGTTATTTCAAAAACTCGTGTTGCTTCAAAGAAGACGAAGCAAACGATCCCGAAGCTAGAGCTGAGCGCGGCTCATCTAGTGTTCAAGCTACTCAATCATGTAGCAGAGTCATATGAAGACTCCATTCAGCTGGACTGCATCAACGCGTGGTCAGACAGCACAATTGTTTTGTCGTGGTTAAACTCAAAACCACACATGCTTCAGACGTTCGAGGCGAACAGGGTCCAGGATATCCAGAACTCGAAGCGCTTGATGACCTGGAGACACATCAGGTCAGAACTAAACCCATCAGATGTAGCATCGCGTGGGATGTCAGCAAAGGATATTATCAACTGCGATCTATGGTGGTCGCCGAGTTGGTTACATTTGCCGGAGTCACAGTGGCCAAGGCTGACTGTCACAATGTCACCTAACTTGCCCGGTTTCAAGAAGTTGGTCAACACAGTCACTCCTGTAGAGTCATGGGAGGACTCGCTCCTGAATAGAGTAAGTTCATTCAGTAAGCTCATAAATATCACTTCATATGTCATAAGGTTTTGTAACAATGTCAAACTGCCCAAGGAGGCAAGGAATCTTCGGCCTACGCTGTCTCTCGAGGAGAATCGTGAAGCTAAAAGGCACTGGATAAGGAAAATCCAGATGGATCAATATCATGACGAGGTCATATTACTCAAAAAAGGTAAATTGGTGTGTAAATCACTCCAGAAGCTCAGCGTCTTCGTCGACAAGGATCAGTTTATACGAGTCGGAGGCCGTCTCAAGAAATCAAATTTGCCAAATGAAGCAAAACATCAATATCTCATACCCAAGGATCACCGATGGACTCAGCTACTCATAGAGCATTATCACAAGGTATATTGTCATTCACCTACTAACGCACTCATAGGATTGTTGCGTCGAGAGTTTTGGATACCGTCTATTCGTCGCCAGGTGACGCGAGCGATTCATAACTGTATGTCATGTTTTAGATTTGATGCATCATCGCATCCACCATTTATGGCGGATCTGCCTGCCGACAGGGTCACGGCAGCCAGACCATTTTCTGGAGTCGCCACAGACTTCGCAGGCCCGTATCTTGTGAAGGCCAGTTTACTCAGAAACGCTAAATCAGTTAAAGCTTATCTGTGTGTTTTCATATGTCTAGGTACAAAGGCAGTTCACCTGGAGTTGGTGTCTGCATTGACGACCGAGGCGTTCGTCGGAGCATTCTCGAGGTTTGTCAGCAGGCGTGGTCTGCCCTCCCTCGTCAGATCGGATAGAGGTACCAATTTCACTTCTACTAATTCGTGTCTTAGAGACATCAATCGGTTTTTGCTAGATAACGAGGTTATTCTCAAGGACGAATTCCGTAGGCAAAATATACGCTGGGAATTTAATCCTCCTGGTGCACCACACATGTCTGGCTTGGTCGAAGCAGCTGTTAAGAGTACAAAATTTCTGCTCAAGCGACAGGTGGGTGATCATATTTTGACCTTTGAGGAACTAACCACGTTGTTAACCAAAATAGAAGCTATTCTTAATTCACGCCCGTTGGTGCCCATGTCAGATGACCCATGTGACCTCGAGGTACTCACCCCAGGTCATTTCATTATAGGTCAACCTCTAGTGGCTGTCCCAGAGCCATCCTGGCAGGATATTAACATGTCGCGCTTGTCTCGGTTTCAAGTTATTCAAAAAATGTATCAATCAATTTGGTCTCGCTGGCATGTTGAATACCTATCTACCTTACAATCACGTGCAAAATGGTTCAATCAAGTAGATAATATTCAGTTAGATGATTTAGTTTTTATCAAGGATGAAAACTCCCCTCCATTACACTGGAGACGTGGTAGGGTCATTGAAGTGTATCGAGGCTCAGATAATATTGTCAGATCTGCCAAATTACGCACTCAGAGTGGTGAGTTGATACGACCTGTGGTCAAATTATGTAAACTACCTATAGAGTCTCATTCAAGTAGCTAGGCACTGAATTGAACTCATTATTTGTCATTATGTCATGGACATAATCTTCTGTATCACTTTCATTTTTCATGTTTATTTGATTATTGTTAATTAATGTGTCATGTGTCATTGCATATCACCGGCTATTGTTGTTATGCCTATCAATGTGAATATTGTATATCATTTCATGTATGTCAATTATAATACGTTGTCATTTATCAGATCACGGTAATCTACCTCGGCTCGATCAATGTAGAGTCGAATGACTTCAGGATTTCAGTCATCTTTCTTCCTTACAATAAACGCGAGTGTAAAATCAGATCAGTGTTTTTCACTCTATTGTCACGGACATTCCCATACCGCCCTAGCTGGTGGCCCTCAGAGGGCCACCAGCTGTGATATCTCAATCAACAGCAATTGCACCGATACTTTACCGGTAGATTGTCCATGCCGTCGCAAGCGCGACGCTCGAACCGGCGGTATGGGAATGTCCGTGACAATAGAGTGAAAAACACTGATCTGATTTTACACTCGCGTTTATTGTAATTCGTACACTAGTTTTAGCGATTACACACAGTGTTACAGGTAATTCACAATGAATATATTAATTATTAATTGTCCGAGACAAAGGGGCGTGCGCCTAGGCAGCCATGTTGAATAGGAAGTGTGACAGATACAATATGATCTATATCGGGAATCCATCTCGATCGATTCTGTCAGCTGTCATTAGTCTGACGTGTTAGGTTGGTACTAACGATTTTCGAACAGTTTAATCACATGTTGAATTTGATTCAACACATTATGTCACATTATGCCCCCCTCACAACAAAGTCCACTAAACATCCCGTCACAAAACCGTTTAAGCCTCCATAATGGATGGTGGACGTTATAAATCAAGCTTGCATAAAAAGGTATGAAATTATCTTAACGACGGTCGTGAGATAGGGTCTCACACAAAAGAATACGGCCCGAAATTGGGTCAGGACTAATTTGCTTTTGGACACTTTATCTCGGGTATCGCGATTAGGAGCATTGTGGTGGCACACACTATGTCACAAAAGCTGGGCTTAGTGTCAATTGTGATGGTTAGTTGGGACATTGATAGATGCGAAATCGGTGTCCTTTACAGCGCTAATTTTAGGATGCTGGACTCTGACACAATTGAAACTGTTTAGCCCTTGTCGGACATTGTGTTTTTGGAGTAAAGGCAAGACAAGTATAGTGTGTCCTACCTCCAGCAAAGTTGAGGGATGATTTACGAAAGGAAATGCTCTTGTAGCAGCTCCAGAGAGATAATTGTAAAAGCTCATCCAAGCATATCGAACGCTTGTTTGGCAATGACAACCCACGTAGCACATATACTGCATAAGAGCTCATACAGCCCTTATTAAGCTTATTACAGCTGTGTAAGGGTGTACAAGCCCTTAAAAAGCCTGTGTGCTATACTTGGAATGCACTTACATAGCCAAATCAGCTATTTAAGTTTCCTTTTCTCAGTGGCAAAGGAACGTCCAGATATAAATATTGACACGAAGGAAAATTATGAAAGAAAAATGCAATGTGATCCACTCCACTGCAATAGTGCTTTCCCGACTGAGCTATCGTTACATCAATCACATCAAATCTTTGATTCCATAATTCTACGCTACTGGAGCGCGTGTTTGTGTTTAAAATGCATATGCACATTAGCCATACCCTTGGATAAATAAATAAATAATAAAATAAATATCAGACAACCTCACACAAATCGATCTAGTCCCAAATTAAGCTTAAGAAGGCTTGTGTTATGGGTACTAGACGATGATATACATAATTATGTAGATAAATATATACTTAAATACATAGAACAACCATGACCCAATCACAAATATTCGAGCATTGTTGGATGTGCGTTTAAACGCACGATCGAGTCGATTTATGACAATAAAAATGTGGTTTTTCTATATTAAATCAGAATCAATAAAAAGATTCTAAGTATCAAAAAAATAAAAGCGTTCAGATATGTTTAGCTAAACTTTTGCTCCTATATAAATCGTAAGGTGGATTAGCCCTAACCTAATTTAAAAGCGACCGTATCTTTCAGTTTGTCATTAGCAATTTACTCATCCCTAAGAGCCTCTAATTTATCTAGATACAAGTACACAAAGCGTACCTACCTATATTCAATCGTGCTTAATTTCACAGCTATTAGTCAACCTGTTGCGGCGTAAAATTCGGTCGAACAAACCAATCATATTCGCTTTATTGATAGTAATAATTGTCTTGTTTCAGTTTGTAATATGCTTTAGAATATATTTACGTTATTTTTGATTTAATCTACGGATATGTGATAAAAATTGAGACCAATCAAATTATGAAACTATATTTTACTTGTTTTCAGAAAATTCAAATTCAAATTATTTATTTCGGGTGACCACGATGACGTAATGATACATACATGGGACATCATTGCACATCCCCGAACAAATATTAATGCTTGCCGGGATTCAAACCCAGGAAAGTCGGCTCAGTAGGCGGCAATACACTGAGCCAACCGCAAAGTGACACTGCTTGTGCACATAGGTGTCCCTAAATAATTTCACACGGAACCGTGACGTGACACGCCTTTAAAAGTATCCATCGGCTCACAACAAGCATCTTCAAGCCGCTCTGTTCATGGTTTCGAAAGCCTTATTCTTTATGCCGGAAACTTTGTAAATAAATCTCAACCCATACCCAAACAACTCCAAATTCACAATAAATCGTATGAGACCCCTATCAAACGCCATGAAAGCGGCACGACGGCAATTATATGTAATGTCGGCATTAAAATAAGTTATTAAACAAGAGGGGACCTCGTAAACAAGCCGCGTCCTTTATTTGGAGTCGAAGCGACAGTAGAACGATCCGATCGCAGTGAACGATGGATTTAAAGCCCATAGATAAATAGATAGATAGATGTGGTGTAGGGACACCCGGCCGGAGACAGGCGGGATAAAAAAACTTACTTATAATTTGAAGTCATATTTCAAAGCCCCTTTATTTTATTGTTTTTTTTTTATTTATTTTCTTGTCATATTGGGCTTTTTGTGAATTTTATTGTTGCATAATTCAACACCAGTCTGACACCCTATTGTAGCCCAAAGGTCATTGAAAACCTCGAATCCTTTGGCCCGTCGAAAGTAAACAACCTTTCTACATCAGAATACGGCCATCCTAGTCGAAATGTTCGGCACGTTTTACTACGAATGTCCTTAACTCTTCGAGTGCTAATGAAAGTTTCTGAACGTAACGTAAACTGAAGCGTAAACGTAAAGTTTGTTACGGTGTCACGTTGTTTGCATTATCCCATCACTTAATTTAAAAGGGCGTAAGTGATGACTTTTCTGTATGAAAATACGCCGTTTTATGTGGGCAATGATTAAAGTTTTAGGGGGATTAAAGTTCAGGGTTCAGGGGATGGTTTTGAGTCGTAATTATTTAAAGCTTTCAACATGTTAAGTTTCTAAAACAGCAAAATTGATACAGAAATCGAACACTAATAAATTACTTATTGAATGTCAATGGTTAAAATTGTTTCTCACTTTGAAGCTTAAATTTAAATTCAAATTCAAATTGAATTTGAATTTAAGCTTAAAAGTGAGAAACAATTTTAACCATTGTCTCACTCTTACTATCTAAGTAGGTACCTATGTATTGGCAGCATCCTTATTTTGTTCAAAAAGTCACCAAGAACATCCCAAATTTTACATTGAAAACTACCGTGAGTTTCAGTGCTTGGGTGGCCGCCGCAGCGACTGATCGGCTCTCCTGATGATGAGTCGCCACAGACAGTGAATCGCGTACCGATTCTAAACATGTCGAGCTATATTCGACTTCTACGACGTGAGTAAACCCGTTTTATAATTTAACATTCCAAATTACTAATGGTATTTTTCGCCAGTAAAATAGGGCACAACAGTGGCGCGTCCATTCCATATAACCCGATTCACCCCGGCTTGCCCATTTCAAGACGATTAAGCAACAGCTATTGCTACTGAAGTAAATGTAAGCGACATCTTCCCCGGGTTGCCCTGGGTTTTGGTTTGACTACACGCCACCAGGCCACAAAAGTAGTTTAATAGGTGTGAGTATCATCGTTCACTCTTGGCAGAGTGGTCGCGGTTACGATAATGGTGTCCACATTTGGATTCTCGTCATCGCCTTTCTGACAGACAGCAGCTCTCGCCATGCATATTCGTTTCACACGGGTGTCTGCGGAGAACTGAGTATAGGTACCGACAGAATAACACATTTGAAATGCTTGTTCTTCAATGAACTCAGTCATACCAAACACAGGTATTAAATAATTTCATTCGTCCCATCCCTCTTACCCTCATTAGTGAAGTCCTTCAAAATTCGTAATTTTAATAATTCCGTTTAAATGTCGGAAAAGGACTGAATACCGAGTTTATTTTCATTCGTTTGATGTGTTTCATTTGCGCAGAATTTGTGTTATGCTACTTTGTAATTAATTTCATATTTGCTTAGTTACATTTGATTAGAGTATCCCAGGTGACTAATCTGGGACAACTAACAAGTGACGGTCACTGAAATGAAAAACATGTAGGTGACAGTCATCTATGACCTATCACCTTTGAAGAGTTATAGTACATACGCAGACGCCGGGAAATAAGCTTCCAGGTGAGTAAGTATAGATGTAGATATAGTGATACGAAACCGGCAAGCCCTTTTCACGGCTGAGGCATGTATAGTGCTTTTTTAAACATATTTCCTTCAATTTTGTATGAAATTCCTTTACAGTTCTCTGGAATTGTTCCGCCTGAAACGTGACACTTCGAAGCCTGTTTTAACGCACGTTATGGCGATATTTCATTGCATGTTTGAGAAATATACATAACTATAGACGCCGGGAAAGAAGGGCTTGCCGGCTAGGCATGTATAGTGCTTATCTCAAACATATGCAATGAAATAAAAAAATACACCTCTCAAAAAAAAAACAGCCTGTTCATAAACACAGACGCCATATAAAAAAAAATACTTCCCGGCTTAGGCCCTCAAATTTTGTATGAATTTCTATAAAGTTCTCAAGTTATTCCGCCCGAAACGTGATACTTTTCGCAGCACGTTATGACGACATTTCAATGCATGTTTGAGAATAGTTATTTACGATACAAGTGTGGAAGGTAGGTGATTTCAGACGAGTGTGATTTTTAGTCACGAGCGAGGTACGAGCGAGTGATTAAACAAACACGAGTCGGAAATCATCTTACACACGAGTTCCGTACAAAACTTTACTATGCATATGTACGAGAAAATAGAAAATACTTTAATACTCACAAAGACGGTTTACATTGGAAAAAAAGTATTTTGATTTGATTTATCCAACAAGAAGCCGTCTTTCACATTTTTTACTTCTTCAATAACATTTTACGGGTTGATTTTATTATCTTTGTGTCAGGCTGTCAGATACGGCTATAAATTAAAAAAAAATTGATAAGTAAAAAGCACTAGTGCGGAAAAGTAGTACTTTCCGCACAGTTTGAATGCCTAGAATACGCTCTTTTCGAGCACATGCATTGTAAAAGCAAAATTGCATTGTAATTTAGGTCCGCGTCTTTTCGGTGGACACGTACGAAGTTAAGGACTTTAGGCCTAGTTTTACGATCAAAATTATATTAGCATAAACGACGTTTCCTTTTCTATGGGCTAGCGTGTTAAAAACATAACTTCTATGCACATACGCTGTTAACTATTGGCCATCGAAGAGACAACCTTTGTTTTTTGAACTGACAATGACCCATTCAATCCACGAAGTTATTAATAAAGAGAGTAGTAATTAAATAAATGATAAGCTCGAATTTCATTACTGAACAGGAGATGAAGTTGTGAAGTCAATCACCTCGAGTTTCACAAAAACTAACTTTGGGCTGAATAAAAACAAGGGTCTTTGACGTAGTAAATTAATTAAATAACGATTCAAACAGAATTCAATGTTGAATTAAAGTATGTAAGGTCTTTATTTGCTGTTGTCAATATTGTTTCGAAAATGCTCTCTAATTTTTTGTTTTCGGACAAATATTTGTGCAAAACAGCTGTTATATTGATTAGATTGAGTCAGAGTAGATTAATATTTTGATTTTAATTTAAAGATGAAAGTAAAAATAAACATAATTATGATAATGCTATGTTAATAGTAATTTAGAAACATTGCTTTGCAATTATAGAAATAGTTTTCTTTGCGTTGAATTTTATGTATTATTTAGTTTATTAAGTTTGTCAAGAGTATCAAAGTAACTAACTGATACTTTAGAGACAGTACTTGCACGATAAAGTCGGCTACAGATGATCTGGCATAAACGATTACACTATGTAAATAATTACAATATGACACCTGTGAACGAGACGAGACGAGACGTGGGCCGAGACGTGGACACTAACAAAAGGCCTCGTCCACAAATTCCAAGTTGCTCAACGAGCTATGGAGAGGGCTATAGATGCTCGGAGTTTCTCTGAAGGACAAAATGCGGAACCAGGAGATCCGACGGAGAACCATAGTGACCGACATAGTCCTAAAGATATGCAAGGTGAAGTGGCAGTGGGCGGGGCATATTTGTCTTAGAGCCGATGGTCGATGGGGCAGACGAGTTCTAGAGTGGAGACCACGAACGACACGCCCTGTAGGACGGCCTCCCGCCAGGTGGACCGACGACCTAAAAAGAGTGGCGGGAAGCGGTTGGATGTGGAAAGGTGAGGACCGGGTATGGTGGCGCGAACTGGGGAAGGCCTATGTCCAGCAGTGGACGACTCCGGGCTGATGATGATGATGACCTGTGAAAAGTAATCATATTTATTTTTTCTACTTTCACTTGTCTTTGCCGTTTTGCTGTACAACTTACAAGTTAAGTCAATAGTGACATTATGACAAAATACTTACTAAGGAGAAAACCAATTGAACGTATCTAATTCGCGAATGGTCGACAGCACTTGTTAATCTCAATGCGTTGAAATTTAAACACAAGTCAGTGTCAAACCATGCAAGTTCTGAAACATTTATTTATTTATTTATTTAATCTTTATTGCACAAAAGAAAGAACTTATCGTACAAAAGGCGGACTTAATGCCATAGGGCATTCTCTACCAGTCAACCATTGGGCTAAGCAGATAATTTGTGGGGTGCAACTAAATTAAAACAATTTCAAAAGATATATACTTAGATAAATACATATTCAGTAGATAAACATGTCACTATCAAACCGTTAAAATTTTGACATTGACAAGTGTCAACCATCGACTAGGTTTTTTAGGGTTCCGTAGTCACTAGGAACCCTTATAGTTTCGCCATGTCCGTCTGCCCGTCTGTCCGTCCGCCCTCGGCTTAGCTCCGTGATCATTACTAGAAAGCTGAAATTTGGTATGAGTATGTGTATGTATCACGCCGATAAAACGATAAAACAAAAACCTCTTGTAGGTACCTACACCTAGAAGTGGGGTGAATTTTTTTTTTCGTTCCAACACTAGTGTGTGGGGTGTCATAGAATAGGTATTTTAAAAATAATAGGGGTCTCCAAACATTATTTTTTGATAAAGTCAGCAGTTTTGTAAATATTCGCTCCGGAAATCCAAAAAATAGCGTCCCCCTTCTAACTTTTCAACCACGGGTCAAAAAAGTATTGAAAAAATCATGAAAATGAGACCAGTTATAAGAACTTTCAATGAAAACAATATTGAATAAAATCGGTCGAGCCGTTTTTGAGCTACCGCAAAATTTCATAATTTTCTTTAAAAAGACGTAAGTGCCGCGTGGTGTCCTTAAACGTTACACGTATAAATTATTAGTGAAGTGCCACACTGCAAAAACATAACGTATTCCGCTCAATCTGGCGCGTATAATTGATAACTTCCTTTTATAGAGCTTGAAATCTTTCTGGTAATTTTAATCTATATTGTGGTATCTGGTCTATTGTGAAGGATGGGCAACTACGGAACCTACACTGAGCGTGGCCCGACATGCTCTTGGCCAGTTTTTTTTTAATTGGGTTTCGAAGGCAAAGGTCTATAGTGGTTCAGCCAAGACGAATGCTAACTGTCAAATCGTCAACTTAGAAAAAAAGAAAATTTTGGCAAAACCATATGGTAAAGAAAAATGCAATGGCTATCGAATTTTTTACGCCTAAAAGCCTTACTTTACTTACAACCCTTTGTGGTTTCAAAATATTTAACACTTAAATAACCAAATTCATATTCCCCTTAAATTACACTGAACTCCCTTATAAATCTAAATAAAATAAGAAACCTTAACTCGACAATTACCTAGTTCTAAAGCGATGTAGTGTTTATAATGAAATCGCACACTTCAGGGAAAACTAGTGCTTCTACAGAACGTCGAAAGGTATCCCTCAGGATATTGCCACCAGTTCTGCCCTACTTAAGCTAGGTATAACTTCTACAAAGCCATATAAAAAATTTACGTGTGCTTGAAATCTCTCTGAATTCCTTTGGAATAAAGTCGCTTTTATGAATGGAGTGTTAGTTGATACAGGAGCTTGTGTTTGGATTTTCCTCAGCGAAGTGCACGCTAAGAGCATTTTACATAAGTGTGTCTATATTTGTATGATAATGCTTTTGTTTTGTGCTCGCGTGGGAGTCGGGGTACATTTTTTACGGTTATTATACAATGATTTATACATGATACAATTTGTCCGTAGTTCCGTTCGCAAAAATGATAATCATACTTTCTTTTTGTTTCTCTGTTGTTATTTGTTCGTTTAAAAGTGTACTTACTAACCGAATTTTAGCACGTTCACCGACACAAAACAAAAGGTATTTTGAAAAGGGATCCCCTTGGATCGCATAATGTTTTTTAGACTAATGCTGTTTCGCATAATTGATTTAGCATAATTTGTTTTGGCATAATAGTACTTTCGCATAGTAATATTTTTGCCTACTGTTTTTTGGGTACATACAAAACTCATTAAAAAAAAACAGCTGAGAAATTGCGAATTTTTGTACTACAAGTGAAAGTCAAAATACTCCATATGTTTTTTTACAGGTGTCATATTAAAATATTGATACAAAGACCAAAGCACAAGGACAAAATGGAAAGGCGTAACCTGGCGGAAGAGGCCGGGAATCGAACCCGGTACCTATGGATTACCAGTCCAGCGTGTTAACCTTTCCACCACCTTGACGCCCGATAACCTTCCGAATTTTTCCTTATGCTTTGTGTGTCGATCTCTGCATTGTTTATTTGAAAGGCTTTACACCATAGCGACCTCTATGTGAATACGTTAATATTCACATCTTACCGCACTTCTTTACAGCAGTGAACGGGCAAGGGAGAGAAGGCGCTATTATTTATAAATTTATGAAACATTGAATGTCTTGTTATTTTTAATGTGGGTACACATACACACCACTTTTTTTTTATTAAACCATTGATACATAGATCAAACAACAACGAAAAATTGAAACCCGGTGTGTACCTACATTAAAAATAATGAAACATTACATGTTTCATAAATTTATAGGTGTTATATTGTTTCATTCTAATTGTTTCTAGCGGCATAAGATCCCTATTCGCGGGAATGGATTCGGAAGTAAAATAGGTCGAAAAAAATGTATATATCCCAATTTACTCCTATAGTAACAGTCGATATTTCAAGCCAACCTAGGTGTCACCGAAGTCTAAATCTAGCTTGCGGTAATGAGGTCCCGTGGGAATAGCTCGCTGGATACATCGGCATGTCCTGTAAATTTGAATACTAGGAGCATATTTGTTTAACAATGGCAGTTGCAAAGAAAATTAGGTACATACCTAAAGACAACGTAGCTGTAGAAGTAGTGGAAGACATTTTATGAACTTTCCATCTCGTGTCGATTTTAGATTTGATGTTTTTCTAAATAGAGATTGCAAAAATAATGTTATATAATAATTGTAAGAGCGATTGTGCACTACAATGAATTTTACTGTCCGGCAGCCCGATTTTTTACGGTCCGATATGGCACGCCATTAAATGTATATAGTAGTTTGTGCACTATACGTAATTTTACCATCCGACATTTTACTTTTCCCCATTCCGGACCGTTATTTCCACAAGCACCACCACCACCACCACCGTCACCACTACCACCATCACCGCCATCACCATCACGACCACTACAGTTGTCGGTGGTTGTGATAATTTTCTATCTTATTATGTCATATTTATGTGCAACTAAAACACCAAAACACCAACTAGTGGTTGCAATGCGTCTGAGGCAGCCCTGTGCGTGTTACACACACACATTGACACTGACATTCAAGTTCAGTTTTTAGTAGGCAGTGTCCGCCCTGTACCGATACTCGCGAGCGAGTGAGTTGTTTAGTGCACTAAACAACTCACTCGCTCACTCTTTGTATTAATATATTGTATAAACTTACCTTAACGTTAGTGCAAGCATTTCATTTGGTGGTACACCCAGCCTGAATTTTGTATCTTGCCTCTTAAATAAATAATAAATAAATATCGGACAACCTCACACAAATCAATCTAGTCCCACAGTAAGCTCTAGTAGTAGGCTTGTGTTATCGACACTAGACGACGATAAACATACCTACTATAAATAGATAAATACATACTTAAATACAAATAACATCCATGACCCAGGCACAAATATTCGAGCTCATCACACAAATATTTGCCCTTGCCGGGATTCGAACCCAGGACCGCCGGCTCAGTAGGCAGTTGCTTAACCACTGCGCCAGCCGCGCCGCCTCTTGATCCATGTGCTTAAGCGGTATAGCAAAAAATCATAAGAAACTCATCGTTCTTAGTGTAATTACGATTGCGTGGCGTGTAGTTTCAAAGAGTTACCTAAGTTACCTCTCCTAACCGAAAACTGCGCTGCACCTGCGAGTTAAAAGACGGACAAGTGCACAAGTTAAAACCGTTTTTAGGGTTCCGTAGTCAACTAGGAACCCTTATAGTTTCGCCATGTCCGTCTGTCCGTCTGTCCGTCTGTCCGTCTGTCCGTCCGTCCGCGGCTTAGCTCCGTGATCATTAGTACTAGAAAGCTGAAATTTGGTATGAGTATGTGTATGTATCACGCCGACAAAACGGTAAAATAAAAACTAAAAAAAAAATTTTTTTTCGGGTACCTCTCGAACACCTAAAGTGGGGGTGATTTTTTTTTTTCGTGTCAACCCTAGTGTGTGGGGTGTCGTTGAATAGGTCTCTTGAAAATAATAGGGGTTTTCAAACATTACTTTTTGATAAAGTCAGTAGTTTTGTAAATATTCGCTCCGAAAATAAAAAAAATTGTGTCCCCCCCCCCTCTAACTTTTGAACCACAAGTCAAAAAAATATGGAAAAATTCATGTTAATGCGGCCTTATAAGTACTTTCAATGAAAACTATATTGAACAAAATCGGTCAAGCCGTTTTTGAGTTATCGCCAAATTTCATATTTTTTCTTTAAAAGGTCGTAAGTTGACTTCCAGAAGGTAATAAGTGATTACAGTTTCTAGGGCGTTTACGACCTTTTTATAGAGCTTAAAATCTGTCTTAACTTAAACCTCGGGCTTAAAACAGCAGTTTATTGTGAAGGATGAGCAACTACGGAACCCTACACTGAGCGTGGCCCGACATGCTCTTGGCCGGTTTTTTTCATGCCATATCGACCATGAAACCTCGGGCTGCCGGACAGTAAAATTCATTGTAGTGCACAATCGCCCTTACCGTTTTTTTCATGCCATAACGGACCGTAAAAAATCGGACTGACGGACAGTAAAATTCATTGTAGTGCACAATCGCCCTAATCGTGCTTTGTTGTATTCCGTCATAACTATTTCAACACTCTCAACAAACAACTTCACTCCATTGTCAGTCAAGACAGATTTTTTTCCGGGATAATTGCCTACCTATCCCAAACTATTTCCATACCAAACTATTTCTCAAACTATTTCCATACCAAACTGCATTAGCAATTCCTTTCACCCCTATCAGGAATGATTGATAAAAAACCATCCTATGTAATTCCTCGGGACTCAAAATACCAAACATCTAAATCGGTTCAGTTCATCGGTTTAATGTTTACCCCTGTGGCGCGGAGATAATCCCATTATCGGGTTATACTACCACACAAAGTCCGACTACTGGTAGTGAGGGCTAACCAGCCCTGATACAGTTCGAGTCATGTCTTAAAAAAAAGCGGTTCAACGCATTCACTGCCACCAACACATTATATGCGTTCACCGTCATACAAGTTTGTTCCTAGACCACGCCCCCAGAAGAGGTTACAGAGGAAAGACACGTTTGCATTTATAACATGAGTATGGATTTTAAGACTGGCGTCAATGCAGACTAAATCCAGCCTGCAGTAATGAGGTCCCTGAGGAGCGGCTCGCTGGACACGTCCATATGTTGCACAAATTGGAATTCTGAGCTCAATGAACTCTGACATGCCGTATCAGCCCTCGGGAGTAGTGACATGATGGATGTGTCTACTTTTTTAATTTCGACTTTTCGACTGATTGAGTATAGTGCACCGATTTAGGAAATTGTGACATTTTGCTGTAGTTTCGGAGACATGACAGCCGGGCTATATGTCAAAATGTGCGTCTGCAGGAGGCTTCAAAGTACAATTTGAATTCCCAAAATCGGTCGGTTAACTCATTGAGATTTTCTAAAATTTGACAAATTTCAATTTTTTTTTCGCTGACTTGGATCGAGAATTTTCCAATAATACGGTATTTGATGACAGCTCAAATCAGCTACTCTTTATGAAATGTCAAAAACGATCTGTTAGTATGAAGTTACTGGCTTGTGAAGTCATAAAATTCAGTAGTCAAAAGACGTCTTCTTTTTAGTTTTTCTCTAATTAAAAATAGTAAAATGTCCAAAAGTCAGTGGTTAGTTTATTTGCTTCCGTGTATTTTTGAATGTATATTTAGTGGTATGTATGTTTAATGACATAAGTAATTTTCACTATAGTCAAAAACCGTATTCTTTTTCGAGCTCCCTACTCAAGAAACGGAAAAACAGATCTTGGGATTGAATTAGGCTACAGTTTGAGCCATCTTAGTAGGCGGGTGGAGGAAAAATGTAGGCAGTAGCGGGTCCCAAATACGCGCGAGGCCAGAAATTAAATTTGACAAATTTCATCACGACGTGCTTCATTTCTAAATTACATTTTTAATGCCTTTGATAATGCGCGTAATGTGATATCTGTAGTTTTTTTTAATTTTTCAGGCTTATTACGGGCATATGAGCTACTACTATAGTAGATTTTTCCTATACAAGTGGCATTGATATATTGTAAGTTAAAATTGTGTAGAAAAAAAATCAGCAAGAATACAGAACTGCGGATATAAATATAAAAGTGTTATAAGACCCATGTTTAGGTAGGTATGTATGGTTGTGAAGCCTGGACAGACCCTCAATGAGGAAAGTCTGCTTCTGGTTACGGAAGATAAGTGTTCCTGAAGATCCTGAGAGCTACCTATCTATTGTCATGTACAGGCATCCTTTTTACTGCAGAAAAGGTGTCTCAGGACAATATATCGGATGAGCAGTGAAGAGTCCCTTCAAAACGTTTTCCGAGAAAAACGCTTCCTAACTCTGGCTTGTATGTACGTGCTAGAAATATGTTTATTTATTAAAAACTAACCAAAATATTTTCCGAAGAAATATTCTAAATGTAATGTTCGATCTCAATACAAATTTGATATCAAACTCCCCAAAATTAATAATGCAATTTATAAGGAGAGTGCTTTTGTATCATTCATTCGCATTTTTAACAATTTTCCTGCTGATATTAAAGGTATAGAAGATAGCAGTTTTAAAAGGAAGCTAAAGGGCTCGTTATAAGATAAGTAATTTTATAACTTAAATGAATTATATAATTGTTAAATTTTGATTAATTTTATGATAGTTATTAAGACTATTAAACATTGTATGCCCGGAGTGGTAACTATTAGAACTTATATTTAATAACACCACCATGTACCTACACAGTATTATACAATAAAGATTTTCTATTCTATTCTATTACCAAGAACGACGCTGGCACTTGGGGAGTCCATAGTTAATACCCACAACGTACAAAAAGGACTGTAGTAATTTCCCCACTAAATCCTCTTTACTTTGAGACTACGACAATTTGAGAGAAATTGTCCGATATTATGTAGTTTATTAATTTAAAATATATTAATCAAGCCACGTTGAAGTGGGACTGCGCTGGTCACGTCAAATGCCGAATGAACTGTGGGCCAAGATCGCCGCAGAGTGGAAACCCAGCAGCCTAAATCGGAGACCTCATCAGCGATGGCGGGACGAGCTAGACTCCTTTATAAAAGAATGGCCAGAAATAGCCCAAAACCGAGAACAATGGAAGAAGAGTGGGGAAGCCTTTGCCCAGCTGTGGGACATCATGGGTTCACATTAATAATTATCATGTTTTTTTTTACATTCTACAATTTCAGTAACCATAGAAAAGACACATTCATGTAAATAGTTTTATTTTCTTAAACGCGATAGAGAAAAACCTAAGCGCAGTTTTACTGAAGTGGATTTGTTCTGGCTCGACTCCAAGCAAATCTGAAATGCATAGAAGGTTTAGCAGTTACAGCTAAATGTAGCGGATAAAATGTAGCTCATAGCTGTAGTGTTCGGAAACATGGAGAGCCAGTCAACGCAATACGACTTATGAAATACCTAGTGAATAAAAAACTAAAGATAAATGTAAAGGAAATTATTATGAGCTGTTTAAAGACTGTAAAACACTGCCTATACACATCTAAGAGCGCAGTACCTAATACGCTTAGAAAAAATATTATAAAAGACAATTTAAAGTGCTTAAACAGAATAAATAATGTGTACAACATTTTGCAAATAATTATTATGTTAGAAGAAGAAATAAGTATTTGGTTCCAAAGATATATAATGAAATTAATTGGTTAAGGGATAAACAGGAGTATAGCAGAAATCTTGTCAAAAATAGATTAAAAAGGACATTTTTGGAAAATAACCTTCTATTTCGTTCCATTATGTGACGCGGCGTTTGCCGTGGTCTCTAAGGTCATTAAACGGTTACCCTTCACTACAGACATTTGTTTTTTCCCTGAATTCACAGTCTTCCACACTAGACAGTAATCACTATTCGCGACACGTCGTTACTCGCAGTAAGCTGACAACAGTAGTTTTTATCGCTGGAAATTCTCATACTGAAAAACCTCCCTTAAGTGTCTTTCAATCTTTAATGTTTGCGAAGTTGTATTTTTTAACTTAAACTAAAACTTTGAGAAGAACTTACTAAGAATAACAAGTTTTGTATAATATACATACTAGGAAATCCCCGCAACTATGTCCGCGTATTTTTTTTTTGACCGTAGACGGATAGAAAGTATCCTATAACCATCTTTGGGTGTCCAGCTATCCCTGTACCAAAATTGGTTAAAATATGTCCAGCCGTTTCGGCGTGATGCGAGGACAAAGGAAATTATGAGAACAGCGCCAGGCTGGCATGGCGCCGCGCGCCCTTACAAAACAAATAACGATCTGTATCGCGCTATTAAGATTTTTCCTGAAATCATGACTCCTCTCCATAGAAAAATTATTTTCAGTACAGACCTAGATAATAAGTAGGTACAAAACTTTGTAGTACTTTGGGTTTTTACAAATTTGAGAGAATTCTAAGAATTTTGAAGGAAAAGTGAGGTCAATTTTGCCATGATCGTTAGACATTGTAGTGCAGTCCGTCGTGAGCTCTAGTGAAAACTGAGAGGTTCTTATCTGGGTCTCGGAAGATCGAGCTAGACAGATAAAAAATGTGAATCGCATTCTCAGTTCACGTTCGTGTACTTACTGTAGGTAGGTGTTGAACGACAGATTATGTCTATCAAGAAATATGAAAACAAAAACTCGGCTACTTACTCAATTACTTTATTCCCACAGTAAGCACTAGTAGGCTTGTGATAAAGATATTTATATAGATAACAGCCATGACCCAGGAACAAATATTCGAGTTAAAAACGAATATTTTCTCTTTCCGGGATTCGAACCCAGGACCGCCGGCTTAGTAGGCAGCTGCACTACCACTGCGCCGACCGTGTAAAATTATTAATATTTCAAACAGGGCATTTCCAGACTGAGAATCACAAAGTATTTCTCATGACATTTCAGCATTAACATACGTATTTGCCACGTAAATATTTCATTTTAAATCAAAGGCGATGTCCATTATTTTCAAAGTTTCGTGCATATTTCTTTGACGGCTTACAGACAGCAGAATCTACGCAAAATGAGAACCTTCGTCAGAAAGGAAGATGAAATAAAAGGCATTTCTTTGAAATTTTCATCCGGCATTGTGTGCACAGAACACCTTGCTATGCAGTAAGAAAACTTCACATAGGTATACGAAACCTTAAGCATTCAATTTACCGACTCGTTTTATACAAAGTAGTAGGTATTCATGAGTTTTACAACACTCGTTTTACGTAAGATTAGTTAATCGTCGCATTTAATTAAAAACAAGAAACGATCATTAATAATGACGAAAATATGTGTATTTAAACTTTATTGCACAAAACAAACGTCAGTACAAATAGCGGACTTAATGCCAATTGGCATTCTCTACCAGTCAACCATAGGGCCAAACAGAGATACTAGAAGTTGCTGCAAATCGGAAATCTAATTGTACAGAGAGCATCTGGGGTACAAGTAAATACTAAATATGATTACTGTATATACAAAGATACATACAATGTATATTTATACACTATAAATATATATATACTTGTATAAATAATGAATACAAATATAATACGAAAATCTAAAACATGGGATGATGGTTTTAATGATAATGGTGCTAGAAAAAAAATGAAACTAAATGAATGATTTAATTTGTCACTAAATAAAATTCTAGAATGAATTTACACTAAATCACTAAGATTATATTATTGCCTGTTCCCACTTAATATCTCCTCTACCATTACGAAAAAGGTTCAAATGGTAAGTTGGCAAAATTCAACTTAAAGTTTGTGCGTACTTAAGTTTTGTGTTTGAAACTCCGATATAGAGTTAAAACGCAGACTCATTAACTCACTTAGGAAGACTAACCGTCAGAGGTTTACGATATTCTTAAGAATTGAGAACTTGTTTTTTTACCGCCTATAATTGTTTGTAAGAAACTGGGATTGTACCATAAATACATAACTTTATTTTCCAATTTTCTTACACACAATTAGCCAATGCTAGAAGAACCTAAACATGTGGTGTCTATACATGAAATTGGCTATACAAATTTAATGTTTCTACTGCTTATAATCTGTGTACTGCGCCCACCGAAGGTAAGGATCGAAAGTCGGCGCACGTACGAGAAAACAAGCTTTGTACTGAATCATTGTCGTAATACAAAAAAGAACATGTTGTATTATTCAACAAATTTGACCCGCGCCTTGTTTTTATGGATATTTTCTTGGCGAAATTTCCATTGAAATGAAAGAGGACTGTGACACTTTTTTCTTTCTTAAGACGCATACTATCCGCACTAGCAACGTTCTCTATTGACTCCTAAAATATTTTTTCTCAAACATGCAATGAAATATTGTCTTTACGTTCCTTATAATAGGCTCGGAATTATCGCTTTTTGGGCGCAACAACTCGAGAGGACTGTAAAGGGATTTCATACTGCTTTTCAGGCCTAGGCCTGCAAAGTAACTTTTTTTTTGTTTCAACAACAAGGTCATTCACACAGCTGGCTGGTTTGACAAAAAGCAGGTTTTGTTTTTAAAGGTTGGTTGTTAGACTAAAATGTCCTATTTGTCAATTAATAAAATGTTGTTCTTTGAAGTATATTTTTTTATTTCATTGTATGTTTGAGAAAAGCACTACACATGCCTCGTCGTGAAAACGGATTCCCGGCCTCGTATAACTATCCGGCCTCGCTCGCACGCTCCCTAGCTATGAGTGCCCGGTTATATAACAAGGCGAATAAACTTGCAAACATTTACACGTCCAATAACTACGAATGTAAACGTAAACTTAAAAACTTGGCTTCAAACCCTAACTTATCAGCAAACAGAGGAACTACTTCATTGTATAAAATAATAAATAATAATATAGCCCTCATACCTTTATAAATGGAATTTATCTCTATTGAAATGAAAACAAAACATACACACAAACCTACACACACCTATACATATTCATAACTACGCTTACTCTCACACTAACTACTGGTTACTGGCCGTTTATTTTTAAGGATTGCTCAATATGTTGCATAATATTATTGTTAATACCCTAGCTAGCTTTTTAATAATTCTCTTATTTTTCTTGGTATAGTGTTAATTTGTAAAATATCGTTATTCTATTTTTCTATTATCGCTTTTTGTTATTTTTAGGGTTCCGTACCTCAAAAGGAAAAAACGGAACCCTTATAGGATCACTTTGTTGTCCGTCTGTCCGTCCGTCCGTCCGTCTGTCAAGACCCTTTTTCTCAGGAACGCGTGGAGGTATGAAGCTGAAATTTATATCAATTACTCAGGTCTACTGTCCCTTGAAGCTGTGAAAAAATCAAACTTCTAAGCCAACGCAATCAAAAGATACAGCCGTTTATGCCGCAAATTTTCGACACTTGCAAGGGAATCAAAACCTACAGGGTGCTTCCCGTGAACTCAGAATCTTGAAATTTGGTACGAAGCAACGTCCTATAGCATAGATAAAGGAAAAATTACGAAAACCATATTTTTTTTTTTAATACCTAACTTTGCACCTAATTTATATGGGGCGCTATACATACCAGGTGCAAACTTAACTTAACCACTTAGGGATGGAAAGTGTTTGTACGGAACCCTCGGTGCGCGAGTCCGACTCGCACTTGGCCGGTTTTTTTTCCTTTAAACTGTAATGTGTGCATGTAACAACCAACAACACCGTCCTGCTGTGATATATGCTCTACCTACGGAGGAATCACTGACTCTCGAGTCACAGGCTTTGACCTAGTTCGAGAGGCAGAGGCTCATTCTTGGTGTAACTGCTACAAACCTAATGGTTAACGTATTCTTATAAAACACTATTGTGATGTTATATATTAGGTTTTTAAGTCAATAAAGTTTTTATTATTATTATTATTATTATCCCTCAGCCGTATATACCTACTTGGCCGAAAATCCTCATTTTCCCGGCCTCTGATGTAATGTACTATTTCGTCATTTCACTAAGCAACCGTAAACTATTAGAGACTGTTTAAAAAAAACCTAACCTAACCAAATCATAGGATGATATTATTTGCAAGAATTATGAGAAATGTATGACTACAGATAAAAAGAATCTGCGAAATAATTTATCGGCGAAATAAAACATTTGACAAAATAAGTTCCTAGGAGTCAAAGAGAAATATTCCGAATAAGGAGTAGTCATTTAACATTTACTATTATAGTAATAATAACTAAAGAATAAAAGGAAAACATTCAAAACTTCTCTGCTTTGCCTGATGGTTGACTGGTAGAGAATGCCCAATGCCTTCATTTGTGCAATAAAGATTAAATAAATAAATACCTTTAAATAGGTAGGTATCTGAAATGTATCAGGTATCGGAATATGCAATTCTTTCGGTTCTTCTTAGAAATGTCGCCCTAATTTACTAAAATGGACTTGAAAAGACCCACACGGTGTCCTGGCAATATCTTAAAATGGGTTTTCAGGTTATTGTTTCATCTAATTGAGGGTCTCCAAAAATAAACTGAGAACATGTTTCAGGCGCCTGAACACGACGGTAACTTTTGATTTTCTACTACAGTATGTGAAAGAGCACACCTAAAATTGCTTTGAAAATAAATAGAAATGAAAACCATTCCAACTACGAAAATTCACGTTCAAAATTTTGACCAGGTCACCAGCGCAAAACTTGGCAAATTAATAACACTAATATTATAAAGGCGAAAGTTGGAAGCGTGTTTATGTGTATGTTTGTTACGTTTTCATGCTCAAACTATTGGACCAATTTTGATTAATTTTGGTATCTATAGGTAGCTGACACCCTGGATTAACACAATCGGCTACATAGTACAAAAAAAAGTCGCTTTCTGCTGTCCGTCTGTCCCTATGCTTAGATCCTTAAAACTACGGATTTGATCCGGTTTTTTTAATAGATAGTGATTCAAGGTGAAGTTGAAAGTTTATATGTAAAATACATGTATAGTATATTTTAGTATCAGAATTGCACCCGTGTGACGCCGGGGTGGGTCGCTAGTCTGAAATAAATTTTAACTGAATCCACAGAATTGAATGCCGGCTGAACGGATAAATATGAACTGGCTTTAGCTTCAAGGTAGGCCCGGGATATCCCTTGATAGCATAAGTCAAAGTGCACGGTTGAGCCGTTTGCCGGTCGAGTAATTTTGAATTAAACATACTCTGTAAGAGTAGGGCTTCTACTATTCTAAGTAGTAGGTATGTAAGTATTTTTATTGCAATCACTATTTAGTTAATTTAAAACGTATTAGCCATGATATTAATTATTACTACTTTTTTTCTTTCTTTTCTTATATTGAACCTGCATAAAGTTAACAATAACCGTGTTCCAAGTAAATAGAGCATCACCAAAATAGACATATCTCCGTCATATGTAATCAGAAACCACGTTTCTGATCTGAATTTAGTTTTTAGAGCTACACGACGATCTACGATTGGATTTTTGTTAGATTGTTCCTAAGTATGTTGGTGACCTCATCAATCCAAAATGGATGGATTTCAACTGTTTTGTTATATAAGAATGTGGTATCCACAAACGGCTTTAGGATATTTTCTTTCAACTACCGGTAAAGCAAAAAAGAGGGTTATGACTTTTTTCTCGCGCAAATGGCGCCTTCAAGGCTGAAATAAAAAAATAACAAAATCAATCTTACTAAAATAGACCTAGACCACTAAGCAATGCTTGTAATATAGGTACTAGATTACGATATACATGACGCAGGCACAAATATTCGAGTTCATCAAAAAAATATTTGCCCTTGCTGGGATTCAAACCAAAAACCGCCGACTCAGTAGGAAGTTGCACTAAACACTAAGCCAACCGCGTCTGGCTGAAGAGATGACGTTAGTATCTAAGTAGCCTCCGGTACCTATCTTTTGATAGCGAGTCAGTTTGCACGACCGGGCCTTTTGCCAATTACATCCTAATTATTAATACAAAAATCAAAGCTTAAAGAAAAATTGAAAAAGGAGCTACCTGGAGGAAGAGACGAGCGGGAATCGAACCCGGTACCTCTGGATTGCCGGTCCAGCGCATTAACCATTTCGGTACCCTAGCTCCAGGAAGATCTGACGATTTTTTCCTTATGCTTTGTGTGCCGATCATTGCATTGTTTTATTTGAAAGGTTTTTACACCAAGGCTCTTCCCCCAGGTAGCTCCTTTTAATTTTTTTATTTAAGCTGTGATCTTTGTATTACAGGCTACACGTACTACTGGATGGGCAAGCCTGCAAACGAACGAGCAGCCAGTGGTGTAGGATTTGCGATTCGGAACAACATCGCCAAATCGTTGTTAGAGCCTCCTAAGGGTATCAATGACAGGCTTATGACTTTGCGACTCCACATGGCGCCCAGGAAATTTTTACATCTTGTAAGCGTATATGCGCCCACAATGACAGCATCCGAGGACAGCAAACTTTCTTTCGCAGATGACCTGCGTGCAGTTTTGCAGAATATTCCCACCTGTGACAAACTTATCTTGCTCGGTGACTTCAATGCGCGTGTTGGTACTGAGCATGTCGCTTGGAAGGACGTTCTCGGAAAACATGGGGTGGGAAAGTGTAACTCCAATGGCGTGGCTCTTCTCACTTTGTGTTCGGAATTCAACCTGAGCATTACGAATACTTTCTTCCGACAGGCTGACAAGTACAAGACGTCTTGGATGCATTCTCGCTCTGGGCACTGGCATCTCCTTGATTACATCATTGTACGTAGGCGAGATCTGAGCGATGTTCTTATTACTAGGGCGATGCGTGGTGCTCAGGGGTGGACAGACCATCGTCTTATCAGATCCAAGATGAGGCTCAATTACAAACCACCGCGCAGACCAAATCATAAAATCCCGTCACGACCTTATTTTGCAAAGCTAGTTCACAACGAGGATGTGCGGCACAAGCTAGACGTCGAGTTTGACGCGGCGCTGCCCAATTCCATTAACGACCCTTCAGTTGACATCCGATGGCGTTCTTTCATGGACGCATTGTACAAAACTTCTCTACAGGTTTTAGGCAGGCCACGAAAGAAAAACCAAGATTGGTTCGACGAATCTGACGTGGAAATACGGGAGCTTATAGAGAGATCTCGACTTGCCTTGAGGGGTATCGTTGATGTGGGGCGCCGTAGTGAGGTGCAGCGGGAACTCAAAGCGAAAGTCCGGGAGCTGAAGGATAGTTGGTGGCAACGCAAGGCTGAGGAACTGCAGTGGCTGGCAGATACTAGCCAAACTGCAAAGTTTTTCGAAAGCCTGAAATCCGTGTATGGACCTCGTTGCAAACAGACTGCCCCAATTTATTCTCGTGACGGAACTCTGAGACTGACAGATCCTGATGAAGTTCTCTTTCGATGGGCTGAGCACTTCAATGAGGTGCTTAATCCCGGTAATCAAGGTGTAGATCTGTCCTATATCAACTCGCTTGAGAACCTGCCGTCCGTCGTAGGCTTGGACAACCCGCCGTCTTTTATAGAGTACGTTGCTGCGATAGCCCGTTTAAAGAATGGCAAGTCACCGGGTTCAGACAGCCTACCGGCGGAAATATTTAAGCATGGAGGACCGAGTATCAGGTCCAGGCTTTTTGACCTTATAAATTATATTTGGGACACAGAAATAGTACCACAAGACTGGAAGGATGCTCGCATAACTAAGCTCTATAAGGGTAAGGGGGATCTATCGGATTGTAGCTCTTATAGAGGTATTGCTTTGCTGTCTGTAGCTGGCAAAATATTAGCCCATATCATTAATAGGCGTCTGAACACTCTCGCTGAAACCTTCCTTCCAGAATCACAATGTAGATTTCGACCAAATAGAGGTACGGTTGATGCCATCTTTGTTGTTAAGCAAATGCAAGAGAAAAGTCTTGAACAACACCGGGACCTCTATTTGTGTTTTGTGGATCTTGAAAAGGCCTTTGACCGCGTGCTAAGATCTGGTCTTTGGGCTGTTTTGGAAAAATGTGGCTGTTCTCTAAAATTTGTCAATCTGGTTCGTCGGTTTCATGAGGGCATGCGTGCCCGTGTACGACACGAAAATAACTTTACAGACTCTTTCCCCGTCACCAGTGGTGTAAAACAGGGCTGTGTCATGGCACCGACCCTGTTTGCTATATATTTTTCTGTGGTGATGAACGATGCACTTAAGACCTGTAATGATCGGATAAATGTAATTTTTCGTACGGACAGAAGTATTTTTGACCTCGCGCGTCTGAGAGCTAAGCGCAAAGTACAATCTGTCTCCGTAACTGAAATTCTATATGCCGATGATGTTTGTCTCATGGCTGATAGCTTAAGGGTTCTACAAAGTTATCTGGACAATTTAGACGAATCCTGTCGCAAATTTGGCTTGATAATAAGCGCTTCGAAAACCCAGATTCTAAAGCAACCTGCTAGAGGGAAATCTGCGGACGAGGCTGCTGTTTATCTTAGGGGTAACGCGTTAGACGAAGTATAGGAACGTTTCGTTACCTTGGAAGTCTATTGCGGAGCGACAACCGTCTCGAGTCCGAAATTTCTTCGAGGATCTCAAAAGCCGCTGCAGCCTTTGGCGGACTAAACCAACGAGTATGGAAATCGCACGACATCAGGTTACACACAAAAGTTGCCGTATATAGGGCAATTATTCTGCCTCTTTTGCTCTATGCCTCGGAAACCTGGTGTCTGTACAAAACGGACATCAAACGTCTTGACGCCTTTCACTTGAAGTGTCTCCGGGCAATTCTTCGTCTGAGATGGCAAGATCGTGTACCAAACTCGGAGGTTCTACGTCGCACTAATTTGCCTGGTATGGAGTGTCTTCTCATGAAGGGTCAACTGCGCCACCTTGTACGTATGGAGCCCACCAGGCTGCCCAAAACTATCTTTTACTCTGAGCTAGCCTCAGGTAAACGTAAAGCTGGAGGTCAATACCTGCGTTATAGGGACGTCGTGAAGCGTCATTTTTTTCTGTAGTGAGCTTACCATGTGAGTCGTGGGAGGAGCTGGCTGCTCACAGATTGGATTGGCGAAATGCTGTCAATGCGGGTCTTGATAACTTTGAGCGCATCCGTCTTGAAGACCTTGACGCCAAACGTCAACTCCGTAAAACTCAGCCCAAGCCCTCCTACCACTACACTTATAACACAGATGGGGTCCTGTACTGTGCTACATGCTGCCGCACTTTCAAAACCAAATTCGGGTTTGCTAGTCATGCCCGCGCTCACGCGCGTAGGCAAACGTAAAATACGTTCTTGTTAGAATGTCGCCGTCGACGGATACGTCTGGGAGGACATCATCATTAAAGGCTTAAACTATATATTATTTATCACACAATTTAACCACACGGAGCAGGTATTACAGGAACCTAGTATAAAGTACCTGTTCCGAGGCGTACCTAATATCGGACATTGCCTGAGTCAACACCTTTGTGCGTACATTTTGTGGGCTAATAAATGGACACGCTTTTGCGTTTAGTTTGACAATGAAGGTCACCCGCGCTGGTCATGGATGTAAAGGGAAATTAAATTAGAATGCAAATAAGGCCCGTTTGATTCTAGCATTGGTGAAATTACCCGTGGGTCAAATATCACAGAATACTGATGTAGTAGCGACAATAATATTTACCTATATGTACCTATTTATTTTGTACTACACGAAGACTGTTTTGTTATCGATTAACGGTACAATTTGGAATTAACCAAAACTTGAAAATAATTGCAACACAAACGGTCCAGATTTAAGAATGGAAATAATAAAAGTCAGAAAGTAAATGGTTGTAATAAGGTGTTACAAAAGTCTATATCCGACACAATCAGCCAGAGTTAGCGTACATGTACAATGTTTTATTTGTGCCTCTAGAGCGTGTAAGTTTCTTGAGACTGATATATAATAAAGCTGTCAAGATCGCTGAGGACAGAAACACGTGGAAAAGCATGGTGCATCAAGTGACGAACATTAACATTTCAAGCTAGACACGACCTTCAGCAATGAAGATGCCGACTAAGAAGAAGAATAAGTGCGGGAGAAAACTTTCCACGAGACCAAAGTTGAACTCAGTAGCAAAGTTCAGGAGTCATTACATAAAGGGGTCAACGATGCACATAGGGGTAAATTCACGATCTACGGGGCCAATATTATTTTAGCGGTTTTTTGTATTTTTTAACGTATTACGAAGTTGAAACAACTGTTTCAAGATATTTTTTATTTATTTATAGGGTATTTTCTTCAAAATTCTATTAATATGTGAAATTTCGACATCTGCACAAAAAAGAAAATATAAAAATATAGTAAAATGTGTATAATCATTTATTACTGAAATAAAATCAGTTGCCATATTAAGCTACACTCTCGGCTATTATGTTTTCTTCTTCGCTTCCAGAAGCGCACTCTGGGTTCGGATCGGCAGGCAATAGCAATTCTATCGTCTCTGGCAGGAAAGTACTGTGCTTTCTTTTGTTTACTTTTCTCCTGCAGCTCAGTAAGGGGTCGGAGCTCAAAAGTAAGCGATTCAAAATATCCGTGTTGCAGCTTTCTCTCGTAAACTTCCTTGCGAAATCAAGGAAAAGAGTAAAATGGCGAATTATTTTCAAAGTATAACAATTATGATTTGGCGGAAGTATGCGGAAGGTTTTTTTTTTAATTCTAATAAGCAAAACAATAGACAATAATATGCCATTAACAATTCTGCTCGATCTCACCCTATTGTATTACTTATTAACGAGTGAAGTTTTTTTTTTGCGAAAAATTACGCTCAAAACGCGTCTCTGTTCTGAGTTATGCAGCTTCCACTCTGTGGTTTTCTTCTGCAACGGACGTCATCTGCCCGAGTGCCCAGTTACACATCAATTGAACCTAAACAAATGCAAAAACCAAATCACTTCCAGTAACCTATTCTAGTTCCACAAGTGTAGAAAGGCATAAAATGTTAATTAATCAAGTACACGACGCGCCGCACCTCGCTATTACCCAAATTAATGGCGGAACTCTCTCAATACAATTAGATAGTTCGTTAACAACAAAACGTAGTGTTTGGCCTTCGTTTAATTTAAGTAGGCACCTGGGCCGTGTTACGCAACATATGTGCATACACCTAAGTTCGAATTGTGGCCTCCTTGGCCTAAATTCGACGACGCCATTTCAGCTACGGATCGACCATACCCAAGTAGAAAACAAACTGCAGAAACTCTTAGAAAGCGCTTACTGCTAATTTAAGCTACATAAAAACTGCGTAAGCGCTTCTGCAGGTTTTTTTGCTACTTGGGTAAGGCAAAAAAAGTGGTAACCTTGAATGAATTCAGACTGTTGAATTTTCCTAGGACTGCACACCCTAATAGAGGCCTACTAATAAGTAATAGCTTATGTTGGCCATACACACAATGGTCTACTGGAGAGGTCTACCTCTGCATGCCTGGTCTAGCTGTACAGGGAAACCTGGAGAGGTTACCTTCCATGCACCATAACATGTATGGTAGACATAAGAATATTCTGCAACTGGGAGGCCCCTGCTGCAAAACAATCATCTTGGCGATTTACCCTCTTTAAAAATATCATACTCATACATACATTTGTGGAAAACCGCATCTGTATCTACAGTCCTACACGTGACAGAGATTTATGTTATTATTACTTATCACGACGCAAGGATACCCACCACTGAGTAAAGGAGAGCAACAAAGCAGATATATTTCTAAGCAGACTAGACCTAAATTCCTATGTCCCCTAGGTGAGGCAGAGGGCGTCCACAGTGCGTCGCCCATGACCACCACCACCTCTGGCCATGATTGCCTTGATTTCTCAAGCCACAGGGCGACACCAGGATTGCTTAGGACGGCCACATCTCCTTATGCCTTGTGGGGTTCACTCTAAGGTTTGTCTTGGCATGCGGTCAGGAGCCCTTCTAAGCGTGTATTTGATCTGATGACCGAACGGGGTTTCGTGACAGATTATACCTATTTTTGAAGCCGGTAAATTATTTTAAGCATGTATTTACACGAGCCCCTCATAAATGCGGAATTCCGTAATATTTTCTTAACAAAGAACATCGAATTCATTAAAATATCCTTACAAAAACGTTCTGAGGCCTGCGAGCATTCATACATTACCATACATCAAAACTTGGGGAATTTGCATTTAGAGAGCATAAGTTGTATTATGAGACGGGACTTTAACGTGAAACAATTAGGGCCCCGACAGTACACAAATTGATGAAGGTTTCTGGGTTTTATACCAAAAAATTTAATATTTACGTAATACCTTATATTAGACGTATGAAAAAAGATCTCATGTGTCCTGGTACATACCTACGTACGTAGCAGTGGCTTGGCGTCAATGAAACATTTCAGCGAGTTGCCTATTTTAGAAAAAGTTGCCAATAGTTTTTGGAAAAAAAGTAAGCGGAATTGGTTCCGTCCCAGCTAAGACTGCCTCTCCACAGAAGCAGAGCGGAGCTGTGCAAAATAGACCAATCACATTTCTCAGATTATGATTATTAACAAAATTCTAAATCGGATTATCTGTGTAACCTGGGATCCTATGATGGTTGCGTTAATCACGTGATAAATAAGTGATAGCATCTGTCACTCATACTCGAATTTTGTCAAAGCATGACGGATGCTTTGTCACTTAATTATCGCGTGATTAAAGCAACCATCATAGGCCCGCAGGCCTGGTTAATCGACTGATTATCTATATGGTCAGGGCAAATATTTGTGTGATGAACTCGAATATTTGTGCTTGGGTCATAGTTATTCTATGTATTCAAGTATATATTTAGCTATATAAGTATATATATCGTCATCTAGTACCCATAACACAAGCCTTTTTGAGCTTAATTTGGGACTAGATCGATTTGTGTGAGATTGTCCGATATTTATATTTATATTTTATATTTCACCCTCACGTGATCAATCCACCTAGTCGGGGACCGTCCTACGCAGCTGGTCCCCACGTGCGGTCGCCACTTCAAGACTTTACTGCCCCAACGCCATCCGCCGCCCTCACTCACAGACCACAAATAGATCAAAAAAAAGTTGATACGAGTGAAATTAGCCCGCTGCAGAGAGTGAGCACATTAGTGTCAATTTTAAATCCGTAGAGTACCAACCACTTTCTTAATTTCAAACGTTTTCATATCGACCCATTTCGATTACTCACCGCATATCTATTACTCTAACTACTAAACTTTAATATCTCCACAGGTGAGCACTTTAATAAACTAAATGAGAACATGTAACACGCCGTATGCGGCAGATATAAACCTCAAAATTGAATGCAATCGGCAAAGCTGTTCATCTTTACGAGCGAGGAATAGCTTAGAAAATCAACGTAGTCATTCTGGGCCTTTGTATTAAGGCATTCACTTTTGCCTTGAAAATAGCACGATCTCGTAAAACTTCTTTACAACCCATATCTATCTATCAGCCACAGACGTCCAATGCTGAACACAGGCCTCCCCTATAACTCGCCATCCATCGACTCCCCGCCACCCTCACGTGGTCATCCGTCCAACTAGTCGAGGACTGATCCGGTGCCCCGTCGGCCTTCCGTTCTCCGGGCCATTGCTACTTCAACCGTGCAATCCTGTGACCTAAGTCGGTTACTTTGGTTGTTCCTTTCCTTGGATATCCTCACAATCCACTTGGACTTAAGACAATATTTTTGACTATGAGTCTGCATAAATTTGTGTTATTTCAAGCAATTTGACGAACATCATGGACTTCTAATCTAAGCAGTTTGACCATGAAATCAGTTTTTAGCGAAATGATCTCTTTGCTAACGATATAAGCTGGGACCGCTAACTTGGGTGCATTTTGTGATATGTAGACAGGTTTTCTAATGCATCCGGCATCCCTGCGGCAAAAGCCGGCGGACATTTCAAAACGGCAAACCGACATTTAAACCTTATATTAACAGTAGAAGGTGCCAATGCAACTTCATCGACGTGAAACTTTTAACGGTAGTTGGGAGTAGTAGGGAAAAGTATTCTAAAACCAACTTTGGATATCCTGCAGCTATCCCTGTACCCGTACCAATATTGGATAAATCCCAGCTGGATGGACTCGGCGTGATGAGCTGACAAAATACTTGGCGTCAGACTAGCATGGCGCCGCGCGCCTATTCAAAAGGCGATTTTGGCATTAAATTATAAAATTTCCCGAGGCGCGGTATTTCAGCAGTCTATATTAAGGATTTTATTCAGAATCCGGAGTTTTTAGGTGAATATTTGTAATATCAGTGGTACGAGATGATCTCTAATGATGGAGTACCGTTAGTGGGTCAAAATCAATTTATAAAATTAAAATTTTACTGGATTGTATTTATTATGCCATTGTGGAAGTCAATGATTTCAAACGCTCGCCGCTATGCTTGTAGCTCGACTTGTTTTAACAAGTTAAACCCATAACAGTTACCTTCTACACACAGCAGTTTTCCGCACTTGCGCCCGACCTAATATCAGTTGTTCTCTCCATTTTGCTTTTTCTCTCTTATTGCAAACGATTTTTTAAAACTGCCATTTTTGTCGGTAGAATTCCACTACGTTGATTGGCCGTAGCACGTTGCAAACGCGAGTTAGATAATGAAAAAAATATAATTTCTTTTTCTTTCATTGTTGTTACTTACTTAAATGCTCATAGTAAATCATTCTGAAATAAATCAAAAGCGCTATAAATTATTTGCACTGACGTTTGACAGCGTTTCTTATGAAACGGTTATTTTTTAATAGAATTTTATTTGTAGATCGCCATTGGCTGCGTGCATCACCCCATCGTCATGCACATTCGTCGTTATGGTATGCATCCAAGTCATCCCGCCTCTGCCTCTACTCTTAGCCTTGCGAATCTTGCGATGTCCATTCAGTAAGTATGTCAAGTCTGTAGGGTCGCCGTCATACTTGGTGATATACTATCATAATGGTAAATAATGGGAGCAAGTCAACGAAGTCCGGTTTCGCGAGGCTTCTACTTTGGCTTTGACGGAAGCAAGAACACTGAAGAACTTTACCAGCCGAACTACAGGCAGTTTGAAGGGTTTATAGCTCTTTAGTACCTAACTCATCATATCTCTTGTTACATTAGATCATTTGAAAAATATCAAAAATAATATTATATCAGTCGTTATATTGGCACTGGTGATATAAAAATCTATTTATTTAGTGAAATTATATAAAACGTCGTGCATCCACTAACTTATCCGTCAGAATTATTCTTGTCAGATTCAGGACAAAACTACGGAACGAAAGTCAGTATGCTTGCCAAACATTTTTGACGTCGCATTTGGCCGAATTAACTGCGGCGGCAAATTCAATCCGAATGGATTCGAAATGAAATCCCAATGTCCCTGTTGCAGATTGGTTTTGAGGGGAATTAACATACTCGATGTTGTGTGGCTTCATTAATTTGAATAGTGGATAATATGGTTTTCCATAAAGTCATTCGCCGCCTTCTTCCAACAGCTTTCTGCTATCCTGACCAGATCGTCAGGCTACCTTGTCGCGGGCGTTCTAACGCTGTGTCTTCCAGTGCTCGGTCCTCTGAAAGACATTTATATCCCCAATGGCCATCAGCATCGGTTCTATGAGAAATGTACCCACTGTCACTTAACCCTTTAAGCAACCTAGTAAGAAGACAGTTTTTGTTTAATTTTATGCCAGAATAAACCTAAAAAATGAAAAATTCCATTTATAAGGACGAAACACGGGTCGGATTACTTAAAAGGAAATAAGCGGGATGATTGCACACTAATTTATATGTATGTGTCATATCTTAGCAATGATGGTGGTTTTTGTGACAAAACCATATAAATCGTTGGTAACCTACTTGGGTGACCAGGTTGGTTGTTATACTTAGGTTATTGTATACCTATGCTGCCGTGCGAAGGTAAAATGCGACCTTTTTGTATGGAGCTCCATAGCAAAAGGTCGCCTTTTACCTTAACATGGCAGAATGTTGTTATAGCTAAGTAACTTTTGCTTTTTTTATGTCAAATATGCGGCCGAGGCTGTCGCTCTCGAATCGGGCTATCGAGTCACGTTCGTAAGTGCCACACTTTTATGTAAGCTGCTTAAATCTTCTTTTATAGAAGCAAGAGGCCAATTATAATGATGATATTTAAGCATGTGATAAGACTGATAATTTTTCGCGAAAAAATGACGTCAATACTGACTTTATGATCGTTAATTGTAGATTAATATTATTTTGACTAACCCAAATAATTATTTGCCATGATAATTAGATGCTATTTGAAAACCAGCTGATTAGTGTTAGCTCGTGTTGGAATTAATTAACTAGATTCAACTTAATTGATATTTGCATGTGCACCATATTGCTAATTGTGAAACCACAGACTGTGAATAGGTACTACACATATAATCCCAAACTATAGATTTTTTCGATGTTTTTTACGCATGTCCATCGTCTATCCTTGAAAACCCAGAAAATTGCTCAGTCATTCTCCCTCTAGAAGGAAAATCGATGACTAGCTATCTACGTGGAAATTATTCGTAACTAGTCGTAAAATAGTTTTTTTTTTCATAGTAAACTGGAGCAAGTTTCGGTTTTTCTTCGGAATTAGAAATCTCCCTCAGTAGCTAACGCAGTTATCAAACGATATTTCGGTTTCCTGGTAGAAAACATTCGGTTTAATACGAGAAGACACCATTATTCGTAGTTATGTGGCCACCATCATCTAGAAAATGCAGCATGGGAAAGCCGGTCAAGGTGGTCGCAGGTTGTTGGACACAGATATCAAAGGACCGTTCAATGTGGATATCGTTGAGGGAGGCCTTGGCAAGCAATGGACGTTAGTTGGTGAAGATGATGAGTTTGTTCTATATTGAGTGTAAAGTTTTACTCGTACCTTCTTTCACTATTTTTTATTGAGAATTTGAATTGAGTCCCTTAAAAATAATTCACTAACAGTTTTGTACAACATATTACTCTTTAGTTTATTCAAAGTTCACAACCCAGACATAGTCGCATGTGAACCATAAACACTTCAATTTACGAGTACCAGGACGAACGTGCCAAGATAGAAAGACCATTGACCAAGCTCCCTCAATGTTATTATAACGAATAGAGTTATAAATAATAGCAGCGATTGTATCGTGACAGTCACCGACAGATTGCGTCCTCTGGATGAGTAATGACGTCTTAAGTTATTTCTATTTGCTGGTATAGTAAGGACGCGTTTCCACTGACGGGCTGTGATTTGACTGACGACGCGGTTGGCGCATTGATATTCCGCTCCGGTAGGCTCCGCGTCAGTGAAAACGCACTCTAGGGGTAGTTCTACTAGGCAGTTCATTCTACGTGGGTTATGTTACTTGATACTTTTGAGTCAGAAATTAGATTTTATTGTAAGTACCGGCCACTTTTTTGTCGGCATGGTAGGGTAGGTCAAAATGTATCCTACAACATTAGTTAGGCATTCTAGATTGTGTACGTATGTGTCAGAAATGGACGAAATCTGTTCAGCTTGCAATGATTCAACCGAGAGGCGACGTCAATCTTTCTTGGAATGACCCTTCAGTTGACGAAATGACTGCATGAAAAGAGTCTACTGCACAACATTTAAATTCATACGTTCAGCGACTATGTTGTGTGTAGTCAAATTTTGTTAATGAGACTAACTTTCCAGAATCAAACTGCGGTGAAAAGTTGTGTCCGCTGTTTGTAAGCCGAATAACAATACAGTAAATTAGTAAGCTCCACCGACACAGGCACACGTTAACAGATATTTTGGTTTCTGATCTATGCGCTACATAGTTATAAAAAAATAAATTTATTAGAAAAAATGTACACAAAATTGTATTACATTCTCTAGGCAGTTCGCCATAATCTTCAACCTAAATAGGGAGAATAAGGACATCTAAACATTATTGCTTGCCAAGGCTGATCCATAACTCATGTAGCTGGACGCCTTGTCGCCAGCCTGTCTGAATCCGAATCCTCCTATTACTTATATCGAATGGTCTTAGTCTGCGTAATGTGGGACCGCTGATCTTGTAATATATAGTGCCATTGTACTAACTAAAACGATGTCAGTGCGAATAAACGACATTATTTGGGTCCAAAATTTAATGTTGGGAGACTACAAAATTCTGAGAGACACAATCAAAAAAATCTCGAAGCAAATTTACCATAAATGCAACTGGGTGGCCACAATTTTTAAACGGCATAGTTTTTAAATGTTTGTTGACAGAAAATTGTATTCAAGTTATCTTTTTTTAGCATAATACAATCAAATGACCAGACCAGCCATAAGTCAAATCTTATTTTAAAAATAAACAGTAAGAAGCCTGTGTCGAATTTGCATTCCAAAAGTTAATGGGATTGCAATGTTTTATTACACAGTTTCCAAGACTGGAATGGGGCCGGTATCTCCATCAATAATTCAATTCAGCGTTGTAATAATATTGCGCTCTCACCCAATGAGCAATGAGCACTTTCGATTTCAGCTTAATCGGAAACCTGCGAGTCTAAACACAACTTTTATAGGCTCAATGAAATTAAAGTGGGTCAAATTCAAGTTCTAAGATTTGACAGATTACCAGACATGCGGATTCCGGGATATCAAAGTAAATAAAAGCTTGTAAAATCTCGTAGGGAATAATGAAAAAGTTCCTTATAACTTGATTTTAAAAATGAATCCCCGATTTGGTCACAGACGAACAATACTTACTAGCAAAATATAAAGGAATTTCCCTTTTTAACTGCAGATCTTTAAACAGATACAAGTAAAGGAATGTTACCTGCGTATTTAATGGTTTTTCTAGAGAGAGCTTTAAAGAAGATTGCCTTTCCGAGCCTTTAGCAGCGGGCTTTTAAAGTCTAATAGTGAAACACTGACATTTAAAAAATGTTAGTCTGCAGTTTTTTTTTCATGGAACCCTTTTTTGTTACTAAGATTTAAAGCTTCTCCGTTCAAAAATGCTAATTGTTTTAGACATTTTTAATATAATCAGACATGTTTCTTAACACATTATCAATGTTATTACTTAGAACAGGGCTATTGCTTTTTTTTGGTATAAATTTGAAACCTACAGTTTAAATTTTTCATTGATAATTTTTGTTTCAAAAACTACTTGAAATTGACAATTTTTATTTATTTATTTAAACTTTATTGCACAAAAGAAAAACTTAACGTACAAAAGGCGGACTTAATGCCATGAGGCATTCTCTACCAGTCAACTTTAGGGCGAAGCAGAGAAATTGTAGGCGGTGCATCAAACAACATACTTACATATAATTAAAATACTCATACTAGGTACATACATATAGATAATATACATATATATAAATAGATTAAGATACATACATAAATATATACGACGATGAAACAAACCAAGCAGATATACTATGAGACTTCAGTTCTCCCAGCAAAGAAACTTCGCACGGCCCGAAATTCACGCAGAAGACTGTTTTTTTTTCAACTTATTCTCGACTGCACGCAATGAAAACTATATTACTATCTAGAACTCAGGGAAAAACGTATTATTCATTTTAAGAAGTTGGTTGAAATTATAAATAAAAATTAAATGGAATCTTAAATATTTAATGATATTTATTAAATCTTAAATGCTAAATTGTCTGTTGACAACCAAAATTTACTAATTAACAAATAATTACTTAAAACAAAGCTCGTATGTAACAAGGTTTTGAAGAACAGTGACAGAAAGTGCGTTTTGGTTGTCCTATAGTAAGATATCGCGGAAGACCGAAACAGCGGTAGCATAATGTCGTGAAAGAAGACATGAGTGCCAATGATCTCACTATTGACGATGCAAAAGACAAAGTGGAAGGCAAGGATACGGAAGGCGGATCCTGGCGCTGACCGAGACTTAACGCCAAGATGATTATCACCAGTCCGTCTAACAAAACTGTGACATGCTACTTTATCAACGTATACTACCTGTCACTTTTCTTTCAATACCGTGTGAGTAAGACGGGAAGCTGAGTCACGCGACAAGCGAAGTCGCGGCAAGATATGCTAACCATACTGGCGAAATTGAAAATATAATTCTTCAACCAGAGCTTATTACGGGTGATGACTTCGAAGCCGAGACGTGGTCTCTAACTGTGGGCCTCTTAAGGAAGGTCTGAGTCACTCAGCGAGCAGTGGAATGGCTATGCTCGGGATCTCTCTACGAGACAGATTCAGAAACAAGGAGATTCGTAGACGAACATAGGTCACTGTAGCAAACCGGGAACATAGTTTGAAGAACCGATGGGCGTTGGAGCAGAAATGTTATCGAGTGGAGACCACACCACACAACAGCAAACACAACGTAGGAGGGTCACTCGTAAGGTAGTCGGACAACCTGGTTAGGCCAGCCCATCTGGAAATCTATTTAGGATATTTTCCTTTGTTTTTCCTTTTTTCTTGTGTTGAAATAAGTTGTATTTATATTTTTTTAAATGTTTAGGTACGTCGTTTGGCTGAAATGATGACGCGCCTAATATTTTTTTTTAAGTATTACAAAATATACTGTAGCCTATTGTTTACAATACCTTTACTAAACATACGGGCGATCTATTGACGCAACTACATTTGATAATTATTTTAGTTGATTCAAAACACTTTTCCAGACAAACTGCATTTCTAGATTTTGTACCAATAAGCGTCACTCCAGAACTCCCAAGACGCCGGAGTCATATTAAATCACAGACAACCGCTTTGTGTGAAAATGAAACCCGTCAGAAGAGTCTGGGGAGGTTTTAGTCCTCTTAAGACGGTTTGTGCATTCACAAGTTTCACAAGAAGATGCCTGAGAATTTGCCAAAGTTTTGCAATCACATTATTCCCAATTGGTCTTTCTTGATGGTTGCGTACTGGTTGCGTATTGGTTAAAATAGAAAAACCCTAACGACTGCAATGAGGCCCTCGAATAGCTAGAAAATTACCAACGCAATGAAAATTCAATAATTTGCATACACGGTAAGTCCCGCTTTGTTGAGATATAGTACATTACGTAACAAGGGTGGTAAACGAGGAATTACAAACGAGTGTCTATTAGAGCCCAAAGCCGAAGGCAGAGTCACGTGCGACGTTTTTCATCACACTTTGGAGGAAATAAAACAAAAGTAATAAATAGTAGTCAATACCAAAATTGCTTACCGTCCTAGGGCGTAATATACGATTTACCGCCCGGGTTTCTAGCATGTAACCCCTTAAAGTGTGATAGAAATTACTTACTGCCCTAGGGCGTAATTTACGACTTACCGCCCGCTTTTCTAGCATGTAAACCCTTGTTTACGAGAAAGTGTAATGAAAATGTAATTATAATTATATGTATGAACGTTAACTCTTTGTTATTAAAGTGCTCCTTTATTATGCATTACTTACATGTTTTGAGCATTTAGCAATTTAGAAAGTCATTTTCATGTACAATCTTGTTTTCATGTTATTTTTCCATACATATATTGTTAACTTTCCGGGCTGATGACCTCACGGCCCGCTCGCCATTTTAAAAGGAACTTTTTCAGGGCTACGTTGCGCGTAGGAATGTCCCAAAAAAAACTGTACCGATTGACAATATTGACATCTTTAAAAACATATTGACGACGCGCTTATTTTAGAAGCCAACTCCTCCTCCTCCTTTATACGTATCATGAGTATTCAAAAGTAAAAAACCGGCCACGTGCTAGTCTGACTCGAGCACCGAGGGTTCCGTGCAAACATATCCCTTCTTACGAACTTTTTTACGTTATCTTTGAAGTTCGATTGTTTCTCAGATTCATGGTACTGTAGACTACTTATATGGTTTTAACTTTTAATTTTAACTCTATATCCACGCTTTCCTGAGACTTCTTTCCTGAAGTCTTGACAGACAGACAGACGGACGGACAGACGAACGGACGGACAGACAACAAAGTGATCCTATAAGGGCTCCGTTTTTTCCTTTTGCGGTACGGAACCCTAAAAACAATACAACAAAGACATAAAAACAAAAGATGTATACAAAGGTGAACGAATAAACAGGTATAAAATTCACTTAATGTGCACAAGAGAACATGTTAATGTGTACAGAAATATTTTATTTTACATATTGTATAAGAAAACTTTTATCCATACAGTCATGTTTTTGCGTAAATTCGTAAAACATAAGGAGTACGCAATTGTTTGTAAAAGAAATGAAATAAAGGGTAATATTGATACAGTACGGAAAGGATTGAAAACAAAGGTAGAACCAACGAACATTAGGTATTTTTTATTCAGCTCTCCCTCGGGCCTGTGGTAGTAGTTGCGTAAGAGCAAAGTGTACAACAAAGCTGACAACATTATTTATTTATAAGTTTGTATTGTCTGTGAACATCATACAACTTATTCATAAAAAAATATGGCGGACTTAATGCCAAGAGGCATTCTATTCTTAAAATACATAAGACATGCATGCATTACAATTAATGAAACTGTTCGCGACGTAACTTAAAAATCTATGAACTCCTGTAAGAGCCGAGAGAGGTGCGGGGTGCGCGGGGAGCGTTAAAACTTAGCCGAGTTAACCCGTTTGGTGCCGATCTAAATTTCGCGACCGCCGCACGTCTCTTGCGCTCATTAATTTGCATGTATACCGTGTTTTCTAAGATAATATACATTTCTCGTGTAATTTGGACTTTTACTGGTGCAATCATCACCCAGCTGTTACAAAAGTGGTCTTCGAACCGAATCGTCTATGTTCCAAACGCCGAGGATGCCGAAAATTAAAACACGCAGTGTCACTAGACGGGAACTGGAGGGTAACGCAGACATAGAATCCAGCGGAGCCGTTATCCCGCCTGCTGATGAGGAGAAACCTGGACCCTCAGGATTAAATGTCACATCGGTGATCATGAGTGGTGTGAAATCTGAGACTCGCAAATCAGTTAGTGTGACTAAAACAGGAAGATCTTCTTCGTCTTCTATAGAGGCGCGCAAGAAAAAGCTGGAGTTAGAGGCGGCGGAAGAGAAAGCACGTATCAGGATGGAGCTAATAGAAAAGCGGTTGGAAGCCAAAATAGCGGAACTAAATGATGAATATTACAGTCCACCGTCGGAGCGCAAAACAGTTTCCAACCGCAGTGATGTTGCGAGGTGGGTTGAACGAAGTCGGCTTGAATTGGAGTCACGATCAGTCGCTGAACGGAAAGAGATTCCAGGGGATCTAGGCTCATCGTGTCCGCCAGCGTTAAAAAACGACGCCGGCACCGATGGTCCAATTCAGCAACTCGCTAACGTATTAAAAGACCTAGCCGTAACAACTACCAACGAAAAACATAATTCCAACCTCCTGAGCCGTATCAGCACAACTAAAGATTTACCAATATATTCTGGAGACCCGATGGAGTGGCTTCAATTTAAGTCCGCGTACGAAGAATCTACCCGATTATGTCAATTTACTGATAACGAGAATCTATGGCGCTTAAGGAAATGTCTTCGCGGCCCTGCCCGAGACGCCGTTAATGCCCTACTCATCAGTTCAACATCTCCAGAAATATTACTGTCTACTTTGGAATTACAATTCGGGAACTCTGATGTCATTTTATCCCGGATTATCACCGATATCAAACGGTTAAACACGATGTCCCCTGATTATCACAAAGAAATAATAGTATTTTCAAATAAAATTAAAAACTATGTCGCTGCTGTACGTGCCTTAAAACGAGATGAGTACCTCCAAGGAATGAGCCTAGTTACCATTGTGTTGTCAAAACTTCCTACTATATTGGTATCCAAGTGGGCCGACTACAGTTATCAACACAAGAGCGAAGAAACAATATCAAGATTCGAACTATTAGCTAACTTTCTTCACGACGAAGCGCTCAAAATATCTACGTGTAGTGCTACGTTACTATACGCGCGACCGGACAGTTTTAAACGTAAATATCACGATAAAAATGACTTTAATGTGCAAACGGTTTTAATGCAAAGTGGACAAAGCGAACTAAAGTGTCGATACTGTAAAATAACTAAACATGACTTGCGTGAGTGTAAAAAGTTTAAAAGATCATTGCGAAAGGACCGCTGGCAGTTCGTTAAGCGAATTGGTTTGTGCTATAAGTGTTTATTATCACAACACGATCGGCAAAACTGTCCCGCCGATGTATGCGATGTAAATAATTGCGGCGAAGCGCATCACCGATTATTGCATTTCGTTCCTAAAAATCATCCTTCAGAGAACGATCACCCGGTGGTAGAAGAGCCACCAGACACGGAAACTGACATTGTTACTAATGTGAACTTGAACTCCACGAGTGCAGTGTTATTAAAAGTCGTGCCGGTAAACATTCACGGACCGAATAAAATAATTAAGGCGACGGCGTTATTGGACGGAGGCTCATCGGTAACAATGATAAGCGCGGGGCTGGCCGCGCGGGCCGGGGTGCAGGGACGACGCGAGTGCATGCGTGTGCGTGGTGCATGGGACAACACCGAGTTAGTGTGTGAAACACAGCTGATGGACCTTACGTTATCGAATCGAGATAACGAAATGTTTAGCTGCAGCGCGCGTAGTGTAAATGAACTTAAATTACCAAAACAAAATCTTAATCTCGTTGATTGCAATAAGTTCGTGCATCTGCAAAAATTAAAAAATGTTTTATGCTATGGACAATGTCAACCTGATATACTAATAGGTCAAGACAACTACCATTTGATGGTACCGCTGGAAGTCGTGGCAGGGGGTCCTCACGAACCTTATGCTACTCGGACACCCTTGGGGTGGTGTACCCACGGTAGGGTGCCCACGGGAGTGACGTCATCACCGCACGCGCTCCACACAACCCTGCATATGACTAACTTCGAGGACAACACTGACGTCATCGAAAACAACCGGTTGCTCAACACCTTACACGAAGAAGTTCGCCGCAACTTTGCTGTAGAATCTATGGGAATCTCTGCTACACCGCGGCTGAACAGCGAAGATGAACGCGCTCGTGAACTGCTGGAGCAAACTTCAACTCTTGTTGACGGCAAGTGGTATGTCGGATTACCCTGGAAGGACGAAGAATGCGTAATGCCTGACTCATTTCCTCACGCGATGTCCCGTCTGAAAAATGTCGAACAAAGAATGAAAAATAACGCCGGCTTCAAACAGAGGTATACGGAACGAATTGAGCATTTATTCGAAAATGATTATGCCCGAGAACTAAAGGATACACAGGTTACACCGAAGACTTGGTACTTACCGCATTTTGGAGTCGACAACCCAAATAAATCAAAACTTCGTTTAGTTTTTGATTGTGCAGCTCGAACCAACAATTTATCCTTAAATCACTATTTATTAAAAGGACCCGATCTACTTATGTCGCTATTCGGAATAATGCTACGTTTCCGCGAAAATCCAGTCGCTGTGACCGGCGATATCAAAGATATGTTCCTGCGTGTTAAAATCCGACCTGCTGATCAGGATGCACTACGATTCCTGTATAGAAGCGACACAGAAAGTCCACTTAAAACTTTTGTAATGACTTCGTTACCCTTTGGGGCCAATTGCGCGCCATGTATTGCGCAATTTATTAAAAACAAAAATGCTCAGCGTTTTGAGTCCTTGTTTCCATCCGCCACGCAAGCGATTTATTATCAACATTATATGGACGACTGGATCGACAGCATGCCAGACGAAGAAACGGCTATCAGATTAATTCGGGAAGTGAAAATGATCCACCTACAAGGAAATTTTGAAATCCGAAATTTTACAAGCAACAATAAATCGATACTTGACAGCCTTCCACAAGAGACTCTGGGCGAGACGGCCGTAAGGTTCAAAACCGGCGAGCAGTATCAAGGCGAGCGAACTCTCGGCCTTATCTGGCGTCCCGAGGAAGACACCCTGGGTTTCGACGTGTCATTCAAGAAAATACCGGAAAATATAGTTAACGGGCAGCAACGGCCTACAAAACGCGACATGCTACGAGTTTTGATGTCCATTTTCGACGTGTATGGATTTTTATCACCATTTACTGTAATAGGAAAAATTATTATTCAAAAAACCTGGTTATTGACTCTGACCTGGGACCAACCTATACCGGACGACCTTTACGACGAGTGGTGCAGATGGACGGATTTGTTAAAAACATTACATAAAGTGAAGCTACCTAGATACTACAACAACGCCGCTGGAACAAGCCCTGCAAGTGAAACGCATATGGAGCAGACAGTGCAGCGAGAGCGAGACGATGTACTTGATACCGCCGCGGCCGCGTCTATACCTGCCCGTGCGCCGATACAAAATAACATCAATTATACGTGCCTACAGCTACATGTATTTTGTGATAGCTCGTCTAAAGCGATGTGTGCTGTGGCTTATTGGCGTTGGATACGTAATGGGCTAATTTATGTCGCATTTATAGCTAGCAAAAGTCGCGTAACACCAAATAAAAATCATTCAATCCCAAGGTTAGAGTTACAATCGGCTGTATTAGCTGCTAGGTTGGCTGATACGATTATAAGGGAACATAAAATCAAACCCGAGCGCAGAGTGTTTTGGAGCGATTCTAGTACTACGCTATACTGGATAAGGAATGCGGCGCGTACTTACAAACCGTACATCGCTTATCGCTTGGGCGAGATCGATGAGATAACACTTATTAGTGAATGGAGATACGTACCAACAAAATTAAACGTTGCCGACTTGGGGACGCGCATAAACTATGATTGTAGTATCCTGGAAAATGAATGGCTAATGGGACCTACCTTTTTACGACGCGAAGAAAGTGACTGGCCAGCTGACGTACTTAATCCTGAAATAAATAATGAAAATGATTTAGAATGTGTAAATATAATACAAACAAAAGAAATGGACTTACCTGTGCCGGAACCATATAGATTTTCGTCATGGTTGCGCCTACTAAGGGCTACTCATATGGTACTTACGTTTGTAAACAGATGTCGAAAATGTACCGAAGAAAGGGACGGAACCATGGAGAACGCTGAGAATTTACTTTTAAAGCATTCGCAAGCGCAGACTTTCGAACAAGAAGTGAATGACTTGAAGGCAGGAAAATATATACAAAAAAATAGTAGAATACTTACTTTATCACCGTTTCTCGACGATCATGGAGTCTTACGTGCCGGGGGCCGCATTGATGAGGCCGCTGACGTCTCGCCTGAGACGAAAAGGCCTGCTATCTTAGATGGGAAAAATTACACAGCTAGGCTGATTATTAGGTTTTACCATTCGAGTGCTGCACACGGATACCAAGAGACGGTTGTAAACAATATAAAACAAAAATACTGGATTACAAAGCTAAGACCTGCAGTGAAAAATGTCACATCTAAGTGCATGATCTGCCGATTAAAAAAATGTAAGCCGGAGATACCTAGAATGGGAAGTTTGCCTAGTGCTAGAATGGCTCACCATCAGCGTCCTTTTACTTTCTGTGGCACTGACCTATTCGGCCCCATGGAGGTTACTATCGGGAGACGACGAGAGAAAAGATACGGCGTTCTGTTCACGTGTTTGACAGTGAGAGCCATACATTTGGAAACCGTTGCATCGCTCACGACTGACTCATTTATCATGGCTCTCCGTCGCATGGCGGCGAGAAGGGGTTGGCCTCAACAGATGTTTTCCGATAACGGAACAAACCTGCGAGGGGCGGATGCAGAGCTCAAAAAATCTGTCCTAGAGCTCGACGAGGAGTTCCTCAAGAATGCCGCAATGAATCATGGAGTGAAGTGGACATTCATACCCCCAGCCAGTCCACACTGGGGGGGAGCGTGGGAAAGGCTTATTCGAACTGTAAAAAACTCGCTGAAAGTTATCCTGAAGGAGCGAGCCCCTAAAGAGGAGACATTGAACACTTTGCTCGCTGAAGTCGAAAACATCGTGAACAGCCGACCATTGACCCACGTTTCAGTAGAACCCAATAGTCAAGAAACCCTGACACCTAATCACTTCTTAGTGGGTTCCTCCTCTAATTTGCCACATCTTGGAGTTTTTGACGGTTCTGAGTTCTACCTTAGAAAGCAGTGGCGTATAGCTCAGTTGTTAGCTGACCAGTATTGGAGACGTTGGGTCAAAGAGATACTTCCCGACCTGGTACCACGAAAGAAATGGCAAGGAGAGCAGAGAGCCTTGCAAGTGGGTGATCTTGTGCTCATAGTAGACCCTGATGGACCACGTAATGTATGGCCACGAGGCATAATACATGAAGTGTTGCCTGGAAGAGACGGCCGAGTCAGAATGGTAAAAATAAAGACTAAAACTGGAGTATTGACCAGATCTGCAACACGCGTCGCTCACCTATCGATAGGAAATGAGTGCTGCTAGCTCAGCACTAGGGTGGGGTATGTTCGCGACGTAACTTAAAAATCTATGAACTCCTGTAAGAGCCGAGAGAGGTGCGGGGTGCGCGGGGAGCGTTAAAACTTAGCCGAGTTAACCCGTTTGGTGCCGATCTAAATTTCGCGACCGCCGCACGTCTCTTGCGCTCATTAATTTGCATGTATACCGTGTTTTCTAAGATAATATACATTTCTCGTGTAATTTGGACTTTTACTGGTGCAATCATCACCCAGCTGTTACAGAAACTATAGATAGTTTTTAAAGCGAATAACTTTTTAACATTAGAATTATAAAATTATTATCAAGATAAAAGTATTACTTTATTATGTTTATTACTATTCTTTACTAAGACAAACTACTCTAACGAACGCTTAGTTCCGACGTAGACTGTAGCTGTAGGAGTATTATCTAAAAATGTATTACAAAAACACTGTTTTTTTTTGCAGTTTGAGACATAGGTAAAGCAAACCTTTCAAAGAACAATGGTTCAAGCTTTTAGCGCGAATAAATAGTCTGCCGATTGTGTTCTGGTAATTCGTCACGTGTACAAAGCCAGTCGCACGCATGGATTAGATACGTTTCATTTATTTATTTATTATTTGACACCCCAAAAAAGTACAAGGCTTGATATTTAATTCTCACAAAGAACTAGGCTTCATGAGTCATGACCTATAGAGGCGCATTTTATGCAGTAATAAGTAATGGTCAGATTAAGGTTCAATTCTCTCCTGTGGTCATAAGCGAAATTAAGGGTTCCAGTGCCTAATTACCTGATAATAATAACTCGTATGGCAGTAAACAATGATCCCTTATCTATAATTCGATGTAATAGCAATATAACCTGGATTGATTCACGCTCTTAACTTTTGACCACCGGAGGGACGACTTTTCTTTTTTAAACTGACTATATGCACCAGCAACAAACAGTTCAGGCAGCTTTTGCATAAACGAAAACAGGAAACTTCCATGTTGTTTTGTTGTGATTGAACCAGTGTTTGTAAGTACGCGCCCGCGAGCGCCGTATGCTGGGTGCTATCAATCAATTTTGTTTTCCGTTTTTTTCTCTCTTTCCCCTGGACGATAAATTGACATTGGAAATGTAAAGTTTTTTCGTAAATGTCCCGACTTTTGGGCGTTTTATGATAATGGTCATTGTGATTAAAGTTGGTTCGTCCCTTTAATCAATGATGTCATAAAAAAAACTAATTTTGTGGTGAATATCAATATTCTATGTTCATGATTTTAGGAAAAACATTAACAGCGTATGCAGGATTTGTATCGACGTTGGACGTGCGGTGTCAGCTACAGCGCCATGTTGGTAAACATTTACTTGTCCTCTCATCACACCGAAACGCTAGCTGGACATCTCCAAAGTGTAGTGTTTGTAGATCTGTATCAAACCTATTAAATGGGTAGGTCAGTTGTGACGTTGTCTTGAGAGTATGGATGGGGAAGGCAGTCACGTGAGAGCCACCGGCTGAGATGAACGTCTGACCCACTGCACAAAACAGATAGGTACAGAAATCAATCTCCATACAAGCGCGCTCGAGCAAACGCACACATAGACATTGCTCACGAACACGTCAAGCAGTTGGCACTCGCACTCGCACTGGTCTGAACTGGTCCGAGATATCGTGTCCGTGAGCAATGTCTATGTGTGCGTTTGCTCGAGCGCGCTTGTATGGAGATTGATTTCTGTTTTGTGCCCGCTGGTACCATGCCAAGCCATGATGGTGGCTTACCGGCTGATCACTACACAAAGGTATATAGGTTATTTATTACCCAACTTTTTTCTGAAGAAAATCAGGGCTCGTTCGTAACCAGTCATATCAGGTGTTGTTCAGCGTTGACTCCACGCCGTCGTATTTGACACAAACATTTAATAAAATACAATTTTTGAATGGCTTTTCAAGATGAAGAGCTAAAAACTTAAAAAAAGTATTATTTCTCCTACACCACAAAGGTGTCTCAAACAGACTTGCGTAGTGGAAAGGGGTGCCTGAAATATTATAAACAATTTTGTAAGGAGTATTATATCCTAAACATAAACAAAAACAAATAAAACTCTAACCAATTAGACAATTAAAAAACTAAAGCTTTCACCAGTATTCAATGAAGCTTTTTCAGCTTTCCCGTGATAGATCGTAAAGCTTATCTTTGCGGCCTCGCCTAAGTTCTGCCAAGCTTTCCCTAACAGTTCAGCTTTTTATAGCGCATTTAAGCTCTCGCCTAATTGAATTTAACTTGTTAAGCAGAACAGGATTTTTTAATAATTTTCCGTAAAGCGAAAAATGGAATATGTATTAATTGAAAGTGTAGACTTTAGCAGATTTCCATTTTTAACTAGCTGCGTCTCGCGGTGTTACCCGTGGATTACATACCCAATTTTATCAAAATTGACCCATCCGCGATAAAGTACAAACATACAAACACAGTCACAAACTTTCGCCTTTATAATATGAGCGTGATTCAACTACGTAAGAGCATTTAAACGACATTGTTAATTAGTTAGTTGCGCTGGGCATTTTCCGCAAACGACATTGTTAGTTAGTTAGTTGCGCTGGGCATTTTCCGCAAACGACATTGTTAGTTAGTTGCGCTGGGCATTTTCCGCAAACGAAATTGTTAGTTAGTTGCGCTGGGCATTTTCCGCAAACGACATTGTTAGTTAGTTGCGCTGGGCATTTTCCGCAAACGACATTGTTAGTTAGTTGCGCTGGGCATTTTCTGCAAACGACATTGTTAGTTAGTTAGTTAGTTGCGCTGGGCATTTTCCGCAAACTACATTGTTAGTTAGTTATTTGGTTGCGCTGGGCATTTTCCGCAAACGACATTGTTAGTTAGTTAGTTGCGCTGGGCATTTTCCGCAAACGACATTGTTATACACAAATCTAAATAACAACAGTATAAAATTGTTTACTTTATTAAAGCAGTAACGTCTGCTAATGTAAACCAAATGTTTACAATGAAGCGAAAAGTTGAAAAAAATAATGCTTCAGGCAGGGCTCGAACCTGCGTCTTCAACGGCTTTGCGGGCCAACACGGGCGTCCTACCTATTGGACCACTGAACCTGATGCGAGAGCCAGTGAATTTTTGAAACAGTTACTTCTGCATGCCTAAGACACCATTAGGTGGCGAACCCTGCCTGAACCCATTACATTAAAAAAAATTGGCTTCATTGTAAACATTTCTAAAATTCTATTGATAATCAGCTTTCTATGGGGTAGGGTAATGATTTCAGGAAAAATCTTGACAGCGCGGTCTATTTTGTATGGGTGAGCGATGTCAGCCGTAAAACGCCATCTGTTGGTTGATTTTTTTATACACTCATCACACCATAACGGCTGGACAGATGTTGACCAATTTTTGTACAGGGATAGCTCGGGAGCTTATTATCCATACTAATCCATACTATATACTATATAATATTATAAATGCGAAAGTGTGTCTGTCTGTCTGTCTGTCTGTCTATCTGTCTGTCTGTTTGTTACCTCTTCACGCTTAAACCGCTGAACCGACTTAGATGAAAAGGACATAGGATACTTTTCATCCCGAATAAATTTAGTGTTCCCGTGGGATGAGTGGGTAACACCGCGGGGCACAGCTAGTTATTTATAATCGATAAAGTAGCGACAATTTATGATATCTGTGTATTGTATCTGGTATCTATTACAATTTTAGCAATTTTCATTCGGATCTTATCCTTGGATTCTATTAATCATAAAATGTGAATTTTTGAATATGATATATTTTTGCCGCTACTGTATGCATAGAAATTACAAATAAATCTTGCACAAGTCTGCGCCGATAGTCAATCTCTCCGACCGCGGCGTGGGGCCACATTACGTACTGATATCGAAGTATTTTCGTGTTTGCGTTACGGGCAATAACAGGGACGTACCGAGTGTCGATGAACTGGCAAATATCGATATCGATAAATAACAATATTTGTCAGATATCTTTGTTGATGTTTTATAACCTGAAATATACTTAAATGTACTGAGATGACAGATGTTACAGCAACAAAGCTATCTGAAGAAATATAATATAGTGATTTGATAAGTAACACAATACGTACTAAAGCCATATTTTTTAAACGTTTGCTTTAAACAAAACTAGTTTTAGGTAGGATGCTGCCAACAACAACTGGTTGTGAACTAATAAAAATAAATAAATAAATAAATATTAGGGACAATCATACACAAATCGACCTAGTCCCAAACTAGGCGAAGCTTGTACTATGGGTACTAGACGACGATATACATAATATATAAATACATATATAGATAACATCCATGACCCAAGAACAAACATTTGCACAAATATTTATATTTGCCCCGGCCGTGATTCGAACCCGGGACCGCCGCTCAGTAGGCAGGTGTCTACAAACCGAGCCAAACGCGTCGTCAAACGTAATTAACATACATACAGGTCAACAATAACCTAGTGTGCTTATTTCTGTGACAAGAATCTCCAGAACACATTACCACACTACAAAATAGATTTTCACACGTTATTATGCTTACAGGTGGCCTATGATAGCTGCTTTTATCATGTGATAATTATAGTAGTAAAGCATCTGTCACTCATATTCGCATCTTGTCAAATCGCGACGGATACTTTGTCACTTATTTTATCGTGTGATAAAAGCAACAACGCGATAAGAGTAACATTAATATAGCAAAGATACATATACTCGTAACTCTATCCCTATTTCATGGACAGAATTGCCGAATAATAAGTTCTTCCCTAAATTAAAATCTTTGTTGCTCGAGGAATGTTTTTATTCACTTAATGATCCTGAATCCTGCGCCAGATCAGACGACGCAACGGAGCCACGCTGTTACGTCGCCTAAATCCAACTAGATTTAAGTTTATTTTATGTATGATTTTGTAGTTCACAGTGCCTTAGTTTAATTACTGTAATGCTGCGCAACTAATTTGAATAAATAAATAAATAAATGATTATTTTATTAAAATGACAAATATTGTAATGGACGTTTAATTTAATTTCATTTTATCTCAATTGTCGTTGAAATGTATTTTGTGTAAATATAAATGTGCTTTAATTATAATTGTTATTGTAATTTTCGGTTTCTATATGTGCACTTTTTAAAGAAGTGTACTATAATACTATTGTATACCGTAAAACGGTTTATTGTGATGCTCTCCGATGTTTTACTGTACCAACTTTTATGAATGCACAATATGACAATAAATGATTTATGATTTATCGCATATTAGACTAAAAAATAATAAATTTCTACGAGATAAGGTCGTACGGGCCTATGATGACTTTTATCACACGATAAAATAAGTGACAAAGTATCCGTCGCGATTTGACAAGACGCAAATATGAGTGACAGATGCTTTACTACTTATTTATCACGTAATAAAAGAAGCCATCATAGGCCCGTTGCTAGTAACGTTGACGCGGTTAGTACATAAGTGTAAGTAGGTAATTTTCGTTAAATACCGACATTAAAGGTTAAGAGAAGGAAAGTTTTCTGAAAGTATCGATACCAATATGACTAATCTTATCGAAAGCACAACACTAGCCAATAAGAGGGTGAGCGGCCCCATTGCTGTCTACATTCACGATACGACGTCACGAACCATTCTAACCAGCTGAAAAATGGTGTCTCGATCTATCTCGTACATGAAATCAATGTCTTCATCTATTTGGCTTTCGAGAATATAAGTAGTTTTTGTGGCAATCTTTATCGTGAGTGTATGAGGGTTGCCATATGTAAGCTTAAAAATTCCATGAACGAACTCAGATTTTGCGTCTGTGGAAGTGATCTATGCTTTTTTTTTTCTTTTTTATATCGGACAACCTCACACAAATCGAACTAGTCCCAAATTAAGCTCAAGAAGGCTTGTGTTATGGATACTAGACGACGACGTACTTATATAGGTAAATATATACTTAAATACACAGAACAACCATGACCCAAGCACAAATATTCGAGTTCATCACACAAATATTTGCCCCGGCCGGGATTCGAACCCGGGACCGCCGGCTCAGTAGGCAGGTGTCTACAAACCGAGCCAAACGCGTCGTCTAAAATCGATAGCTATGGTTAGCCACGTTATATCATTATTTATTATTTAAATAATAACGTATTTATTCAACCAGCTATTACAAAAAAATGTTGTGTCAATTATGACGCCTGTGAAAATTTATTCATATGTAATATTTTGTCTTTCACTTGTCCTTGACATTTTGCAGTACAGTCGCCATCAGATATATCGCAGCATATAATCGTTCATAAATATCTGAACACGACTCTTATTGACTGGGCGTTACAGTACATGTTGAGATATTTATGAACGCCTTATATGCTGCGATATATCTGATGGCGACTGTACAAGTTAAGTCAATATCGCCACATAATACTAAGAAGAATAACAATAAATATTGTTTAATTGGCAAACGGATTGAATTATAATGTTTAATTGGCCTAAACTTTACAATTATTCAAAATCTCTATCTGGATCTTTTTTTACTTATAAGTATCCCAATTACATCAAGAGTATTTTTTTCTTCACAAATGACTGGCGATTGACCTCAGTATCACCTGATGGTAAGTGAGCATGTAGCTCGCCGGTTCAGTAATAGCCTATTCATTCTTACCTCGAAGACACCTTAATTATAATTATCTGGAAATACACACGATAGGAGCGTGTTCCATTTCTTAAATCATTGTTACAAAAATAGTCAGAAATTTCCCACAATCATGAAACAAGTATGGTTAAAGACGAGCGGGATACATTCAGCGTTTTGAATGCCTTGATCACACGTACCGAGTAAACGGGCGAGACAGTGCTCTGTCTCGCCCGTTTGTCTTGTGTGTGACAGGGACGAGAGCACTGTCTCGCCCACTGTCTCGGTACGTGTGATCAAGGCAGAAGGAGTCGTGTCCCGTAGGTGCCCTTAAATTACATCTGGTATCCAGAAATTACATTAGGGAAGCAAAAAGTGTTACCGCTTTTTTTTCCAAGTCGAAATTCATGGGCACTTTCTATAATTACTATAAATAGTAAAGAAATCCTTAACCCAGGAATCCTTTTTTTAGGATTCCGTACCCAAAGAGTAAAAAACGGAACCTCCGATGTCCGTCTGTCTGTCTGTCCGTTTGTCACCAGGCTGTATCTCCTGAACCGTGATAGCTAGACGGTTGAAATTTTCACAAATGATGTATTTCTGTTAACAACAAATACTAAAAATATAATAAAATATATATTTAAGTGGGGCTCCATACAACGGTTGCGTTAACTTTGCACCTCATTTGTATGCGGCACCATCATAACAGGTGCATAAGATATTACTAAGATGGGAAGTGTTTGTACGTAACCCTCGGTGCGCGGGTCCGACTTGCACAAGGGCGTTTTTTTTTGCCCTTACCGTGATTTGATCCTAGGACCGCCAACTTCATATAGCACTACCACGAAGCCTAACCACGTCAAAACGTTCGCCTATTTAACGTAGAAACTGGCATAACAAATATTTTAGGTGTCTTTATTAAAAAAAAAATAGACCAGTATACTGTATCTAAAATGCTTATTTAAGTACATCGCCATTTCTTTGTTATAATAGACAGAAAGTTCCCAGCACAAACATATAACAAGTATCGATATTTACGAGAGGGAAACATTTCGGCGCGTTTTGAAGGAGCCGTGTCACCGTACCCTCGAATTTGCCGCAATAATAGCCACCACTTTTTGCCTCTGGCGAATCACTGATGATAATAGGGATGGGCTAAGTTATCGATAAAAGGTTGTCGATAAATAAATTAGAGAATTTTATATTGTAAGTGAAAATCTGTGAATGTTCGTAATAATCAGTCAATCAATTAATCAATCAATAATTTTATTTCGGATATAACTCCATGTAATAACCATTACTTTTTACCTAGGGATTCATTTATAAATTAAAGAGAATCTTTGAAAGTTTGTAACTTAATAATGTGATTACTGTTAAACAAATTGACATTCAACTAACACAGATTAATCGAATTACGGATTAAAACGTATATATATGTTAGCGCCTCTCCAATAACAACGAACTAACGATATCTATTACTTTAATTTATTTCGTAAAATCTTTATTATTACTTTGTAGGTAGACCAATAATGATTTGCATGCCAATTTTAATTATAAATACAATTAATGCACATTAAAATAAAATATATTAGATTTGTTAATAAATAAATAAATAAATATTAAGGGACAATCTTACACAAATCGACCTAGTCCCAAACTAAGCAAATCTTGTACTATGGGTACTAGACGACGATATATATAATATATAAATACATATATAGATAACATCCATGACCCAAGAACAAATATTTTGCACAAATATTTGCCCCGGCCGGGACTCGAACCCGGGACCGCCGACTCAGTAGGCAGGTGTCTACAAACCGAGCCAAACGCGTCGTCAAATGCAATTAAACTACGATTAATTGCTTGAGAATCAATGAATTTAGCTATTAAGTAAAATTAAATGTTCAATTGGTCATTTGACTCAAGAGTGCAGGTGCATCTTGTTGACAGTGCCTTATAAAAGACTGCAACATCGTTAAGCCCGCATTCTTGGTCAGACACACGAAGAAGAAGGTCGTTAAATACAGTTTGTCCATCACATGATTGTCTTATTTAAAAATCACTACGGATCCCCCGCTAACATCAGAAGCCGGTACACAACCCTACCAGTGCCCCTCATCTGTACCGTGGGAACCCAGAAAGATACCTACACATCGCGCATCGTGGTCGACGCGCTCAGCCAGTCAGTTGCCACACGCGCTCACGGCCGGACGCCGCCGGTCGCGCGATATAATCACCACAAAAATGGCTTTGTCGCGAATAAGACCAACGCGCTGCAGTGTTGCGGGATGTAAAAACATAAAAGCAACAGACATTAATTATCCTTTTTTCTTAAACGACAGACGATGAAATGTTACTAAAAAAATTTAGAACTTAGAATAAGCACCTACCTAAACGCATTGCATATACTGCACGGCCTAAAAAGGGCGTAAACGTGGGCGTTGTTCTTGGCACTTAAGACTTTTTGCAAGGAATGCATTCGCGAAGATGAAACGCGTGATCAGAATATTAAATAACTTGTACCTAGTGACTGTTTCGAAGCTTGTAATGCTAGTATTAGGTATACAATATGTAACACATTATATATAGGCACCTATCAAACTTTATTTAGTAAGTACCTACTGTCATGGGGATATATTTAGGTTGATGTTGTGCCGCAGCGTATGTGAATACCTATTTCTAGTAGGTACCTAAATACCTAATGATAATTAAATTTGACTAATCAATTTAAATAAATCGATCGTTTTTTTCATTTATCTTGGCTTTTTATAGAATCATTTCTAAGCGGTGTCAACCCTAGCCTCGTTTTGCCGGCACGTGCGGCCAACGACCCGCACGTTCAAGGTCGCTCCATTGTTAAATTGAGTAGGCATGAAAAGCGGTAGGCATTTGCCTTTTTATTCAGACATGAGTATCTGTTCGAAGAACTATTATATTAATCTGTGACCCTACGCTCCACAATATCGGGACGACTAGAACAACACACGTTCGTCCTCCATCTCATATTCTTCTGTTCTCGGCAACCACCGTAATAATGAATGAAGAAAATAAATTAACCCTTCCACGTCGATAAGTGAAATAGTTTGCTTCAAGTGGGGAACAGTGGGACACGTCGCCAGCCATTGTACCAGGTAGAGGCAACACAAGATCGGCGAACACCAAGGAACGACGCATGGCGTGTGCGCCTTGGCCCCGACGAAAGAGATTTTAAAACACAAAGGTCGGTCGTTCACTTTTCACTACGACTTTAGTACAGTGATTAAAAATAAAACTGTGGCTAGATTCTGGGGTAGATGTGATAAAAACATACTCAGTTTAGAGGGTATTTGTCAATAAAGTGTTGCCAGTCAGTGCAAGTAAAAATTTACTATTGCGTTAGTAGAAATTAATAATACAATCGAAATTTTTGGTGTACACTTAGCCTGACGTTTATTTCTGCGATGAGATAATATTTCGACAAGAAATTTTACAACAAAGGCTCATGATTAACATGACCGTTACGTAGTATATTCTAAGTCAACAATGGAAACATTGCTGTACCCGTGTTAGATTCAAGTTAGTTGCAATCGTTGTTACTCACATTCCTCAGGACCGAAAATCTAAATTCGTTGACGTTTTGGATAGTTACCTACTTAATGTAATTCATAAACTATACGCCAAAGACTCTCTTAATTATTGATGAGCTTGAGATTCCATGAGTATGACGGCTATAGCTTAATTATTTTTTTAAACTAGAATCTACAATAAGTAGTATTAACTAAATGTCAGAGCATTATAGCTTAATTGATTTCATTTCATTTATTCAGTGAATATTAATGCCTTAATAATTACAATAAAATACCTTTTATTCGTATAATACTTATAATTAACTTCAATAGATGATGATATTTAATATTGATACTTTAAACATAAAGTATAATTAATATTCTATTAAAACGTCACAAAGAAGCCTTATAAATTTAAAAATTATTTTTCTCATGTTATGACAAATATATCGATAATTTCAACCAAATTTTTAAAGTAAATAATACTTTTCCCTGTGTTCGAGATAGTAACAGAGTTAACAGAAAAAATGTTTAATCTTTTGTACCTACCTACATTTGAAATAGCTTATTTCATAATATCCTTATTTTTTCGGTTCTTGTTCTTTTCATAAAATTTTGGGCTCATTCTTATAACTACAGTAAATTGTAGAATTCAACATCAGTCTTCTCTATTGTTGTTTTGTTGTGAATTTGCTTTTATGAGATGTTTTCAGTATTGAGTTTGTCTGTAAATGTCTGAGATCCGAAAAATAGTAAGGTACTTAATTAAATATTATTTAACTATCAGTCTGTCTTCAATTTAAGAGTTAGATATTTGGGTAAATTATTTAAGATTAGCTTATAGTTTAGACTATATTTCTTTTTTTTAATTTAATTTCAACTTTCGTTTAAGAGGTTACCTAAGGAATAAGGTTTCAAAACTTGCGACATTTAAATCGCGAAGTAATAATATTAATAATGAAGTCTGATGTTGGGGTTCTTTAGTAGAATCGTCTTAGTGAGTAGTTTATTTATTTATTTATTTAAACTTTATTGCACAAAAGAAAAACTTAACGTACAAAAGGCGGACTTAATGCCATGAGGCATTCTCTACCAGTCAACCTTAGTAGTTGATGAGCGTACAAATAAATGTACTTACCTACGTTTGTCAGAAAAAAATTGGTTGTCTGTAAAGTCGGTTTACGGACGATGGTTTAACGTGACAACGTCATAATAAAACATTGATGAAATGATTGCATACTTTAATGAATTAAATTGAATCATTTTTATTGAATTATCACTATTTTGTATGGATACAAAGAAGGAGTGGAATGAAATCTACAATAATAATAATCTTAAATATTTTTCAACGTTGGTTAAAATTCTCCCACATTTTAAAGTTTGAGAATCTGTGAACAGCATGATGACGTAGGCTTGTGTCAGTCACGTGGTTCCCCTTCCCTTCCACGGCGCTACAAAGTCAACATTGCTACAATGAGTCATGTTTTTTCGTATGCGCGGCCGGCGTTCATCAATTTATTAGACGTTGTCACGTCAAAAACATTATTCGAAACTTACTGTGCTTTTATAAAAATTCTTCCTTCTGTAGGATATACTTAAGTTAGAGCTCTAATATTCTAGAAAGTTGTAGATTAGATAAAATACAATCAGCATTATTTAAATATGGCTTAATCATTGACCCTATTTCATTTTTGAGAATTATAATGAAGGCATGCTTTTATTAGTTTTACTTGTACCTACTAGGTCAGGAGTGACCGAGCTTTATGATACTGTGCTTGGAGTTTTTGTTTCAGATGATCAACGGAACAAGTGCTCCATCGGAAGACTACAGGAGCGCCTCCTTGAACCAGTTTTGGCGTGCTCGACAGAGTCACGATTTATTCGAGCAACGAGGCAATATTAAAATATTATTAAACAGGAGAATAATCCTCGATAATGATCGAATGCTTCGCGAGGCTATTGAAATCAAAGAATATCCCATTTTCAGTACCACCGGCTTGGGATCCTGTTGTACATCTTATCAAGGATCAAGCAAGACACAAGACTAGAAACCTTGGGCCTCGAACGGTGTAAAACAAATTAATGTTAAAAGTAGTATATGTAGAGAATTTGTTTAAAAGTTTATCATAGTTATAAATAAGGCAATCTGGGAGTTTTCTTTCAGCGGTTCTTTCTCCTCAGTAAGCCTTAAAGTGAACCGCTATATAAAATATCTACATTTTAAATAAAATAATAAATGCCCTTCTGGCACATGTGTAACTTTCTTTACACATTAGGCGCATCTGGCATGTGTGAAAACCTTTATTTTAAATTAATATTTATAAAATGGCTAGTTTGCACAAATGTAACTATGACAGCAATTGTGTTTTTCAGTCAACCTTTGACAACGGTATCTGTAAAGGTACCGAAAACGTCGTATAATTAATATACGCGATATTATCCGTTTCAATTGATTTATTTAAACATCAATGGTAGGTATGAAATCAAAAATCTTCGGACACGTTCAGGTTATAAAAACATTGTTGTCCCTCATAAGCATCTAAGGCCAATAATTCCAACACCTAAACTATAATTGAGAATTCTCGTGAACTGACCGTGTTAGCGACATTTAAATTCAACCAGTTACAAACTCGTAATCTTATTTTTACCTTTACCCAACTGTAATTGGTGTGGCTGTGCGCCGGGCCGATGATGTCAAATAAGAAAAGGGTAAGGGTGAGGTACGTCAGATACATAAAAATTTAGATACAATGATCCAATCAAAAGAGCACACAACAAGTGCCACAAACAAAAGAGCACACATTAAGTGCCACAAACAAAAGCGCACATATTAAGTGCCACAAATAAAAGAGCGCAATTTGTGCGCCATTTTATGTATCCGATTTGCTTACACCACCACCAAAATTATTACTTTCCAGATTACGAAAATTAAACACGCTCAGAGCACGAGCTTTAGATCAGAATGGCCGTGTTAGCGCCTCTCCAATAACAACGAACTAACGATATCTATTACTTTAATTTATTTCGTAAAATCTTTATTATTACTTTGTAGGTAGACCAATAATGATTTGCATGCCAATTTTCATTATAAATACAATTAATGCACATTAAAATAAATTATATTAGTTAGATTTGTTAATAAATGCAATTAAACTACGATTAATTGCTTGAGAATCAATGAATTTAGCTATTAAGTAAAATTAAATGTTCAATTGGTCATTTGACTCAAGAGTGCAGGTGCATCTTGTTGACATTGCCTTATAAAAGGCTGCAACATCGTTAAGCCCGCATTCTTGGTCAGACACTCGAAGAAGAAGGTCGTTAAATACAGTTTGTCCATCACATGATTGTCTTATTTAAAAATCACTACGGATCCCCCGCTAACATATATATTTACTTAGTTAACGTGAGCGAAGCCGCGAGTAGATGCTAATAAGCAATGTTCTCTTTAAGACAGCACATTTTAATAAATTTGTCAAAAGTTGGTTGTACTAATGTAGATGACGGAAATTTAATTAACGGAGTTGTTGAGGTAGATAAAGAAGTGCTACGGATAGTTGTACACGACAATAGAGTCACCTGACAGAATCAGAATCAGAATCAGAATCAGACATTTATTTGTAAACATAGGTACATAAATATAACAGGTCTTACATTTAATAAAAACAGTATCACCATGTCTAGCCGTTAGGCATACAAATATTTCAAGTCAAGATGGAGCATGCAGTATATTACTTAAAGTCGTTATCTATATAAATAAAATTACAATTCAAAATCGGATAAGTATTCTCCTACTGAATAATATGCTCTATTTACTAAAAGCGCGAATAAGCTTTTTTTAAAATCTACAGTATCGTCTAAGCTAGACACATATTTTGGCAATTTATTGTAGATTCTAGGTGCCATTCCAAAGACACTTTTGGAGAGAAGAGCGGTTTTAGTAGGCTGAATTTGGATCTTATTACATCGGCGAGCACTGCTAACGTTAAGGAATTGGTTGGTATTCATGTTGTTTTTCACATACAATGCGGTTTCATAAATATATAGGCACGGTAATGTAAGTATGTTTAGCCTAATGAAATGCGGTTTACATGATTCGGTTTGCGGTATCCTACATACTGATCGTAAACATTTTTTTTAGACAATAGTCATGTTTCAGATCCCAAAGCAAAAGGACCAACTATAGAATGTGTATTGTTTAGACTAAAATTTAGATAACCAATAACAGAGTATGAACTTATAGCCGGATTAGATAGCGAAGATCATAATGCGGAGGATCAAAACAGGAGGATTTCGATAACCATGAGCAAAATGTGGATAATTGATAACAGAATATGAACCAACAGTTGATTTTGGATAACCATAAGCAAAATGTAGCTACAAAGAGCAAAGTTTTCAACACCTGCATACTACCTGTTCTCACATATGGTTGCCAAACCTGGTCCTTACCCCAAAGTAGCACGAACCAACTTGTTACCCGCCAAAGAGCTATGGAGAGGAGTATGTTGGGAAGGAAAAATGGTGCAAGCTAGTTACAGAGTGGTACCCAAGGGAAGGACAGAGAAAGAGAGGGAGACCACAGAAGATATGGGAGGATGATATATGTCAGGTGGCAGGAAAAACATGGCACAGAGTCGCACGCGACAAGCACAAACGAAAGAGGCTGGAGGAGGCCTTTGCCGAGGGGCAACCAGATTCGCAGCAAAAGAGCAAAAGACAAATATTACAAGCAAACTAAATAATAACAAAATCTGAATCTATCTAGGCTAAAAAAAAAATAAGCAAAATGTAGATAATCGAGAACAGAATTATATGGGCTCAAAGAAAGATTTAGATAACTAATAGTAAAATACAGAGAACCGTCCTCTAGAATGTAGGTAACCAAGATTACCGTACTTTTTAACTTTTTTGTTTAAACCGGTTTAAAATGAAAAGCATCTGTTCATTTGAAAGTTACGTAAAAAATATCAACTGGCACTTTTATCGACATACAACGATTTATCACATCCCTTTCCTACCACACCGTATTATAAGGGCGGTTATTATATTTCGTTGAAAATAAGAAAAAAACTTGGATAAATATAAATAACGTTCCTCATTCTCAGATTACTTTTGCTTTCGCATAATTGAAACATTTGTTCATTTCCATACATCTTGGCGGCTTTACTGAGTTATTAAAATTATTTTAGCCAGTGTAAAGTAAATTTGACATTGTTGTTATAATAGGCATGGCGTTTTTTTGTGAGGATGTATATGGGATAAACGCTAAATTAACGTTAACAACGCTACATACAAATGGCTATAATCGCAGCCTTAATAAGAAGAAATCATGTATTCGAGAACAATTGAACGAGTAACTATAAAAAAACGTTAAATCAATTTCAATAGAATGTATCTGGGACCTCTTAAGAATGATCTAGCTAACAAAAAAAATAATCGCGTAATATACATACAAAAACGAACATACAGTCGAATTGAGAACCTTCGTTTTTGAAGTCGGTTGAAAAAACCTTTTGTTACGTCCAAGTTTAGATGTATTTATGTGGGTATATTATTTAATGTAACAATCTTAAACGGCGTTCCATTGCTGCGGTGTTTAAAAGATTAATGACCCCGGGCGAACATAAAACCCAAATCGCTACTGAAACACTCCGTAAAATTCTATTTATTTCATTACAATAAGGGCTAGCAGGACATTCTGCCAAACTCAAAGTTAATATTACAATGGATATACCGGGTGATCAATCCAAATGATTCAGAAGGGAGAAGTCAGAAACTATAAGAGACAGGGAAATCTGTTCTTGGGAATCATGGAGTCGATTTTAGATTTGATAAAAACTTTTTATTTTTACATAAATCACATACATTTTGACGACGCGTTTGGCTCGGTTTGTAGACACCTGCCTACTGAGTCGGCGGTCCCGGGTTCGAATCCCGGCCGGGGCAAATATTTGTGCAAATATTTGTTCTTGGGTCATGGATGTTATCTATATATGTATTTGCATATTATGTATATCGTCGTCTAGTACCCATAGTACAAGCTTTGCTTAGTTTGGGACTAGGTCGATTTGTGTATGATTGTCCCTTAATATTTATTTTATATATTATTTACATAATTTCATATATAACCCGGTCAAAACCGCTGTAAAAAATGTTACAATACGACTTGCGGCAACAGGGCAGGGCCAGAATATCGGACCTCCTGACGATGATGGTCCAGGAGGACCGCCTTCGTAATCTCTAACCCTTGACACAGCGATCGAACGAGTCTCTTAAGAGGCCTTATTCCTTTAAAATGCTGATTGTTTTAGACATTTTTCTCTATGATCAAACATGTTTCTTAACGTATTATTGTTACTACCTAGAACAGGGCTATTGGGATTTATTGGTATATATTTGAAACCTACAGTTTGAATTTTTCATTGATAATTTTTGTTTCAAAAACTACTCGAAATTGACAAAATTCACGAGGAAAATTTGTTTTTTCAACTTATTTTCGACTGCACGCAATGAAAGCATGAAATACGAGTAGCTATGTCACTACCTAGAACTCGGGCTATTATTGGCTACAATAAACCAAATGTCAGTGATGATAAGTCGATCCCAATAGGGCGTCGCACGACCATTTTAGGGTTCCGTACCCAAAGGGTAAAAACGGGACCCTATTACTGAGACTTCGCTGTCCGTCCGTCCGTCCGCCTGTTACCATATCTCAATAGCTAGACAATTAAAAGTTTCACAGATGATGTATTTCTATTGCCGCTATAACAACAACTACTAAAAATAAAATAAAATAAATATTTAAGGGGGGCTCCCATACAACAAACTTGTTATAGATTATGGTAAGGAACCCTTCATGCGCGAGTCGGACTCGCACTTGCCCATTTTTTTTATTATTATTATTCAAATGCCTTTAACAAAAAATATCCATGAATACTTATCAAACAAGCGCGAAGCCTTAACAAAAGACGGTCGCCTCGGGGTCAACGATCGAGCGCTTTAATTATTTTCCTGAAGTAAGGAAAAAGGATTTAATTACATTTATTTAATGAAACATTTCTTAACTTTTTCGATATACACTGCATGCCAAGAAAAGGGTACAGTTAGTAGCAAAGAAAAGTCATTCTTTCCCGTTATGAGTTTATAATATGCCAAGGAGACTTTACTTCTACAGCATTTATAATTTCCAAGAAGTAGTATTGATTCGAAACCAATTTCGATAATTCATTACCACCGGAACCATGTTTTTTTGAACAAATAAAGCGAAACGAGCGAAGCGTCTTCTTAAATTTTCAATTTATTTCGTATATCCGAATTCAGGATTTTCAATATATCCGATTCTCATGAAATTTTGTAAGATTCGTTATTTATTTTTTTGTTTTCAGTTTTTTGGATATACACTTAAGAAAACATATTTCAGCCATTACGAAACAGGTTTACAAGCCACAGAGCCAATAGTTTATGTATACTTTTTATGCGTTTTCTGCATGTATGTAAACCGCCGGCAACGCATTGTGACTCCTCTGGCGTTGCAGGCATCAATGGGCGACGGTAATCGCCTTCCATCAGGCAATCCGTTTGCTCGTTTGCCCCCTATGACATTAAAAACCACTCACAAAGTTCATCGTGTTTCTCAGAACTAGTTAAATTTGGTTCTGTTATAAACGTGTCAGTGACATGACCCGCATTTTCTCTTAGATGTTATTCTTTGTCCGTAAGAAATTGGTTGTTCAAATAACACTGCCATTCAAATACTCTGGGATGTTTTAATATAATATATACAGTAAAGGAAATTGCAACGCGTACCTTTTATTATCATTGTAGCAAGAGCGAAAAAGGTACGTGTTTACATTTTCTTGACTGTACATTGATACTCGTGTAGTAAGACTAACTTGTGTATTTGTCCAGATAGATGAAAAAAAACGCTACATTTTTAGCAATCCCATGTATTTAGATTTACGAGTACTTACGTGGAGTTGTGGGTTCCAAGCGACCCAGAGACATTTTTTTTTTTTTTTTTTTTTTTTTTTTATTCAAAATAGCCATGCATTTAACCTCGATTGCACCTGATGTTAAGTGACAATAAGGCCTATATGTAAGTACATTGTTGTATTTCGCACCGTGTATAAATATTGTTGGTACTTGGTATTTTTAGAATTTTTGACAATCCCTTAAGGAGATATTCTTATATTGTAACCACATTTAACTGCATTACGATTATGACGTGTAAATATATTTGTTACAATCAATTGTTATGTTTTTTTTACTATATATTATCTAATTTTTATCTTTACGACGATCTTAGTATAAATGCATGTAAATTGTCTTAGCGTAATTTATACTGACATTTTATATTATGAAATAAAAATATCTAAATCTGAATCTAAATCAAGCACGCAATAAGGTGATATTACTTAGCAGTTATACAACTTCCTCCACAGTAGTATTATTTGGCCGTATCATATCTGTTTCATACCACCGAAGCGTATCATGATCATACTACACGCCGATCTGATCGCTCGCTATCTATGTTCCTAATTGTGGCTTTTAGCCGTTGTTTAAATCAACTTGTATGGATGCCAATGATGCTACTATAGTCGACATTTTTTAAGCTCCAAACCAAATCTTTGTTATTTACCAATTGTATTTATTGAAATGTCCGCAAGTGTACTAGAACCCGGAAAGCCTGAGGCATCAGTGGTTTTCTTTAATTTGTACTGTCAAAATTGGCCCTTTCTGAAAGGGATTGAGGCATTGTTTACTAATTTAAGGAATCAGCCCTTTTTTACTAATAAAGGTTTTCTTAAACTTCAAAGAGATTGTTTGTTCAGTCGAACAAATTTAAAAAGCGGAGGCCTTATTCATTTTAAAATGATGATTGTTTTGAGACATTTCTCTCTATGATCAAACTTGTTTCTTAACATATTATTGATGTTACTACCTAGAACAGGGCTATTGGGATTTATTGGTATATATTTGAAACCTACAGTTTGAATTTTTCATTGATAATTTTTGTTCGAAAATCTACTCGAATTCACGTGGAAAATTCGTTTTTTCAACTTATTTTCGACTGCACGCAATGAAAGCATGAAATAGCTACGTTACTACCTAGAACCCGAGAAAAAGTATTATTCACTTTAAAAAGTTGCTTGAAATTGTCAATATATTCGTCATACTCGTAATATGAAAAAAAAATTTTTTAAAAGGAATTAGGCCTCTTAACCTTCTTTTGAAGTTGTACTGGTTGTACGTGTCGGGTGCTTAAGAGGATATATCACTGTTCCTTTTCCAATACTATTAGTTCACCTTAAGTTTACGCTTGGTAACTATGGCGGATACAAATGAGATCCAAACTTAACGTTTCAGGAGGAGGTTTCGTTCATGTCTGTTTCCTCCTGAAAAACTTAAACATTTTTTACGAAATTTTATAAACTAAGGGGGTAAGTTGTGTTTTTTTTTTGCGCAAATTATTACGAGTATAGAGGTTATGGGGCAATGTTACACAATTCGATCTGGGGGCCTATGGTGTCACTTGACAAGTCATCTGTCACACACTCGCATTTTGTCAAAACGTGGCGGATGCTTTGTCACTTATGAATGAATGAATGAATGAACTTATGTATCGCGTGATGAGCGCAACCATCATAGGCCCGCTGGTCATGCTATGTGAACTAAACGATGCTTGTACTATGAGTACTACACGAAGATGCACATAATATATTCATATTCATTTTATTCAATGCGTTTGTGTGTACAAGAATTAAGGTCTTTAATATCTAAGAGTACGTCTGTCGCTAAAAAAATATTAAAAAATAATCGCTCGCGCTATATAACAATACAATAAAGTGTAGAACTGTGGTGAAGAAGAGAACCAGCATACGGCGGCGCCGCCGAAACCCATCGACGTCGAAATAAAGGTACGGCAGGCTTCGCCCCATATTTACATTTCCGTTTTTCGCCTTCGGGACACATAGGGACCTTTTTCCCTGCTGTTCCCATATATCTCCTCATCTTGAGGAGTGGTCCTTCAACCCCGCGCCATCATTTTTCATATAAAACGTCGCTGTCAAGACCGTTGAGGCGTAAAATATTATAAAAAATGTATTAAAAAACAACGAATCTCTTTCAACAAGGAAATCCTTTCAGCAATTATACTCCCCGAAAGAATATTATCGCTCCGTACACGAGTACACATTCAAGACAGCCCCGGCAAATCTATTTTAACTGGAAAAGCCAGAGACGCCGCCATTGCTAAGCCTACAATTTGCCTAGGCAACCGTCAGTTTGTATGACACCGGCAGCAACATGTCACAAATAATCAATTTTTTCTTACATGTGTACAAATTTATAATTTTCTGCTTTTTATAACAATGTCTTGTGCATCGACGCAGTTTTACGAATGCCCTATTTGCGAAGATCAGAAAGTGTACAAAGGGAAGAAAGGACTTAATATACATCTCGGCAAGATACATGTCCCACGCATTGACAGTCTGCCCTCAAGCTCTTCACTTAACTGCCCGTCTGGGGTCACGGGGCCCAGCATATCCACTTCTTCAACAGATTTATCCGCTCGCCTAGCCACCCTAAAAGCGAGCACCAGACTAGCCAAACGGATACCGAAGGGAGCTCGGGTGGCTGTAGCGCGAAGCTTATCGGATTGTATATCTAAGGTAACGTCGAGTAACAGTTTTGCCGCGTGGGAAGCTTTACTTACCTTCACTTACAAAAATTGCCACATCCCACGGGATAAATCAAATCGTACTTTATGCGCCATAATAAAAGAGAGGGCGTGCGGCGTTCGGGATGTGGGAATCGAACGAGTCTTAAACCTAGTTTTTAAGCAACTTAAATTTAAGTTCTCATTTTAAGTGAATGTATTATATTATGTTCTTATGAGAATAAATGTCTTAAACCTAAACCTAAACGTTCTTCATCCGGGTTTTCCAACTGACCTGGAGCAGCCAATCACAGAACGTTGTAATTCGAACACTTACTCGAAGATAAGGGCGATCGAGAGTAAAATATCTGATGGCAACGTGAGAAGTGCTACAAAACTTTTATTTTCTAGCGACACCTTGGCCCCGCGCACTGCTGACGTATTTACCGCTCTTAAAGATAAACACCCAACTCCCACCGCAACAAATCCGTTACCCCTTCCGCCATCTAACGTCCTTCAGCCTCTACAGGTTACTGAGGCTGCCACTTTACAAGCTATTCGATCCTTCCCCAACGGTTCTGCCGGAGGGTTGGATGGTTTGACCCCGCAGCACCTCCAAGACCTTACCGACCCTCTAATGGGTGACGCCGGGGAATCCCTCCTCAAGGAGCTGACTGGTTTAATTAATCTAATGTTATCGGGCAAAATTTGCAGCGAAATTGCTCCCATTTTGTACGGTGCTAACTTAATTGCTCTAAAGAAAAAAGACGGTGGTATTCGTCCTATTGCAGTGGGAAGTTCACTACGCCGCTTAGCCTCTAAAATATGCTGCCGGGAGTATCATACCCGTCTCACCGACAAATTTCAACCGAAACAACTTGGTTTTGGAGTTAGAGGGGGGTGTGAAGCTGCAGTGCATGCCACCCGCACATTCATAAATAAATCTAACTTTGAAGTCCTATTAAAGCTAGATGTCAAAAATGCATTTAATTCGATTGACAGGGGCACCCTTCTAGATGAAATTCAAAATGAACTTCCCGAAATTTATAATTATTTACTACAATGCTACGGTACCCCATCAAAATTAATGTTCGGTGACAAGGAAATCTCCTCTTCCGTTGGTTGCCAGCAAGGTGACCCGCTCGGCCCTGTCATTTTTAGCCTGGCCATCCATTCCATCATATCACAGCTCACTTCCGATTTAAATATATGGTATCTGGATGACGGAACGCTAGGAGGATCGGCGTCTTCAGCTTTCAATGACCTAAATTATGTTATAAAAAGGTTCTATGAGATTGGCCTATCTCTTAACTTCGACAAGTGTGAGCTTTTTATCTCAGAAAAACTCCCAGATGAATGCCGAGGTAACATTTTAAGTCTTTTTAACCGTGTAACGCCTAATATCACTTTACTTAATCGCGAATCCCTCACCCTACTCGGTGCTCCAATTTTTGAAGACGCCATTCCACCAACAATAAATTCAAAATTAAACCACTTTCGCGATTCTTCGGATTTGTTATTTAAAATCAGCCCTCATGTAGCTATCTACATTTTACGTTTATGTCTTTTTTCACCCAAATTCATGTTCATTTTACGCTGCTGCCCTGTCTGGAAATTTCCCTTTTTGACCACTACTATCGACGATCTATTAAAAACAACCACGAGCAAAATTCTAAACGTTTCTCAAAATTTATCTAGTTGGTCCCAGGCAATTCTTCCTATTAAATATGGCGGACTAGGCATACGCTCCACAGGCGACCTTGCTCTTCCTGCCTTTCTCTCATCCATTCACAGTACTGTCACCCTCATCAGTGGTATTCTTAACATTTCTAATCCCACTGATGTAGAGGTTTCGGACCTGGTGGATGCAGAGTCAGCATGGAGCGCTAGGAACCCGGGTGAGAGCGCGCCATCTGAAAAAGCCAGCCAAGCTGCCTGGGATCACATAACAGTAAAATCCATTCACAAATTTCTATTAGACAGTTGCCTTACTGCGACCGAGCGGGCCCGCCTACTGGCAGTATCCGAGCCGGAGTCGGGACATTGGCTGCATGCCCTGCCCTCACGCAACATCGGTTCCGTCTTAGATCCAAGTACCCTTAGAATCGCAATCTGCCTCCGTCTCGGTATAAAAATTTGCGAGCCACACCCTTGCTTCCGTTGCGGAGGCTCTGCTGACACCCTCGGACGACAAACAACTGCTTTCTGCAATCATTTACAGCAGAAACTGAGCTGGATCTAAATCAAAAATGTTAAATATGCACTATTACCCTTCAAGTGACTCATTGTTTTATGAATAAAATAAATACATGTCTACAATAAACTTTTCCACGATCGACATTGCATCTTCAATTTCTGCCGTCGTATGCTGTCAGGAAACTTTCTGTGGCATTAGGGACTGCATTTGAGGCTTCGAAGGCACTCTTTTTTTCCATTTCCGTTAAAGATAGAAACTGTCACAACATGTGAAGGGGTACACAAAACCCACCTCGGAGACTTGCCCTCCGGCGACTGGCAACTACTTGATTAGGAACTGGACATAATCCGATCGGAAGCACCGCTCTAAGATCACTTAAGGTCAAAAAAGCCCCCGGACCCGATCAAATAACTGCAGAAGTGTTTAAGTCATTGTTTGACAATGGCATAGACGCATTACACATGATATGCAATAACATCTGGCGTACTGAAGAGTGGCCCAAAGATTGGACGCATTCTGTCGTTATGCCTCTTTATAAAAAGGGATTGACGGTCAAATGTAATAACTACCGCACACTCGCGCTACTCTCACATGCTAGCAAGATACTGCCCCACATTGTCAACCGTCGCATCCGGCCTTTCCTGGATTGGCAAATTCCACAGGAACAGGCAGGTTTTCTTAAAGGTAGAGGCACTCGTGAGCAAATCCTTAATGTTAGACAACTGATTGAGAAGGCTTACAAAGACACGCCTATGCGCTTCATAGATTACAACAAGGCCTTTGACTGTGTTGACTAGACATGCTTGTCGTGGCGTGTCCGCCCTCTTGACAGCGCTTGTGCTGAAGAGTGTTTATAATATGGCAGTCAGGAAGTTGTTCGAGTTGAGGATACGCTATCTGCGCCTTTCATTTATCAAAAAGGTGACATTCAGGGGCTGCATTCCATCCCTTATTCTCTTTAATGCCTACGGAGAATGAATCATACGGCAAACATGTGACCAATGGGAGGGAGGCGTCAGCAGGAGGAGAGAAGCTCACTAATCTGCGGTATGCCGGCAACACCACCATTATAGCGGCAATCGCAGCTGAAATGGTAAACTTCTTGGCAAGAATGGAGTGGATTAGCAACAGGTGGTGAACCGAAGTCAGAAACTGAAACTCATTGGGAGATTAAATGTTGACACGGTCCAGACTTTCAACTACCTGGGTTCCCTTATAGCTGACAACAGCTCTTGCCAAATGGAGATTCGGCGACGTATCGGAATATCCAAAGATGCCATAACTCAGTTGCACAAGATATGGAGAGATCGGAGAATCACACTGCGAACGAAGACAAGGCTTGTGCGCACACTGATATCATCCATCTTCCTATATGGACGATGAAATGTGGATCCTCAGAGCAGCGGACCGTTAGCGTGTTGACACTTTCGGGATGTGGTGCTGGAAGAAGATGTTGCGCATCCCCTGGACTGTGCACAAGACCAATGCTTCCATTTTTAAGAAACAAAAATTGACTACCAGATTATCGACCATCGTCTCACAAAGAGTACTGGATTTCTTTGGGCACATTTAAAGAAGAGAAAATGATAATCTGGAAAAAACTATTGGTCACCGAAAAGACCAGGGGAAGAGGCCTTGGGGCCGCAGCCGATGCGTTGGTCCGACCAAATCTGCACTGCACTTGACTCCAACTTTCACGACGCGGTCAAGGCGGCCAAGGACCGGCAGAATTCAAGATGCAAGGGAGACTGCGGAAAAAAATATTGTAGACATAAACCTATGAATAATTTAGGGTAGTTGTGCATATTTAACATTTTAGTTTTAGATCCAGCTCAGTTTCAGCGGCTATAAATGTTTGCCGAAAGCAGTTATTTACGAAAAAAGACCGCCAATTGAAAAATATTCCACCAACGAATGCTACATTGTACCAGCATTTCCTGCGAGCACTTTTTTCAAGCAGTTCATGTATGGGGTCAAATATAAACGATCCAAAATATTCCTAGTCCATCTGATTGGGGATGTACAAAAGTTGATGAAAGATGGGAACCTACATGGAATAGCTTGCCAGTAGGTTTCGACTCCAAAGCCTGCATGGAAATGAACAGGTGCAGCAAAAAGAAATGCGCTGCTAGATGCAGGTGTATCAGACAAAAATTCAAGTGCACCGAGTTGTGTGCATGTGATGGAGCATGTTACACATAAATATATGCACGAATTTAAGTATTTATATACAGATTAACAATAATATATAATCGGATCTGTGACTTGTTAGTTTTATTTTGAACCAGTCAATTGAAGTCATAAAACGGTTATATTATTCGCAATTAAAAATATAATACACATGCTAACAAACGTAAATACAGCTATAAACTACGTAATATACAATTAAGCTACTTACGTTACATATTTCAACATTTATAAAATTTGTTGTTGGCTCCTTATTTTTATAAAGTAAAATTTTGAGGAGTCGGTTGTTCAAAAAATATTTTTTTTAGTACTTGTTATTTATAAAAGTTCTAATAAATTATATGTTTTTTTAATCTACATAAATGTGGCTTTATAATAATATTTTTTTCATGCCCAAATCGTTGCTCATTTTCACGTAATCGGTGCAGAAAGGATTTCTTTTAACTAAGAATTTCTGACTTTTGCCTTTATTTCTATTTTTTTTCTATGAAAACATGTTATTAATGTCCCAGAAAATGATCGGCCGTCCTCAATTTATCCGAAAACGATACCAAACATGCCATAGTTTCTTTAAATACGATGATAGGAGGACCGAAAGAACGCGCGACGGAACGTAACTTCCCCCCCTCCCCCTCCCCACCAGCGGGTCGTCCGCGCTCATCTCCCGGGCGTTTTCAACTCTAGTCCACCTAAGTAACAAGTGTGCCAAGGCTCATGCTTTAATGACAAAAATATTGGTGTGGTCCTATAAAGTCCTAACTATTATATCAAATGAGCGTTATACCGACTGAAATTATATCAAAAGTTGTTATAGCCATCGTTACGCACCCTATTAATTATAAAAGATAATTTAATTATTCAAATTAATTAATTACCTATCACTACATAGTATAAAACAAAGTCACTTCCTGCTGTGTGTCTGTCCCTGTGTACGCTTAGATCTTTAAAACTACGCAACGGACTTTGATGCGGTTTTTTTATAGATAGAGTGATTCAAGAGGAAGTTTTATATGTATAATATATGCATAATTTATCAGCATTGCACCCATGCGAAGCCGGGGTGGGTCGCTAGTAATTTAGATAATGGAAAGAGAGAGGCAGACATTAATTTGTGCTGAATTGTACCGAACTATTTTAATTACTCTAAACTTGTTTTTATTAGGCTGGTTCTTTATGTGGTTAGATAGTTTATTAAATATTTTAATTGACAAGGGACGGGGGCCGTTTTTATGTATATTTAATTTTGAACATATACATGCAAAACATCCATGGCCCAAATCCTCATCGCTCATGAATATTTGCGTGATGAACTCGAATATTTGTTTCTATATTCGAGTTTATCACAAAAATTGGCCCTGCTGGGATTCGAACCCAGGACCGCCGACTCAGTAGTCAGCTGCACTACCACTGCGCGAACCGCGTAAGCGATGTACGACGGCATAAATAACCATAGCCGCCAAGAGTATAGTATAGCTCAGAAGCATCCATAATCCAACCTGTTCAACATATCCATAACACCAAGTCTATGACTTCCGGAAAACTATTGGTACCTACCAAGGGTAAACAATAACTTTGGGGAACCCTAAAAAAACGGATTCCGCACCTAATCAATAGTTTACCGGAGGAAATACGACGAGAGCCAAACAAAAACAAATTCAAGAGAATGTTAAAAAACACTTTTTCACATTACTACCGTAATACATACTTTGTACCTAAATAGAGATTCCCTACCAAAGATCCCCCAGTCAAACCAGGAACTGCTTTTGTAGGACAATGTATTTAGATTTAACAAAATTGTAAAGTTCCTAATAAATAAATAAATAATAATAATAAATAACTTAATAGGGAGATTGAGGTACCGCCATTTGCTTTAAGAGATCGTTACTGTGTCCGTACAAACACTTATCCCATCTTAACTGGCCAAGTTTGCACCTTGTATTGTTGTAAATGGCGCCGCATACAAATGAGGTGTAAAGTTAACGCAACTGATCACGTTTGTTGTAAGGGAGCCCCCTTAAATATTTATTTTATTGTGTTTTTAGTACAGAAGTACATCACACGTGAAAATTTCGACTATCTAACTATCAGCCTGGTGACAGACTGTATAGGGTTCCGTTTTACCCTTTGGATATATCACAATGCCTCGTCGAATCTGGCCTGATGCAGCGTAAATTTTCAATTTAATCCACGGCCTTAGCCGTCGTAACAGGAACGTCGACAAGCGTCACATAAATTCAATTCCAGTGTAAATGAAGACGTCGCATTGCGAAAATTGTGGGGCCAGCTCGCAGATGTGTTTGTTGATCACGAAAATGAGGATGGTTTTATCAGCAGATGAGCCTGAAAAATATATAGGTTTGTCATTCATTCTTAATTTAAGAGCTTCGCTCTTGTCGGTAGAGTAATCGCCACTATTCTTACTACCCTATTTCTTGATAGTGTTTTGGTCTCCTGATAAGACATAGTGCCCACTTTCTCTTTCACTTGACTAAAAAACGTAATTCTTGGTCTTCCTCTGCCTCTTTTCCCGTCCACTTTGCCTTCCAGGATGTTCACAAAGAAAGCATCATGTCGCATCAGGTGTCCAATCATCCGTCCTCTTCTATTTTGGATGGTTTTCAGCAAGCAACGGCTTTCCCTTACTCAAAACCTCTTCATTGGTTTTATTTTCAGTCCAGCTTATACTTTCCATTCGCGACGCGGTTGGCGCAGTGGTTAAGCAACTGCCTACTGAGCCGACGGTTCCGAGTTCGAATCCCGGCAAGGGCAAATATTTGTGTGATGAACACGAATATTTGTGGCTGGGTCATGGATGTTCTATGTATTTAAGTATTTATTTATCTATATACGTATGTATATCGTCGCCTAGTACCCATAACACAAGCCTTCTTGAGCTTAATTTGGGACTAGGTTGATTTGTGTGAGGTTGTCTGATATTTATTTATTTATTATTATTATTTATTTATTTATTAGTACCCATACCACGATTTGAGGTTGTCTGATATTTTTTTTAAATAAGTATCGATCGTTATTAGGGTGATTATCTCAGCGAAAAAAAATTGCGGCGGAATTGATAACTATAGTGTGAAACAATTGTTTTAAAAGTTTTAATTTTTTTCTGAAAAGAAGACACTAATTTTTATCTTAAGCCAAATCGCAAAGTTTTGTAAAAGTCATTTATGATTAATAATTATTTTTTTTGCGGTAAAATGATAATTTTGGTGCGGCGTCCAGTATTCGTTGTTCCTCATTAATGTCTTTGATAGAGCCATAACAACAATGTTTTAAACTAAAATTGCATTTATTTATAATCTGTATTAGTTTAAGTATCGTATAAGGATATATAAATAAAGATTAATACATAAATAGATACTCAAAATTGAGCACTAAAAGTTGTCCGGGTGAAATTGTCAATTTTGGTGGTAAATATTGAAAATGTGTTTATGGTTAAACGAAACGCAACAAGACCAACATCCGTGTGTTAACCTGTTCGTTTAGTTCTGCTCCGGCATTGAGCGATGACACACATGTCGTAACTGGCTGGATTTGTCCACTCAGCACGTAAGTATCTAATTTTGGTGTGTTCAAAATACTTTTTGACACAATTTTTGTGGTATATGTTTCTAGTGACTTAGCAATAATTGACTGTGTGTGAATTGTGTGTAAGACGTGTTAAAGGTTTCCTTTTTTAAATATAAAGTTAAATTGGAAGTAAATAATACAGATATTTTTTAAATATTTTTTTAATCTCTGTTTCTAATTTTGGTGGATCAATTTTGGTGGTTTTGGTGGTAATTTGTAACTCGGTGTAGTTATTTGATTTCAAGTATAAACACAATACATCTAATATTACAAGCTGTCGGTGAGGGTAATACTAGATTAGATTATGCTTATGCTGGTGGCGGATTCTATAGCTCCTATCCTTTCTTATATTACTATTTTTTCTTTCCCATCTGGCACGTTTCCTACAATTTGGAAATGCGCCCATGTGATTTCTCTCTCTTAAACCCCTAATCCGTCGTACTTGTCGCAGTATCGTCCTATGTCTCGTCACGTCTCTCATCACATCTAGATAGACTTGTTCAATTCTTTAGCACAACCACCGCTTTGGTTAAGATCACCGACGACAATCGTCTTATGATTACCTCTTTGGGGGGCAACAGCGGGTTCGAGTTGATGACCGATTTTCTAGCTGGTGTGATCTGTCTGCTGGTGTCCCTCAAGGGGGCATGCTCTCTCCATTACTCTTTTCTGTCTTCATTAACGGAATCACCAAGTCACTCTCCTCCTCGTTCCATCTCTATGCAGACGATTTGCAGCTTTATGCGGCGGCCAGCATTAATGATTCTGGCTCCTTGGTTTCGTAAATCAATTCAAACCTGGAATCAATCCGTGCTTGGGCTTGATTCTTTGATGGTTTGATGAAGAATGCCAAGAAGTCGCAGGCTATTGTCGTTGGAAGCCCACATTTTATTTCCAAGCTTTCAGATCAAGTTAAGCCAGTTATTTTCTTTGATGTACGCCTGTACCTTTCTCTTCTACTGTAAAAAAAATTGGATCAATCTTTGTCATGGGCACCTCATATTTCTGAGATCAGTAGGAAAATTTTCGCGTCCCTTCATTCATTGAGGTGTCTGCAGAATTTCCTTCCTCTTTATACGAAGATCATGCTTCCCCACTCTCTTTTGCTTTGGTCTCCGCAAGTTTGATCTTGTGTCTCAATACCGCGCTCAAGTTAAATAGCTTCCGATCCATCAGCGCAGAGACTTAAATGTTCTTTGTATTTTGTATAATGTCCTTTTCATTCCTTCTTCTCCTCCGTACCTTGCAGAGAAGTTTTTTACATGGCGGATGGTAGTGGCGATCGTCTGCGGTCAAGTGCGAATCTGGCTCTATCTTTCCCACTGCATAGATCTCACGTTTACGACGTGTCTTTTGCTGTGCGCGCCGTGAAATTATGGAATAAATTTTCTCCCGCCCTTATGCAGACGCAGTCCGTAGCATCGCTCAAGGGAAAGTTAAAGAAATTGTGGCTGTCGAACGAACGATTATTTGATTAGGTTGCTGTTTTTGTTATAATTATGATTATATTTATGTTATATGTATTTATGTAGATATTACGTAATATGTATTAAGTACATTGACTGTTGGCCTATCTCTCTCTCATTTGGTTTTTGCATTTTCATTTTTTACTATGGTAAAGTTATCGTATTATACATGTTGCTTGGTTTGTCTACCATATGTGTGTTTAACACTAATTTACTCGAAGGTAAATTAGAAGAAATCCCTTAAAGGGATAAGTTCGCTTTTGTACATGCTTATTTTTTTTAAATGTATATTTGGTATTGTGTACAATAAAGTGTTTAGATACATTACATGCATACAATTAATCTAAATCATTACTTTTGCTATTCATAATTGATTTATTTTTTTAGGATGGCTAATCGCAAGAAAAATCAATCAAGAGAAGAAGTCCTCGAAAAGAAAAAATATATTGTTGTTACAAACGAGTTAGTGATTGTATTTTCATAGATATTTTGGTATAATTAAAAATAATTAATAAAACATTTACTTTCTTTTCATTTTTCCTTATTTTCATTGAAAATTATTAATTTTTAGCACAAGTAACTAATTTTGGTGTAGATGTACAATTTTGGTGGCCAAGATTTCTAATTTTTGTGGACACAAGCAATTTTGGTGGTAGGCAAATTACTAAAATCATAATATCTCTAAAACTATTATGTATAACAAAGGGCCATTACTACACAATATTGGTTATGACTTTATTCGTATTATTGATATATAATTTTGACTCTAACATCAAAAATAAAAAAAACCACCAAAATTAGGTAAATTTCGAGCTTGTTGAAATTCACCCATTAACAGGTTTCGGACTAAAGAAGTTGTACATAGCACGGTAGGACTACGTTAGAGAGATTTTTCGAGTCATGTCATGACTGGGTATGGGGTTTAATCAGTATACAACCCAATTGACTCCAGGGGCTTATGATTACGTTTATCACGAGATAAATAAGTGACAAAGCATCCGTCACTCAGACTCGTATTTTTTCCAAACCTGACGGATGCTTTGTCACTTATTTATCGCGTGATAAAAGCAACAATCATAGGCCCGCTGAAAACGTTGAAAAGGCCGCAATTATTTAAGTAGTTTATGGAGGACTGTAGAATGTAGAGCCTAGCTCCTATATACATAATGATGATGAAGACCACGCTTACCCAAATCAGTATTTTAGAGAATCTTCTAACTTTGTCCTTTATGAGTATAAGTATGAATTACCTTTTGAAGGAACGACGAACGACGAACGACGACCGGTCCTCAATCATCCTGAAGTGGCCAAGCCGGTGGGTCGGATTCTTCTGCCTTTACATAAGAAAGTATAAGAATTGTGCGGCTGTGGAAGTATCAGTTTTACGAAGATAAAAGTCGCCCTCCAGACGTGATGCCGTATCATGAATGTCCTAATTTACGTGAAAGAGTTAATATTCTAATTCTAAAAGAAGGCCTTATTCCTTTTCATAATTTTTTTCATATAATGACAAATAAATTGACAATTTCAACCAACTTTTTGAAGTGAATACTTTTCCCCGAGTTCTAGGTAGTAACACAGCTATTTCATGCTTTTATTGCGTGCAGTCGAAAATAAGTTGCAAATACAGTTTTCTGCGAAAATATGTATGTAAACACTTTATTGTACACAAAAACAGAAATACATTAAAACAAAAGAAATACATGTACAAAGGCGAACTTATCCCTTTAAGGGATCTCTTCCAGTTAACCTTTGAGTAAATGAGTGCTAAAGACAAATGTAAACGGTAGACAGCCAAAGCAACATGTACAATACGAAGGAGGATAGTTTAACAATAATACTTACACATGAAAATGCAAAAAAACCAAAATAGAGAGAGATAGGCAAACAGTCAATATAATACATAATACGTAATAAATACATATATATATAAATATAAATTCAACAGAAATAGTCATAATTACAACAAAAACAGCAACCTAATTATTCGTTTGACAGCCACAATCCCTTCAACTTCCCCTTGAGCGATGCAACGGACTGCGTCTGCCTTAGGGCGGGAGACAACTTGTTCCATAATTTCACGGCGCGCACAGCAAAAGACATATCGTAGACATGCGATCTATGCGGTGGGATCGATAGAGCTAGATTCGCACTAGACCGCAGGCGATGGCTACTACCATCCGCCATGTAAGAGAACTTCTCTGCAAGGTAAGGAGGAGAAGAAGGAATAAAAAGGGCATTATACAGAAGACAAATAACATGTAAGTCTCTGCGCTGACGGATCGGAAGCCATTTAAGTTGGGCGCGGTATGGAGACACATGATCAAACTTGCGGAGACCAAATATGTACCTGATACAGACATTTTGACATATTTCGACTAGTTTTTGAAGAAAAAAATATCAATGAAAAATTCAAACTGTAGGCTACAAATATATACACCTACTAATAAATTGCAACAGCCCTGTTCTAAGTAATAACAATATGTTGATAATATGTTATGATAAAAATATATGAAACAAGTAGCATTTTTTAACGGACAAGGAGCCTTAAGGATCTCTACAACGGCTGATTTTGCGCGACTCCCTATCCAACAGTTTCCTGGACCATGGACAGATCATGTCCAAATGTCCACCCTGGGGCCTTTTCCACACCCAAGCCCTCAGTTTACATAACAAAATCCTAGTTACGACGTTTGAGTGTTGTTAAATCCCCAAAGCGCTCGTTTCCTCCCGGGCCCTTATAAGAAGGCGGCTACTGTCAGAAACAAAGAGTATTTTGATTAATATGTGCCTTGGTCGTATTACGTGTCGTCATAGCAATTCCACGTAATATTGTTAATTTGCATTCGAAATTCTAAGTAGGCTTATGTAATATTTCCAAGAAAATAAACTTACTTAACATAATTGACGTTTTCCTTTCTGTATATACGACGTATGATGTTTTCTATGTATTTATTAACATCGGTCGGTTGAAGTATCCTTACGGAATTATCAATTTATCACGTCAAAACGACTGGACAGACAATGAACATTTTTGATACAGTTGGAGCAGCATACGCAAAATCAGTGTTAGTATTATCCTTACCTGACTACGAAGAACCAAAAAAGAGTTCTGTTAATTTCTACATTCGTCAACAATGGTGTTGTTACCTTCTAGTTAAGAAAACACTTATTTTATTTAAACAAACGTCATCGACATCTCCACCACCTTTCGTAATCAGTCAACAGGTAGATTTATTTTCTTACATGAATAATTAATGTGGCTTATGGCTATTACAGGATATAAATTACCTCCATTTAATATTTTCGTTAAAAATCGTCCAAAAATATTAAGATTTAAATTCGGACGTAGCGTCGATCATTATAATATATTATGTAATGGAGAGGTATGCGGTCGAAGATTAAGTTGCAAGTTTACAGGTTAACAACAGGCGACTTAGTAGAAAATATAATTTAATATGATATTAACATATCAAACACATTGCATCTATAGTTAACAACAACACAATAAAAGTAATTACGTGGGATATAATTATACTTAACCATTGAATTTATATATGAACCATCATTATCGGATTTATCCGTTACCAGAAAACAAAACGCGGCAAGTCCACAGCGGATTATTAGAAAAATACAAATTTTCAAAATTCCCCAGTGTGTTGTTCAGCGTCCCATCGGCTTCATACATCCTGACACTCAAAGACACTGAAATCGGCCTGTATGGGCGATCTGAGTACACGTCATAGGCCAAAGCCATTTGCCAGTCTACGTACCTCCCTACTCGCCCAGGCTCTCTAAGATATCGAGTGATCAGACCTTCCAGAAAATACCATCTGGATCCGCGACCTCGGTTGAAAGATCTCGGTTGTGGTATGAAATTGTATGGTTCCATAGCTCCTCCGAGCACTGACGCCAACAGATGTGCTCGCTCATCATTATTTCCATCCAATCGTGCAGTGTAAGGGTTCATCATTGCAAGGTTTCTGGTTACAGCTCCTGGGATGTTTCCTCTAGTCCCTGGTGCGCGGAGATGGTCTCTAGTTATAACTGCTCGTATAGCCAAAGGGATTATAGTATCATCTTGGCCAGGAACAGGGATTGGAAGCACTGTGTATGACTGAACTGGTCCTCCATCATCTGGATTGATGGTCGGGAACCCAGACTCGAACTCGGCTACCAAATCTCTTACACTATCAATAAACGGCCATTGCGAATTGATTGCTCGTTTCCTTCTGAATTGCGATTCAGCGCACAGCTTATATTCATCATCTTCGTAGAATCCAAAGTATTTCAAGGCTTTATTAATGTTTTGACCAAATTCAAACAATATAAGACTCTTATCCGGATTTAAATAACATGGTTTCCAATCTTTGTTCTTATCGTAACATTTATATTCGCCTTTGTACAAAACGCATCTGGATATACATTCGTCGTAATATTTGTTTGTAGGATAATTGAATAATAGCACTTCATGTTCCGGGTCGCATTTCTCCCAGGAATTATGGGTATGACACCAATTGTAACTGGATCCTCCCGTGGTACATGCGTCAGTACATATATACAAATAGTTATCCGTCTGGATTACCTTTTTAGCTGTTTTGGCTTCGATTCTTGAACAGTATTCCCATTTGATAGAATCATCTTCTAACGTAGCACACCAGGTAAAAGGCTCAGCGTTGTAAGTTCCGCAGTTGCTGTAGCAGTTCGTGCCTTTAATAGTTTTGTAAACAGGGGACACCACTTTGCTTTCGATGCATTTATCTTCATGGCCCCACCAATCGTAGATGCATTCATTGTTGACACAGTCCCCAAAGCAGGAATATCCATTTGTTAATCCTGAATTATGCGTATGGCGATAAAGTTTGTTGTCTGTTGCAATGGCTCCATGAGCCAGCAAGATTAAAACAATCATTTGCATTTTCATCAAATTCAAATAGGAGACTGTGAACATTAATCAGTTTTCCACCCATTTTATTGTAGTGATTGATAGATAATTTTGTCTATAAGTACATTGATGATTCATTTGGAATTTTATGTAACCCGATGTCCTGATAGTAATTCATATCATTGACCTTGACAGGCATCTGTATCGCTATTAACAATTATATTTATACGTGACTCGCCATTGCCTATGGCTTCGCGTGCATTCAAATTATGCATCTTATTTAGTTTTTCCAGACCTTGACCTATTTTTTAACACACTTTTATTAGCTTCACTAGTAAGTAAGTTTGTCAGTTGTAACAAATGTAGTCGACCTACTTTTAACTGTCGTATTGAAATGAAACTTTACATGTATTTGTAATTCACAAAAAATATAAAAAATACGACAACTTATTATTGTCTATAGTTATAATTATGTTAATCAGTTCTGAAGTAAATATGCTCGTCACACACATTTGAACATCAAAACAACTTAACAAACTCTCATGTTTTAATGTGATATGTGTCGACAATAAACACGTTTTATACGTGTTATCAGTCATTTTAAATGATGTCCAGCCTTTTTTATTATAGGAAAACAGATATCAATTTTGACACAGAAATTACCCATCGTCAGGTTTCAGCATAAAACCCAGTGTTGTGTTTCAATGTTTGGCAATAAATTTATTCGATTAATTTTTAGATTCGTCATACTAAAACCGGCTAAAACCGCTTTTTCTATGAGAAAGAAAAAACTGTTTTTGATTCCCTAATGAGCGGGACATATTAAATAAATATTAAGGGACAATCTTACACGAGCAACCCTAGTCCCAAACTAAGCAAAAGTAGGGTACAAGATGACGATATATAAATACATATATAGATGAAATCCATGACCCAGGAACAAATATTCGAGTTCATCACACAAACATTTGCCCTGGCCGGGATCCGAACCTAGGACCACCGGCTCAGTAGGCAGCGGCACTACAAACCGAGCCAACCTCGTCGTCTTATCTTGTAACCGCATCGTATTATCTATATCCTGCCGGGCTAAGCTCCATACAAAAAGGTCGCCTTTTACAGTAGCACGGCAGTATTGCGCATAGAACCGATGACCGAGGCACAGATTAATATAATACCGAGGTTCAAGGCTAAATAAATTGGTTATTTGATTGACAATATCTTGATATCAACAGAAGTATATAGTGTAGAAACGCATAAGCAGTATCTTTATATATCCAAAATTGCCCGTTGAAAGGCGTTAAATTGGTAACGCTGCAGTAGTAAACAGTAAATATGTTATTTATCAACTGTTTGTTTCTGCCGTGGACTAAATTATAAAGCTTCCTAAAACCTTTATTTGAAGTTCTTAAAGAAACTAAGTAGGAGCTAGTCTGGTCACCAAAATAAGATATCACTTCAATTCTTCTAAAACTGCTATATTTTTTTCGTATTATCTTGCTAGTCTAACGCTATTGATACTTATTGTAGACGGCATTGGAACTATTATTTGACTTCTTACCGCTGGATTTTTTTCAAATATTTTCACATATTTTCCTATTCTTCACTCCATAAAATGAACCATACAGATAGGCTGTCAATTGTTAATTAATTGAAATTGGAATATAATGTTATTTCATTGAAATGGTTAGGAATATATCGCACATATATTAATTTGGTATACTTGCAGAACGAGATTTGAATTTTGATTTTTGACTTCCCTACTTTTTAAAAGCCTACAGCTTCCGCGTTCACGTGGTAAACAAACATAACTTCTTTTTCTTAAAATTAAATTTGAGCTAGCTAACCTTAAAAATCTCAGACGGATCTTAATATGTAAAGAGAGTTACACGTATTCCAGAAGAGCAATGATTTTATATTAATTTAAACACCCGTTTTTTGCAAATAACAAACAAATATCACTTTCATTACTTTCCCGACCTCTCTCCGCGAAGTTAAAGCGAAGATAACGTGAAATTATGCCACTGAAACTCCCCTTAAGTCCCGAGTAATTAAAGCAAGATCTGTAAACACTTTATGCCTCTCGCCGGAGATCCGCGATTAGATAAGAATAAGTTCCCGAGACTCGTTTCTTTGATAAGTCGTGCTTGTTGCGATGGTTAATTTATTTATTTACTTTTTTATACCGGCTTAAGCGCCTTGAGCCACATTTGGATGATTAGCTTCGCTTTCCGCTTTTTAGGGTTCCGTACTCAAAGGGTAAAAAACGGGACCCTATTACTAAGACTCCGCTGTCCGTCCGTCTCCGCCTGTCTAATGAACCATGATAGTTAGACAGTTGAAATTTTCACAGATGTATTTCTGTTGCCCTTATAACAAAAAATACTAAAAAACAGATTAAAACGAATATTTAAGGGGGCTTCCGTACAGCGACCGTAAACAGTTTCGTTAATTTTGCACCTCACTTGTATCCCGCGTCATACATCAGGAGCAAACATAACTTTAGCGCCTGTTAAGATGGTATCAGTTGTATGGAACCCTCGGTGCACGAGTCAGACTCGCACTTGGCCGGTTTTTATTTTTAGGGTTCCGTACCCAAAGGGTAAAAACGGGACCCTATTACTGAGACTTCGCTGTCCGTCCGTCCGTCCGTCCGTCTGTCACCAGGCTTTATCTCAACAATGATGATAGCTAGACAGTTGAAATTTTCACATATGATGTATTTCTATTGCCGCTATAACAGCAAATACTAAAAATAAAATAAAATAAATATTTAAGGGGGGCAAACTTGTTATAGATTATATATATGTATAGGTACGGAACCCTTCATGCGCGAGTCGGGCACGCACTTGCCCAATTTTTTATATAAACCTAGTACCAGTCGTAGCGTTGCGCACGCTTCGTTCAGTTGCGACGCCACACCGTACGCTACGCTACTGCATCAAAACATACAGTTCTCAGTACCCTTACCATGACGTTACAGTGAGTATTGTAACGACTGCTGGGGGAGTAGCCTCAGATGAGGAATTAAGAGCAGAGATACTTCGACTATGTTATTTATTCGATCGCTAGTATAAAACTGACTCTACATTTTTTATCATTGACGGATGTCACACCTTATTCTAAACACATGGACCTAGTATATACTATAGTATACCTGGACTGCTCATTGCTTCGTTCGAACGGTCCAAGTAAGAAAGCCGCCAAGGGGGCAGTTTGTCCCACTCTGCTGGGGTAACCAAATATTTAGCAATAAAGAGGGACTCATCTTTACTCCATTTTATTACAAGTCTAAAAATGTATATTGGCTGGCACTGTAGTGTAGCTAGAATTTATTTTATATACCTATAGAAACTCATAAATAAATATAGTGAATGTTAGCTACTATGCCAGCAATAACACACTTTTGGCTCCCGTTATTTTAACAGAACGCAGCAATCCCGTAATTGTTAATTTGATTTGATAAATGACAAACTTCGTTAACACTAGGTAACTTAATATTTTTCATACTTAAAAACAAAAAACATATTCTGATGTACGTGAACATGAACACATTTATAAGGATATTAACGCATTCGCTACCGCGGCCACGCTCGTAGCCGATAACATGGGAAAAACCGTATGTAGCGAAAACTTACTACGAGCAGAGCGCTCGGCTACCAAGTTGTTGGTGTTGAAAGTGTTATAAAAAATACACAAATTAGGGAGGTAAAACTGTAAGTACATGGTATAATAATATTAGACCATGTGTAGGTATACCTTTATTTTATAAACTACCTGTATAACTCCGTTTTACCAATGCAAGACTACACACTACTTTTTATTACAGTCCTAACGGTTACTAAGTACCTATATGGCGAAATAAAAAGCAAAAAAAAAATTAACAAAAAAAAAACCGACCAAAAAAAACTAAAACCTAAAAATAACCCATTTAAGTACAGATTACATTTGAATCACGTTTTGAAGACGATGCCAAATTTTTAGTTTATTTTATATAAGTATATAATTTAATTTTTAGTGGTTCATATAAAATATTAAACTAAAATCCTCAGACCTACGGACTAAATTGACAAGTGACTGACAGGTAAAATGATACCAGGAACAGCAAAATAAAAATAGTGAAGGGTATATGTCGATAACAATATATCGACAAGTTGTAAAGTACAAATAATAGACTAGTTTAAATCAAAAATAAGTATATTAGTTTCAAATAAGAGGTACAAATTTTGGTTTGTTTGATTTTCGAGGTAGTGGATGGATTAAATGCGTTTTTACCCACTACTTTTAAAGCATAAAAAGGTTTTCGAGCCTGTAGGTAAAAAATACAACACCTTGTAAGACGATAACTAGTCCTTATTATAAAATATTATTCATTTGCAGGCTCCGTTATTTCGTCATCTTCATCATCATCATCATCAGTTACATTTATGATAAAACGATCCGAAACATTGTCCACTAAATGGTCGCTATAGTCTGACAACCACCATCTGGTGGTGGAATATTTTTTAAATTTATATTTCGGAGCGAAATCATATAAATTAAAAAAAATATTCTTCTGTCGGACTTGGGTTGTCAGACTATATTACATATACAACAAACTTAACGGAAATAATTGAAAATCGCAATACAATTTACCTTTGCAACAGTCGGGGCCTCGTTTTTTTCAAAAAAACATACATTTTTTGACGTATTGCCGCTAAAGTAAATTCGTCCAACTTATCTTTGAACGTTAATTTTAGACCGGGCTTCAGAGGCGAAGTAAACTTCTCTTGTTCTTTGTATTCCTTCAAAACTTTAAAAACTGAACTTCTCGAAATACCAAGAATTTCGGATGTTTTCATGACACACTCGTTTTTATTGACATGAATGTCCTCTGGGATATCTTGTTCGTCCTGCAATCTGTCTACCATCTCATTATAAATATAAGCGTAAACTCGATGAATCGTCTCTTTTTCAGTTTCACTAATAGATTTTTTCCTAGGCGGCGAACATTTTGATGATCATGGCTCTGGTTCCGAATCTTGCGAACCCATAATAACACGTAACAATTTCAATAAACACTCGTAATAGCAATGATAAAGTATATCGTTAGATACATAAAAGTAGTTTGTAAACAGCGGTTAACTATTTCTGAAGATACCCGCTTTTTTTGTTAAAAAGATGGACTATATTGTTGGGAATTTGAAAATAAAGAAAAATAATTTTATTAATTCATTTAATTAAATGTATGTATTCAATAAACTATCAATTATCATAAATATATAATTTTATATTTTTCATGTACATTATTGCTGGTTTGACATTAAATTTTTATCTCTAATTAGGGGTCTACAGACATTTTGATCTGTCAAAATCACTGTAAAAACTTGGTACCTATATAGATTAGCCGATCAAATTGCCAATTTGATTGTCCCGTCTGGGTGGACCTTAAACCTACGATGTGACAATAATTTTTATCGATGAGAACGACACTGGCCAAACTGTGGCAACATTTGTTCATACTTACATGTCAATTTGGTCCGTAGGTCTGTGGATTTTACTTTTTTTTTTAATGGCGGGGTGATCTGGGAGGTCTTAAAGGCATGCATCTCGTTTATCTCCTAACTTTAGTGCTACGATTGCTACTACTACCACGATTACTTAGGCGGGTAGCAATGTTCTAGGTGGGCTCGCGCGCTACGCCGTCTCTGGGACGCTCCGCACCTTTGGTGCTACACGGAGCTCGGCCTGCGGCCTCGTGGGGGGACGTTCGCCCTTGGGCCTGCCGCCCCTTGGTCGAACTAAAATACTAAAGTTTGTTGTCCGATATTTTCTGAATTTGACTGATTTTTTATAATTCGATTTCAGATTCCGACTTGGGGGCCCCAAAAACCGCCTGATACCAAATTTCAGCCCCCTCGGACCAATTTGAAGTTTTTTTCATACAAATCTTGTTTTTGCGATATTTTTCAGAAAACTGATTTTTTCAACCCATTTTCGACTGCACAAGATGAAAGCATGAAATAGGTATGTTACTACCTAGAACTCAGCGAATACACACTCCAAATTCACTCCAAAAAGTTGGTTGAAATTATCAATACATTTAGTCATAATATGAAAAAAAAAATCTTTAAAGGAATAAGGCCTCTTAACGTTTTCCACCATGTTTGTGATACGTAGCGAAGTTGTGAATGTCTGCAGATGACGTCTTTAGCTTGTTTTCACGTAAGAAACCTCACCCCATTGAACCCATATTCATCAAAACTGTACAACTTACCGATACCGAGGCTAGATAAACGATTAGCTACCTCTTACTGTATTGGTGAATACGCCTTTACAATCGGTTAAAGTTTAATCGTTTTTTTTACAAGGTCGGGACTCTTTGCAAGTCATAAACATGCTATTTCACCGATAAAGTTATTTCATCGCACAACTTTGATGAGGCAAAAGTAAAACAAACTCGAATTTCATTACTTATAGTAATTTTAATTGAAACTCCACAACCAATGGGAAGTTTCCCAAGACATCAAAATTTCGAGCACATTTTAGTTTACGAAAGGAACCATATTTGATTACTTAAAGTGAAATACGTCCAACGCTATCAAAATAATATAAGAAACTATAAATTCGGATTCTAGAGACAGGTTATAAAGTTCATATTCTGTTGGTGTAACATAAATTTTGAGTGTACTTCTGAATAACGGTTGCAATTTTGTCCCGTGCCGTTCTCGAAGGTACGATATAGCTTTGGTTTTCCAAATATAGCACCGTGTCATGGACACAAGCGGACTGCCGCGCTTATAAAAGATCGTATCTTTCTATGGATTTCATAGTAAGGTACGACCTTTTACCGCAGAGGTAAAAGGAATACGGGTCTCAAGTGGGCACAGTGTATGTTGTGTTGCCAATCGGGAAAGCCACATGTCCTGCTCGAAATTTAAATTTTGTACCCTTTATGAAGGCGTGACAATCGCCACAAGTATGTGGCTTGTTAAAGGTATTTATTTAGAAAATATTCGCGGCCATTTCGTGGCGCCATTTTGTATGTCAGGTGGAAATATGCGGGTGTTGATAAGCAATGTATGCTCTTGAATTTATTACGATGTTGACAATTTTAAGTTCACTTTTGAGCTGCTTCGTAGTTTCTGCGGGCCTGTGCTTTATTTATTTAAACTTTATTGCACATTCTTAAATATACAACAGGATGGTGTAAGAGGAAGGGTATGCACACGATGCAAATATGATGAATGCGTTATCCATATTACAGATAAAACGACTAAGCACCCGTCATTATTAACACAAATTATAACGGGTCCATCGCGATATTACATATTTACCTTCATAATCTAACCCAGGCTCCACACTACTCGCGAAGTTGGCCGAAGCATGGGTTTCCGCAGCGAAGTGCCACTCCACACTATCATATTCGCCCAACCTCGGCCAACTTCGCGAGTAGTGTGAAGCCGCAATAAGGTTTCGGCATACATTTGTACATTTGGGCACAGATTATATACAAGTTACTACGTAACAGATACACCACTTGTTTGCACGGCAGGCGTTGCCACCGCTATCGATGCCCCCCCCTCCCGCGGGTGACGCAACGTCATTGGAATGTGCGCTAGGGTTGCCTCCGTTATGTAAACGCTAGCTTTTTCTCGTGCCTTCGCTCGTTTGGTCAACCAGTCTAGTCAGCAGAGGCGTGGCGTCCAGACAACCCGATTCCCACTGGGTTGCCCACTTCAGGACGATTAAACACCATTCTCTACACGGTTTGAACAGGGTCTTTTTCTTTAAAAAAACCCTGTTCAGACCGTTTGGTTACCTTTGCATCCGACCGTTCCCTCTTTCCGCTTCTCTGCTTTCCGTTCTCCGCACGCCGCTCTCCGCTCTCCGCACGCCGCTCTCCGCACGCCGCTTTCCGCACGCCACTCTCCGCTCTCCGCACGCCGCACTCCGCTCACCGCACGCCGCACTCCGCTCTCCGCACGCCGCTCTCCGCTCTTCGCACGCCGCACTACGTTCTCCACACGCCACTCTCCGCACGCCGCTCACCGCACGCCGCACTCCGCTCTCCGCACGCCGCACTCCGCTCACCGCACGCCGCACTACGTTCTCCACACGCCACTCTCCGCACGCCGCTCTCCGCACGCCGCTTTCCACACGCCACTCTCCGCTCTCCGCACGCCGCACTCCGCTCACCGCACGCCGCTCTCCGCTCTTCGCACGCTGCACTACGTTCTCCACACGCCACTCTCCGCACGCCGCTCTCCGCTCTCCGCACGCCACACTCCGCTCTCCGCTCCGCACGCCGCACTCCGCTCTCCGCACGCCGCTCTCCGCTCTCCGCACGCCACACTCCGCTCTCCGCTCCGCACGCCGCACTCCGCTCTCCGCACACCGCTCTCCTCTCCGCACGCCGCACTCTGCTTTCCGCACGCTGCCCTCCGCTCTCCGCTTTCCGCACGCCACTCTCCGCTCTCCGCACGCCTTTCTCCGCTCTCCGCGCACCGCTCTCCGCTCTCCGCACGCTGCACTACGCTCTCTGCACGCCACTCCGCTTTCCGCACGCCACTCTCCGCTCTCCGCACGCCTTTCTCCGTTTTCCTCACGCCGCTCTCCGCTCTCCGCTCTCCGCACGCTGCACTACGCTCTCCGCACGCCACTCTTCACTCCGCACGTCGCTCTCCGCACGCTGCACTACGCTCTCCGCACGCCGCTCTCCGCTCTCCGCACGCCGCCCTCCGCTCTCCGCACGCCGCACTACGCTTTCCGCACGCCGCTCTCCGTAATGAAAGCATGAAATGTTACCAGGCTATCCCCACGCGTTTCGGACGCGCGAAACATTCCAATCTCTAAGTGGCTACCCGGCGGGACAAAATGCCAGTGGGCTGCCACGCCTCGCGGCGAGCGGACGGCGTACAGTTAACGTTTCCCGCGCAACCTGTGCTGTACGATGTCAAAAAAAAAAAGTCGGGCATATTGTTTTTGTGGCAACAAAGACGATTGAAAATTATTTCATTTGTTCCAGAACACATTAAACTCTCCGGAATAAAAGATTTTGTTTAAGAATTAACTTTTACTGGGGCACTATTGACGCGTAACTATTAAAGTCTGGGTATTTCTCTAAAAATCTTAATGGGGGCGCCTAGCTTTTTTTCGAATTAATTGTGTTGGTTTGATTCCATGCTGTGTTGTTATTACTGAATGTTTAGTTATACAATCAATAAGTAAAATATTTAAAGATTCACTCTATTATTCGTTATGTTTTAGAAACACGATTACTTGTATTTTCCTCGATAGTTTTTTTTTTAAAGTTACCTCAAAAAAGCAACATAAACCCTTAGTATGTCATAAATACTGCAGGGACAGTTATCAGTTTTTTTAATAATAACATAACGAGATGTTAACTATAATGTATAATTTAATTTAATCTAACATTTTCAAAATCTGTATTATTTTAATAATTAAAGCGAAACAACATGATTTCCGCGCCCAGCAAAGATGGGCAAAAGTTAATCGGTTAACGATTAAGATTAACTTTTTTAATCTCGATTACCGATTAGTTAATCTAATCGTACGAGTTCCGATTGATCTAATCTCGAAAGATTAAGTTAATTGTCGATTAATTTTTAGCGATTAAATTTTTAATCGATTAATTAATTCGATTAACTTTCTCTCGATTTATATTAGGAAAAATAAGATTTTTGTAAGTGTAAGTCCCTGCCTAGAACATCTTAGAGTACCGCACTATAAAAACCATCTTGTATTACTGTAACAAGAGGGAAGAGGGAAGAGCGGAGAGGGAAGAGCGGAGAGCGGCGATCGGAGAGCTGAGAAAGGCGTGCGGAGAGCGAAGAGTGGCGTGCGGAAAGCGGAGAGCGGCATGCGGAGAGCGGAGGGCGGCGTGCGGAGAGCGGAGAGTGGCGTGCGGAAAGCGGCGTGCGGAGAGCGGCGTGCGAAGAGCGGAGAGCGGCGTGCGGAGAGCGGGGCGTGCGGAAAGCGGCGTGCGGAGAGCGGAGAGCGGCGTGCGGAGAACGGAAAGCAGAGAAGCGGAAAGAGGGAACGGTCGGATGCAAAGGTAAGCAAACGGTCTGAACAGGGTCTTTTTAAAGAAAAAGACCCTGTTCAAACCGTGTAGAGACTGGTGTTTAATCGTCCTGAAGTGGGCAACCCAGTGGGAATCGGGTTGTCTGGACGCCACGCCTCTGCTGACTAGACTGGTTGACCAAACGAGCGAAGGCACGAGAAAAAGCTAGCGTTTACATAACGGAGGCAACCCTAGCGCACATTCCAATGACGTTGCGTCACCCGCGGGAGGGGGCATCGATAGCGGTGGCAACGCCTGCCGTCCAAACAAGTGGTGTATCTGTTACGTAGTAACTTGAATATAATCTGTGATGTTACTATCTAGAACTGAGAGAGAGTATTATTAACAGTTGGTTGAAATTATCAATATATTTGTCATAACCTGAAAAAAAAACTTTTTAAAAGGAATAAGGCCTCTCGAGAGTATAAAGTGTCATAAAGCACCCGTCACTTTCTATCACTTATTTTGTTAGTGATCTCCGGCTCCCGAATCAAACAAGCGTAGGTAAAACAGCGCCGAAGTAAAACACCGCTTAGGCGTGAGTTCGGAACCATCAATATTGGACTAGCTCTAGACGCCGCATCGAGAGCAGAGCAAGCGGCGCCAGCCACCGTCAGCTTATCATATGTTACATACGAGTCTCTGTTGACTGCTATGCAATCTATAGTCGTGATGTAAGAATAATAATGACGATTTTTTTGAGGATGCCAATAGATTCTTTGTTTTATTGAGATCAAATGTCTATATTTGACGACGCGTTTGGCTCGGTTTGTAGACACCTGCCTACTGAGTCGGCGGTCCCGGGTTCGAATCCCGGCCGGGGCAAATATTTGTGCAAATATTTGTTCTTGGGTCATGGATGTTATCTATATATGTATTTATATATTATGTATATCGTCGTCTAGTACCCATAGTACAAGCTTTGCTTAGTTTGGGACTAGGTCGATTTGTGTATGATTGTCCCTTTATATTAATTAATTTATTTATTTATATGGGACTAACTACACTTAGACTGCTCTAAAAGTCAGAAATGATCGTCAAAGTTCAACATTCCTATACCCTAGCGCACATCCTAGGATCGATAAAAAAGATTCTATAAAAATATTTAGAACAGCGTCATCCCTCTCGCAGTCTTCACACATGCTGTAAAGCAATGGGGACAGGGGAGCTTGCGTGTAAAGCGCACATCCTAGGGTATGGCTAATGCGCATAAGCATTTCAAACACATATGACGCAGAGGGCGCTCCAGTAGCGTAAAGAATTATGGAATGAAAGATTTGGTGTGATTGACGTAGCGATCTAATAGCTCAGTTGGGAGATCAATGCGCCGGAAACGCAGAGGTCGCAGGTTCGATACCTGCTTAGATTGTAGTGAATCGCATTCAATTTTTCTTTCTTAATTTACCTTTGTGTCATTATTTATTCCTATGGAGCGCTATGAACGCTCCATACGTTCTAATCGTGACGCCATTATATGATATGGGTACCAATTTTTGTATGGAGTAAGTAATTGTAAGTAATTTTCCATTGTCACCGTGAAAAAGTGTGTTCACAGTTGTCATTCAATTATTGTTTTGTTAAATTATGAGGATTCTGAAAACAATTTTAAAGTTTCTTTGAATGTGAATATGATTCACGGTTTTAATTTTTTAGTCAAGGGCAAAATTAGAAGAATATTTAAAATCCTGATTTGGGTATGCATTATTTTATCGGAATCATAAAATTGCTGAATAATTGCGACTTTTCCCATGTTTTCTAAGGTAAATTAACTTCTACATATATTGATTAAATATTCAGTCGTGACTCGAAATAGCATGAAATCGTCAAATATAGATAATCAATTTTTACAAAAAAATTACCGCCGTCAACCAAACAAACTCGAAAGCCATTCGAACAAAAAAAAACAATTTTCAAAATCGTTTCAGCCGTTTTCGTGTAATCTGGAAATATACATAAAAAAATACGAAATCCAACTATACGTATCATTGAAAGAAGAAAAACAACTAGCAAGATTTGAAATTAAATAAACAAACGAGGTGGAACGAATAAAACTGTAAAAATACAGTTCGCATTTACTAATTCACGTGGAAAATCCTGCTCAGTTTTAAAGGTTAATGTCAATATTGTGCTAGCCCCAGCGAAGAGCAATGCAAGCAGCGCGCAAACATTAACTTATCACATCGCATATTATACGGACGCGCAAACACTTTAGCTGATGTGAAAGAGAAAATCATAATTGAAAATGTCGGGACATTATTAGTAAAGGTATAGTATCGGAAAATTCGGAAATAGACTTGTTACAATTTTTTGAAGACCTTTAAAACTTTTTTTCGATATCACTTGCTGTAAGGGATCTACAACCTAGTAGGCAGGTATTTGTACCATTTACTTCAATTAATAATACGTGACGACGCGTTTGGCTCGGTTTGTAGATACCTGCCTACTGAGTCGGCGGTCCCGGGTTCGAATCCCGGCCGGGGCAAATATTTGTTCTTGGGTCATGGATGTTATCTATATATGTATTTTATATTATGTATATCGTCGTCTAGTACCCATAGTACAAGCTTTGCTTAGTTTGGGACTAGGTCGAATTGTGTATGAAGTAAAAAAAAAAAAAAAATGACCTATCAAGGAAACACAATTTTTCTCTATAACGACTCTCAAGGAAAGACAATTTTTTGTGATAGGGGGCAAACGAGCAAACGGATCACCTGATGGAAAGCGATTACCGTCGCCCATAGACACCTGCAGCACCAGATGATTCACAAGTGCGTCGGCGGCTTTTCAGGTGGGAGTACGCTCTTTTGCAGGTTTGAAGGACGTATCGGTCCGGAAAACCGCAAGCGACAATTCATTCCACAATGCAGTCGTGCGAGACAGGACATTTCTAGAAAAAAGCACAGTTGTGGACTGCCTACTATCTATCTAAATACGTATGCTTCTTAGATTTTAATGTCGCGATGAAACCTCCCTTTTAATGGCCACTGTAAAACTAAAAGGTCTTAACGACTATTGGCGTAACAAAAAGCGTATCACCTTCCAAGTTCACGGCAATAAGTTTGCAAATGAGGGACCTCTGAATCCATTTATTCTAGCTAAGTAATACCCGAGCGTCCAAACTTTCAGGGCAGAGACAAATTTCACCTGTAAAAAGTTCTGCTTTGTCGACTTTTAGCAGTGTTACACGGGTCTTTGGAATGACAAACATGTACCTAGTATATACCTCCTTGAATTTGTCCCTTTTTTTGTATGTCCCGGACAATATTTTTGCATGGTGTCTTTAAACAAAAAGTCTTTCGCAATGAACTGCTTTGGTATATCCCATTTATATGCGATTACATTCTTGTTTATTGTGCCATTGTGGTACGCTTGTTAGGGTCCCAAAAATTCAGGGATTTCGTATGTGAATATAAAATAAACTCTGCGGACACCCTTGACAGGCTAGTAACAGTGGGCAAAGTGGAACGTGGTGGTGTGACTAAGTAACTGATATCAATGGTATTTCCTCTTTTCCATGGACTTGGTTTCATTTTCCTTGAACCCGAAAACTGAATGAAGTAAAAACAAAGAACACCACTAAATGCCTTCACGGATACGACATTCAGTGATGAAAAATACGACCGAGAAGAATGAAAAAGTATTTATCTGTAAAAATAAAAGGCAAAAGATTCGATGCGTTTATACCTATTCATTCATCCCGTGTGTCACGGTAGGCCTGAGTGTCCACAATCCGCGGGGGCGTATAGGCTTTCAAATTTATTACCGGACCCAAATCGTATCAATGACGGATTGTTTGGAAACATACCTCTCTTATATTTACTGTTTTAATAGATTCAGGGCGCTAACTCGAATGTACCTTGAGATATATCCCAAAATAAACGATGTCTCAGGTATATCGCCTTTAACTGTCATTAATACGCGATGATTGCGGTTCGAGATGCATAAAGTGACATTTCCCGTTACTACCCGGTCAAATTAAGTTTGCGTCTGAATAATTATTTGTGACAAGTTTGATTGATATTAAATCCCACACCAATAAGGCTAATGGCAGACTATTAGAGAATGTCTCGTGAACAAAGCGGAGTGTTCTGGAAAGGGTGAAAGGACACAGCAGCAGTAAAAAAGTCTCCAAATACAAAAAATTGCAACAGCTGAACACTTATTAACATCTGTAACAAATCACTGAATCGAATTGCGGAAACCAAAAATCCTTTTCACGAAAAAGACCCAGGGATGGTAAGGGAAACGATTGAAATCTAAAACCACCAAAAGAATTTCAACCGGGAAGATGGTTTAAATTTATCGCAGACTTGGGGACCACCTAATGATTCAAAAGTTGAAACCACGGGATATATCTTCGAGTCTGTGCGGTAATAATGATTAGTAAACTAATGGATGGTAGTCGAACGATATCGTCCTACCGATCCATTTTATTAGAAACTTCGTTGGGGAGTGCTACATTTAGCCGACATCTCCAGCAACAACTTATTCACAGAAGCCGCGAAAGTTTAGATTATGAGGGTATTATAAATAATTACTTTGTAAAAATATTCACGTAATAACAGGATGGTATTTATATGATTTTATAAGAAAACAGTTGCTACAAGTCTTAGGAGTCTGAAAATTACTTAAACAAATGAGCAAGAGTAACTTACTCCTCTGAATAACCCATTATTAGTCCTCAACTTAGTTACAGAACTTTTCTAGCTCTAGAACTCTCAAGGACAATTATCACATCCAACTTTGGTAATTTGACGATGTTATGCTATTAGGCAGTTCGTAACTTACTTGAGATATCGCGCTTTATCGAGAATCTACGGTTGGCTAGGTAGATATTTGCTCGACTTAAATCAATCTCGACCGTGACGGAGATGCCACGACATTACGCGACTAGCGGCGCGGTGAGCGGTTTAGCGAGCTGCCGTTGTCACGCAAAGTTGTGATATTTCCATTAGTTTACATTAAAAAAATTCTAAAACAGTGTATAGTGAAGGTTTGGTGTAAAGTAAAGTAAGGTTTTGTATGGAGAAAAATAAGGTGATTAAATCTCGCCACATGACTATTTTGGGTCTGGTTTCAGGTTATAATCGTTATATCGAATTATAATAGGTTTAGAGGTGATTTACTGGTCGCTTCAATGTGAATAAAAACAAATTTTCATACAAAATGAATTTTGAGGAACACAACCAAGAGTTTAAGTAATTTTTGAATACATCTCTGCAGATAGTTGCCAAAAATTTCATTCCGGAAGAATTTGAGATCCTTATTGATATGACATAATTATAATGCTCTATGAAAAACGTTCGTTACAATTGTCTATCCAAAAATGGCTACGTTTATAACAACTTCCAAACGTAATCAGATTTGGTCGGAGAAATAATTATTCAGAATTTGATTTTTTGGACCACCGCTTAAAGCTTCGACAATGAATTTTCAAACATGTTTCTAGCCTTTTCTACTATTAGTGTGCTACTGGAAAAAACCTTTCCTAATTTTAAGCGCTACTTCTGTGCAGTCATCTAGAAACGAGTCCAGATCGTCCCGCATCTTCGTTTCGACCAGCCACCCCTACTTTGCTGTTGTTACCTGAAGAATAGTTATCTGCAGACCCCGTTATCAGTGGTGAAAATTCATTGAAATCGAATCATAGGGTTGTCACACAATATTCATTTAATTCGTGTACATTTGACAACTGGTACCTATATTTGTCGCTAAAAACAATTTAAGATGAAGCAAAGTTTTATTAAAAATACTAACCATTAATTTCGCGTCGCATTCGATTTATTTCCAATTTTGCCATTAGTTCTACTTTAAACTGAGAAAATTCAGCACGATTATCCAGGAAATTATTTTTTTACTGAACATAAAATTAAGTAATAATATCAGACAACCTCACACAAATCAACCTAGTCCCAAATTAAGCTCAAGAGGGCTTGTGTTATGGGTACTAGGCGACGATATACATTACTTATATAGATAAATAAATACTTAAATACATAGAACATCCATGACCCAGGCACAAATATTCGTGTTCATCACACAAATATTTGCCCTTGCCGGGATTCGAACCCGGGACCGTCGGCTCAGTAGGCAGTTGCTTAACCACTGCGCCAACCGCGTCGTCAAGTATAGTATTTATATGACATCAAACATATTTTGACAAATAAATGTCAATTTAGTACCTATTATTTATAGAGTTCAACAACCAAATGAAACCTTTTTTAAGGCAATTGGCTTCGCACTATGAATAAAATAAGTAGGTACATGTATTGTTTTTTATCAAATAGGTTTATCAATTTATACACGTAAAAATATTAATGTAATATTAATATGTAGTGCCAGCCCTAGTATTTTCAATGTTTCTTCACCACTGATAACGGGGTCTGGTTATCTGCATAAACCTTTCTAGAAAGAACGAGTAGTTGAAAGTCAAGCGGCTAAATTTCTTGACTCAAAACTGAGAAAGTGTCGGTCAATTCCTTTCAAACTTATATAATTAAATACAAATCGGATCATACAAATGTTACGACACGTTCAAATGAACATTACCTAACATTCAACGCAAACAGAATCACAACGTGTCAACCGGGGGTTTGAAATGACGCACACATGTGACTTACGTGCCCAGCTAAGCATGTAATGTGACACAGGGGAACATCTATGTATGGCACCCTTTCAATGTTGTCTCTAGAGTGTAATGGAAAAACTCCTAACCTTACTATGGCCTTTTTTAATCCAGATAGCTGAGATAGCCCAGCATTTGACCTCGTTCGCACCTGATTTTAAGTGATAATAAGGCGTAAGATGTTCATCTTACACGTCATCATGCTCGGCTAGAAGATGCCAAGAAGATGTCAACTCTGGTCTTTAAGAGATTCATGGATGGATATGGAGAGATGGCTTGAAAGGATCCAAGCAGAAAATACATACATTTGGTCGAGTACCATAATACTCAGAGACTTATTGTCATAATGGAAAAAAATTCGTTGGAACTACTTGGCACTTGCACTTGACAACGCGGTTGGCGCAGTGGTAAAGCAGCTGTCTACTGCGCTAGTGGTCCTGGGTTCAAATCCCGGCACGGGCAAATATTTGTGTAATGAACCCGATGGATGGTCCATGTATTTAAGTAGTTATTTATCTATATAAGTACGTATATCGTCGCCTTGTACCCATATTACAAGCCTTCTTGAGCTTAATTTGGGACTAGTTTGATTTGTGTGAGGTTGTTTGATATTTACATTTGTTTATAATATCATTAGTTTATCCAAGTAAGCGTGTGGCACCGGACTGGCTTTCAGTCCAATAAATGGTAACTTTCGCTTGAACGTGGTCTGAAACAAGTATCCTGGTAACTAAAGACACTAAACTTTATGTCTCCTTAGAAAAACCTTGTGTAATTACCTCGTTGATCCTCAAGACAGTAGAATGCTGGTTATACGTGCGTTAGTTACACTAACTCTGTAACAATAACGCGTCGAGTAACGTTACGTTCCGTAAAGTCTGATTGCGACGTTATAAATTGTACGTGAGCATAGGGTTGTCGCACATGATGCACACTAATAAAATTTCATTATTTATTTATATGAGTAGAATTTTTAAATTTCAGATTTTTTTACTCAAAACGAATTATAGATAGTACAACTAATGGCCGTTGAGGCTGAAAGCTGTTTTAGTAGCTACTGCGTACCAGAAGACGGAGAGTAGCTGAACCCCTTAACAAGAGTAACGACGATCTGGTAATTTTTTTTTTTTTTTTTTTTATTAGCTCGTTGGAGTGTCCCACTGCTGGGCAAAGGCCTCTCTGTTAGATCTCCACAACTCCCTTTTGGCTGCTGCTTCCGGCCAGTTGCCTAGGAATGTATCTAAATCGTCCCGCCATCTCCGTCTCGGTCTGAGGTGACCGAGACGGAGATGGCGGGACGATTTAGAACTGATATATAATTTAATAAATTTATGAAACATGTAATGTCTCATTTATTTATTTTTTCTAATGTGGGTACACCACAATTTTTATTTAAGCCTTTAATACAAAGATCAAAGCAAAGAAAAATAGGACAAGGAACCTGGGGGAAGAGACCCGGGTAGGTTTTCCCCCAGGTAGCTCCGGTGTGTATTAAAGGCTTAAATAAAAGTTGTAGCGAAATGGTTAACGCGCTAGACCGACAATCCAGAGGTACCGGGTTCGATTCCCGGTCTCTTCTCCTAGGTGGTTCCTTTTTCAATTTTTCTTTAAGCTTTGATATTTGTATTACAGGCTTATATAATTTTATGTTAAGTGTGTTTTCTTTAAAGTCATTAAATTCTATATACTATTGTTTTATACAAATCCGCTCTGTAATTCGAATGAAGCTTCTACTCCAAAGAGAATAAACGAACGGAAGTCCTAGTTTAACTTATTTTGAAGAAAAAAGAGAAGTGAAGGAGAAAGAGAGCATTTAGTCATATCAGAAGACAAAAATACTAACAGGAAATAGGGAAAAAATGCGATTGCTCCAATCACCAAAGCGATTTTTTTTCTATTTTCTTTAATTTTTTATTTATTTAGGAGAACCAACAGCTTTAACAATTTTGAGTAAACTTAAATATAATAGAAAGCAGGGAAGCCAATTACAGGACTTCACGGATGGATTTTAAAAAATCAAAAATTTAAGAAATTCTTAAAATGTTTAATGAATGAGTAGGTTTCGGGGAGTAGCAACCCTAGACAAGACACATGTTACAGCCTCTTTTATCGGTGGATGCCTTATGAGTCTCCTGATGGGAGAATTTACTGTAATGTCTCATTTCTTTTTTATTTCATGTCCGCCATTGCGTGCAACATGGCGCATGAGGGTTGTACACTGGCTTGCAAATAAAAATACCCATGAGCCTAGAGTTTATTGGACGCAAAAAATCGTCACCAGAATAGGGAAACCAAGGAATTTACAATATTTTTAAAAATTTCATCCAATAGAACCGCTTAGCATACATTTGATTTGTAAGTAAGTAAACACTTTATTGTACACAAAAACAGTTAAAAAAAATACATCTATTACAAACAACATATAGGTACAAAGGCGAACTTATCCCTATAAGGGATCTCTTCCAGTTAACCTTTGAGCAATTGAGTGAGTTGAGTTGATTTGAGTTTGTATCATAAAGATCCTGTTAACATCGAACTAATTCTCAAAAAAAAACAAATAATGATAAACATTGTATTATGACTATAGGTTTTTGTACACTGACTTGCAAATTAAAATGCCGAATATGACATCATGCCGCGACTGTCCATTATCCCGCCGAGTAATAATATTAAGTGTCGATTCTTAGCGATGCTTCTTTCGCATTTTTTATATTCTCAAAACACGCCGGTATAATCAAATAAAAATAATAGTTTTAGGTACAGTCAGTCAAATAAATTAATGAAATCAGTTTAACAACATAATATGATTTCAAAATTACACTCTACTAGCTTACGGATCGGAAATCTGAGCGCTAATTCGAATGTACTTTGAGATATCAGCAAATAAGCGTAAGTATAAGTCTCAGGTATATCCCAGGTATAACACCTTTATTTGTCATTAAAACCCGATATTTGCGATTCCAGATGCATGAAATGACATTTCACGCTACTACCCGGTCAAGTTAAGTTTGCGCCTGGTATTTTACGCCTATGGCGTCGCATATAAATGAGGCGCAAACTTAACGCGACCGGGTCGGCAAAGTGGCCATACACCAGGTTTACTGACAATTCGGAAATATCTTCGAGATATCAGAGAGATACTCGTATATGGAATTAGGCCCTGTTCACTGACTAAACTCCATGCCCACTATTCTTGAGTTGTTTAGATCTGCAACATTCCTAGAGCGTCCAACCCTTACTTCACTAACCTATATTCCCCTATTTCCACGAATTGCCAACGTTAACCCAAAAACAGACGAATTCAAGGCATTTTCTCATGACTAGTAAATGCTTCTACAATGCAGTAATAATTTCATTTTACAATATCATTCACCACAATGCTAACAAACTCTTGAAAGCTGGACTTACATCCTCGCAGGAGCTTTAAGTTTGAACCTCGGTTTGAACAGTGTAACACTTGTGAACACAATCTTTACTATCTTTGATACCGGCAACCATACAACCCCTTTTTCTTATTTCATTGCCGTTTTAATATTTTCGCACCTTCGGATCAAAATAATTGAACCTTGATAGTATTAAAATATCTTTGAAACGGGTTTACTCACGTCGTAGAAATCGAATATCGCTCGATATATTTCGAATCGGTTCGCTATTCATCATCAGGCGAGCCGATCAGTCGCGGCGGCGGCCAACCGAGCACTTTTACGACGTGAGTAATCTCGTTTCGTAGGTTTTTAATATGCCTGAGATTCACGGGAGTGCTCTATGTAAAATACCTCAATAGTACTTTAAAGTTCAAGGTAGTGATCGTTATAAAGTTGGTATTAATATTGATTATAAACCGATGCCTAAAAAATACCTTTAAGTGGAATTAATTTAAAAACCACTAATTTAGAAATCTTGCAGTCAGTACTTTTTCTTCTTCTCAGTCGCTCCCACACTACCTACTGAGGATCGTGACTCAAACATTTGACGTCTTGCTTTTCTTTTTCTAAGCAGATTATACCACTTGACCCATCAGATCACAAAGTGTCAAGTAAAAGATAGTTTTTGACGTGAGAACTATTTTATTTGCAAGTACACATAAGTTACATGTATGGATGTCTATATAATTTCACTTTGTATGGGCTAGCTGTCTCACCTAGAATAATGAGACGATTTGAAAAGCAGTGTTTGTGAAGAAAAGTTTGCAGTGGTAAAGAATAGTTCAGAGATAAGGTTCACTTCCTTAACCTGACTTCTGTAAAAATACCGCAGTGTCTAAACCAATGTTTATATCCATTCAGGTTGTAAAATAATTCAACTATTTCTAGCGAGTAGAAATTTGAGGTTTTAGAGCCATTTAGAAAACTCCCGCGAGACTTAGACATATTCAAATACGTATGAAACAGGATTTCTCACGTCGTAATATCGCTCGACATGTTAATCGGTTCGCGATCCATCCTGAGAAGCGCCTATCAGCCGCGGCGGCGGCTAGTCGAAAACATGTTGCGAACCTATTCGAAGCATCAGCGTTATCGACTTGTAGGTACGAGTACAACGTGAGTAAATCCATTTCATAATGCTTTTTAATATAAACAAACAATAGTCATTTATGTAGGTATAGCCAAATCTTTTCACCTGCCATAATAGGTATTCAAGGGAACAATGAGCCAAAATTGCAGGATCATTTAAAACCCCTTCCGGATTCTGGCGAAATTATGAACCGCCAAATTCACCATTAACTCCTAAACCTCGTATCTCCTCACAATTTTAAGGTAAATTTCAACCTTTCGTTGATGTTGCCAGGGTTACGTTTGTTGTAACAATAATATGAAATGCGAGGGTTTCAAAGTAAGCTGTATATAACCTGAGGGTTCCGCAATTGTATTACAATGGAGTACTCTTGGGACGCAAGTCTGTGAATTGCTTATGAGACGAAATTGGAGGATTTTTAGTATTAATGAATTTCGAGATTAAGATTTTAAGTCTTATATCGCTAGCCTACACGAGTAAAATCATATTTATCTAATTAATGTCATAATCATTAAAAAAAAAACGGGTTGCACTCCGGGAGTGCCGGCAGAAGTGAAAACTCCGATTTTATTATATCTCACTGACACTTGATTTCTATTTTAATCTCTATTTCTTACTAATGTATGTTTATGATTACGCTTTACCATCTGTCACTTACAACATTTTGTTGTTCGAAGGTCCCCTTTCTTTGAAACAGACACGGTTGCTAGGTTACCGACTGACTGTTATCTGTCGCGCGGATCTGTCGCGAGTTTAACATTTTTACCCATCTAAAAATTGCCAAGCGCCGCTAAAGAAGTTTTCACTTCAAAAAAAAATACCGACTTCATTGAGCGAAATGGGTAGGTATATATATATTGTTTCTTGTTGATCTTCTATAAAAGCGCTAAGTTAATATCGATAAAATGTATACCTCTGAAGTAGGATCTACAAAACAAAAACAGAAAAACATATTACGCACAACTTGACAGGAAGACAAGCAAAAATAAGGCTGGCTATGGCCTTTGAGATGAAGCCATGAATTTCTATCGGTAACCTAAAATCCTGGGGTGGGCAGTAGACCATACTGGGGTGGGCACGGCCCACCCGGCCACCCCCCTAAATACGCCTATGTAAGTTATCGGTGCAGTGACGTTGCGTCAAAATTCCTACTGTCGGCCTATTTTTAAATCATTCTTGCACCGAAAACCCTGTGAATGGTTATGAGCTATCAATGAACTCTTAAATAGCTTGCTATTTTTTCCATTTCGTGGGTGGCCCCATAGTAAACGTTGCTCAGTGTGACCCTCACCCTCCCCATCACCACTTTGTACTCCCATTCACGACTAAAAAGTCACCCTGTATACTTATAGGTACCATTATAAAGTTTAACCATTATAAGACGACGCGTTACCATTATAAGACGACGCGTTACTGAGGCGGTAGTCCCGGGTTTGAATCCCGGCCAGGTAAATATTTGTGTGATGAACTCGAATATTTGTGCTTGGGTCATGGTTGTTCTAGGTATTTAAGTATATATTGATCTATATAAGTATATATATCGTCGTCTAGTATCCATAACACAAGCCTTCTTGAGCAATTCGGGACTAGATCGATTTGTGTGAGGTTGTCCGATAATTATTATTCTTATTAAACTTCGAATTTAGCTTCTCCTACGTCAGTAGTTGAATTATTTTGAAAAACATGGAACTATTTTGAAATTTCTGCGACCTACCAACCGTACGTAGCTCTAATTGAACCTGAGTGCACAACATTACTTCCTGCGATCGTATTTTCGAGAACATTCAAACTTTCCTATTAATCCAAGAAAATTAGATTGCAATATATGGAAAATTTGGCAAAATGAAAGGACAACTTTTATCTATCAGGATATGTAGGTTATAGAGCCAAGTTTAATTTTATCTACTCTCCCCCCCTCTCAGGGGTGAGCGTCACCCCCCCGCGCCCTCGAATGTGTCCCGGAGCGCGGTATTTTCCACTTTAGAAGAAAACCGTGTACGATACATACAAAGTGTATAAGAACGAAGTAATCCTGAATAAATTTACTATAAACCTTTCATACATACAAAAGCGATAGCGCTTATACAATCAGCGCAATCTGTTACCAAATACGAACGTTTTTAATTATTGATCTTTTTTTTCTGCTAAAAGGTTAGTTATCTCAAAAACTGCACACTTCTCGGCCAAAATATGTATGACAAAAGTAAAGAATGGACAATGTTCTTTCTAAAAATGTATAATTTATTTCTGTTACTCTTTCATTTACCGTTGCAATGCTATTTTTAAAATTTAAGTCATTTGGCCATTATGCGAAATATAAATATTCGTACTAGTTAAACGGTGTTACTTGCAATGCCATAGACTTCTTATATGTTTTTCTGTAATCTACAAGTATTGAACTATATTCTGTATTTTTTTTTTTTTTTTAGCCTCACTATTTTAGGAAATAAGGGGTGTGTGGGGAAATCGTCAAGTTTTGCTCATTTTCGTAAATAACTTCAAAACCGTTTAATTTAGAATTATATAATACATATATTTGAGATGTTCATAATGTACCCTTTCATTTGATATGTCACACGATATACTATGCCATTCGCTATGATTATAGTAGGATCCCTCGTGTGTCTGTGTCAGTCCGTCCGTCGGTCATAGCCAATTTGCTCCGAAACTACTGGACCGATTGAGTTGAAATTTTGTACACGCATGTAAATTGATGACCCAAACATGGACGTGTAACGTAACGTAACGCAAATAAATAAATTTTGACATGAGGGCCAGTTTAGGGGGCAAAATAGAAAAAAAAATGGCATAGTATATCGTGTGACATATCAAATGAAAGGGTACATTATGAACATCTCAAATATATGTATTATATAATTCTAAATTAAACGGTTTTGAAGTTATTTACGAAAATGAGCAAAACTTGACGATTTCCCCACACACCCCTTATTTTCTAAAATAGTGAGGCTAAAAAAAAAAAAAAATACAGAATATAGTTCAATACTTGTAGATTACAGAAAAACATATAAGAAGTCTATGGCATTGCAAGTAACACCGTTTAACTAGTACGAATATTTATATTTCGCATAATGGCCAAATGACTTAAATTTTAAAAATAGCATTGCAACGGTAAATGAAAGAGTAACAGAAATAAATTATACATTTTTAGAAAGAACATTGTCCATTCTTTACTTTTGTCATACATATTTTGGCCGAGAAGTGTGCAGTTTTTGAGATAACTAACCTTTTAGCAGAAAAAAAAGATCAATAATTAAAAACGTTCGTATTTGGTAACAGATTGCGCTGATTGTATAAGCGCTATCGCTTTTGTATGTATGAAAGGTTTATAGTAAATTTATTCAGGATTACTTCGTTCTTATACACTTTGTATGTATCGTACACGGTTTTCTTCTAAAGTGGAAAATACCGCGCTCCGGGACACATTCGAGGGCGCGGGGGGGTGACGCTCACCCCTGAGAGGGGGGGAGAGTAGATAAAATTAAACTTGGCTCTATAACCTACATATCCTGATAGATAAAAGTTGTCCTTTCATTTTGCCAAATTTTCAGCTAATCTTACTGAATTATATACGATAGGAATTAGTCACGCAATTTTACGTCAGGTATTTTGTGCCTTATATATATTTATTACTGTTACAGTCGAGAATCAAAAGAAAGTAGCGCATTTTAAAATAAAACTCCAATTCTCCAACTTTAATTTAACACGGCTAATTTATAAACATTAAAATCCCGACTACAGGTCGTAAGGAGGTTTCTCTGGTTTTGTAGTTTACCAAAACCTTATACAGCCGTATTAACTCTAATGTAAGCTGTATAAGGGCTGGATAAGTGCTTAAACAGCCCTTGTGCTACTTGAGTATATCTTATCTTGTGATAATGAAATGAAATTGAAACATTTGATGAAACATTTGTCTTTATAAGGCCCTCCTTATCCCCTGATCGACCTTATCATATCTCTATATTCACGATACACCCTTGTAATCAATTAAAGGCTAGGTGACAATAGAGTGTTATAGTTATAGTACTTACTGTAGACTCCGCGAAGGAAGGGCTTGCCCGGGGCGTAGGTATAGACAGCCAACCGTAGGGCGGCCGGATAGTGATACAAAGCCGACAAACCCCTTTCACGGCTAGGCATGTATAGTACTTTTGTCAAACATATGCAACGAAATAAAAAAATACACCACTCAAAACAAATATAATTCAGCTGTTTAGCCTGTTCATGAACACAGACGCCATGTTTAAAATGCTTACTACCAGCTTAAGCCTTCAATTTTGTATGAAATTCCTTTACAGTTCTCTCGAGTTGTTCGGCCCGAAATGTGATACTTCGATGCCTGTTATAACGCACGTTATGACAACATTTCATTGCAAGTTTGAAACATAATCATTTTATTGCTATCGTCATGCCATATACAATTTCCTCATTAATTATAATTATGTATTTCGTATAATTTTGTACAATTATGGAAACTCCAGATACCTGAGACTGATTAATTAAATTCCTTAATTATAATGGTTTGAATTTGCCTGTTTGTTTTGAGAATGAAACAATATCCGCACAATTATGTTTATTCGACTTGAAAACAAATTAAATTAGATTTATTAATTGGATTGTTTACATCAAAATCGTCCAATTTACATATATACATCCTGCCTCTGACTATGGGGTTTCAATGTAAAGTTCGACTACTCTCTTAAATGATCTAATTTTGTTTTGTGACATAAAAAAAATATAATATTTACGTAATTTATTAGACCTCAAAGTTTAATCGTTTAGTCAGTGTATATTCAATTGCGATTATTCAATTGACATCTCTTGATTTCAGTATCCTATCAATTTACAACTTTTAACTTGTATGAAAAACAACGAATTATGACTAAAGATATTTTTAAAAAGTTGCAGATCTAAATACTACGTTTGGACGCACAATTAAAAACTGCAATTAAACCCCATGGTCAGAGACACGCTGTATATTACTATAATATTATATTGTCTTCAAAAAGAGAAGGATCTCAAGTCGATGCAAATTTATTTTGTTTTGTTTTTATGACATCATCCCAGAACACCGCACATTTAAGAAAACTATTATCAAAACATTTTTTATCTAAAAGTTTCCTCCCACAATACTATTTTTTTTTCTTAAAAAGTGATACCTATTGTTTTTTTTTTGCATATATTATTATTATTAAGTTTCAACTGCCGTGATCTTTGACAATGTTGGCGATTTTTAATGCATATCAAACTTATTCGCCTTCTGAAATTACTGACAGTTAAATTTCTTTCGACTTTGTTTTCAAGTTAAATGGTATAGGAAACACCAGTAGATTAGTAAAAGTGTTCTTGTACTTACAAATGAAGTTTACAATGCCTTTTCATTATACAAAGAATATAAAACATGATAAAGTTCCTTATTGTGCCTGTTATAGTTTACTATGAATATATAGGTAGTTTTATTGAGTGTTCAAAACACATTTAACTATATTATGGTGTAAGATAGGGACATAAACGTTTGAGAACCCATTAAATATGGTAATGTTAGGTTTATATTTTATGAAGATACTCAGATCAACAAAGTTATGAAGCTATAGAAGGTATGTTGAATCTTCACGCATAAACTGATAGAACATAGCCGTTGAACCATAGGAAAAGTGAGCCTTTCGTTTGGATTAACCATATTATCTTCTATTAATATGATATTTTATTATCTCCTTTATTTTTCTTGTATCTTAGGCTAGGTTTTTTACAATACATTTATATAAAAAGTAAAATACAATAAAGAAATTACAAAATATATAAAAACCTAACCTAGGGTGCCGCCGGCAGCGGGGCAGGGCCCAGGCTACCGGTGGTTAGGGCTGCAGAGAGAGGAACCTCCTGACGATGCGCGCCGTGTCCAGGAGTACCGCCTTCTGTATCTGACCCTTGATCCAGCCATCTAGCGAGCTCTTAAGATGTTTGTCGAGACTCTTCGCTATAAGACCGTTCGCCGAAACGACTATCGGGACACTGATCGTCGAGTCATCCCACATGGCGGTCACCTCGTGAGCCAAGTCAAGGTACTTGCTGAGTTTGTCCTTCTCGGCCTTCACGAGGTTGTCGTCATGCGGGATGGTGATGTCGACGAGCACTGCCTGGCGCTTGGATCGATCTACGAACAGGTTCCTAAACTGACGGATCATTTTTAGGGTTCCGTAGTCAACTAGGAACCCTTATAGTTTCGCCATGTCCGTCTGTCCGTCTGTCCGTCTGTCCGTCCGCGGCTTAGCTCCGTGATCATTAGTACTAAATTTTGTATGAGTATGTGTATGTATAACGCCGACAGAACGGTAAAATAAAAATTAAGAAAAAAAATTTTTTTTCGGATACCTCTCGAACACCTAAAGTGGGGGTGAATTTTTTTTTTTCTCCTCAGCACTGGTGTGTGGGGTGTCGTTGAATAGGTCTTGTAAAAATAATAGGGGTCTCAACATTATTTTTTGATAAAGTCAGCAGTTTTGTAAATATTCGCTTTGAAAACAAAAAAAATAGTGTCCCCCCCACGGGTCAAAAAAAATTGGAAAAATTCATGTAAATGAGGCCTTATAAGTACTTTCAATGAAAACTATATTGAACAAAATCGGTCGAGCCGTTTTTGAGTTATCACCAAATTTCATATTTTTTCTTTAAAAGGACGTAAGTTGACTTCCAGAAGGTAATAAGTGATTAGAGTTTCTAGGGCGTTTACGACCTTTTTATAGAGCTTAAAATCTTTCTTAACTTAAACCTCGGGCTTAAAACAGCAGTTTATTGTGAAGGATACGGAACCCTACACTGAGCGTGGCCCGACATGCTCTTGGCCGGTTTTTTTCACTTTGACTTGTTGGAGTTGACGTATTTGACGATTCGGGCTTTTTATTAGAGTGTTAAAGAATGCGGATTATGTTTTTCGGGTGTGTTTTTTTCTGTGTGTTTTAATTGTTACAGTTGTTACTTGTACTTATCAATGGAAATGGCTGCTAAAACCTGATCGCGTCTATCCAAGTCGATCCAAATCTTCTTCACAAATTTATCACAATTTTCGTATCCATTTCGCACACCAAAGTTAATGTTTATCACTCAATTACCGTTATCACAGATCAAATGACCCGTTGATGACTACTAATAATGGGGGACACAGTTCAAAACTTTCATAAACAAGTTAATATTGCAGTTGAAAAGTATCGGCTGCGATGTATCTGATCGGGTTAGGGTTGAAAAGGGTAGAGTGAGGTGGAGTGAACGAGAAATATGTGGTGGTTGGAAATGTGCAGACGATGGGTATGGCAGTAGTGTTAGCGTTAAAGTATAGAGCTACCGTTGACCGAAATTGGCCGAAGTATGGATTTCTGATGCGAAGTGCCTCCTCTATCATATTTGCCCAACTTCCTTCAACTTCGCGAGTAGTGTAGAGCCGCAATTAAACATCGTCTATACATTTTCTAGGTGCAATATTTGGTAGGTACCTAGTATTGTTTGTATATTCATCTGAGTTCGGTGTGTTTAGAAATATCCGGGAATAGTCAAAGCTTTTTGATTAGATATCCACTTAAAGATAAATTTATTTGAACTTGTAAGTCAGTTGTGGAATCAATACATTTCTGAATCCTGCTTATTCTGAGAGTACTTCGTGGCGAAATTGATTTGATTACATTATCCACTGCTTACTTTGGTTAACGTATTTTAATTATTCTCAGTGATGCATTCTTTCATATTCCTATAGTTTTATATTTTCTGAATTTTTATACTGACAATGTTAGGGTTAAAAATATATAGATAATGTTAATTCCATAATTATCTTAGAGCTGAGTTATTGTATTTATAGATAATTTTGACTTGAAACCAATAACTCTAACGATATCCCCTGGGAAACATTAAATCGGAATTAAGCATTGCTATAAGTGTCAGACTCTATCTTTAAACCGTGATAGTTGTCTATCACGATTATACCAGCTGAAATTTTCACAGAATTTATATTAATAAATAGATCAGCGAATAATCGTTGTGCATGCGTTACATTTAGACAAATTTCATACTAAAAACGGCGGATTCTCAGCTCGACTCACTGTTTTGTTACAATTGAATTCTCAGGTCTATCAGCACCTTTACTGTGACCGCTATACAAAAAAACAGTTCTTCTCAAGAGTACAAACATGACTTTTTTCATTGCTTTTGCATAATATTTTTTTAATTCGCCCGCTACAACTGGAAACCAACCCTTAAGCGTTCGGAGGGTAAATGACGCCATCTCGTGGCGGAAATTAGCAGCTATGCGGCAAATGCTCTCCGATACCGCTTATCTGCGACTCTGTACAGTCGGCATGCATAACGTATCGACGCCGGATCGTGTCAAGTGTACATTACGCATGAGGGTAATTATTTATAGAGCTCACGCCTATGATGGTTGCTTTTATCATGCGATAAATAAGTGACAAAGCATCCATCACGTTTTGATAACATGCGAGTGTGGGTGACAAATGCTTTGTCATTTATTTATAAACGCAACCATCATAGGCTCCCAATGTAGCAATTCGAGTGTACTGTGAGACGTCGCCAAATAAGCGATAAGTCAGGTATATCACCTTTAACTGTCTTTAAAACGCAATGTTTACTATTTGAGCTGCATAAAGTGACAATTCACGTCTTTTCTTGACCACTTAACTTGACCGGGTAAGTTAAGCTTGCGCCTGATATTGCGTCGCATATAAATGAGTCACAAACTTTACGCGACTGGCTTGGCGAAGTGGCGATATACTCGATATATCATCACTTCGGAGATATAGAATGGGGCATGAAGGGCGACGATAGAAACCTCGATTATATGAAAAGGAGGAGTAGATGGAAGAAAGCTCTGAAGTTTTTCAAAGAAAATTCTAAAATTATATCAAACTCAATTTATGGTTGCAGGAAAAAAAACGTTTAACAACGCGGTTTTATTTTGTTTCGTATCTGCATTAATTAATTAAGTATAGCTACAACGGAACCTATTGGTCAGAATTTTCATGTAATTAGCCTTTGTTTTTGGTAGCTTACTGTTTTTCCAATTACTAGTAATTTATGAAACTGTAAACAGTAACCTAGTATGGGTTTATGAAACGAGCTTAAGGCGAGTTTCACAATAATATCTCACGAATGTTTTATGGCCTAGTTATGTTTATATTAGTTTTAGTCTAAATTGTAAACCATTTTTTTCTTCTTAACATTTACATGTCAATGCGTAACCAGATAGTTGGATTACAATATTTATTTATAAGTACTTTGTATCCTATCTTGAGCAGATAAAAAAACTTATGACTTATGTACACTTGCATATCAGTATAAACCAGTGTTTATCTACACCAATGGTTCTCAAACTCTGACCCGTGGAGCCTGGGAGGTCAATAAGCTGACCAGAAAGAATCTAAATAAATATAATTATAAATCTAAAGAATCTAAATAAATAATATAATTACCCTCGGTGCGCGAGTCAGAGTCGCACTTGGCCGGTTTCTCTATATACTTACGAGTATATAGAGAAATGTACGGAATATTGGCATGGGCGGATAAACACCTAATTTCGGCTCAAATTTTTTATGCTTTAATTAATTTTATGAAAATGAGGCTGCTGTATTATAAATCTAATATCGACGCCATTGTTCCTAAGAATAGATCTCTTATAGTTTCAAACTTATCCAAACTGACCCATTTGAATTGATCAACCTGTATGCAATGGACAATATAATATTTCTAACAGATGAAAATTAATATAGAGATCGAGAGTGCTTTGCGTCGTGGACGCGCTAAAATATTTATTGAATTTATTTTTCAGTATGTAAACAAATGTAGGAAAATACATAAAATAACCGAAATCTACGACAACTATACCTGAATAGAGTTGTCGTCTTCGACCTATCCACAGAAAAAAATAAGACGTCATTCTTTTTTTTATTCCAGACTAAAGTAACCTATCCATTGTGTCATAATTCTGGACTAACTACATTTTCGAATGACTATATTTTAATAAATCAATAATTTAATAATTAGTAATCTCAGCAAAAATATAAAAACAGTGATTACATCCTCTGTCTAAGCGGAATATGAAAAAGTAATAAAATTGTAGTCTTAAAAATATGAAATGTTGTCAATTGTAATTAAAATACTTTACTGAAGGTTCTAGCTATCTCTCAAATTGCATAGGTAATTAAACAGTTAAAATAAGAGCATATTTCCGACCGACTGTACTCTATTCCATGTCTTGCTAAAATGTTTAACAAGATTGGTTCCAAAATGATGCCGAGTCGATAGTGATTCTTCGAGATTTCGATTCTGATCCCGCACAGAAAGTACTAAAGTTGTCTAGAAGTGTTATACAAGGCCTGATGAGGTAGACTTGATACACTTGAGGTCGATAAGAGATGTCTTCATAGTAAAATGAAACGCAGGGTGTACGAGAATATTTACCTAAATAAATAAAGTAAAAAAATCTATAAATTTATGAAATATGTAATGTCTAATTTTTTTTTAATATGGGTACACCACATTTATTATATTGAACCAATGATACTAATTTCAAAATAAACAGAAAAAATGAAATGGCGGAAGGGACCGCGAATCGAACCCGGTACACGTTGGGACATTAATCCAGAGGTACCGGGTTCGAATCCCGATCTATTCCGCCAGATTACGCATTTCAATTTTTCTTTACGCTTTTAACTTTGCATCAATGGCTCAATTAAAAAAATACTTTTAAACAAGCTTAGCATAGACGATTTTTTTAATTGGGTTTGAAAGCCAATCTGTCAAATTTGACAATTTCAAAAATATATTTTGGGAATAACCATGGTAAAGAAAAAATTACGATCGGCAGTTTGTTACACTAGGACTATCGATAAAAATATAATTTCATTAAAATAGACCCAGTATACATTTTTTGGAAAACCTTCATCTTGCAAAAATTGAGCATGCCTATTATAGTAGGTATGTTTTATAATTCAACATCATTCCAGGCGCCTATTGTTTCCATTGCATCACGTGGCCTTTTATTAAAACCCCTTAAGGAAACCTATCGCAAATATTCATTCAAGTCCGTAACTCCCAAATAATCTCCTTAAGTAAATCGCCGGAGCGCTTTAAGACCGTACATTTAATGCGGATCGTTCCCCGAATCGCCCCTCATTTCCTTGGTCAGATGATCTCATTTACCCTACTTCTTGAAAATGAAGATTTTTTATATTATAAGGAAGATAATCTATTTTGGCTAGGGTTTTGTTAACTGGTCAAATCAAACAAATGCCTCGGTTAATTTATTATTCCACCGTCTTTTAAGGTGCCCCATAGTGTTGTGAGGCTTCCCCACATTTTTATTTTTTAAGACATGACTTGATCTGTATCAGGGCTGGTTAGCCCTCACTACCAGTAAGTCGGACTTTGTGTGGGAGTATTAACCCGCTTAATGGGACTATCTCCGCGCCACAGCACAGGAGTGATTTTCATTTCGCGTGTATTAGCTATATAGGCCAGCTACCATAACAAAATATACGAAGCTCAAGAATTAAAGTACTGTACGAGATTTTAGCTATAATATAGTAAATGTAGGATAGTTGCCATACTTTTATACAGATAAGCATATAAGATAAGAATATATAATACAGAAGATAAGCATTTAAAAATCTTATAACAAAGTGTTAGTTTGTAAACAGCTCGTTAATAAACAATATTATTCTAGGTAGCTTGATATTATTTGTTTTATTTGTTTAGTTATAAACAAAATAAAAAGGTCCTTCGGACGGGGATAGATGCCGACTTTACTGTATGGTTTAGATGCCGCGATGATAATCTTGACTCGTGGAATAGTATACAAATAAAACAAATAATCAAGCTACTTTGAAAATATTCGCACAAGTCACTATGTGCCAATTTGAGCATCTATCCCTCTATGGCATCTATCCCACATTTACTATACTGTAATATCAAAAATTTCCCACGCCGTTGTGACAATTTCACGTGAGTGTAAACCGCTTAATACAATAATAAATATTGCATCCTAATAGCATTTATTGGAAGTATCAAAAAAATGGTTACGAAAATGACATCCTGATAAAATGTCCCAAATCAGAAAGAAAATTATACCCCTCTTTTTGGTTTGCCATTGTTGGGTATATTTGCATCTAATAATATCATTAAAACTATCGTGGGATGACTTTAATAATTATAAAACGGTTTAAACCCACGTAAATATTGTCAGCTATTCCGCTATTCACCTGTCTATCTGTCTGTCTGTATAGAATAAGATAAATATTTAAGGGGTCCCATACAACAATCGTGATCGGTTTCGTTAACTTTGCAGCTTATTTGTATGTGGTGTCATATATACCAGGTGAAAACATAACTTAACCCGGCCAGTTAAGATAGGATAAGTATTTGTACGGAACCCTCGGTGCGCGAGTCAGACTCGCACCTGGCCGTTTTTTTTAATTGGTCCAACTATTTTCAAGTAGGTAAGGATAATCTGACCAATGAACTGAGATCCTCCTCCTTTTTTGTAGCCAGCTTAAAATTCCCATTGAAAAGCAATAGAGCGTAAAGTGATCGTATTTTTTTAAATTTCAGTTTTATTTTCAGACATTTGTATCTACCAAATACAAAACTTGTAATTTCATAAACTGGATACACAAGATCAACACCTAAATGGAAATGGACGCAAGCGTTTTATGAAAAACATTAAAGCAATTTCCTTTCCTCGGTCTATTTTAATTTCGTACTAAAATGAAGTAACTGCTGAGAATTTATTTGTTACATATGCCGTTTTGCTATTGACAGTACACAGGCTCCTGATGGGTGTATCTATAGGTTGTATTCAGCATCGTTAAATATTGAGATCATATCGATATCGAGATATAAATAAATAAATCTTAAATACATAATACAACCAAAAAAAAAAAAAAAAAAGATATAAACTTATATCTGGAACATCGTGAAAGAAATCAACATGACTGGGTCACCCAGTTTGCTTTTTTTGTTGTTTGTTTCTGAATAATCTTAAACTAGGCAGGTAATCTAAAAATATTTATTTTATAGAATCTTTTTATCGATTATATTTTTTATGTGGAAATACCACATTTTTTTATGTAAAGCGCACATCCTAGGGTATGGTTAATGCGCATAGGCATTTCAAACGCATATGACGCAGAGGGCGCTCCAGTAGCATAAGAATTATGAATGAAAGATTTGGTGTGATTGACGTAGCGATCTCGAAATGTTTATTTTTTTAAACTATTAGTTTCCTTCTCTGTTAACTATTCTGATTCTGACACACACTTATTGCGTTTCAGCAACGATTAAATTTATTGCATTTCGTCTTGTCTTCGTAAGATTTTAAGTGTTTAGAACTAAGCAAATTGAACTTAGATTAGTCTTCATTCCCAGTACAAGCTAAACCTTATGAAAATTTTAGAAAATTAAGTTCAAGTTACACGGGAAGCTCTATGTATATGCGCGCATTACAGGAAAACGGCTGGGCTGATAACTTTGGTAAATATATACATAGGTACAAAAATGTTTATAGGATACTTTCTACGGAGAAGGATAAAGAAGTTGCGGGTAATATTTAAAATTAAAACCTCACTAACTATATTATAGTTATTTATATTTTGTACCCCACTTACCATAAGGTAAGGTCAGACCACTCCCGAGGTTCAAGAATATGTTAATAAATGCAATTTTTATCGCAATCACGTCGCTGTTGTTATTTTAGGGTTCCTCGGGGCCATTATCGAGCGTTTACTTAGGACAGAATTGGTTGTGCATTCGGGATTTTATGAAGATTGGCCTTTTCTTTATGGAATTTATGAGGTCACGTGCCGTGTCCTTAGAATTATCAACCGACTTCAAAAATGAGGTTTCCAAGTCGACGGGTGTGGGCTTTTTTATGTTGTTACCTCTACATCAAATAAAATAAATAGTAAATAAATATCAGACAACCTCACACAAATCGTACTAGTCCCAAATTCAGCTCAAGAAGGCTTGTGTTATGGGTACTAGACGACGATATACATACAAAATACAAATACAAATACAAAATGCTTTATTGCACACCAAAAAAGTTTACAAATTCAATACAGAACAATAGTTTTAATAACGGTAGACAGCAGGCGGTCTTATCGCTAAAGAGCGATCTCTACATACTTATACTTATATAGATAAGTTACTTAAATACATAGAACGGCCATGACCCAAGCACAAATATTCGATTCACACAAATATTTGCCCCGGCCGGGATTCGAACCCGGGACCGCCGGCTCAGTAGGCAGGTGCACTACAAACTGCACCAACCACGTCAATTTCGTTATTTATGAGCAGATTTTGAACACCTTTCATTTACTTTTAAACCTCACCAAATGGTCAACTTATTGAATCTTCTATCTTCTATATAATATATAAAAGAAAGTCGTGTTAGTTACACTATTTATAACTCAAGAACGGCTGAACTGATTTGGCTGAAAATTGGTGGGGAGGTTAGAACCACGAGAAGGACATAGGATACTTTTTATCACGTTCCCGTGGGATTTATAGTAAAAGCTATCTCTATATTTATATCGACTTTCAGGCGGTACAAAGTTCGCCGGGTCAGCTAGTTATTTTATATGTTATGAAAAGAGGACTCCTAAACATTCTCCCAGAATGTAGGAAAATAGATCTTTTTTCAAAGCGCAGGGAGATTAAAGGTGAAAGTATATCTAGTGCGTCTCTGGTCGAGTGCTTGAAACGTTTGACAGGAAACTGAAGGTTGAAGGTTTCAAAAATTGTAACTTCAAGACAAAGTTTTAGATAGAGTCGCTTCAAGATCGGTAGGAAGAGAGTAACATGCAATTACATGCAAATTGTAAAAACTCTAGAAAATATAGGTATAAGAGATGTCCCACTAAAGCTAATACTTATAGATTATCTTCAAAACCGTACCCAACAGGTTAAAATAGGAAATCACTTCAGTGAAAAAGCAAATATTACATTTGGTGTCCCACAGGGAATTGTACTTGCACTATGCACTATGCACTATGTGACATGCAAATTAATGAGGGACATATATTTTCCTATGCAGACGACACTGCAGTAGTTTTTACTGGGAGCTCTTGGGACAGTGTAAAAAAATCTGCAGAGCAAGGACTTTCCAAGATAGCCCACTGGTTACTATCTAATCTACTTACATTAAATACAACTAAAACTAATTACATTTGCTTCACAAATTACAATAGTACTCAACCAGACAATCACTCAGCCTAAAAATCCATATATGTAGTACTTTTCAAAACTGTATACGTACCCCGATAAATAAAGTGGAGAGCATTAAGTATCTAGGAGTAATAGTTGATCAGCGTTTGACCTGGCACTTGCACTCAGAGTTAATCATGACTCGTATCAGGAAGTTATTCGGTTTTTTAAAAATCTTAGACATGTTGCTACTAAAAAGCTCCTCACGCAAGTTTATTTATCCTTGGCTCAGTCGATTATTACTTACTGTATACCAAATTCTAAGAACTTGAAAAAGCCCAAAGATCCCTCCTAAAGGTTATACATTTTAAACCATATAGATGTCCCACCTTAGAATTATATAGAATATCAGATGTTCTATCAGTTAAAAAACTCTATATAATGTCGGTAGTTCTTAGATTAAGATCAGAGTCTACAAAACCGTTATTAGACCAATCTTAACTTACGGTTGCGAAGCTTGGACTCTGACCTTGAAGGAAGAAAGTAAGCTATTAGTGGCGGAAAGGAGGATCTTGCGGAAGATTCTGGGCCCGACCCGAAGAGAAGATGGAAGCTGGAGACTGAAAAAGAATAAAGAGATCGAAGATCTAGTGCGGGAGCCTAATATTATAGGAGAGACCAAGGCGTCCAGACTCCGCTGGCTCGGGCACGTTGAGAGAATGGGAGAGGATCGCGCCGCAAAAACCGCTTATTTGGGACGACCGAGTGGTCGCAGACCCGTAGGACGGCCTAGATATCGCTGGAGTGATGAAGTCCAAAAAGATCTCAGGGACTCCTTAACTGGCGAGAGCTGGCTCAGGATCGTGGAGCGTGGCGTGATCTGGTGTCGGAGGCCAAGATCCACTTTGGGTCGTTGCGCTCAGTTAGTTAGTTAGTTAGTTAGTTCTTAGATTACATAAATATACACCAGATGTACAAGACCGTCGGCGAAAAGATAACATAATACCAACCTGTTCTTCTAATACAACGTTTGCAAGTAGGCAATATGTAATTAGATCTGCAAAATTATATAACTTAATAAATAAACAAATTAATATCTATCCCTTATCACATTATGAATGCAAACACGCGTTAAACAACTGGCTGAAACATAAAACTTACCACGACATAGAAAAGTTATTGCAAAATATTTTTGAAATATAATACATATTTATAATAATAAACTGTCCACAAGCAATACAATAATTAATATACAAACACACACATACACACACACACACGCACGCACGCACGCACGCACGCATGTTTTGTTTTTTTTATAATGGCACAACATGCTTAGTGGCTCCACTTCGCCTGATGATCAGCAAAAGGGGAGCCCAATTCGCAATGGCCACTGACAAGAAACCAACGTTGACACTGCCATGCTGGCCCGAGAGATGCTTCTTCACGCTTAGTTTGGGACCCCCCAAGTTGTAAGAAGTAGGTTGTTCTTTGTATCTGAATCACAATACCATTCGATGTATACTTATACTTAGGGCAACCTACAAACCTGTCTCATCCCTGTTTATCCTCCACGTTTATACGAAACTACTCCACGTACTACGCACCGGGTCATTTTTACGATGTTGTAAAAAGTTCATTATTTTTCTAAAGAAAACGGCCTCCGGATAGTTCGGGTTTACGGCCTCGTTACTCGGCTGATACGCTTTTACGCATCACGTGGAGGGCTCTCGAAATCACGAGTGAGGTAAATCTGAGAACACACACTAAATAAACAAAAGTCCCATTTTATAAGAAAATAAGGTAGGACAAAGTGGACTTTGATGGTGCTCCCACACAGACTGTTACAAGTGCTATATAACATTATAAAACATTTGTTATATAACATTGTATAACAAATGTTATACATTGTTATCGTGTTATATAACATATAAAATGTTTTAGAACAAATTGCAACAAGTTATCAATGTGGGAGCGTTTACAACATCTAACAAGTTGTAACAAAAGTTATAAAGTATTTAACAATGTTATCGTGTTTTATAATATGCACCATACTGGTGCTCCCACACAGACTGTTACAAGTGCTATATAACATTATAAAACATTTGTTATATAACACTGTATAACAAATGTTATACCGTGTTATCGTGTTATATAACATGTAAAATGTTTTAGAACAAATTGCAACTAGTTATCAATGTGGGAGCGTTTACAACATCTAACAAGTTGTAACAAAAGTTATAAAGTGTTTAACAATGTTATCGTGTTTTATAATGTTATATAACACTTATAACAGTCTGTGTGGGAGCACCATTCGTTCACACTATGATTGGTTGTTTGGTTTTGTCATTCCGTTTCCTTTGTTACCTCCCCCATTCCATTTGTACCTGTATGAATATCATTGAATCTATATACAGTAAGGTACCTAATGCTGCCAGCGTCAGTGTGTTAGGTACCTACAATGCCACGGGGACAATTTTTAGACTTAGTTTAAATTTAGATTTAGATAGACTTATTTTTATTGGGTGATTATAAAATCTTGATTCTTTCCTATCAATTAGGTATTCACGACATTTGTTTTCAAGAACATAATCAAATTTAGTCAAAGAACATGACAATAGTAATGCACGCTACGTTTTCCGGTCCGCGATCGCCACTCAAGAACCCAGAAACTTTCTGCCCCAACAGCCATCGGTTGTACGAGCAATGTGCCCTGTTCACTGCCACTTAAGTTTGGTGTCTGAGCAATATCTACACCCTTGGTTCGTCCCAAATACCGCAGTGTCTTAAGACGAAGGTTTTCAACCAATGTGTGTTGTCAGAAATGACATATGGCACTGAAATGTAGTGGCTCCCAAAGAAGGCTCAAAGTTACTCAAAGGGCAATGGAGCGAGCTATGCTCGGAGTTTCCTGACGGGATCGAATCCGGAATGATGAGATACGCAAGAAAACCAAGGTTGTACAGAGTACTTGTTTACCAATATTTATTTATTTATTATGTCCTTTCAAATATCTCAATGACAGGACACAGCAATAGTATCTCGGACATAAACCCTAGAGATCTCTTAATTGGCGAAATCACAAAGCACGGTCGAATTGGCATATTGATGTGTAGTTTGCATCATTTATTCTGTTTTCAATTTGCGGTTTGGCGTGTGTTTGTCACATGTTGATTTGTAAAAGGATGCATTATATGCGTCCATGAAATCCAAACAATAAAATTAATAGTACATTACTGCCGACGCCGGGAAATAAGGGCTTGCCGGCTGAGTAGGTACAGACGGCCGACCGTAGGGAGGCCGGATAGTGATACGAAGCTGGCAAGCCCTTTTCAAGGCTAAGGCATGTATAGTGCTTTTCTCAAACATATGCAATAAAATAAAAAATACACCACTCAAAAAACATAATTCAGCTGTTTAGTCCGTTTATGAACTCAGACGCCATGTTTAAAAATGAAATGTATGAAATTCCTTTACAATTCTCTCGAATTGTTGCGCCCCAAAACGTGACACTTCGAAGCCTGTTTTATGTTTTAACGCACGTTATGACGGTATTTCATTGCATGTTTGAGAAAAATGTTTTATTTTGCTAATAATGCAACAATACCTAGAACCTTTGACAATAACTTTACGGCTTATTGGAGAGACATTGACATTATGAGCGATGTGTTAGATGGTCATATAGACTTTTAATTTCATTTCATATTTGACAACGCGGTTGGCGCCATGTGTAGTGCACCTACCTACTAAGCCGACGGACCCGGGCAAGGACAGAATATTTGTTTGAACTCGATTATTTCTTCCTGGGTTATGTATATTATCTATATACCTATACCTACTATGTATTTATATATTTTGTGCGTCTAGTACCCATAGTACAAGCAGTGCTGCATTTGACGACGCGTTTGGCTCGGTTTGTAGACACCTGCCTACTGAGCCGGTGGTCCCGGGTTCGAATCCCAGCCAGGGCAAATATTTGTGAGATGAACTCGAATATTTGTGCTTGGGTCATGGTTGTTCTATGTATTTAAGTATATATTTATCTATATAAGTACGTTTATCGTCGTCTAGTACCCATAACACAAGCCTTCTTGAGCTTAATTTGGGACTAGATCGATTTGTGTGAGGTTGTCCGATATTTATTTTTATTTATTGCTTAGTTTGAGACTAGGTTGATTTGTGTAAGATTGTCCCATTATATATTTATTTATTATAAAAAAAATATGCTATGATATGACTGGTAAATGTTTATTACCTTTTCACATCAACCGCTTTGAGACATTAAAACTGTCGTACATTTTTTTTATAATCTCTTATTTTGACATTGACTGTAGTTGTCATTCATTACACGTGGTCGACGCAAACACGAAAAACCAGAGGTAATATGTCTAAATACTTCCCTAATCCAATTTGTACACTCCACCTCGTGTATGACAATGTGAATGAATACAAATCGGGGCTGACTGCACTAATGCGCGTTTATTACCACGGAGAGCAGGGTAATTAATTTTCATTACCAAAGTTGGTAGCGTTAGGAAAAAAGTTTTTCAATTACGCAAAAGTATTGCTAAACATGAAATGAAAACACGAGGCAAACATTTTTTGTCATAGATTCTTTATTACTTTTTCAGCAAGTACCTACTTATTGACTTTTGGAATCCTTTATAATGCTGTCACATTATTTAGGCAAGTTTTGAATACAGTTGTATTGACTTTAGATGTTTTGTTTAACTTAGTTCTCCTTACGGCATCGAAATAAGTTTCACTTTGTGTATTACTAGTTGCCGGAGCCTATGTTATAGGAGAGACCAAGTCATCCAGACTCCGCTGGTTCGGGCACGTTGAGAGAATGAGAGAGGATGGTGTCGCAAAAACTGCGTATCTGAGACGACCGAGTGGTCGCAGACCCGTAGGACGGCCTAGATATCGCTGGAGTGATGAACTCTGGGACCTAGGCATCTTTAATGGCGGGTGCTATCTCAGGATCGTAAAGCGTGGCGGTTCGGAGGCCAAAATCCACTTTAGATCGTTGCAGTCAGTTAGTTGGCTGTGTTACAATTGCGAAACATATATTTTACTAACAACTTGTTAATATTACAAGCAAGATTGTACCTTCTAAAGATCTTCTCTATCTTCCAAGCCCACTTTCACCCACAATCCTGTAGTTGAAGTAACTTTAAAAGATATGAAATGATGCTAATTTTTAAGTTATTTTGACGCGTCACTTACAGTGTTCATTGTGAGATTAGTGTGAGTTTAAAGACTTACTATTTTCTTCCTTAAAATTCCAAATTTTGTCCCATGAGCTAACATCGTTTTAATAAGCAAATCGGCCGAGATTTATACAATTAAAAACATGAATTATTGAAGATTCCTATTTTTTTTTCTCCTATACTGCTATTGAATTCTGAAATTGTATTGAACTGTTGTTTACGGAGACAAGTCGTTATTTCTGGGAAACTCTTAACACTACGATTCAGGATTTGTAAGTGTGCGCGGTGCAATAAAATGTTTAGCCTCTCATTATGCGCAAACGGCTAAATGGATTTTAACTAATTTTGGCTCAAGGATAGCACATCCAAAGATGGTTATAAAACACCATTACATTACTACGGTAAAGAAAAAGTTATCCACGGACAAAGTAGCGGACACTTTCTAGTTACATAATATATTCATGGTTACATAAAAAAAAAAGGTATGACACTCCGGCTACTGAGACTTTCTACGTCACTGATTAGTCGCCGCTTTATGGCAACAAAATAATTAAAATGTTTGCCGCCAGTCGTACAAAAAATAATAATTATGCATTATGATAATCATGTTCTTTGACTAAGTTTTATTTCGTCGTAATAATTGATTTAAAACGCTTACGATTTTATGAGATCCATACAGGTAACAAGGGAATCGGGGAGTATTATGATACACCACTGGCAGCACGGACGAAACGGATTGACAGAGCATAGCCAACCAACCAATCATAGCTTGATGATGTCAAAAGTTGCGCCTGTCATTCTGGAGGGCCATACCTAATTTTCTTATACCATGAATATATTTTAGCACTCATTTTTATTTTCATCTCTGCTAGCCATACCCGCTAATCCAGAGTGCGCATCCACATTCGTTTCGTAGTCAACCGTGCGTCATAATACTGAAAGAACTCCTTAAAATATTCCGCTATTTCTGCCTTTACGTGCCCAGCTATTTTGAGAAAATGTGGTCAAGCTAGAATCTGACTTACTTGTGAAGTCACTCTCTTGACGATATTTTCCTATCTGAAATCATCGTTTTTGGGAAAAATGGAACGAAATCAAGTAGTAAAGAAAGCATAATACTTGACAGCGATATCTATTGATTTATTTAAAGTTTGTATTAAAATATACGAGTAAAAGTCTTATTACTAAATTGGGGACATCGCAATACATCATCATATTTGCGGCCTGATCACATTTCGCCATTTCGTGGATATTTGGCTCAACAGCAGCACTTGATAATATTGTTTTTAGACCCCGAAGTAGAAAGTTACGTTTGAGTGTGTTACGGGGAATTCGCTTACCTTCGAAACTTCTCGGTTTGGCATGATTTTGTTAGACTTACTACTTCGCTCGTGAATTCGCGATGCATTAAGATATCGTTCCGGTTTTTGAAAAGGAATTATTACATTTCATTTAGTGTCAGGAAAAACCTAAGCACTTTTTGTTCTCGCTTTTAGATATAATTTAGATACAAATATATATCATATGATACCAACGACCTCTTGGGCATAAAAACTCTCGATAAACGACCACGTAATGAAAGAGGAAGCGTAGAGAAGCGTCCTACAATGTACATCAAAGATCTTGAAAAGGACGTGAGAAGCTGTTGGTTTCTGGGTATCGTAAGACCGCTAGATGTGGAGATCTTTGAGGAAGGCTTTTGTTCAGCAATTTCCACAGCAAAACGGCTTTTGGCTGATTTTGATGATGATTAAAAATGCCTTGGTAAAATTGCAGGACTTGGTGATATTGTTTTTGTAACACTTACAACAGAACCTCGAAGTAGAAAATTCCGTTTGGATGTGTTACGGGGAATCGCTTACCTTCGAAACTTTTCGGTTTGGCATAGTTTTGTTGGACTTGCTGCTTCACTTGTGATGCATTGCGGGTTTTGAAGATAATTTTGAAATTATATTTTGGGAAAACCCACTGTTTTTTTTTTACTTTTACTTAGCTTTTGTATACATAACATAACATAAAATAACATAACATAACATAACATAACTTTGCGCGCCCATAAAAAGTCATTAGTCCCAGCGATCACAGGTAAGTACATGTCTCATTTAGCGATGTACTCTATTCGAAGTAAATAATGACCAACAGTGGCGACCACACGTACTGGACGCAGCATAGATAGACCCTTCAAGGTAGACCGACGATTTTGAGAAGGTGCTTGGAAGCTGTTGGATTCGATACCACAAAATCGCCCAACGTGGAGATCCTTTGGGAAACCTTCGTCCAGCAGTGAACATCTTTTGGCTGGTGAAGACGATTAATTTTTCCTTTTCTAATTTGCAGATATTGTAGAGCACGTTCAACAGAACCCCGAAGAAGAAAGTTACGTTTGTTACGGGGAATTCGCTTACTTTCGAAACTTTTCGCTTTGCTTTTATTGGACTTACTGCATCGCGTGTCATGCATTGAGATTTTTGGGAACATAAAGGCTTTTGAAAGGGAATCTTAATATGTAATTTCGTGTTAGGTTTTAAAATGCCATTTCCTGAAAAGAGAAAAAAAATAGTGCGTGGAGTCCCTCCGTGCGGAAGAAGTGAAACTTCGTAATGTGGAAATGAAAATAGGAAGGGGTAGAAATTGATTTTTAGTGAACTCATATTGTTTCTTTAAGACAAACTTTATTAACAGCACTCTAATCCACTAAATTTTGAAATAAAATACTACCCTATTAAATTATATGTGTATCAAATCAAACTAAAAAAACAAGTAAATGAAATAATGAATATTATAAATTAAAATAGAACAACAATTACGTATTTCAGCTAATTTCACGACGCTCACACTGTTTACTTCGCTGCATAGAATTCACTCTCGCTCTGTCTCTATCTATTCCCCCTCCACGGTAGCGTTAAACGTTTAACGCAACTTTGTTGAAAGTCGCATTAGAAGTTGCACTTCAAAAAACTAAAGATAAGTCTGAAATTTAACATGGTTTGTCATTTTGCTAAAGTGGAAATGACAGTCGCAAGTAATATATTTAACTTTGCCATATATATTACCTTAAAACACCACTAAATACTGGAACATTACTTAATATATGCGCTATTTTGCACGTGCCTAACATTCGTATCGATAGGATACATCGCTAAAATAGAAATAGTGGCGAAACCTCTGATTGATATTAGAATTCAACGTCAGAAACCCCTGATACAATAAAACAGTATCGTGGCGTCAAAGGAATCCCTTGGCAAGATGGAGCATAATTTATTGACTCCTTCTTTAAGTGCAAAAATTAATGGGTACTTAAATGCTTTAAAAGTGGCAAGGCGGTGGAAATCGGGTTCAATCGACGCCACGCCGCTGCAACACAACAAACGTTTTTAACTTAAGTGACCTATTATTAAATTGTACTTGATATTAAATGTTATTTTAAGTGCATTCGACTGTACCTACCCGTGATAGACAACACCATTATTTACGCTATTCGCTGTGCCCCGGCAAATTGGTTTTCGGGGTCAATGTGCTGACAGCGCGACAATCTATAAAGAAAGGTCATAAAGGATTTAAATGGGAGTTATTTTTATTCCTTACTATAAATTTGAAGTTAATAACCCCGTTTGCACCACAGGTGGTTAAGTATTCTTGTATGAACGATGCTGAAGAGTCAAAATCTAATCAAAAATAATCGTCATTCCGCTGTTTTTACGCGCACATACACACGCACGCACACACGTACGCACATACAAAAACACACGCACTTTTGATACAATTAAAAACAAAAGGGGAAAAAATTCTACGATAACATAATTTTTTCTCTCTGAGCTATTTTTAGTTCTTTTCAGGTGGACGTGCCTGAATAGCCTATTTCACTAATTTTTAATAGTTTTTTTTTTAAAGATTGTATTGTCATAGTCGACAAAATATACCATTAAAAATTCGGACTTACAAAGGACTTCATAGGAAAAGACTTTTTTAGACTTAGATCCTAGTTTTTAGATCAAATATATCATAAATATTAAATACTCATTAGTAACTACTTAACATATTCGATCTAGAAACGTTCGCATAAGAAAAGCGATAGAGCAAAATAACGCAATATCTCTTTAATTTCAGAGATTGAAACTGATCATAATGTGTTTATAAGGAGCTATGATGCTACAGACAGACAGACAGACACACAAATACACATATTAAACTTGTAACACTCCTCTTTTTTTGTCGGGGTTTAAAAATACGTTTTTAACCATTTGATCATTGATCCTAACACGTGCCTTATGGTTTCCAAGGCAACAACACCTCACGAAAAATTCTATTATTTTACGATTAAAAATTCTTTCGTCACTTCACAATAATGCAGATGTAATTACAAAATGCCTCATGCCCGGAATTTCATAAGCGTTGGGTCATGTAGAAAAATGAAAAAAAAAACCAAGTTGACGAGATGATTCCGTGTAAAACCGGTTATAGGAAGGTAAAATCTGCGAACTGAGAGTTCCATACACCTAGGCCTAATTTAAACGAAGATTTGTTATGGAGATAGAACCCTTAGAAAACGAGTCCCATATTATGGTCAATAGTTTGCCGGAAGACATAAGACGAGAGCTTAATCAGAAAAGATTTATAATTTACTTTTCTAAGTAATTACTTGACTCAACTCTATCATTTAACCTGATGTCATAATTGAGATTCCCAAATTTGTTCCCGCAGACAAACCATTATTTGGTTTTGTGGGACATTGTTTTAGTAAGTAATATAAGATTATTGTAAGGTTTTTGTTCTTCAATTTTTTTTCCAACCTTGTGTATTCTAGTGATATTCCCCTTTGTGAGTTGTATCACAGTTGAGACTGGTGTCACGTTGATGCTGTTGTTGCCACACACAGTATGCTAAGGAAGGTTATATAAGCCTAAGACGGTTGATGGTTGTTTTCTCTCCCTCTCTGGAGGCGTTCCCTCATGTCTGAGGACCATGGTCAGCTTCAGGGTTGCATCTGGCTCGGATGATCTGCCTCCACCGGTTTCTGTCCAACGCGTCTCTTACAACCCAGTAGAATGATGATTGATGATTGTTTTGGTTGGTTGTAAAATGCGACGCAATTGGCAACATCCATCAACACGTTTGGCAACGAACGCTCACCGATTATGAGCGATCAGAAGCGAACGGCAGAGCCGAACTCCAGGGCGCTTGTTGACTACTGGCCTGGCACGGTTAGTCGTGTTGACTCTGTTTACGTTGAAATCTACCGCTGGAGCGCCTGCGTGAATTGTCTGCGCAATATCATCGCAAGCGCATTTTGCTGGTGATTGTAGATAGTAGGGTATCCTATCTCCACTCCAAAACATGATGTCCCATCTGTAAAGTTTTGCCAATTTTCATTTGTCCGAAAGTGTTTTTTTTCCTGAAACCCTGTATATTTTCAGGATTTTATAAATATCGTTTTGTTTGTTTTAGAATTATTTTGAAAATTTAATGGTTTTGGAAAATATCGGTCAAATGAAAATTTGACGAAACGGTTCAAATGGGAAACAAAAATTAGCGTTTCATATAGGTAACCAGATAGTAGTTTTAAGTTTAAAATTTGCATGTCCGCGTTCCCTCTGTCTCCCTACAGCTGATCTTGAAACGTGTACACGTTTCTATAAAACTTTACTCTGGACTTTTACTATCCAAGATCTTTAGCCCGGAACATCTTACTTTTAGTGACAGTTAGCCCGATCAGCCGTGAACTCTCCAACCATCGTGCCAAATGTTCTCATCATCATATCAGCCGACAAACGTCCACTTCTGGACAAAAGCCTCTCCCAAAGTTCTCCACAACGATCGATGGTTAAATAGCAATAAGCTTCAAGTTAACACTCTTAAGACAAAATTTGTTCAATTCTCTTCTACTAGAGCAAAGAAAATAAGTTTAAACATCCATTACAACGATGAAAATATAGAACAAGTCGATAACGTTAAGTTTCTTGGAATAAATGTTGACCAACACCTGTCTTGGAAGGAACATGTCCATAGCATATGTAAAAAATTGCATTCTTTAGTGTATGTTCTCAAAACAATAAGGAACAGTAGTTCAGTTGAAACTGCCGTAACCGTTTACCACGCTTATGTATGTTCTATACTTCGATATGGCATCATACTATGGGGAAATTCAGCCGATTTTGACAGTTTTTGTAGCACAAAAAAAATGCATAAGAGCTATCTGGGGTCTACGTAACACTCAATCCTGCCGCCCACTTTTCCTTAAACATAAATTGTTGACATTACCATCTATCTATATATACGAAATAAGTAAGTTTGTGAAAAATAATTTATCTCTTTTTAAATTAAGAGACAACACCAACAAAAGAAACTTGACACATTTCCCTCTGTCTATGCCCGGCCCAAAGTTAAAATTATATAGGGACAACAGCCACTATATGGCATGTTTAGTATTTAATTCTATTCCATCGGAAATAAGTATGTTACCAATGAACAGGTTTTGTAGGGCTCTGCGAAGGTGGTTAACTGAGCAATGTTTTTACTCGACTCATGACTTCCTTGAAAAAAGTCCTTGTAGATTGAATAGGTACTAATTAATTGAACATTTAGATTACTATTATTATTTCATTGTTGACATATTATTTATTAAATTAATTCTGGCATTTTATTGATGTTAACATACTAAAGTTTATTAAGACATTAAGTCAAAATGTGACATGTTCGCGTTCGTAATTAAGTACTTAATAATAGTTTCAATGTTGTAACTTACACTATAAAATTTGCATGCCGGATTTCCGGCTGAATAGGTACCCACTATTCGAAATGTATGATTTACGCCTGTACAACTTCTACATATTCAGCAAATAAATATTTCATTTCATTTCATTTCATTTCATTTCATTTCATTTCATTTCGATCTTGCGCCTCGTCCAGTTTATGCTCGCGATCCTAATCAGGTCGTCGGTCCAGTTACCGGAGCAGTCGCCACTCAAGAACCTTTCTGCCCCAACGGCCATTGATTCTACGAGCAATGTGCCCCGCCCACTGCCACTTTAGTTTGGCGGCTGTCTGAGCTATATCTACAACCTTGGTTCTCTTGCGTATCTCATCATTCCAGATTCGATCCCGCAAGGAAACTCCCAGCATGGCTCGCTTCATTGCCCTTTGAGTAAGAGCCTTCTTATGAGGCCCATTGTAAGCTTACAATGGGCCAAATGTTCTAACTACTCTTAATTAAAACATTTTTCCACGTACGAATAACGACACACGCTTAATTACGTGTGATATATTACAGCGATAGCACTCGTTTATACGTAGCATGAGTTATAGCACGTCCGCCAAATGAAGCGATTAGGCCCGTGGGATTTGGTCCCGCTTCCGACTGTTTTGATACTTGCAATATCTAGGCTATTCTTTTGTATGAGCGAATATTTATTTTTATAAATAACTAGCTTTTGCCCGCGGCTTCGCACGCGTAAACACAATATCATCCGTTCACTACACTTATTGCGAGGCCAAAGGCCGAGCTCCGCGTAGCACCGAAGGAGCGGAGCGTCCTAAGGAAGCCGCCCACCCACTTAATGTAAGTCGAAGTAACTTAATGCGAGGCCGAAGGCCGAGCTCCGCGTAGCACCGTAGGTGCGGAGCGTCCCAAGAAAGCCGCCCACCCACTTAATATAAGTTGAAGTAACTTAATGCGAGGCCGCAGGCCGAGCTCCACGTAACACCGAAGGTGCTGAGCATCTCAAAGAAGCCGCCCACCCACTTAATATAAGTTGAAGCAACTTAATGCGAGGCCGAAGGCCGAGCTCCGCGTAGCACCGAAGGTGCGGAGCGTCCCAAGGAAGCCGACCACCCACTTAATATAAGTTGAAGTAACTTAATGCGAGGCCGCAGGCCGAGCTCCGCGTAACACCGAAGGTGCGGAGCGTCTCAAAGAAGCCGCCCACCCACTTAATATAAGTTGAAGTAACTTAATGCGAGGCCGAAGGCCGAGCTCCGCGTAGCACCGTAGGTGCGGAGCGTCCCAAGGAAGCCGACCACCCACTTAATATAAGTTGAAGTAACTTAATGCGAGGCCGCAGGCCGAGCTCCGCGTAACACCGAAGGTGCGGAGCGTCTCAAAGAAGCCGCCCACCCACTTAATATAAGTTGAAGTAACTTAATGCGAGGCCGCAGGCCGAGCTCCGCGTAGCACCGAAGGTGCAGAGCGTCCCAAGGAAGCCGCCCACCCACTTAATATAAGTTGAAGTAACTTAATGGGAGGCCAAAGGCCGAGCTCCGCGTAGCACCGTAGGTGCGAAGCGTCCCAAGGAATCCGCCCACCCATTTAATATAAGTTGAAATAACCTAGTGCGAGGCCGAAGGCCGAGCTCCGCGTAGCACCGAAGGTGCGGAGCGTCCCAAGGAAGCCGCACCCACTTAATATAAGATGAAGTAACTTCATGCGAGGCCGCAGGCCGAGCTCCGCGTAGCACCGAAGGTGCGGAGCGTCCCAAGGAAGCCGCCTATTAAGTTACTTAAACATATGTTAAGTGGGTTGGCGGCATCCCTGGGACGCTCTGCACCTTCAGTGCTACGTAGAGCTCGGCCTACGGCATCGCATTAAGTTACTACTTAAATTAGTGGCGACTTCCCTAGAACGACGGAGCGCCACCTTAGGTGCTACCATTGTGAACATCATCTTGGTTTAGTTTAAATTGAGGCTAGACTTATGTTTATATATCGTTTTGAATATTTATTGATTATTGTAGATAACTATTCAAAGCACCTTGAAAAATAATTAGCTCATAGTCCTACCTGAACATATATTAATGACATCTATTAAGATGACAATAAATTATTTTCGTCTACAATGGTACTAATACTAATATAATAATATGACCTGTCATAATAATTTCCTAAGTAACGCCATAAGATTCAGGTGCCAACTTAACTCAATCGAGCGTACGTCAATAATGGCGACAGCACCACTGAACGGATACGTGATGGCCTCACTGTTTTGTTATCCGTGGTATAATGAATAAGGAAGCAAAGGAAAATGCATGAGATGACACGGTTATTATTTCAGTAGGTTCTGGGTTCAAATCCCGGCTGGGTGAAATCCTTTCTACATTGTAAATTTTATAATTTTGTCTTGTCTCGAATCATGGTTGTTTTTCATACAAAATGCATACATTGTCGAGCAGCAACTCTCAATAATTGATACACTGCTGCTTATATTATTAGGTATGCGATCAATATTTAACAACTTCGGTAGTAATTCTCGAAGTCCGGGTTAACCCATCACACTACACCCTAGCTTGTGCCGAATCGTGGTCACAGGCACGCAACGACGTGCGTGAATCCTTTACATGTATGGAGCTGGTCTTATTAACTCGGGAAAAATCTTAACAGCGCGATGCAGCCGCTAGTATGGAGATTTTGTCAAGGTAACAACGCCATCTAGCGGAAAATTGGGTCATACAATTACGGAGTCGGAATATACAATTATATTCTTCTGTAGTTTGTAAGTATCGACCAAATCCCGGAGCCGCAATTAAAAACGTTAATGAATAAAACAGATTTTTTAATGCTATTTTATCGAGTGTAATTGAAATAAAAGTATTTCGAATCAATTTAAGTAAATTAAATACAGTTCTAAATATGTTTTACCAACCAACATTTAGAACATTAGGCGCAAATTTTGGTATTGTTTGTGTTTGGCCTAACTTACTAATAAGGTAGCGAAATGTATAATAAACGATAAATATACGATATATTTAGCGACAATTTTGCATCTATGTAGTTTTTTTATATATAAAATTTATTCAAAGTAATAAATATCAATCATTCTTTATTTTTAACGGCGTGTTGAGATTTTGTTGATGACCCAATTTTCCGCTAGATGGCGTTGTTACCTTGACAAAATCTCCATACTAGCGGCTGCATCGCGCTGTTAAGATTTTTCCCGAGTTAATAAGACCAGCTCCATACATGTAAAGGATTCACGCACGTCGTTGCGTGCCTGTGACCACGATTCGGCACAAGCTAGGGTGTAGTGTGATGGGTTAACCCGGACTTCGAGAATTACTACCGAAGTTGTTGAATATTGATCGCATACCTAATAATATAAGCAGCAGTGTATCAATTATTGAGAGTTGCTGCTCGACAATGTATGCATTTTGTATGAAAAACAACCATGATTCGAGACAAGACAAAATTATAAAATTTACAATGTAGAAAGGATTTCACCCAGCCGGGATTTGAACCCAGAACCTACTGAAATAATAACCGTGTCATCTCATGCATTTTCCTTTGCTTCCTTATTCATTATACCACGGATAACAAAACAGTGAGGCCATCACGTATCCGTTCAGTGGTGCTGTCGCCATTATTGACGTACGCTCGATTGAGTTAAGTTGGCACCTGAATCTTATGGCGTTACTTAGGAAATTATTATGACAGGTCATATTATTATATTAGTATTAGTACCATTGTAGACGAAAATAATTTATTGTCATCTTAATAGATGTCATTAATATATGTTCAGGTAGGACTATGAGCTAATTATTTTTCAAGGTGCTTTGAATAGTTATTTACAATAATCAATAAATATTCAAAACGATATATAAACATAAGTCTAGCCTCAATTTAAACTAAACCAAGATGATGTTCACAATGGTAGCACCTAAGGTACGGAGCGTTCTAGGGAAGTCGCCCACCCACTAATTTAAGTAGTAACTTAATGCGATGCCGTAGGCCGAGCTCTACGTAGCACTGAAGGTGCAGAGCGTCCCAGGGATGCCGCTCACACATTTAAGCTTATATAAGTGTGTGGGCGGCCTCGCATTAAGTTTTTTAAATCTACGATAGACAATAAATATTAAAAACGATCTTTTAAACATACCTAAGTCTTGACTCAATCTTAATTAAACCAAGATGATGTTCACAAGCGAAGCACCGAAGGTGCGGAGCGTTCTAGGAAAGTCGCCCACCCACTAATATAAGTAGTAACTTAATGCGAGGCCGTAGGCCGAGCTCCACGTAGCACCGAAGGTGCAGAGCGTCCCAGGGAAGCCGCTCACACACTTCAACTTATATAAAGTAGGTGGGTGGCCTCGCATTAAGTTATTTAAATCTATAATAGACAATAAATATTCAAAACAATTTTTTAAACATAAGTCTTGCCTCAATTTTAATTAAACCAAGATCATGTTCACAAGCGTAGCACCGCAGGTGCGGAGCGTTCTAGGGAATGCGCCCAACCACTAATATAAGTAGTAACTTAATGCGAGGCCGTAGGCCGAGCTTCACATAGCACCGAAGGTGCAGAGCGTCCCAGGAAAGCCGCTCATACATTTAAACTTATATTAAGTGGGTGGGCGACCTCGCAATAAGTTATTTAAATCTACAATAGACAATAAATATTAAAAATTGGGCGAGTGCGAGTCCGGCTCGCGCATGAAGTTTGTTGTAGGGAGCCCCCCTTAAATATTTTTTTTATTTTATTTTTAGTATTTGTTGTTATAGCGGCAATAGAAATACGTCATCTGTGAAATTTTCTACTGTCCAGCTATCACCGTTCTTGAGATACAGCCTGGTGAAAGACGGACGGACGGACAGCGAAGTCTCAGTAATAGGGCCCCGTTTTTACCCTTTGGGTACAAAACCCTAAAAACAATCTCTTAAACATAAGTCTTGCCCCAATTTTAATTAATCCAAGATCATGTTCACAAGTGTAGCACCGAAGGTGCGGAGCGTTCTAGGGAAGGCGCTCACACACTTAAACTTATATTAACTAGGTGGGCGGCCTCGCATTAAGTTATTTAAATCTACAATAGACAATAAATATTCAAAACAATTTTTTAAACATAAATCTTGCCTCAATATTAATTAAACCAAGATCATGTTCACAAGCGTAGCACCGAAGGTGCGGATCGTCCTAGGGAAGGCGCCCACTGACTAATATAAGTAGTAACTTAATGCGGGGCCATAGGCCGAGCTTCACATAGCACCGAAGGTGCAGAGCAAAGCCGCTAACACATTTAAACTTATATTAAGTGGGTGGGCGACCTCGCATTAATTTATTTGAACATATTTTAAGTGGGTGGGCGTCTTCCCTGGGACGCTCCGCACCTTCGGTGCTAAGTTACTTTATAAACCCTTAGTAATTTAATGCGAGGCCGCAGGCCGAGTTCCACGAGCGTCCCAGGGAAGCCGCCAACCCACTTAACATATGTTTAAGTAACTTAATAGGCGGCTTCCTCCTTCGGTGCTACGCGGAGCTCGGCCTGCGGCCTCGCATGAAGTTACTTCATCTTATATTAAGTGGGTGCGGCTTCCTTGGGACGCTCCGCACCTTCGGTGCTACGCGGAGCTCGGCCTTCGGCCTCGCACTAGGTTATTTCAACTTATATTAAATGGGTAGGCGGATTCCTTGGGACGCTTCGCACCTACGGTGCTACGCGGAGCTCGGCCTTTGGCCTCCCATTAAGTTACTTCAACTTATATTAAGTGGGTGGGCGGCTTCCTTGGGACGCTCTGCACCTTCGGTGCTACGCGGAGCTCGGCCTGCGGCCTCGCATTAAGTTACTTCAACTTATATTAAGTGGGTGGGCGGCTTCTTTGAGACGCTCCGCACCTTCGGTGTTACGCGGAGCTCGGCCTTCGGCCTCGCATTAAGTTACTTCAACTTATATTAAGTGGGTGGTCGGCTTCCTTGGGACGCTCCGCACCTACGGTGCTACGCGGAGCTCGGCCTTCGGCCTCGCATTAAGTTACTTCAACTTATATTAAGTGGGTGGGCGGCTTCCTTAGGACGCTCCGCACCTTCGGTGCTACGCGGAGCTCGGCCTTTGGCCTCGCAATAAGTGTAGTGAACGGATGATATTGTGTTTACGCGTGCGAAGCCGCGGGCAAAAGCTAGTTATTTATAAAAATAAAAATGTGGTATTACCACATAAAAAATATGAATCGATAAAAAGATTCTATACAAATATTATGAATATTTATTTATTGAAAGTTTATTGCCCAGAATACAAAAGTAAATGTACTATTGGAACATGAAATTTCGTTGGTCTGGCTATCAGCTGTGAATTTCATTGACAGCGTTTTAATTAGAATTGTCACTTTACTTCAAATATATCTGCTAAACGAAATGTTCCTGTCCCAATAGGTTATGGACCCAGTGCAACAAGTACAAATGGCGGACTTTATACCACCAGTCAACAACAGGACTAAACATACACATAGTGACTTCCGTAGTTATTACTTAATGAGAATCTCATATTCTGAAGCATGCCTGTCTCATGAAGCGGAGAGGAGAAAATTAACCAATCAGGCTGCGTCTTTGTGAAGCCCTAAAAAAGTGCATTTAAATTTGAGGAATGTGATTGGTCTATTTTACACATCTCCACTCCGCTGCGCTTCTGTGGACAGGCAGCTTTATGGAGCGCGCACACCTAACGAGTACTATGGCGATACAGTGCTCTGTCTCGCCCGTTTGTCTTATGTCTGATAGGGACGAGAGCACTGTCTCGCCTACTGTCTCGGTAGGTGTGATCAAGGCATTACGGTGAAGCCGAGACGAGCGTAATATTTTTAGTTGTGTTACGCGTAATTTTTGGACGCGTTGGTTCGCTCTATAACTTACACTCATCTAGCTTAGCTCTAAAGACTCCTAGGGTGGTCCTTATATGGCAAAAAAAAAATTTTTTTTCGATCTTTTAACGGGGCACTTTTTCTATTGATTATTTAACATAAGAATCGGTAATAGTATTTTTTTCATAAATTTTGGACAAAAATTAGGGGTCGCGACCACAGCTTAAACTTTGTGAAAAAAAACTAAACAAACATATTACATAAAAAATCTGATTAATTGGAAAAAATACTTCTTCAAGTGGTAATAATTGCAGTTACATTCTCTAAAACAGATATTATTATCAACTACACAATAAGGTATTCATTACAATACATAATAAAATGACCAAATTATGACAAAAGAGTGGATTTTTGGGTACTTTTTCCGAATTGTTTTACTATTAAAGGCAAATACTGTTTCTGTTTAAAAGTGAGACTGGAAGTGTTGGGAATGGTATTTTCACTGTTAGATGTAGATGACAACTTAGATAGGATAGGATTTTGGAAACATCTTGAAACGGGCTTTCATTAAAACATATTTCAAGCCGATGAAGAAGATGTCTCAATACCTGAGGCCCGTGAAGAGCAGCATCCCTCTGCAGAGCGCTGGTGTTTACAAGCTGGACTGTGAGTGTGGTCTGTCATACATTGGCCAAACGAAACGCAGTATAGCTACACGGGTTATGGAGCATGTAGCAGATGTCAAACACCATTGTCGCAACAGGTCTGCGAGCATGGCATGGACAAACCAAACCATTCAATAAAGTTTGATAATAAGTACTTCAATCTTTGCCAGAGAGAAACGATATTTTCCCAGAATGTTGCGTGAGGCTATTCAAATTAAACAATATCCCAATTTCAATAGAGAAGATGGTTAGTCATTACCGCCGGCTTGGGATCCTGTTGTACATCTTATCAAGGATCAAGCAAGACACAAGAATGGAAACCCTGGGCCTCGAACGGTGTAAACAAATTAGGGATAAAAGTAGTATATGTAGAGAATTTGTTTAAAAGTATATCATAGTAATAAGGTGATCTGGGAGTTTTCTTTCGGCGGTTATTTCTCCTCAGTAAGCCTTATAGTGAACCGCTGGTAGATATTTATTAAATAAAATAATTAATGCAGAAGGGCTATAATTATTTTATTTAATAAATATCTCGCACACGTGTAACTGTCTTAACACATTAGGCCTATCTGGCAAGTATGTACACCTTTATTTTTAATTCATATTTATGAAATGGATAGCATGCACAAATGTAACTTTGTTTGAGAAAAATTGTGTGTTTCTCAGTCAACCTTTGACAACGGTAACTGGAAAGCTACCGAATCGTCAGAGAGGCACAAATAATTGATATACGCGATATAATCTGCTTAAATTGTTTTATTTAAATGAGTCACAGTTGTCAGTTTCCTTTTTACTTCACGTTACCGAGTTTTTGGAAGTTTTCTTAATTCTTTAAATTCTGAACCTCTCTCTTTAAGTTTTTTTTGTTGACTGTGGTCATAATAGCTGCTCCATTTTGAAGATGTGAATTGTATTTTCGTTGACACGCTCATGCCAATGCTTGTAGACGCCATTCCGACACTTCACAACGATACGCCTGAGTATAACGTGCACACTCTCAGAGTAACGAAAATGTGCTGAGAATCGTTCCACGCGGTCGCGTCACGGAGGTGCGAGAAGAAGGTGGAAGTCGCGTTAGTGCACCAATATTAGGCAATAGCACTTGATTTAAATAAAAAATTGCAAAATTAATAATAAAAACGCAGGAAAAAACAGTTGTCTCGATTCATAAAATTGCAATTTTTTTATTTTTTTTCAAAACTGATCTTCGGTCGCGACCTCTAAAACTCGATCAAAAAATGAAATAAAAATAATGTGGAAATAACTCATACTAAATAACGATTTGATGAGGTGCCCCTTTCAATTTTCAAAAATCGAAAAATAAGGACCACCTTAGAAGACTCCTCTACACCAACACCTTATCTATTCGTAGGGTGCTGCAGGCCAGATCCCAACCTACCGGTAATTAGGGAAGTATAGAGGACCCCCTAACTACGCGCACCGTATTCAGAAGTATTACCTTATTTATTTATCTGCCCAGATTCAGCCATCAAACGAGGTATTTGACGTTTGTCTCTTCCCTGTAATAACGTTCGCCATAACAACTATCGGGACAATGATCGTCAAAGCAACATCTCGTAAGGAGTCTGTCTCGTAAGTGTAGGTATTAACTTGTTTTTTTTTTAATGTCATAGGGTGCAAACGAGCAAACGGATCGCCTGATGGAAAGCGATTACCGTCGCCCATAGACACCTACAACACCAGAGGAGTCAAGTGCGTTGCCGGCCTTTCAGGTGGGAGGACGCTATTTTCTTGAAGGTTTGAAGGTCGTATCGGTACAGAACTACCACAAGCGATAATTCATTCCACAATGCAGTCATGCGAGGCAGGAAATTTCTAGAAAAACGCACAGTTGTGGACTGCCAACGGAGAGGATAAAAGGATTGTCGCGTATAACGATGGCGGATTGATGCGGCAGGAATCAATCTGAATAATTCATCGGAACACTCCCCGTTAATATAATAAGCGATAAAAGATGCATAGAGAGGCTACATCTCTACGCAGCGCCAAAGAGTCAAGCCGATCCGAAATTCGCTGGCAGCTACTTGTTATATATATATATATATATATATATATCTGATGACCACTGCTGAGGCCTTGGATCGATCTCCCTACACGATATCATGCTTGTTTGCTACAATAGATAGTCCTGTACAGACGTAGGTACACATTCTTTACATTGTCTCACACAATTAAGACAGGGTACCCTATAGCTGTAAAATGATAGTAACTAACAGTGGCGTTGCATACAACCTGGTTCCCTGGCCCACTTCATGACAAATCCGGACCAATATGAATCTTAGTAAGTGCGGTCTACCCCGGCTTGCGCTGACTTCTCGTCGGCGCCACGCGACTGGTAAATAAATAACAATAAAGTGTCAAGAAAGTAAATCCTAGTGTATGAAACAGCCAGCTTGCAGCGGACGCATTTGCGCTGTGACACTATGCAGACGTGTTATTAATAATGTTTAATAAAGGCCCTAATTGTGTTAGATAAGTCTTGACTCGGAAGTTGTACTAGGAATATGAGTATTTGTTCGCGCTAGCGTGTCGCTGTCATACTTAGGAAGGGAGATGCCACGAACTCAGTTTTGGCAGTGAGTGGCATGTGTCTTGCTCACTCGTATGGCCACGGCGCTGGTCGTTGCTAAGCGACCCTGCATCTCTCAGCACCTCTACCATAACTATCAAACGCGTCTCTTCTCGCGCGACCATCGCGCGACTCAAAAATTTCTGTCACCTTTCATTCAATACAGTGTCAGAAAGACGGGTGAACTTGTCTCCCACGACAAGTGATATCGCAGCTAGTTGTGCTAGTGGGACTGTATTGCTACAGTCCAAGTTTCGTGTACCATTCGCCGGGTCATCTATTTCGTGTTACACGCGGCACCGGTTTTCTGGCCCGTTCAGCGCGTGTAATTATTAGGCCCCGCGTGTCTAGATTCGTATACCAATAGGCCTGTACACGCTGCTCTGCCCTCAATGCATAGTACCCTGACGAACCCGTACACGGACCCGAACGGAACTGGGTTCATGTAATTCAGGACCTTAGGACCGCAGGTCATTTAAACGGTTACATGACTCGCCGTGAATAAGCGGTGGTAGCCTAGTGGTTAGGGCATGCGACTTTCAATACGGAGGTCGTGGGTTCGAACCCGGCCCGTACCAATGAGTTTTTCGGAACTTATGTACGGAATGTCATTTGATATTTACCACTCGCTTTTCGGTGAAGGAAAACATCGTGAGGAAACCGCCTAAGCCCAATAAGGCCTAGTTTCCCCTCTGGGTTGGAAGGTCAGATGGCAGTCGCTTGCGTAAAAACTAGTGCCTACTACAAATCTTGGGATTTAGGTAGCCGACCCCGATTGAGAATTCATTCTCTACAAAAAGGGACAAAGGCTAGGAGGATGATCATGACATGACTCGCCGTGATGCACGGATGTTGGAAACCCAACTGCTAACCGCTTCGCTTGTCGCGCGACACAGCGTCACCCGTCTTTCTCATGCTATATTGAAAGGAAGGAGACATGAGAAGAGTCATGTTTCTCAGTTGTGCTTGAGGGGCTGATCTCGCCGGGTGGCCGACAGCATACAGATAAGCGCAGGCAAGGCCAACGACCGCCGAATAGGTCGTCGAAGATGTTATTACACCGAAGTGTCATTTCGTAAAATGCATATTTCTCTGAAACCATAAACTATTTGGGATTTTTATAAAACAAACCTAACCTAATCAATAGGATGATACTTATATAAAAAAAAATAGAAGAAAGAAATCGGCAAAGTAAAAAATCGATGAAAAATTATTTGGCGAAAAGACAGATCACCCATTGTCGCATTACGTAATATTTTCATAGTAAACAACAATGGATCTTCATCCTGCACGGCTCCCACGCTGCATATTCTGGTACGCGGCCACTCAACCTTTCTGCCAAAATTGCCATCGGTTCTACGAGCAATACGTGCCTCGCCCACTGTCAATAAGTAAACGCAACGTATAACATACTAAAATGTACACCAATTTAAACCTGTAATGGTATATAGGATGGATTAAGTTATGGTATTTGGCAAACCAGCTCAAATTAATTAGTCAGCTCGTTCAAATAGCCAGTAAGCCAGCTATTCGTCGCGAATTAGCTAAAATTGCAGTCAAATTGCAGTGAATATTGTCAAAATCATAGCGAGCAAGTAACTAAAACCGAAATAGAGGGATTAGTCGCATATTGTTATGTAATCAATATTAATATGTGCAATAAAGTGATTTGGTATTTTCATACCTGGGTCGGAGGTTATAGCGAGCTATGGAGCTGACATTAACATTAAAATGTAAGTCATACTCATAGTCCGTAGTGTAGTAGTAATTTTTCCGCTTTGCCCTAAGGTTGAGTGGTAGAGAATGCCTCATGGCATTAAGCCCGCCTTTTATACGATAAGCTTCCTTTGTGCAATAAAGATTAAATACATAAATAAATAAAATAGTCATTAATTTATTCATTTGTTATTGTGGATAAATTTCCCACATATCTATTAAATTATGGAAATAATATTGTCGCAATTGCGACAATAGTTCAGCCGGTGGCCGCTAGATGGCGCCGGCAATCTGTTTTACCGACTGAGCAATACGTCGATAAAACAGATCGATCAAGGCCCGCTCTCTTTCCTCTGAACCAGCGAACGCGCTGCCACGCACGAAATATTCTTATTAAGTACATTTACGTTGGGATTTGGTCCTAGAAATAAAATAATTGTACAGACTGCATATATATATCTTTACTTCGTCACCGTCCCAACAAATATAAAAAAATATATAAATTTATATAATATTATAGACTGATAGAAGTCAGAGTGAGGCCATGCCATGAAGTGAAGCAAACAGTAGTATTTTATGTTATACATCGGCAGAAAGCCGCGGGCTTCGGGCACTCGGCAATATCTCAGCTCAAGCGTCGATTGATCAAAATGAAATTGATTTAGATTTAGAAGTTCAGCCTCGCTCACTGAGACTATATTTGTGCCCGCTCGCTTTGCTCGCTCGTCCAAATAATCACTTCGTGTCACAATGACATTGGTTAGCCCCCTACTATTTCGAGCAGAAGTGAAAACAGATTTATTAGCGACACATCTATATTATTGTCACTTCCATGTTTTTTAGAGTAACACATAACTCTGATAGCAGCAGGACTTTATACATAATACAATCATATTCTTTTGACTTTCTCCTTGACTCTAAAATTACTCAAAAATTAGAATTGTGTTCTTTGATTTACGCAGCTGTTTGAAAACTGTAAAAAAATTAATGATAGTTTGTTCAGAATGCGACGAAATTGTAACGTGACCGCAAGCCGAATACGCTACGAACGCGTGCCGAATTCGAACAAACGCAGAAGGCGGAGCTGTGCACCACGGTCATGTCAAAAATAATGTAGATAAAACCAGAGTTGATTCGGCTTATTCTTTTCTGTAGAAGCAGTGGAATAAGTTCGTACCCAAGTCTCCTAAAATGGAAAAACCGGTGGTAATCGGGTTCTATGAACTAGTTTTTACTAAAATCACGGAACATCGGAGATTTCATGAAAAATTTCATCAGGTACATAAACCCATTTAAAAAGATTTTAAGTCGGTCGGGTCGAGTCAATTAGGGATAATTATGAACTTTCTCAATTTTCTCGTTCGTGTCGGTGTTTTATTTTAGTGCCCACATTTTAAAATATGTCTTGGGAACATGATTTACAATCATTGTTATTTGAAAAAGCATAACAGCACATGAATTACATAATTACCTACACTATGAATATGGTCTTAACACTATTTTCATGATGTGAAACATTTGCAATAAGTCAACTTTTAAGTCGTTAAATTAAAATCGATTACAATTCATTAATCATTATATTATTACTTTCTGTACGTACAAGAATTATTTAATCAATTGGGTTTCACCGGAACCACTTTTGCATCGTCATTAAATACATAGCTATAAATATATCAACGATTTATATCAAAAAACATGTACCAATTAAAACAAAGATCGTAATATACATATTAACCTAACTATAAATAAAACATGGGCTCCAGATCGGTGCCGAGCAGGAGGGTCCCTAGGAGGCTAGCCGCATTAGCCCTCTGGTCACTCGTAGCATCGACTAGTCTCTTTGCCAGTTCGAGGAAAATTTCTAATATTACTTATCCCAATTTAGGAGTCCGAAACATTCGCACATATAGGTTGCACTAGTGACTTTATTACGTAGGTACATTTCTATAGAGAAACAAGACAAACATCTCTGTAACTTTTCTCCCTGAATTCATAAGTCAGCCCTATATAAGTATATAGGTTAAGGTAAAGCCCTATATATAGGTTTTTCAATATAATCTTATACTTAACAGTATTACATTACATATAGCATATAGCTGTCGTGAATCCTGTCAGGCATTTACCAGTCTTCTGTTCCAGTGAACTGCCAGCCTAAGCTTGCATTTGACGCAATATGCAGCAGACAGCAGCTGTCTCGCAGTAATTAATTTATTACGTCATATTAATTAATGCCTCCCGTAATTACCAAGCGTTGATTCACATTTAAGACTAATTATGAAGCGCTTTGCTAGGACAGTTGATAAGGTCTTGTTTACGTTTTCAGATAATTAAATTCATTGAATAGAATTATATAAGGTCTAAGTTTCAGTACTACTTTAAAGAATATAGTTAATCCAGCCAATTAATCTTAAGCCAGCGTTTTGGGCATCAAATATTTCAGGAACCTCGACACGAAAGAAGAAGAAAGACAACTTTAGTAAGAATGTATGTTTAGTTAAAACAACACACATTCAGAAAAAATGCTATAATAAATATTCTCTAAGATCTTAGGCTTAGAATAAAATGAGAAAAATGCTATAATATTCTTTAAGATCTTAGGCTTAAAATGTTCTCATATCGACCGCACTGCGTCACTTTTTTTGATTAAATAAATTAAAAGTCAAAGACCTCTACTTCTTCCATTTAAGGATGGTAGATACAATGTACAGTCTAATCTTCTTTACCTATATAACTTAGTTAACAAGATCGTAATCTCAAAGCATGACGAAAATTGCTTTTTTTCTCATCTGAGCTTTATTTTGGATATAATTCGAGTTCGAAATAGCTTGCAATTCACTGGCAATTTTGCAAAACATTTTATTTAGTAAATAGGGCAAGTAAAAATAGTAGTGAAGAATATTTTACTATCGTCACTTAACTTGCTAGAGCGTATTGAGTGAGTATATTGATGCCAAACCGATAACATACGATGACATTTGACGTAACTTTATCTACCACTAACATCTGTATTAAATAGCAAACTATTATTAGTTCTCTGTATTTATTTTGTTTTTCCTTTAGATCATTTATTTTGACAAAACCTAGTATAATCCGGCGTACCCTTCGTGAGCTCTCAGACATCAGCGATTCGGGTTCGGGTGAAAACTGAGTCTCTTATTTAGATCGCGTAAGAGCGAGCGAGAGAGGTATAACATGCGAATCGCATTCTGACGGCTCACGCACTGTATATTATGCGCTTATAAAAAAACATTTATATGTTGCTTCAATTTTGTGTGACAGAAGTGTCAATTTACCAATGACCCAGAACGGTTTATATTGATTCCAATATTGCCCAAATAGAGGTCCCACTATAGTCTGTGGCAAATACGGAGATATGTCAGTGTATTCAAGTGCAAGAAGCGAATCCAATGGTCTTAGCGTCAACGTCCCGGCACTCGGCTTAGAATGTGCCCCGCGTTGCTATATTCACTTTAGACTGAGCGAGTTCAAGTTACGAGCGACAAGAAAATAATCAGTCAGTCTACCTTCTCTCTTACAATTTGCTACCATCATGGCTTATCACTCAATCAATCAATATCAGTTTTTTTTCAGGCAGTTGTGGCCCAAAGACAAATACCTTAAAACTAACATACATATCAAAATAAAACAAAAATATAAAATAAACATAACACGTTAGGTCGGCGACGCGACGTGCAAACGTAACTTCTGGGTGTGGAATAACCATCCGCGAAATCGCTGGAACACGGCACCTTTCGGTCAGAATTCCTCCTGCAGTAAGGTCGAGAGCTTGATAGTAGGCAGCCTCACCACAAATGAAGCGAAGTTTACACTGTGACAAGACTGTTCGACTCTCAGGGTGAAGTTGGTGTTTACTCACAAATACTCCACGATGTTATCTACTTTCGTAGTGTAGTGCAGTCTGAACACATACAACAGCGTCGTCGGGGCCGGAGGCTAGAGTCGGCGTATACTATAGACTCATGACGAGAAGCCTGGGTTTTGAATCGTCAGTTTGGGAATGAACCCGCTATATTCGTAGATAGCTAAGAAAATCGTGGTGTAAAAGCCCGCGCTGCAAAGCCTGGTTGTTATTAGGCCAGTACCCAAATACGGAGACATATCAGTGTATTCAAGTGCAAGAAGCGAAGCCGAAGTGGTCTTAGCGTCAACGTCCCAGCACTTGGCTTAGAATGTGCCACGCGTTCACTTTATACCTACTGAGCGGGGCGAAGTCATAGCGCCATGCTTTTTACCTACTTAAAATTCTACCTATCTATTACCAGCCGGATCCGTTCGGATTAGACAAAATCCAACCGGTTTGCAATCTGTACCTCCAAGCCGCGCTAAGAACCTAGACACCAACCTAGAACCTGTTTTTAGAATTATACTTATCGCTACCGCTTATGTCTTAAATGAAGACTAGATACGGATTGTATCCGGATTAATTTCAGTGCCCACGTCCGTTGTTGGGACCAACGTTTAACACAAATCACTGTTTTGCAATTTGACATAATTGGACTTTTACGCTCTGTAGCACACGTTGTGGTGACGCTTCCACGTAGTCAATCCGTGCCGACAACGGTCTGTTAATTATAACAACTGATATCAAATGGTCAATATTAACATGCTTAAACATCCATTAACACTTAACAGATTTTGGTGGTACAGTTACGACCAAAATCTGTTAAACTGTTAACGGAGGTTACTTTTTATCACGTGATAACTGTGACCATCATATGCCCTTTGGACAGACTATACTGTACGTCTAGCATAACTTTGACACGCGACTCTCAGGTCTCAGGTTTCTCGCGCGAGAAATACTACCTGTCACTTTTCCTTTCAAAACCGTGGGAGCAAGACAGAAGATGCGCGACAAGCGAAGTCGCGGCAAGATATGCTAGCTCTGCTGGTACCTCCGTTACCGCTTATAACTTAGAACGGTTCCAGGATTGAATTCGGATTAGTGCACCCTGCCGGTCGTAGCAACGTTTAATGGACACGGAACAGCCACATTTTGAGCCCAAAATAACCCGCTAACTGCCTAATTGCTGCTTCTCGGATTAGACACGTGCATACAAAGTGATTATGATTTCCATAATGCCGGTTTCACACGAGGGCAGCACAGTGAGGTAGAACAGTGGACAGCACAGTACTGCTACTGTTTGAACTGGACGAATCCACCCGTTTGGTAGGTGCGATGTCACAAATAGACACACAAATACAACAACCCTCTTTTTTCGTCGAGTTTAAAATATAAGCCAGCTACTTTACTCTAACATAGGCGACACCAGCTGACGTAATTTTTTTTTTTTTTTATGCTGAGGTACCTTTTCGAGGCAAATCATAATTTTAGTGTATTTTTTTTGTCACCGTTATTCGTGATATGTTTCGTTCCCGAATAAATGTTTTTCTTTCTTTCAATCTTTCATCACGCTAAGTTTGGTTGGTTAGTTCTAAACTAAACAAACTTTTTACAAATTAATTAAATTGTCTGTTTCTAAAGATGCAGAATAGGTATACGGTTTCTACATAAGTGAATAAGGTACACGGTAAAAACAGAGTTCCATGTGATGGTAACTTGGAGTTTGGAAATTTTGTGAATGCGTGTAAAAAAGGATTTTTACTGTGGGAGCGACAATTATTTTGACCGTATTGACCCGTTCATACAACACGTTGAGAGACGCAAATTAAGATCCTCTTGATACGCCACCGCGTCAGTGGACGGCGACTTTTTTCTTCACAATACTGCCACTCCGTTTACAGCCAGGCATTTCTCGTAGTTTTTGCATACATAAAGACAAAATGAAGGGTACACGGAAAGAACATGTCTAGTCACTTTTTTTTTAAACTACATTTTAATCTCAACATAATATAGAGCATTCTATAGACTATAAATTACCACTCAGTTACAGATACAAATATTCACGTAACTTGTAGTTTTTATCCCTATAAACAACATTTATACGAAAATTATATGGATAATTACATCGTTCCAAACTTTCAAATCGAGATAACTCAAAAAGATGTAAAAGGTGACTAGACATGTTCATTCCGTGTACCCTTCAAATGCCTTGTACCTTTTTTGTGTGTTTTCGGCTATGCCGCAGCGTGCAATTTTCAAAATACCCATGTGGCCGTGAACCTGTTCTCTCTCTGGAGCCAGTGCCTCATGTCTGAGGATCGTGGTCAGCTTCAGAGTTGCATCTGGCGCGGATAATCTGCCTCCACCGGTTTCTGTCCAGCGCGTCTCTTACAACCGAGTAGAATTTGGAGGTTGATGAGTCTTTTACTTGATCGGTCCATCTTTGAACGACCGCGCGACAATACCTTCGGTGTTCCCAACCACGATCAGTATTTTGAAATTTTCGTCGTCTCTGTGCATTGTGTGGCCGAAACAGGAAAGAATGCGTCGTTGGCACGTGGTGGGCAAACGAGTTATTATTTGGAGCTGCTTCAAGATCGACGCAATGGTGTGTTTCACAGTCTATGGTATGTTTAACATGCGTCTCCAGCATCACATCTCGAATGCATCAATCCTTCCCTTTCTCGGGCCAGGATTGTCCAAGTTTCCGCTCCATACAGGAAGATGTGGAATACCAGAGCATGTATCAATCGGATTTTGGTTTTGATACCAATTCCGTGAACGTGTTACTAGTTCTATTATACCCGTGTGAAATCAAATAAACCCTTCCCATTTAAATACCTATTTCCAATAACTGATCTAAATCCCCCGCAAAACTGTAACCCATTCTTTTTTTTTCTTTTTTTTTTTTTTTTTTTTTTTTTTTTTTTCTTTTTTTTTTTTCTTTTTTTTTAATAAATATCAGACAACCTCACACAAATCGATCTAGTCCCAAATAAAGCTCAAGAAGGCTTGTGTTATGGGTACTAGACGACGATATATATACTTATATAGATAAACTAGCTTTTGCCCGCGGCTTCGCACGCGTAAACACAATATCATCCGTTCACTACACTTATTGCGAGGCCAAAGGCCGAGCTCCGCGTAGCACCGAAGGTGTGGAGCGTCCTAAGGAAGCCGCCCACCCACTTATTTATTGTCTATTGTAGATTTAAATAACTTAATGCGAGGCCGCCCACCTAGTTAATATAAGTTTAAGTGTGTGAGCGCCTTCCCTAGAACGCTCCGCACCTTCGGTGCTACACTTGTGAACATGATCGTGGATTAATTAAAATTGGGGCAAGAATTATGTTTAAGAGATTGTTTTTAGGGTTTTGTTCCCAAAGGGTAAAAACGGGGCCCTATTACTGAGACTTCGCTGTCCGTCCGTCCGTCTTTCACCAGGCTGTATCTCAAGAACGGTGATAGCTGGACAGTAGAAAATTTCACAGATGACGTATGTCTATTGCCGCTATAACAACAAATACTAAAAATAAAATAAAACAAATATTTAAGGGGGGCTCCCTACAACAAACTTCATGCGCGAGCCGGACTCGCACTCGCCCAATTTTTAATATTTATTGTCTATTGTAGATTTAAATAACTTATTGCGAGGTCGCCCACCCACTTAATATAAGTTTAAATGTATGAGCGGCTTTCCTGGGACGCTCTGCACCTTCGGTGCTATGTGAAGCTCGACCTACGGCCTCGCATTAAGTTACTACTTATATTAGTGGTTGGGCGCATTCCCTAGGACGCTCCGCACCTGCGGTGCTACGCTTGTGAACATGATCTTGGTTTAATTAAAATTGAGGCAAGACTTATGTTTAAAAAATTGTTTTGAATATTTCTTGTCTATCGTAGATTTAAAAAACTTAATGCGAGGCCGCCTACACACTTATATAAGCTTAAATGTGTGAGCGGCATCCCTGGGACGCTCTGCACCTTCAGTGCTACGTAGAGCTCGGCCTACGGCATCGCATTAAGTTACTACTTAAATTAGTGGGTGGGCGACTTCCCTAGAACGCTCCGTACCTTAGGTGCTATCATTGTGAACATCATCTTGGTTTAGTTTAAATTGAGGCTAGACTTATGTTTATATATCGTTTTGAATATTTATTGATTATTGTAGATAACTATTCAAAGCACCTTGAAAAATAATTAGCTCATAGTCCTACCTGAACATATTATATTAATGACATCTATTAAGATGACAATAAATTATTTTCGTCTACAATGGTACTAATACTAATATAATAATATGACCTGTCATAATAATTTCCTAAGTAACGCCATAAGATTCAGGTGCCAACTTAACTCAATCGAGAGTACGTCAATAATGGCGACAGCACCACTGAACGGATACGTGATGGCCTCACTGTTTTGTTATCCGTGGTATAATGAATAAGGAAGCAAAGGAAAATGCATGAGATGACACGGTTATTATTTCAGTAGGTTCTGGGTTCAAATCCCGGCTGGGTGAAATCCTTTCTACATTGTAAATTTTATAATTTTGTCTTGTCTCGAATCATGGTTGTTTTTCATACAAAATGCATACATTGTCGAGCAGCAACGCTCAATAATTGATACACTGCTGCTTATATTATTAGGTATGCGATCAATATTCAACAACTTCGGTAGTAATTTTCGAAGTCCGGGTTAACCCATCACACTACACCCTAGCTTGTGCCGAATCGTGGTCACAGGCACGCAACGACGTGCGTGAATCCTTTACATGTATGGAGCTGGTGTTATTAACTCGGGAAAAATCTTAACAGCGCGATGCAGCCGCTAGTATGGAGATTTTGTCAAGGTAACAACGCCATCTAGCGGAAAATTGGGTCATCAACAAAATCTCAACACGCCGTTAAAAATAAAGAATGATTGATATTTATTACTTTGAATAAATTTTATATATAAAAAAAACTACATAGATGCAAAATTGTCGCTAAATATATCGTATATTTATCGTTTATTATACATTTCGCTACCTTATTAGTAAGTTAGGCCAAACACAAACAATACCAAAATTTGCGCCTAATGTTCTAAATGTTGGTTGGTAAAACATATTTAGAACTGTATTTAATTTACTTAAATTGATTCGAAATACTTTTATTTCAATTACACTCGATAAAATAGCATTAAAAAATCTGTTTTATTCATTAACGTTTTTAATTGCGTCTCCGGGATTTGGTCGATACTTACAAACTACAGAAGAATATAATTGTATATTCAATAAAAGAGCATTAGTTCCTATTGTCACAAATTGTGTTTTTAAAGAAATGTATAATTTTTTTTTGGGCATGAGATAATTTACAACTAACATTGCACTCATATTTTCGTCTGTGTTGGTCGATAATTGGCGCCATCTTTTCTATCTAACTAAGACGGTTTCCGTAACTCAACGCCTCAAACAAAACCTTATTGTTAATGCCGGTGGGCCGCGCGGAGGTATTATGTCGAATTCATACTTTTTAGTTTTTGTACACGTAAGAGCCACGCGGGGGTCGCGTCGTTCTAAATTCAAAATCACAAACGCTGTCATTATAAGGTTTACACATTGTAAGGAAAATATTGCATGGAATTTATGTTTTCAGAGATAAAATATTAATCATAATAAAAAGTATCCTATAACCATCTTTGGATGTTCAGCTATTCCTGTACCAAAATTGGTAGCTTTTTATCCAGCCGTTTCGGCGTGATGCGAGGACAACGGTTTTTTTGAAAACAGATGGCGCCAGGCTGGCACGGCGACGCGTGTCCATACAAAACAACTATCCAGCTGCATCACGCTATCGAGATTTTTCCTGAAATCATGACGTCCCTCCATAGAAAATTTATTTTCAATACAAATTTAGGATTTTATAATAGTATAGATATATACTTAAATACATAGGAGCAACCATGACCCAAGCACAAATATCATCATCACACAAATATTTGCCCTGGCCGGGATTCGAACCCGGGACCGCTGCTCAGTAGGCAGGTGCTTGCAAACTGAGCCAACCGCGTCGTCATTCTAACTCGAGCCTCTCAATATCTCAATAGTATGCAGAAAATTTCTGTTCCCGCCTATCAAGGCATACCGCCAAGCTCCAATGAACAGTATTGATCAAAACCAATTCAGAATCCTCAATTCAGAGGTACTGGAGCGTTATAATTGTATAACTGGAAGTCTATTGTTGTCCTGAAAAACTCAAGTATTCGAGGCTAGGGATTTAATTTGTTTTGATATTTGCGTAAAAGTCGATGAATGTGAACTTGAGTTTAAAGAATTTGATTCGATTTAGACTTATCTAAAATTGGTGCAAATAAGGATGCTTGAACACTGGGACAAAATGGTCATTCCGGATACTCATATACTCATAGGTAGTCCTTCGTGGTGTTTATTTAGTATTCGATGTAAGACAATGGTGCTGTACGATATTTAACAAAATGTTCTTTTTTTATTATTTATCAGCCACAATAATTGTTAAAATTATTCTAGCACAAAACACTAACAAATAAAATGTATTAAGTACTTATATGGCAATAATAAACACGTCATGTATGTGCATTGTAGGTAAGTACAATGTCAGTAGCAGTATATGTTATTAACAATTTTAAAACATAGATAGATAGATAGATAAAAACTTTATTTCATCACCAACACCAACAGTAACATTAAAAGGAGACCTATAAGCTAAACATTTTTATAATTAGCAAAGAGAAAACAAACATTAAAGAAAATAGCACTTAAAACTAAGTACATAGGTACATTTATTTTTGTAACAACTAAAATCGAGAATGTGTGTGGTATGAAATAGGCGCTGACTCAGCATAATACTGCGAAGAACGCAGCGCTGATCTTCCGTCAGTAACCTTTCTTAAAAAAAACGAAACATACTATTGGAATACACATCAATCGTTGGTTGAACTTCTGATATTTAAATATTAAATCATTATTGAAAATTAGTTTTCTTACATGGCTGTGGATATTTACTGTGTACTGAATACTGCATACTTTACAGTACAGTACCCAGTACCCGTAAACAACCTTTTTACTCCGGAACTGACATAGAAATAGACCTCTATTCAAACTTTTCGAAGTTACACCTCGATTCTATCAGGCCTTAAAGCCAAATTGGATGGTATGAAAAGTCCTAGTACAGTCATTACCGTGGTGCCGTGGCGCTAACGCAAGCAATAACCGTGGCGTAACTCTACGTGTGCTCGACGCTGATAACGCGCGTCAACAGACTATTAAACGATACACACAGGCTGACAGACTCGCCAAGTATACGTAATAGTAGTATACTTCCTACTTTATTATTAGCGTAACTGTCAGCCTGTGAAATGACGTATGGAAATAGTGTTACTAAAACTTTCGTGTAATCTCTCCGACCGATTTCGGTCATGGCGACCACTTCTACTCCTAATTTGCTCGGCGCTCATGCGCCCGAAGATGGCTTATGTAGCCGATCTTCGCGATGAATTAACGCGCATAATATCGGCACGTAAGTGAGACATACTTAATTATTGTATTAAGCGAGTTACACTCACGGCAAATCACGTCCATACGAGTTCGAAACATGTTGGGCCACTCCTGACTACCTCACGTGAGGCGTGAGTGTACAGTTGCCGAGAAACTTCTTGACCCAAAATGGCGGATCTGCGCATGCATATTTGTACGTAAATCGGCTACTGCGCAGTCAAGGTTAGGCTCAAGGTTAGTTTCTCGGCAACTGTAAGCCGCTTAAGAGGCCTTATTCCTTTTAAAATGCTGATTGCTTAGGCATTTTTCTCTATGATCAAACATGTTTTTTAACATATTATTGGGATTTATTGGTATATATTTGAAACCTACAGTTTGAATTTTTCATTGATAATTTTTGTTCCAAAAACTAGTGGAAATTGACAAAATTCACGCGTAAAATTAGTTTTTAGGGTTCCGTACCCAAAGGGTAAAAACGGGACCCTATTACTGAGACTTCGCTGCCCGTCCGTCCGTCCGTCCATCCGTCCGTCCGTCCGTCCGTCCGTCCGTCTGTCACCAGGCTGTATCTCAACAACGGTGATAGCTAGACAGTTGAAATTTTCACAGATGATGTATTTCTATTGCCGCTATAACAAAAAATACTAAAAATAAAATAAAATAAATATTTAAGGGGGGCTCCCATACAACAAACTTGTTATAGATTATATATATGTATAGGTACGGAACCCTTCATGCGCGAGTCGGGCTCGCACTTGCCCAATTTTTTTATTTCAACTTATTTTCGACTGCACGCAATAAAAGCATGAAATAGCTACGTTACTACCTAGAACTCGGGGAAAAGTATTATTCACTTCAAAAATTTGATTGAAATTATCAGTATATACCTAGTCCTAATATGAAAAAAATATTTTTTAAAAGGAATAAGGCCTCTTAATACAATATTTACATATGGAAACGTTTGATAGTCTGATATCCCACTACATAGTGGTTACTCTTGAATAGAGGAATGCCATCTAATTTGGCTTTAAGGCCAATAATAATTAGCCATCGGACTTCTGATACACGATAGGACTTTAGAGAGCTATGAAGTCGATATTTACATTTAAACAATTCATAATCCTACTCATTCATCTAATTCATTACAAACTGCCTTTATGGTTATTGTGGTTAACATTCCCAAGCATTAAATGAATAAAATATTATTTTTACAATTTTACAAACTGCTATAATATTTAAATATTTCAACTGTCGATTTACTGGCTATTCGACCAATCTAGATCTAGAACCACAATTTACTCCAGAAAACATGTACATAATCGCTAATATTTACGTATTGTATGACGACGAAAAAATTAATATCTACACAAATTAGGAATTTGTACATTCCTCTGACTTCTATACTATTATAAAATCCTAAATTTGTATTGAAAATAAATTTTCTATGGAGGGAGGTCATGATTTCAGGAAAAATCTCGATAGCGTGATGCAGCCGGATAGTTGTTTTGTATGGACACGCGTCGCCGTGCCAACCTGGCGCCATCTGTTTTCAAAAAAACCGTTGTCCTCGCATCACGCCGAAACGGCTGGATAAAAAGCTACCAATTTTGGTACAGGAATAGCTGAACATCCAAAGATGGTTATAGGATACTTTTTATTATGATTAATATTTATCTCTGAAAACATAAATTCCATGAAATATTTTCCTTACAATGTGTAAACCTTATAATGACAGCGTTTGTGATTTTGAATTTAGAACGACGCGACCCCCGCGTGGCTCTTACGTGTACAAAAACTAAAAAGTATGAATTCGACATAATACCTCCGCGCGGCCCACCGGCATTAACAATAAGGTTAAGGTTGTTTGAGGCGTTGAGTTACGGAAACCGTCTTAGTTAGATAGAAAAGATGGCGCCAATTATCGACCAACACAGACGAAAATATGAGTGCAATGTTCGTTGTAAATTGTCTCATGCCCAAAAAAAAATTATACATTTCTTTAAAAAAAAAATTTGCGACAATAGGAACTAATGCTCTTTTATTGAATATACAATTATATTCTTCTGTAGTTTGTAAGTATCGACCAAATCCCGGAGACGCAATTAAAAACGTTAATGAATAAAACAGATTTTTTAATGCTATTTTATCGAGTGTAATTGAAATAAAAGTATTTCGAATCAATTTAAGTAAATTAAATACGGTTCTAAATATGTTTTACCAACCAACATTTAGAACATTAGGCGCAAATTTTGGTATTGTTTGTGTTTGGCCTAACTTACTAATAAGGTAGCGAAATGTATAATTAACGATAAATATACGATATATTTAGCGACAATTTTGCATCTATGTAGTTTTTTTTATATATAAAATTTATTCAAAGTAATAAATATCAATCATTCTTTATTTTTAACGGCGTGTTGAGATTTTGTTGATGACCCAATTTTCCGCTAGATGGCGTTGTTACCTTGACAAAATCTCCATACTAGCGGCTGCATCGCGCTGTTAAGATTTTTCCCGAGTTAATAACACCAGCTCCATACATGTAAAGGATTCACGCACGTCGTTGCGTGCCTGTGACCACGATTCGGCACAAGCTAGGGTGTAGTGTGATGGGTTAACCCGGACTTCGAGAATTACTACCGAAGTTGTTGAATATTGATCGCATACCTAATAATATAAGCAGCAGTGTATCAATTATTGAGCGTTGCTGCTCGACAATGTATGCATTTTGTATGAAAAACAACCATGATTCGAGACAAGACAAAATTATAAAATTTACAATGTAGAAAGGATTTCACCCAGCCGGGATTTGAACCCAGAACCTACTGAAATAATAACCGTGTCATCTCATGCATTTTCCTTTGCTTCCTTATTCATTATACCACGGATAACAAAACAGTGAGGCCATCACGTATCCGTTCAGTGGTGCTGTCGCCATTATTGACGTACGCTCGATTGAGTTAAGTTGGCACCTGAATCTTATGGCGTTACTTAGGAAATTATTATGACAGGTCATATTATTATATTAGTATTAGTACCATTGTAGACGAAAATAATTTATTGTCATCTTAATAGATGTCATTAATATATGTTCAGGTAGGACTATGAGCTAATTATTTTTCAAGGTGCTTTGAATAGTTATCTACAATAATCAATAAATATTCAAAACGATATATAAACATAAGTCTAGCCTCAATTTAAACTAAACCAAGATGATGTTCACAATGGTAGCACCTAAGGTACGGAGCGTTCTAGGGAAGTCGCCCACCCACTAATTTAAGTAGTAACTTAATGCGAGGCCGTAGGCCGAGCTTCACATAGCACCGAAGGTGCAGAGCGTCCCAGGAAAGCCGCTCATACATTTAAACTTATATTAAGTGGGTGGGCGACCTCGCAATAAGTTATTTAAATCTACAATAGACAATAAATATTAAAAATTGGGCGAGTGCGAGTCCGGCTCGCGCATGAAGTTTGTTGTAGGGAGCCCCCCTTAAATATTTTTTTTATTTTATTTTTAGTATTTGTTGTTATAGCGGCAATAGAAATACGTCATCTGTGAAATTTTCTACTGTCCGGCTATCACCGTTCTTGAGATACAGCCTGGTGAAAGACGGACGGACGGACAGCGAAGTCTCAGTAATAGGGCCCCGTTTTTACCCTTTGGGAACAAAACCCTAAAAACAATCTCTTAAACATAAGTCTTGCCCCAATTTTAATTAATCCAAGATCATGTTCACAAGTGTAGCACCGAAGGTGCGGAGCGTTCTAGGGAAGGCGCTCACACACTTAAACTTATATTAACTAGGTGGGCGGCCTCGCATTAAGTTATTTAAATCTACAATAGACAATAAATATTCAAAACAATTTTTTATACATAAATCTTGCCTCAATTTTAATTAAACCAAGATCATGTTCACAAGCGTAGCACCGAAGGTGCGGAGCGTCCTAGGGAAGGCGCCCACTGACTTATATAAGTAGTAACTTAATGCGAGGCCATAGGCCGAGCTTCACATAGCACCGAAGGTGCGGAGCGTCCCAGGAAAGCCGCTCACACATTTAAACTTATATTAAGTGGGTGGGCGACCTCGCATTAATTTATTTGAACATATTTTAAGTGGGCGGGCGTCTTCCCTGGGACGCTCCGCACCTTCGGCGCTAAGTTACTTTATAAACCCTTAGTAATTTAATGCGAGGCCGCAGGCCGAGTTCCACGAGCGTCCCAGGGAAGCCGCCAACCCACTTAACATATGTTTAAGTAACTTAATAGGCGGCTTCCTTGGGACGCTCCGCACCTTCGGTGCTACGCGGAGCTCGGCCTGCGGCCTCGCATGAAGTTACTTCATCTTATATTAAGTGGTTGCGGCTTCCTTGGGACGCTCCGCACCTTCGGTGCTACGCGGAGCTCGGCCTACGGCCTCGCACTAGGTTACTTCAACTTATATTAAGTGGGTGGGCGGCTTCCTCGGAGCTCGGCCTGCGGCCTCGCATTAAGTTACTTCAACTTATATTAAGTGGGTGGTCGGCTTCCTTGGGACGCTCCGCACCCACGGTGCTACGCGGAGCTCGGCCTTCGGCCTCGCATTAAGTTACTTCAACTTATATTAAGTGGGTGGGCGGCTTTTTGAGACGCTCCGCACCTTCGGTGCTACGCGGAGCTCGGCCTTCGGCCTCGCATTAAGTTACATCAACTTATATTAAGTGGGTGGGCGGCTTCTTTGAGACGCTCCGCACCTTCGGTGTTACGCGGAGCTCGGCCTGCGGCCTCGCATTAAGTTACTTCAACTTATATTAAGTGGGTGGTCGGCTTCCTTGGGACGCTCCGCACCTACGGTGCTACGCGGAGCTCGGCCGTCGGCCTCGCATTAAGTTACTTCAACTTATATTAAGTGGGTGGGCGGCTTCTTTGAGACGCTCCGCACCTTCGGTGCTACGCGGAGCTCGGCCTTCGGCCTCGCATTAAGTTACTTCAACTTATATTAAGTGGGTGGGCGGCTTCTTTGAGACGCTCCGCACCTTCGGTGTTACGCGGAGCTCGGCCTGCGGCCTCGCATTAAGTTACTTCAACTTATATTAAGTGGGTGGGCGGCTTCTTTGAGACGCTCCGCACCTTCGGTGCTACGCGGAGCTCGGCCTTCGGCCTCGCATTAAGTTACTTCAACTTATATTAAGTGGGTGGGCGGCTTCTTTGAGACGCTCCGCACCTTCGGTGCTACGCGGAGCTCGGCCTTCGGCCTCGCATTAAGTTACTTCAACTTATATTAAGTGGGTGGGCGGCTTCTTTGAGACGCTCAGCACCTTCGGTGTTACGCGGAGCTCGGCCTGCGGCCTCGCATTAAGTTACTTCAACTTATATTAAGTGGGTGGGCGGCTTTCTTGGGACGCTCCGCACCTACGGTGCTACGCGGAGCTCGGCCTTCGGCCTCGCATTACGTTACTTCGACTTACATTAAGTGGGTGGGCGGCTTCCTTAGGACGCTCCGCACCTTCGGTGCTACGCGGAGCTCGGCCTTTGGCCTCGCAATAAGTGTAGTGAACGGATGATATTGTGTTTACGCGTGCGAAGCCGCGGGCAAAAGCTAGTTGTACTATAAAATTAAAATTACGAGTACTTATGTATTAATTATGACTATGCATTGTATTTTAATGTTAATGCCGGCTCTATTATAGCTCTCTTAATAGTGCTATTAGAAGCCCGATGCCTAAAAATAAAGTGTAATGACGTATAAAAATGTTTGATAGTCTGATATCCCGTAGTGCGTTGCATTCGTCTCGCCCCTGTGTCCGTATACAACTAAACCGTTACTTACATCCAGTGCTCATTAGCATATTGCCGACACGGTTATAATTATTTAAAGCCCAGGTTAAAAGATTTATCGTGTATCTGTCGGTAGATTAACGTTGACAATAAATATCCTGGATATTGTAAGCTAGTAGCTAGTACAACTACCATGCGATAAAATGATTTAATCATATTGAAAATAACGTTTCACTGCTCGTAAATGTGTTCATGATTTAAATCCAGTACACAAAACTGCATATATAGTTGTAGATTTGTAAACTGGCCATCCATGGGCCTAGCAAACATGACAACAATGTGCCGTCTTATAGTAAAAAGTGGATCGAAATCTATAGTAAGATCCTCCCCTGTCGGCAGTTTTAGTAAAGTAAATTAATATCACTAAATATCCACAATATGGCGTGGGATGAAAAGACCCTGTTGCGCTATAAAATGATTTCTAATTTCCTCAAATTTATCCAGCTAAAACCATTCCAAACTGTAATCAAAACCTCTAGGTAAGTTAAAACGTTAATTGATATTCCTAGAACGAAATTTAATCAGAGGATGGGAATTATAATTAACAGCGAAATATGGGGCCAAATTATGTTTACTTTACTAATAAATAAACGTTACGTAATGAAGCTTTATTAAACTATTATCTTAATTCTCTTGAAATAAAACCATTGATATCTACAGGAGATTACAATACAGACTCTAAGAAAGTTATTTATCTGCACGGCTAGCATAACTTTGACACGCGACTCTTTCTCGCGCGAGATATACTACCTCTCTCTATCTGTACAGTACTATGAGATAGTGACGGATGATGCTATCTCGCGCGACATGAGTCGCGTGTCAAAGTTATACCAGACGTGCTGCTACCGTATCATTAAAATTTAAACAGTAAAATAAGTTTAATAAGTTCTTGTGGGAAATATTACTATAGGAGTTGTATGGGTAGTAATCCCTGATGAAGAGCTCTATAGGAGTTCGAAACATGTCGGGCCGTTCCTGACAATTACACGTGAGTGTAAACCGCTTAATACATTAATTACTATAGGGTATTTAAAATGGGCAATAAAGTGCAGCTTGTAGATTCAACGTCGATGGAAATAGTAGGCGTTCAATCGTTGTCTTAAAAAAAGTTTGACATGTTTCAGGATAATGTGACAGGAGAGTTTATTTATTGGTATAGAAGATTTTTTTGGCATTTTGATTTATTAGAGGAGAAAGTGAAAGGCCTGCCGTTAAAGACTCCGTTCTAATCAAGTCATCTTAGTGCATGCCGGGCCCGTAGGCACTACTTTATTATTGCATAGTAAATAACCCCATCTATGATTTTTCTGGCTCTGTAACGTGGAAACCCTTGTGGAATTGGGGGCCCTGAGCACGGGTTGAGCGCTATTAATCATAACGATAATCGGTTGACATCACATTTTGTGGAGATTTCACAAATATCAGAGGGATACTAAGGCGGAAGTACTATTTAGTACTCGACGCGGTACTAATACGCGTCATCATACTTTCAACTGCGATGAATAAGATAAGATTACCGTTACTTTCATAGCAAATAGAATGAATACATGAGAAATGTTTGTAGCTATCGAATTTCACACGCAAAATAATAAAATATACATCCTGACTGCCTGCAAAAGCACGTGACATGTACTGGGACAATCCTATTGATTTACATTTCATTACATTACGAGAATTTTTTATATGATATTTATATGATATTAATACCAGTTAATAAAGGTAAAAGTCATACCTCTCATAAGGGATAAATAAATTTGCGATAGACGTGTAAATTAACGTACTATTACGAAACATAAAATAAATATCCCTTGCAATGTCGAGTACTAGTACTCTTCCACCTTATACGTAATAACAAAGAAAATGTATACATAATTGCTGCCACAGTGCCACATATTTGCGGTCATATATAATATATAATTAGCACTATTAAACCGTGCGTCATTATTACGTGCTTATGTAAACCTACTCTTGAGGTGACTGCCACCAGTCTGTTATTAGAGCCTTACCACACCCTGGCGGTACTAACGGCCCGCCCATGACTTCGTACTTAGCGGCGAGCGGTTGAGCGAGAGATTCGAGCGCGGCGGCCATACGAGTGAGCGATACACACGTACCGCGCACCGCTGCCGATCACCGCTAAAGGCCTTATCACACTTACGATTTGCGAGCGAGTTTTCTGTACAAATAAGCGTTGCGGCGAACTCGCTGTGTGATCGCCTTCATACAAAACTCGCTCGCATATCGTAAGTGTAATAAGGCCTTAAGATGGCGTCCTCGCGGTAAACTCGCTGCGCGCTCGCCTCGCTTTCAACTCGCCCGCAAATCGCCAGAGTTCTGAGGCTCTTAGGGCCTTCTCCCACTTTGCGAGTTGCGAGCGTGTTTTCTATATAATATCAGTCGCGGCGAACTCGCTGAGTGATCGCCTTCTTACAAAATTCGCTCGCAACTTGCAAGTGTGGTAACCTTAGGGTGTCAAAGATAGGGATATTCACTTTCGGGTGAGCAACGTGTATGGACGTCGCTTAGTTATTTGACTTATTTGTTTCTCTAGACCTATGAATCACACTGTAAGTGTGCTCACCCGAAAGTTAATATAGTAGGAACAAATAAAAATGAAACTCAAAGATATTTTATGTTTTATATATTCAATTTTGTTCACTCTTCTAATTCCAATTATCCAGAATCTTTTTCAGGTCCAAAATCCAGATATACATGTTTTGTGGATCCGCTGGATAACTCTGTCAACAAATAATACCTATTGTATAATACTTCTGGTCTCCATCACATTAGCTTCTTCAAACTTTTAAATATAGTCATCAGGTTCCTCAGGGTTCGAATCTGTGCCCCCAATTAATCCTCCTGAATTATTTATAGACTAGTAATAGTTATAATATATTCTTCGATCGCTTTTTACCGATAATTCCGTTGTCTAACGTTATTAAAAATTGTATGTGTTTTTCCTTTTGTAAACTTTTATTGGTGTCCAATAAAGTATTGTTTTCTTCCATGTAGACGTCTGTGTAGTCTTTAATACTTATCAAGTTTTTGTCAAACCTTTGATATAAACACTCCAAACTTGCCGACAGTCGGCAATATTCTATTCATGATAGTATACAATACTAAAATGGTCGTGTTGTTCGTTTTTTCTCATTGTTCTTCTTTAAAAGCTCATTCGGACTATTAGAGGCTTCCATAGCTGTTTTTCCAAAAACAGCTTTCCAAGCGATTCCTCGCATATTTATCACATTTTGCTATCAGTTTGAAACATAATACGCTAAAACATAAATATGAAAACATATTTATGATAAGGTGATAACATGCAATGAACAGAAAAAGATGTAAGTATAAAAAATATAGGTAATGATATTATAGAATATCTATTGTGGGGAAAAAATGTATCATATACATATGGTAAACCAGAAAAAAAAGATATAATACAGCATAAACACCTGTTGTTGTAATAAATATATATTTATTGTGAGGTTTGTGGTAATATAACAATGTAAACGTGGCTGCATGAAATTATGAAAATTGCCCGATTGAAATATAAAGTCTATTCATAGTATAGAAGTGAAATAGAACATGACTTAAAACGAAAATGGCTATGGTTTAAGCCATGTTAAATTTTTGCGATTTCCTTTTTATGTTATATGAATATTATTGACAATAATATAAAAACATTTTAGTTTCAATATGAAAACAATATCAGCAACGTTCTACTTCAAAATCAATCAATAGCTAGGTCATTTCATGATAACACGCACTATCAGTAGGTACCTACACATATTGTGCTTCACGAAAATCTACCTTAAGTACAAACAAGTATAATAGATTATAAATCTTTTGAAAAATTAACATACACTTTAAAAAAATATTTTCTGGGTCTCTTCAATAAAGAGCGAATAGGCTGTTAATGAACTAGCGAGCTACATTTTCGAATATGCTCCATAAATATACATTAGGATTAGGAAGCTCTTCACAACGAAAACGCGAACCAAATGAGATTTTCTGTTATTTTTTTGTTACACTCGTGGTGATGGAGCATCCTTATCCTTACTCATACGTATTGAATATGAGCGATAAGCAACTAGGGCAAATAAGTTTTTAAACAATGATGCCTTTCCCAGACGGTAATTTGTTCTTTACTTTATTTAACGTATGGAATAAGGTAAATTTTCACTTGAATCACAACTTCACAAGTGTATGGCACTGACACAATCTTACATGATCACTTTTTGGTTCATTATATGGTATTGATTGTAACATTACAGTTGAAAGTACGCGGTAAGGCGGCACCTTCACAAAGTGAAATTTGAATATCGTCATAGGTACACGAAGTCAATTTTTTAACCCGTAACGCGTCTTTTGGACCACGCCGGTCCAAAAGACGCGTTAGTAAAGGTTTGAAATAATTCAAATTAAAAAATTAAAACACCTCCGACACAAGTAGCTGATCATCATGAAATCCTCATTCAATGAGTGATACAGAAAATGCTACTAAAACTAAACATAAATAACTACAAAATTTTAAATTCTTAGCTTCAACAGTGGCTGAGATTTTGTCAGTTGTTCCAATTAAAGCAAAATAGTTAAGAACCATCTCGACGGACAAGTCTTTCGATTAAAAAATCCCACTCAAATTCGTCTATCCATTTGGGAACTATTAAGGTGCCACAGACAGATACACAGGTACACATATTAAGCTTATAACACCCCTCTTTCTTCGCAGGGGATTAAAAAAGGTAGCGTCCCTGCGCCATCGTTGGATAGTATTAATATGCTACCGGGCAATATTTTAATACGACGGACGCGTAACGTGTTAAATATCCTTACAATGCAGCCATGGAGCCATGTAATATTGAGCCAGAAATTTGTAATTCAGTATTATGGATGAATTAATAAATGTATCAGGTAGGTAATGAAGTGGGTGAATAATACATACGATAAACGTGATAAGATTATGTACCTTGCTTCAAACGGAATTGCATCTCGGGTCGTTATCAACAATAACCCTCTCAATGACTAGCGCTTGGGTGCCTTGGTCCTTCTTGTTGCCTTTGCAGCAGCATCCACGCTTTCCTTCCTTGTTCTTCCTTCCTGGGCATCTTGGCCGCTCATCGTCTCCACCGTCGTCGCACCCGCGTCCCCATGGACCGTGACCTCCGTGACCTCCATGACCTCCATGATCTCCATGACCCCAGGGACCGTGACCTCCGTGACCGCCATGGCCCCCATGACCCCAGGGACCGTGTCCCCATGGTCCGCATCCAAATCCTTCAGGGCGATCAGACTCGTTCCTCGGACAGCCGGGTCTGTCTTCACCACAACGGTTAGGGCCGAATCCAGGATGATGGAAGGGTCCGAAGGCAGGTCTCATTCCGTGGCAGCCGTGCCCTTGGTGGCCGTGTTTACCATGATGATGCTGGTGTCCATGATGTCCATGATGACCATGAGGGCCATGATGGGGTCCATGGCGACCGAAAGGCCCGAGGCGTCCGTAATGATGTCCAAATGGGCCATGGCCACGCATTGGCCCGAAGCCAAAGCCATCGCATTCAAAGTGATCTCTCATACTGATTGTACTGTTATCAATATATCAGATAGACGTATGTGTTAGCGCAGCGTAGTGCAGTATGAAGCTCAGTGCGGCCGCTCGCAGGTTTTATACTGAAGATTGCGCAATATTTATGGAAATTGTCAAATATGGTGAAATGGTTGCGTCCCTATTTCACAAATTGGGTAATAGTTGTAAAATACCTAAGTTAATGATGTCACACTTTTGACCTCTGTATGGAAGTAAACATGCATCTCCTCAGTAAGCGTGTTCCATGTTAAACCTTGTTTTTACGTTCCAGTAAGTATAAGACAAAGATCAAACAGATCCCCTTATTTTTTATGAAAATCAATGTGGAATACTTTATGCTCCGTTTTTGACGTTGGTTAACCTAGCCACACTGGGAAATATGTGAGGAATTCCAATGTTTCAATATTATTTAATATTGCTTTATTTTTTTAAGTTCATCTACCGCTTGTAATTTAAAAGGACTCCCCAACGTTCCCTACAACGATCGATCGTTCGCTGCCCTGCGCAATTCTGACCAGATCATCGGTCCACTTTGTTGCCGGCCTTGCCACGCTACGTCTGCTAATACGCGGTCGCGGTAATTGCTGCTACAGTAGGTAAATAAGTGCGAAGCCCAAATTGTACCCATATACATTATAATGTGTATGTAGTTATAGATCGATTCACTAAAGCTGGCACGAATGGATTGAATGAAAGTTATGTCACTTCGAGTGTTAGAGTGAGTGCCGTTCTTATACAGGGGCCTCCTAATATTTTGTAAACAACAACAAAATGGGTTTTTGTTATTCAAGAAAAATAAAAAATATTATAATATAAGCATAATCTGCACAATATTTAGACTAAACAAGTAATATATATGTCCGAAAGGTATATTTAACTGTTTGATACAAACATATTTTACTATCATGGTGTTTTATGCAGACGCTAGTTTTTTGACATACTTTAGATTTTGAGTGTTGTAAGGTAGTGTAATTGTACAGGAATATAGAAACGGAAAAAGGCCCATCGTCTATACTGATAAGACGTACGTGCATAGCACTCACACCACACCAAACGCATGGACTGACAACAGCAATAGCGGTGTTAGAGTTCCTATATCTAAAGGCCAAAGGCTGATAGCGGTTCATGCATGTACAGAAGAAGGTTTCGTAAAAAATGCTTTGCTGACATTCAAATCCAACCAGAAGTCCAGTAAACTGTTTCAGTATCGTGGTATAAAGAGTGTATTCATCTATATATGTTTATAATTTATATAATATGGCTTTAACTTAAAGTAAAAATACTTAAAATATTCATAAAAATAATTAGATTTCTTCTCTAGTTGTATAAAATGTAAAAAAACACGGTTGTAGATTAATAGATTTGTACTTAAAGATAAAGATAAAATATCCACATAATTGGTGTTTTTTAAGCTAAGACCATGATCCATAAACGTACGTACCCTATAGGAATATTTTGTAGTATTCTTTATACTGCTGAATTTGGGCGGTTATGCGTCTATTTTGTCTACAAATACGTTTTCAATAATCACTTATTGTATCAACCTGTGTGTAATCATTTTGTGACGCACACATAAATATTATCATTCACTCATTCATTCCATTCGTGCCAGCTTTAGTGAATCGACCTATAGGTACATGAATCATTATTGTGTTCGTGCCGTGGTGTCAAGGTCATTCAGTTTGTATGGCTTGCGATCTATTAGAGGAAATACAATTAGAGTTACGCTGACCTAAGCAAAACAAACGTATTATTTAAGAGGCCTTTTATTCCTTTTAAAAATTATTTCAACCAACTTTTTGAAGTGAATAATACTTTACCCCGAGTTCTAGGCGATCTCTAAGGTTAAATGAAGTCACTTTGGCACAAGGTACAAACAACCGTATACATGTAAATTTAAGGTCGTTTTTCACTTTTGCCAGTTTGACAGAATTTGATCTTAAAATTCCGGATAGACTATTAATATAGCTATTTCATGTTTTCATAGCGTACAGTCGAAAATAAGTTGAAAAAACTAATTTTCCGCGTGAATTTTCTGAATTTCGAGTAGTTTTCATACTCTCGGTTTTAATCATTTATCAACTTCTAAATTGTGACGTATTGTGTTACGCTGATGATACAGCCTTAATATTTCACGGCGACTCATGGCAGTATGCAAGGGACATGGCTGTTTTAGGGCCACACCGCATATCCGTGTGGCTAAATCACAACCTATTGACTCTAAATGCGGACAAAACCAAATTCCTTTGTTTTTATAAGACAGCTGCATCTCGGCCTCCTGAGCATCTCACACAACTCAAAGTCCATAAAAAAACATGTTTGACCCCGGGAAGCTCACAACCTTCAGACTGCACCTGCAGCTATATAACCAATGCGAGCTCACTTAGATATTTAGGCGTCATAATAGACGAGAATCTAAACTTTAAAAGTCACATTTCTGATGTGACAGCTGGTAGGGTTCGTAAACTTATATACACCATGAAGCTACTAAGGGAAGCCGCCGATGCTCAACTACTTAAAATGGTGTACCTGGCACTGTGTCAATCTATATTAAGCTATTGTATACTTGCTTGGGGTGGTTCTGCTAAATCTAACTTAATACTGCTGGAAAGGGCACACGCGAAAGTGTCCTTGCGGCGACCACGGCGGTACCCTACTTCTGAACTCTTTAAGGAAGCTAGAGTCTTAAGCGTCCGAAGACTTTACTTAATGCTTGCTGCCATATATGTCCACATTAAGAGTTTGAGATCGCTAGAGCATTCTGACATGGTACGTAAAAGAATTTATAAAATCCCTAAACCTTGTGTCAACACGGCCTTTGCAAAACGGTTTTCAAAGTTCCTTCTCCCGCACATATACAATAGATTAGTAAGATGCTGTGACATAAGGCACAGCTCTGTTCATGAGGCCAAAATTCAAATCCATAAGCTTTTGTTATCCTGGGATTATGACATGTCGGAAGAAATACTTCGTTCATAGGCAAATGTAGTGGACGGCAATTTTGCTGCCGTCCGACCCCAAGAGACTAAACCACTCGTAGGGCTACTATTTGCCTCTCACTATCCTACTCGTGCACACTTGCTTACACGTCAAACACACACACAACTTACTCCATGTTGTTGAAAGTAAGTTGTAATGTAAATAGTTAATTTTATTATTGTATTAAGCGGTTTACACTCACGTGAAATTGTCAGGAACGGCCCGACATGTTTCGAACTCCTCCTGACAATTTCACGTGAGTGTAAACCGCTTAATACAATAATTAAATATGTCTCACGAAAGTTTTAATAAAATTAGTTAATTTTATTTTTATTTGTTGTGTATCTTCATAAGCCGCACTATTTTTTGGTAATACTTTGTGTTATTGAATCCCACGACACAGGCATTGCCTAGTGTGGGAATCACTGTTCCTAATGTGTCAGTAATTATTTCTGGTTAATAAACTATTTTTTTTTGATCAATAAAAAATTCAAACTGTCGGTTTAAATATACGAGTATACCAATAAATCCCAATAGCCATGTTCTAGGTAGTAACATCAATAAACATGTTAAATAATAATAATGAATAAATATCAGACAACCTCACACAAATCGATCTAGTCCCAAATTAAGCTCAAGAAGGCTTGTGTTACGGGTACTAGACGACAATCTACATGGTACTTAAATACATACATAGAACAACTATGACCCAAGCACAAATATTCGAGTTCATCACACAATTATTTGCCCTGGCCGGGATTCGAACCCGGGACCGCCGGCTCAGTAGGCATGTCTCTACAAACCGAGCCAACCGCGTTGATCATAGAGAAAAATGTCTCTTAACGATTTGAATTTACGAGTACTTCTCAAAAGTTAAGTGAAGATTCTCATTTCGTTCAGCGTTGTCGGGTAAAAGTGAACTTAACAAGAAGGTCAAGTTTTGTGGATAGGGGAAGGTTGCTATCATTGGACCGGCGCTTTGAATGGACCATCTAAATATTTTAAGACTGCCGAAACGGTCCGACACAAAACATTTTCATTCAGGTCCTAAAATTTCGCAAATATAGGTTAAGTTTCGAGAGTGGGAAAACAGACGAGAGCGGAACCTCGAAGTGTATAGAAAAATTAGAAATGGTATTTCCTATATTAATGTATGAAGAATAATTGAAGATACTACGAGCGTTTGTTTGATTACGTCACGCTGTCGCGGTGCGCCGTAACTAGTTAATTTACACTATCGCAACTTCATAAGTACTTGTACAAGTGTATATCTAAGCACACAGGGCCATACGGTCATAAAGTTTCAGGAGATTTAACGGAAACAGTGATATTCTGATCTACGCAGAAAAACTCAGTATATACTTATTTTAAAATTCTAGATTTTTATTGATAATCACTTTTCTATGGAGAGGTCTAGATATCAGGAAAATCTTAATAGCGTGATGCAGGATCGTATTTTGTTTTGTATGGGCGCGCGGCGCCATGCCAGCCTGGCGCTATCTGTTGGGCATAATTTCCTTTGTCATCACACTGAAATGTCTGGACAAATTTTAACCAATTTTGAGTATCATAATATAGTCATACCGAGAAAAACGCTAGAAACCAAATATTTACTTATCAAGTTATCACTAAACTGAACTCAGGATTTCCCACAAACGTATGAGCAACGATTTAGTATACTGTGTAAAGTATGACTTATCGTTGATAACACACATAGGTACCTACATTCATTCAATGTCAAATAAAACGATATCAATTTATTATTTTAGGTTATCTTGTATGTTTTTTGCGTGTTTTCATTCCCTGGTATCTTATTTAGGTTCATCTGTGTCACAATAAATAATTATAGAAGACACTTTCTATGGTTACGTTAAATTTGCACCTGATTTGTATGCGACGCCACAGCTACTTTACGAAAGGTGCAAACTTTACGAATAAGTAGAATAATCTTCACTACAAAAGCCGGCAAACTTTTTGAGTAAAACCTTGACTGCCTGCGCAGGCCGGGCGTGCGGTAGCCGATTTATATACAAATGTAGGTAAATGCGCAGATCTGTCATTTTTTACCCGATTTCAAAAAAAGGAGGGAAAGGGGGAAGGAATGTTTGTTACCTCATAACTCCGTCATTTATGAGTCGATTTGGAAAATTCTTTTTAGGTTCATGAATAGACAACTCAAGGTTGGTCCCATAAGATTTTGATGAAGATCGGATGACGAGATCCATGAGGAATCGAAGGAATTCCTGAAATTTTATAGGCACTTATAATATTTTTCATATATTTTCTAAAACTATTTAAGTATCTGCATATGGTGGTCATCATCTTCCTTCATATACGAGTAGCTGCGCCGCGCGGTGTTACCCGCTCATCCCACGGGAACACTACATTTTGCGGGATAAAAAGTAGCCTATATGTTAATCCAGGCCGTCAGCTACCTTCACACCAAAATTAATCAAAATTGGTCCAGCCAATGAGCATGAAGACGTAACAAACACACAAACACACTCACAAACTTTCGCCTTTTCAATCTTAGTGTGATTGTACACCTCAACGGGAAATGAATTCGAACAAACACGGGTTCCAGGTAAAATTCGATAGAGGTAAACAACAGGAGGTCTTATCACTGAGTCACTTACCCCGACCACACAGTCCGAATTCCGATCCGGTTTCCGAACGGAATGACGTCAGAAAGTGTGTCTGTCTCCGTTTGTCATATGGCGATGTCACGTTTGCTTAATCCGTTCTGAATCCGGACCGGAATTCAGACTGTGTGTGGCCGGCCTTACTGATATTTCTTATCTTTCTAAGCCTTTGAGTAAGAAATACTGCATCGTTGTAAGACGGAAACCCCGCTGCGCGATTTAGATTCGCACTTAGCTGGTTTCTGAATGTGATATATGTCTCCAAATTACAAGTTTTCGAATGTGTCTTCGTATTTATACCACAGAATATTATTCCTTGCTTAATTTCATTATACTAGATATTTCAAGTGTGATACTTAATCTTGTTATTGTATTTACCTACAGGATGTAATAACCATCCAAGCAATAGTACATTTCTGCAGACGCCAGGAAAGAAGGGCCTGCCGGGTGAGTAGACAGATATTGATAAGAACCGGCAAGCCCTTTTCACGGCTAAGGCATGTATAGTGCTTTTCTCAAACATATGCAATGAAATAATCACTCAAAAAAATATAATTCAGATGTAGCCTGTTCGTGAACACAGACGCCATGTTTAAAAAAAATAGTGCGTGGACGCCCTTCGCGCGGAGGAAGTAAAAGTTCGTAATGTGGAAATGAAAATAGTAAGGGGTAGAAATTTTAATTTCAAAAGAGAAAACCTAACAATCAATTGTATTCACAAGAGACGTAACTTGACATAACCTTAAATCCGTCGCATTGTCCGTGGGATTGTTACGTTGAACGTGTAACACAACAGTGCTTTTCTACCCCCTCCACGGTAGCGTTAAACGTTAAACGTTTAATGCAACTTTGTTGGAAGTCGCATTAGAAGTTTACTTCAAAAACATTACTTCCCGGCCTACTCGGCCTAGGCCTTTCATTTTGTATGAAATTCCTTTACAGTTGTCTCGAGTTGTTCCTATGACGACATTTCAATGCATGTTTGAGAAAAAATATAAAATCTAAGTACTAAGCTCGTCTCGCTATCCTCCAGCATAAAATGTTGAGAGACATACCTATGCTTTAAAGCGAAGTCAGTTAACTAGAGTGAAAATACTTATTTAATAACAATATACATTTTACGACTTAGAAATCACACAGGTCCACGGGTTAATAATAGTTGTGCGTGATTTCAAAACCATAAAATGTTCATGGTTTGTATTGTAGCCTTTTATGTTTCAAAACACGGACACCAAAAATACAATAGGATCGTTACCCTAAATTTACATTTTTTTTTTGTATCATTATAGTCGCTTTTTATGTAGTGTAGTTGTATAGACACACACTATTCAGTGTAATAACTAGAATCATTCACTCCAGACATAATAAAACACAATTAGTTTAGAAAAATACCCATAAATTTATTAAAATGCAGGTGAGTATAGCAGTAGATACCACTACCATGTTACCTATATAGTAGTTTGGCATTTAACCAGGCTCAGTTCACTGTTAGCTGTAACCACTTGGGTATTTGTTGCTAAGCTGAAGATGAACCTTCAGATCTACTATTCCTTGAAGAATTATAGGAATGGGGCTTTGGCCCACTTGTATGGCACTGAGAACGCCCTGCAGGATAGAGAGACAATCGCTTATGACCTTGGTGGAATCTGGACTAGTGGTCATAGTATCGGTGGGATACTTTTCTTCTTTGGTATGGACAGGAACTGTCATGGTAGGCAGCTGTTTCTGGTCTAGTTTCTGTGGCACCGAGCCGCTAGTAATTTTGATAGGAACAGCTTCTTTATTCGTGTTGCTGTTAAACCCTATCATATTTTCCTTAGTAGAAACGGCAGCTGCCTGTTGAGGCTTCTGTATTTGGAGCTGCGGTTGTATTAACTCCTGGTCTGGCTTCTGTGGCACAGAGTTGCTGGCAACCTTGACTGAAACAGCTTCTTTGTTCATGTCACTGTTAGGCACAGCTTCCTTTTCTTTAGTAGGGATGGTAATTGCCTGTGGAAGCTTTAGTTTTTGAAGCTCCTGCTCGGATATGCCGTTGACCTTGGCATGAACTGCATCAGTATTCAGCTTCATGCCAATGAACTCCACCTTTTCTTTGATAACAGGAGCAATGACGGCTGGTTTCAGCTCATCTTGTTCTGGCTGTAGAAACTGTTGCTGTGATTCAGATATGATCGAACTGGTATCACTGTTGCCATTTTTTCCCCTATTCCTTCGGCCGCGTTTTTTCGTTTGCTTCGGTTCTTCAAATTTCTCATTAGCATCTGCCATCAGGGAATTAGGTGCGCTGGCCTCTTCCACGACGTTGGGAGTAGTGATCTCGTAGCCAATGATGCGCAGTGGTTTCGGCATCATGTTGCGCTGTTCACGCCGATACACTGGGCAGGAGGTGTTGTTGGCGACATGAGGGCCACCGCAGTTGGCGCAGGTTGGTTTGTCACGGGGGCGGATGCACAGCTTCAGCGGATGAGGGCCTGCACAACGCAGGCATCGGTGTTCACGATGGCAGCTTGTCTCTAAATGCCAGAAGCCTAGGCATCGCGAGCATTGCGTTGGACCCTTCTTGCCGCGCCAGGCTTCTACAGCAACTCCTGAATGTTCCAGTAGCTTCTTGATTTGGTACACTGCTGGGACAGTGCCAGGAGTATTCTGTAGCTGCGCGAAGAAGATGCAGCCAGGTTTGTCGAGGCGCGGCGGAACCCGCTGTACGTCAGTTGGAGTGAAGCCGCGTTCCCGTAGTTCTTTAGTGATCCCTCGCGGATCGGTGTTGACTGGTAGCCCTCTGATGCATATCTTCAGGGGCGTGTCTGGATCAAGGGAAGACATTTTCCATTCAAATCTTTAGCCTTGATTGGCAAACGCTCCTTCAGTGCTCGGAAAATATTTCAAATATAATATTTATTTATTTCCGAACTTCCTTTATTCTTTAGGGAAGTTTGCACTTGTTTTTGTTCTAAATGCGGGTCTGCGAATGTCGTTCGATACCGACGGCTGCCCCCTTTTATACTGAATATTGCGTTCCAATTATGAAATATGGTGTAATCATTTCATCTCAATTGCATAAGTTGGGAAATATAATTGCGTTAATCGGGAATAACCAACCTATAAGGAATGGGTTGTTTTATCAATCAATGTTGCCATAGCCTGTCAGTCAGGTGAGATTGGAAGTGTGATGCGGCTTTATCATGACTCACTTTGACCATTTATTGTACATCCTGCCTAAACATAGATTATATTTAAAAGCATTTGGCAAATCGTTGGCAATTATTTTTACATTTCATACACAGAGCCATTAATCCTGATTTGACTGTTGGAAATGTTTTTCGGGAGACATTAAACGCAATACTAGATAACGTTTATAGAAATACTGCATTTTATATTTGTTGCATATTCAAATTTCTCCGAATTACGATGAAAGTTCAAAATATACTAAGGTAATTGATAGGGGTAATATTGAACGTGGACACTGGTATATGTTATAAATTTAATGTGACGCAATATTTACGTCACTACGAAAACGCAACGTCATCGAAGATGTATTGAAGCTTCGGTGTGGTCTATCTATAGAGAAAGGAGGCTTACTGGCGATGTAATGATAGTGCCACCTCTTTTTATAGCTTCTCAGTCGTAATGTTGCCAGTCATGGTCTAAGGGTTCGTTTCCATTAACACGGATTTGAGCCGCGTGTTTTATTTGAAAGTCCACTCAGTTTCGCTCCGATTACAAATGTTTCGACGAAATGTGCGTGTGGTGCTAAGTGAGTTAGTAAGTTAGTGTTTTAAGCGTGCAATCTTCATAAAAACCAATTCATATCAAAATCTTCATTCAAATCTTCATAAAATTGCAGTAGAGGAGAGACGGGAGGCGAGGCATAGAGTAGAAGACCTTAAGAGGATACACTGCTCCTTAAACCATACTATCAGTTTACGTTAAGTTTATTTATTTATTTATTAGGTTTGCCAACAGGTACAATACTATATAACATACATAAAAAACAAATGCAAGTCCGAAACATATCAGAGTATTTACCCAATTACAGGCAAACACAACGTGCGTTATGAACAAAAAATCGCTTACGTTAACTTACTTTATGTTCAATAGGTAACATAGAAAAAAAAGAACTAGAAAAAAAACTAGATTGAATTAAAATTTACAATGTTACAATATTTAAAAAGCTGTTGCACTATACTTATAAGACTAAAGTGTCATATTTACGTATAAGTAAGAAAGTTTACGCTTAGTAACTGTGATGTCGCATACAAATGAGATCCAAACTTAACGTAGGTTATGTCGAGTATTCCGAGGTGACGAGTACTCGTCTGTTTCCTCCTCCAAAACTTGACCATTTAAAAAAAAAAAAAAAACATGTAAATGCCTCTTTTTTTAATGTGGGTATTCACCACAATTTTTATATTAACCATTGATACATAGCTCAAAGAAAAATTTAAATGCGTAACCTAAAGTGCAAAGCCTTTCAAATAAACAATGCAAAGATACACGAAGCATAAGGAACAATTGGAAAGTTTTCTTGGCGTAAGGGTAGCGAAGTGGCTAACGCGCTGGACTGGCAATCCATTCCGGGTTCGATTCCCGGTCTCTTCCAACAGGTTACGCATTTCAATTTTTCTTTGAGATTTGATCTTTGCATCAATGGTTAACCAATTTTTACTTTTTTAAACTGAATTGGAAGGGTACTTTTTTTTCACAAATATTTCTGTCACTGCTGCACTTGATTAGCATTCATCGGTAACTCGTTCCACTTAGGTAGCACTTGACAGTTTCTAACAGACTAGTGATGTGACAGTGTTCTTCCTATACCAGTCGAGAAAAAGAAACCAGTAAAAAAGGAATTTTAATCATCACTACATAGTATAAAACAAAGTCGCTTTCTCTGTCCCTATGTCCCTTTGTATGCTTAAATCTTTAAAACTACGCAACGGATTTTGATGCGGTTTTTTTAATAGATAGAGTGATTCAAGAGGAAGGTTTATATGTATAATACATGCATAATTTATCAGCATTGCACCCGTGCGAAGCCGGGGCGGGTCGCTAGTTTAATATATGACATTCGTGATAAACAATTAATATTTGTTCTAAATTTTCACAAGTCAGCCTACGTCTTCTACTTGAGAAAATCCACTTTGTGTAAGAAAACGATATTTCAACGTCCACTGACGGAATGGGTAAAAAAAGCATTTTATTGTAAAGTTTTAGCGTATTTTTATTGATATTCTCTTTGATTTCAACTTCTTTATTTTGTAATAAGTTATTGATAATACTTGTAATAATTATTACCTACAAGGAAATGCATGACAATATTATTGACATTGATGTTTTTAAACTAGTAATCAAACCTACTTCGTCATATGTTAAGACCATGTAGGTAGGTAATATTAATTTATTATTTTATCTTATTTGAAAAGACACTTAGAAAACGTGTCTCTCATCACTAATCTTTTAAGTGCTACCTAAATGCCACGAGTAACCGATGTCTGTTGATTAGCTATTCCGAGTATGCGACATTTTGCAATTTCGAATACGAAATCATAGTTTACTCAAAATTGCATAACAATACTAAATAAATAAATATACATTTTGTGCAACTTATACATAACTTACAGTACAACATCAGCAAAACGCACGGAATAGGGATTTCCTGCGCTGACTCACACACAAACTATATAGGCAGAGCTCGGAATAGGAATAGGAATGCGGACAATTTTTTTTTGAGGATGTCAATCGATTCTATTTTAGTCTAGTCAGATATTACCGTCATAGTTCAACATTCCTACACACACGTACAACATTCCTCCATACAATTGGCCTGCCTACTTATATGATGACGTCATCCGTGGGATGGGTACCAATATTGGTATGGATACAACAAGTCATTTGCCATTTTCACCGTGAAAAAGAGCGTTTAAGTTCATGGTTGTCATCTGATTTGGTTGTCATGGTTGTCGTCAAATATCGTTTTGTTAAATTATGAGGATTGTGAAAACAATTTTTTTCGGCATTTCTTTTGGATTAAAGAAAAATATTTTTCGTATACCTTTGAAGTCATTGTAAACTTATATTTCATCGCTGGTATGGAAAGAATTTTTGCAAAAGAACAGCTATAGAAGTGACTATTCGAATGGAAATCAAAACAACCAGATTACGTTTTCAAAATATATTTTTATAAAAAAATCTTACACTATTTTTTTTAAACAATATTTCAAGGAGTGCTTCAGTTGAAATTAGTTTGATACCAATCTCTTAACGTATGTAATACATGAGACCTTAAGGGTCGCTTTATGTAAGTTCGTCGATCGAATATACTGCCAATTAAAGATTATTATAATACACTATATAAATTACTGGACTCACAAGATCGAGCGCTTAGTGCAGTCTATCAGTTAAGCCCTGTTATTTGATCTTATAGAAATAGCCAACAGATTCCCCCAATTTGATCAAATTTCGAATGTGATAGAAAAAGTTGGTAAAAAATATGAACAGTTAATTTATTAACAAAAATCAGATCATTACTGTAACATAATTAAGAGCGGTAATAATACTAGTAAGGCGATGTGGAAAGTGGTAAATTTAGAGCGAGGGAAAAACAATTCACCCCGAGTGGATTATACCGACGTTATAGAGGCGTCCAGTCAGCACATCCAAATTAGATATAGTTAATGCCATGAATCCAAGATTCGTGGGCGCTGCCGCGAACAGCGGTGCTCCACCCGCCGACCTGCAGCGAGCCTGTGCCGCGCTGAAAGCAGCCCGTGCACCGACAGACAGCTCCATACTGTTCAGGCTCTTTACTACAGAAGAAGTACATACAATAATTACTACCAAAATAACACCAAAGACAACTAAGGATGTATACAATTTGTCCATGAGTCTGATCAATATAGCGGCATATCTCCTTGCCCCCATTCTGACTGATATATACAACAAATGTATAAGAAAGGGTAGCTACCCTGACTCGTTAAAATTGAGCCGAGTATCACCAGTATTCAAAGGCAAAGGCAAGAGGTCAGATATGGACAACTATCGCCCAATCTCTATAATACCATCTATCGCTAAAATACTGGAAAATGGACTCTGCTCACGGCTCTGCTCATACCTCACATCAACATGTGCTCTGGCAGACCAGCAGTACGCATATCGCGCTGGAAGATCGACCATATCGCTGACTCGGGAGGTCGTGCGACAGATCATTGGTGCACGCGAAAAGAAGCAACAAGTCGCCGTGCTTTGCTGCGACTTATCCGTAACTTAACCGTACTTTAATTGCAGCCAAGCTCGAGCATTACGGTATAGCCGGTCCGGCACTTGCATTACTGTACGATATGTTGAGCAACCGATCGCAGATAGTGTCAGGTGACGTTGGTAAAGTTGAGTCGAACCCACTGACCACCGAGTTAGGAGTGGCACAAGGATCATCCATCTCTAATATAATATTTTCAATACTAATGAACGATTTGCCGGTTTTTGTTACTGTTGCCAATATTTTTATGTATGCCGATGATGTCGCCGGTGTAGTAATTGCTCCATCGGTTGAGGAACTGGAACAGAAATTAAATATTCTGGCCGCTCAACTATCCGAGTGGCTTAGATTTAATGGACAAGCGCTTAATATAAATAAAACACATTTTGTGCATTTTTACCTGTCTGGTAGCCCTCCTAGGCCTCTTTCGGTCATCATCGAAGGAACCACATTGTGTCAGACAGAGTCTACCTGTTTCTTGGGATTCCAGCTGTATCGGGGTGTTACGTGGGAATCGCACATTGATAAGTTGTGCGGAAAGCTAGGTAGTGCTTGCTACGCACTGCGACGCGTCAGTCGCTCCGTTTCACTTGACGCTGCACGGTCTTGCTATTTTGGCACTGTGCATACTCTATGGCGTCGAGCTCTGGGGGCGCGCGGCAGAATGTAATTAATATATAGTATATTGCGCTCAAACATTTGCACGCTTGCTTGCAGGCTGAGCACATTGGAAACAAACATCGAATTATAAGACCTTAAACACTGTGTTCTAGCAAATAAATGATTTGACTTTGATTTGACTTTGAATGGGAACGCGTCTTCAGAATGCAAAAAAAAGCCATTAGAGCGATGGTAGAGATACCGCAGGATGAATCCGTGAAATCTAATTTCAAGGAACTGGGAATTTTGACTCTCCCGTCTCTCGTAATCCTTCGGGTGGCATTGTATGTGTTTGATCACCGCACCGGTCTGAATATCGCACTCGTGGAGAGATTCATGGTCGAGCTACTCGCAATGCCCACAAGCTAGCGTCACTCCCTGGAAGACTCACTAAATATCGGAAGTTGCCGCACATCATGGGGCCGTTAGTACCTATACAATAAGTTGCCAGAAACAATCACTGCAGCAACAAGTTTAGCGACATTTAAATTAAAATTAAAGAAATGGCTTATCGAGCGAGCGTATTACAGCGTCGAGGAATTTCTGGACACTGGAAATAATATCGATAATAATTAAATAATGAATTTTGGTATATAAATTTGTGTAAATCAATATTATTTTAAATTGAGTATTAATTTTAATGTATTGTTTGACATTATTCCCGAAATAGTGATAATAATTAATAAGTAATTCTATTGAGAGCGTAATTTTTTGTAAATGTTATCGTAATTTTAACCTTGTAATTGTGTATAACTAAAATGACCTGTGATCTGCTTCACCAATAAAATGAGTTTGAGTTTGAGTTTGAGCCCTCCACAGCATGGCCGATAAGCCAGGCAAACTACAGGATAAAGTCCTGGAAATAAAAGAACGCTTGCTGAGGACACCGAGCACCAGCACGTCAAAAAGCCCGTATGAACTCATGTTTGGCCGACCGATAAGGAATGCTTTACACGTACAATTCAAAGTGATCCCTGAAGATGTGAGGGAAAATACGCAGGCGGCAAATGAAAGGCCCCTAACCCGGCATTTCACCGTAGGTCAGAGAGTTCAAGCACGGAGTTACACCAATAAACAGACAAAATGGGAGTTTGGTTCGGTCGCCAAGGTATTGGGCAGAGTACATTATGAAATCAAAATGGATTCTGGAGAGGTCTGGAAGAGACACGTAGATCAGATGTTAGGCACCATAATACCACAAATGAATTGAAGATTCTTCGGCACTGTAACCATTTAGGGCGGAGGTGTTATGTTGTCTATGCTTCAACAGATTTTGAATGTCACTCATGTCATGCATTGTCTTGTCAAAGAATATATTTTACACTAACTACGTTACAATCTTTTATTAAATAATGAATACATAATATTGGATGATGATGATGGATTAGTTGCCGCAACTGATGAAGAGTTGGCAAATTATTTTCTAAACGATTTACGGAAACGATTGCAGATTACTACGAAGCCTACGTCGTATTACCTTGGACTACAAATCGTAAGAGGAAAGGATGGCTCTGTCTTCATAAATAAGGAAGCCTACGCGAGAAAAATCCTGGAGCGTTTTGGGATGGCGGATTGTAATCCTGTAACGACACCCATAGAAACTTCTGAATCAGGGAAAGTCGAAACTGAGAAGAAGGAGAAGTATCCGTACAGAGAAGCTGTCGGTGCTTTAGCATACCTCATGGTCGGAACACGTCCGGACATTGCATACGCAGTGGGTGTTGCTTCCCGAAAATTAGAATCCCCCTCTAAGGAAGATTGGCTTGGCGTAAAAAGGATTCTACGTTATGTCAAAGGGACGTATTCCTATGGAATTAAATATGATCCGTGTAAAGCAGGATTACTCGAAGGATATAGCGATGCTGACCATGGAGGAGATCGAGAGACCAGCCGATCTACTACAGGTGTAGCCTGCCGATATGCAGGAGGCGTGATATCCTGGCTCAGTCAACGGCAAGCATCGGTTGCTATTTCTACTACAGAGGCAGAGTTGTTAGCCGCTAGTGAGGCAGCCAGAGAATTAGTTTGGCTTACCAGAATAATGCAAGAATTGACTGACCTCAAGAATACTCCTGCATTATTTGTCGACAACGAAGCAGCTGTTCGTTTGGCACATAATCCGGAGTTTCACAAGAGAACGAAGCATATTCGTATTCGACATTTTTATGTTCGAGAGCAAGTTGCTGAAGGTGCAATAGAGGTGAAGAGAATCGGCACAACGGACCAGCTGGCTGATATCCTAACGAAAGGGTTGCCTCGTCCAAGATTTTGTACTATCTGTTCAGCCCTCGGAATGCAGAAGTATTGAATAAGGGAAAGTGTTGCAGTTTATGTATTCAAACCTCTTTCTTAAGCATTCCGATGTTTTATATTCTTAAAGAAGAACGATATGTCACTAGATTTTGTCACGTCAAGATTGAAATACACGTAAAATATTTAAAAGCTTTATTTTCATTATTTATTTATTCGTTTATACTCGAATCTCCACTTCCACTGCTGAAACTATAACACACAGTGCCTTGGTTTATACTGTAATACTGTGTAACTAATTTGAATAAATAAATAAATTAATTAATTAATATTCTATTGAAAAATATATTTGGTTTTTTTCCCTTCATCCACGTTCATAACCAAGATTTCATAACCAGTTATGAATATGGATTTTTTTTCACTGTTTCATAACCAGTTATCAAACAAAACTTTTTTTTCCATTTTTACAACCAGAACCTCCTATACATGTCTGGTCTCCTGGTACTTTTCTGAATAATAAGAGTTTACTCAAACATGCAATTGGGTATGAGATTCAGTTAAGTCTTAAAATACAAATTTAATAGTTAAAAACACTTATAACTATGAACACGAAAATTGTTATTTTGTCATTTTTTTTTTCCGACACTAGTTTCGTACAAGGGTAGGAGGAATAGTCAGAAACAAACTCTTAATGAATATAATAGAAACTTAAATCTTCAATATTCTATGGTGTATGTGAATTTTACTTCATTGTTTTCTTTTGAAATAAATAAAATACTGCTAAATGCTCGTAACTGTTATATATTTGCCTTCACATATTATTAATTAACAATTTGTTACAATGTACTGTTAGGTTCTTACATAACAAGCTAAGAATAAAAAAGAAAAGATGAGGCAATACCATGAATTTTCAGCAACGCTTGTCTCATAAGGTTTACTATGTCTTGAGTATGCATTCTATTAAAATCTTGTGCAACGTCGGGTGCTACAACCAACTCCTCCCAGGCACCTGCTTCTAAATGCTCCCGGCACACACGTGTATGCCGAGGAATATAGAAATCGAAATCGCATAGAAGTTTTATTCTTATCGAATTAGGTATTTCCTGCAGCGATTCAATGTTCTCGCATCTATTAAAAATACATTTTTCAATGTTTTCTGCAGCTCTAATTATTGTCAACGGCTCGACGACTGGGCTAATTTCAAAGTTCATAGTATCTTCTTTTTGCAACTAGTTATTATTTCCGCGACAATTCAGTATTCTTTTCACGACAATCCAACACAAAAATATTCTTATTGTAACAAATAATTGTTCCCGTAAAAGACGTACGAAGTGTTTGACATATACTTACACAGACATATGACACCGATAAAGAGAAATAAACGAGACATTGACAGTATAACTGGCCAATAATCTCGAGAGGCTTTGATACTATCAACATCTAAAGAGGTTCTGATATCATTTTGAAAATCAATTTTAGTCGTACAAAGTAGATTATTTCTTTTCTTCTGCCGCAATTGGTTACGAACCTGCGGTTTCGTACGCGGCCGAAGGGAAATTTAATAGTAAAAAAACACTTATATGAACACGTAAAACTTAATCTTGTCAACTTGAACATACAAAACGGCTGCTTCTTCTGAGCAATGTTTGTGAACTTAAAACATAAAAGGTGCAATTATTTCTAAGCAGTGTCCTACATTTATTTCTTTTGCCATTAATTCTTCTATTGTTTGATTAATTTCTTTGTCGATTTCGACGTAGTTATCATTTTTTCGTTTGGTTTTTCTGTTCCTCATTTTAAATTCTTTTTCTAAAATATCCAAAATTTTAGCTATGGAGGGCCTTTTCTGCCCAACAAAGCGGTTTATTCGTGAATGCCATCCTTCTAGATGATTAGTATTTCTTATTTCTTCTCCTTGACAACACCACGTTTTAATAAATTGCACATCCTTTAACCAAAATCGATTGAAATAATCATTGAACTTTGCTACCTCCTTATTTTTTGGAGATTTTTTCATTATGTAGTTATAGCCCGCAGTAATGTATTTTAAGGGTAAACGTGCCAGGCCAGCACATCGTGCAACATGTCTCCTCTGCACTCTTGATTTGATTCCTAACTGTTTGGATTTTTTAAAGAGACTGCGACAAAAATGATAAAAACAGCCCTTTAATGTCGCATCTGGAAATACTTTTCGAAGAGCATTCATAGCAGCTTTCTCATAATCCAACAATATCTTTGATGGATTCCAGTTTGGAAATCTTGTTTTGATTATATCAAACAATGTTTGGTAGGTTTTGGTTGTTTTTCCTTGGAGAAAGGCAAAAAACAACGGAATCACTTTTTTTGTGTCAGTATTGTAACCGTGGATACTATATATTTGTTTGAATGGTTGCGGGCAAGATTTGAAAGTACCATCGAGTAAATAAACTTCAAAGTTTTGTAAAATGCTTTCAGTATCCGGAGAACAGAAAACTAGAATTCGGATCTCATCATTATAATCACCTATTAGGTATTTCTCGAACTTCTCCGGCACTATCACTTCCTTGGGCAGCTTATGTTGAAGTTTGGGAACTTTCAATACATTATTTCGTGCATTGTACATACCACTTTTGACACTTTCATATGTCGGCAGCTCCGCAATCATATCCAAACCATCATCCTTTAGTTCGCATATTGCCGCTTCAAATTGTTTTTGAATAGGATCATAATTTTCGCAAATTTTGCTCTTTAACTGAACCATCTTACGAGATATTATATATTTAGCCATATTTGGAACACAGTCTGGGATGTGGGGATTATCTTTTATCACGATGTTTTCGGGACTAAGCGTTAAATTTCCTTTACATTTCTTGGTATGATTGCAATGCCAAAATTTATTACCCTCAACATATGTTTTTCGGAGATGGTATTCACGGCCGTTAAAAATTAATTTTGTACCTCCTCGTTTAGTAGGAATAAACTCCATCGTTATTTACACAAAGAAGAAAATACAATCAATTCTTCAGGATGACTTTCCACAACAATAAACATTTGACACTTGAAACTAATATGATAATCTATCACTTATATACATCAGTTATCTATGAGTGTAAGCTAGCCAGTTTTTTACCATACAGTTCCTATTATACAATACCTATATTTAACAAACAAGTTTAAGTTTTACTATTTATCAAAATGACAAAATAACAATTTTCGTGTTCATAGTTATAAGTGTTTTTAACTATTAAATTTGTATTTTAAGACTTAACTGAATCTCATACCCAATTGCATGTTTGAGTAAACTCTTATTATTCAGAAAAGTACCAGGAGACCAGACATGTATAGGAGATTCTGGTTGTAAAAATGGAAAAAAAAGTTTTGTTTGATAACTGGTTATGAAACAGTGAAAAAAAAACCATATTCATAACTGGTTATGAAATCTTGGTTATGAACGTGGATGAAGGGGTTTTTTTTTCTTTGTTTCATGACATATTGAGCTAACTTTATTCATACAACTACTTACACGTATAATTCAACATCAGTCGCATCCCCTATTTACCTAAAGTTCTAGAGAGGACGTAGTTAAGAGTGGTTGTAACCACCAAGATAATAATTTATTTTAATCGAAACAGATTCCCTGATTAATTCTAATACTTCATACACATAAAATTATCTCTGGGGGTCCAATTTGTCATGAATACCAACTGTCTAATGTAGAAAAGCCAAATAAGTTGGTTGATAACCCAAAGTGGACTTCATACAAACGCTCCGCCGGCCATAGAAATCTAAACATACTGTTTCAAATATAGTAAACTAGTGACCCGCCCCGGCTACGCCCGGGTGAAGTGCTAATAAATTATGCATGCATTATACATATAAACCTTCCTCTTGAATCACTCTATCTATTAAAAAAACCGCATGAAAATCCGTTGCGTAGTTTTGAAGATCTATGCATACATAGGGACAGACAGACAGACAGTAGGAAGGGACTTTGTTTTATACTTTGTAGTGTAATTTTACATGTAAATTCAAATGTATTGGAGTTATCAGGAAATTCCAGAAGACGATACAATTAAAAACTAAAATAAAAAATGGTGGTCGTAATCTCTCTTAGTTATGCACTCCAGCAAAGTCTAAGTAAATACCTAAATAGGCACTACCTATTCCGGGCTCTGTATATAAGAGTTCAACTACATACAACATTTCAAATGTCAGAGCAGACAGAGCCGCGTAAACAATGAAAGTGACGTTGATATCCAAGTTTGACGAGGGAAAACCGTTTTTACGGCATCTCAATGTCAAGTTCAAAGTCGATCAGTGAACTTATATCTATATCTGGAATTATCCTCTCATAAATAATAAATATCATCGTTTTGGTAGATCGATCCTCGTGCTCGTCGACATCACCATCCCCCATGACGAGGACCTTGTGAAGGCCGAGAAGGACAAACTCAGCAAGTACCTTGACTTGGCTCACGAGGTGACTGCCATGTGGGATGTTGATTCGACGATCATTGTCCCGGTAGTCGTTTCGGCAAACGGTTTTATAGCGAAGAGTCTCGACAAACACCTTAAGAGACTCTCGCTAGATGGCTGGATCAAAGGTCAGATTCAGAAGGCGGTACTCCTGGACACGGCGCGCATCGTCAGGAGGTTCCTCTCTCTGCAGCCGTAACCACCGGTAGCCTGGGCCCTGCCCCGCTGCCGGCGGCACCCTAGGTTAGGTTTTTTATAATGTACTTAAATTTTGTAATGACTTTATTGTATTTTACTTTTTATATAAATTTATTGTTAAAAACCTAGCCTAAGACGAAAGATAAATAAAGGCGATAAATATCAGACAACCTCACACAAATCAACCTAGTCCCAAACTAAGCTCAAGAAGGCGTGTGTTATGGGTACTAGATGACGACATACATACTTATACAGATAAATAAATACTTAAATACATAGAACATCCATGACCAAGGCACAGATATTCGTGTTCATCACACAAATATTTGCACTTGCCGGGATTCGAACCCAGGACCTCCGGCTCAGTAGGCAGCTGCTTTACCACTGCGCCAACCGCGTCGTCAAAAAATAAGGAAATTTCTAATAAGGAAAGATTTTAAATAAACAAGTTAACCATCATTGTATTCTAATTCAAACTTTTCAAGTTTCGGAATTGCACCATGTTGTACTGACCCCAATTCACCAAGTAAAAGAAACTTATTAAAGTCAAAATTATTATCGTTGCCTGACTTTCATTAAAAAATTTGGCTGCAATTCTTCTACCGCAATTTAAATTTAAATTACTTAAAACTGTTGCAAAATGTATTTACATGCTCCACCGAGGTGGAAATGCAGTAAAAACAAATATCTCTTTACGCCAACTGGGCGAGGTAGTTATATACCGGGTGATCAATCCAAATGGGTCAGTAGGGAGAATTCAGAAACTATAAGAAATAGGAAAATCTGTTCTTACGAACCATGGCGTCGATTATAGATTTAATAAAAACTGCATTATTATTTTTGTATAAATCCCATAATATAATTTCATACATAACCCGGTCAAAACCGATGTAAAGAATGTTACAATACGACACGCGATTACTTATCGAATTTTAACCAAGTTCAATTACCGGTGATGTATGAGATTTATAAAAAAAATATAATGCAGTTTCTATTTAATGTAAAATCGACGCCATGGTTCGTAAGAACAGATTTCCCTATCAAGTATAGTTTTCGTTTTCTTCGTAGTGACCCATTTGGATTGATCACCCTGTATCTGTGTTGTCCTCGCCGGAAACGAGTAACGGAGAATCACTACACAAGTGCTGACCGGAAACTAGGGTGACCAGAGTTTTGAACTAGTCAAAATCTATATCAAAATCAAAACGTTTATTCAGTAAGTAGGCCACAAGGGCACTTTCACATGTCGAAATGTGAATCTATCGGCATTTCACAAGAGGAAACCGCTGTTGAGAAGAAAGCCTAAAGAAACTCAACAGTAACCTTTTTTTCGTAAATTATACTTAAAACTATTGGAATTATATTATAACTGGGTAATTGATACATGTACAGCAGATATACAAGATTCTCCAAATCAATTTTTACAGTAATAATTGTATAAAATAAAGTGTTTTTTTTTCAGAGATCTCAAAAGAAGGTATCAAGGCGTCAAAGTGAATAACTGATGCCACAAAACAATTATTTATTTTAAATATAATACTATGTTGTTTGAACAAGTCTTCATATTTTTATGCATACCTACTTATTCCGACAATTTTCTTGTTAAAGTATACTATACCTACGGAATACTATATACCTAAATATATACTAAACACATTTATCGGAAATAATTCTTAGCTGATTAAATGATTAATTGAATTTTTTGTCGTAAATCAAACGTTAATCTCTTATCGTATTTAATCAATCACTTGTTTGATATATTTATCAATCATTTGTTTGACGACGCGGTTGGCGCAGTTTGCAGACACCTGCCTACTGAGCCGGCGGTCCCGGGTTCGAATCCCGGCCGTTGCAAATATTTGTGTGATGAACTCGAATATTTGTTCTTGGGTCATGGATGTTATCTATATATGTATGTATTTATATATTATGTATATCGTCGTCTAGTACCCATAGTACAAGCTTTGCTTAGTTTGGGACTAGGTCGATTTGTGTAAGGTTGTCCCTTAATATTTATTTATTTATTATAATAACAAAACGCGAATTGAGTCCTATCGAAACCATAAACGTAACATCATGTTCGAAAAGTCGAGGTAATTAAATAAACACTTTTTGAACGCGATTAAGTCACGTTTTATAAATTTATTATTTTTTATTTAAACTTTATTCCACAGATCAAACTAGTACAATGACGGACTTAATGCCATTAGGCATTCTCTACCAGTCAACCATAGGGCTAAACAGAAACATTTGGTTTAGTTGGTGGGTCCCGTTTCGTTATAATAAGGTAGATCTTGTTATTTTCATGTAGGTACAGGTACACTGAGATGGGACCAGGGATCGGGTACCGTTATTCGGCTCCATACAAAATACCGTTATTCAATTTCAAATTTTCGCTTGTTATTACACATTTTTATATCATAGTGGGCTAATTTCAAAGAGATATATATATATATATATAAGGAATTTCTATTTAATAACATTCGAAAAAAAAACGCGAAATTAGAAAGATATTAATGGTTAAGATATTTCAATTTTGATGAATACCGGTACCGATCCCTGGATGGGACTATCCATTTCCTACTCCCGGCGTGGTCGTCCTACACCACACTCCGACTTCCTGACGACAACATCCGCAAGTAACGAGCTACGTGACAGTCCTACTGCCAACTTAATAGGATTCACTTTGAAATGACGTTAGATTTAAATTTATATGGAATTTTCCGGTTTCTAAAGCTTAGTGCGCCACTGAAAATCATTTCTGGAGAGTTTTGACTCTTCAGGCGGCACATGAAAACTCGTCCATGCTTACAGGTATAGTGAATCTTTTTGCATAAAATGCAGTCGGAAAAAACTATTATTTATTTATTATTTTGACGACACGTTTGGCCCGGTTTGTAGACACCTGCCTACTGAGCCGGCGGTCCCGGGTTCGAATCCCGGCCAGGGCAAATATTTGTGTGATGAACTCGAATATTTGTGCTGGGGTCATGGTTGTTCTATGTATTTAAGTAAGTATATATTTATCTCGTATATAAGTGTGTATATTGTCGTCTAGTGCCCATAACACAAGCCTTCTTGAGCTTAATTTGGGACTAGATCGATTGGTGTGTCTTTATTATTTATTTATTTATTTATTATTTTCATAAAAAGTGTACAAATGTCGGACTTGATGCAATAAGGCATTATCTATTAGCCAACCATTGGGCTTAACAAAAACAGTTTTATGGTGCAGGGCCTTTAAAATGTGAAGATTAGACCAAGAGAAAATAATATAACTATGATATTACACATATATAAACGTACACAAATACAACTGCGCTTGCGCAACATGTGCTTGTTGTACATATGTATATATTATGTATATCGTCGTCTAGTACCCATAGCACAAGCATTTCTTAGTTTGGGACTAGGTCAGTGCCCCCCATCTGTACCGTGGGAACCCAGAACGATACCTACACGTCGCCTGTCGTGGCCGACACGCTCAGCCAGTCGGTTGCCACACGCGCTCACGGCCGGACGCCGCCGGTCGCGCTATAAAATCACCAAAAAAATGGCTTCATCGCGAATGAGACCAACGCGCTGCAGTGTTGCGGGGTGTAAAAACATAAAAGCAACAGACATTTATCCTTTTTTTCTTTGCCGACAAACGATGAAATGTTACTAAAAAATTAATAAGCACCTACCTAGAAACGCATTGCATACACTGTTATAATAGATACATGTAATGTTGAATAAATAAACCTACCTACTTAATATACTTAAATTCATAGAAAACATCCACTACTTATATCAACAAGTGACAATAATTTACTCACTAAGATTTACCAAATCAGTTTAGTGTGGCGGGAGAGTGCATTGCACGGCCTAAAAAGGGCGTAAACGTCGGCGTTGTTCTTGACACTTAAGACCTTTTGCAAGGAATGCATTCGCAAAGATGAAACGCGTGATCAGATTATTATAAAACAACTTGTACCTAGTGACTGTTTCGAAGCTTGTAATGCTAGTATTATACAATATGTAACACATTATATATAGGCACCTACCAAACTTTATTTAGTAAGTACCTACTGTCATCGGGATATATTTAGGTTACTTAGGTACCTACACAGAGAGTTGTTTTTGTTTCAGGTTTCTGGTATGTTTATATAGAATAGGTAGGTAAGATTCCGATATACCTACTCGGAAATTAAAACGATTTTGATGGTGTGCCGCAGCGCATGTGAATACCTATTTCTAGTAGGTACCTAATGATAATTAAATTTGACTAATAAATTTAAATAAATCGATCGTATTTTCATTTATCTTGACTTTTTATAAAATCGTTTCTAAGCGGTGTCAACCCTAGCCTCGTTTTGCCGGCACGTGCGGCCAACGACCCGCGCGTTCAAGGTCGCTCCATTGTTAAATTGAGTAGGCATGAAAAGCAGTAGGTATTTGCCTTTTTATTCAGACATGGGTATCTGTTCGAAGAACTATTATATTAATCTGTGACTAGGTCGAGTTCTGCAAGATTGTCCCTTAATATTGATTAATTTATTTATCACTCTATTCTGTGACCCAACTTTAATCGCACAGATTCCAACTGTACCACCGATCGCTACATTTGTATACCGGGTGTCCCGGATAATCCGGTAAGTGCGAAGACACCACGAGCACGAGTACCCTCGTTATCGCGCGGTTCAAAACCGCATCGCTTGCGCCGCACCTGCCGAGCGTTCGACCAACTATGGTGCCACTTTTAAGAAGCTGTCTTCTTCTTCTTTGCCGTTACACTCTTGGTAGAGTGGTTGTGGCTGTCATTCCTAGTGAGGTAAATCTAACCATACAGCGCCTTACTTCTCTCACAGCCGTCTGATGCTCTCGTGCACAGGGCAGTTTGGGGCCTATTTGATGTGGTCAGTCCACCTCATGGGAGGAGGAGATCTACTTTGCCCTGAACCACCAGGCGCTCAATGGACAAATCTCCACGTCTTGACACGTGTCTGAAAAAGATGAGGATTCGGAACTTCACTATGGAGGATGCTGTTCTATGTATAGCTCTTGAATGTTTTAGCAAGCTGTAAGCTGTACTAAACGTAGCTTCTGTCGAAGACGCGATTTGAGCCGAAGATGCTGGGTTTGAATCCCGGAAAGGGCCCAATATTCGGGTCATGGATGTTTTCTACATATTTATGTATCTGTATATATGTGCTCGTGCCAATAACACAAGCCCTACAGAGCTTACTGTGGAACTAGATCTATTTCTGTAAGGTAATTCGACATTTATTTATTTAGCTTAAAACATGTTACGACTTTTTAAAAAGATCATTAAAGTTGAAACGACAAAAAGGTTTGTATTCTTTTTTAATTTTTATCTTCGTTATCTTCCTTACTTTCATACAGAATTTGCTGACTTAAAAGTGTAAACCACTGAGATCTTGTAGCAGCTATCCAAACTGCATCAAATAACACGAGTAGCCTTGTATTGCGCCCCATTGCTTTCGCCGCACCTGCCGAACGCGAGGTTAATATTAAATCAATACGGCGCACGTTATTTTAGAGAACGAGCCATCCAAATCCAGGCTTAGCCGCGAACTGACGCCGACACCCGTCAGTCTAAGATTGGGAGATTACTGCCACTGAGACACTAACATACACTAATAACTAAAGCTAGTTATCAGTTACTTAGTTTCCGTACTTTTGAAGATTTTGTGGGTAAACTATTATCTTCGGGTGTAGATTGATGTTGAATTATACAACTTAGAATAGAATAGAATATTATTTATTGCACACCTCAACAGGAAATAAATACAAACAAATTACAAGTAACATCCAATAGAGGTAACCAACAGGCGGTCTTATCGCTAAAGAGCGATCTCTTCCAGACAACCTTTGGGTAGCGAAATTAAATAAAAACGTCAGAAATGAGTAGGCAATGCAAAAGTAATCATGGAATCTGTGGAAAAAAAAACTACTAAAATAATACATAAATAAACGTTCATAAAATACCAAAAAAATAAATATATATGCACAAATAAACCTACTTAAACATACATATCATAGGCATATACATATAAAATAATATTAGTAACGAACCACACTTCATGTCGGTCACAATACCAAAAAATTAAAGAAGGGACAAATAATGTTCTTTAAGGAGTGTTTTAAAATACAACATATTGTAGTTATATGAATAAAATTAGCTCAATATATTATGGAACAAAGAAAATCTAGTGTTTTGATGCAGGATCGTCTATTGTTTTGCGCCATGACAGTCTGGCGCCATCTGTAGGTCATTTCTTTATCCTCTCATCACGCCGAAACGGCTGGACGAATTTTAACCATTTTTAGTACAGGGATAGCTGGACACCCAAAGATGGTTATAGGATACTTTGTACCCGACTACGGTGAAGAAAAACTACGCGAACCAAGTTGCGGGCGCCTCCTGGTCGCACTATCACACTATTATTATAAAGGCGAAAGTTTGCGAGTGTGTTTGTTTGTTACTTCTTCACGCTCAAGCGGCTGGACCAATTTTGATGAATTTCGGTGAGACCCTGGATTAACACAAAGGCTACTTTTTACCCTGAAAAATTTAGTGTTCCCGTGGGACGACAAGTGACACCGTGCGACGCTGCTAGTTATCACTACATAGTATCAAACAAAGTCGCTTCCTGCTGTCTGTCTGTTTGTCCCTATGTATGCTTAGATCTTTAAAACTACGGAACGGGTTTTGATGCGGTTTTTTTTAATAGATAGAGTGATTCAAGAGGAAGGTTTATATGTATAAAACATGCATAATTTATCAGCATTGCACCCGTGCGAAGCCGGGGCGGGTCGCTAGTATATCATATATCAAGCTCAGCCCGAGTTTTTGGTCTTTTCTTGTTTACCAGGAGGCCTATAATAGTTGCGTTTATCACATAATAAATAAGTGAAAAAGCATCTGTCACTCACACTCGCATCTTGTCAAAACGAGACGGATGCTTTGTCACTTATTTTATTTATCGCTTGATAAAAGCAACCATCTTAGGCCCTTAGGTTACCTAAAAATTACAGCAGACTTGATTGTGCACTGGCATTTTGAGTTTTTTTTAAAGCTTATTAGATTCTGTGTATATTTCTATATGTTATATTTAGCTTATTTAACTCACTTGACCTAAAACACACATGAAACAGTACACAATTTAAAACAGAATAAGTGGGAATAAATCATTGGCAGGATTCAGCCATAACCGCTTAAACATCGCATATTTAACGCATTATTCACCATTTTCATTTCCGCGCTGTGGGTTCCGGAGACAGTTTTATTGCCAATGTCTGTCTGTCTGTCTGTCATGTTGAAACGGAATGTGCACATTTGTGTACCAACTTGCATAGTACAGATAGTTATGATTGTCGGTATGTTTGTAAACGTCAATGCTAATATTGCTAATACTATATGATTCTAGGGGGTAGGGATTCTGGTAGCAACCGAGTTTCAAAAAACCGGTCAAGTGCAAGTCTGACTCGCGCACCGAGGGTTCCGTACAAATATTTATCCCATCTTAACTTAGGTATACAAATGAGGTGCAAAGTTAACGCAACTGATAACGTTTGTTGTTTATGAGCCCCATTTAAATATTTATTTTATTCTGTTTTTAGTATATTTGTTGTTATAGCGGCAACCGCAATACCTACATCGTCTGTGAAAACAACAACTGTCTAGCTATCACGGTTCATGAGATACAGACTGGTGACAGATAGACGGACAGTGGAGTCGAAATAGAGTCCTGTGTTTTACCCTTTGTAAAGTACCCTTTTGTCTCAGATGTGAAATAACATGGGCATTCTGGATACAGTTGCAGAAAGACAACTGCAACGTCGCTAACTAGTTACTTACCTAGAATATCGTGTAACTACGCCATCCATGTACATTAACATTCTATAACAAGGTTTAATTTTCTTTCCTTTCAAATGTAAACATGATATAAATTTAATTTATAACAATAACCTAATGTAAAAATTTAAAATACCCCCGACACAGGTAGCTAATCATCATGAGACTCTCATTCAACGAGTGATATCGAAAATAATACTAAAACTGGACATAATAACTAAGTTTGGGATTCTTATCTTCAATATTGACTGAGATCTGGTTCCAATTAAAGCTGAATATCTTGGAATCTACTGATCCTTTTTCCACCAAACATAGCTAGGAACCATCTCAACGGACTGTCTTTATATAAAAAAAACCGCACTCAAATTGGTATATCCCTTTAAGAGTTACTATGCCACAGACAGACACACAGACAGACAAATACACAAAAAGAAAGAGGGGTGTTATAAGTTTAAAATGTGTATACTTATGTTAAACTTATAACACTCCTCGTTCTTCGTCGGGGGTTCAAAAAAACAACTATTAGACATAGGATCCAAATATCGTATTCAAAGTCAATCGTTTATCTTTTGTTTCCAAATAATAAACCACAGTCAACATCACTTCATTGCCCAACTACCCGCAAAATATACACAGGGTGTAACGGAAGTAGTGATCAAAATATATCAAGCAGCCTAACACTGTAGTGTTACGGCTTGTATACATAATTAAAACTCATTATAATGGGTTTACAGCGGTATATTTCTTATTCACCTTTATTGTATATATTGTTTTTTTAATTTATTTATCTTATAAAATTAAGCACATTTTACGATATTATTCTTACTCGCCAAACGCTACGCTCAATTTTCAAACAACTTTATTAGTTTATATATTTTTATACAAATGGTCAAACATCAGGGGCTATGGGCCCTACAACTATATCTGAAACGTAGGACAATGAAGATAAATAAGAGATATCACAATATATGACAAGCCAGCAGAGCCGGGTACACTGACCAAAAAAAAGAAAAGTCACGCAATTCGAATACGAACTATTATTATTCGAATACTAATTTATATTAGTGACTAAAAGGTGCCCGTAGCTTCGTCCGTGTAATTCCTCTTTCTTTTCTCAGGTCCGGTAAAAAGTAGGGATCACTCAAAAATTCCATATTTTCATTTATCTGAAACCATATTCCGAATTTTAAAAATTCCGAAACGATCATTTTTCCCATTGATCATAATGTTACATACCTACCATAATTATGTTAGGTAAGGGTTATGTGACATCCCAAAAAATCTAAATATTCAATCAGAACATGGTTTTCGGAATTATGAAAATTCGGAATGATTATGCATTCAGACAAATGAAACTTCTGAGTATTGTAGGGTACCCTAAAAGTATCCTATAACAAACTTTGGATGTCAAAGTTATGTTTTGCCGCTCAGTACAGTTTATTTGAGCAATATGCAGAGTGCTTCCATACTTCGTATGGAACCCTCGATGCGCGAGTCCGACTCGCACCTGACCGGGTTTTTTATTAAAACTGATTCCAGTTAAGTTACATTTTAATATAATAAATGAAAAGGTAAGGCCTAGGTAGGTTTATAAATAATATTTCGATTCACCCTGTATAATATTTCCCCAAGGAGCCGTTGGATTTCTCCAAGACCACGAAAGCGACAATGCGTTCATCGAATATCCATTACTTCTGAACACCCAATAAGTTGAGAACCAATTCCTGAAGGATTTTGAGGGATTTCCGATGGATTTGATTTGAGGGAAGCAGTCATTCAAATTCTTTAATAATTCCCCGGCGTCGGTCCAAGTTTAAAACGTGTAGAGAGATTCTTAAAATATCAAGTTGTAAAATAACGTTAGATAAAAAAATTAAAGATTGTCCTTTAAAATAGGTATTTATTTATCTTACCCAAATCGACCTAGTCCCAAACTAAACTCGGATTTCTAATTCAAGACCAAAAAAACTACGACAGATACGTCACTGTCAAAATTGACAACATTTAAATGACATCTGAGTTGGTTTCTTGGCTTGCACTAAATGCTCAAGTGTTACAAGTACAATACCAGATTTTGTACCAAAAATCTCCGATGTTTAAGTTTTTATTATCTCCTCTCGTAATTATGTAATCTATACTATTATAAAATCCTAAATTTGTATAGAAAATAAATTTTCTATGGAGGGAGGTCATGATTTCAGGAAAAATCTCGATAGCGTGATGCAGCCGGATAGTTGTTTTGTATGGACACGCGTTGCCGTGCCAACCTGGCGCCATCTGTTTTCAAAAAAACCGTTGTCCTCGCATCACGCCGAAACGGCTGGATAAAAAGCTACCAATTTTGGTACAGGAATAGCTGAACATCCAAAGATGGTTATAGGATACTTTTTATTATGATTAATATTTATCTCTGAAAACATAAATTCCATGAAATATTTTCCTTACAATGTGTAAACCTTATAATGACAGCGTTTGTGATTTTGAATTTAGAACGTCGCGACCCCCGCGTGGCTCTTACGTGTACAAAAACTAAAAAGTATGAATTCGACATAATACCTCCGCGCGGCCCACCGGCATTAACAATAAGGTTAAGGTGTTTGAGGCGTTGAGTTACGGAAACCGTCTTAGTTAGATAGAAAAGATGGCGCCAATTATCGACCAACACAGACGAAAATATGAGTGCAATGTTCGTTGTAAATTGTCTCATGCCCAAAAAAAAATTATACATTTCTTTAAAAGCACAATTTGCGACAATAGGAACTAATGCTCTTTTATTGAATATACAATTATATTCTTCTGTAGTTTGTAAGTATCGACCAAATCCCGGAGACGCAATTAAAAACGTTAATGAATAAAACAGATTTTTTAATGCTATTTTATCGAGTGTAATTGAAATAAAAGTATTTCGAATCAATTTAAGTAAATTAAATACAGTTCTAAATATGTTTTACCAACCAACATTTAGAACATTAGGCGCAAATTTTGGTATTGTTTGTGTTTGGCCTAACTTACTAATAAGGTAGCGAAATGTATAATAAACGATAAATATACGATATATTTAGCGACAATTTTGCATCTATGTAGTTTTTTTTATATATAAAATTTATTCAAAGTAATAAATATCAATCATTCTTTATTTTTAACGGCGTGTTGAGATTTTGTTGATGACCCAATTTTCCGCTAGATGGCGTTGTTACCTTGACAAAATCTCCATACTAGCGGCTGCATCGCGCTGTTAAGATTTTTCCCGAGTTAATAACACCAGCTCCATACATGTAAAGGATTCACGCACGTCGTTGCGTGCCTGTGACCACGATTCGGCACAAGCTAGGGTGTAGTGTGATGGGTTAAACCGGACTTCGAGAATTACTACCGAAGTTGTTGAATATTGATCGCATACCTAATAATATAAGCAGCAGTGTATCAATTATTGAGAGTTGCTGCTCGACAATGTATGCATTTTGTATGTAAAACAACCATGATTCGAGACAAGACAAAATTATAAAATTTACAATGTAGAAAGGATTTCACCCAGCCGGGATTTGAACCCAGAACCTACTGAAATAATAACCGTGTCATCTCATGCATTTTCCTTTGCTTCCTTATTCATTATACCACGAATAACAAAACAGTGAGGCCATCACGTATCCGTTCAGTGGTGCTGTCGCCATTATTGACGTACGCTCGATTGAGTTAAGTTGGCACCTGAATCTTATGGCGTTACTTAGGAAATTATTATGACAGGTCATATTATTATATTAGTATTAGTACCATTGTAGACGAAAATAATTTAATGTCATCTTAATAGATGTCATTAATATATGTTCAGGTAGGACTATGAGCTAATTATTTTTCAAGGTGCTTTGAATAGTTATCTACAATAATCAATAAATATTCAAAACGATATATAAACATAAGTCTAGCCTCAATTTAAACTTAACCAAGATGATGTTCACAATGGTAGCACCTAAGGTACGGAGCGTTCTAGGGAAGTCGCCCACCCACTAATTTAAGTAGTAACTTAATGCGATGCCGTAGGCCGAGCTCTACGTAGCACTGAAGGTGCAGAGCGTCCCAGGGATGCCGCTCACACATTTAAGCTTATATAAGTGTGTGGGCGGCCTCGCATTAAGTTTTTTAAATCTACGATAGACAATAAATATTAAAAACGATCTTTTAAACATACCTAAGTCTTGACTCAATCTTAATTAAACCAAGATGATGTTCACAAGCGAAGCACCGAAGGTGCGGAGCGTTCTAGGAAAGTCGCCCACCCACTAATTTAAGTATTAACTTAATGCGAGGCCGTAGGCCGAGCTCCACGTAGCACTGAAGGTGCAGAGCGTCCCAGGGAAGCCGCTCACACACTTCAACTTATATAAAGTAGGTGGGTGGCCTCGCATTAAGTTATTTAAATCTATAACAGACAATAAATATTCAAAACAATTTTTTAAACATAAGCCTTGCCTCAATTTTAATTAACCCAAGATCATGTTCACAAGCGTAGCACCGCAGGTGCGGAGCGTCCTAGGGAATGCGCCCAAGCACTAATATAAGTAGTAACTTAATGCGAGGCCGTAGGCCGAGCTTCACATAGCACCGAAGGTGCAGAGCGTCCCAGGAAAGCCGCTCATACATTTAAACTTATATTAAGTGGGTGGGCGACCTCGCAATAAGCTATTTAAATCTACAATAGACAATAAATATTAAAAATTGGGCGAGTGCGAGTCCGGCTCGCGCATGAAGTTTGTTGTAGGGAGCCCCCCTTAAATATTTTTTTTTATTTTATTTTTAGTATTTGTTGTTATAGCGGCAATAGAAATACGTCATCTGTGAAATTTTCTACTGTCCAGCTATCACCGTTCTTGAGATACAGCCTGGTGAAAGACGGACGGACGGACAGCGAAGTCTCAGTAATAGGGCCCCGTTTTTACCCTTTGGGTACAAAACCCTAAAAACAATCTCTTAAACATAAGTCTTGCCCCAATTTTAATTAATCCAAGATCATGTTCACAAGTGTAGCACCGAAGGTGCGGAGCGTTCTAGGGAAGGCGCTCACACACTTAAACTTATATTAACTAGGTGGGCGGCCTCGCATTAAGTTATTTAAATCTACAATAGACAATAAATATTCAGAACAATTTTTTAAACATAAATCTTGCCTCAATTTTAATTAAACCAAGATCATGTTCACAAGTGTAGCACCGAAGGTGCGGAGCGTCCTAGGGAAGGCGCCCACTGACTTATATAAGTAGTAACTTAATGCGAGACCATAGGCCGAGCTTCACATAGCACCGAAGGTGCAGAGCGTCCCAGGAAAGCCGCTCACACATTTAAACTTATATTAAGTGGGTGGGCGACCTCGCATTAATTTATTTGAACATATTTTAAGTGGGTGGGCGTCTTCCCTGGGACGCTCCACACCTTCGGTGCTAATTTACTTTATAAACCCTTAGTAATTTAATGCGAGGCCGCAGGCCGAGTTCCACGAGCGTCCCAGGGAAGCCGCCAACCCACTTAACATATGTTTAAGTAACTTAATAGGCGGCTTCCTTGGGACGCTCCGCACCTTCGGTGCTACGCGGAGCTCGGCCTGCGGCCTCGCATGAAGTTACTTCATCTTATATTAAGTGGGTGCGGCTTCCTTGGGACGCTCCGCACCTTCGGTGCTACGCGGAGCTCGGCCTTCGGCCTCGCACTAGGTTATTTCAACTTATATTAAATGGGTGGGCGGATTCCTTGGGACGCTTCGCACCTACGGTGCTACGCGGAGCTCGGCCTTCGGCCTCGCATTAAGTTACTTCAACTTATATTAAGTGGGTGGGCGGCTTCTTTGAGTTGCTCCGCACCTTCGGTGCTACGCGGAGCTCGGCCTTCGGCCTCGCATTAAGTTACTTCAACTTATATTAAGTGGGTGGGCGGCTTCTTTGAGACGCTCCGCACCTTCGGTGTTACGCGGAGCTCGGCGTGCGGCCTCGCATTAAGTTACTTCAACTTATATTAAGTGGGTGGTCGGCTTCCATGGGACGCTCCGCACCTACGGTGCTACGCGGAGCTCGGCCTTCGGCCTCGCATTAAGTTACTTCAACTTATATTAAGTGGGTGGGCGGCTTTCTTGGGACGCTCCGCACCTACGGTGCTACGCGGAGCTCGGCCTTTGGCCTCGCAATAAGTGTAGTGAACGGATGATATTGTGTTTACGCGTGCGAAGCCGCGGGCAAAAGCTAGTAATAAATATATTTAGTTATTTTGTTTAAACATAGAGTTAAAGTTACCAATAAATAAATTATCTTAGCGTGTTTAAAAAAGAAAAAGGAATTTACTATTGTAGTTTTTTTTATTGTAGTGGCAACCTTTTGGTAGATTTTTTGGTCTTGAATTAGAAATCGTAGTATAAGCAATGCAAGCAATGGGTACTAGTCGAAGATATACATAATATATAAATACATATTATGTATTATCTACATAATATGTTATATGAAATACTAGCATTAACCCGCGGCTTCGCTCGCGTGCCTATACAAGGAACAATGCTCTTTTTTTTTCAGGATTAAAAGTAGGCTATAATCTGCAATCTGCATTTCCCTGATGCATATCCGTCCAGCCGTTTTAGCGTGAAGAAGTAACAAAACATACACAGACTTTCGCTTTTCTAATATTACTGGGAAATACTTTTTATTTTATCATAACTCCACTTTATCAAATCAAACCGAAAACTCAAGCACTCAAATCAAACGATCTCAGCTTTTACTGTACCAAATAAAGTTCACTTCAAAATCCTTAACTCGAAGTGAAGCTAAGACACCGGGATATGTGTGCATTTTATTTGTATAAAGCTTTTATAATGTCCCGAGCCTCCGCTTATTGACTTGTGATACCTATTCGAAATTGATTTAATGATTCTAAGCCATGTTCTAAGTTACTTCATGTTCTATTGTAAGATATTGAGGTTCTCTTCGTTGATGAATGAAAAATGTATTATTCTGAGCCAGATAAACGTAATTCAGAATTCTGAAATGACTTAACATAATTATTGAAAAGCTTGAATGTATTTATTACGGATGCAGGGAGTTTCCCGATCATTACTCCTCCCGTACCAACGCGCCGCCCGCCTATAGGTACCGATTGACGACGATCGAAATGCCAGCAAATATATTTTTTTTAATCTATTAGGATAACGCGGGTCTCTATCCATACTTCAAAAGCAAAAACAGAACCCCCTTATACGATCACGTCTGTCAGTCCGTCTGTTACAACCGATTTTCTGCAAAACTACTGCAAATGCTTTCAAGAATTTTCATGACCACAAATAAAATTTCAAAATTGGTGGCATTTTCGTAATTAACGTCCCAACAAACAAACCATAAAAATTACACCCATACTCATATTTAGTCATTTCAAGCCCATTTCACCCCAACAGGGAAGATGTTAATTCACGTCCGCCACGTTGGATTTAAAAATCGTTGCGGTTTTCGTAATTAGCGACCCGATAAACCATAAAATCATTACCAATGGATTTTCAGACTTTGTCACCACATTTCTCCCTTTTAGAGGTTGAATTAAAAAAACCTGAAACACGTGTTTACTCATTTATTGTTAGAAATACTCCTGTGAAGTTTCGAATAAAATAGCCTAACTAATCTTGTTTCCCCATACAAACTCTGGAACCCCATTTCACCCCTTTAGGGGGTGATTTTTGAAAAATCCTTTCTTAGTGCACCCCTACACCTTATAAGGAACCTACGTGCTAAATTTTAACTCTCTAGAACCAGCGGTTTAGTATTTAGACATTTCAATCCCATTTCACCCCAACAGGGGGGATTGTAACTCACGTCCGCCACGTTGGATTTTAAAATCGTTGCGGTTTTCGTAATCAGCGACCCGATAAACCATAAAAACAATACCTATGTTGATTTTCAGACTTTGTCACCACATTTCTCCCTTTTAGGGGTTGAATTTTCAAAAAACCGGAAACATGTGTTTTCTTATTTATTGTAAGAAATACTCCTGTGAAGTTTTGAATAAAATAGTCTAACTAATCTTGTTTCCCCATACAAACTTTGGAACCCCATTTCACCCCTTTAGGGGGTGAGTTTTGAAAAATCCTTTCTTAGCGGATGCCTACGTCATAACATCTACCTGCATGCCAAATTTCAGCCCGATCCGTCCAGTGGTTTGGGCTGTGCGTTGATAGATCACTATGTCAGTCAGTCAGTCACCTTTGAGTTTTATATATATAGATAGATATCATCCATGACCCAGGAACAAATATTCGGGCTCATCACACAAATATTTGCCCCGGCCGGGATTTGAACCCAGGACCGCCGGCTCAGTAGGCAGGTACACTAAAAACTGCGCCAACTGTGTCGTCAAATACTATTAGGACATTCGAAATGTTGTACTATGTAGTTGAGCTCTAATATAGTTCGTGTGTGAGTCAGCGCAGGAAATCCCTATTCCATGCGTTCTGCTGATGTTGTACTGTAAGTAGCACAATATTATGTAATTTTGAAATAAAATGTGATATTGTATTCGAAGTTGCGAAATGTCGAGAATGTCGACTCGGAATGGCTAATCAAGTGGAATGTGGGGAATACATTGTGCATTTCACAATATTTCACAATATGAGAAATCTGAGTGTTCTGTCTTTTCGGGGAATGATTTTCCGTCTAATGTTTTATTTCATCGAATATGAAAATCTCTGAACAAGAGTTATTAAGTACTATACAATTATAAATATTTCGTTGATTCTGTACCTATTTACTAAGTATTTTTTTTACATAGGCCATAATAGGAACACTCTACATGCACACCGTCGTCTCCGCCGGCGGGGACAGCCACCGCGATGATGACACTTTCATTACCACACGATTCAAATTCCAGCTAGATGAACACTAACAGACTGATCTCAAGCCGACGTTGTCAGCTAGGTACACGTCTGCTGGTTCGAGTGCCCGTGCACGCCAGCACACACACGATTGGCGCTGGGGCAGTGTGCTGCCTACAGCCTAGCAACACGTTGTCGGTTACAGCGGCAAGGCTACCGAGTAAGCCATGATTTTCAATACGATACGAGCTAGCATTATGCTGAGGTGGGACCTTTTCGAGGCAAATCGTAATTATAATAGTTTATAGTTTTAGTTTTTTGTTGTTTGTCACTATCCTGCCTGAACCATAAAATTGTTCCATTTTTGAATAAATGTTTTTCTTTCTTTTTATATTGCTACATTGGAGAAATGGCGATCGCTCGTGTTTTGTACCGCAAGCAATATCAGCGGATATCGCATAATTCTATCCACTCGGCGGGTTGATTGAAATTATTATTATTGATTCAGTCCCGGCCACTCGCGGGACCGTTATTATACGCAAATTGGGATAAATTCCACCGCCAATAAAAACCTTGTTCAAAAAAAGTTACGATTTGTTAAAAAAATCAAATAAAAATCATATTCACATTGAGGTCGCTTAGGTGTAAATCCTTTCAAATAAACAATGATCCTTTCAAATAAACATCGAGACTAGGGTGGTGGAGAAGTTAACACGCTGAACTGGCAATCCAGAGCTACCGGGTTCGATTCCCAGTCTCTTCTGTTTGGTTACGCATTTCTTTGATCTTTGTATCATCATCATCAGCCTGTTTCATTCCACTGCTGGACAGAGGCCTGTCCCAATGGTACAAAATAAAAAACAGTAGGTACAAGTAAATAAATAACTATCAGACAACCTGTTACAAATTAAGTAAGTAAGTAAGTAAACGCTTTATTGTACACAAAAACAGTTAAAAAATACATCTATTACAATTAACATATAGGTACAAAGGCGAACTTATCCCTATAAGGGATCTCTTCCAGTTAACCTTTGAGCAGTTGAGTGAGTACGAGAAGAAGAAATTACACATACACAAAATTACACATATACAAATTACTTAAGTAGTTTCACCTACTGGGATACGAACCCTGGACCGCCAGCTTGCGTGCACCTACATTTAATGTTCTTTTATTCTTGGCTTTTTAAATAATGATTTTTTGACATTGAGGTATTATTTATAATAGAGCCACAGACCCGAACAAAATTGTCGAAAAAAGTGGCACTGCTGTCATGTTCAAGTAGATGCCAATAACGCTTATTTATAATTTAAAAGAACATAATTACTTCGTACAAAATAACTCTTTACTCAAACGTTTAAGTGTCAAATTGGCTTACGTACTTATTACCACAAATATTTTTCGTGTAAATTAACTTTTTTAGCGTATTCTGACTCATGTCTCTTGTCAAACTTAGAACATGGCACGAATGGAGCAGATTTTAATAGTTTTACATACTAAAAATATTTTCATTATTATTTTATTTAGGTATTAAAATATATTTTTTGTTTGAACTAAATAATCTCGTAAATTGTTAATAACAAATTAAGTTACGTTTTTATTTAACAACTGCATAAAAGGGTCCCGACACTGCATAGAAGGGATCAGTAGGTAATAATGACATTATGATTTCTCAACTCATCTTGTTCTAGTATGTGAAATGAGAGTAAGGCAAGTGCAAAATATTAACATTTTTAACCCTTTAAAGTTTGATGGCGTGGCGTGAAAGTCGGTGGCGTAGTATGCACGGCAGCACACATTGTCTTTAGGTGTTCTTGGCGTTCAAAGGTTTAAACTGACAGTGTCTAGACTCTGAGACAAATAAAACAATGACAACAGAGCAATTTTTTTATTAATGTAACCTGTAGGATCTGCCTGTAAAAGGCATATGTTCATAACACTGGCTCACTCGCCGCCGCACACATAGCAATGTCATGCGTCCACTCTCGCCCTAAACTCGCGTGTAACTAAACGCAGCATCCTATGTGACGTGCGCCTGAGACAGTAGTGTATATCTATTTATGTATAGATACCTACTACCACAAACACTACATAACCATTTTACGCTTCTTTTGTATACATTGTCATTTTTTTACGTTTTTATTGAGATATTAAAGCTGTGTTGAGTGAAAGACTTTTACGCTTCTTTTGATTAAACATAAAAATATATATATATGATTATGCCGAACGAACACACGAGAGACGAATTATTTGGCTGAAATTATTCTTGACGTCTGTCTCTTACTAAACGTGACCTCAATTTTTCACGTTGTTTAAGATCGCGTGGGAATTTTAATAAAAAAAATAGGATAATTATTTATTGCACTCCTTTATTAATTAATAAAATATATAACTATAGCGACTCCTTAGATTTTTGTTCTGTGATGAGGTGCATTTTGTAGGGACAAAGTTAATAATTCTAATCTAAAATATGCTATGATTTTACATAGGATTCGTTAATTAACCAATAGAATCTGCGTAAAAAAGAATATTCCGACCTTTTTCTTTATTTTATAGCTGTTATTTCTGCAATTTTTCACTGAAAATTAAGTCATTTTTGAGACCCGTCACGTGTCATGGTCTAAACGAGACTGATCGCCCAACTAATGCGATTTGTGATTTTGCATTAGTTGGGAGGGTGCCATTTTTTCCGTCGGATTGTGTGTCCATGTAATTAATACGTCAATGTTTTTTGTTGTTAGTCTTTCTTTTTAGTAATAATTCTAAATGTTTATATTGAAGCGAAAAAAAAATTTTTTCTGCTTTGAGCGGGATTTGATAAAAACATAAAATGAAAACCTCTGATACTAAACGATTTTTTTTCAGTCATCGCAGAATTTTGTGGTATTTTGAGCTATTCAGTGAAGATTACAAAAAAAACAGACTTAGATTTTTTTTTTAAATCTCATTAAAATTTACAGCTACTTCGACAACGTGCTTCAGTAAGTGACGGACCAAATACTCGTATAAAACATCCTTAAAATAAAATATTTACATAAATAAGCTGTAACCCATTTGGAGATAGAGCCGATTACATACTTAAAGCCATCAATTATTATAGTTGAATATGTTCAGCCCTAATCTTACCCTAGTGACAGGCAGTTAGCGTTCATCGGAGGCATCTGACGAGGGTAGCCGCGCGTAAGCAGGCTGTAGGGTTGTCACTTCCGAGTATTTGCGTGCAATATGTGGTAGCCCCCGCAAGTGTGACAATGTGGTTCAGTGAGAAAAGGGATGGTCTGAAAACCAGCGCTACGTAGACGCCTAGCTGGCGCAGCACATGCTGAGTCCGCTCCTTTTGTCACACGGAATAATTTGGGTGGACAATGTACAGACAATGCTGTTCTTGTTTATTCCATGTACTATCGGCAGCAAAAGTGCATACCCCTTTTTAAACGCGAATGCTTTGAAGCCAGTCAAGACGGTTGAGCTATGTCACGTACTTCATTAGTTTAATAAGATCCCACTAGATGGCACTGATAAAAACCAAATATAAAATAAAATATGTTTTCTCCCGCAAATCCAATATTTAACTGACATGATATTATTATTATGGTCGTTCTTTCTTGTCCAACATCCAGAAATTATAGAATGCTATACTTCGGCCATTTATGTTATTTTGTAAGGATGAATAAATACAAATCATATTTTAATCTACCAACGAAGATTCACACAACATCCAAAAACATTGTATTTCTTCATAATTATTGCGAAGATTTGAACATGGACCCTCCGACATCGAGACAGATGTATTCAACCTCCAAGCCAGCGAGACTTAATGAAAGCTGACGAAATTCATTACCATACTCAGAATAACTTTAGTTTACAAGAAAAACAAGAATTTTGTTTAGTACTAATACTTTTTTAATGTAAATAACAATTTGTAATAGCAAAGGAAAAGCTTAAATAAAGCCTTAAAGTAAAAATTAAAAACTAAGACTTAAAATAAACAATAGATAAAGAAATCTTATCTATTTTTTAGTGTTATCAAAAAATAATTGCAATTTTAAACAAATACAAATTAAATGAATAGTAAGTAAATTCATTTGGTATTCTTGTTGAAATGGGCAACTATTATCTATTGGCATACTTACACTCATAGTTACTTAGAGGGTAGATTTAGAACATCAAATATATACCGTTCCAGTTTTTATTACAAAACAGTTCGTCCGCTAACAGCAGCTAGTTCCGTTGATTTGATTGTCTTTTATTATTGCTTTTTATTACTTATCGAATATTAAAATGAGTTCTCATTGCAATATCGATTTAGTGAAAAGGTCACAGATCATTGCCTTGCATAATGAAGGCAAAAATATGGCAGAAATTGCCAGAGAAACCGGTGTAAATGTAAGTAGTTGTTTTAAGGTTCGAAGTATATTTTTATATATAATACAAACATAATAATTATATTTGAACGATATCTGTTTTATATTTTATCAATTATTATAATATATTCCTAAATTTTGTTGCAGAAAAAAACGGTAGCTTTATGGGTGCGGAGATTCGGAGAAGAAGGGTCATTATTGCACCGCCAAAGAAGTGGTCGACCACGGCTGATTGATGCACAGCAGCGTGAAATGTTAGTACGGGAGTATGAAGCAAACGGCTTTCAACCAATAAGACATTACGCCCGTTTATGTGACTCAAGTGTGGATACTATTCGTCGTGTCCTTCATAGTGAAGGATTGCATCATCGTAGGCATGCAGTCAAACCTTTGCTAACCCCACATCACAAAGAAGAGAGATTAAAGTTCGCCCGGGAGCACTTAAATGATGATTGGAGCAATGTCATCTTTACCGATGAAAAAACATTTAAATCGAGTCAACATGGACGTCTAAGCTTATGGCGTCGCGACAACACTCGGTATGACGCTGACCACGTAGTGCCTAATATGGAATCAGGTCGTATAACTGTGAACATGTGGGGTTGGATGAGTGCGGCTGATCCGGGAGAATTGGTCCGAGTGCCGAGTAGGGCGAAAAGTGGTGACTATTTAAATGTGCTGGAAGAAATCATGTTACCAACTGTTAGGAATGTCTATCCAGAAGGAGAATTACCACTAATTACGTTTGTTCAAGATAACTGTCCTATACATCGTTCGCAAAATGTGCGTGAGTGGTTTCGCCAGCACAAAGATATAAATGTCGTGTCGTGGCCCGCTAGATCACCTGATTTAAATCCCATAGAAAATTTATGGGGTGTTATCGTTCAACGTTGGGATAACCGAAATGAGCGAACCTCAGAAATATTGGAGACGCACTGTGCTACAATATGGGATAGTATTCGTGGTTCGGGACTGTGTGAACATTTAATAGAATCGATGCCTTCCCGCTTGCAAGCCGTTATAGACAAAAATGGTGGCTATACTAGTTATTAATGCAAAAGATGGCAATTAGCGGAGACCGGGTTACATTAGTAAATAAAACAATATTTTTTTAATTCTGCAACATGCTACATTATTCATTATTGTTTGAAATCGAAATATATATATATATATATATATATATATATTTTTAGTATTTATTATGAACATGAACATGATAATTGCTTCTAATATAACAAAAAGAGTGAAAAACCATGTTTAATATTTTTACACCATTTTGTGATAGGTATTGAGTTTATTACAATATTTTTACATCACGAGAATTTTCTATAGCTAATTGATAAATGACAAGCAAAAGCGTTTAAAACACTAAAATCGAAATATAACTATTTATATAACCCGGTCTCAGTTTTGTCTTTAAAATTGATTCACTAATAAAATAAAAAAATGTTGTTTTGATTAAGGTGAAGCTTCAATCCTCTTTCTGATTTCAGAAACGAATAATTAAGCTTTTTACCTTCAACAAAACGTTAAGTAGTGGTATTGTTTTTCCCTTGAATTACATGAAACAAAAAACATGCTGTGTAAGTAATAAAGAAACTATGATTTTTAGTTGTTTTATTATTGTAGATCTATTAGTCCTGTTTAGTTAATTTTATAGTAACAAAAATCGCGCCCGTTCTGGTGGGGTTTTCTGTAAATGTAACTAACATATTATGGACCACTGTCTGAAATAAATTATTTTACTTTGCGACTATAAACCCCAGTGATTAAAAAGTTTGTTTAACTGTTTAGAGTTTGACATGAGTTTAAGGCTATATTATACAATTAGATTGATCCCTATACCTATGAATTCAGGTCATGTTTTAAATTGTTGATTGTAGAATCCTAACTGATTTAACACTCAATATTTTCATACGAATATCTGCATAAATATCGTGTTATGTTTTTATATTAAAAATGATGATGTAACATAACATTTTGATTTCCACATTTGTATTATTCCAATTGTAGTGTTCCAAACATCTTAAGCACAAACATAAATTACCTAGGTATATGTTTAATTTGAGAGCCTATGTTTTCTTTTTGATAAAAACCTCATAACCATGAAATTGGTAGGTATTATTTGGTTTGAAAGCTTTATACAAATAAATGACACGAATTAGTGTCTATTACTCATGTCGTGTCTTTTTTTAAGACAAGAGTAATGATAAACATGACTTACTCTTACGATAACCCCGCATATTGCCTAAATAATTAAATTTCCTTTACATTTAATTTTCTGTGATTTAATTGAAGTTTTATTAAATCACACCTCTTGTGTATAAACTACGTAAACTTCATATTCATTCCTGATAATTTTTTGGCATATGTTTATAAAACCGTGAAACCGTGGATAAAAACATTCGTAATTTTATAATTACGAACTTACTTTGTATAAAATGGCGTCAAAAGAATCTGTAACGATGGGTTTCTTTGAAATAACGCGAGCGGTTTTAGAAGGGCAACATAGTTAAACGAACTGGGTTGCCAGTTAAAAAGACGGGTGGACGGACGGTTTCGGTGTAAGCTATTTTCAATTTGATGATAAATGTATATTTTAATTTGTCCGGTTAGATTATTAAATAGTAGAAGATTTTTATTGACTATAAGCCTATTATATTCAATTATGCCATTAAAATCGACAGCTTTGGACACAAAGACGCCATCTAGTTTGTTAACTGCAAACCTTGCCTACAGCCGTCCAAGCCATTATCGCCTCAAGGGGGTCCATGCAATTTTGCAGCCGATAGTACCTATTAAATTTTTTTGGTGTATTTGTGTGCAAGGCATTTAAGTACTTGATGTAGGGTCCTCGGCCTCCTCGCGTCGTGTTCCTCGTTACTGAGGGTCGTGATTCTCCGGATGCAGAAGTATTCTTTACTTGATAAGTTTCCGCCACGTTGTGTCTGTCCCTTTCATCATGGAGTGCATGTATGTGCGGGGTGATGTAGGGTACACCTACCAAATTTAGGAGTATGTTGAGCCAACAACGTCGACTTCAGCGAGCCTGTGATGATCTTATTTATTGCTTGATGGATAAATGGTATGACAAAAAGCGAGAGGCAAATGACGTTGAACCACCCGTAGAACTAAGCCATAATTCAATATGTATATTTGATATCTCGGAGATATCTCCGAAGTGGCGATATACTAAGTATACACTTCGCCCACCCAGGCCAAAAAAAAATGCGCCCCATTTTATATATGACGCTATAGATATCAGACGAAAACTTAACTTGACCGGATACGTGAAATTTCAGCTTATGCAACTCGAATCGCAAATTTTTAATTTCAAATGAAACGTGAAGAAGCAGTGTCAACTGCCATATATAATAGTATATACATGTGTGTGTGTGTGTGTGTGCAGCGCCATTGCGATTTGTGCTCTCCGTTTTGCGTAATGCTATGTTTATTGACAGCAAAATTATCAAGTATTTTTGCAGTCTAACCCTTTTTGTCAACCCTAGCGATAGTAGACATGAGTAAACACGCTACTCGTTGTTTACACAGGCTCAGGGATATGTTGTAGAAACGATTACCTATCCCGGCTTTACTACTTCAAAAACAACTCATGTATCATTCGGTTTGCTAGACACTTACGCTGTTTTGGAATGCAGGTATGTGATCATGTAGAGAAATGCCCAGCTGAGTGGAAAATACACAACATTGTAACTAATTAAGTGATAGGATAATTGTGACTGCTAGGTTAAACGGGAGAACGAGATGACGATATTTTATTAGTCACTAGAAGGAGACCGCATCGTCCCCGTTTTTTTTTACCATAGTCAGATAAAAAGTATCCTATAATTATATTTGAATGTCCAGCTATGCTTGTATGAAAATTGTTTTAAATCCGTACAGCCTTTTCGGCGTCATGTGAAAAAAAAGAAAATGTAACCATCAGATGGTGCTGTGCTGGGAAGCTTAGATAGGGAGGTACTATACCTCAACTAGTTTAACTATTTGAGAAATAATCAAAATATAATGCTAATTTTCCAAACCGAATTTTGGTTACTAGTAGCTCTCAGTTTGTCAGTCCTCCGATTTATGTAACTAGCAGCTAACATTTGAACTACTGTCAACAAATCTTTTTTTTTTTTTCAGTGTGTCAACGCGCGCCTATACAAATCCTGCATCGCGTTAGGCTCCCCTTTTTCCTGAAATAATTATCCCTGTCCATAGAAAACTAATTTTCAATATAACTTGCCACCAAGTACCTCGGCCAATGCAGCTCAAATAGCAAAGTGAACACCGGTATAACGTCGTTTTTATCGCTTTATCTCTCTCTTTCCGCCTAATTAGGGTATACTTGGCTATATATACCAACATAGCTAGACTTTTTTTATCACATATCATATTCTACAGGGTGACCTTTGTGTCGTGAATGGTAGTGCCAGTAGGTGATGAGGAGGGTGACGCTGAGCAACTTTCACTATAGGGACAACCAGGAAATCTCGAAAAAAAAAACTAAAAATAAACTTTTAATTGATACTTACCTATGCATGAAGTATCAATTAGTTCTTAATTAGGAGGTTTTTTTTCGAGATTTTGTGGTTGTATACAATAGTGAAAGTTGCTCGTTACCCTGGCACTACCATTCACGACTAAAAAGTCACCCTGTATTACAAATAACTATATGAGCTGTAGAGCTCGCGATCTACTTTCGAAATGGCCTAATAATAACTTTTTTTTAATTATCTCGCCACCAATATCTCCGACTTTTGACTCGAAAAAAAAAACAATACGAAATTGTTTCGAAATGGTTGAATTTAGTAATTTTTACGTGTAGTATACTTATGCATAGAACGAATTCTTCCTTGAGAATTTGTACAGTATAGACAAAAGTAGAGTCCAGTAAATTAATATAATATTATATGAATGAGTCTCATCCAAGATATAACAGTTTTCAATCTCCATATATTTTAGCTATTTAGAAAATTTTGGAAAACTGAATTATAAAAAAATTATACATAATTAACGAACCTACTCATAAAATTTAAAAATATCTAAACATCCGACATACGTAATAATTTGAGGCCAAGCTGACAGGGCGACGCTTCGCTCGCTCGGCCAACAAGTCCATAATAATATATTATCTTCTAAGTTTCACTGTTAACACGTTAGAACATAAATCACGAGTCTAGATTCACTTCCCGATGGCACTTGGTTATAAATGAGATGTCTCTTCAAAAAGATTCATTTTTCCGTTCATCTTTTACGAAATTAGATTTTATTTTTTTATAGAAAAGGTTCATTTTCATAGGAGCGCTGAAATGGAAATATGCAGTTTTAGAAGTACTCTCTTTAAATGTAAGTCTCGTACGTGCTGAGGATGCAAGCTTGACAAATCTATACATATTGCTGTGCTAAGGTAAAATGCGACCTTTTGCTATGGAGCTCCATACAAAAAGGTCGCCTTTTGCCTTAGCACGGCAGCATAGGTATCTCGAGGACAGAGTAAATATATGTTAGGGTTTAAGAATGCACATGTCAGTAGGATTACATTACATGATGGCATGTTTCACTATAATTCGCCATTCAACTCTAATTTTTGCTTAGAAAATAATACTTAACCCTAATTAAAGTTAAAATAATTATGATATTCGATTAAAAAACTTAAATTATGATCTAATTAAACCTAACTTAAACTATTGGGACCTAAACTATATGTACATATATCCCCTATGTCGCTACCATTGGGTAGGGTGCCCATAATGCTGGCCGCGTTACCTCGCTGGATGGCAATGACAATGCGTTGGGCGAGGAACGAGCCAGCCCCACGATCACCGGAGGACCGGATAAGTAAATGTTTTGAATTCAAGTGAGGGCGTAATAATGAAAATTGTATACATTATAAATTATACTACCATTATTTTAACCCTCATTAAATACAGGATTGTAGGACATGTTTTTTCCGGGTGCAAGACGTATATAATTTGACTTAATCTATTGTGGTTTAACAAACCATTGCTTTGTATAATGTAACAAAAGATATATGTAATGAGGCCTACCTCATAGGGTATATTAAGCACCTATGCTAAAGAGATATAAACCCTTCAAGGCACCACAGGTTAGGTTCGTTAGGTACCTTGCGTCCTTCGAAGCGGAAATAGAAGCCCCGCGAATCGGTATTCGTCTACTTGCTGCCGTTATTTAACATTATACCAATTAATAATAAGAGTATAACAAATTATAACAATAAACCGTTGTATCAAACGTTACATTAAAATGACTTTATGACAATTTATTGTATAATAAGTGTATGTTTGTTTTCCTGAAATTCTATAAAATATTTCATTACGGGCCCGTTATTCTCGTGTACCTTTTATATGAATGTTACCACTCGTCAACTCTCTCAGTGTGTTTTTAGGATTCCGTACCCAAAGGGTAAAAACGGGACCATATTACTGAGACTTCGCTGTTCGTCCGTCCGTCCGTCTGTCACCAGGCTGTATCTCAAGAACGGTAATAGTATTTCTATTGCCGCTATAACAACAAATACTAAAAATTAAAATATAAAATATTTAAAGGGGGCTCCCATACAACAAACATGTTATAGATTATGGTACGGAACCCTTCATGCGCGAGTCGGACTCGCACTTGCCTAATTTTTTTAATTGTTTTGTTGATATTGTGTGTAAAGAAACCAAATGTCCCATTTACCGTATTCCAGCGAATTAGAATGGATTCCAATTTGTAGTAGTAAGGCAATAACAATAAAAACCAATGCAAATAACCAGACATTCGAAATTCAATCATCTACCCTTTGATCCTGTATTGGTTTGGGGCTATTCGCGGTTATAAAACAAAGGTACCTATGTATCTCTTATTCTTAGATCAAAATATTTTTATTACTTCACTAGAAGGTTCGTATTTTCATGCGCGATATCTTTTCTTTCTGTAGTTGGGTAAAAAATATCGTATAACTATCTTCGGATGTCCAGTTATCGCTATACCAAAATTTGTTAAAATCTGTCCAGGCGTTTTAGCGTAATACTAGGACTAAGAAATTCATCGGCCATTATCACAACAATAATCATATGTTTACTCTGCACCCATTTGAAGCATCTCTGTTTGGCCCTATGACTGGCAGAGAATATCATTTATATCTCATGTGTATCGCCTATAACTGCCATGTTTGTGATTCAAGCATAAAGTGACATTTCACGTTACGTTACTATACCCGGTGAAGTTAAGTTTGTGACTGATAAGTAGGTATGGCGTCGCATATACGCAGACTTCAGACGCAAATTTCATGCGACCGGCTGCAAAGTGGCGAAATATTAGGTATATCGCCGCTTCAGAGGTCTCTCCGAGATATCAGAGATAGTGGAAATAGGGCCTTGGCCTAATAAAAATCCAACATCCCAATTATTTAGGAAGAGCCCAGAACTTGTCACTGTCAGCAGACCGACATCGCGTACAACAACTCTGACGAGTTTAAATAAGCAAATACGCGAAACGGCAAAACGTTGCAAAATGTGTTAGAGTCGGTACTGTGACGTGCAATCTCGCCGGACATTATCTAACTCACGATTAGCTGAGGACACAAGGACAGGCAAAATGTACAATAAAGTGACTTAAAAAGTCAGTGAAATCTCCGATTATAATACTACAGAAGGTTACTCTTTTGATTTGCGCTAGGTTATGTACGACGACAAGCGAAGCGAGCAGGAGTGTTAGGTAGACTGCGACCCGTAGCTTAACGTCAGAACCGAGTTTTTTAATCTCCCCCTGCTAGACCCTGCAGTAAATTTATCAGCGTGAAGTAAGATTCATTACGTATTCTACCTTATGGCAAGTCAGGTTTAGGATATAGTACAAATCGTGCCATTACTGCCATTGTTATTGTGTTTATGCTAGGCGTTAACTTTTAACGTTTCATAACTCTGTTTGCTTAATATCATCGAGATTTATGCGTAATGTAATGATATGTAGTCAAAAAAATTTTAGCACAATAATCATTCGACAGTTGAATCTTAGGTCCAAAAACGATAGAACAAATAATATTTAGGACTAACGATTATAGGAGCAACAATTACGACAGATCAAAAATATGCGGGATAAAGATTATGCCATACGTTATTTAGAAAATAGACAATTGTATGTCATCCGATATAGACCCGTTATATGTTCCACCGCCAGGGGGCGCGACTTATTCATGGAATGATTTTACTCACGAAGTGATGAATTATTTATTTATCGTATGGCATTACAAAACACTGGATCAGTAAAAAAATACGATAGTGTTATAAAAAAACCGGCCAAGTGCGAGTCGGACTGGCGCACCGAGGGTTCCGTACAAACACTTTCCATCCCTAAGTGGTTAAGTTAAGTTTGCACCTGGTATGTATAGCGCCCCATATAAATTAGGTGCAAAGTTAGGTATTAAAAAAAAAAAAAATGGTTTTCGTAATTATTCCTTTATCTATGCTATAAGACGTTGCTTCGTACCAAATTTCAAGATTCTGAGTTCACGGGAAGCACCCTGTAGGTTTTGATTCCCTTGCAAGTGTCGAAAATTTGCGGCATAAACGGCTGTATCTTTTGATTGCGTTGGCTTAGAAGTTTGATTTTTTCACAGCTTCAAGGGACAGTAGACCTGAGTAATTGATATAAATTTCAGCTTCATACCTCTACGCGTTCCTGAGAAAAAGGGTCTTGACAGACGAACGGACGGACAGACGGACAACAAAGTGATCCTATAAGGGTTCCGTTTTTTCCTTTTGAGGTACGGAACCCTAAAAATATTCAAAGACGGAAACAAGAAGTCCACTGAAGTCACTCCTAACCTTACGACTCATATCGGGTTCATCCATAGACTGAAAAATACATACACATAAAATTGCATACGGTGAGAAATGTTACACTTTAGATAGACCCTGACAACCACAGCATCATCACAGCGTCCGCATAAAAAAATCTGCCCTGCGACTTGTATAGGAACCAGGACACGAGGGTAATGAGGCCATCTAATGCACTTTCGGCCGAGACTGAAACATAGTGCTTTTCAGTACTAATGCAAAGAAAAAAATATTTGCTAGCTGAGATGCCCGTGTGTCACGGGGACACATTACACGCTCCGTAATTCCGTACCAGTGACGTGTAATTTAATGTTCCACCGCCAGGGGGCGCGACATGCTTATATTCATGGAAATTGTTTTACCCAGTCGACAACAACGCATTTCAAAAAGTGGTGAGAGACTGCGTCGTAGGATACTTTTGGAATTATGTGGAATGAAGTTTAACTAACACAGAAACGTGTTCAATTTGATATTATTTGCCGGTTTTTGTACATTCTCTGTTGTACTTGGGTGTAGTGTTGTAGTAGTCTCTGTGGGACAGAGGAGTACCTACAACGTACACCGACATAATATTAATACAGACGTAGAATTTAGCACCTAGGTGCTTATTCGATGAAGCTTTACAATATACCTATTTTCAATGTATCTATCTAACTATCTATCAGCCACATACGTCCACTGCTGAACATAGGCCTCCCCCGAAGAAGCCACTCACCCACTTAATATAAGCTGAAGTAAATTAATGCGAGGCCGAAGGCCGAGCTCCGCGTAGCAACGTAGGTGCGGAGCGTCCCAAGGAAGCCGCCCACCCTTTTAATATAAGTTAAAGTAACTCCGCGTAGCACCGCAGGTGCGGAGCGTCCCAAGGAAGCCGCCCACCCACTTAATATAAGTTGAAGTAACTTAATGCGAGGCCGAAGGCCGAGCTCCACGTAGCACCGAAGGTGCGGAGCGTCTCAAGGAAGCCGCCCACCCTCTTAATATAAGTCGAAGTAACTTAATGCGAGGCCTAATACCGAGCTCCGCGTAGCACCGAAGGTGCAGAGCGTCCCAAGGAAGCCGCCTATTAAGTATGGTCGTAGGATAAAATATTCGGTGAAGGACCAAAAATACACTAATCTCGTTTCTACTTTTATCCCCGGTGTATATGTAGAAAATATCTTACATTTTATTGTTCTAAACCATATTCCACAAAATTTGTTGTGAAGCTTTTTCTATTTTTCTCAATACTTTTCGAGAAAAACGCAAAAAACCGTTTCCACAACTTTTTCCCCGAAAAAATCGTAAACTTTGACGGCCTGTATCTCAAAGTCAGTGACATGTGAAAGGTACTTGATACGGTATTTTGTTGTGGAAAAACTATGTTATTATGATTAGCTATTTATAATATAGGAAAATTTATCGCAACAGATCGAGAGCGGGGAGCCCCTTAAACATATGTTAAGTGGGTTGGCGGCTTCCGTGGGACGCTCGTGGAACTCGGCCTACGGCCTCGCATTAAATTACTAAGGGTTTATAATGTAACTTATCACCGAAGGTGCGGAGCTTCCCAGGGAAGACGCCCACCCGCTTAAAATATGTTCAAATAACTTAATGCGAGGCCGCACAACCACTTAATATAAGTTTAGATGTGTAAGCGGCTTTCCTGGGACGCTCTGCACCTTCGGTGCTATGTGAAGCTCGGCCTACGGCCTCGCATTAAGTTACTACTTATATTAGTGGGTGGGCGCCTTCTCTAGGACGCTCCGCACCTTCGGTGCTACGCTTGTGAACATGATCTTCGTTTAATTAAAATTGAGGCAAGACTTAGGTTTAAAAAAAACTTTTAATATTTATTGTCTATTATAGATTTAAATAACTTAATGCGAGGCCGCCCACCTACTTAATATAAGTTGAAGTGTGTGAGCGGCTTCCCTGGGACGCTCTGCACCTTCGGTGCTACGTGGAGCTCGGCCTACGGCCTCGCATTAAGTTACTGCTTATATTAGTGGGTGGGCGCCTTCTCTAGGACGCTCCGCACCTTCGGTACTACGCTTATGAACATGATCTTTGTTTAATTAAAATTGAGGCAGACTTATGTTTAAAAAATCGTTTTTAATATTTATTGTCTATTATAGATTTAAATAACTTAATGCGAGGCCGCCCACCTACTTAATATAAGTTGAAGTGTGTGAGCGGCTTCCCTGGGACGCTCTGCACCTTCGGTGCTACGTGGAGCTCGGCCTACGGCCTCGCATTAAGCTACTACTTAATTTAGTGGGTGGGCGACTTCTCTAGAACGCTCCGCATCCTCGGTACTACCATCGTGAACATCATTTTGGTTTAGTTTAAATTGAGGCTAGACTTATGTTTATATATCGTTTTGAATATTTATTGTTTATTGTAGATAACTATTCAAAGCACCTTGAAAAATAATTCGCTCATAGCCCTACCTGAACATATATTAATGACATATATTAAGATAACAATAAATTATTTTCGTCTACAATGGCACTAATACTAATATAATAATATGACCTGTCATAATAATTTCCTAAGTAACGCCATAAGATTCAGGTGCCAACTTAACTCAATCGGTGACAGCACCACTGAACGTATACGTGATGGCCTCACTGTTTTGTTATCCGTGGTATAATGAATAAGGAAGCAAAGGAAAATGCATGAGATGACACGGTTATTATTTCAGTAGGTTCTTGGTTCAAATCCCGGCTAGGTGAAATCCTTTCTACATTGTAAATTTAATAATTTTGTCTTGTCTCGAATCATGGTTGTTTTTCATACAAAATGCATACATTGTCGAGCAGCAACTCTCAATAACTGATACACTGCTGCTTATATTAGGTATGCGATCAATATTCAACAACTTCGGTAGTAATTCTCGAAGTCCAGGTTAATCCATCACAGCTACACCCTAGCTTGTGCCGAATCGTGGACACAGGCACGCACGGCGTGAACTCTTGGCCTTGGTGTGTCGAGGAGACCCATCAATGGCTCCGAAACTTTACTTGTATGGAGCTGGTTTTATTAACTCAGGAAAAATCTTAACAGCGCGATGCAGCCGCTAGTATGGAGATTTTGTCAAAGTAACAACGCCATCTAGCGGAAAATTGGGTCATTGAGAACAAAATCTCAACACACCGTTAAAAACAAAAAAATAATGATATATTTTATTACTTTGAATAAATTTTATATATAAAAAAAACTGCATAGATGCAAAATTGTGGCTAAATATATCGTATATTTATCGTTTATACATTTCGCTACTTTATTAGTAAGTTAGGCCAAACACAAACAATACAAAAAATTTGCGCCTAATGTTGGTTGGTAAAACATATTAAAAAATGTATTTAATTTACTTAAATTGATTCGAAATACATCAATATTTCAATTACACTCAATAAAATGGCATTAAAAAAAATGTTTTATTCATTAACATTTTTATTGCGTCTCCGGGCTTTTTTTGGTCAATACTTACAAACCACAGAAGAATATAATTGCATATTCAATAAAAGAGCATTATTTCCTATTGTCGCAAATTGTGTTTTTAAAGAAATGTATGTTTTTTTTTGAGCATGAGACAATTTACAACGAACATTGCACTCATATTTTCGTCTGTGTTTTTCGATAATTGGCGCCATCTTTTCTATCTAACTAACACGGTTTCCGTAACTCAACGCCTCAAACAACCTTAACCTTATTGTTAATACCGGGGCGCGGTGGGCCGCGAGGAGGTATTATGTCGAATTCATACTTTTTACTTTTTGTACACGTAAGAGCCACGCGGGGGTCGCGTCGTTCTAAATTCAAAATCACAAACGCTGTCATTATAAGGTTACACATTGGAAGGAAAATATTTCATCGAATTTATGTTTTCAGAGATAAATATTAATCATAATAAAAAGTATCCTATAACCATCTTTGGATGTTCAGCTATTCCTGTACCAAAATTGGTAACTTTTTACCCAGCCGTTTCCGCGGTATTAGAGGACAAAGGTTTTTTTGAAAACAGATGGCGCCAGGTTGGCTTGGCACCGCGCGCCCATACGAAACAAATGACGATCCTGCATCACGCTATCGAGATTTTTCCTGAAATCATGACCTCCCTCCATAGAAAATTAATTTTCAATACAAATTTAGGTTTTTAAATTTAGGAATAGTATAGATACAAATTTAGGATTTTATAATAGTATAGATGTATATCGTGGTCTATAGTACCCATAGTACAAGCTTTGCTTAGTTTGGGACTAGGTCGATTTGTGTATGATTGTCCCTTAATATTTATTTATTATTTATATTCATTGATCTCAATGAAAACTGACATTAAGGGTAACCTAACGACTACGACATACCGCTAAAGTAGAAAAAAATTGCAAAATCTCGGATAGAATAAATTATCAATGGCCAAAGATCAGTCACGACAAGCGCGATCATATTGCGCTCACGTGTGGTCCACCTAAGGAATCGAACCCGAGATCTTTGTATTACCGGCCCAACGTCTTCTAACAACGCTACTTCTATAAACAGTAATCCAATACTGGGTTCGATTCCTGGTGTGTACCACGTATGAGCGCAATTAAATTTTTCTTCGTGTCTTGATCATTGCACCTAAAACAAATGGTGTTAATTTACTGTGGTGTGTACTCTGCAGCCGGAACACCTTTAATGAGCAATATCTTCAAAACTACGGAGGTACATACGATTTCCGACCTACCTAAGCTGGTATATTGTACCTTATATACCTACCTAAGGTACATAATTGGTAGGTACATTATTATTATTGTAACTATAGCCTTAACAGGCTCCAGGGTCTGACTAGGGAGGAGCACGATTATCCCGAGGGGTAGGCTTATTCCGATCGACTTAACATCTAATTTACGCGCTGATCTTCAATTCTCCATGACACAAGACAAACCCGAAAGCTTTTGAGGGTGGCCTGCGTTTGAAAACGAACATATTATGATTAAACGACACAAGACGAATTTAACCTCCATCCATACGTTAAGATATCGCTCTCGTATAACCCAACACAAAGTACGGTATTCGCTATGTTCAGTTTAACTAACAAGAATCAAATTACCATATTAATGAGTACTTCCTCGCTTAATATGCTAAGTGTTGGCGGTAAATTCGCGCAGATACTTAGGCGTCTACATGTTACTAAGCGGATTCGATAGCTATCTAGTTGGAAGGCAGAGAAAAGATGGAATAGGCATGACGAAATATATTTTTTGAGGATGTCAATCGATTCTATTTTTTATTGGGATCAAATGTTCGTATGGGTCTAACTACACTTAGACTGGTCTAAAAGTCAGAAATGACCGTCAAAGTTCAACATAGTTTACGGAGTGCAAAAAACGCTCCATAGAAATGGCCACCTACATGTGACGTCAGTAAAGTTGTGGGTTGGGTACCAATATTTGTCTGGAGACAAATTGGTAATTTGCCATTTTCACCGTCAAAAGTGTATTCAAGATCATGGATGACATATATAATTATTGTTTTCTTAAATTATGAGGATTTTAAAAACAATTAAAAATAAGATTTTGTATATTTTTTGTTTATTTATGAATCACACCGCTGGGTGATTGATTCTCCGAACGTTCTAACCGCGCGGTTCTAGCGTCATTCCTTTTTCACAATTATTACCACAGCGGAACAGCCAGTCGTTTTAATTATGATCTAACTAGGATCGTACTCGGGAAGTGGCTCCGGTATACAAAAAAAATCGACTTCCTACAATCACCTTATTTTCAGAAAAGGGAATGACGAAAAAAACGCCTTACAAAAGTTGTTTATTCACCCTGCTATGCCACGTAGATCAAACATGTCACTTTACTCCTCTTAGACGAATAAATATTTAATCACGAAACATCCTAATTTTATCACAAATCCGAGATCAATATCAAAATAAAAGGATCCAAGGAGGCTTCGATAATGTAATTTGATACTCGCCTAATAAATTTAGCCTGGCACATAAATTTGTAACTTTGCCAAGGAATGCCGGAGGCGATTTCCGTTTCGCTTGTCGAACTTAATTCCAGCCTCATTTCAATCTTGAGGCGCATTTACAGTTACTTTTGTAACTATTAATTGGGATATTTTTGGATGACAGCAGATCACCAAAGTTTCAATTCTGGATTGTTATAATATAACCATTATAATTGACGTTGCAATGGGCCGACAATGTACGAGTCGTCCACTTATTTGTGTCTTAACTAAAACTAAAAAGCGTTATTCGTGTAATAAAAGTTCAATTAAATCCAACCTAATTAATTGGCGACTATATAATAGGCTAGTTGACTCATGTCAAATTGTAAATATACTAATGTTTATTCCGTATAGTATTTAGCAAAGGAAACCTAAATATATATTTTTCAATTCATAAAAGTGAAAGATGGCCGAATTTTTTTTATTTGAAAATATGGTTTTTAGTCTGTATTTTGAAATGCTTAAAACGCTGTCCGCCATTTTCGCTTCTGATAGTGACGTCATTGGGCATGTAAACAAAACTGAAAGTCTACTTTGACGACTTCGAATAGTGCCGTCCCTCTCGATCTCCTGTCAAAGTATATTGGAGTGAGCGGAATGGCACTACACGACGGTCGAATTTCGAATATTTACAGGTACGTCACGCCACAGATTAGCAAAAGGCAAAAATGGCGGACGGCGTTGTTGACTGTTCATGAAATTTCTAATTTTCAATTGATAAAATTTAGCTTTCTAGCTTTCACAAAAATACAAGACATTTTTTTTAGAGCTAGTACGATCATTATTAACCATTTCAAATATATTTCAAAACTGGGTCTACTAGCCTATTGGCGAAGTTAAGGCTACACGACATTGGTGGATTGCTCATTTGGAGAGGATGGGAGATGATCATGCCGGGAAGAGAGCATACACGAAACGTCCGGTGGGCCGCGCCAGGTACCGTTGGAGTGACGAAGCCCTTAAAAACCTATCAGCCCTCAGACCTGGGTGGCCTAAAGTGGCGCAGAATAAGGAAAAGTGGCGTTCTCTCGTGTCGGAGGCCAAGATCCTCTTAGGGTCATCGAGCCAGCTTAGTAAATAAGTAAGTATATAATTAATTTATTGAGTTTTTCATTAACCTGGGTAACCTGAAATACAATTTCATTAATTAACTTATGTTTATGATTGCATTAAGATTCTGGCTTTATCTAGACAACGATTTACAGAATCAACCTACATTATTGATATTAAAATTGACCCTGATGTGTTTTTGATATTCAGACCAATTTGCTTATTCCATTGAACCTAGGTGAGGTTAAATTTGAATTCCCACCTGCTTGGCACTACCAAGGTACTTCCCTGGCATATAGTCAAGCTCTAATGAGTTGGCAGGCTCCACTTTGTTACCCGCTTATAGGGATGAGAAATTTCCATTTTCCGTATTATAAAATTCACTTTTTATTTATCTGAAAATGAAATATCTGTATGTTGAAGTAATTAAAAAAACCGGCCAAGTGCGAGTCGGACTCGCGCACGAAGGATTCAAGGAGGAAAAAAAAACATTATTTGTATTGCCGCTATACATAACAACATCGACTCACATTTGGCCGTTTTTTATACATAGCAAGGAATTGCCAATTCTGGTTACGGCGATTTCTTTTTCGTATGAGTATTGTCTGTACCCGGCATGCAATTTTGAAAATGGCCCTGTGTCCATAAATGTGTTAAGAGGGAATACCACTGTTCATATTTCAATACCTATCGAGGCTCCAAAACTTAACTAATCTTTACGAAATTTTAAGAACTAAATGGGAAGGAAACTTTTTGTTACCGACCGTTTCGATCTAAGCACTTCTTATTATGAACTAGCTTTTGCCCGCGACTACGTCCGCGCGGAACTTGGAAGTATGGAAGCAACCTCGTACATCACGATAGATTTATTTATTTATTTATTTATTCAAGTCAAAAATAAGCTCACAGTATACACCAAATCGCTTACTTGTAATTAAAATTTAACATTATACAAATCAAAAATAATAATAATTAAAACAACAACACATAAAAATACAACAAAAGAACACAAGCAAAACATTTATCATAGCTTCATGTTCCTCTTAGAAATAAATAAATTGCTGCCAATTCATAAAAAATATCACAGTAAAAAAATTAGGTAAATAAATTCATTAATAAATTAAAAAAACAATACAAACTCAAATAAATAATACATTGATAAAAAATTAAAAAGCCCATTAAATAATCCAATAATAATGATATAAAAAGTCAAATGTCAAATTTCAAAATAAAAATAAAACTATACATTTACATTTAGAACAACATTTAAAAATTCAATGCAATTTCTACAAAATCCACCAATACTGTCCGCGAATACATCAATGTCATGCCTTTCAATTGCCATGTCATTGAGAAGAGCTAGGGCCCTGGCCGTGGGTGCGTTGCTAGCCTGGCGGGTGCGCGCGCGCGGCGCTGCGAACAGGCGAGGACGGCGCCGTAGAGGCAGAGCTTCCATCCCCTCAGGCAGAGGGCGCAAGATGGGCACATGTAAACTCATTCGCGAGAGCACTGTAGGGTTAGTTACTGTATTGCGTAATAATTGGTAGTAAGTGTATCAACAGCAATAGTTTACGCCTCAGTTCTAGTGAATCTAGCCCTGTCATTCCCGAGACGAAGTGAGAGGGATACAAATATGGGTAGTACCCGAACGACTTATTATACAGGAATCTTGAGAACTTTTTTTGTAATTTTTCGATAAGATCGATATATTTAGATTCATAAGGGTCCCATATTATGGCTCCAAATTCAAGTTTGCTGCGTACATAGGTGTTGTATAGCAACACAGCCACCTTTACACTTTTAAATTGGGAGGTCATTTTAATAATAAATCCTAGTGTCTTCGAGGCGCTTTTGCAAATATCAATAACATGCTGGTGGAAATTGAGATGTGTATCCAAAGATAGCCCTAAATCCACCATCTAATATCCACCTAATCACCTTAATTAATAAAAGGGATCATAAAAAGCGCCTAAGCAAATGTAAGAGCAATTGTGCTTTTGATCTAATCTAAGTTTTGTGACGCATAGGTTTATAACTGTAATGTCATAAAAATGTTTTTATAAATATATAAAAATAAAAATAAATAAATAAAATTACATTTCCTACAGGGTCATCAATGTCATCATGAATTACTTACTCACTTTTCAATCTTTTTAGGGATCATTTCCAGGATGAAAACTATCCTATGTCCTTCCTCGGATTTTAAACTATCTCCATGCCAAATTTCATCAAAATCGATTCAGCGGTTTAAGCGTGAAGAGGTAACAGATAGACAGACACACTTTCGCATTTATAATATTAGTATGGATAGTATGGATATGGATTTTGTTTTCCAAGCGTTTGTTTTTGACTAAAATTCCGCCTAGTACACAAATTCTATAATAATTTGTGCAAAAACCGAAACCTTCCATTTTGGAGCAGGAAATAGACGAGTACAAAACCTCGATTTGTATAGACCGGTCACGTTAAGTTTGCACCTCACTTCCAGCGCCATAGTTACAAGGTCCAAACTTAACTTACTTGATAGTCTGGGAAAAGGAGTAGTGATATATCTTCTTAATCGGCTGGACCGAATTCATGAGACTGCAAAGACACGTTTATGACAATAATAATGTTTCCACAAACGCGAACAAAACCTAGCTAGCCGTAGCACAACACTATTCTGAACAGGCAAAAATCGGTCAAGTAGCAGCCCACTGCAAAGCGACTCGAGTACTAACTACTAACAAGAATTGCTAACGCTTTGATTCTTTGATATTTTGTGGGACTAAATATACGCTACAATTAGTAACGTATTTTGTATTACAAGTGATACATTGTATCTACACCCATATTTTTAATTTTATTAAAGCAGTAACGTCTGCTAGCGTAAAAAAAATGATTACAATATAACATTGAAAATTCAATGGCTCTCGCATAAGGTTCAGTAGTCCAATAGGTAGGACGCCCGTGTTGGCCAGGAAAGTCGTCGGAGACTCGGGTTCGAACCCCGCCTGCACCCATATTGTTAAATTACTATAACAAGTTCAGATACTATAGATAATGGACCTACATTACTTGACAGCGACGGCGGTAGTATGATGATATTGATGATATACGTATGTTACGGCACTGAAACGTACTTAGTCGCTCACAATGGGCCTCATAAGAAGGCTCAAAGGAATGGAGCGAGCTATGCTCGGAGTTTCCTTGCGGGATCGAATACGAAATGCAGTTTTCCACAACGATCGGTCTTGCGCCGCCCTCATCCATTTTCTGCCCACGATCCTAACCGGGTCGTCGGTCCACCTTGTTGGGGTCCTTCCCACACTGTGTCTTCCGGTCTGCAGTCGCCACTCAAGAACTTTCCTGCCCCAACGGCCATCTGTTCTACGAGCAAATGTTCCCCGCCCACTGCTACTTAAGTTTGACGATTGTCTGAGCTATATCTACAACCTTGGTTATCTTGCGTATCTCATCATCTTTGATTCGATCCCGCGAGGAAACTCCGAGCATAGCTCGCTCCATGTCCCTTTGAGTAACTGTGAGCCTTCTTATGAGGCCCATTGTGACCGACCACATTTCAGTGCCGTATAACATCACTGGCAACACACATTGGTTAAAAACTTTCGTCTTAAGACACTGCGGTATTTGAAACGAGAAGATATTCTCATCATAGTGCTACAATATAAATCTAAAATACGAACGATGAAGAAAATCTTCACACAATCTCTGGAGTTATTGAAAGAAACTTCCAACTAATACACCTGAACGGTTGAGAATCTTAAATCCAATTTTCCGATACGCAACGGCCTGCTCCGAGTTTTATAATGAGTTCGACTCCCGTCCCGATCCAGCTATGGGATGAAACTAAAAAACTTAATAACAATCGGGGATGAGGTCTTCAAATCGTTATATGTTTAAAGCGCAGATATTACCCCTTATTAAGTATTATAAAATACAAAAAAATATTTGCTGCATAATATTATTACATTGCAGAAATAGGCTAGGCGGTTATTGAATAAAAACAAATACTTAAGGTTTTTTTTTTACATTTGGATTTTATGTTTGATCATAGAATGTTCGTAGGTGCTCTTCGGTAGGTTAATCCGCTAGCATTCACATGTTCATGAGATTCCTATACAGCAAATAGTTATAAAACACTTTTTATCCCACTACGGCGAAGCTCAAAATAAGATTATGTTTTTTTTCTGAAGGCACTGGTACCGATGTCACGGGCACTGGCACCATTTTTTAAAGATTAATAGAATGGACAGTTGGACAAGTCTATCTCTATTCACATTTGGTTTCGTAGGCGGCCGGAAGGGTTGTAACATACTCTTCTAAGAGGAATATTTTCCTAAGGTGGTTTTAACTACTCTCTCGATGTCCCCAGAGCCAGATGTCATATTTACATTAAAACTTTTAAAATTTCATTTTTTTTATGAACAGCCGTTCTCCGGGGGAATTTTACCTCCTCAATAATCGAACCGACTACCGAGTTGAGAAGAAAAACTGGATTATTGGACCGATTTTAATAAAAGTTTTACCGGACTATACGGGGTAGGGCTGGCAAAACTTCTTTATTATTTTGTCTGCGTTAGTTTTAGGTTTTATTTAAATTGAAGCATCAAGGAAAAGTTAAGTTAAATATTGGGCCGTGGGTACAGCATGTATGTTTTATTAAGTATATCAGCTTCTGTGTCTGTTATAAAAGTTCAGCTTTTTACTGAAGAATTGACAACATATTAAATAGTTTGTGTTAGATAAATAGTGTTCAGTTTAAACAAATTTTATTAATTTATTATCACAGACCCAAAACTATTATTTTTCTCCGATTATACTTGTCATGTAGGTAGACCTTATAAAATTAATAAAAAGTGACAGATGTGAGCCTACTCCCCGCGTCTTTTGAATTGCGATGTAATAGTGAATAAACATGCTAAAATCAATCAAGGGTGTTATATTATTTAGAACATAACATTGGCGACCTGTAAATCTCAAAAATGTCTGTCTCCAACATAGCATGCATTATGTTACCTGGGAAGTTCATACCAAACAAGGATAATTGGGAAAACTACAGAGAACAACTGTTCTTCGCGTTGGAGGCTTCAGGACCATTGGAAAGCGTGCAGAAACGAGCCCTGTTTTAGTCTCAATGTGGAAAAGAGGCATTCGCATTGATTGTGTCATTGTTGTCACCTAAAAAGCCCAGTGAAGTGGACTTTGATGAAATAATTAAAGTGTTGAACAAATTCTTTGTACCGACGCCGCATCCGATACTAGAGACCGAAAAGTTCTATAACAGGAAGCAAAGAAACAACGAATCAATTACTAGTTTTGTGGCGGCGTTGCATGACATCAGCGCCCGGTGTAGGTTTACCGATTTAAATCGTCGGATTGCGAAACAAATCATACTCGGCGTAAATCAGCCAGGGTTGAAAAAGGAGCTGTTGAAAGTCAATACCAGTGATGTAACATACAGTAGATAGTAGTAACTGCTTTCCAGTGTTTAATGAACTGACGTGAGAGACTTCATCATGTACTCGATTGAAGTTATTTTTTAACCGACTTCAAAAAACTTCAAAAAACTTCGACTTTTTTTTGGGCGGTAGATGTAAAAAAAGTAACACATCACTCTTAATATATTTATTGAATAATTAAAAAATACTTACAGTTTTAAAGATTAAATCAGTTTAATCCTTAGTATTAATACTAATTACAGTGCACAAGTATTTGCAGCACAGTTAATGCAGTAAATTGTACACATATCACTGTGCATTCCTGCTGGTACTGACATCTAACAAAATATAACCTCAAAACACAGCCCAGGAAACAACAGCTATGGCAAATATTCTGGATATTGCAGAGACACAAAAAAGTCTTGAAGCCACAATCCTCAAGAAGTTTGCAGATTTCCATGATTTAGTCTTTGCATCCTACAAAAACAAACCTCCTAAGTGTTAACCTGCTGTAATCTGTATGCGTAACTTTGCCAAGATAGATTCTGACGCTCTATTTAGTGACGCTAAGGCGATTGACTGGTCTCCTGTGCTCTCCGCCACGTCTACTGAGACCAAGGTGTCCTCTTTTAATGCTAAATTGTTAGAATTATTTGACAAGCATGCTCCATTACATACTGTAAAGGTCAGACGCCCACCTGCTCCTTGGATTACTGAAGGAGTACGTATGGCGATGCGCAAGAGAGACCGTGCTTTTAGAGTTTTTAAACGCGACCGCACTGACGAAAACTGGAACCTTTTTAAGATAGCCCGTAATCGCTGCAATCAGATGGTGCGTTCAGCGAAGCGGCGGTTTATTCATCATAATGTATCCTCTTCGTCTATGGCAGATGTCTGGAAATTTCTCAAGTCTCTTGGCCTAGGTAAACCTATCAATGGTTTCGATGGCAATTCCTTTTCTCTGAACGATTTAAACAGACATTTTTCTTCTGCCCTCTCCGTTGACAATCATATTAAATCCATCACTGTGCGATATTGCGTCTCTTCCGCTTCTTACTACTGGAATTTTTCCTTTTCACCTACGTCTCAAACAGAAGTGAGAACTATACCCAAGTAGCACAACTGGGTCTAAATAGCTCGTATATCATATCTAATTAGATGCTTAAGTGAAATTTACCACCATGACTAAGTGCTATATAGGTGGCAAGAACCCTTATGCCACCAGTATAGAACCAAAAGGAGAAAAATTGCAGCCTATTTTTGGTGCTAAATAGAATCCATAAGAGATCTCACAATTACCTTAAGTGGTAATTAGAACTATGGGTGAAAGTTATGCGCAGTGAACGAATGAAAACATTTCAGTTCGGTCAATGAGTGATAAATGAGTCGCCAAAATTATCTTTGGGTGGCGAGGCAACTGTCAAATTGTGTTTTATTAAAAGTAATACGTGATCTGCCATATTCATTTTGGATTTATATGTCTGTTTGATTGTGATTAAAACTTTACGTTATACAAGCATTGAAATAAGCACGAAAATCTTGCGAATTTTTTTTACTGTGAAAGTATAGTATGTTTTCTTTGTAAATTTTGACGCGCCTTTCATTTGATCAGGAATATTAAAAAAGAGAGTGCTAAATTAAATAAGGAATAGATACTGATAAGAATAAAACTGTTAAAAACCTGACCTAATGATTGTTAGGTTACGTACAATGTTAAAGTAACATCGTCACAACTATCAAAAGTCTGTGATTATGCGTGAGTGTGATAAAATTCTGGTTAAAATAATCAATTTTCATAGGCTTCCATTTGTAAACATGGCGAAACAAAAAAGATCCTACAGTGTTTATTTTCACTTATTTGTTCCTTATTTGGAACTATCAAGTCTAATAGTCACTTATTTGTATCTTGCGAGTGGCAAAGCAGTGAATGATATTACCAATAGCAATTATTTGCTCTTTTGTAGACTATTAAACAAGCAAGACTATTAAATATATTTTGACAAGGCGCAAATAGGAACTATAATAGAACTTTTAGTTCGTTAGTGGTTTGAAATAACTGAAAATAACTGCTTTTGGTTCCAAGAACCTCCTAATGAGACCTATTTATGCGTTGGAGTGGCAATAAGGTACTTCTTAGGCCTTAAAGTTGCAATATTTTTTGGTTCCAAAAGAGCCGTAAAATTATCCCTTTAGCCACTATTGGTGATATAATTCGCTATTGTACTAGTCATTTGGAACTTTTAGTTCCAAATAAGGGTATGTTCCCACTTATATGTAAAAGTTGCTTATAAGTGATTTTAAGGCCTTATATAGCACTATTGCTTCTTATTGAGTGACAATTTGAACCTGCATGCAACTTTAAGTAGCAATATCGACTTTATCCCACCATAAGTAATAAAGTAGAAACAAAAAACGCTCCTATGCAACTACAAGTGATAGGATGAACTCATATACAGTTTTGAGTTGTGTTTAAAGCTATAAGTTGTATCAAACACTGTTAAACCACTCATTTAGAACTTAAAGCTATAAGATAAGCTGCAAAATTCACTAATGTGCTGCTTGGGTAATAAAGGCAATTCAATCCAAAGCCGTCGGATGCGATGATATCAGTCGTTATATGGTGGTATCTGTTCTTGACTGTGTGCTTCCGATAATAACTGATATAGTCAACTCCTCGCTGTATAATGGCGAATTCCCCTTGCTCTGGCGAAAAGCTTTCGTAATTCCTCTGCCGAAAAATAGTAATCCCACTTCGCTCAGTAATTTTAGACCAATATCCATTCTCCCATTCCTGACGAAAATCGCTGAAGCGGTGGCTCATAAACAACTCTCACGGTATATTTTCTCTCACCAGCTCATGAGCCCCTTTCAGTCTGGTTTTCGGCCTAGTCACAGTACCGGTACTGCTCTTCTTAAGGTGACTGAGGACATCAGACGAGGCATGGAGGATCAATTGGTCACGGTACTAATTCTGATTGATTTCTCTAATGCGTTTAATACTGTCGATCATGACATTCTCCTTGCCCTTCTTGAACATCTTAACGTGTCACCTTCTGCCCTAAGTTGGTTTTCTGCTTATCTTCGAGGTCGTCAACAGGCGGTTCGGGTTGACCGGACTTTGTCCGAGTGGTGTGACCTTGCCACTGGCGTACCTCAAGGAGGAATCCTCTCTCCACTCCTGTTTTCTATATTCATTAATTTCATTATCGCCGACATTCGCTCTTCGTACCATCTCTACGCAGACGACTTGCAACTCTACGAGCAGTGTAAAGTGAGCGATCTTAAGATTGCCATTGATAAGTTAAATTTAACAATGCACATTCAACAATGGTCCGAGAAATTCGGACTATTTGTTAATCCGTCAAAGTGTCAGGCTATCATCGTAGGTAGCTCCCGCCAGCTCGCCAAAATTGACCTCGATACTCTCACGCCACTAAGTTTCAACGGCATACCTATCCCTTACAGTTCGACCGTCAAAAATTTAGGTGTTCACCTGGACTGCACTCTAAGTTGGAGAACGCATGTTGCCGACGTTAGCAGGAAGGTTATGGGTTCTTTGCATGCTCTTAACAAACTTAAGCACTTTTTACCCATTAAAACCAAGATCCTGCTAGTACAAACGTTAATTTCACCTATCATTGACTACGGTGATGTGTGCTATCCGGACCTAACCGAAGAGCTTCTGAACAAACTGGAAAGACTTCTCAACAAGTGCATTCGTTTCATTTTCTGTCTCCGTAAGTATGACCACGTGTCTTCTTTCCGCACTCAGCTCGGCTGGCTTCCTATCCGTCAACGACGTGAAATGCGAATGCTTTGCACTCTCTTCTCAATTCTTAAAAACTCGAATTCTCCTGAATACCTCAAAGACTTCTTCCACTATTATGGTTTAACTCTTAACCGCCAATTTCGCTCTTCTGGCAATCTATCTCTTTCCATCCCTCCTCACCGTACAGGTTTTATGTCCAACTCTTTTACCGTCCAAGTTGCCCGCCTCTGGAACCGCCTTCCCCTCAAGATCAAGCAAGCTCCGAACAAGGTAAATTTTAAAAAATCCTTGCGTGATCTCTTCATTAGCAGAATGGAGAAATCTTAGCATATCTGTTTTGCTTTTTAGTTAGTATTTATTTATATATGTATATATAATAAACATATGTATTTATCTAAGTATTTATCTATTAAAACCTATTTAAGTTAGTTGCACCGCCCACAACTTATCTGCTTTGCCCGATGGTTGACTGGTAGAGAATGCCCAATGGCATTAAGTCCGCCTTTTGTACGATTTGTTTTCATTTGTGCAATAAAGATTAAATAAATAAATAAGTAAAAAAGGAGGAGGTTCTCAATTCTAACTTTTTTTTTTTTTTTTTCTATGTATTTACTTAGAGACTGTATACATCTATACTATTATAAAATCCTAAATTTGTATTGAAAATAAATTTTCTATGGAGGGAGGTCATGATTTCAGGAAAAATCTCGATAGCGTGATGCAGCCGGATAGTTGTTTTGTATGGACACGCGTCGCCATGCCAACCTGGCGCCATCTGTTTTCAAAAAAACCGTTGTCCTCGCATCACGCCGAAACGGCTGGATAAAAAGCTACCAATTTTGGTACAGGAATAGCTGAACATCCAAAGATGGTTATAGGATACTTTTTATTATGATTAATATTTATCTCTGAAAACATAAATTCCATGAAATATTTTCCTTACAATGTGTAAACCTTATAATGACAGCGTTTGTGATTTTGAATTTAGAACGTCGCGACCCCCGCGTGGCTCTTACGTGTACAAAAACTAAAAAGTATGAATTCGACATAATACCTCCGCGCGGCCCACCGGCATTAACAATAAGGTTAAGGTGTTTGAGGCGTTGAGTTACGGAAACCGTCTTAGTTAGATAGAAAAGATGGCGCCAATTATCGACCAACACAGACGAAAATATGAGTGCAATGTTCGTTGTAAATTGTCTCATGCCCAAAAAAAAATTATACATTTCTTTAAAAACACAATTTGCGACGATAGGAACTAATGCTCTTTTATTGAATATACAATTATATTCTTCTGTAGTTTGTAAGTATCGACCAAATCCCGGAGACGCAATTAAAAACGTTAATGAATAAAACAGATTTTTTAATGCTATTTTATCGAGTGTAATTGAAATAAAAGTATTTCGAATCAATTTAAGTAAATTAAATACAGTTCTAAATATGTTTTACCAACCAACATTTAGAACATTAGGCGCAAATTTTGGTATTGTTTGTGTTTGGCCTAACTTACTAATAAGGTAGCGAAATGTATAATAAACGATAAATATACGATATATTTAGCGACAATTTTGCATCTATGTAGTTTTTTTTATATATAAAATTTATTCAAAGTAATAAATATCAATCATTCTTTATTTTTAACGGCGTGTTGAGATTTTGTTGATGACCCAATTTTCCGCTAGATGGCGTTGTTACCTTGACAAAATCTCCATACTAGCGGCTGCATCGCGCTGTTAAGATTTTTCCCGAGTTAATAACACCAGCTCCATACATGTAAAGGACTCACGCACGTCGTTGCGCAGCGTTGCCAGAGCTACGTAGAAATCCGTACCGTAGATCTACGGAATTTAGGCTGTGTGCCCAGACCTACGGAAACGATTGGTGAATCTACGGAATTTCAGACTACTTTTATTTATCACAGAAACATGACATAAACGAAACGGAATGTACTTTTTCTGCGAGAATTAATTGTAATCCCGGCTGAAATACCCGCGGACTAATCATGCACTTTCACTCGGTGGTCCGTTTATTAAATTTCATTGTCTAAAAATATATTATAAATATTAGATTTTTGTTTTTCCACCTACGTTTTTGCAAGTTACTAACTTTTAAACCTTTACCGCATACGAAGCCATATATGGCAGATATGAACTTGGACCTAATTGGCACAGGTCAAGGTTCAAATTCAAACAACTATTTTTTTTCTATATGCGGTAAAGGGTTAATAATATTTTAAGCTTCAGTATAGTCAAATGAAGCATTGGAAAAAAAGTCTGTATAGAACTACGGATTTTTCAAGCGACAATCTACGGAATTCTACAGACTTTTTTGTCTCACCCTACGGATTTTCATAAATGTCATCTGGCAACACTGTCGTTGCGTGCCTGTGACCACGATTCGGCACAAGCTAGGGTGTAGTGTGATGGGTTAACCCGGACTTCGAGAATTACTACCGAAGTTGTTGAATATTGATCGCATACCTAATAATATAAGCAGCAGTGTATCAATTATTGAGAGTTGCTGTTCGACAATGTATGCATTTTGTATGAAAAACAACCATGATTCGAGACAAGACAAAATTATAAAATTTACAATGTAGAAAGGATTTCACCTAGCCGGGATTTGAACCCAGAACCTACTGAAATAATAACCGTGTCATCTCATGCATTTTCCTTTGCTTCCTTATTCATTATACCACGGATAACAAAACAGTGAGGCCATCACGTATCCGTTCAGTGGTGCTGTCGCCATTATTGACGTACGCTCGATTGAGTTAAGTTGGCACCTGAATCTTATGGCGTTACTTAGGAAATTATTATGACAGGTCATATTATTATATTAGTATTAGTACCATTGTAGACGAAAATAATTTATTGTCATCTTAATAGATGTCATTAATATATGTTCAGGTAGGACTATGAGCTAATTATTTTTCAAGGTGCTTTGAATAGTTATCTACAATAATCAATAAATATTCAAAACGATATATAAACATAAGTCTAGCCTCAATTTAAACTAAACCAAGATGATGTTCACAATGGTAGCACCTAAGGTACGGAGCGTTCTAGGGAAATCGCCCACCCACTAATATAAGTAGTAACTTAATGCGATGCCGTAGGCCGAGCTCTACGTAGCACTGAAGGTGCAGAGCGTCCCAGGGATGCCGCTCACACATTTAAGCTTATATAAGTGTGTGGGCGGCCTCGCATTAAGTTTTTTAAATCTACGATAGACAATAAATATTAAAAACGATCTTTTAAACATACCTAAGTCTTGACTCAATCTTAATTAAACCAAGATGATGTTCACAAGCGAAGCACCGAAGGTGCGGAGCGTTCTAGGAAAGTCGCCCACCCACTAATATAAGTAGTAACTTAATGCGAGGCCGTAGGCCGAGCTCCACGTAGCACTCAAGGTGCAGAGCGTCCCAGGGAAGCCGCTCACACACTTCAACTTATATTAAGTGGGTGGGCGACCTCGCAATAAGTTATTTAAATCTACAATAGACAATAAATATTAAAAATTGGGCGAGTGCGAGTCCGGCTCGCGCATGAAGTTTGTTGTAGGGAGCCCCCCGTAAATATTTTTTTTATTTTATTTTTAGTATTTGTTGTTATAGCGGCAATAGAAATACGTCATCTGTGAAATTTTCTACTGTCCAGCTATCACCGTTCTTGAGATACAACCTGGTGAAAGACGGACGGACGGACAGCGAAGTCTCAGTAATAGGGCACCGTTTTTACCCTTTGGGTACAAAACCCTAAAAACGAATGGATCAAATTTAGTGCGTTTTTTTTTTCATGGAAAGACTTGTGACAATCTCTTAAACATAAGTCTTGCCCCAATTTTAATTAATCCAAGATCATGTTCACAAGTGTAGCACCGAAGGTGCGGAGCGTTCTAGGGAAGGCGCTCACACACTTAAACTTATATTAACTAGGTGGGCGGCCTCGCATTAAGTTATTTAAATCTACAATAGACAATAAATATTCAAAACAATTTTTTAAACATAAATCTTGCCTCAATTTTAATTAAACCAAGATCATGTTCACAAGCGTAGCACCGAAGGTGCGGAGCGTCCTAGGGAAGGCGCCCACTGACTAATATAAGTAGTAACTTAATGCGAGGCCATAGGCCGAGCTTCACATAGCAGCGAAGGTGCAGAGCGTCCCAGGAAAGCCGCTCACACATTTAAACTTATATTAAGTGGGTGGGCGACCTCGCATTAATTTATATGAACATATTTTAAGTGGGTGGGCGTCTTCCCTGGGACGCTCCGCATTTTCGGTGCTAAGTTACTTTATAAACCCTTAGTAATTTAATGCGAGGCCGCAGGCCGAGTTCCACGAGCGTCCCAGGGAAGCCGCCAACCCACTTAACATATGTTTAAGTAACTTAATAGGCGGCTTCCTTGGGACGCTTCGCACCTTCGGTGCTACGCGGAGCTCGGCCTGCGGCCTCGCATGAAGTTACTTCATCTTATATTAAGTGGGCGCGGCTTCCTTGGGACGCTCCGCACCTTCGGTGCTACGCGGAGCTCGGCCTTCGGCCTCGCACTAGGTTATTTCAACTTATATTAAATGGGTGGGCGGATTCCTTAGGACGCTTCGCACCTAAGGTGCTACGCGGAGCTCGGCCTTCGGCCTCGCATTAAGTTACTTCAACTTATATTAAAAGGGTGGGCGGCTTCCTTGGGACGCTCTGCACCTTCGGTGCTACGCGGAGCTCGGCCTGCGGCCTCGCATTAAGTTACTTCAACTTATATTAAGTGGGTGGTCGGCTTCCTTGGGACGCTCTGCACCCACGGTGCTACGCGGAGCTCGGCCTTCGGCCTCGCATTAAGTTACTTCAACTTATATTAAGTGGGTGGGCGGCTTCTTTGACACGCTCCGCACCTTCGGTGCTACGCGGAGCTCGGCCTTCGGCCTCGCATTAAGTTACTTCAACTTATATTAAGTGGGTGGGCGGCTTCTTTGAGACGCTCCGCACCTTCGGTGTTACGCGGAGCTCGGCCTGCGGCCTCGCATTAAGTTACTTCAAGTTATATTAAGTGGGTGGTCGGCTTCCTTGGGACGCTCCGCACCTACGGTGCTACGCGGAGCTCGGCCTTCGGCCTCGCATTAAGTTACTTCAACTTATATTAAGTGGGTGGGCGGCTTCTTTGAGACGCTCCGCACCTCCGGTGTTACGCGGAGCTCGGCCTGCGGCCTCGCATTAAGTTACTTCAACTTATATTAAGTGGGTGGGCGGCTTTCTTGGGACGCTCCGCACCTACGGTGCTACGCGGAGCTCGGCCTTCGGCCTCGCATTAAGTTACTTCGACTTACATTAAGTGGGTGGGCGGCTTCCTTAGGACGCTCCGCACCTTCGGTGCTACGCGGAGCTCGGCCTTTGGCCTCGCAATAAGTGTAGTGAACGGATGATATTGTGTTTACGCGTGCGAAGCCGCGGGCAAAAGCTAGTCTCTAATAAACTTAGTGTACTGTACAATGACGCTCAGAGACCTTATACATCTCTGATGAATTTAACTATTATCATATATTTATTATTTATATTTTTTATTTTGTAAACTGTGACGCCTAGAGACCATATACATCTCTAAGAAATTTAGTTTAATTATTTATTTATTTATTTTTTCTTTTGTATAGTTAGTTTCTTAATCAGTCCTTAACTTTTCTAAGGATTTAAATTAATTTATGTTGTTTTGCATGTTGTGACGCCTAGAGACCATGTACATCTCTAAGAAATCTAAATTAAGTACTTAATTATTTTGTTGCATCAGTTATTGACTTTGACCCCTTGAGACCTTATAAATCTCAACGGAATTGAATTATTTCATTAATTAATTATACCAATTTATATTGCGTGTCGTGACGCCTAGAGACCTTCTACATCTCTGAAAAAATCACTTTATTTTATATAATTTTTAGTGTAAACATTGATTTGGAGAAACTTGTACATCTCCTCTAACATATATGTTTCAATTACCTAGTTATAATATAATTGTATTAGTTTTTAAGTATAATTTACGAAAAAATGACTTACTGTTGAGTTTCTTTCGGCTTTCTTCTCAACAGCGGTCTCCTCTTGCGAAATGCCGGTAGACTCACAATCTGACTTGTAAAAGTGCCCTTGTGGCCTACTTACTGAATAAAAAAAAAAAAAAAAATACGACAAAGTGGTTGAACTAGCACTTAATTATGAAGCAATTTCGGAGAACAATGAAGCAAATCGTTTGGCGCGATCTCATTGTGACGTCACTCAGAGTTATCCCAGCACTAGCACTAGTGGCCAGAACTCGAGCGAGCCGATGGAAGTAAACGCTATTCAACCAAAGCCGTGTGTGCACTGCGCTAAACGTCACGCGGCCGCGCGATGCAAGTTTCGGAACGCCACCTGTTATAAATGTCATAAAAAAGGACATACAAAGGCGGCGTGTGAAGAGAAAATAAACAAAGCGGAAAAAACACACGTGAACAAATGTGAGGTGTGTTCTTCGTCATCTCACAGGGACGACGACGAATACAGTGCCGAGGACAACCACGGCATCTACGGCGTGCACGGTGTAGGAGGACTGGGAGGCGCCGGCGCGCGCGCGCCGCCGGTCATGGTGGAAGTCGAGGTGAACGGGGTGCCGCTGGCGATGGAGGTGGCCTCCGGCTCCGCACGCACGATCCTGCCGCACAGCCTGTACCGGCAGCACCGCCGAACGTTCCCTGACGAGCTGTCGCCTTGCAAGAGCAAGTTGGTTACGTGGACAAACGACGTTTTAAATATTGTGGGCCAGACGACAGTGAACGTTGCATATAATAACAAATGTGTTAGACTACCGTTGTTAGTGAGTTGTGGCAAAGGGCCGGCTTTGCTTGGCCGCGCGTGGTTCGAGCCCTTAGGAATATCGATTCACGGTGTGAATTCGGTCACAGAAGCCGCTGTGGACGTGGTCGCGAAGTTTCCACAATTGTTCGACGACGACATGGACAAGTACAACGGACCGTTAGTGCATATCGATTGTAAAGATGGAGCAAGCCCGGTTTTCTTGCGATGCCGCCCAGTTCCATTTCCATTGAGAGAGAAAGTGAATGAGCAGTTAAACAAGATGATGGCAAATGGAATCATAACACCTGTGAAACACTCAAAGTGGGCAACACCGCTAACAATTGTCCCCAAACCGGATGGTTCGCTGCGTTTGTGTGGGGATTATAGGAGCACTGTCAATGCATCCTGTTTAGCCGATAGCTATCCGCTACCAACATCTAATGAGGCATTTGTGTCATTAGCAGGAGGTAAATATTTTTCTAAGGTGGATTTAAAACAAGCTAAAGGTGGATGATGAAACGGCAGAACTCCTCACACTGAACACACCTCTGGGGTTGATGAGAATGAATCGCCTAGCGTATGGTGTCAATGCTGCGACGGGAATATTCCAGAGACTGATGAACTCTGTACTTGCCGGAATCCAAGGAGTGGCCTGCCTGCTCGACGATGTGGTAGTCTGCGGCCCAACATTGCAAGAACATGACAAACGACTGGAACAAGTTCTGAAAAGGCTGGAAGAGCTTGGCCTTAAGTTAAATAAGGCAAAGTGTACTTTTTCAACTAGAAGGGTAACCTTTTTAGGTTATGAAGTTGATGAAACAGGGATACATCCATTCAAGGAAAAAATCCAAGAGATATCCGATAAACCTGCCCCTACGAACAAAAGGTCGCTAAAGGCATTTTTGGGGTTATACAACTTCTATGAGCGATTCCTGAAAGATAAAACAGTAGTACTGGAGCCCCTGTATAAACTGCTGAAGGATAAAGCAAAATGGCAGTGGGGAAGCATCGAACAGGCTGCCTTTGATAAGGCCAAGCAGCTGCTTACCTCAGATTTGACTCTGTTGCATTACAGCTTAGAGAAGGAACTTTATATGATCTGTGATGCAAGTGAATATGGAGTCGGTACAATCTTAGTTCATAAGATGGAAGACAGCACCGAGCGACCTGTCAACATGGGTTCAAGAACTATGCAACCTCACGAGCGCCGTTACGCCCAAATCGACAAAGAGGCCTTAGCCATTATGCTGGGGCGGAAGTTTGTAATATTTACAGACCACAAACCGCTGTTAGGAATTTTGGGTCGAAGCAAACCGATACCCGAGATGGTTTCTAGTAGAATGCTAAGATGGGCTTTATGTCTTAACACCTTCGACTATGAACTCAGATATCGTCCAGGGAAAAATATGGGCAACGCAGATAGTCTCAGTCGGTGGCCAACACCACATACAAAAGAGGACCATGAGGATGAAGACCAAGAAGATGAGATTTATCTGCTTAAAGATGCTGACATAGATTCAAAATCAATTGCAGAGGAAACAGACAAAGACCAAATTCTGAAAAGAGTCAAGTACTATTTGTTACACGGTTGGCCAAATAAAATAGAAGATGCTGAAATATTACCGTACCACAGAAGAAAAGACTTTTTATCACTAAATAAAAACTGCATTCTTTGGGCAAACAGGGTGATAATTCCCAAGTCACTACAAGGAAAGGTTCTTAAAATGCTTCACGATGGTCACTGCGGAATAGTACAAACAAAAATGATAGCCAGAGGATATCTATGGTACCCTTCACTAGATACTGATATTGAAGAAATGGTAGCTACGTGTGAAAAATGCCAATCATGTAGAAATAATCCACCAATTACAGAACATATTTGGCAGCCTCCCACCAAAGCATGGTCACTTGTGCACATAGACTTTATGGGGCCATACATGGGAAAGACTTTTGTGGTTATGATAGACGCCTATAGTAAGTGGCCTGTGATTGAAATGGTGCACTCAATGTCAAGCAAAACAGTTATAGAGATACTGGACCAGACTTTTGCTGACAACGGGTTGCCAGACATCATGGTATCCGATAATGGATTGGCATTTACCTCTAAGGAGTTCAAAGACTATATGTCTAAGAACCGGATTCGACACATTACTGGCGCGCCATACCATCCGGCAACGAATGGCCAGATTGAACGTACCATTCAGACTATTAAGTCTAAATTAAAGAAACAGACACCTATGACTTGGCCAGAGCGAGTAGCGAAAGTGCTATTTCTAATGCGAACTGTACCAAGCACAGTGACGGGCAAGACCCCTGCGGAGATGCTGAACAAGCGTAAGTTCAGGACTGCCCTCACGCTCCTTCACCCAGATTCTGACTTTTCTCATGATTTAGAACTTGGCATGGAGGGGAATGTAAGGAAAAAGAAAAACTTTAAGATCGGTGATAATGTTTTATTCAGGCTGTATAATATGAATCAGAAGTGGCAGCGTGGAGTTGTGATTGCAGTAGATGGTCCAGCTATCTATGAGATACAGACTAATGATGAAGCCAAGCACAGAAGGCATGTGGACCAACTGCTGAAAACAAGGCTTCCAGACAACGTACAGGATGTTACACAAGACTATGACAACCCTGATGATTGTGGGACCGCTGAGGATGACAGCGATATTATTATACCACCACCAGAAGAGTGGCAGGAAATTATAGGAGTGTAGTGATGTAAGGATTCGCATTGTGAATGTTGATTATTTGTAACTGTTGTGTCATTGTAGTTGATTACTTAAGGGGAAGGTGTCATGTAGGTAGACCTTATAAAATTAATAAAAAGTGACAGATGTGAGCCTACCCCCCGCGTCTTTTGAATTGCGATGTAATGGTGAATAAACATGCTAAAATCAATCAAGGGTGTTATATTATTTAGAACATAATAATACTGAATAGTGGAAAATTTTACAGTCACAACACAAAAAAAAAACAGTCCGACTGTATGATTTTCAACGCTGTGAACAGCTACTGTGATTATTTCTGCATGTCTCTTTCTTTTAATGTATTGATGTAAAGAACCTTTATACAATAGTACATACCGGTTCTATACTTTGCTCTCTTAGAATGTGGAACTTTTAAGACAAATTGTTATGCTTTCGTAAATGTAAAAACGTAACTAGGTACATAATATCTAAATGTTTATCCTTTATTTGATAATGTCGATAAAAAACTTGAAGAAATTTCAGTGTTGTAAATTTAGGAATCCTACTCATAGGATTCCAAAATGACCGTAAACGCTTATGGAATGTATCGCTTATTATCAAATCCAGGGGATTTCAGTGCATGAACGATCTTAGTGTTAAGAGCCCGCTTAAGCAAAATTCGCTATCTTCATCATAAAGAAAATCTGGTGTTTTAGAAATCTGGTATTTCAGAAATCGGGTAAATAGGCAATCTAGTATTTTGCCATTCTGATATTTAGGGAACGAGCGAATCTTAGCTATCCCCTTTGGTTATTTCATTTAAATCAGTATTCGCTGCGCTTCCTGCACGACTGACGCGTGTCACTCGTAATTTTACACATCGATTTTACCATGTTTATTATAATTGGTGTTAAATAGTACTAACTATATACATAATAGTTTGTCATAACAGTTTCGCAGGGCTTTAGATTATATGTAATCTTTGTTGTAAAATTAATAAAGAAATAAATAAATAATAATAAATAAATAAATAATAAATAAATGGGGAAGACTAAAAGAAGGGGCAAGAAGGTGTTTTCTTTTGCGCGTTAAGACTTGAGATATGAGAGAAATAATGTACGAGATGTGTTGAGGGGCGCGGGGTACCAAATCGCTCGAGCCGGGACGCATTGGTGGGCTCTTAAGTCTTCCGCGCACCGAAAACCCTGCGGTATGCTTATAATACAATTTCCCATCCCTAATAAAAGTATCTAAGAATAATTTGTTGGGGCTATTCACCAACTTACTTACTAAGCATGAAAGTTGTATTGAAAGCGGCCGTTTTGGGAGCTCTGTATTTAGCCTAGTTATCCAATAGTTTGAAAGAACTGAACAGTTCTACAAACAGATGGAACAATGCTTATACTTGAGAGTCCTTATTTCATTCAATTTTTTTTTTCATATTATGACAAATATATCGATAATTTCAACCAACTTTTTGAAGTGAGTAATACTTTTCCCTGAGTTCTAGAAAGTAACAATGAGTTTTTCGGAACTTATGTACGGAATGTCATTTGATATTTACCACTCGCTTTTCGGTGAAGGAAAACGTCGTGAGGAAACCACCTAAGCCCAATAAGGCATAGTTTCCCCTCTGGGTTGGAAGGAAGGTCAGATGGCAGTCGCTTGCGTAAAACTAGTGCCTACGCCACATCTTGGGATTTAGGTAGCCGACCCCGATTGAGAATTCATTCTCAAAAAATGGGACAAAGGCTAGGAGGATGATGATGAGTTCTAGAAAGTAACAATTGCGTAGCGTGCAGTCAGCGTGCAGTCGAAAATGAGTTGAAAAAAAGAGTTTTCTGCGTGATTTTGTTTGTTTCGAATAGTTTTTAACAAAAACTTATCAATAAAAAATTCCGACTGTAGGTTTCAAATATGTATATCAATAAATCGCAAATGTTAAAAAACATGTTTGATCATAGAGAAAAATGTCTAAAACCATCAGCATTTTTTAACGGATAAGGAGCCTTAAAGGCTCTAATTTATTTTCGATTCATAATTATGATAAAACTTTTGATAATATCAGCTGTTGAAGTACCTATTCTATATATCTACGTATACTATTTTAAAATTCTATATTTATCTAGTCATGATTTTAGGATCTCTTAATGCATTCACTGCTGGGAGGCCTGACCTAGGAACAAACTTTTATGACGGTGAACGCATGCGTTGCTGGCAGTGATGTATTAATAGCACAATGTAGGATTGCCTTTTGCTGTGTATAGTGTAATAAGTAATAATAATAAAAAGTGTAAGAGACTCGCTAGATGGCTGGATCAAGGGTCAGATTCAGAAGGCGGTACTCCTGAACACAGCGCACATCGTCAGGAGGTTCCTCTCTCTGCAGCCCTAACCACCGGTAGCCTGGACCCTGCCCCGCTGCCAGCGGCACCCTAGGTTAGGTTTTTTATAATGTACCTACCTATATATTGTAAATTCTTATTTGTATTTTATTTTTGTATAGATATATTGTGAAAAATCTATCCTACGAAAATAAATAAATGAGTGGATAAATTAATAGTGTAATTGAGACGCAAATATAAAACCTTCAGTCAAAGTTTCATAACTGACTACACAAAATGTAAGTTCTAAAACTGCACTTTAACTCGGGGTTAAGTGAAGATTTGCATGAATAAAACATTTCAAATTATAAAACTTTGGTTTACTTAACGGGCATTTTGCAAAATTGTAGTATTGTGAAAGAAAATGTATGCAGATAAGAATAGAGATAAAATTACAATGGAATAATTTATTTAGATAGTTGAAAGCATTAATGATGCTTAAACCAAATGTTTACATTTATTTTAGAAGTATTAAAAAGAGATCTAAATTAAATAAGAAAGGTCTTCATCGAAAGGGCGCCAATTATTTAATTTTAATATTTGCAATTTTAGATAACTAAGTGCCTGTTTCCAAAAACTACCAGATAGTTATAGACTTTTTTCTGATGCTACGTTTGCCATGTTCACATATCTGTGCAGTCCAATGGTTGAATGGTAGAGAATACCCTATGGCATTCAGTCCGCCTCTTGTACGATAGGTTTTTTGTGCAACAAATATTAAATAAATATTTTTTTGTGAATTATCTGATTTGAATTTGTTTTCTTTTTATCAAAAGCCCTGTCTGTTGCGATGGTTCTTAGCTATGTTTGGTTGGATCAGGGGTTTTAAACAATTTCATTTAGCTTATTTGAACTTGATTCGCATTTAAAGAAGGTGCAACTGCCGAACTTAATGCTTCAATTTATTCTCTAGGTACCAATCAATCAAAGCGCTTAATAGTATACAAACATGAAGTGCCAATATTTTCTTTTTAAGTTTACAGCAACATGTTTTTTGCCGATATTCGTTTATTTATCGTATTGCGTTACAAAAAACTGGTTCAATTAAACAGTCGGGGACATTATAACATTATTGATTTGGAGAACCCGAAAATTTTGCTGAAGATCGAGACGGATGGCGCAAACGCGTTTTCGATGGTCGCACACCATGTGATGAAGCCTGGTTTGAGACTTTAGTCGGTAAAAGGATGCGTAGGCAGCAAACCAGCACCAGAGCAAGTACTGACATATGTACACCAGGACAGAAAAAACATTTAGTAAAGAAGGTTTAGTGAGAAACATTAGTGAAGTATAAGTATCCACAAATAAAAATGTAAAAGACTTCCTAACTAAAGTCATTTCATTACATAGTTTCAAGAATCTTCTTTTAACCACGGAGAAGTGTTAGAATTTAAATAAAAGGACACTTATATTTCACTTAAGTTAAAATGTGTGAAATTGCATTTGCAAATGCGCGAATAAATGCAGTTTTATGTAAGAGCTCTGAGACTCGAAAGGGAAATTTTAATGAAACCTCCCATCTTCGGAAACAACGAACTAACGTTGCAGGAAGTACCCTGTTATTTGATAACTAGCTGCGACGCATGTTACCCGCTCATCCCACGGGTACACTAAATATTGTCGGGATAAAAAGTAGCCTATGTGTTGATACAGAAAGTCAGCTACCTTCATACCAAAATTTATCAAAATCTGTCTAGCCGTGTCAGCGTGAAGAAGCCCTTACAAATGTTCGCCTTTATAATATTAGTGTGATCATCGACCGTGCGAGCGAAGCGTCGCCGTTTCAGCTTGGCCAAGAATTCGTAGGTCCCAAGTTCTAGATGTTCTCGCCTAGAGGTAGAGGTTTCTCTGATGAAAATTAATAAAGATAAAACTGTTGTATAGTTTAGAATTTTGAATAATCTAAGAACCACAGTAAAGTTCTACCAATTGCGTCGCGTTTAGCACAAAACCACCAAGAAACTACAGTTCTCTGGCAGCCGTGGTAAAGAGAGATGTGGAAAGAGAGAGAGAGAGAAAAAAACTAGCGAGGCAAAAGCCACCAGTCAGTCGGTCGGTTGCCCCCAATTCCCAATTGCGTATTTTCACAAACCACGAATCAAATATAGTTTTTATTCGGATTTTACGAAGATGAGAAGAGTGAACCTTCTATAGCATTTAAATCTGTGACAAGTGAATTCGCTTTTATGATTTTCACTGTGACTGCTCATGGAGCGAGCCATGCTCGTAGTTTTTCTGCACGATCCGAAATAATAGAATATACAAGGGAACTAACGCCATGGAAATAGCACAGGGAGTTGCCAGACTTAAGCGGCAAAGAGCGGAATATTTTTAGGGTTCCGTACCCAAAGGGTAAAAACGGGACCCTATTACTGAGACTTCGCGGTCCATCCGTCCGTCCGTCCGTCCGTCTGTCACCAGGCTGTATCTCAAGAACGGTGATAGCTAGACAGTTGAAATTTTCACAGATGATGGCAGCGCAGAGGAACCTTTGATCTTTGTATCTGATATCTCAAAGTCGCAGATGATACTTTAAGGCGGCCGATCACTGTGATTTTTTCACAGTGACATTATTTATCATCCACGTTAACCTAAAACGGCCCTTCCAGCCAGTTTGTACTTAGCGAGGAAATAACTATGATAATCGATGGTAGCTAGACTATGTCATACAGGAGTCATCACAGAATTAAAGACTACAGAAGGTTCTCTTTTTATATTGGCAAAACTGCCCAAGAACGAGATTTTATGATATTTATTTATTTATTTATTGGTTATTTAAGTAAAATATGACTCGATTGGTTAACGTAAGCAGTCGCGACTGCAACAATGAGCCGACCACCGAGGTCACCGCGGTGCGTAGGCGTTTAGCGCGGTTCACGGTGAGCAGTCGTAAAAAAGTGATTTTATAACATTTTTCCTTTGTGACAAGTCACAGTGATTTTAGACAGCCGATCCCAGTGATTTTTTCACTGTGACATTTTTGCACACAGTATAAGTACTTGGTCGTATTGCAGTCCTTCCAGTAATGTATCCCGTGTAAATATCCCGGCGGCAGCAGGTAATTAACTGGTGATATTAATGGATATGAGCAAACGCAGTCCCGGTAGATAATGTTGACACTGGAGCCAGTTTGTAATTAGCGCGGAAATAAGTATGATAATCGATGATAGCTAGACAATGTCATACAGGAGACAGGCATCTCAGAATTAAAGACTACAAAAATGTCTCTTTTTATATTGCCTAAACTGCCTAAGAACTAGATTTTATTGGTTGTTTAAGTAAAATGTTACTCAATTGGTCAACGTAAGCAGTTGCAAGTGCGTAGGCTTTCAGCGCGGTTCACGGTGAGCAGTCGTAAAAAAAGTGATTTTGTAACATTTTTCCTTTGTGACAAGTCACAGTGATTTTAGACAGCCGATCCCAGTGATTTTTTCACAGTGACATTTTTGCACACAGTATAAGTACTTGGTCGCATTGCAGTCCTTCCAGTAATGTATCCCGGCGGCAGCAGGTAATTAACTGGTGATATTAATGGATATCAGCAAACGCAGTCCCGGTAGATAATGTTGACACTGGAGCCAGTTTGTAATTAGCGAGGAAATAACTATGATAATCGATGGTAGCTAGACTAGGTCATACAGGAGTCAGGTCACACTAATTTTATATACTACAGAAGGTTCACTTCTTTAATGTGGATATTTGTGTAAAATGCGAATTCAAATTCTATACAGGGTGTCCCAAGACTATGGGACATCAAGGGAAAGTACCTTAAATTAAACATCGTAGATATGATATTTTGCTAAAGGAATTTATGTTATTTTTAAAAGTTAGTAATTCTGCATTTAAACATTTTCTAAGAATTACTTGCATAATTATTCGCTTGCTCGGTCACCACTGTAAAGTGATGCCGTAAGATGTGAATATTAACGTATTCACATAGAGGTCGCTAAGGTGTAAAAACCTTTCAAATAAAACAATGCAAAGATCGACACACAAAGCACAAGGAAAAGTTCGTCAGATCTTCCTGGAGCTAGGGTAGCGAAATGGTTAACGCGCTGGATCGGCAATCCAGAGGTACCGGGTTCGATTCCCGGTCTCTTCCCCCAGGTGGATCCTATTTCAATTTTTCTTTAATATTATGTTTTAGTATTATGTGTAATTATAAAGACTTTACCTAGAAGTTTAGTGTAGAACCATTACAATAGTATCATAGCTATATTTCGTGCTTTCATCGCGTGCAGCGGAAAATTAGTTGAAAAAAACAGTTTTTGCGTGAATTTTGTCTATTTCGAGTTTTTATTGGTACGGGGTCGCCACTCAAGATATGTTCTAGTAAGTTTAAAAAACTAAACAAAACCAGAACAGCCCCTGCTGTTTTTTGTTGAATCCATCCCTCACAACTCTACTGAAGGTGGCAGGAACACGGTGTGAAATACAGACATCGTGTATGCTCCCTTTGAAAAAACTGGCAGCATCAAATTTCCATCAGAGGTTGATTGGTGTTCAATGATGATGACGATGAATGGTCCAGCGTGCCAAGAAGACATGACCTAAAATACGTTTCGGTTTTCCTCCTATTCATATCGTATTGTCGTCATAATCATTAAATCCAATTTTACAACGCCGCGTCTTAGTAGAATTTTTATCATTAAGTGGAAATACCATTTAATCAGCGACCTTTACTATTGATAATGATTCAAAAACATCTCCATGAATGTAATAGAGAAATGGGTGTGTGAGTAAAATTAAAGAAAAAGCAATGCTTTAGAAATATTTTCATATATTCGCAGTTGCAGACACGTACACGTAAGAAAAGGTGGTTGTTGTTCTTCCTAATTTAGCCTACGATGCCATTGATCGATATCGTGATGCCATTTTCCATTTTGCCATTCAAAAGAGACAAATGATACGATGAGCCGCATCTCATATAGGGCCAAGCAAGGTGCACTTATGTAAAATACATATGTGGGAGAAAGTCAAACGTTCTATTACCAGAAACTCTGAGTTCGTCAAATAACCTTTGGGTGCAGGTGATATCAGAAAGGTTTGATTTAAATCGTATAAGTGCGAGAGAGATAATATATCCTTTAATCCTTTAACAGCAGTATTACAGATTTCGAATACATCCCACGATGGTGCAATCCTGTGGTGATACAAACTCAAGTCAATAGATTACAGCAGACCTATGATGGATCTAAGCTGCGTTTATCACGCGATAGACAAATGATAAGGCATCCGTCACCGTTAGACTTATAAAACGTTTCGGAAAACGATCCACATTTGTCATTTATCTATCGTAGGGTGTACGTGACCCACTGGTCTCTCAATGTTTTCTTTCACATCGGTTCCCCTTAAGTTGTTTAAGATTACAATGATTGTTATCTATATCTTTCGGGTTATCTCGCGGGACTCAAGTATATACATAGATGGCGTTTGAACTGCCACTGTATTCGACGCAATGAAGTATTTGGTCGTGGTCCTATTGTTTGCTTTGGCTTATGGCAAGCACGAGAAGTATCAGGGGTACGTATAGACATTTTAACAATACCTACTTTTCAAATGCTGTGAAGTCACCAAACTATGATAACTTAACAACAATTTGGAAAATAAATTAGAACTGTTTTGAATGTTAAATATATAAATAGTTAGAACATTTTGAGAGGTAGAAAAATAGATACGTATATTGTTATACTGACTATGCAAAACCAGAGGATTAGCTATCTAAGGAAAATGTCGAAAATAAGTTTATTATTTAATATTTATCAACTACCTACGCATTTGATCGACAAATGACAAACACTGATAAATAATATGGCCTCAATTAATTCTGAGAACTCTATTTATTTTATTATTGCTATGCCTTATATTGTTAGGACCCTGTTTGTTTCGCTAATTACTTGACAACTATTCAATTTCACATAAATAGGATATTAAATCGTGTCCTGTGGGCCTACGTTGGTTGCGTTTATGACGTGATAAATATGTGTCAAAGCATCTGATTTCACACTTACATTTTGTCAAAACCTGACGGATGCTTTGTCACTTATTTATCGCGTGACAAAAAAACCATCATAGGCCCCCTGATTGACAAATCCATCTAATGGATTTTCTATTTGTGTATCTTTATACGTTTGCCAAAGTACGGCCCACATAGTAATCTCAAAATTGATTTCTATTCACAGATGGAAATCCTACTACGTAGGACCAGCGTCCGCTAACCAGCTGAAGGCCCTCGGGCCATTCCTGGACCAGTACCATGTCGATGTTCTGAGTCACCCCATCGTCCAACGGGAGGGTGTGGTTCTGGTAGCCCCTCGTCACCAAGCTGGCTTCACCGGTGTATTGGAGACGCTGGGCATCGAGTACAGGGTTCACGCTGAGGATGTAAAATCGTAAGTATTCAACAGCCTATTAAATAGGCTCAGTTGTAGGTACGCTACACAGCTTAGATCAAATTGTGGTGGGTCTGTCTTGGGATGGTTGGCATGGGCAAAATTAAATCGTACTCCATTAAAATGGAAGGAGCCCTTAAGATTTTAAAAGTTTTTTTTTGGCAAATGATCAGATGAGCCGCGTGGTGGTAAGTGCCTTTGAATATGTTTTAACGGCAGAGGTGTCGCACTCACTCTACCGACCTACGAGTCCCTGGGGTGAAGGAAATCGGAAGTCTTTTTTAAAGAAACCAAAGTTGTAAAGTGGGTACCTACTAATTTACGGGTGGGTGTTTCACAGCTTGGCAAAATTAACATCATGCATATTGAATGATAAATAAGTGTTCATGTTGTTGTTCAAAGACCATTTTCATTAGAAATTTCTTAAATAAATAAATAAAATAGAAGTAATTAATTAAATAATGATTACATCAGAGATGTAAAGTTTATGCAAAAGTGACAGAGTGCTTTCTGTAATCTAATTCATAGCCACAAAAAGGCAGAAAAGAAAAATTGAAAATTTATATAGCTATAGAGTCAGACCACGCCAAAGAGTCAGAGTCAGACCAAGTTTGTATGGTTTGACAGTTCATTTGCTTGGAAGAGTTGGCGTGATTTCACTCCACAAAATGGACCATATGATGAAGTATAAAGTTACTTGTGTAACAACCACGTCAAACTACCCACATGATAAACAATAATTTCTGTACATTTATTCTTTATTTTAAATCATCGGGTAGGCCAGTACTGTCGATAAAGGTTATAAAAGACGGTCCTCCGGTCCAATTCGGGTCATTCGCTATCGTCCGTTGAAGGTGTTATAACCTAAACTGAATTGCTGTCAGTTGGTCTAATTGTGAGATAGTTAAAATCTATATTGTATTATAATTGAAGTACAGAATAAAGTGAAGTTGAACAATATTACGGTGTTTCTATCCTGACCCTTCTGGAGGTTTCAACTTCAGAAAGTGGGATGGATACGTCCACAAAAGGTACGCATATTTTTTTTCCCTTCGTTACGCAATTTTTTTCGGTCGTTTTTCTCTTTTGCTTTTGCTTTCATTTAATAGTAGTAATAAGGAGATAGTGCTTGCCTTAGATTAAATAGTTTTGCTGGTGCGATTGTCGAACAAACCGTATTTACCGTAACGGAGTAAGTCCGGAGGTTTATACGGTTAATCAAACATGTTTATTTTGCCAGGGTACTCCCTGGATTTCAACATGTTTGACGTTCATATCCTTACTAAAGAAATAAAGGGAAAATAAACTGTATTTGCCGTAACGGAGCAATTCCGGAGGTTTATATGGTTAATCAAACATGGTTACCTTGCTAGGGCACTCCCTGGATTTAACCATGTTTGACAGTTATAACCCTAATATCTTTTAAACAAACCGTATTTACCGTAACGGAGCTATTCCGGAGGTTTATATGGTTAATTACATATGATTATCTTGCCAGGGTACCCCCTGGAGATGGTCATTTGTAATGTTTGAAGCGATAAATAAAAGTATTTGTTTTTGCAACAAAAAGAGTGTTAATTTTGAACGTAAATGTGAACCATCTGAGCGATCGAATTAGTAATGTATTCATTACAAGTAATAAAAGTTTTGGCGTCGTGTTTGATCGTCATCCGCCTTACAAATTAATAATTTTACTGACATGTACACCAACATGATACCCTTTACTTACAATTCGAAATAAAACAACCCTAAGCTCTCAATCTATGCGATTTTTAACCGAAAACGAGAAAATTATTATTAATTTCTAATAAAAGCTTACTAGTCTTTAATATACTATGTATGGCAGTAAAAGAGTGAGAAAAATTTACCATATAATGTTCGAGTTTCAGGGATGGAGTCTGATAACGGACCCAACCATGAGCGCCGGAGCCGAAGTCCCACTAAAAGCCCGACATTTAGATCACTAAGGGAGCGGCGTTTAAGGACTCCAAAACGAGATACCAAGAGGAGGAGTCGGATTAGCGAAGACGAACGCGAACATAACCGCACACCCTCCGTTCCTCGCAGTCGAAGTCCACTGATGCGACACAGAAATGAAGAATTGGAGAGTCAAAGACAGCGCATCGCAGCATTAGAGAGTCAATTGGAATACGAGAGAGCGAGACAACGTGATGACGGGCAGCGTTCTCCATCGGAAAGGAGGCGAGAATCTCCGCGAGAAAAACCCAGGTATGACTCAGCATCGACATTTCTTGAGGAATTTATGAATTTGTTAAAAAATAGACCCAGTGTTCGCGAAAGTTTTCAATTCCCGAATTCGATCCACTTTTAAAAGAACAGACAATTAGCGTGTGGTTAGGGAAGGTAGATGAGTGTGCTGAGATATACGGCTGGACAGATAGGCAGGTCATACATTACGCATTACCCAAGCTTGTAGGGCAAGCGAAACTCTGGTACCAGGGCTTACCATCTCTCAAACGTACATGGACTGAATGGAAACAACTCTTGGAGGAGTCGTTCCCATCTACTGAAAATTATGCAGAACTTCTCGCTGAGATGCTTAAAAAGCGGGCTCATTTTGGAGACTCGCTTGAATTATATTACTATTCCAAAATCAACTTCTAAACCGCTGCAAAATTTTCGGTAAAAATGCTGTGGACTGTGTCATTCATGGGGTAGATGATAGAGGGGTAAGGGTAGGAGCTCAGGCGGCTAAATTCGAAAAACCGGAAGACGTGCTACAATTTTTCAAGAGTGTCCGTGATAATAGTGATCGGAGTATGAGTAGGGATAAGCGTTACGGGCACGTAAACTCACAATCACGTTCTAGGCTTAGTGGAGACCAGGCTAACTTAACAAAACCTTCTCCGTCATCTCAACAGATAACTTGTTTTAATTGCAAACAAAAAGGGCATCCTAGTTTTAAATGTCCCAAACCAATAATCAAGTGTACATATTGCCAATTGATGGGCCATTCAGAATTGGAATGCCGTAGAAAAAACGGGTTTGGAGCACCCGCTGATAAAAAGGATAAAGAAAAAGCTGTACTAAGGGTTTTAGTAGACAATCCAACTGACTTGGTAACGCCATATGACTGTGTTGGTGATACCGTTAATAATCCCAAGGCTTCCAACCCTGAACGGAGCAACAACAAGTACCAGTTAGCAATAAAGATTAACAACACTTATATAGTAGCCCAACTTGATCTAGGTAGTGAAGCTACACTTATCCGCAAATCCGCTGCCGAACGTTTAGGATTAACTTGGGTGGCGGTTAGAGGGCCCTTTTTACGTGGGTTAGGTAATGTGCCGTATCTACCAATAGGTACCACGCACGTGACAATCGAAACACAGGGAGTAGTAGAAAAAAATGTCGAGGTCTATATTGTAGAAGACCATCTAATAAACTGTACCGTTCTATTGGGTCATACATTTAGTGAACGTCCCAACTTACGCATTATCAAAACTGCTTCGGAGTTACGTATAGAAAAGGATGTCGGAGATAACGTAGAAAAGGTTCCCTTAGTAGCGTCTCTAGACGTAACTATGTCCATTGGTACCCTACAGCATATTCCAGTCAAAACCGACTTAATGGAGAATGGGAACATCTATGTGCCGGGTTCAGTTCGTGGTCAGCCAGGCAGTGAATACTATCTACTGCCAGGTGAATATCAACTTGTTCGGGGCGTATGTAACTTATTGGTACATGGGTTGGGAACAACAACTGTGCTACTTAGAAAGGGGTCTTTGATTACTCGAGCTAGGAATATTTCTCCAGAGCGAAGAGTCGATTTAGCTGTAGAAGTAGAAGACAATTCTGCCCCGAATTCCATTATTAATTGCGGTAGTAATTTGTTACCAGATGAACGAAGAAAATTAGAAGAGCTGTTGTCGGCATATAAAACTTGTTTTTCTTGGGGTATGCGAGATCTAGGCTATACAACTTTGTCGGAAATGGTAATTCAACTTAAAGATTCTGACCCAGTCGTATACAGACCCTATAGACTGTCTTTTCATGAGCGAAAAAAGGTTCAAGAAATGGTAAACGAGATGTTAGAGCATGGTATAATTCGTGAATCGTGTTCGCCGTATGCTAGCCCAATAGTACTAGTCCAAAAGAAAACTGGAGATAAACGCCTGTGTGTCGATTATCGCGCGCTTAATAGCAAAACTAAAAGGGACCACTACCCGCTACCCAGGATTGAAGATCTTCTTGATAGACTGTCAGGACAGTCTGTCTTCACCTCTCTCGATCTTGCCTCAGGATATCATCAGATACCGATCGCTGAGGAATCTAAAGATAAGACCGCATTCGTTACACCGGACGGCCAATACGAATATAATCGTGTGCCGTTCGGACTAGCGAATGCACCGGCTGTCTTCCAAAGGGTTATACACAAGGTTTTGAATAATACCCGCATCAAACATTATATAGTGTATATGGATGATATCCTGATTCCATCTAAAACTGTCTCAGAGGGCATGGATCGTTTGAAAGACGTTTTAGATGCGTTACGAGATAGTGGTTTGACATTAAAAATGGAAAAATGTCACTTCTTTAAAGAGGTTATTGACTTTCTAGGGTTTGAGATTAGAAATGGGGAGATTAGACCAGGCTCTCAGAAGACTTTAGCAGTTTCAAAATTTGCACCTCCCACCAATCAGCATGAAGTCCGAAGATTCCTGGGACTTGCTAGCTTCTTTAGGAGATTCGTCAAGAATAGCTAGGCCGTTGACCAACCTCTTAAAGAAAGATGTTCCATGGAGGTGGACTGACGACGAAATTAACGCATTTAACACCTTAAAGCAAAACCTGTCGGGTCGACCTGTACTGGCATTATATGACCACATGGCGGAGACACAACTCCACACGGATGCCAGCAAGGTCGGTCTTGCTGGGATTCTACTACAGCGACAAGGCCCTGGGCCCTTCAGGCCAGTGGCGTATTTCAGCCGTCAGACCACCACGGACGAGCAGAAATTTCACTCTGTTGAGTTAGAAACTCTAGCAGTCATTAATTCGCTTAACAAATTCAGAGTCTACTTGTTAGGAATTAAATTCACCATATTTACAGATTGTCATGCCCTGCGTTCCACATTCACTAAAAGAGATCTCATTCCGCGTATATCCAGATGGTGGATTCAATTTCTCGAATTTGATTGTAGCGTAGAGTACCGAGCAGGCAGTAGAATGAGTCACGTCGACTGCTTAAGCAGAAATCCTATACCAGATGAGTTACACGAAACTCACACACTTGATATTCTCACGGTGAATACAGATGACTGGATCTCCACCGTACAATCGGGCGATTCTGAGATCAAGCGCATTAAGGAAATCCTTGAAGACCCCGAAACGGCCAAAATCGCATCCGCATACAAGGACTATAAGCTTAAAAATGGTCGATTGTTCAGAGTTATTGATAATAAGACAGAACGCTGGGTGGTTCCAAGGGGAGTGCGGTGGCAATTGCTTAAATCAAATCATGACGATGTTGGCCATTTCGGATTCGAAAAAACACTAGAACGCATTCGCGCCTTCTTTTGGTTTCCTAAAATGCGTAAATTCATAAAAAAATACGTTTCATCATGCATTAGCTGTGCTCACCACAAGTTGCCATCGGGGCCTAAAGAGGGCGCCCTACACCCTATTCCTAAAGTAGAGATACCTTTCCATACTGTCCACGCCGACCACCTTGGGCCGTTCATCCGAAGTACAAAGAAAAACGCATACCTTCTAGTATTGGTTGATTCATTCACAAAATACGTCATCCTTTCACCTGTCCGCTCAACAAGGACTAAGGAAACTATAAAAGTGTTTCGTAATTTTATTAGTCTGTTTGGGGTTCCTATTAGACTTATAACTGACAGGGGCACTAGTTTTACGAGCAAAAGGTTCAAAACTTTTACGCAATCCCTGGGGTTGAAGCACATACTAAACTCTGTCTCCACTCCTCGTGCAAACGGGCAAGTGGAGAGATATAATCGAACTATCTTAGCCGCGCTAGGTACTATGACTCACGACAAAAGTCCAGACTCCTGGGATACATACGTGCCCGACGTTCAACTTGGTATCAATACATCTGTACATGAGGTCACAAAGAGGACTCCAACTGAACTACTCTTTGGTAAAAGGAGCACCAATTCTTCACAAGGTGTATTGAATCAAGTCGTGGATGAAGTAGGACAGGCTATTACGAATAGGTCGCTAGATGACATACGAAATCAAGCAAGTGAAGCTATTAAGAAACACCAGGTAATCAATAAACAGAGATACGATCACCGTAGGAAAACTGCCACCAATTACAAAGTAGGCGATTTGGTAAGGATCGTTAGGGCCGTACCTTCTGGGTCTGGGCAATCGAAAAAGTTAGAACCAAAGTGCCAAGGTCCTTACAGGATCAAGAAGGTACTGCCGCATGATCGGTTCGTTGTAGAAGATACTCCTCTCACCAGAAAAGGAAGGCGTTATGAAAACGTTATCGCAATAGATAAACTTTTCCCTTGGCTAAGTTATGGCGCTGATTACTCCTCTAGCGAAGGTAGTGAAGACGATGAAGGTTAATTTTCGCGTACACTGGGCATAGATTTCCTTTTATTTGATGTTTTTACTTAGAATATTTATACGAGTTAAGTTGTTCTAAAATGATGCTGAGTCAACTAGTCAAATGTGATAAGATATCATTAGCATTAGAGATGACTATTGGTACTCGAATAACAGAACATCATCAGCATTAGAGATGACTGATGATATCCGAATTGCAAAGTATCATTAGCATTAGAGATGACTATCGATACTCATATTCAGTCATTTTCGATGACAGTGACGAAAGATTTTCAATAACCTTTAATGTGATTACGATTTTGTTCAAGTGAGTAATTGTCATTTGAGATGACAAGGCGCTAATTATTGTGATTGTAACTAATAAATGTAAAACGCTGTGAGATTTAGATTTAGAACTATATTACGAAAACGAAGGGACTCGTTTTGGAAAGGATGGCCGACTGTAACAACCACGTCAAACTACCCACATGATAAACAATAATTTCTGTACATTTATTCTTTATTTTAAATCATCGGGTAGGCCAGTACTGTCGATAAAGGTTATAAAAGACGGTCCTCCGGTCCAATTCGGGTCATTCGCTATCGTCCGTTGAAGGTGTTATAACCTAAACTGAATTGCTGTCAGTTGGTCTAATTGTGAGATAGTTAAAATCTATATTGTATTATAATTGAAGTACAGAATAAAGTGAAGTTGAACAATATTACGGTGTTTCTATCCTGACCCTTCTGGAGGTTTCACTTGTTAATTTGACTTTGATAATAAATTAACTATTGGATTTTCATTATAGTGGATATAAAAATGCATCGACAATAACATAACAAATAAATATCAAACATTCAATACCTACTTATTCAAACCACGTTCAAGATAATGTTACAGATACCCCCTATCGGTAGCATTATCATTGTATTGCGGTAAGCTTTTAACATTTTAATCTTAGAATTTATGGTTCTATAATTAATAGGTATTATGCCTTAATTGTCGTGATTGATAACTTGTTGAGGTTATCAAAGAATTTGCTGTATTATTTAATAGTACGGTGAATAGAGACTAAAGTACTATGGGTGACCTTACAAACGGTCCGGTAGTTTTGAATTTTTGATATGTTGTCTAGGATGGGTAGTCAGTGTTTAAAATGCAAAATGCACAATTCCCCCCCTCCGCGCCCGCCGCCATATTGAAAAAACTGGCACTCTCTTCATATTTTTGCTCATATCTTTCTTTAGGAGCATTTTAGCTAAAAGAAAGCTTAGACAATGTTATAGAGAGTTAAATTTACTATATTCTCCATTTTATATTTTGTTTCTAAGACAGATTGTTACGGAGATATCCACATTTAAAAAAACGTAAAAAATCGGAATTTCCAACTCAAAAACAAACTTCTGGATTATATCTTCGTTTAGGAGCATTTTAGCTAAAACAGAGCTTGGGCAATGTAGAGAATTAAATGTACTATAATTTACATTTCTAATTTTGTTTCAAGGACGGTTAGTGACGGAGATATGCACATTTAAAAAACTGGAAAAGTCGCATTTTCCGGAAATTTGTGAAAATTCTTGACTAGTCTAGAACAAATTAAAACATGTAGGAAATATAATTGCTTATAAAATTAATACCCATTTTTACATACATTTTCGGAAAATGTGACTATATTTTTACATATCTCCGTAATTATCTGCCCTAGAAACAAAATTTTAAATGTAAATTATAGTAAATTAAATTTTCTACAACATTGCCTACCCAAGTAGCACAACTGGGTCTAAATAGCTCGTATATCATATCTAATTAGATGCTTAAGTGAAATTTACCACCATGACTAAGTGCTATATAGGTGGCAAGAACCCTTATGCCACCAGTATAGAACCAAAAGGAGAAAAATTGCAGCCTATTTTTGGTGCTAAATAGAATCCATAAGAGATCTCACAATTACCTTAAGTGGTAATTAGAACTATGGGTGAAAGTTATGCGCAGTGAACGAATGAAAACATTTCAGTTCGGTCAATGAGTGATAAATGAGTCGCCTAAATTATCTTTGAGTGGCGAGGCAACTGTCAAATTGTGTTTTATTAAAAGTAATATCTGCCATATTCATTTTGGATTTATATGTCTGTTTGATTGTGATTAAAACTTTACGTTATACAAGCATTGAAATAAGCACGAAAATCTTGCAATTTTTTTTTTACTGTGAAGCTATAGTATGTTTTCTTTGTACATTTCGACGCGCCCTTCATTTGATCAGGAATATTAAAAAAGAGAGTGCTAAATTAAATAAGGAATAGATACTGATAAGAAATAAAACTCTTAAAAACCTGACCTAATGATTGTAGGTTACGTACAATGTTAAAGTAACATCGTCACAACTATCAAAAGTCTGTGATTATGCGTGAGTGTGATAAAATTCTGGTTAAAATAATCAATTTTCATAGGCTTCCATTTGTAAACATGGCGAAACAAAAAAGATCCTACCGTGTTTATTTTCACTTATTTGTTCCTTATTTGGAACTATCAAGTCTAATAGTCACTTATTTGTATCTTGCGAGTGGCAAAGCAGTGAATGATATTACCAATAGTAATTATTTGCTCTTTTGTAGACTATTAAACAAGCAAGACTATTAAATATATTTTGACAAGGCGCAAATAGGAACTATAATAGAACTTTTAGTTCGTTAGTGGTTTGAAATAAGTGAAAATAACTGCTTTTGGTTCCAAGAACCTCCTACTGAGACCTATTTATGCGTTGGAGTGACAATAAGGTACTTCTTAGGCCTTAAAGTTGCAATATTTTTTGGTTCCAAAAGAGCCGTAAAATTATCCCTTTAGCCACTATTGGTGATATAATTCGCTATTGTACTAGTCATTTGGAACTTTTAGTTCCAAATAAGGGTATGTTCCCACTTTATATGTAAAAGTTGCTTATAAGTGATTTTAAGGCCTTATATAGTACTATTGCTTCTTATTGAGTGACAATTTGAACCTGCATGCAACTTTAAGTAGCAATATCGACTTTATCCCACCATAAGTAATAAAGTAGAAACAAAAAACGCTCCTATGCAACTACAAGTGATAGGATGAACTCATATACAGTTTTGAGTTGTGTTTAAAGCTATAAGTTGTATCAAACACTGTTAAACCACTCATGTAGAACTTAAAGCTATAAGATAAGCTGCAAAATTCACTAATGTGCTGCTTGGGTAAGCTCAGTTTTAACTAAAATGCTCCTAAACGAAGATATAATCCAAAAGTTTGTTTTTAAGTTGGAAATTGCGATTTTTTACGTTTTTTTAAATGTGCATATCTCCGTAACTATCTATCCTAGAAACGAAATATAACATGGAGAATATAGTAAATTTAACTCTCTATAACATTGTCTAAGCTTTTTTCTAGCTAAAATGCTCCTTAAGGAAGATATGAGCCAAAATATGAAGAAAGTTCCGGTTTTTTCAATGGGTCAATTTCAACAAGACGCATTTTTTGTATCATTTCGGTGTGATTCTTTATTTTTCATTATTTTTGAGTTTTTTTAATGTGAAGAGATACTTTAGACTATATATTAAACATATGTAAAAGGGACCCTGAAATCTGAAATAGTTTTCGAGATATTCGAGATCGAATATGAAACACACAACGGAATGATAAATGTACACCAGGATGATAAAATAAGTGCACCGCAATGAAATCTCATACACCGGAATGAAAGAAAAGTGGCATATTATGAAAGTAATTTTACGTTTTATATTCGTAATATAAATTATATTGGCATTACATAATAATATAAACATATATCTTAGTCTGGTATTAAAAACAAAATAAAATAATATTATTATTTCAACAATATCTATGAAAAGTGAAGCTACTTTTGATGTCATTCCGGTGTTTTCCTCATTTTGGTGGAGTTTAAAGTCATTTTACTACACCGGAAACACCTGAATGAGAATGGTGGAATGAGAAACACGACATATTTTTTAAATAAAATAAAAAAATAATTTTAGACCATCAAAGACTGCTTTTTTATCAAAAAGTATAATCGGAATGGCACCAAAAGTATTTAATAAATTACCGACATCAATTTCAAAGCTGGAAAGCATTATTGAATTTAAAAACTCATTATTTAAGTTCCTAGCATCTAAGGCGTATTACTCGATTCAAGAATATTTAAATGATATTATTACTAATTCATAAATAAATTATGCATGTGACACACATAACATATTGAAAAATTTGCATGTCTCTGTGACGAAACATGTAGTTCTATAAGTAGATTTAAGACCAACTGTATGTACCATGTTTGAGCAAATAAATTACTGATTACTGATTTTATTTCTTAAAAAAAAAGTAAGCCCTATATTCTAAAACTAATTCAACTCTTGAAATCGCGAGTATACTTTACCTGATATATATAAATTTCAAACCGGCGGTGATGAGAAGTTTTCTCGGGACAAACTTATATGCACTTGTTCAAGGGTATACAAAGGAGATATAAAACGGGTAATGTGCTTTTTTCGTTACCTATTTATATGGTATAATTACGGGTTACCTATTTATATGGTATAATTTAGGTAATTGTCATAGCTGGGCATTAACTCGTTAATCCGTTAATCGTTAATTAACGAAGTTAACATTTTGATTAACGGATTAACTTTTAAGTTAACTTTTAAAAATGTTAACGGACACGTTAACTTCCGTTAATATGCAGAAGTCCGTTAATCGTTAATCCAATGCCTACTATTTACCGCACGGCACCGCGGCGCGGTGCGAGAAACAGGTTCAGGCAAGTGCCGGGCGGCGCGTGGCAGCGAGTGAAACAAAAACGAGCGAGTGAGAAAACTGCGAAGAGATTTGTTTCGTTTGATCATTTCATTACTTAGCGCCGGTGCTAGAGTGACGAGTGTTTTGTTTGTTGTTATTATAAAATACTGTCAGTGATCAATTGCGAGTTGATAAAGAAGAGTGCAGTGTAATATAGTTAGATAGAAAAAGTGTACTGTGCAGATTAAAATCATATCATGGAAGACATGGAATCGGATTCCAGCGGTCCTGATGAGAATTCATGGCCACATTTGACTGAGTATGTTGAATTTGTATCCAGATCGAGCCAGCAAATACTTTTTGCGTGTAAGCGTTTGACGACGCGGTTGGCTCAGTTTGTAAGCGCTTGCCTACTGAGCCGGCGGTCCCCATTTTCGAATCCCGGCCAGGGCAAATATTTGTGAGATGAATTCGAATATTTGTGCTTGGGTTATGGTTGTTCTATGTATTTAAGTATATATTTATCTATAAAAGTATGTATATCGTCGTCTGGTACCCATAACACAAGCCTTCTTGAGCTAAATTTGGGACTAGATCGATTTGTGTGAGGTTGTCTGATATTTATTATTAAGCGTCGTACGTAAGATCACTAATGCAACGATATAAAAATGCAATTTTATACATATTAACGGATTAACGATTAACGTTAACTTGCGTTAATTCTTCGGTAATGTAACGCTTTAACGTTTTAACGCTTTAACGTTTAACGAAGCTAACTTTTTTTGTAGCGGATTAACGATTAACGAAGTTAACTATTTGATTAACGGTGCCCAGCTATGGTAATTGTGCATTTTGCATTTTAAACACTGACTAACCATCCTAGAAAAATATCAAAAATTCAAAACTACCGGACCGTTAGTAAGGTCAAACTCCTTTATTAACTGGATTATAGAAATGGTTAACGGAATCGTTTGATGAATAAATCAATGAATGACGTTTGACTTATAGTAAATAATAAAAAAATATGACTAGGCAAAATTAGTTTCAAAATGGCTACAGCTCTTATCTAATCCCTGTAGAACCTTTTGTAATAAATATATTTATGTGTTGTTTGATTAATTCGTAGCATGAAAAAAGTTCTACACAGTAGGAATTTAATTTATCTTCTAGTATTTACGATCAGAGGAAGAGGAAAACTGGTAACTTAACAGCTCGAGTACACTGACATCTGCCAATCGTCGATTTCAAATAAACATAAAAGCGACTACAACTTGATGATGATTTGGTGTAGGGACGCCCGGCCTAAGACAGGCGGGTTGTCGATCGCTAGCTTGCGTTCATTCAGTCCAATTCCCAATTGAAGCTAACGGTTACTGATCCAGCGGCGCTCCCATACAGCCTTCTACCTTGACCACCCCTCCCATCCCCCTCATCCCATTACCCATCTCTTACAGTAGGAAGGGACATCTTTAAGGTTAATGCCCTTCATCTCTTCCTCTCCTACTTTATCTTACAACTTGCCTAAATCTTGAAATTTTATTATACTATCCTTCTTTGTTTATTTAATGGCATATATTTGGTTTAAAGAGCTTTGGACTACGATGACACCCTAATTGCAGCCAAGAGGGCGCGTGACAACATGAGAACCGGCGGAAAAAGCCTGCCTTACGACAACTACCAGACGTTGGAAGCGGTATGTAATTGTGGAGGGAGTGAGAACTTACTTATTTTTCTTGTTGTTTGATTGCATTAGATATATCTAAGCTTATCCACTTAAGAACTGAATACCATTAAGTGGTAAACCACAAATTAAGATAGCGAGCTCGTAGTGAAAGCAGATTGTAACCACCTTGGAAGGTTAATATAGATTATCGACTCTATTTCCTTGGACATGAAACTACAAAATACACTAACAGAATAATGGTAATCATAACTTTTGGAATTTTACAACCGTCCGACTCTCCACAAGAACGTATTGCCTTGAAAAAGGACTATGAATTCAATATCCACGCAATGTAGTTCTAACCTTTTTTTGTAAGTAACTGGTTGGCGCTTACGAGAACAAAAGCAGATAGGATTGTATTAGACACAATGCCATTGTGAATGCAGGTAAGTGGATGAGCTTAGTTTAAAAAAATTGTACTATACACTGGTCTTAAAATCACTGAGGATGGTTGCGAACGATATTTTTCCGCCAAACTGGACTAAATTTACAATTTGTTTATTTAAATTTACCTTTTACCTGCGAACATCACACTAAACTGCTTTGCTACCTTTCAGATCGACGCTTACGTCATAGACATTGCTGCTCGTTTCCCTGAGACCGTCACGTTGGTCAACCCAGCCAACTCCTTCGAAGGCCGTCCCATCTACTACCTGAAGATTTCCACCACCAACTTCGAAGATGAGAGCAAACCAGTTATTTTCATCGATGGCGGCATCCACGCCAGGGAGTGGATATCTCCTCCGTCTGTTACTTGGATGATTCACAAGCTGACTGAGGATGTGACTGAGCCTGATCTTCTTGAAAGGTTCGATTGGATCATCTTGCCTGTCGTCAATCCTGATGGATACGTTTTCACCTTCTCCTCGGTAAGCCAATATCAAATTGAATCACATTTTGTTCATCGACATCTTCATACATAAATTAGTAAAGAACTGGACATCATCATCCTCCTAGCCTTTGTCCCATATCTTTGTAGAGAATGAATTCTCAATCGGGGTCGGCTACCTAAATTCCAAGATGTGGCGTAGGCACTAGTTTTTACGCAAGTGACTGCTATCTGACCTTCCAACCCAGAGGGGAAACTAGGCCTTATTGGGCTTAGGTGGTTTCCTCACGATGTTTTCCTTCACCGAAAAGCGAGTGGTAAATATCAAATGACATTCCGTACATAAGTTCCGAAAAACTCATTGGTACGGGCCGGGTTCGAACCCGCGACCTCCGGATTGAAAGTCGCATGCCCTAACCACCACCTAACTAGGCTACCACCGCTTTTTTTGGTAAAGAACTGGACGATAGTCTTAAAATTCCTGAATTATTAAAGTTAGGAAAAACTACATCTAGGATAGCTTTAAGTGATAAATGATGTTAAATCACGACATCGGTTATTTTCAGGATCGTTTCTGGCGCAAGACCCGCTCGACCGACTCTCATGCCTGGAGTTCCTTATGCCCCGGTGTCGATGGCAACCGTAACTACGACTTTTTCTGGAATACCGTTGGCACCAGCTTAACTCCTTGCGGAGACACCTACGCCGGCAGCCATGCGTTCTCCGAAATCGAAACCCGCGTCGTCAGAGACCTGATCCACGAATATCTTCACCGCATGGCTTTGTACTTGACGATGCATAGCTATGGTAGCATGATTCTTTACGGATGGGGACACGACGGTTCCTTGTCCCCCAATGCCTTCGCCCTCCACACCGTTGGCGTTAATATGGCTACCGCTATAGATTCCAATTCCTTATCAAATTTCCCGAACTACATCGTTGGTAACGCTGTCTTGGTTTTGTTCTACCCTGCTGCTGGTGCGTCTGAGGACTACGCTCATCTGGTTGGTGTACCGCTGTCCTATACCTACGAGCTGCCTGGTCTTCAAGGAGGTTTCCAAGGGTTCCATCTGGATCCTATGTACATAGAGCAGGTGTGCCGCGAGACCTGGGAGGGTATCGTTGTGGGCGCTAGAAGAGCCGGGGACTTGTTTAGATGAACGTAAAAGTTTTATATGCATTTTTAACTCCCGTATTTTATTTGCTACCACCTGTGTTACTCCGTGCTCAGCGGACATAAAACTGGTCCAACACAAGCTTTAATATTTACAAATCGAGGATGCTAACTTAGATGATAATTATAAAGACGGTTTAAACTCACGTAAAAATTATCAAGAACGGCCCGACATGTTTCGACCTCATATGGAGCTTTTAATCAGATACAGCTATCCTTAAATCCTGTTCCTGACAATTTTAACGTGAGTTTAAACCGTTTTCTATAATTATTAAAGATGTCTCACGATAGTTTTAATAATATAATAATTTGGGTGATGTTGGGAAGATAAAATATTTGCCACATACGCCTACAAAATGTGGATAAACCCAGCTATTTGGTTTGTGGTGGGGGAGAGATGTTGAACCTGATGCCGCGAACAGCTAAAGACAAAGTACAGAGTTTGATAGCAGCGATAGCACAAGGCTAGTAAAAAAAAAAATTAGTTACTTATCGATATCGATAAATCCAAATTTCCTCACCAAGCATCTTCGCCGCGAATAGAATGTATTTTGAACTAATAGTTTGTGGATTTTCGTTTGTGGTATAACTAAAATGTTCTCTTTTTCTGTTTTAAACACTTACATGACTGACTTGTGTGTACATCTTGTAGTGAACTTTTTTGAGTCTACTGGGTCTACTAGCAAAATATCACCATCTTTCCGTATAACAACATCTAATGCCGAGAGAATCAATCATTCAAAACCTATTAGATAAGTTTTTTATTCTAAAAGGGCGTAGATGACATTTCATTGGTCACAGCGCAGTAAATCATACATTCGGACCATTACTAAGAAGGATTTAGTATGGAAATTGTACCACTGTTCTTTTTGTTGGCAGCGACGATATTTTTTTACATCAGGACGTCATTTGAGTGTTGTTTTTTTTAAACTAGTCCGTATAACAAAATAAAAATAATAGTTTTGGATTCTGTGAATGAAATTAGTTTGAACTATTTGATAATTTAAAATGTTGACAATCATCATTTTCAAAATGTAGGAATCTGTGCAACTCAAATTAGCTGAATTGTGTTTTGTACCGTAAAAGTCATTCCAAAAACACACATTTTTACCTGTTTCTCCGATGATATTTACTCCCCAAGCAGCATATTAATACGCGCAATACAGCCCCTGTAGCTAAATGTTTACAATGAAGCGAAATATTGAATAATCAACGGTTCAGGCAGGGTTCGAACTTGCGTCTCTAACGGCTATCTGGGTCAACACGGGCGTCCTACCATTTGGACCACCGAACTTGATGCGACAGCCATTGAATATTGTAGGTACAGCTAATTTAAGTTGTATAGTAAATAATAAAAAATAAATATCAGACAACCTCACACAAATCGATCTAGTCCCAAATTAAGCTCAAGAATGCTTGTGTTATGGGTACTACACGATGATATACATACTTGTATAGATAAATATATACTTAAATACATACATAGAACAACCATGACCCAATCACAAATATTCGAGTTCATCACACAAACATTTGCCCTGGCCAGGATTCGAACCCGGGACCGCCGGCTCAGTAGGCAGGTCTACAAACTGAGCCAACCGCGTCGTGCATAAGCGCTTATGCAACCTGAGTGCTTCATTCGTCGAATTGACTTCATCAAATCAGGTCCCATAGTAGTTAAAATGATCCCCGAAATGCCCCAGTTTAATGCCTTAGAAGAAAACACTACACGGAACACAAATACTCACATTATTATGCGTCTTTCGTTTCCTTATGCTTTCGCTTCCTCAGTTACTCCGTGACCACGCATCTCTGTGAGCCCCAGCGTCGGTAAACATCGTTAAAATGTGCATAAATGAGGCCAAGATCATTTCATTTTATTTTTCTATTTATACAGCTAATGAATACCGAATTCATGCCATGATTTTTGAGAAGGAAATTGTGGAGAATTGATTACGAAGGTTCTAAATTAGAATCAAATAACGGAATCAACACGGATAATATGTATTTGGGTTTTTTCAAATAATGAAGGCCTCAAGAATACAGCGTTTGAGGAAATAAAGAAACAAAAGGTTCCGTGTACACCGCGAAAAACCCCGATTCAAAATTACACATTCAAAACGGCTAAGAGCATGTCGGGTTACGCTCAGTGTAGGGTTCCGTAGTTGCCCATCCTTCACAATAGACAGTCTTAAAACAGCGGTTTTACACCCGAGGTTCAAATTACGAGAAAGATTTCGAGCTCTATTAGAAGGTCGTAAACGCCAAAGTAACTGTAATTACTTATACTAACTTTACTTACGTATCTAATATGTGTACCGTGCGAAGTATAAGGACACCGCGCGGCACTTAGGTACGTCATTTTAAACAAAATTATGAAATTTTGCGATAACTCAAAAACCGATCGACCGTTTTCATTCAATATAGTTGAAAGTTCATTGGAAGTACTTATAAGGCCTCATTTAGGACGACGCGTTTGGCTCGGTTTGTAGACACCTGCCTACTGAGCCGGCGGTCCCGGGTTCGAATCCCGGCCAGGGCAAATATTTGTGTAATGAACTCGAATATTTGTGCTTGGGTCATGGTTGTTCTATGTATATAAGTATATATTTATCTATATATGTATGTATATCGTCGTCTAGTACCCATAACACAAGCCTTCTTGAGCTTAATTTGGGACTACCAAATTTCAGCTTTCTAGTACTAATGATCACGGAGCTAAGCCGCGGACGGACGGACATGGCGAAACTATAATGGTTTCTAGTTGACTACGGAACCCTAAAACTTTACCGTAGTCCAGCTATTCCTGTACTAAAATTGGTCCAGCCGTTTCGGTGTGATGAACGGACAAAAAAATATCCATACCAATCCTGCATCGCGCTAAGATTTTTCCTCAAAAATAATGACCCTCCATGGAAAACTAATTATCAACACAATTTTAGAATTTATAATAGTAATGTGTAGAACTGTTTGATTAACAAACCTGACATAAACCAACACATTACTGATATCTCTTAATATTTAACCTTATCTTGTTTTGTTAATTGTTATTCTATTTATTTATCATTAAGCTTAGGCTACGTTTTTTTACAATAAATTTATGTAAAAAAGTAAAATACAATAAAGTAATTACAAAATATAGATACATTTTAAAAAACCTAACCTAGGGTGCCGCCGGTAGTGGAGTAGCAATACAAATACCTCCGACGAACTTAGATTGTGCTCCGTTTTTTGAAGTCGATTCATGAAATAAGCGAATAATAATATCTTTAATAATCATAACATCATCAAAACATGAACATAATAGTTATATTGGAGATGCGTTTAATCTGAAATTAGCTTAGTTCTAGCAAAGTTTGTTTTCTAACCAATTCACACATCAAAATGCTTATAAGCCAAACACAGTATTCCTTAGCTCATTAGTAATTCTAGAGTCTACACAACTTGGTGACAATTAGTAGTTTCAACGCAAGTTTCACAGAACTTGCTAAGGTTTGAGGTTTGGCAACTTGTAAATGATACTTTGATATGATATACCGTACAGTTGGCTTGCGAAAATGCTTAACTTTAAAACTTAATTATAAATAACTGCAGATTGAATTACGAGAAATTAATTTACTTATTCTAATAAGATTATCAAAATGTGTGTCGTAGTGAAACTAAATTTAAGATTTAAGGGCAAAATTTTAAACTCGGTGAATTGAAATATCGGATTTTAGGAGGAAATTGTTCAATGCCGGCAATCAGGGATCGTAAAATGGTAGAAAAGTCGATTGAAATGACGTATGACAACCCTAAGTGACGGCCCTAACACTAAAATGAATGTAGCTGCAAGCAATTTTACGAACCCTGGGGGGGTATTCGACCAATTTTAGAGATATAATGGAGATCTCTCATTTTCATCGCCATCCGTCACTTTTGACGTGTGCCTACTTGACAAGTGGCGATATCCCTAGAACATCGCAACTTCGTCAATTCGGACGCGCAAAATTTTCGCTTTCTTTGTATGTGACGGCATAAATAACAGGCGCATACTTTAAATTGACCGCGTAGTACGTGAAATTAGTCCGTTACGATTCGTTCAAAACAGAAATTTATATACATGAATAACATTTTTGACAATCACTATCGCCTTCGTATTTCCAAAATTGAGATGAGATATGTCACTTTTAAGCTCATCGCATTTAAATGACAGTTCAATGGCGATATAACTGTTATCTAATGGAGATTTGACGTTTGGCGATATCTCAAACGGTATTCTCGAATTGGGCCCCTGATGGTGATATGGGCGGCGTCATACAATTTGCGATTAAAATGAAAATTTTCAAAATTTCTTTCTTTTCTGGGGCTGACTGTACGTAGTTCCTGAGCAATATCATTTAGAGGCTTACAGCTACTTCAGAACTACTACGACGGTAATAAAATTAAACTGAGTGTCAGGTCAGGATATATCCTAGCTAGGAAACTACGACTCCGAAGGCCACGATATACCTAGGCCTTGGTCGTTCTCACCCGCTACCCGCAGCGAGTCGCTCCAGAACATTCACGAACATAGAATAAAGACGCCGCGGGCGACGGACCGCAGCCCGCTGCGGGTAGCGGGTACGGAGGAACAACAAGGCCTTAAGACCCGGATGACGTCCTCATGGCCATCAACAAGAGATGGTACCCTGATGACGTTATCTTGGATGCCAAATCAGAAGGTGTCCCAACAGCCCGATAGGGCGCAGACTACTACTTTGAAACAGTCGCACTATATAGACAGAGACGTGAGAAACACACTCAACAGAGAAGACGACTCCGCCAGCAGAGCGTACGACGGTAACACGCGATCCACGGGGGGTAATGTGGGAACGCTGAACCTACCACATTGGAGACCTCAGAAAATCCGGGGGGCCGCAGGCTCGTAGCGCGAGCAGCGGGCCGTGACGTCATTAGCCGTTGTGCGGGCTGCATCTCCAGCCCGTCTAGCACAACTATGCTTCGCGACTCTTGTCGCGCGAGATAGCGCTACCACACTCTCTCACATTATTACACAGAAAGACCAGGGCCGCTTTCGCCACGGCCCACTGCCCGCACTTCGGGCCCGCAGGATTTTCTGAGGGCTTCAGAGGTTTAAATTGTACAGAACAACAGCAAAAGCTCTACAAAAAAATATTGGAAACATTCAGTTATTTATTTATTTATTAAGAAACTATTTGAAAATCCAGTGGAAGAAAGACAATTCTTAAAAATTAGAACGGGCAAAAAGATTCAAAGGCAAACCTCAACACCAGCAGACCATATTCTATTATATTATTATTTATAGAGCTGCTGAATATTTGGTACCACACAGCTTATTCAGAGGTTTATATTTAATAGGCTTATTGATAGGCTTCTAGCTTCGAGTTTTGACGGCGACATCTATCTTAGATCTCTTCACTTTATTCCTACTTTATAATTACCAGGGTTTGGCTTTTGGGTGGCAAAAGCAACCGTGACGGATATGCCACGACTGTTCGCGACCAGCGGCTTGGTGAGCGGTTGAGTGATAGATCCGAGCGCGGCGCCCATACGAGTGAGCGAGACCGAAGACCGAGTTCGTGGCATCTCCCTGACTCTAAATATCCACGGAGTGTTTCCTATAAGAAATGAGCTATATCACAGAATAGATAATACTACAATAGTAGCTCAGACACTATTTCTGGGAATAGGGCTATTATACACTAGCCGCAATAAACAATTAGATTGCGACAATGACAGCTGTGAAAAGTTATTCATATTTTATCGATTTTCATTTAGCCTCACCAGTGGAGTAAAGTCAACGACATGCTTATGCCCGGTACCTTTGGGTATGCTGATGACAGCACAGTTGTTGACAGATACACATCCAGCGCAAATTCCAAGAGGGACGAAATCCAGTCTTGTCGAGGGGCGATGGTGGATCGATTGAACCAAACTCTCGTGGCAGTGTCCGAGTGGGGAGATGCCAATTTAGTTGGATTCAATGCCACCAAGACTCAGGCGTGTCTGTTTTCCGCTAAACGGAGTCCCTTTGACCTGACTCCCACTTTCCAAGGTGTATCCGTTCCGATTTCAGACCACCTAGAGCTTCTTGGGATGACCTTATCATCCAACCTGAACTTCGGCCAATACATTGAATCCTTGGCTACAACTGCAGCAAAAAACTTGGGATCCTATCTAAGGTGAGGCGGTACTTCACGCCGAGACAGCTGCTTCAATTATATCAGGCGCAAGTCCGATCATGCATGGAGTACTGTTGCCATCTTTGGGATGGGTCCGCCAAATATCAACTGGCCGCCTTGGATTCAATTGACAAACGTGCGAAGAAGCTCATTGGCGACCCTGCCTGACCCTGCCCCTGCCTGTTCAGGAAAAGCTGCAAAACCTCGAACACCGCAGGAAAGTCGCTTGTTTATCGGTTTTCTACCGGATGCACTTTGGTGAGTAGGACTAGGACTGCATGAATTAATTCCACCGTCTCCGTTCAGACAATACAGTACTCGGCGCGGACTTGGATTCCACCCTTATGTTGTCGATATACCACTGATTCGTACGAAACGCTTTGCGTCTACTTTCCTTATGAGGACAGCTAAGGAATGGAACTCTCTTCCTGCGTACCTGTTTCCTGAAAAATATAACTTGGATCTCTTTAAGTAGAGAGTGAATAGGCATCTTCTAGCCAAGCATGCTCCGTCTTAGGCCTTATTGTCACTTAACATCAGGTGCAATCGAGGTTAAATGCATGGCTATTTTGAATAAAAAAAAAAAAAAAAAGTCAATAGTGACGTGCTACTACAAAACTTACTAAGGAGGAAAACAAATGACAAACGGATGAAACTTATATTTTTAATTGACCAGTATATATTAAGAATTTGCAAAAAAAAATGTGTTTTTTGGTATATCTCAAATTGAGCTATCCTATACATACTTATATATTCAAAGATGAAGTGATAAAAAAACATTAACATTAATCTCAGAATTAGTTTTATTTCGCGCTCAATCGAACCCAACTTGTATAAAATCTTTGGCAAAACCATTTCTCTTCGTGAAGCACTGCAGAACTCTCAATTTAATGAATGCAGTAGTGCAGTCCATTTCGTTGATTAGGGCCCTATGATCAGAGATTCATATCTCAAAGGATTCCGAAGCCTCTCTGAGGCCGAAATAAACTGGAATAAACCGGTTTCTGTGTTTCTTAAAGCCGTAAACATAGTAAGTTAACTTCTACAACATTTAGGCAGAATTAAGCGAATCTCTATGTGCTTCGAAATTCGAATATCTATACTATTATTTCATTCCAGATTTGTATTGGAAATCAATTATCTATGGTCATAACTCATGATTTCAGAAAAAATCTTAATAGCGCAATACAGGATAGTCTTTTGTATTTTATGGGGTCTCGGTGCCATGCCAGTGTTGCACCATCTATAGGTCTTTCTTTGTCCTCTGATCACGTCAAAACGGCTAGACGGATTTAAACTAATTTTGGTACGGTACGGTACGGTTTGGTTTCGGTTTGGGAATAGCTGGACATCCGAAGATGGTAATTGGAGGGTAATTGTATTTGTGTCTTCTATCTCACTATTTAAAGTTGGAAAATTGTGTGGTTGATATTCAGTATTTTATTTAAAAAATATATAATTTAGATTTCTCAGTATTTCTCTGTATTTTCCTTCTATTATGTAAACCATTTGATGTTAATATAATAAATTTACGACTGTTTTTATCCTGAATATCAATAAATAAAATAAATAAATAAATGGTTATTGGATACTTTTGACCCGACTACGGTAAAAAAAAAAGTTGTACGCGGACGAGGTTGCGCGGACACCTACTTGTCTATATATATCGGATATATACCGATTTTACTACATAATTCGAGCTCCAATAATAAAAACCTCAATTCTTATGGACCTTGCACCTCTTAGTATAATACATTAATAATAATGCACAAAAAGTCAGGTCTTATGGATTTTTGAAGAAAGTAAACCGAAGAAAGTAAAGAAAATATTATACAGTCATAGTAAAACCGAATTACTCCGAGCGAAGTTCGGTCGCTCAGGTACTATAAACGGCCAGGTAACCACCTTAAAAAGCTCCGTATTGTAAAAACGTATATTCTATTAAGCATAGTAAAGACGTATATTTTATTAAGCATACCAAAGACGAGTAGTTATTCCATTAACCATCCCGCATGTTTGAAAGCGAGCCGCTCGCAGAACTCATGTTCATTTCCATTCATCCTTCGGTCGAATGCTTAAACTGGAAAACGGCTTCTTGAATACGGACGGCCAGTTCTAAGTAATTATGTACATGCGGAGCTCTTGTAATAGAGTAGAGCGTAACTACTGCTTACTAGTCGTTTCTTTTTAAATAGAGACAGTCCAAGGTAGGTTGCTAAAAAAAGTGCGTTAAAAATCTTGCTGCACGATTGTATTTTGTCACCAAGCAGGAACAAATCATTCTGTCACTCACACTCGCATTTTGCCAAAACGTGACGGATGCTTTGTCACTTTATCTGTCGCGTGATAAATGCAACCATCCCTATGATGGTCAGGCCCTAATCCCATATATATACATATATCCCGTATACATCTCTGATATATTGTTTTTGTGCTTGTAGTCCTATGTACTGATAAGCGTAGTCACTGCGTCGTGGTGGTAGGCCCACCGTACTTTACCTAATATACCTATAAACCTGGGCACCACGTGTCGGAAGCACACGCGCGCGGGCGCTCTGAACAGTGGATGAGTACCTAGCTAATCGCAAAGCTGGTCTCTAGTCATGTGTCTGTGTATAACTGTGATCTAGCTGTGGCTGAAGCTTGGTGTGGGAATCAGCGTGTGTGTAGGAACGCTCAACCTACCCCATTGAAGACCTCAGAAAATCCACCGGGCCGCGGTCCCGAAGCGCGAGGACCGTGGCGTAAGCAGCCCGCACAATGGCTAATGACGTCACGGTCCGCTGCTCGCGCTACGGGCCTGCGGCTCCCTGGATTTTCTGAGATCTTCAATGTGGTAGGTTCAGCATTCCCACATTACCCCCCGTGGATCGCGTGTTACCGTGGTGGACGCCCTGCTGGCGGAGTCGTTTTCTCTGTTGAGTGTGTTTCTCACGTCGCTGTCTAACTAGTTCGACTCTTTCAAAGTAGTAGTATGCGCCCTATCGGGCTGTTGGGACACCTTCTGATTTGGCATCCAAGATGATGTCACCAGGGTACCATCTGTTGTTGGTGGCCACAAGGACGTCATCCGGGTCTTGAGCCCTTGGTTGGCCTAGCTCACCCGCTACCCGCAGCGGGCTGCGGCCTGTCTCCCGCGGCGTCTTTATTCTATATTCGTGAATGTTCTGGATCGGTCGTACTCGCCCGCTGACAGAGACGGGCCGCTGCTCGCTGCGGGTAGCGGGTGAGAACGTCCAAGCCCTAAGCACTTCGTGGCCTTCGGACTGGTAGTTTCCTAGCTAGAATATATCCTGACCTGACACTCAGTTCAATTTTATTAACGTCGTAGTAGTTCCGAAGTAGCCGCAAGCCTCTAAATAAAATTACTCAGGAACTAAGTAGTCAGCCCCAGAAAAGATAGAAATTTAGAAATTTTCCATTTTAATCGAAAAATATACCTACGATGCCAAATCCAAATTACATATATAAAGTATTTATCAAAAAGTGCTTTTAATTCTCCATACATTTTTACTATGGCGGCCGCGCGCCGATCTAAATACGCATTCCCCGCGCCCTATGGTTCAGTCGCTAACGCTCGGCGCCCTCCTAAATAAAAAAGTCCACTAAAAGACATATACTCAAGACATTCATGTATGTAAGTGCATCCAAAACAGAAAAAGGGAACATTTTGGTTCCACCAGTTACGAAAATCCGCAAACTATTAGTTCAAATTAAATATTTCCATAAACAAAGTCGAGAAAGCCAAGCAAAGCGTTGGAAAATAAATAAAGCTGTTCCATTAATTACTAAAGTTTGGTTGCTTAACGGATTTACATATTCTTAAGGCGGGTGCATGTAGACTCCGTTTTAATTGGAATTTTCCTCATCACTAGAAACTTTCAGTGCGGGATCAATTTCCAATTCTGAGTATTCTATTCGCAGCGAAGATGCTTGGTGAGGAGATTGGGATTTATCGATATCGACAGCTAAAACTGTTTTTTTTTTTAGGCTTTTGCGATTGTAGGAATCCAACTCTGTCATTAGCTGTTCACGGCATCAGGTTCATCATCTGATCATCTCTGCCCCGCCATACACCATAAAGCTGGGTTTACCCACATTTGTAGATGTATGACTGTATGTGGCAAATATTTTATCTTTCCAACATCACCAAAATTATTTTTATTATAGCAGTAACTTCTGCTAACGTAAACTAAATGTTTACAATAAAACGATTTTTTTTAAATATTAACGGTTCAGGCAGGGTAAGGCATGTAGAAGCAACTGGTTGAAAAATTCAATGGCTCTCGCATCAGGTTCGGTGGTCCAATAGGTAGGACACCCGTGTTGGCCCGGAAAGCCGTTGGAGACGCAGGTTCAAACCCTGCCTGAACCGTTAAATTTTAAAAAATTTCGCTTCACTGTAAACAATCGCCAAAATTATAATATTATTAAAACAGTCGTGAGACACCTTTAATATTTATAAAAACGGTTTAAACTCATGTCAAAATTTTCAGGAACGGGAAGTACGGATAGCTGTCCCTGATTAAGAGCTCCACATGAGTTTGAAACATGCCGGGCCGTTCCTGTCAATTTTTACGTGACTTAAAACCGTTTTTATAATTATCATCAAAGTAAGCGTCTTCTATATGCAGATATTAAAGCTTGTATCGGACCAGCTTTATGTCCGCTAAGCACGGAGTAACACAGGTGGTAGCAAATAAAATACGTAAGTGAAAATGCATATAAAACTTTAACGGACAATGGTTCATCTAAACAAGTCCCCGGCTCTTCTGGCGCCCACAACGATACCCTCCCAGGTCTCGCGGCACACCTGCTCTATGTACATAGGATCCAGATGGAACCCTTGGAAACCTCCTTGAAGACCAGGCAGCTCGTAGGTATAGGACAGCGGTACACCAACCAGATGAGCGTAGTCCTCAGACGCACCAGCAGCAGGGTAGAATAAAACCAAGACAGCGTTACCAACGATGTAGTTGGGGAAATTGGATAATGAATTGGAATCTATAGCGGTAGCCATATTAACGCCAACGGTGTGGAGAGCGAAGGCATTGGGGGACAAGCTACCGTCATGCCCCCATCCATAAAGGATCATGCTACCATAGCTATGCATCGTCAAGTACAAAGCCATGCGGTGAAGATATCCGTGGATCAGGTCTCTGACGACGCGGGTTTCGATTTCGGAGAAAGCACGACTGCCGGCGTAGGTTTCTGCGCAAGGAGACGAGCTGGTGCCAACGGTATTCCAGAAGAAGTCGTAGTTACGGTTGCCGTCGACACCGGGGCATAAAGAACTCGAGGCATGCTGGTCGGTCGAGCGGGTCTTGCGCCAGAAGCGATCCTGAAAATAACCGATGTCGTGATTTAAAATCATTTATCGCTTAACAGACGAACTGCTAACCTAGATGTAGTTATTCATAACATGCTAATTTACAGTAATGTACAAGTTTATGATTATCGTTTACTTGTATTTTATAAGTCGTAATCTTGATTATAAAAATATATTATTTATCATATTCATATTTCAAATTACAAACATCTGTTTCTAATTCACAATATTTATCAACAGTGCTTTGAAACTGCTCGTCATTTATGTTATGTATCTCGCTGGTTCAGTAACAGCCTAACCTAACAGCCTATTCACAAGGTGGGCATGAGAAAACGGCAGTTAAATTGGTAACTCAGACCGGTATTACCATTGGCCAACCAAAACAATACCACAATAAATCCGCTTAACAGTAATCTTAGAAATAACTATAAGGTCAAGGGCCCCTACTCGAATTATATAGGTACATATATATTGAAACAATTTACATTAGATTACATAAATATTAAAAAATCCGGGCACTTACTGCTGATTTCTCAATAATGATTATAGATTCAGGTGCAACTTTAAATAATTAAGATATTTCATTGTAATTACCTACAAGAACACAGTATAAAATATTTAGGACTTTATCATCCAGTAATTTAGTAGTTCTTTACTATATTATGGTGATGTCGGTGAACAAAATGTGATTCAATTTGATATTGGCTTACCGAAGAGAAAGTGAAAGCGTATCCATCAGGATTGACGACAGGCAAGATGATCCAATCGAACCTTTCAAGAAGATCAGGCTCAGTCACATCCTCAGTCAGCTTGTGAATCATCCAAGTAACAGACGGAGGAGATATCCACTCCCTAGCGTGGATGCCGCCATCGATGAAAATAACTGGTTTGCTCTCATCTTCGAAGTTGCTGGTGGAAATCTTCAGGTAGTAGATAGGACGGCCTTCGAAGGAGTTGGCTGGGTTGACCAAAGTGACGGTCTCAGGGAAACGAGCAGCAATGTCAATAACGTAAGCGTCGATCTGAAAGGTAGCAAAGCTGTTAGGTATGTGATATTCGTTGACAAAAGGTAAATTTCGCATTTTCTCATCCCTACGTTGTACTTTGTTGTTTTTCGTTAGTATCATAGCGTGTGGAGTTATAATAAAGGTGGGCATGCCGACGAAAAAGGTATCAATATCTTATATTACTTCATCCATAAATCCGTTGTATGGAATTTGTAATTTTATTGCTTATGTTAATGGATTTAATGTTGTTCTTTATAATTTTATTGAATATGGCTGTAAATTATTTGATAAGAATGTTTATAAATTGTTGCATGGTGAAACCAATTAATTGCAATAAAGAGACAATACAATACAATATTAAGGACATCAGAGAGGGGCATAAGTAATGTGTTATTTTCAGACATAAAATCAACGTGGGCAATAAATATAAACAAAATTGGAAATTTAGTCCAGTTTGGCGGAAAAATATCGTTCGCAATCATCCTAAGTGATTTTAAGACCAGTGTATCTTAAGCAACAATGATAGGAAAAATAAGTAAATTCGTACTCTCTCCACAATTACATACCGCTTCTAAGGTCTGGTAGTTGTCGTAAGGCAGGCTTTTTCCGCCGGTTCTCATGTTGTCACGCGCCCTCTTGGCCGCAATTAGGGTGTCATCGTAGTCCAAAGCTCTGTAAGCAAAATTAAGGATAGAAGGTATATTTTCTCGGTGACCTCGCGTCTGTTATTAGCGACGTAAATGGTGATTTAGAGCGCATTTTAAATTGGAGTCATAGGTTTGGTCTCAAAGTCAATCCTGCTAAAACTCAAGCTATCGTAATTGGCAGTTCTAAGCTGATCTCCAGGGTTGACTTTGATAATGTCCAACCTGTATTATTTGACGGAGTCCATATACCTTTTTCGCACTGTGTTCAAAACCTCGGTGTCATTCTTGATCGCACTTTATCTTGGGTGCCACAGGTTAATGAAGTAAGCAAAAAGATGTTTGCGGCAGTCGGTTCTCTCAGAAGGCTCAGTAATTTTCTGCCTATTGCCACCAAAATTGCGCTTTCTCAAACTCTACTTCTTCCTATATTGGACTATGCTGACATAGCTTACCTTGACCTCACGGAGGAGCAGCTTAATAAGCTTGAGCGTATCCAAAACATCTGCATTCGGTTCATATTTGGGTTACGCAAGTATGACCATGTATCCGACTTCCGGTCTCAGCTCAAGTGGCTCTCAATCCGTTCTCGTCGTCACTCCCATATTCTGTCTCTTCTTTATAATGTACTATTTAACCCCACAACTCCCCGCTACCTCAAGGAGCGCTTCAGTTATTTGCGTTCTGTTCGCTCTGCACAAAACTTAGTTCTTACTGTTCCCCCTTCATCTTCTAAATATTATAATGGTTCTTTCACATCCCGGGCTACTTTACTGTGGAATTCGCTTCCTCTGAATATAAGGCGTGCCCAATCTCTTGCAACATTTAAAACCCTCGTCAAAAACACTATTTGTCTCTCCCTTAGAACACTGCAATAATAATCTCTCCTTTAACTTTGTGGCTCATACTGTTTTTGTTTTATTTATTACTTTACAATATATTTATTTATTATGTCTTAGTATTTATGTAAGTATACCTGTATTTTTTTATTTATGTATGTTTATTACTTTTGTCTTTTATGGAAGTCGTTCATTTAGTCCTATTATTATTATGCACCACCTACTAATTTCAAACATTTTTTTCAACTACTCCGCTACCTAAAGGTTGTCTGGAAGAGATCGCTATTTAGCGATAAGACCGCCTGTTGTTTACCTCTGCCTGTTATTTTAATGTATTTCATGTTGTGTTGTATATTCCTTGATGTTGGAGGTGTGCAATAAAGAGTATTTGTATTTGTTTATTATAATTTCAAGGTTTAGTTATGTTGTAGTCGCATTTGTTTATGTTTAATTCGACAGTTTGCAGATGCAGTTTACTCAAGCTATTACGTTACCTTTATCTCTTCCTCTAATCTTAAATGTTAGAAGATTAAGTCAATTCCTCTTGTGTAGCACTTTTTTCAGGCTTTGTATTAATCAAAATTTACTAATACTCGTATTTTATTGCAAAACGTTCTCCAGGGATTAGATAATAACTGTGGCCATTTTGAAATTAATTTGGCCTAGTCGTATATAAATAAATAAATAAATATTAAGGGACAATCATACACAAATCGACCTAGTCCCAAACTAATCAAAGCTCGTACTATGGGTACTAGACGACGATAAACATAATATATAAATACATATATAGATAACATCCATGACCCAAGAACAAATATTTGCCCCGGCCGTGATTCGAACCCGGGACCGCCGACTCAGTAGGCAGGTGTCTACAAACCGAGCCAAACGCGTCGTTAAAGATATCGAAGCATCATTTATTGATTCGTGCATCAAACGTTTTCGTTAACCTTTTTTTAACTAATACAGTAAATTTGATAACACGATAATTACGGCATAATACCTATTAATTAAAGAACAATAAATTCTAAGATTAAAATGTTACAGGCTTACCGCAATACACAGATATCCCTTTATCGGCAGCGTTATCTTAAACTGAACGTTTGAATTAGTATTAAATGCTTGATATTATTACTTATTGGCGATTTTTATATCCACCATAAAAAAAAAACAATAGATAATGTCTTATCAAATTCAAAATAAGAAGTATTTTTAAACTTCATCACACAGTCCATTTCGTTGCTGTAGAAGTTTTAGTGTTATTTGTCCGCTATCTATGAATTGGGTTACAACAATCACTCTAAATTAACATCTCTCATGCAATCATTATTGAATAAATTGGTTTTATTTTATTTATTTATTTAGGAAAGTTCTCAGTAGATGTTTAAAGTTACTTCAGATGGAAACGGTATTTGGCTAACAACATGATACTTATTATATTTATCATCATCATCATCATTCAACGACCACGATGTTAATTTTGTCAAGCTGTGTAAACACCCACCCGTAAATTAGTACCTACTTTACAACTTCAGGTTCTTTAAAAGGGACTTCAGATTTCTTTCATACCAGTGTACCTACTCGTAGGTCGGTAGTATAAAGTGCGACACCTCCGCAGTTAATACATATTCATAGGCACTTATCACCACGCGGCTCATCTGATCATTTGCCAAGAAGATCTCTGTAAAAATTTTAAGGGCTCTTTCTGTTTGACCATTTGATTTTGGTCATGCCAAGCATCATCATCATCATCATCTCAGCCATAGGACGTCCACTGCTGAACATAGGCCTCCCCTTTGGACTTCCATATATACCGGTTGGAAGCGACCTGCATCCAGCGCCTTCCGGCGACCTTTATAAATGCCAAGCATGCCAACACAAATCCACTACAATCTGACCTAAGCTGCACACGTGCAACTGAACCCTGCACACGTACAACTGAACCTACTTCATAGGCTGTTGGATACTTACGATTTCACGTCCTCAGCGTGAACCCTGTACTCGATGCCCAGCGTCTGCAATACACCGGTGAAGCCAGCTTGGTGACGAGGGGCTACCAGAACCACACCCTCCCGTTGAACGATGGGGTGACTCAGAACATCGACATGGTACTGGTCCAGGAATGGCCCGAGGGCCTTCAGCTGGTCAGCGGATGCTGGTCCGACGTAGTAGGATTTCCATCTGTGAATTGAAATAAATTTTAAGATTACTCTGTGGGCTTAAGCAGGCATATACATAAATATAGAAAATCGGCCGAATGCGAAAATCAGATCACGAATATGTGAAATAGAATAGTTGTCCAAGTAATTAGTGAAACAAACAAGCATAGTAATAAGAAAATAATTTCTATAAGTGTTTGTCGATAAATAAAAATAGAAAACTGCTCTGATTTAGCTTAGTAATCATAACAATATGCATATATATTTTCCTTTTTCTGAATATATTTTTTGCTTTAACTAAGTATTTATCTTTCAAAACTTTTTTAATTTAATTAATTTTCCAAAATGTTGTTAATTACTAATATTAACTTATAATTTTTCGGTGACCTCACAGCATTTGAAAAGTATTGTTAAAATTTCTATACGAACCCCTGATACTGCTCGTGCTTGGCATAAGCCAAAGCAAACAAAAAGACCACGACCAAATACTTCATGGCGTCGAATACCGTGGCTGTTCAAACGCCATCTATATACTTGAGTCCTGCGAGATAACCCGAAAGATATAGATAACAATCATTGTAATCTTAAAGAACTTAAGGGGAAGCGATGTGAAAGAAAACATTGAGTCCGGTGGGTCAAGTTCATCCTACGATAGACAAATGACAAAGAATCAATTTTTTTCCGACATGTATTATGAGTCTGAGAGTGACGGATGCTTTATCATTTGTCTACCGCGTGATAAACGCAGCATTGACCCATCTTTGGGCTGCTGTAAGTACTCCATTGACTTGAATTTGTAAATTTGTATCACCACAGGATTGCAACATCGTCAGTGTATTCTGTATTATTATTATTATTTATTTATTTATTCAAATGTCAATAAAATATCACTAGGTACATCATCCCACAAAACTGTTTTCACAGCTGATAAATATGGATTTAAAGGATATCTCGCTTGCACTTAAATATACGATTTTAATTTGAACTTTCTGATATCACCTGAACGTTTGAATTTCTCCCACATATGTATTTACACCTTGCTTGACCCTATATGAGATGCGGTATCATTTGTCTCTTTTGAATGGCAAAATGGGAAATGACATCACAATGTCGATCAAAGGCATCGTATGCTAAATTAGGAAGCACCCAAACCACCTTTTCATTGTTGTACGTCTGCAACTGCGAATATGTGAAACTATTTCTAAAGCAATGTTTTTTTTTATTTTATTTTATACTCTACACCCATTTCCCTCTTACATTCATGGAAATATATTTCCAAATCTTTATCAATAGTAAAGGTCGCCGCGATTACATGGTATTTCCACTTAATGATAAAAAATCTACTAAAACGAGGCGTTGTAAAATTGGATTTAATGCTTATGATATGAATAGGAGGAGAGCCGAAAGGTATTTAGGTCAAGTTTTCCTGGCACGCTGGACTATCCGTCGTCATCATCATTGCAACCACAATCAACCTCTGATAAAAATTTGATGCTGCCAGTTTTTTCAAAGGGAGCATAGGTACACGATTCCTGTCCCTACCTTAGAGTTAGATTAGGACAGATAAATCTATTTTGCCAATCTCTATCCTCTTTCTCAAGTAGTAATAAATGCATTTTTGTTTTGAAAACACTTATAAAATCTTAAAAATCAATGCCAAGATGACACGCCTCAAAACACCACAGCCCCCGTATAGTTTAATCGATATCAATGGACTACTGTGTAATAAAACATAGATAAATATAATTAGTAGCTGATTGAATCGGGCTTATTGCGTATTTTGGTTATATTCAGGTAATGACAAATATCTAGATATAATTGAAATGTACCTTCTCGTAATTATAAAACTAATATGTTAAACATAAATATAATGATTGGATACTATTAATGTAAATTATGTGTACCTGTAAAATATAATATAATGACGAATGTACAAAATGTTTTTTTATGAATAAAAATTGAATTGAATTGAAATGAATTATCAAATTATCAATTGTATTATTATTTTTATGGCAAGTATAGGTTTAGGCTACCGGAACCGAGATGTTAAATCTCGAGCATCTTCAGAAAAGATATAAACTCGGAGAGGAAGAGCTGAGCTGAGGGACATTAACCTTAAAGATGTCCTTTCCTTCTGCATGAGAATAAGAAGATTCGAGGAAAAAGGCTGTATGGGAGTGCCGCCGGGACAGTAACCGTAGGCTCCAATTAGGAATCGGGCTGAATGAACGCAACCAAGCGATCGACAGCCCGCCTGTCTCCAGCCGGGCGTCCCTACACCAACCTACTACCACCATCTAAATAGCGACCAAAGTAGCCAAATATTATAACGAAACGGATCTTTACTTAAATACATTGCCGTCAGGATGTCGCACCTTTATAATTAGTTTTTACATTAGGTCTCTTTCAAGTTCTAAAAGTATTTATTTAATTTCCTTGACGTTTAAACGCATTTTGTTATAATAATGTGTGAAAATCGTGTAAGTTTAAATCAATTTAAAATTGAAGTGTCGACGATTTCGAATTAGGTCACTATAATTCTAATGGAGCGATGTGTTTGGTTATACTTTGCCAGTTTGACTACTACTTACCACATGATACTAGCAATTACATTGAAGTTCAAAAATGGCTAAGATTAGCCGCTGATAGGTTTTATCGGGGTGTTGGAGTGGCATTAAACTTCTCTTAGGGTAAGTTTGACTTATTTTATCTTCACCTTTGGGAATCAGCTTCTATGGACCCCACTAGAGATGTGCCCTTCTTGAGGACGTTTCCTTCCCAATTGGTATGGGGAATGTTCTCGAATAACTTCTTTCCCCATACAAATGGGGAAACGGCCTCATCTCTAAATCCCACGTAATGTCAAGAACTAGTCAACTAGTCAAGAACTTATAGCGTCTTGTTAACACAGACAACCAATTTCTAAAGCCACTATTTCGAAGATCCAAAGAAATAACTTTCTTTAGTGTTTTATTCTGTTATTACTAATATTCAATGAGTCAACCACACAAAGCCAGTCTTCGTCTACGACATGAGTTTGCGCCACATCATTAAATAAAATACAACACAAGCGTATTAAATGAAGATCATAATATCTTACAGCAGCGTTGGTTTTACGAGCCCTCACATTATTCGCAATAGATACCATCAAAGGCTGAACAACAAATTATTATCTACAAAAATGTCTGATCGATACACCAATTTCGTTCTTAATGTTTTTCCGATAATTTGGGTTCGACTTACAAGGATTTATTGTAAGCTACCTTAACACTCACGCTTTGAGTAAACTAATGCTGAAATAAATTAACCTTTGTGGCCTGATGGGAAAATATGGTGCTTCGGTATTTTTGTCTGTATAACAGATAGTGTAGTAGTAGTATCACTCTGTGATTAAATTACTGGATGTTTCCTTTGATATTCCGCAAAGAACGTTTTGGCCAATTGTAACTATAAGTTTCGTTTATTTCCGTATATGCATGCTGTATTAACACTTTCAAGGGCAGTACGTCGAGAGACGTAAACGTCTGTGGACGGCGACTTTAATCTTCGCAAAACTGTTACTCCCTCTACAACCGAATGGCATAATTGTGAATCTGTGTCCATGAACGAGATAACGAGCGACCACACCGCTGCTCAAAAAGCGTTGAGGGACTAAACGCACCATGAGCGTATTTTGATAGGAGATATGGTTGCTCCTTTAATATCCACTAATAAGCATGTGAGATCAAAAATCATATTGTTATTCGCCTCTCTATGAGGCATCACCGGAGCATCTACCGATGATTTCAATTTAATTCAATTTATTCAATTATAATTTACACAGTATTACAGTGATACACCAAGGCACTGTGTAACAATTTGTACAGTCATAGAACTAAGTAACAATTGTTACTTTACAGAACATTGCATGATGCCTAAATGCCTATACGCTAGTGAGTACACCTTATAGCCTATTAGTGAAAATGGATTTACGCAGTAGACAAATGCGAGTAGAAGGTACAAGTATGGTTGGTGATTCTGAATACAAAAAAATATGGAAAGTGATTTCATTTAACGGTCGTCCACCGTTTCACAAAGATCTTCACAACGACGTGTCATGCTTTAACTGAAATTAAAGAAATTCAGAATCGCATTTGATCATATTTGATGACTAATAAGCACACATCGGTAACTCGTGGCATTTAGATAGCAATTAAAAGATTAGTGATGAGACACGTTTTCTAAGTGTCTTTTCAGATAAGATAAAATAATAAATTTATATTACCTACATGGTCTTAACATATGACGAAGTAGGTTTGATTACTAGTTTAAAAAGATCAATGTATTGATATTGTCATTCATTTCCTTGTAATAATTTTTACGAGTCGCAAGATATTTTTAATAATGGAGGAAATCTTTAGAAAGCATTCAGAACTTTTACTGCAAGGTGATCAGGTAAAATGCACCCGTTTCGATATTTATATAGTTTGTAAGACATTTAATATAAATATGCATTTGAAGACCAAAAAGCACAAAGAATCATTTGCCACCTCAGCTTTAGAAAATTTAGTTCTAAATTTACCGGACATTGAAATAAGAGACAGTAAGTGTTTTTGCACTGTAAATGTCAATTATTCCCAACACCTAAAAAGCTTCGCTGTTGCCCTATATGGAAATTTCCCATCCTAGTTCGATCCATTGACCTAACTTTAAAATTCCAAATTGAATCAATCCTTAATATTTATTAGTCTTAGCGAGCAGGCGTGGACCCAAGCTTATTTACCAATAAGAAACGGTGGGTTGGGTACCCGTACCATATGTTTTATTGCTCTGCCGGCGTTCTTATCTTCAATCCATAGCACTTCCGATCTCGCAGGTAAAATCCTTAAAGCCGATATGGCTGCAAACTGCGAGATCGCATGCTTGGCTGAAGCTAAGAACGCGTGGCTGGCTGGACCGAACCTAATTTTACCGGATGCACCCAAAAAACAAAGGGCCTGGGACACTCTAGCTTCTGACGCAATGCTCGAATCACTAATTCTCAATTCCTCTGGCAGAGACAGGGCGAGGCTGCTGGCAGTGCCCCGGCCAGAATCTGGACACTGGTTACACGCCTACCCTTGTCCAAACGCAGGTACGTATATTGACCCCAACACCCTACGCATAGCGGCAGGTCTCCGACTTGGTGTAGACGTGTGCGAGGAACATGCCTGCACCGCCTATGGAGCCAACGCGAATCGCCTCGGTCACCACGGTCTCGTCTGCTCGACGGGCGCCGGCCGCCACTCTCGCCATGCCGCTCTCAATGACATTCTTAGAAGGGCGCTCGTCAGTGTCAACGTCCCAGCTGCCCTCGAGCCTCAGATTGTACGGGATGACGGCAAGCGCCCTGACGGGATGTCTTTAATACCGTGGAGGATGGGGCGCGCGCTGGTGTGGGATGCGACGTGCGCAGACACACTAGCGGCATCCTACCTCCCGGCCACGAGTAGGCGGGCGGACGCGGCGGCGGACGCGCGGGAGCGGATCAAAGTCAGTAAATACAGCTGTCTCGGCGCCCAATACGACTTCATCGCTTTTGGCGTCGAGACACTTGGTCCGTGGGGCCAGGGTGCGCGTGGACTCCACAGGGAGGTCAGCAAGCGCCTGAGGGAGGCAACAGGGGACCCACGCGCGGGCTGTTTTCTCGCGCAAAGGATTTCCATAGCCATACAGCGTGGGAATGCTGCCTGCGTCATGGGCACCCTACCGAAAGGCCTTAGTCTTATAATAGTAGATTGTTCAACAAGGGACTAAAACAAGCCATAATGACACGAGATGTTTTAGCCACCCGAGCTAAGCGAGGGTGGCTAATAGTTCGAGTGTCATTATGGTTGTTTAGTCTCGCGTTAAACACTCTACTTTTCACTTTGAATGCGAGGAAAATAAACGACGTTCAATATAAAATTACGATATTTATTATAACAAAGTTTCTTACAATTACGTAGTACAGCCGTTAATCTAACCTCAGAAAAATTGAAAGGGCAATTTGTACAATTCTTTACATTTAAATGTATGGTATTCCCCTGTAAACTAAGCTGGGTCGGCGTGGTTTGCAATTGAGAAGTATGTTCAATATTTTCACTCGAAGTCGAAGTAAAAGTTGGAGAGAATGGAGAGTAGGTATAGTAGAGACGTAGACCTTTTCTCAAAAAGGTTGCCGATGGTCATTTCATTAGGCTCATTCTCATCCCGCGATGTTGATGGGCGTGGGTCAAATGTTGGTTGTGATTTCTGCTTTGAGGATATTTTAATTCCTGCAGTATAGTATAGCCTACGATAGATATTATATTTATTTTGGATTGACTCCTCTATATAGCCTTCAGATTTATTCTTCTTCATTGGAAGATGATGATTACATATTTTGTCCGTAATTTATAGTGACACAATTAATTGGTCTAATTGGTGATTACAATTCAAGGTTAATACAAGTAATTGACATCTACTCATTTAAAATTGTGATAGAAAAAAAAATGTTCTGTGGTTTTTTCTTTTTTTTATAAGGGACGCTTTAAATGCTTGCATATTTAGCCAACAGATTCAAACTTGGAAACTATTTAATTTAAGACTAATATGAACTTATGGACCATGCATTATAAAATTACATTCGTATTCGTAATAATTAATCGTGTTTCATGAAATATTTTTTTATTTTTATATTTTTGAGCAGTTGTAATTTTGAGGTTACTTTCACGCACCAAAAAGTTTGTATACCTATCACTGAAAATGGCCATAAACCTCCATTCACAAACGTCTTGATTGGCTGTTTAGGGGTTTCCAAAGTAAATTAAAACAATTTTACTTTAGTCCCTAGAGATTAATAAGGAGCTTTAGTCCCGATATGCAGACTAAAGTAACATTTTAAGAGCATGAGAAGTGAAAATATGTTTTAATCTTAGTTAAATTTTTAGTTTTAATCCCATAATTTGTTATTTTTATGTTTTATTTTTGACCCATAATAAATATTTACATAGTTTATTTCTTTAGGTACCTTTCGTGTGCATGGAAAATCAAAAATATGTTCTAGTATCAAAAGTATAATTCCTACTGTACAAAGTGAGACCAGCCGTAGATTTTTTAAATTTCCCGCCAAAACTTTGAGTAATATTTCACTAGCCAGACTTTAATAAATAATACTTGAAAAATTAAAGTTTATAGTCTGTAAATAAGATTTTCATCATTTCACGGATGCCTGTTCATTATAGTGTGCTGTCTCGTTCAAAGGTTTATTGCGATCCTGACCAGATCCTTAGTTTGCCTTGTCGTGGTCATCCTCAATATCCTCATGCGCGTCGACTGCTACGTAGTTGCCACACGTAACTATACGTGTATAATATGAGTAAAAATGATAACGATAAGCGACATCTGACGTATGTACCGTAAAGTACGTACTCAATAAACTTATACAAATCCTGCAATCAATAATTATAAGATATTAGTCAATGTATGTGATGTCTGAAACATTAAATAGATGGTGCTGCATATGATATTCGAAATTACCAATAGATGACGCTCTCAGGTAAGTACAACATATGATAAAGTGAGTCGTTTTCAGGTGTTATCAGTTTATCATCTACGCGTAATCGAAACTATAATATAGTGAAGAAGGTGTGACTTAAGTAAAAGCGTAACTATCATAATTCTGGTATATTTAGTCATCTCTCATAAGTCCTACCATTCACGATTTGAAGAGTCGATGTTATATTGAAATTAAATAGTTTATTTCAAACTAATAAATTGTTCATATGTGTTAGTAACACACTATATTCTTATTGAGTACGGTTTGTACAAGCATACAAACATGCAGACACAGATCATAGACAGTAAAATAAATAGGGCTATTTTATTTTGTAAATGAATCGTTATTCTTTGACGTGACAAGAAGATAAAATTTGGTTAGGATCACAGGAAATCGTTGGAGAGAGCGGTGCGTGATTGATCCTTGGAGACGGCCTTTTTGCAGCGGCGTACGATGTTTAGCTGATATGATGACCATAGCAGGATACATAATAAGTTGATAACTGTCATATTAGTTGCTTGATTATTTTATAACCACACATCGGTAACTCGTGGCACTTAGGTATCACTTGACAGTTTCTAACAGACTAGTGATGTGACAATGTTCTTCCTATACCAGTCGAGAAAAAGAAACCACAAAAAAAAGGAATTTTAATCATTTAATATATATGACATTCGTGATAAACAATTAATATTTATTCTAAATTTTCACAAGTCAGCCTACGTCTTCTACTCGAGAAAATCCACTTTGTGTAAGAAAACGATCTTTCAACCTTCACTGACGTAATGGGTAAAAAAAGCATTTTATTGTAAAGTTGTAGCGTATTTTTATTGATATTCTCTTTGATTTCAACTTCTTTATTTTTGTAATAAGTTATTGATAATACTCGTAATAATTATTACAAGGAAATGAATGACAATATCATTGACATTGATGTTTTTAAACTAGTAAAGTAGGTAATATAAATTTATTATTTTATCTTATCTGAAAAGACACTTAGAAAACGTGTCTCATCATTAATCTTTTAAGAGCTACCTAAATGCCACAAGTTTCCGATGCGTGTTTATAACCAGCAACATGACGGTTAAATATGTAGTAATTACCTATAAAGACAGTGTGTTAGTAAAACATCAAGATTTCCATAAAAAAGTTTATGTACATTAATTTCTTTACTTTATTTTTTATTAAACCTCGCACGGTAACTGTCGACAGCATACCTCGCTCCAGCTTTAATACCCTGCCAAGTTTCAAATCCAGCCTGCTCGATGAACTCAGGATCAACCAGGAAACCGTTCACAGTGATATGATCATTCCTGTACGCTGGCATTTCGTAGGTATACGCCAAAGGAATTCCAACGGCAAGAGCGTAGTCTTGTGCAGATCCTGACGCAGGGTATAAGAGCAAAGCACTGTTTCCAACAACATAGTTCCTGTTAGTAGGCCATTTGACAGCATCGATAGCTTCAGCCATCCTTACTCCAACCAAATGAATGATCAGGCCGTTCGGAGGCAGCGTACCATCACCATAGCCGTAGAGCATCCAGCTTCCAAAACTGTGGATGTCTAAGAACAGCTCAATTCTGTCACTGTATTCTAAGATGATGTCTCTGACGATGGCAGTCTCGGGTTCGGAGAAAGCGCTGTTGCCGTGGAAGGTGTCTTGGCAGACAAAGTTGCTAGAAGCCTGGGACCATTGGAAATCGAAGTTGCGGTTGAGATCGACGCCAGAACAGAAATCTCCGATCATAAAACCTGAGGCGCGGTTCTTACGCCAGAAACGGCTCTGAAAAATATACCATAGATAGATTAATTTATTATTTTATTAGATAGTTTAATTTCATTTAAAGTGACACCAAACAACGTCACACCTATAAAGTAGGTACGTTACATCTCTCACAAATTACTAGCGTGGTTATATCGTGATCCCGTTTATCGTTTTTGGTCTAAACCAAAGCAATTCATCATAACTAGTTATGAGTTCAGTTGTTAATCAAAATCTGCATATTGTACGAAAGAAATTCATAGACAAGCTTTATGAGTGAGTACTTATAATATATGCAAATTGGGGCTTCACAGCATGTCAGCTTTACTCATTTTTGTTCTCCGCTTCGAACGGTGAGAAATAATACCTAGAAGTCCTTATCCATAATACTTATAGAAATACTAACATTAGTGTGAGTCCACTCATAGCCATCAGGGTTGGCAATGGGCATAATGATCCAGTCGATGTTATGGAGAAGATCCTGTTCCTGGACGTCAATCACAAGCTTCTCGATGGCGTACAACGTGGCGGGAAGGGTGACCCATTCACGAGCGTGGAGCAGAGACTCCATGTACACTATGGGTTTGCTTCCATCCTGGAATCATGAACGAGATACGATACTCTAAACCTGGTTTATAGACCAGATTTAGAATATCGTACTTTACATAAACTTTTGACGGACATATGATCACTTTTGAACATCAGCATCATTCTACGAGCGAGCGGATTTTCGATGTTTCCTCCTGAACTTTGGCTGCTCCTCTGGAATCCATATGTCACTACCTCAGTGATCGTGTCAATCATCTATACTATCAAGTATTAAATTCTAGATTTGTATTGACAATATTTTTTCTACGATTTCAGGAAAAATCTTAATAGCGTGATGCAGGATCGTCATTTGTTTTATATGTGCGCGCGGCGCCGTGCCAACCAGGCGCCATCTGTTTTCATAATTTCCTTTGTCCTCGCATCACGCCGAAACGGCTGGACAAATTTTAACCAATTTTAGTACAGGGATAGCTGGACACCCAAAGATGGTTATTAAGGTACTTTTTATCCGCCTACGGTAAAGAAAAAAATACGCGGAAGAAGTTGCGAGCACCTCCTAAAAGTAGTATAAAATCTTTATTATTAATTCTGTCCTCCAACTTACCTGGAAGTTAGTAGTAGAGATCTTCAAGTATTTGATATCACGGCCTTCAATGCTTCTGCCAGCGGACACGACGGTAACAAGGTTGGGGAACCGATTTGCCAACTCAACCAGATAAGCATCAACCTGAAAATACAACCATGAATTATTCAAAGTTTCTTAATACCTATTCTGGTTGCATTGTTGCTTTTTTGTTTAAATAGTAGTTACAATGATTACTTATATTATGTATAGGACCTGATAAATTGCATGTATTATTTAGCACTCAAAGTTGTATTTTTTTGAAGTGAAACTTCTAATGCGACCTACAACAAGGTTGCGTTAAACGTTTAACGCTACCACGGAGGGGGTAGGAAAGCGCTGTTGCGTTATACGTTCAACGCTCCTGGGGAGGTGGAATAGAAAGAGACAGAGCGAGAGTGAAGAAGTTTGTCTAAAAGAAACATTATGAGTTCACTAAAAATCAATTTCTACTCCTTCCTATTTTCATTTCCACATTACGAAGTTTCACTTCTTCCGCGCGGAGGGACTCCACGCACTATTTTTTGGATTTTAAAATCTTCGCCACTTCTGCGTTTAAATAACGTGAAGAATTCATACTGGGAGGATGTCAACAATCCTATGTGGGAATGCCTCCTATAAGCCTTAATACCTATCCATTAACCGTGTTATAAAAGGAAGGCTGGATGCGAATAATGATGGTGTTGGTGCTGTTCTTTAGACTGCAGAAGACATATTTCCAGTAAGTAGTTTGACTTTGTTGATAATAATAATAATAATAATAATTCTTTATAATTTTCAGAGTTACACAAAACACGTAATACAACCAAAGATAGGATAATTATCGTCATACCATTAAAAGTCACTCCCGGTGAGAGACAAGATCTAGCTGAAGAAACATGTAATTGTCTTCGTCTAACCCAATCCATAGCCATCTTCTCAACATTCCTATAAAATTCGAAGTCTATCTTCGCTTTTATTTGTTTTAGTAGGTTATTTTTCATAATATCCTTCCTTGGCTTGCCTTCGACTTTTAATTTTATGATGTATTTTTTATAAAACTTCATGTCGGTGAAGGTGTTCAATATTTTACAATTTTATTGTATACTTACCACAGCATATCGATGGATCGTATCAAAGGACAGTCCAAGTCTAGCAGTCCTGTTGCTGCTCCTAGCGGAGGCTTCAGAGAGCAACTTTTCTTCAAGATCCAGCGCCCTATACAGAAATTCCAAATGTTTTAAAATATAATTATGGTACATCTAAAATAATTACTTGAAGTTGGCCCCCCAGGGAATATATGCCAAGTTATTATTTTTTCTAGATAAGGTTAGGTTGGGCTTCTATTATTTTACCAGCCGCCTGGTTAAATACTTGAAAAAAAAAAAGTTATGAAGTTGTTTTAGAAGATTAGGTACGGCACTATTTGACTCAGATTTGATACACACGGGTACTACACTACAAAACGAAATTAAATCAGATATGAACTTAAAAATCTTAAAATACTCACGGTGCGATTACGTGGTTAAACATATAGAACGACGACGCGTTACAGTGTAGGTATACCTATCACCAAGTTTCTGTATCTACGATCAGCAAAGCGACTATTTCAACAACGCAATGGGATAAATCATAGCCCAGCCCAACTTCAAATTATGGAAAGCAGTCCCCAGTTGGACTGTTTGTACTTAATGTTTAATTTTATCCGCCACAGCCTTGTACTCGACACTAAGAACGTCCAGACCAGCCTGCAGCATTGATCGGTCTTTTTTGGGTACCAGGACCTGGCCTGGGCTACCCTGTTCACCGTGAGACCAGACATACAGGTTCAGCCGAGGCCAGCCAGGAGGTACCCGTGCTCTTCAGTTTGAAGGTCAGTTCCAAAGAGGGCTTAGCTGGAAAAAGTCTATTCGGACGATATTTTTACTTACTCTTTAATATTCTCCACAACAACCTTGTACTCGACACCAAGAACGTCCAGACCAGCCTGCAGCATTGATCGGGCTTCTTTGGGTACTAGGACCTGGGCGGGGGTGCCCTGTCCACCGTGAGCCCAGACATCCAGGTTCAGCCGAGCCTCCAGGCCAGCCAGGAGGTACCCGTGCTCGTCGGTTTGAAGGTCGATTTCGTAAAAAGCTTGGCTGGAAGAAGTCTATTCGGACGATATTTTTACTTACTCTTTAATATTCTCCACAACAACCTTGTACTCGACACCAAGAACGTCCAGACCAGCCTGCAGCATTGATCGGGCTTCTTTGGGTACTAGGACCTGGGCGGGGGTGCCCTGTCCACCGTGAGCCCAGACATCCAGGTTCAGCCGAGCCTCCAGGCCAGCCAGGAGGTACCCGTGCTCGTCGGTTTGAAGGTCGATTTCGTAAAGAGCTTGGCTGGAAGAAGTTTATTTGAATGATGTTACAAAGTAATACTTACATGTACAAAATAATACTTTTTTTGTAAGTTTGTTTGTTTGTTACTCGATACAACATAAATCGTCGAATGGATCCAAATTTTGGATAGATCACCGTTTTAGTGCAGGAATATCCAGTCAGCAAAAAAAGAGGGTTGAGTTTTTAACAATTATGTGAACTAACTTCCAGGAAAAAACAAAGGATAGGGTTTCCTAAATGTTTGACTTTCACGACTATGAACATAAGCTAATTTATATAACAGATACATTTCTTACCTCATTCAATCATAATCATTTCCTTGATCAATTACATTAAGTACTTACCCATCATAAATCTCGTTCTTTGCCAAAGCAGAACTTAGAGCCAAACAAAAAACTAAAATACTTTTATACATGATGGTCTACTCCTGTTGACCACTGGTATTGGAGTGATTGAAGTGATTTTTTATTCCCAAGCTTCCCAATCTACTTGATAAGCGAATTTAATTCACTTGATAAAAATAACAATTTGTTAATCACATTCACTGGCTAATCACTTACTATCATACTATGATCTTATTTAATTATCTTTAAAAACCCCAAATTTCCCAAGATTTTTCCTTATCCGTTGTATATGCCCTTACTTAAATCGAACGTGTTATTTGGTTTGTCTGTTCGATAGTTTGTTTATCTATATCGCAGCAAAAATACAACAGAGCCACATAACTTTTACAATATAAATCAGTTAAAAAAGCTACACTATTGGCTAACACAAAAAAAGATGTTTTATTCCATAAATGAGCTTTTAAATGAAAAGCTCAATCTTTAAATAAGACTCGTATAAAAAAAATGTTTGCACGCTAAAACGTATTTAGCAATATATGTTTATGTACATATTAAAATATTCTTTAGTTGCGACTAAAGAATATTTTAATTTCATTTCATTTCAATGAGATAAATTAAAACGAATATAAATAAAATATATGTTTACTTAAAAAAAAACCCCAAAGTTCGAGTTCAAGACCGTACTAAGTCGTAACGTCCGAAAACTTAGTATTCTAAATGTGCCAGTTATTCGAAGAATTCGCACATATTGTTAGTTCCTGTTTGCTCTGTACCTACAAAAAAATTATCAAGATTAAGTCTTAGCTTATTTTTAATACTGCAACAATAAAACACACCAGGCCAAGTCGCGGTAAAACCTAACTAGAAAGAATATGTTCATTAAAAGACCTGTTTTTGTAAGCAAACCAGCATCTAAAATTTCAGCTTCCCAGATCCAAGTGTTTTTCTAAATATTTGATATCTTAAACTAGTACTCCAGTTTGCAAACCGTATCTCAATCACTGATTCTCCTCCGTGCATTGTAATCCTCATTTTTGAGGGTCGTCATAGCTTCCAGATCAGCTTCCTCCGAAGGATGTTGTGCCACCTTCCACGGTCCTCGGCCCAGCTAGAGCGCGTTCTGGAAGTTGGAGTCCAGTGCAATCACTGCTAAACATACATATTACAATCAGAGTCCGTAACATAAATAAACAATTCTTAGGAGACAACTTAAATCAAATCGCTCTAACCCCAAACTACTTCTAAGCAATGTTTGTATTTTTATTTCCACATCATTGTAATTTAGCTGATTTATTGGGCAATACGCACCTGAGCACAGCGTCTTCGAGATCGTACTCAGTTATTAAGACCATACATACAGTCTAAAGTTTTTGAAGGCGACCTCAGGGGGGCTGTCCGGGTGCTTATGTCGGATGACGTGGTAGCACCATCGAGCCCTCAAACGCTTGAAACTCTGCAGTTGAAGCACCCACCTCCCTCCCGACCTCTGGTATTCCCACTCGAACCAGACAAATCTATACCCGCACAAGAGGTCAAGGTAGAAAACGTTGCACGGGCGCTTGGGTCCTTCAACAACGGTTCTGCGGCTGGGTTGGACGGTATCCGCCCGTCACATTTGAAGGAGCTTACATCCAGCTCTGCCGGTGATAGCGGTTCTCGTTTGCTCGAGAGCTTAATGAAATTGTGCAATTTTTTACTTAGCGGCGAGTTAAAAGCTGAAATTAGAATTACATACTATCGATAATCATCTATCGACTCCCGCCATCCCTATTCTTCTTCCGTTCGTTTTCTTGGCCCGAATGCTAATGTGGATTCCGGGCAGAAAGTTCCCGATGAATTTAGGTGCATCGTTGCGATCGGCGAGCCACCATGACGGGTATCGACGTCTTTTATCCAATCCGCTAATTGCTTTAACTAATCTGAGTCGGATAAGCCCAGTGATTCAGCTCTGAATACAGGATTTCCATTAATTCTATACTACAATTAAATTAAACCATTGATACAAGCAGTCCATTAAAAAAATGAGGCATTAAATGTTTCTTAAATCTATACAAGAAAATTCCTAAATTGTATTAAAAATACATTTTCCATGCGAAAAGAAAAGAGAACCAGTCATAATAGAGTCAACTCATACCAATTTTAGATGGACTAATCCGCTGATACCTAAATGGCAGGATTGATATGGGTGTTTCGGTCACAGTTGAATATGCCACGATGATTATAGGATACTTTTAATAGGTATGTTATTATTATTTATTTAGTTTATTTATTTTTATATAATTTAATGACGTCTCGTTTGTACAGAGTGGTAATTTGCCTCTCCTTCGAATATCCACTCAACTGCTCAAAGGTTATCTGGAAGAGATCCCTAAGAGAGATAAGTTCGCCTTTGTACATGTAATATTTGTTATCTTTGTATTTATAGTGTTTACATACATACATACATACATACACACTTTTACCCGACAACACTGGCGATGAAAAGATCCGACGCGCACGTAGTTAGCCGAAAAGGGAGTACTTAATCCCTTTTTAGTATACATTTGTTCCTTTTCTTATTTTTAATACTAATAAGCAATCCCTAGAAAATTCCTAATGAATTTAGGTGCGTGGTTGCCGTTTACCTGACTACGCCGGCGTAGAAAAGAGCCTCCACGGATGAAGTTAGCCGAAAACGGATTAATGCTAATGTAAAATCCTAAATAAATTGCATCGTTGAGACCGGGGAGCTACCGACCAGCATCGACGTCTTCTATCCAATCCGCTAATTGCTGTAACTAATTGGATTCTGGATTAGCCCCGCCATTCAGCTCTAAATACAGGCTTTCCGTACGTTTACTTGAATTTACAACGGAAATGCTGTATTTAGCTGAATGGCGGGATTAATCCAGAATCCAATTAGTTGCAGGTGCAACAAATACTTTTAATAACAGCCTTATCTGAGAGGCCTAACACTGTGTCTCCGTACCGTACCTGAGGATCACTGTTCCTTTTCCTATACTATCCGTTTACATTAAGTTTGCATCTGATTACTATGGTGTCATACAAATGTTCATACTTAACGTAATCAGGTTATACAATTATTAGATTAATTATCGAGAAGTCGTTCTCGTCATGTTTCCTCGTCCAAAACTTAACCAATTTTTACGAAAGTTTAAGAACAGAAAGGGAAAGAAATGCTCTCTGTTGGTCAGTTTCGTTTTTCGGAAAATTATTATAGAATTTGTGTACTAGGCGCCCAGACAGACGCCTCGTACACACATTTTATATACAGGGTGGAATATTTCTAAAGACTGGGTTGACAGGATAGTGTCATCTGAGTGATGTACAATCGACCTATTATAATTGTAAAGCTGGATTTAAAAATGAAAAAGGCATCAACATAATTATAATACTTTAATATCAGTGACAACCCTACTAATTAAAAGGTTGTTATTAAATATTATTTACATTTTAATTGACACCTGTCTTTAACTTATGCGATGTTCAAAAGATGCTAGGGTTGATATGTGCAGATTTTTCACTAATGTTTAACAAACTTTATCTCAAAAATGGATAGAGTACAGTGTTTTGTTTCTCAAGTTTATATAAACATGCACTGTCCAGATGTAACTAAGTTGATTTAAAATGCTAATCGTTTTTTTACAAGGACAACTTTTTCCCTACATCGTAAATTTCCATTGACGTAAGCATGAAATGGTTACATTAATGATTATAAAAATGTTTAGCTTATAGGTCTCCTTTTAATGTTACTGTTGGTGTTGGTGATGAAATAAAGTTTTTATCTATCTATCTATCTATCTATCAATCCCTAGAAAATTCCTAATGAATTTAGGTGCCTGGTTGCCGTTTACCCGACTACGCCCGCGTAGAAAAGTCATACACAAAAAACAATTTTCGTTGGTAGTTTTTATAGTAATGTACATCATATGTTTCTTTTTAGATTTTTCATTTTCTTATTTTAGAAGTTAGAGGGGGGGGGGGGGGACCAACTTTTTTCCACTTTGGAAGCGTCTGTCACGCAAACTATTCGGTTTAGAAAAAAAATATTTTAGAAACCTTGATATCATTTTTGAAGATCTATCCACCCACACGTATGTGTTTGATGAAAAAAGAAATTTTTGAGTTTCAGTTCTAAGTATGGGGAGCCCCCAATATTTATTATTATTTTTTTATTTTTGCATCAAAATCTTAATGCGGTTCACAGAATACATCTACCTACCAAGTATAGCTCTTATAGTTTCGGAAAAAAATGCCTGTGACATACGGACGGACAGACGGACAGACAGACATGACGAATCTATAAGGGTTCCGTTTTTTGCCATTTGGCTACGGAACCCTAAAAATAGGATAATTATTTATTGCACTCCTTAATTTATTAATAAAATATAAAACTATAGCGACTCCTTCTATTTTTGTTCTGTGATGAGGTGCATTTTGTAGGGACAAAGTTAATAATTCTAATACAAAAATTGCTATGATTTTACATAGGATTCGTTAATTAATCAATAGAACTTAAGTAAAAAAGAATATTCCGTCCTGTTCCTTTATTTTATAGTTGTTATTTCTGTAAATTTTCACTGAAAATTAAGTCACTTTTGAGACCCGTCACGTGTCATGGTCTAAACGAGACTGATCGCCCAACTAATGCGATTTGTGATTTTGCATTAGTTGGGAGGGTGCCATTTTTTCCGTCTGATTGTGTGTCCATGTAATTATTACGTCAATGATTTACACGAAAAATATTTGTGGTAATAAGTACGTAAGTCAATTTGACACTTACACGTTTGAGCAATGAGTTCTTTTGTACGAAGTAATTATGTTGTTATAAATTATTAATAAGCGTTATTGGCATCTACTTGAACATGACAACGATGCCACTTTTTTTGGGGTGTGTAATAATTCATAGAACAACAAATGGTATAACGTTCATCACATCGAATAACATATAATATAATTTCAACACATAGAATCGATCAATTGATAGAATTATCATTTCGTAGAAAATCAGTTCATATATTTTAATTTCTTATAACAACACTTCATATATTTTTTATTTCGTATATAAACACTTAAAATAATGAACACTTAACATAATGAACATTTAATATAATAAACATTTCATAGAATAAACAAATAACATAATACATACTTAATATAATGAACATTTCATACAATAAACATTTAATAGAATAAACAAATAGCATAATACACACTTCATAGATTTTTTGTCAAGAGAGAGTGACTATTTTGTATCATTTACGCGCTTATGAATTACTGTCTCTAGTCGATTCTCGCTACGCTTCGCTCCCGCCTGACCTTCTAACCTAACCCGGCCACGGATCGGTCGGATCTGCTCTGAAAGGTTTTGCTCGCTCGCTCGCTCGTATGTTTTTTTTTTTTCCAGTACTCCGCCTTAGCTCCAAACTTACTACTTTCCTGGAAGTGGTCGGGTGGATTTATTCTTGTATGTAAACAGTATGATTACAAGCAAAACTTTTTTCGGTACGCAAAAAAAAAAATAACCGAAGGCCATGCGGGAGCTCGCTACGCTTCGCTCCCGCCTGACCTTCTAACCTAACCCGGCCACGTCGGATCTGCTCTGAAAGGTTTTGCTCGCTCGTATGTTTTTTTTTTGCCAGTACTCCGCCTTAGCTCCAAACTTAATACTTTCCTGGAAGTGGTTGGGTGGATTTGTTCTTGTATGTAAACAGTATGATTACAAGCAAAACTTTTTTCGGTACGCAAAAAAAAAATAACCTCGAAGGCCATGCGGGAGCTCGCTACGCTTCGCTCCCGCCTGACCTTCTAACCTAACCCGGCCACGTCGGATCTGCTCTGAAAGGTTTTGCTCGCTCGTATATTTTTTTTTTGGCCAGTACTCCGCCTTAGCTCCGAACATAATACTTTCCTGGAAGTGGTTGGGTGGATTTGTTCTTGTATGTAAACAGTATGATTACAAGCAAAACTTTCTTCGGTACGCAAAAAAAAAAATAACCTCGAAGGCCATGCGGGAGCTCGCTACGCTTCGCTCCCGCCTGACCTTCTAGCCTAACCCGGCAACGTCGGATCTGCTCTGAAAGGTTTTGCTCGCTCGCTTCGCTCGCTCACTCGTATGTTTTTTTTTTGCCAGTACTCCGCCTTAGCTCCAAACTTAATACTTTCCTGGAAGTGGTTGGGTGGATTTGTTCTTGTATGTAAACAGTATGAATACAAGCAAAACTTGTTTCGGTACGCAAAAAAAAAATAACCTCGAAGGCCATGCGGGAGCTCGCTACGCTTCGCTCCCGCCTGACCTTCTAACCTAACCCGGCCACGTCGGATCTGCTCTGAAAGGTTTTGCTCGCTCGCTTCGCTCGCTCGCTTGTTAAAATTTTGTAATTTATGAATTCGAAAGTATATTATACGAAAAATACATTCTATTAAACGTACATTCTATGAAAAGTACATTCTATTAAACGTACATTCTATGAAAAGTACATTCTATTAAACGTACATTCTATGAAATTATTGTTATAAGAAAAGTGCATTATATTAAACGTGCATTCTGTCAAATGATTGTTATAAGAAATGACTTTCTATCAATTGTGCTTCTACGAAATAACGATATATGAAATGAACATTCTATGAAACGTTGTTATACAATCTGAAAATTCTACCAAACGTATGTTCGGTCATATGAAAATATGTTAATTGTTTTTCTATGAAATGAGACGCACCCCTTTTTTTGTCATTATGTTCGGGTCGGTGGCTCTATTATAAATTTATTTATTCAAATTAGTTACACAGCATTACAGTAATTAAAGTAAGTCACTGTGAACTACAAAATCAGAGAAAACAAAATCATACACAAAAAAAAATTAAAAACTTAAATCTAGTTGGATTTAGGCGACGTAACAGCGTGGCTCCGTTGCGTCGTCTGATCTGGCGCAGGATTCGGCAGATTGCCCCGGAACTGCCGAAACACAACACCCTTCGGCCAGAAGTCTGCACTTGCGATGGTGTCCTGCAGCGGCCGCGGTACGCGCACCACAAACGAGCTGAAGAGCACGTAGTGGCGGGACTGCAGCTGGTGCACCCTCAGCGAGAAGCCAGTCTTCCAAGCGCGACACGTAGAGCGCCTTACTCGGTGTGGCAATCCAAAGACCAGAACCAACCGGCTCGGCTGTGCCACTCAGTCTTGCGGGGCACCCTACGCGCCTTGCTCTTCTTTTCCACCAGTGTGAACCCCTCCTTATCCACATTGGTGCGGGAGGACTTTCCCTTATCAGGAACCCGTACTGAAGCCCGGTTAGCTGCGACAGGCTGACCGGCGACGTCAGCATAAGCACGCTGACGTGACGTCAAAACTTGAGGCGGCCGCACGCGCGGGGGGCGCGCGGGCGGTGGAGCGGCGGGTGCGGCACCTTTTATAGTGTCAGCAACGCGCAAATTATCAGATTCGGCGTTTATAGCAGCGGGTCGGTCGTCGGTCTTGAAATCTGATGCTACCTGCTGAGTTGGAGCACTATTACGCAAACTGGTGACTTCGTTGCGTAACTCAGTAATAGTGACCTGGGCAGCTTCAAATTTCAAAATGTCAGCTAAACTTGTTTTTAGAGCCACGATGTCCTTATACAAGCAGCTAACGTCGATACTATCCGGAACATGAGACGGCAGGATAGGGGGGCACCCGTCGCCACAAACTCCGGAATCCGATCTTGGTTCTCCCTTAGGATTTTCATTACATCCGCAAGGGTCTTCTTTCCACTTTCGTCCCCTTTCCGGTGAGGTACATATGTGCCGAAGATCCCAAGGGACTGGCACAACACCTGCTTCGCTTCGCAGATGTCTTCGACGGTGAAATTCGATGCCCGCGAACTGAACTGGACAGCGGTCACCGCATCCATCTTGCCTTCCAGTTGCAGCTTTTCCTTTTGCTGCAGAAAGGCGAGGAAATCGTTCACGACGGGTTGACTCTGATTGGAGGCACTCATCGCGTCGATTCACAAGCAGCGGCCGGGCCGCGCTAATGTCCAATTAATATTTAATTACTCATCAATGCGTCTATGTCGCTTGGCGCACTGAACGCGACTCAATAATACCTCAATTTAAATTTCCCATGATTTTTAGTCCTTTGTCCTTTAATCATATACATAAGTAAAGGTTGTAAGAAAGAGATCGTTCATTAATAATTATAAAAAACGGTTTAAGCTCTCGTAAAAATCTCATTGTCAGGAACGGCCCGAGCTCCATGTGAGGTCGAAACATGTCGGGCCGTTCCTGACAATTTTACCTGAGTTTAAACCGTTTTTATAATTATTAAAGATATCTCACGATAGTTTTAATAATATTATAGATATAGGCTGTTGTCGACCGTTATTTAATTGAATTATTATATTTGTTTTTCTTTTGTAAGCTCATCTTGGTTTTTAAACTCATTAAGCATTTTGTATTCGTATTGTGCATAAAAACACATTTTGTTAACTACTTTACTTAAATGAATCTCACTCATATTCTAAAAGCGAAAGTTGATGTGTGTCAGTGTGTATGTTTGTTACTTCTGTATGCTGAAAGGGCTGGACTGATTTGCATGAAATTTGGTACAGACTTAGTTTATACCCTATCTTAACACATAGGATCCATCCCGAAAAATGCAATTAAGTACCTCGACTTCAACGCGTGTGAAGCCGCGGGCAAAAGCTATTGAGCAAATAATTGAAATATCGGAGCGAAAACAAAGTCCTTGACTGATATTAAAATATAATATTTCTTCTGCGCTATTCAATCACAAAAACTCCATTGAAACAAAAACAAACCTCTTTCCATTAATTGGTAGTAAAAACAGGGACCAATTGTTTCTACAGGAAGGTAATAATAAGGAGGAATTCGCTGGATGCCTTGGCGTCGGTAGGGGGGCATATTGGCTGGGTCGAACGTGCGATGCAAGTTGGACAGGAGGGAGGTGAAAAGTCGATAAAAAAGCCTTAAAATAAGGGCAGCTCTAGTACGATACTGTTTGTTTATAGCTGATATAAAGCTCTCGGAAGAGTAAGGTTAAAAACATGATTGTCTTCAAAGAACTGTCTTTAAACTCATTTCTAGGATTCGTTGCAGCAGTCACTTCTCAATCACGTATTAAAGAAACTTTAAAAAAAAATCTTCTTATTTATGTATTAAGATTAAGACCTTCATTTTACGTCTATTTTAATTCTAATAATAAAAAGTTTTATAAGTCTGGCGATTTTAGTTGTTTTTTTTTTGTCGTTATGACACAATCCTATCCAATCTACATATTCGGATTTTGAAGTATTTGCAGTATTAGATACCTATGCACATCGAACCATTGCGTTGAAAAATAGTATTGGTAATAAATCAACATTCAGCTTATTTCGACATTACTAAAATCAAAAGGTGCCCAAATATTTTCTACTACCATAAATAGAAGTTGGTTAAAATCTACCAAAACATCTATTTTTATGGTACCATAATTGTTTAACCAGAACTACGTTAAAAGAAATGAACGGTCAACGATATCGTGTCAGATTATTTTCTCTTAACACCTACAATGGTTGCACGCTTACGATCAAACCGTCCAGAAAAGGCAAACAAAACCGTATCACCTAATCCTACGTCACTATTTCCCCCTTTTTCAGACTGAAAATAAAGGTGCAACTATCGGTACCATCGACACGAAACCTATTTCAATGGCGGCACTGTTAAATTTCTTTTTTAAAGTCAGAACACGTGCAGCAACTCAGGTCAGTCGGAAATTCTTCCTTGTCTTGCGCCGTGTTGTTCTAAAAGAGAACTATTAGCTCTACAGTTATAGGGTTGCTGCCTGAATCTTTGTTGTTTCTATTTGGAATGAAATTCTAGCTCTTATAGTAGTTTTGCTTTAGCTCTGCAGTCGATATTGTTGTTGTTGTGGTCTGTTTTATGCTGTTATATTTCGAGCAGTGTATCTTTTTTTATTTGAGTATCATTGTCATTTGATATTTTGTATTTAAGATTCCTAACTAAAACTATTCCATTATCAATTTTAACTTAAATATTCGATCTAAATACCTGGTAAAGTACTATGATTCGGATTTTTTACCAAAAAAATACGTTAGACAACGACCCGCTACTTAATACCTATTATTATAGTGTATCCTTTGAGTAATAAAAACTAGACTTCTTAGAGACATCTGCATCGGTCTCGTTTTGTTAAAAAAGTAATTGCGTTTTGCAATCAATTCAGTCAAACTTGACAATAACGTCAAAGTGTCGAGATATCAAAAAAAAAATCAAAAAAATCAAAATCATTTATTGTTAACTGTAAGTTTTACAACAAATTGTCGAATCCTCCTTTTAAGTTTAATACTTGTATTAGGAGGTATTCGCTCTTTCACTCCAGGTTTTATTTAATAGTTAACATTAAAGTTTTATTAAACGTAACAAATATATGTCTGATTTTAACATTTTATAATTAATCTAATTAAATCTAGATGTAAAAATTGGTGAAACAACACTATTTGCATATGTGGGATATGGTTGAAGTTTAAATATATTTGTTTGCTGTATCACACTTAATTGATTTAGTGGGTAGATATGTATGTATATTTTAATTACTATATATAACCAATATATTTTTGTAATTATTATCAGCTTGTCGATTAAGATATACGAACGAAGACACCGTCCACTATACACCCATAGATCTTATCTCAATGCAGTAAGGTTTATATTTGCTTACAAATATACAGTTATCAGTGTCTCCATTATTAGTACCTACTTATTAGACAAGTTAACATATGGTTTAAGTTCCAACTTATTTTTGAATGTGTACTCGTATGTCTGTGTGCATTCGAGTCCGTATGAATACCTGTGTGTGTGTGATATAGGTATGCATAAGAAACGTTTTCAATGGATATTGACCTAGTTATCATTGCATAATTAGTTCTGTTTCCTCGTAATCTTTAGTTTTTAACCATAACGTGATTTGATTTTTACATTCTCCATAGGACTTGTTGTAGATCGTAGTCGCTCTGTTTATTTTATTATAGAGATGAATCGATGCTGCACTAAATTGTCTTTTAGCAAACTTTGTTCTACCTAAATGTGGTTGCCTGATTACAGAGATAGGATTTCGTTTATTTATTAATCTACTATCCGGTTTAGTATTTTTATGAACCCTTAGGATACAATTTAATATATATAGCTGCCTTACCGTGAGTACATCTGCTTCAACGTAAACATCCCTAGTGCCATAATGTATATTCTTACCTAAGAGTACTTTAAGAATTGATCGTTGTGCCCTTTCGAGAACCAATACCTTAGTCTTATGTGCCCCACCCCATACTGGTAAGCAGTATAAAACGACAGATTGAACAAGAGTTTTATAGATGTATATTAATAGTTCTTTGTCAAAAATATGTCTCAGGTATTTAAATAACCATATTAGCTTCCTAGTTCGCTTAGCTGTAATTTCTATATGTTGAGTCCACGAGAGCAGCTGATCAATATGGATACCCAGGTATTTAGTGCTTGTAACATGGTTGAGATTTGGGCAAGAGCAGGTGTTAGTGTAAATATTTTCACAGGAGTGGGCTTTTAATGTAAATTTTGTTTTGTCAGGTTGTTTAGAATTTAGAATGGAGAAAGTTATATAGTTAGTTTTGTTGGTATTCAAGGTTAGTAAATTTGTTTGTAACCATGTTACTACTTTTGAGAGGCCGGCCTCAGCGCTGGCGTATGTCTCCTCCCAACTATCACCGTGGAATAGAAGCGCTGTGTCATCTGCATATGAAATTACTTGACCATTGGGAAGCTGCAGATCTGTAAGGTCATTTATGTATGCAAGGAAAAGGGTCGGAGATAAGACGCTTCCCTGAGGGATTCCATAGCGGGTGGTGGGTACGTCAGAGCTGTAGGTACAGTTATTTAGTTTAACACGTTGTTCTCTGTCATACAGGTAGCTGGAAATTAGGTTTAAAAACTGACCGCGGATGCCCATGAGTTCTAGTTTACGTATAAGAATGGGGACAGAGACGGTGTCGAACGCTTTTTTTAGATCAAGAAATATACATAATGACTTCTTTTTCTTATCTAGTTGTTGCGTAATAGCATTGGTTAACTCTAACACAGCCTCTTCAGTGCTTTTTCCCTCACGAAAGCCAAACTGTCTGGGTGATAAAAGGTTAAAACTGTTTAAATACTTTATAATTCTGTTGTTTATCAGTTTTTCCATGATTTTTGACAGCGAGGAAAGCACTGAAATCGGTCTATAGTTATTGACATCCGCTTTGTCCCCATCCTTATAGATAGGGTGAATAATAGCCCGCTTGAGAGCTGTAGGGAATATTCCCTGTGAGAAACATAGTGCGCTTAGGTGGGCGATGATAGGAATTAATTCTAATTTTGCGAGTTTTATAAACATGTTTGGTATATTGTCCCACCCTGCTGCCGATTTAGTTTTGATATTAGTAATCAGCGAATCAATTTCCTCAAAATCAGGTTCAATAATTCCAATTGATGATGGGCGTGACACTAAAGAATTAAGGTAATTGGTAAGATTAGGACGTACGGTTTCCACTGGGGTGATTTGTTCCGCTAAGTGTAGTCCAACATTTACAAAGTGCCTATTAACTATGTCAGCTGACAGATCTGGAGAACTTGATAACTTCAGCAACTCATCATTTTTACTTTTCGTTTTACTTAGGTTAGTAATAGTTTTTATCGAATTCCATAAGGTTTTGTTATTGGTTTTAGTACTATCCAGAAGGTCTCTTTCATATTTCATTTTCAGATTCTTTGTTAAGTTATTGCAGTGATTTCTATAGCGCCGGTAAGTTATCTTTAGTATTTCATTCGTGGGATCTATTCTGAGATTTTTCTGTAATTTATTTCTGAACTGTATACACCTCAGTACACCAGGAGTGATCCAGGGCTTTAGTATACGTTTTTTTGAAGAAATGTGGACTACTGATGTACTAGAGGTTATAGCAGTTTGAATTATTTGAAGCAAAGTATTAGTAAATTAAGTTAGGATCTTTGATGTTAAGAAGTTCGTCAAAATTCGTATTTTTAAATGGCGAAAGCGCTTTGGAGTAGTCGGTCACTATTTTTGTATTCGCCTTTTGGAAATTTACCGATTTAGAATATATGTTAAATACAGTCATGAAATGGTCAGTAATTGTTGTTTCAAGTACACCTGTCCTTGAGAAATATAAGTTAGGATTTAAATTAATTAAAATATGATCCAGACAACTGTTTATTCGGGTATTTAAAGAATGAGCGGGTAATAACCCATATGATGCTAACGTGTTTAGATAGTTATTAGTCGAGTTATTTTGTATTAAAGTATTTATATTTATATCCCCAGTGATGACTACATTATTACCCATTTGGCTTTGTTTTAGGTGTAGACCCAACGAAGTGACAAACCCATTTGTGTTCGTGTTGGATGGCGATCGATAGATGCATAAAATTTTAAAACATGAAATCGAGATCTGAAGGCATGACGCATCCGCCAAGACGATTTCCTTAACCTGGTGAGAAATAGAATTATTTATATAAACAACGACTCCATCATTTTGCGTTATTTGCTGGGTCGTATGATAGCAGGAATAGATACGTTTTATTGGCAACGGTCTATCTTCAATTAAACGACATTCCGTAAGGACTATTATATCTGGGTCTCGATGAAATAGCCTTAAATTGATGTCTAAGTCATCCATATTTTTATAAATACTTCTAATGTTCTGGGTAATGATAGAATACATGGGTTTATTTTTAGGTAGGTGTGACGGTAGATCGACGATACTACAGGTGAAACTACGATTGTTTTCTAAGTCGTCTAATTCGGTTAAAATATCATCTTGCATCATGAAAAGTAAAATAAAAAAGAGTCAGCGGTGTTTGTTATGATGTGAATGTAGGTATGTAGGGTGAATAAGTCTGAGTAATTAAACTTGCTTGTTATGGATTTTTTTATTTGACAGGTACGTACGGATGGCACTAGTGGTAGTTGTAAGCGGGCGAGTTTATTCCTTACATAAGTCATAGATATACAATGCTTTGTTTGAAAGTATAAAATGCAGTCCATATAAACCCACGGCTTCCTAAAAATAGAACAACGTTCAATATTTTTTGCAAACCGAGACAGACTTCGAAATCAAAAGCGCAATACATTCACATAAAATAATGGAAGCCCAATTGTATTTAATATTCTCATTTCTCAATAATAGAATTTTCATCTAAAGCAGTTACTGAAGAAAGACACTGCAGTAACAAATCTTATCGGAACGTATTAAATTTTGAAAGAGGGTCGTTATTGCGGAGTTTAAAATGAGATTTTCCCCTTCGTGAAGGGAGGGATCAGTTTTCAATTCGTTGAAATATTTCTGCCTCAGTCTTATTTCAATAAATACTGAGTTATGGCGAGGAATATTTTTTCAACGCACCTTGGGATGTCGTGTCGGGTACCTTTTCACAGATTGGTTATTAGATACTTTGCTCAGTTGAACTCTAATCGACACATAATAGAACAGAGGCCTAATTCGATTGGTATATACCATTTTAATAAGTCAAATTCGGATTTAAGGAGAAATATTTTGATTTTCCCTCGGCTGCGCCCGTGTGATTTGTATTTGTGTCTCAGGATTCGTTTTCCTCAGATCAGTGTACCATCTGGACCTAAATTAATATATTATCTTCATTTGAAAAACAAAACAACTTTTTTGCAGCAAGATTTAATATTATTGTATCAAATAATCGGCTGCAACGGCTACAGCTCGCCATACATCCTCAACAACATCGACAATCTCATTCTCTGGCACTATAACTCCATCTGTACCTCTCCTCACTATATCTATATTCAAAGCATACGGAACATTATTGATCCTAGCGTAATCTGAACTCGTACCAGATGCTCTATCGCCGAGAAGGACTGACGCTACATCCAAATTGTAGTCATCGTGCATCGCAGCTACCATTTCCATGCCAAGCAAATGATTTTGTCTGAATGTGCCACTGGCTGCGAATTCATATTGCCAAGGATATGAAATAAATCCTCCACCATTCTGCAAAGATATGTACAGACTAATGCGGCTTTTATAGGTATCTATGATGTTCTGGATAAATTGGGTTTCAATTTCGGAATCCGCTTCAACACCAGCGTAAAGATGGCTGCAAGCGCTGGAGCTGGAGTCAGACCTGGACCAGTCAATGTTGAAGTTTCTATTGATGTTTACGCCGGGACAAATTAACCCCAAATTGCTTTTGGTGCTGAGGTTCTTTTCCCAGAAACGAAGCTAAAACAAATTGTTATAATATGAGATTAAGAATTCACACAAGTACTGTTTTAATTTGGTTAAAAAATTTGCAAATTTGTTGAAATTGAAGAAAGATAAATATGTCGCGATTAAAACAGGTGTAGTCTATGCTATCTTTAAGAACAAATCAAGTTAATTTGGCACATGTTACTAACGACCGTATATACAGGTAAATTTAGGACCATTTTTCACTTGCGCCAGTTTGACATAATTTGATCTTAGAGTTCCGGATTTACGATAAAATAATAGATCCCATCAATGAATGGTCAAAGGTTATCTTATTTAGGTGTAAGAAAATCAATTTTGTAGTACCTAATTACTACTTTTATAGCTATAACAGCACATACCATACACCATAGTAAAGTATATACCATTATATTTTACTACTTACATCTGTGTGCGTATATTCGTATCCATCAGGATTCACCACAGGTACAACAATCCAATCAAAGTTCTCCAAATATCTTGACTGTTGGCTATCTAATACTTCATCGACAATCTTCAGAGCAGAAGGTATGGTGATCCATTCCCTTGGATTTATACCGCCTTCAATAACTACAATAGTTTTGTTAGTTTCGGCGCTTCCACTAGTTATTTTAAGATATATCAAAGGTCTGTTTTGATCGGTAACTCCATACTGAACTATATCAATAGATGTGGTGGTAGAATTTTCAAAGGCATCTCTTAATTTGTAGATATGGTTTAATATCTGGAACCAAACAATTTTATTAGAATTGAAAAGAGTCTGATGATTAATTATTACTAATGACTCAAAGTTTTAATAATATTAGTCTATTAATACGTCGTCACCGTCACCCACTACGAGACAAAACTTATAAACTTTGAAGTTATAAACTAACGAAATTTCGTTAAGAAATACCGTAACGTTCATTCCGAAATACGGAAACAGTCTACAAACAACTTAATCATTAGATAATTATTTGGAATTCTGCGGTGGTCAAAATTTTGTATTTATTTATGTATTTAAAAAAAATGGCTTACTTCATTGTACTGGTAATAATCGTCATAATCAAAGATTATTTCCTCGTCTTCACTTTCTTCATTAATGTTATTTTCCTCACTAGTATTGCCACCATTCTGGTCAGTATCACCATCGTTCTCGTCATCTTCATCTGATTCGTCAGTCTCATAGGTGTCATTTCTAGCTGTTATCCTTATTTTCTTTTCTGATTCCTTTTCAAGTAAATACCTGAAAGTATACAATATTATGCTTATCTTATCGATGGCTAAAAAAATATTTGATTTTCATTTTTATATAATCATAAATATTGTATATATAATATACATATAGGTATGTATATATGCAAGGTGGAATAATAATGTGGATTTTGATTTTGTAATTTGTTTAAGACAATGTTTGGAGAATTATTCTTTATATACAGTTTACATATCAGGTAAACAATTTTACTAACTAGATAGTGTAGATAGATATGCAATGAGTTTCATATATGTTATAAAAAATATGATTTGATTAGAAGTAGACTGGCCAATCAATCATGAACCCTAATAATAGATCACATATTTAGATATCGAAATAGTATCGTTTCTGGGAAGATACCAGTGTGATGGAATCTCATGTAAGCCGTTTCTATGGAGATATGTCGTGGTCTCCAAAAGGTGGATCACTGTACAAATTTTATTATTCATCAAGGTCTAAAAACGGAAACATATATGTTCCCCAATTACTCTAAGATGACTGGACCGATAGTTTTAAAAACGGTTAAAACTCACGTAAAAATTGACAGGAATTATTATTACGAACTAGACATTATTATTACTATTAATAAGGAATTATTATTATTCGATTTCATAATATTACGACTGGGCCGATTTGGAAAATTATTTTTTTATTTGTAAAGTTATATATTTTTTAGTTGGTCCCATTGTCTTGAAGTTAGGATCAGATCATGGAAAAATCGAGAGAACTCTTGAAAAGTTATAGACTTACTTGTTTTCGGAAAGCATAATTTCGCTTCGTTAACGTCGGTTATTTTTTTAAGTTATCGTTTGTCAGCAAACCGTCGAAAAACGTTAACGTCCAAAGCTTTAAGACCAAATTGACAAACAAGAACAACATTATGATTGTAACGGTAAGATCATTGGAGTTTGCTGGATATGGGAGGTACAGGACCGATCAAGGTGGAACTCTTTGAAGAATGTTACGTCTAGCAGTGGGCGCCTTTTAGCTCAAGATAATGATGATGATGATGATGATGATAAAAAGAGGTTTTAACTTACTGATAAACATCTTCAATGCCAACATCAATTTCAATACTTAGTTCTTCAAGCTTTTCTTCAAACCAGTCAAACTCTGATGGGGGCACCATGGCCAAACCTGTTACCCCATACTTGAAATTAGGTTTTATCAAATAGTCTATTTTATCTGACTTTATTAAATGTAAGTTGTCTTGATCCTGCTGAGAGGAAAACTTGACGTTGTAGACTTTGTACCTGTGGATTGAAATGACATGGTATCACATATATTAAATGGTATCTATAAAATGTATGTATTTAAGAAGTATTTGATATGCGTTACTGTTTACTTTTTGCTTAAAGTTGTGGTTCTTAATATCACGGAAATTGTTACCAGTGGTCTTTAAATTAATTAAATATTAAAGTCAGCAGCGTTTAATGCATACGTTTTTTATATTGTACACACCGAGTCTAAATAACTCAAATATGGTAACATCCATTTCGATTCAAGGAGACTAACCTTTTTTATTCTTTAATTTACCTTAAGGGTGAATCAATAGGTTAGTTGACCCAGTTTTGAAATATATTTGAAATGGTTAATAATGATCTTACTAGCTCTAAAAAAAATGTCTTGTATTTTTGTGAAAGCTAGAAAGCTAAATTTTATCAATTGAAAATTGGAAATTTCATAAACAGTCAAAAACGCCGTCCACCATTTTTCCCTTTTGCTAATCTGTGGCGTGACATAGAATTACCTGTAAATATTCGAAATTCGACCGTCGTATAGTGCCATTCCGCTCACTCCAATATACTTTTGACAGGAGATCGAGAGGGACGGTACTATTCGAAGTGGTTAAAGTAGACTTTCAGTTTTGTTTACATGCCCAATGACGTCACTATCATAAGCGAAAATGGCGGACAGCGTTTTAAGCATTTCAAAATACAGATTAAAAACCATATTTTCAAATTCTTTTTTTTCAGCCACTTGTATGAATTGAAAAATATATATTTAGGTTTCCTTGGCTAACTACTATACGGAATAAACATTAGTTTATTACAATTTGACATGAGTCAACTAGCCTATTCATTCAGTCGTGAAGCCTGTATTGCTTTACTAGTAGAAAGCTCAAAGAAGCCAAATAGTAGAAATAGCATGACTAATAAAATATAAAACTCACCCCATATACAGTTCATTTTTGGCGATCACTAATGGTGCAAAACTTATCAACAATAAAAGCAACATTATTCAAGAACCACCAAATGCAACACACTCGAAAACCAAAGAGATAATAAAATGGAATTAGATTAACATAATTCACTCGATATAACTCATATCGAACTGGAAGGATTATTGATAATGATGAAGAATTCTAATATATTTTTCGAGATAAACGTATATTTCTGATAGTAGTGATTAATGGGATTGAGTTTGCTTCGACAGTAGCAAATGGCAATGAGTTTTAAAAATATCGATAGCAAATATAAGAAAGCGGCTTTAACTTAACGCGTATAAACAGTTTTTTTTTTAATGAAAAATGTTCCATTGAAGGAACCGACAAAGTCAAGAACTCTATGGATAACCCAAATAAACGACGTAGGAGAAATAACTACCAGTGGGACTGGGCTGCCGTATGCACTCGGAAAGGTGTCATCCTGCAGATGACTTTGAAGTACGAACTATGCCTACGCCTATTCCTATCATATGGCTCAGTCATATGGCTCGCAGCTGGCTTAGGCTTGTTTGATAATATAAAAAGCAATGAATTTTGACGACGCGTTTGGCTCGGTTTGTAGACACCTGCCTAATGAGCCGGCGGTCCCGGGTTCGAATCCCGGCCAGGGCAAATATTTGTGTGATGAACTCGAATATTTGTGCTAGGGTCATGGTTGTTCTATGTATTTAAGTATATATTTATCTATATAAGTACGTATATCGTGGTCTAGTAGGTACCCATAACACAAGCCTTCTTGAGCTTAATTTGGGACTACGAGATCGATTTGTGTGAGGTTGCCCGATATTTATTTATTATTTAATGAACTGATGATTAGAAAAAAAAGTAATGAAAGGACATTGGGTACTTTCTTCCCCACTAGCGCACACAAACGAAACCAATTAAAGTTTTTAGATAATGTTACGTGCTTTACCACTGTGTATTTTTTATTCCCATAACTAATGGGAAAGCTGAGAAAATTAGATTTTTATAGCGCAGCAATAAGGTTTTCATTGTTTACAAACATCGAAAGCTTGCTGCTCCTGTAGCTACTGAAGTCGCTTTCTGACGGTTTATAAAGGACTTTTTGCTGGAGATTGACGTCGATACTTCCGCGTTGTCTTCCAGGGCATGGTCGGAATCTAACGCGACAACCACTTCTAAAGAACGCAACTGTAAGGTTTTCTGCATAAGGGCCACATCTAATTATGTTTAGGTCGGTGTTTGAAAAATGAGTCGGTTCCCGAGGGGGATTGATTGACAATTCGGTTGTTTCTCTGGCTAAGAAGTTGAAAAACTGAACGCCGTTTGGGTTAGATGCTACGCACTTCCACGCGGTGTGCTTAGAATTGAAGTCACCTGCTGCGAAAACGACTCCATTGGGATCTGGTTGAGCAAGTAGGTTTAAGTCTGTCGGTAAGAGTTTGTTAGAGGGAAACAGATAGACTGACGCAATCGTTATCGGGTCGTGACCTTCTAACGAAATACGACAGATGCCTCCAACTGAATAAGAGGCGGGAGAGAGAGGGCAACTACGTGCAGACGCCTGCGGTAGAAGATCGCAGTGCCTCCGAAGGGCCTATCCAACCTATCATTCCTAACCATCGCGTAACCGCGGATCCGGAATGATTTTAAATGCGGTTTGTAAAGAGTTTCCTGAACTAGAAATATATCGATAGAATGAGCGCGTTGGAATTCCATCACCTTATCTTTCATCCCACGCAGACTGTTGGCATTGAAGATGCCAATAATTAACGAACGAGGTTTAAGCGTGAGGGGCGTACTATCCATAATAGTTAGTATTGGCACTGCGAGCTGAGAGAAGTTGGCACTGCTCTTTGTAAAAAGTGTTTATCTCTTTATGACTAGACAAAGAGCTAGTATTACGGAAGGCTCTTTCGCAGTCTTGAGCTCATCCTCAATTGCTGCTATGTGAGATGCGATAGCATTCGCATGCTGCAATTGAGGCGTACCCTTACTAGTAATCGCAGTCTTTGGGGGAGCAGGTGCAGCCCGGGCTGCACGTTTGAACTTGTTTAGACAAGTCGAGACAAGATTGGACTGGGGCGCAGAAGGCGCCGGGGGGGGGGGGGGGGGGGGGCTACGTCCGCTGAAGGCGGAAGGTACCTGATTTTTTTTGCCGACTTCCTTTCCTCAGAGTAAGCACGCGCGCGCTTGCACTTTGCCTTCCGAGGCATTGCGATGCGACCTGAAATCCTGTTTCCATCTTGCCCGCGTCGCGCCTCTTGGGCTGCGTTACGCGGTCTAAGGGGATTTGCTCGAGGGGGATAACTAGGGGCTCTTTGAGGCTTTGGACCTCTGCTAACGTCCCGAAGGCGGGGTTAACACTGAGGGTCGGGCTCCGGATTACCTTTTTTGCACCTTTGGGGGTGCGGGAACGGGATTTCCGAACGTAAGAATCCGTCTTGGCCTTAGGGGCCGAGAGGGTGGCTGGGGTGGGCGCGGCCACTTTTACTGGGGGCTTCGCGTCTTAAACGGCGCCGGGGCTGCCTTAGAGGCAGGGGGCGCTGGGGGCTTGGAGGCCTTAGGAGTCTTGGCCTTATTAGGAGCCTTCTGCTCTGCCGCCAGGGGAGAGGGAGCCTTAGGGGCTTCGACTACCTCAGTTGCAACCGGAGCCGGAGGGAACGTCGGAGACGATGAGTTCTGTGACTTTTCCGGCACACTCAGCGACCCGAACGCGTCAGCCACCGAGAAGTCAGCAAACCTCTTGCTTAGTCCTTTTTCATGCTTGAAAAAGCGTAAAACTAAGCCAGCAACAGATTCGATGGCTTCCTTGTGGTCGATGTGGTGATTCGATGGCTTCGCGGAGATGGGTTACGGGATCCATGGGGAAAATGTGGTAGTCTGGTTTGACGTCTTGCGCGGTCCTCGCCGTGTCCTTGTCACACTACACTACGCAACCTACTCACGAAGGGCAGGAATGAGGACAGGACGTATACCTCAGGAGAGTTGCTCGGGTACACTTTTCAACGAGTTCACCTCACGCGGCCCGCCTCAGTGTGCAATAATTCATATAAAATACTCGAGACCGATTTCTGCGCTGCGGGCGGGCCCGTAGCAGCCCGCCCAAAATGTGCGCGTACTCTAACTTGACAAGACTATAAACCACAACCTCTATGAGTCTGGCACTTCAACTGCTATCTTTACCAAGCTAGTCATCAAATAACACAAAATATATTTACCTACATACAGTACTAAACATTTACATACAGTCCAATGTTAAAATAATACAATCACCGTACCTAAATTATTAATGTCATTATATTTCGGTATTCCCATAGGCCACAATAATGCCCCTTTACTTAGCATAACTAGAAGTTAAAAGCTTTCAATTGAGATATGTTTCAGCTTTGTCCGCCGTGGGGAATTTTTCCATAGTAAAGTACCCAATGTCCTTTGTGGAACAGTTTTTGGTGACATGAAAATCCACGTAAGAAATTTCGATAAAATGAGAGACACCCTTGCAGCGCGCTCTCGATGGTGCGACGCCATAAGAGTAGGTCCAGGATGCCTACAGTTTCGCCTTCGGTCTGGCAGGATATACTTACATTCATCGCCTCTATGTTACGATTGTATAAATAAATGAAGGAAGAAATTAAACAATATCATCTTGCATTTTCGTATAATTGTTTTAACCACGGCGTCTCATCCTATAGCTGTTCACCGCGCTCCTAGCTCCGGCCTTGATACCTTCCCAAGTTTCAAAGCCAGCCTGTTCAATAAAATCAGGATCCACTAAGAACCCCAAAGCAGTACCTAAGCCAAATCTATGTCCTGGCAATTCATATGTGTATGCCAATGGTGCACCCATCGCTTTAGCATAGTCCATAGCCGATCCTGATGCTTGGTATAGTACTAAAGCAACGTTTCCGACAATATAGTCATCGTTCCAGCTCATTTTGACAGCGTCAATAGCTTGAGCCATGCGGACACCGACCAAATGAAGGTTAAGGCCGTTCGGTGGTAGCACACCAGTGCCGTAGCCGTATAAAATCATGCTTCCAAAACTGTGGATATCCAGGAAGAGTTCAATGCGGTCTTTGTGCTCGATGACAATGTCCCTGATGATGGCAGTTTCTGGTTCGGAGAATGCGGCCCCGCCGTGGAAAGTATCCATACAGACGATGTTACTAGAAGCTTCGGACCAGTAGGAGTCGAAGTTGCGGTTAAGATCGACACCGGAGCAGAGTTCACCGATCATGTAGCCAGTAGCGCGGTTCTTTCGCCATAGTCGTTGCTGAAATGAAACTTAAAGCTGAGTTTCGATAGCAAGGGAAATAATAAGGATATTATTCTCGTCAGAGCTAATTAAGCTAAGTAGCTAAGTGATGAGTGAGTAAAATCCATCAATACCGAGCAGTGCTAAATAACTGTCTGCGTGGATAATACAAATGTACCAATCAAGTACATAACTCTAGCATAACTGTGCCATGCGAATCGTTGTCACATTATAATTATTATACCTACTTTTTTCTATAAACTACAGCGCGAGAGAAACTGGAAACGACATGTCGCGCCATAAGTGTCGTAAAGGTAACTGGCCATTACGAGACTCATCACAAAGCCAATACGAATTCTACCGTATTTAAATGATTATGAAGACTGTCTAAATGACTTACATCAGTATGGCTGAACTCGAATCCATCAGGGTTGGCAATGGGCATGATGATCCAGTCGATGTTCTGGAGCAAGTCTTGCTCCGTAACGTCCACGACCAGTTTTTGGATGGCGTATAAAGTCGCCGCCTGAGTGATCCATTCACGGGCGTGAAGCAGCGACTCGATGTATACGACTGGTTTGCTCAGGTCCTGTGAATAAACAAACATGCTTTGTGCATTGGTCGTCTTCTTATATTATTGTCTTGCTAATTGGTATGGAGCATGAATAACGCTAGTGCTTCTTTTTTTCTAAGATGACACTGGTGTGTAAGAAGGGTAAAATTCGAAAAAGGAAAAAAAGAGCATAGATGCATAGCATGCGCATTTGATCATCTGGATCAAATCACTCCTGTGGCGCGGAGATAATCCCATTAGTGGGTTATACTCCCACACAAAGTCCGACTCACTGGTAGTGAGGGCTAAACAGCCAGAATACAGATCAAGTCATGTTTTAAAAAAAGATCATCTAGATCACTTCTTCAGCAGTATTTTTTATTTAATTGTTTTTTTTTCTATTGTTTGACTACATGCTAATGTGAGTTAGTTTATCTTATCAAATACGTATAGAAAGTATACACAGCAATAACGACAACATATCTTCATTTTCCCCCGGGTTCTTGTTTTTCCACATTTGGGTCGAGGGTGAAAGCGCATTTATTATGGTTTAAATTCAAGTGTATGTTACCTGGAAATTTGTGGTGGATATTTTCAGATATTTAATGTCTCTGCCCTCGAAACTTTTGCCAGCGTTGACTAAGGTAACAATATTCGGGTATGCTCTTGCAATTTCTTCCAAATAGGCATCAATCTGTAATAAAATAACACTTGAACAATCATATCATATCATAAATGACGCAGGTTGTGATAATCGCTATCCTTTATAAATTTTGGTGAAGAAATATTAGAAAAAGAATCGAGTGTTAGAAATAATTTGACAATTATTTTGCGCAAATGTATAAATAATGTTTTTTGTATGAGTGATGGAAAATTATTTTCCGTATTATTTATTTTGTTAGTGGCAATAAAGTGGCGTAAGCAAATGTTGGTAGCCTAAGTGTCATACGTTGTTTTTTGGATCTTATATTACCTCATCATATCTATACACTTGATCCAAAGGCAGAGCAGACCCTCTAGACTGTGTCCGGGTTCTGTTTGATGCATTTCCGATCAATTGGTCTTCCAGATCCAGCAAACTGAAACAGTCAAAGAAACATGTATAAGTTGCACTGGAGATTATATCTTTTATACAAGATTTTGTGTTGATAGCCTACATCTATGTATTTTCAAAGAGCTCTAAATGTGTAAGTTGAGCGCCCAAAGTGGCAGTGGGCAAGGCACATTGCTCGTAGAACCGATGGCCGTTGGGGCAGCAAGATTCTTGAGTGGCGACCGCGTGCCAGGAGACGCAGCGTGGGAAAGCCCCCAACAAAGTGGGCCTATGACCTGGTTAGGATCGCGGGAAGCAATTGGATGAGGACGGCGCACGACCGATCACTGTGGAGAACTTTGGGGAGGCCTTTGTCCAGCAGTAGACGACGGCTGACATGATGATGATATTGAGCGGTGTCCTTGTTCTCGGCCGAAAGCATTAGTTGAATCAAGACGTGGTCGTAGTCACTATAGTCAATTAGTCATTTCACATAGCTGTGCAATAACGAAAATGTACTGAGATGACAGTTTTCAACTCAGTACATTTTCATTGTTTATAGGCACGCACAAAGCTATATTTATGAAGTAAACTATACACGGCGTGAACCGCCCGAACAGCCTATATTTATACCAGTGTGGTTAGCTGCGCTTTCTGCCTTTGTTTGGTTAAAACAGGCGCTTGTTTGTAGCCAGTCGTAGCGGACATGCGGCATTCCGGTGTGTCGTCACATCCCACGACCAATTTCGTCGCGTTGTACACAAACAACCAATAAGTAAAGTTCTCCGGAGCCGTTTGCGGTGACTAATTATTTTGTGTAAGAATTTTAATTTCACAACTACTATCTAAAGTTTTAGGCTAAAATACAAAATATTGGATATTAATCACACGTCACGTTAATCACTGAAAACGTACCGTTCTCGTAATCTTTATTATCAAAGTATTAACTTAGTAATTATCCTCATATCTCGCGTGTTATTATGAAAGAAAGCTGAACTATGTTAGTCCCACGGTTATCTTCGTCAATAATTTATTCCAGTATTAGTAGTATTACGCCTAAGTGGCGCCATAAATAATTATGGCATCGCAAATGCTCTACATGTGAAATGAGGAGATTATGTATGTTACTTGATCAGAACTTAATAAAAAGGAACATTTTAAATAATTTTTGGGTGTATTTTATTTTTCTATGGATCAACGGTGTTGTTACTGTAAAGATTTATTAGACAATTCTTCCTCCTTTTTCTTTGCGAAGAACAGACAAAAGAGAATAGAATGGAGGTAAGAAATAATACCTTTCCAGATTAAACTGCATGCCTTCAGATGCGATCACATCCTAAAGTATTGCGCTCCTGTGAATCAGTAGCATCACCAGCCCTGGATAACCCAGTGTAGGCTCCGATATCCAAACCAAACTAAGATTCCAAGTTATAAAATATTCTATAGCGCCCTCTTTGCCTTTACGACTAGCAATGACTATGGATTGAAAGACTTATCTCTTTATATTTTCAACTTCCTAACCATCCCTTGCTAATACACCACACTCCTGTATACCGACACCTTTACCAGCCCTGGTTGTCCCAGGAAACCCTTCGGCCACATCCAAACCAATTAGCAAACCTCTTGATATTTTCTACTTCTAGACTGGACTGCATGTCAGCTGCTTCAGTCATCACTTCTTGTAGTCATCACGTCTTCTGTGTAGTATACCAGTCATTCGTTCTTCTCCGGACACCATGCATAGCTCCTCCCATTTTATTAAATAATGTTGCCCTGAATGTTGTAAATAAGGTGAAGTATCTTGGTCATATCTTGACAGATTCTCTAGATGATGACCAGGATATAGAAAGAGAACGAAGGGCGTTGGCGGTTCGCAGTAATATGCTGGCCCGCAGGTTTGCTCGATGCTCTACTGATGTGAAGGTTACGCTGTTTAAGGCGTATAGCCAATCCTTCTACTCGAGCGGCCTGTGGGTTAGATATACGAAACGAGCCTATAACGCCCTTCGTGTTCAATATAATAATGCATTTAGGATGCTTTTGGGACTACCAACGTGGTACGCATCAGGTATGATTGCTGAGGCCCGTGTTGACAGTTTTCAAGCAATAATGAGAAACAAGATTGTCTCACTGTTGACACGGATTAGGCAGAGCTCCAACAGCATCCTAAGTGACATTGCGGCTAGGTTTGACTGCCCCATCCAGAAATTTTGGATAACGCAGGTCAAAGGTGTCGCGGATTTTGTGTTATAGTGTTTAATTTTTGTGTTGTGTAAGTGTTTGTATTACTAATGTATTTATAAGTATTTTAAGTTTTCGTTGTTACTGACACTCTATGGATACTATATCTGAAATAAATAATTTATTATTATTATTATTCCTTTATTTATTTCGTATCTTAGGTTAGGTTTTTACAATATATGTATATAAAAAGTAAAATACAATAAAGAAATTACAAAATATATAAACACATTATAAAAAACCTAACCTAGGGTGCCGCCGGCAGCGGGGCAGGGCCCAGGCTACCGGTGGTTAGGGCTGCAGAGAGAGGAACCTCCTGACAATGCGCGCCGTGTCCAGGAGTACCGCCTTCTGTATCTGGCCCTTGATCCAGCCATCTAGCGAGAGTCTCTTAAGATGTTTGTCGAGACTCTTCCCTATAAGACCGTTCGCCGAAACGACTATCGGGACAATGATCGTCGAGTCAACATCCCACATGGCGGTCACCTCGTGAGCCAAGTCAAGGTACTTGCTGAGTTTGTCCTTCTCGGCTTTCACGAGGTTCTCGTCATGTGGGATGGTGATGTCGACGAGCACTGCCTGGCGCTTGGATCGATCTACCAACACGATATCAGGCTTATTGGCTACAATAGTCCTGTCCGTGATGATAGATCGATCCCAATAGAGCGTGGCACGACCATTCTCGAGAACTGGCATCGGTGCGTACTTATAGTACGGCACCTCAAACCCCACAAGACCGTATCGAAGAGCAAGTTGCTGGTGAATGATCCTCGCTACTTGGTTATGTCTGTGCAAGTACTCGCCGTTAGCAAGATGAGAACAACCGGAGATTATATGCCTGAGTGACTCGCCGGGACGGCGGCATGCCCGACAAATGTCGACCGTACCGTCCTTCAGGATATATCTCCGGTAATTGTTCGTCATCATTACTTCGTCCGCAATTGCACAGACAAAACCTTCGGTTTCCCCGAAGAGATCCCCGAAGCGTAGCCAGTTCACCGACGCGAGCAGATCTACATCAGGCCCCGTAAGGGCCTTGCAGAACCGCCCGTGTAGCTCCTTGCTCTTCCATACAGCCCTGCGGTCATCGGTGCTAAGCACCTTTGGTCTGCGCCAGTTCTCGTTTGCCAAGGAGAGAGGGGTGAGGCCTTTGTCAACTGCTACTACATCGCGATGAATCCCACACTCGTTGTTTAGGAAATACTCCCTAAGACTGCACACCTCGCGGTTATGAAGGTCCTTGGCATTTAAAAAGCCACGGCCTCCACACTTACGCGGGATGTACAGTCTCATAACTGACGAGCGTGGGTGCCTCATGCGGTGTGTAGTGAGTAGCTGACGGACCCTCGTATCCAGGGCGTCCAGCTCAGTCTGAGTCCACTTTAGTATGCCAAAGGAGTAAGTGAGCAGAGGCATCACCCAAGCGTTGAAGGCGCGCGCCTTATTGCCACCGGAATAAAGACTGTTAAGTACTTTTGTCAAACGACAAAAGAAAGGTTAGCCTGAGACCTCCCATACAAACCAAGTAACAACACTTACCTCTTGACATTTTCTACTTCTAGACTGAACAGTATGCCTTCAGCAATCATCACTTCCTGGAGCATCCCGCTCCTGTCGCCCGACACCATCACCAGCCCTGGACGACCAAGGATAGCCTCCGACCACACATCTAAACCAAGCTGGGATTCCAGGTCGTTTAGCAGTTTGATCTGCTCTTGGTTCGAAACTGTGACTTTGAAGATTTGATGGCTGTAAAAATAAGCAGACTACATACAGTACGGGTGTAGACTGATGTTGAATTATAATTCAATCAAGCATTCATCATTGCAATTCAGCAGGGAAATACCAGGGTTGGCACGATGCCACAGGGCCCAGTTTTAACCTCTTGACCGCCCAGCTCGTCGAGGGAAAACTGTATCCCAGACGCTTACAGCAGCTAGTACGACATTGTATTTTGCGGCAAACGACGTCGTGGCGTCTGGGGCACAGCTTTCCGTCGATGTGATTAGCCGTCTTTGGCGATAAAAAGGATAAACTAATGTAGATTTTTAGTTCTGATTCAGTTTTTTTTTTCTGTATGTACTGAATTTAGTACATGAAAGGTTTTATTTTACATACACATCTGTTTTAAGGATATTAGATATACATTCGTTTTAAGATTGTATTTATTGCTGTCTATTAAATAAACTGTGAACTATGTGTAATGTGTATATGCTTTATCATAATAATTCACATTTCACATTGGTATTATCACTAACATACTCAAAGGTTAAATGGAAGAGACCTCTTAAAGGAGTAAATTCGCCTTTTTACACATGCTAATTCTTTAAAAAATTATTTGATAGTACAATAAATAACTTTTTAAAGATAAAAACATAATGACACTCACATCACAATACATTTTTACATAATTAAGTACGTTCGATGTAATATACATCTCTTTCCACTGGCTACATACAAAAGCACACGTATTGCACAGAAACACGTAAACATGATGTCCACAGCACGTTGTCGGCTAGCAAAGTCGGGTAAAACAATGTCCATAGTGGGGCCAAAAATCTACAATAAAGTACCCGTCAATATCAAAGATATAGAAAATGATATAACGTTCCTCAATGTTTTAAAGAAATGGCTAACAACCAATGCTTTTTACAGCATGACCCAAGCACAAATTTACAGCATGGACGAATTTTACCAATTTAATAATTAAATAATATAATAATACCAATAATGTAACTACCTCTTCCAATTTGTATTTAATAATTAATATTTTATAATAATTTGTATTTTAAATTTAATAGTAATAGAAATGATGTTTTTATAATGTACCTATTGACTTGTAAAATGTTGACATTTTATCAATAAATGAGTATGAGTATGAGTATGAGTATGAATAGATTACGTATACATACACACATATAAAATCTGCCATCCTTTGTGCAAATGATCTTGAAAATTCTGCAAGTCTAACTTACCCATCGTAAATTTCGTGTTTAGCATAGGCTAAACCGAAAAATAAAAACAATACCACAGCTCGATGCATGACTTTAACTGACCGTATGCGTAGTTACAGTGACAATAATTAATTGGGCTGATTGATTCATTGAAATATAAACAAATTTATAGATTCGTCACGTTAATTCTGATTATAATCATTGAAAAGATTTACTCGATAAGAAATACAAACAAAAATTGGTTTCGCATAATAAGGACGATACCGCTTTAACACAGGTACAAAAAAAAGTAGATTGTACAGACAAGCTATTTTATTATGCCTAGCTTTAAGCACTTTCGAAAGTTTAGTTACAGAGCGCAGAGCAATTTATTAACAGAACTATTTGACGCGGTTGGCTCAGTTTGTAGACACCTGCCTACTGAGTCGGCGGTCCCGGGTTCGAATCCCGGCCAGTGCAAATATTTGTGTGATGTACTCGAATATTTGTGCTTGGGTCATAGTTTGTTCTATGTATTTAAGTATATATTTATCTATATAAGTACGTATATCGTCGTCTAGTACCCATAACACAAGCCTTAATTTCATAATTTGGGTCTAGAGTGATTTGTGTGAGGTTGTCCGATATTTATCTATATTTATTAATTTATAATTAAAAATAATATTATTTATACATGTCACAAAAAATCCTTGGAACTTTTCAGTTCAAGTTCAAGCAGTATAAATCCGGTAATCCTAATATACAAGTACCGGCACAATCTTAGCATAAAAGCTTTAATACGCACAAGCGATATCATTTCAAGATTATGAATTAGCCGTACACGCCGCAAAGATTCCCTTTGTCTCCTTTTGTGATACAGAGTGTTACGAGCGTGGGGTTCGTGTTAGATAGAAAAAGCACAGATTAATACACTAATTAAAATAAACACTTTATTTGAAAACAACGGCAACTTGGGTGAAATTTTGATCTTCTAACAAGTCCGAAATGACTTTTCAGTCTAGAGGACTGAAATTGACGTCTGAAGTTTCAATCTAATCCACTGGCGTAACAATATGCAAGATCGTTGACGTAGGTATAGGTAGACTCTAGGTTAGCTAGAGTATTGAACGCCACTTGTAGTCCCGTATCTATTGTTTTATCTATCTAATATTACCGCAATAATCTGCAACGTTATCGCGTTCATTAAAACAGATAATCTCAAATCGATTCTTTATTTGGGCACGTGACTTGTTTTGATTTGATACCATAAAGTAGTTCAAAATACGCAATTTATAAATTTATGAAAGAAATAGTTTATTTTTTTAAATGTGGGTACAAAAATGAGACGTTAAATATAAATTTATAAAATAACAGCGCCCTCTCTCGTTTGCTCGGTCACCGCTGTAAAGTGGTGCGGTAAGATGTGAATATTAACGTATTCACATAGAGGTCGCTAAGGTGTAAAAACCTTTCAAATAAACAATGCAAAGATCGGCACACAATGCATAAGGAAAATTTCAATCGGTTGCTTGGGAGTTAAGGGTAGCGAAGTGGTTAACGCGCTGGACCGGCAATCCAGAGGTACCGGGTTCGATTCCCGGTCTCTTCCACTAGGTAACTCATTTTTAAATTTTTCTTTAAGCTTTTATCTTTGTATCAATGGTTCAAAATACACAATTTAATTCAATTAAAGTATATAATATATAATTATATTCTGAATTAAGTTCAAGAAGGCTCGTGTTATGGGTACTAGATAACATATATATAAGCATATTGATAAGTATGTGTATACTTAAATATTCGAGTTTATATCACACAAATATTTGCCCTTGTCGGGATTCGAACCCAGGACCGCCGGCTCAGTAGGCAGCTGCACTACCACTGCGAAAACCTCGTCTTCAATTTACAATGAATTCGGTTGTCTTTATTTAAAATACAAATCCTCTTTATTCACCATCGGTCAAATATTTACACAGGAAAACAAAATTTGAGAGATACAATAAATAATAACCAGGGGAAAGCGACAGGCGGTCTTATTGCTACACAGCGATCTCTTCCAGACAAGCTTTAATGAGTGGAGTAATTGAATTGCGGCTGCCTAAATTATTGAATTTAACAAAATAAATTTAGTTCCGTACCACGTCTATTGTCATCGATGAAGTGAGACCGCTCTTGAGCGATAAGACCTCCAGTTGTTTTACTCTAATTGTAATTTCTTACTTTGTATTTCTCCTGTGCCGCAGAGCAGATGGCCGATGGGGCCGAAAAGTGCTCGAGGGGAGACCTCGGACCAGCAAGCGCAGCGTAGGACGTCCACCTACAAGATGGACAGATGACCTTATAAAGGTCGCCGGAAGTCGCTGGATGCAGGTCTCTTCCAACCGGTATATATGGAAGTCCAAAGGGGAGGCCTATGTTCAGCAGTGGACGTCCTATGGCTGAGATGATGATGATGATGATGATTTCTCCTGTATGTTATGCGAGGTGTGCAATAAAGAGTACTTGTATTGTATTGTTTCTATTACGATTACGTCATAGAATCGATTTAAGAACCGAACCAAGTAATTTATTAAAGTCGGTTCAAACGGAAAGTGAATACTCACAAAACAGTTTCGGAATCCATTCGGGAGCTGCAATGCCACGTACAAACACGCAGACATGAGCGCTAAACCCCCGTCAGGGTTTAAAAACACAGTTCTATCAGGGAAAGCCGAAAAAATCACGCCACCGGTGATGCATCGGGGAGGTACGCGGATCGCCGTGTTTGACGAGCGCTGCCATGGTCTGACAACATACGGAATGAGATCCACTAAAACAAAATGCATCAATATTTGTACCTGACCTGAAAAGTCATCCTGTATAAGCACATAAGACCACTAGGTACTCACATAAAATAACCGCGATATTTCGTTTTGGATGTATACACAAATATATATAGGTATCTATCTGATCCTCTCAGTGGAGCCTACTGAAATTACAGTAGGCGTAACCGTTATTACAGTTAGGTTTACTGAAATGTCAGTAGGCCTCACTGTTATTGCAGTAAGTCTTACTGTAATGTCAGTAGGCTCCACTGGATATTTTTTTCAGTGTATACTTGCGTGGTTGCGGTGCCAATTCAAGTGTACTTTGAGATATCGCTAATTAAATGATATATTAAATGGGCTTTAACCATCATTAAAACACGATGTTTGCGATGCGAACTGCATAAAATGCCATTTCACGTTACTACTCGGTCAAGTTAAGTTCGAGCCTGTTATCTACGTTGCATTTAAATGACGCGCAAACTTAAAGCGTGGTGATTTAAAATGTGGCGATATACTAGGTATATTTTGTATATTTTTTGCCCTAATTCCATTTATACCTTTCTGATATCTCCGAGATATCAGAGAAGTATAAAGGGAATTAAGGCCCATTAAGGGAATTAAAAAAAAAACATTATATCAATATACCAAAGAAACCCACTGATCAGCGAAATGAAACACAATACACAATCTTATAGAATCAGGAATCACATCGTTACGATAAATCCAATAGTTCAAACAACCATGGTTCGACACTATATGATCCCCTATGTTTGGTCGCACACATACCATAAGTCCCATTTGCAGTAAGGCTCACTGGTACCGGGTGCCGTGTCTGGAATACGCTTCAAATTTTGTTGACGTTATATTTTTTTCGATACTATTTTCTCCACGGTATTTTGGACATGACACGCATTTCTGATTTGGTATTTTATTTGCAAATGGCGTGAAAGCTTTTTAAGATTATGTTCGTGACAGGTTTATGTTATTAATTGTAATAAAGAAGTTAGTATCATTATTTTTTATCCAACATACCTACCTATATTAAAATTCTTCCCCAAAAATAAACGTCTACAGCGTGGGTATTTAATACGTGCATATAATGTATTCAGTTATAGTATCTGATCATAGGAATCGTACGGCATAATTATTTTGTTAAGGCCGTTCCCTGAGCCAGAGCCCCGAGCCCCTCCTCAGGCCACCCGTCCCTGTCACATAACAGTCACATTTCAAAAGAGTGACGGAGATAGAGCTTGCGGGCCGTAAGGCGATATCTTTTTACGATAGAATTTGTCGATGATTATTTATTTTAAAAATATTGCCTCAAATTATTGAAATTCGGAAGCTGTCAAATTACTATTTTAGTTATGATTGATTTTTCTCCTTTTTTGTTTCATAGTGTCACGTAGTGAAAAAACAAGTAAAGTTGGAGTAAACATTCGAATTGGAGGTTACTTTGGGAATTAATTGTATCGAGCGAAGTGTTATGAATCGTGTATCGAATGCTGTGTTATTAAAGATAATATAATCAAGAATGATATATATTTTTCCCTCGTTTACTAATATCAACGTTTCGTAGAAAAATAGGATAATTTTTGGGGTATTTTTGCATTTCTGGCTCAGGGAACGGCCTTAAATAGTGTTTTTAATTAGGTGTAATCATTTTTAAAGTCCAACCAAGCAGCAATGTACGTAGTCCAACAAATGAACACTGACATGGTATGTCATGATGTTTAGGTACGTTAATTAATCTGGATGCAAATAGGTACATTTCGTGTTCAATTATTTCGTATTAAAAAAAAAATCTAAAGAAAATGTAAATAGGATCCCTGGGTCCGATACTAAAACACAAGCAGTTAGTTAGTTATTGGACTGTGGCAGTTTTTCCCCGGTTATTATAGTATTACCCCTCCTTCCCATACAACAGATATTTTTTATTTTTAAAATATGTGTAACTGTTTTTGGTATGAAATCTATTAGGTATTAAGTTCGATATTTGTGACGTATTGCTTTTTCAACCAATAGGGTCTACTTTGTCATTTGTTAAGTTGAAATTTGTTTGTATATTTATACAAATAACCTGTTAATGCATCATTAGTCATTACGGTAAGCGACAAAGTGGACAGTTTTCATTGAAAATGTCACAAACACGATATGATACACGACACGATATCGGTTAAATGTTTAAGTAACTATACCCCAAACATTGAACAAAAATATTTTGACTCACATTTCGTTCTTAGTACCCCAATCCATTTTTTTATAAAAATCGATTTACTGTACGCTGAATGATGCTCACGTGATTGTTCTCAACACATCCTGTAAAAATGTTAAACGAAGTTATTCAGGAGTTGAAAAATGTGTGTACTTGTACCCAGCTTTAACTTATTCGATGCGTAACTCCAATTGTTTAAGTGAAATGGGTACATTTATTTAATGTACGAACAAATCCTTGCATTGTAAAGTGGGATTTCACTAGGAACCCAAAGGTTGTCTGAAAGAGCCCGCTCTTTAGCGATATTCTTTGTTTTTATCCGTGTCTTGTTAACTGTTTTATGGTGTGTATAAATCCGCCATACCAAATCTATGGTAGCTGCGCAAACTGTCTAAAATTCAGAGTAATGGAAAAACTTCACACATTATAAATGAAGACCGAACAGGTAAAATACCCGGCTTGAATGGACGCAGATAATTGCGACCAATGAGGCCTTAATTAATCGAGGGCCCAACAATAGCGTCATTAGGGCCATCCTATAAATTTTTGGGCCACATCCGCCCTTTGATTTATAACCGACATTAAATCTGGAACAAAGATTGGTTAGAGTGAGCGCGGGAACTGGGGACTTCTGCAATTTCATCTTTATTATCATGGGGTATGATGGTCACGATTATCGCGCGATAGACACAAGATTTAGTCGTTTGTATAGGTACCGACATTAAATCTGTAACAAAGATTGGTTAGAGTGAGCGCGAGGACTGGGGACTTCTGCAATTTCATCTTTCTTATCATGGGTGATGGTCACGATTAACAACATTTCATATTCTTATTTTCATACTACAATTTTATAACTTTTCTTCTTCTTAGAAAGAGAACTTAATCATTGGTTTTATATTTTTTCCGAGATTACTAATTGTTTTATCGGTTACTTATCGTACGTCTGAATTTTTGTGTCCCACCTGTAACGTTTCGCCAAATTTGCATTTGCCCGAAAACTATTTATTCCAAAACTGTTAATATTTCAGAATAATAATAAAACCAACCTAACCGAATGGGTTCTTTAAAACGATGTTTATAAAATTCTGAAAGTATTATGGGTTTCAGGAAAAAATTGCTTTCAAATTAAAATTCAAATTCAAATTATTTATTTAGGGTAACCTTGACCCATATTTGTTAGTATACAATAAATAACTTATTTTCTAATGTTAGTAGGTTCTTATCGGGTAAGGATACTTAAAACTTGTACTCTAAATTTGACTTGACAAGTCCATATAAACTTGTAATTATAGGGCAGTCAAATTTGTTACTTATCACTTAGGACGTTGTTGGAGCTGCCTCGCACTCTTCCCAAAAGTGATGCTACTTTTTTCCGCCGAATGGCATGGAAATCATCCGTGCGAGCTTCTGCGAACATAGTCGAGGCGCTGCAGTAGCGAGGCAACCCCATCAGCGCCCTGAACCCATTGTTAAATTGGACCCGCAGAGCATTGTACGATTTTTTTGTATACTTCACCCATAGACTGCTTGCGTACATAGATGTACAAATACGCTTTATTATCTTTAACGCGTCTGAGCACTTAGCAAACCTACCAGCCACCACATTAGCCTTAATCGACAATGCTCTGCGTTCCCTCTCGATGTCCACATCATCTTTAAGGTCCTCAGTAACATAGTGCCCCAGGTACTTGAACTGCTTCACTCTCCTTATTACAGTCTCGTTCAAAGTCACGGGTGGGACTTCATATGGACATTTACTGCCGGCCCTAAAGATAAGGAGCTCACTTTTATTACAATTATACACTAATCCATGTGCACTCGCGTAAGATTCGCATATCGAAAGAAGCTGTCTGAGTGCGCCTACAGATGGAGACAGCAGCACCATGTCGTCCGCGTAGCTTATGTTGTTGACACTGATACCGCCAACGTGACAACCGGCATGTGTGCTACTGAGCTCCTCTATGAGTGCATTTATGTATAGGTTAAAGAGGCTGGGAGAAGTTAATCCTCCCTGCCTCACTCCACACTCTAAACTGTATGGCTCAGAAAACTCCCCACCCCATATAACTATATTCACCTGATTGCAGTTAAACAAATCAAAATTCGGACAAATCAAAATTCGGCGAACCGTTACAGGTGGGAGACAATGTTTCGGAGTTGTGATAGGATACCTATTTTATCATTAATTTGTTAACATTTACGAATTCTAAAATGTAGTAAACTCCAAAACTATGACTCTGGTAATTAATGTACTGGTAATAATTTAAAAAAAAAACGAATGATGTTGAGCTTGACATTATTGACAGCTAATTTTCTTTCGCGGATAGGACGAAGACTACAACTCTATGCATAGTTGTCGTAGATTTCGGTTATTTTCTGTATTTTGTTATATTACTTTACTGACAGATAAATTAATTTAAATATTTTTTTAGGAACCCGATCTCTATACGGGTGAATACGATCTATAAATGAATTTCCACCTGTTAGAAATATGAAATGTTGTCAATTATCGCGCGATAGACACATGATTTAGTTGCACTGTTTTTATAGGTATAAACACAGGAAGAATACTACAGAAGGGTCTTTATCTCAGATTTAGAAAATTGTTTTTTTTTATGTTTTTTTTTTTATTTGTTTCAATATTTATAAGTATAATTTTAATTATTTTCTAGTTGGTCCCATTGTCAAAAAACATAACCTTGTTTTGTTGACGTTAATAATTTTTGTGTTGCAAAGTGATTATCTCACACAGTATCACCTTAGGTACTACTTAGTTCTATAATAGAAAAATAACAAAACAAAAAAGGCCGTAGTTCGAAGTTTAAGCGTCAGAAATAACTTTTCTCTGAATGCTTAATGTAATTTAGTATCATTTTCTACTCAGTAATGATTTATATCTGTTACTTTACTTTTTAGTCAGTCGTACTTTTTGCCAAGATTTTAATGAAAGAAGTTACAATATTGTCTACACTGTCTACTGTCTGTGGGTAGCCCTAAAAATGTTTTCACCAGTAATTTTCTTGGGACAGGAAAACTGTTTTTTTATTTTTAGAGAATAAATCTTATGAACATACGTTGCGAATTATATAGTTGTCAATTTAACTTTAAAAAATACATCAGTCCAACTTATCTATCATTACCGTCTAATAAGGACACGACCCGTAAAGAAAGTAAGCAGTGACCATTCAAAATGAGTAAAAAAAATAGCGTTTTCAGCCGACATCAGTGCTGAAAAGTGTCACTTTTCAGCATTCCACCACGTAGGTTGTTATGCTGATTTCTGTAGCAGCAATGTCAGCATTTGGGTATAACTGAGAGTACAATATTTTTTTTTACCTGACAATTCGGACAGGTTAAGTCCGCCTCTGACTAAGGAGAACAAGGCCGGATAAACGTAAACATCATCGGAACGACTAAAAACCTTTTTTTAATGGACATCGCTAAAAGGGTCACATTTCAGCATTTCAACACGGTACTTATTTCTTATAAGAATAAATGGCTCTCACTTCTTGCTCGTTTGGGCCAAAGGTTAGCCAATGTCAACGTGTTGACGGATCCTACTTGAGGAGAATAGTCGGTAAAATTGTGGCTTTTGTGGGAGGACATCCTATTTTTTTTATTTTAGGGATAACAAACAACCAATGACCATACAATATATATTATAAGTAATCAGAGTAACATTCGATAGGTATTGCAATATGTATAGCTAACAGCATGATCCAGTGGTTACTTTAAATAAGTTGAGGTTATCAAAAGCGGAACAGTTGGTACATACAGGACATGTCATGAACACCATGGTAAGTTGTTACGCTGATATTCACTAGCAACAAATAGGTATGACAAGCAGTATTGACAACATTTATACTTTTAGAGCTCGCGCAGACAGATAGCGGTCGGGAGTTCTGAGTACCGATTTCTGCGTTCTTTAGAATTTACCGAGTCTATACGACAACGCACACAGCGGGCAGTCAGACCGCGGCGGTCAAAGCGGAACGTCGCGATCTAAGAATTCTTTCCCCGGGGAGACAGACAACGCGTAAACGCCGTAATGTTTGAGGTTGCAAATACGGAAAAGTTAATTAAATTGGGTAAGGAAAAGAGTTTATTATACGATTAAGTGATGTAGACTATAAAAACCGTGACAAAAAGCAGAAGCTTGGCTTCAAGTTGCCACAGCAATGGGATTTGGAGAGAGTAAGATAAATCTCTTTTTAGGAGCTACTAAGCTCCACAAGAGCAATTCTTCATCGGAAGATGAACTTTCTAGTGACATATCGCATGTACAAAGACACAAATGAAACTAGAGAGCGAGAATTTGAACGCCACTTGTGTGCGTCGTAACTCTTGAGCGGTCAACGGTCACTAGAACGTGGAAATCAAACTGAACTCTGACCACTCTCTGTCTGCGCGAGCTCTTAATACTACAATTGCTAATTATTTTATTATTAATTTATTAAAAGTTACTCATTCTAAAATGTAACTCCAAAACTATGACACAATAGAAATTTTCTAATATTTCTATACTTACTTACAGAAACATACATTTAAATATTTTTATAGGGTGATTAGGGTGTACACGACACAAAGCTCTCTCGATACTCGATACTACTCGAAATTAATATAGAGTTTATTTCCATCAGTTAGAAATATGAAATTTTGACAATTTTACATGGTGTCTGACTCAAAATGCAAGCATTAGTGAGCTTAAAATTGTAGTAAGACTGATGGATTCGGCCAAACTTTGCATAGGGTTCTGTGCTCTTGGATAGTAATATCGAACTTGTATCGGATTCTGACATTACTATCCAAGAATAAGCGTTAGTCTTTAAATAAAAGTTTGATTAAACGCAGCCTAAGTTAACTAACAATACGGACAGGCTAAATCCGCGTCCGGTCAAGGAGGCAAGGCCGGACAAATGTAAACATGATGGTTGGCTGAATCTGTGGGATATTGATGCAGCCTCCACAGACCATGGCAATGTAAACAAGCTATGATGTATTCGAGATGGTACTCTATTTGATTCCTTGTCTAAATAGAACAATATTAACTATTTTAGTATACAGAGTGATCAGTTCAAATGGGTTAGTAGGGAGAAAACGAAAACTATACGAGATAGGAAAATATGTTCTTAAGAACCATGGCGTCGATTTTAGATTAAATAGAAACTGTATTCAATATTCTTTTATAAATCTCATACATAACCAGGAATTGGACGTGTTTAAAATGCTGTAAGTGATCGCATATCATACTGTAACAATCTTTACAGCGTTTTTGACTGGGTTATGTATGAAATTATGTAGGAGATTTATGAAAAATTAATAATGCAGTTTTTATTAAATCTAGAATCGACGCCATGGTTCTTAAGAACAGATTTCCCTATCTCTTATAGTTTGTGCCTTCTCCCTACTGACCCATTTGGATTGGTCACCCTGTATTGATTTAAAGTTACACGATTTTCACACATTATTGGTGGCGCAGTTTGTAGTGCGGCTGCCTAATGAGCCGGTGGTCCGGGGTTCGAATCCCGGCCACAGATGGTCATGGATGTTATCTATGTATAGGTTAATTATATATATCGTCGTCTAGTACCCATAGTACAGCATTGCTTAGTTTGGGACTAGGTCGATTTGTGTAGAATTGTCCCTTAATATTCATTTATTTATTATTGTAACAAAACGGGACTTAATAGCGTTCAAAGATTTCAGTTGTCCCTTCGAGGCCAAGCGCGTGAAATCACGTTCGAAACGTCGAGGTAATAAATAAAAACTTTTTATTTCTTTCTTTCATTTGGTCCTACTATTCGAAACCCATTTTCAGAAATCCAGCTCTTTAAAGCACAACAGCTCAAAAGAGCTACACGGTGGATTAACCCTAGCAATGCCTAATCGGTGTAAACACACATCAGCGCGGAGCGAACAACTGGCGGCAGAGATCGGGTTGGACAGGCCCGCACATGCCAGGACAAGGGCTTACTGTGACGAGGCACAGTAAAGGTTTTCGACGCAGTAGGAAAAGGCTTGATCACGTCGAAGTTCAATGACCCAGTTATTACCAAGCAAAATCAGCAGAGCGGCGAGCGAATTTTCATTGCGGGTTTAAAAGTAGCTCCTTACGTACCGCGTGTCACAATCACAAGCGATTGTTTCACTGTGTGTGTGGACCAATTCTGATAAATTTTGGTAGCTGATACCCTGGAATAACACATAAAAGCTACTTTCTTTCATCTTTATCTTACTTTTCATTCCGAAAAAATGTGTTGTTAAAACCACCAAACACACATGAAAAAAAATACACTACACTAAGTTTTGGACCTTGTACTATTTTTAGTTGAACAAAAAGACGTGTTTTGACTACCGATTTTTATGACGTTACAAGCCAGTATCTTCGTACAAACTTCATACAAACAGATGGTTTTTGACGTTCCATAAAGTGTAACTAATTTGAGCTGCCATCAAATTCCGTACTCACGATTGACAACGTTGCGCTTTACGCAAACGACCAATAAAGTCCAGTCTTCAGGCGGTTTATGCTAATATCAAAAGAAAAAACCTGTAGTATTCTGTGGTTATGCGTAGTTTTATGTTCATGAAAACTTTCTGTACTTGTATTATTATTTATTCTGTGGTACTGTTTACCAGCTGTGTGCTGTGCCGTTACGCCCCCATCTGTGGTTGAGCCTAGTTTACGTTCCGTATTCGACCACAAGTTGCTGTAAACGCAAGAGGTAATGAAAAGCGATCCGCTTTTCGGTAAATTGCTTTGGAAATTGTCCTCTATCGACAATGGAAGGTACAGTCAGCATGGAAAGAGTAACTCACATAACATAAGCCAGTAATAAAATTGTCGGCAAGTTTTAATGATGACCGCACCAGGGAATAGAGAGTCAATCGTGGGATCTTTCCAACGGTTGTGTTGACATTATTCTACACTATAATAAAATTAAAAATAGAATTGAATACTGAAAATTGCATTGAAAACCACAACGATCTATCTTGCTCCGCCCTCGTCCTATTTCTACCCGCGATCTTAACCAGGTCGTCGGTCCACCTTGTTGGGGCCCTCTTAACGCTGCGTCTTCCGATCAGCGGTTGCCACTCAAGAACCTTTCTGCCCCAACGGCCATCGATTCTACGAGCAATGTGCCCCGCCCACTGCCAATTAAGTTTGGCGACTGTCTGAGCTATATCTACAACATTGGTTCTCTTGCGATCGATCGTTGTGGAGAACTTTGGGGGAGGCCTTTGTCCAGCAGTGAACGTCTATCGGCTGATATGATGATGATGATTGAAAATCAGTTCTCTGTGCAGAGGGGTCATTATTTCAAGAAAAAATCTTTTTAACGCGATGCAGGACCAGTCATACAGCGCCATATTTTGCTAAAAAATATTTGACCTATCGTCATGCCGAAAAGGCAGAATACGCCGACAAAGTTGCCTTCGCGCCTTTTACTAACTTTATAAAAAAAATATATAGAAAATTCTAGATTAACACGTTCCCTGTCCGGGTGCTCCCAATGGTGGTTCATGCATCTTTTGACCCCCAAATGAATTAGGTACCCCCAAATAGCTACTAGTTAATAATGATGAAAAAACGTATGAATGACGTGAGCGGTGATCATTTATCTATCAGTTATCGTATCGCATCGTATCGTATCGTGTACAGCGATGACGTGATTCAAAACGCTGTAATTAATGCCGACGTTACCCGCCCTGACTTTGATAAATTGCAAACTGATACGTCCTGTACAAGGACTGTTGAGGATACGACTAATATAATAATAATAATAAATAATAATAAAAAAAATGGGCTCTATATGATGACCAGGGGTGTTTCAAATTTCTAATTTAGGTTATTTTATCTTAGCCAAACCCCTGGATATTTCCACTTCGCCACTATCGCTACTTCGGACATTATCGATCCTATTTCTCCGAGATATCAGGGAGATACGAGGTATATATCGAATTAGGACCCAGGAAGAATGTATAAAAATCCTATCAACCAGGGGCTTAGGTACCTATCTATGTACTAGGTATATAGCCACTTCGCTAACCCGGTTGCGTTAAGTTTGCGCCTATATTATGTATATGCGACGATAGATATCAGAAGCAAAGGGTTGTAAATATGAATGACACTTTATGTGGCTCAAATTGCAAACATCGCGTTTGAATGACAGTTAAAGGCGATATACCTGACATATACCTGAGTACCTGAGACATCGCGTATTAGGTAAATATCTCGCTGTACACTTGAATTAGCGGCCGTAGAGTTGACAAGAATTAGCTAGCTCTCTTTACCAGCGCGTCGGACATATGTGGAAGCACGAACCCAGAACGGGAACCCACGGGAATGGAGCATTCCGTCATAATTTTGCGGATCCGGATAGAAAAACAACAAAAACAAAGTTTAAAACGACATACTTAATACAGTTTATCACCTCATCAGCTCAAACCTGCAGATTTTGCTGGGTGATAACAAGAAGCAAAATGCAATAACTATAGAATTTGGAACAGTGTTGGAACGATTATTTTCAGTCGTACACAAGAGCTCTGTGCAGCTCGTGCCATTGAAACCATCGCTTGCTCGGGACTCAAAATCGGCACTTGCAGTAAAAACCACTTTAGTCTCTTGTCCCATACCACACTCCACAGTCCCAGCCACAGACATCCACTGCTGAACATATGTCTCCCCTATAACTCACCACAAAGTGCAATCCCGTGGAAACCGCATTCATCGACTCCACTACCCTCACTATTGTTACTCTTTGAGGCTGTATGTAATTTAATACATGAAAATTATATGTTCATATTTAATTAGTCTTATCCACACAAAAAAACTAATTGCAAGCGCTTCGCAACATGCAGACAAAAGAGAGATGCTGCCTTCATGTAAATTGGCAGTAAAAACTACCTTAGATAGAGTGTCGTGTCAATACAAGCATTTTGTGCGACAACTTATAGGTATAGTCTGGAAAGAGCAGAGAAGACTCGTGGCAGAAACGGTAACAGGTCTACCTGTCCACCTGTCTTTTAAAAAAATAATCGTCTTTATTTATATGTGTATGTATGCATTGTCTTACAATGACTGGTTTTTACGGTAAAGTAAGGACGCTTATCACGAAGAATTACGTTCATTGACCTGCCATTACCGCTCTAACGCACGCGTATATTACTGTCGCGCTCGCGGTTCACTGGACGAAATTCTTCGTCCTTAGCGTCCTTGCTTTAACTATAGAATACTTCCTACCCGACGACAGTAATGCAAGTAGGGGTGGCTATGCCCATTACCTGCACGAACGAGCCACAATAGTATAAGTATGCGAAGATATTAACTTCCATGTAGCTCTTGGAGGCAAATAGTGCAAAAACAAACTCCTTGCGGCGCCGAAACGCAAGTCGGTAAACAAATTCCGCAGAAACGATCCTCAGTTGCGGCCGACAGTTCTGTGTTATTGTTTACCTGCCCTAGTTTAATTAGGACTTGTGCCGCACCCTGGTACGAGAAAAGGAGATTTACATTTGAATAATAACCTTTTCTGTATATTTATATGTATGCATTTGCGGTTTCATACCTCTCATAGCCCTAACGTTACTGGTATTTACGGTAAAGTAAGCACGCTGAATACGAAGAATTTCGTTCATTGACCCGCCATTACCGCTCTCTACCGCACGCGTATTTATTATATAACCGTGGCGCTCGCGGTTCAATGGACGAAATTCTTCGTCCTTAGCGTCCTTACTTTAGCTATAAGTAGATTATCTTGTACCCGACGACAGTAATGCAAGTAGGAATCGCCGAAAAAAAAAACAATCTCCTTGCGGCACCGAAACGCAAGTCGGTAAACAGATTTCGTAGAAACGATCCTCAGCCGCGGCCGACAGTTCTGTGCTATTGTTTACCTGCCCTAGTTTAATTAGGACTTGTGCCGCACCCTGATACGAGAATAGGAGAACAATATTTGAACAACTGAGGTATATGTTTACATTTTATTAATTTTATAGTAGCACAATATATGCAACTTTATACAGCACAGTATGCATCAGTTGGCATCCTTCGTTATGCAAGAGAACGTGCAGTAACAATAGGCGGCAGCACTATCGACGTCAATCTCAAGGTAAAATTTATTTATTTAATCGTATGGCAGGGTTGTACGTCGAATACAGCTTATATATTAAGTTTGAGACTCATTAGCCATTTGATGGCATCGTCGTTGAGGTTGATCAGGTCTTCGGCAGGGCCTCCAGTGTAGCGAGTTAGAGGACACTCCTCAATAATGTGCTGAATGGATTGCACTTCGGCAGCGCAGTCGCAAGCAGGAGAGGCAGCCCGACCGCAGCGATGCCTGTATTGAGCACAGCGTGCAGCGACCGTGGCCAGTCCGGAGTCTGTTAAGTGTGCACCAATCACGTCTTGGGAGTTCGACTCCGTAAATTTTGTCACCGGGGACTATCGTTGAGCCCAGCTTGCCTGTCATCAAGGAACTCCAAGACTGCAACCATTCCTGCCTGACGTTGAAATCGCCAATTTTTAACAATGCTGTAGAGTGCGTTTCAAGGTATAATATTCGGATTGACGAGACCATGCTCTCCAGTAACAGGGGAACGATTAAGAGAGAAAAAATAGATCATTACAGGTCACAGGTAGAATCACAGGTTGAAACATGTACATAAATTAATTATAAATACCGGACCTAAAACAAATCGATCTAGTCCCAAATTAATATAAAAACAAAGCAGGCTAAGCTTAGTTTGGTCTCTGATGGATAACTTTGTTACGCCACGAGGCTCCCACGCCCTTGACAGTCATCATTGAGTCACCGCTTTCCCGATAACCGTTCGACCGGCTCCCACGATAATACTGCTGACTGGAAGATCACCATCGAGTCACCGTTTTCCCAATAATCAATTAATCATTTGTCACGATAATGCTGAGTGGATAATTAGTCAGCCCCAGATATTAAATCGATGTGTAGTGAAGTGAGAGTGCTTTTGTCTTCCATCGCGGTAGCAAACAGTCGTGATCGATCGTGATCAGTAATTTTAAGTAATTAGTAATTAATAATCACTGTATCTGCACCTACGTAACTATTAAAGGACACTTCAAAAATCAAGTGTTGTTTAACTATTCCCGACAGCGGCCACCTACATAATTACTTCGTTTATGCAAAATGTTGTTGTTTGTTTAATAAATTATTTTGTATTTTTGTAATTTCAATGTAGGTTTCTATGCGATATGAGACATTATACAAAGTATATATATTACTTATAGCGCGACCATTTTTTTTGGGAACTGAACGGTGTCGCCAGAATCTTCACACACAGATCACTTGAACGCAGAGACACTGTCAGTCATGTCAGTCGCAGTTCCTTCGCCGTTTCGCACATAAGTTGGTCGCACTATACTTCTATTTATACTTGGACGTCAACTGCGCTGAAACGTACGTCACATACCTGTTTCCGTCGCTAAAGTAACATTCGCATAATTTCCGACTGTCAAAGCGAGCATCTAGTTCGACATGTCTTCGGAGTTCAAAAGTCAACATTTCCTTGACAGCTTACATTTTCTCATATTTTGCCACTGGGTGCCCGGAAGAAAGCATAATCTTGACGACACGGTTGGCGCAGTTTGTGGACCTGCCTACTGAGCCGGCGGTCCCGGGTTCGAATCCCGGCCAGGGTAAATATTTGTGTGATGAACTCGAATATTTGTGCTTGGGTCATGGTTGTTCTATGTATTTAAGTATATTTTTATCTATATAAGTATGTATATCGTCGCCTAGTACCATTTCGCTACATTGGCGCCACATCGGCGTTAGGTGAAAAATGGATTCATTGTTCATTTCATTACTGTTCTGTTATACAATAGTTATTGTAGTAACAAAACGGCCAAGTCACATTGCGACCTAATCACATTGGTATGGGACATACGTATGATATAATGAAAATCTCATTTGATTGGTACAATGTATTTTTTTGTTGCATGTTCCCAATTTACACATACAGTATAACGCAACATTAAATAATACATGTAGCTGAGATGAAGGAAGTTGAATTGAATTTAGACTCGTATGATTGAGTATACAATGAAAGTTTGTCCCAAAAGTAGTTTCTATTCATAAATATAAAGACCTCATAAACAGACTCAGACACAGTAGGCATTTTAAAACTACTTCTACTCGTTATTGCCCTGACGAAATTACCCGGACTAAAAACTGTGGCGATCAAAATCCTACAATCGCTTCCCGTACTTTTGTACCGCGTTAAACCTCAAAGCAACAGTGAAGAATGGAAATGAATGAAACGGGGTTCATCTGAGGGCAATCCTCGGCACTCCGCCATCAAAGGAGTGCGGTCAAGGGGACTGTTGTCGAGAGTTAGCAAATAGGGGAGCTCTACGGTTCTGAAAGTTTTGGCAAACGTTCTAGAAGGTTCCATCTTTAATTGCCGAAAACCATTTTTGGCCAAGCGAGCGATCGAGCGCTATCTAGCGTTATCCGTATATCTTCCGTATGTTTCGCCCAAAATGTTTCGAACTCATATGGAGCTCTTCATCAGGGTGCTGCTACGCGACTCACGCCCCACTGCACTGGTTTTCGCTCTCCTCGCCGCCCTCAGGGCCCGCGCAGATAGCTCAGCGGGAGAATAGACAGGCTCTTGCAATGTCACTACTGGACTGTCTGTCATTGCATTTTTACTATTACCCTCTGATACTACGCTCACTTGACTGATTGACTGCTTAATTTATTTTAAAGATGTCTCACGATAGTTTTAATAATATTGCAAGCCTTGGACTTGGTCATTGTGTTAAATAAATAAACATTCTTAAGTAACACCAAATTTCTTCATTTATTTTTAAACAAACTTTGAGAACAACTGTCCTATACAGATATTTGTCATGCCCTTTGCTTCGTGCGGTGCTATTTAGTATTGTACTACATAACCTGAGACACCCTGAGCTCGGATTACCATTCAAATTCTCATCGTACCTATATTTGATGACAGGAAGAAGATTTTAGAAGAAAATTATTTTTACTTTAAAGTGAAGCATAACAGTCAACCAATTTGATTCCTAGGCCATTTCGTACCTTGTCACAGTGAACGTCAATATGAAAGCCGCTTGAAATCTTATATCATTGTCTTTGTGACAAGGTTCAATAGTGGCCTAGAAATTAAATTGGGAATGCTGCCTGCGTCATGGGCACCCTACCTAGAGGTTATAGTTTTATGAATATATTTGAATCTTAGTTTTTTTATTTTTAGTTTTAATCCCGTAAATTTTTTATTCTTTATATTTTATTATTGACCCATAATAAATGAATATTATTCTTAATTGGTTGACTGTACCTACAGCCATTACCACAAATACTTCACACGGAGATGCCACAACTTTGTGCACCAGCGGCAGCGGCAGTGGGGTAAGTACGTATGTCTCGCTCCCTCGTATGGCCACCGCGCTCGGATCTCTCGCTCAACCGCTCGCCGCGCCGCTGGTGGCGCAAAATCATGGCATCTCCGTAACTTAGTTCTGTTGTTTATTGTAATAACCTAAATTAAAATTTTAAAAACCCCGACTCAAGTAGCTGGCCATCATCGGACCCTGTTTTAATGTATGCTATAGAAAATGCTACTAAAACAGAACATAAAAAATTTTGAATTCCTAGCTTCAATACTTGCTGAGAGCCAGTCGCTTGTACCACTAAAAGCTGAATAGGTATGTTGGAGACGAGAGCTCCGATCTTCATCATACAAAGCTAAGAACCATCTCGACCAACCAGGCTTAATCTAATCTAATCTAAAAAAATCGCACTTAAATCGGCTCACCCGTATGGGCGCTACGATACCACAGACAGACACACAGAAACATAGACACGCAGATACACATGTTAAACTTATAACACCTCTCTTTTTTCTTTGGGGGTTACAAACTGCTTAAAAAGATTTATTTTAAACGACACACGAAGGGAAAATGTACTAGTTCTGATCTGCAACGCTGTCTTAGACAGGTAAGTTACATCAACAATCAATAAAATAATTTTCACCTGCTATGATGCATAAAAAGTAATGTTTGTATTCCTTTTGGAAATAATCCAGCTTGGATGCGGTGCCTACTATTATTTTTATTACAGTGCGTATCCCAAAAATTCAGGGTAACTTTTATGCCTTGATATGTCCAAATCTGCGGCGCCGGAAACGCCCCATCAAGCACAGTACACGACGCCATTAGCCTACCGGAAGCGCGGCCATTTTTCCGACTCGCACTTCCTGTCGCCGGCTGACTCGACATGAGACAGAGGCGGAAGCCGATGAGCAGATATTTTTGTACCCAACCCAAAAATTTAAAGGCTGTTTTACTATTAAAATTCAATCTACTCAAAAAGTGATTGATGAACTATTGATACAAAGATAATTGAAACCTGGCGTAAGTGGCCGGGAATCGAACACTTTTTTTATTATTTTATCCTTTGCATGTGGGCCTGCGTATGTGCACGTCGGATAAGTGTCCCACCCTCTGAGAGAAAGGGACCAAGGGTTTGCAAGAGGAGATGCCAGACATCCGAGGGATGAACTGGACTTTGGTTCCTCTCAATGGTATCTAAGAACTAGCTGTCATGGGATGAAGGGGCAGCCCTCTGGGAGGCTGATAGTCTGAGGAGGGGATTAAAACGGCTCCCACCAAAACGTGCGTCTCTGTTGGTCTGTCTGTTGTCGTGATTATAGCGGGGATGTGATGACGCTGGTCTGCGTCTAGCCCTATCAGCCCTTATTTGGGCAAGAAGTCTGGCATCTTCCTCCTCTTCTAGTCGGCGTCGGATAGTGAATGAATCTTCTGGGTCCAGGATAATATGTTTGGGCCTGCGATAGCCATACCTAGGAGGCAGGTCAGGGACGTATGGGAATCGAACACGGTGTAAAGCCTTTCAAATAAACAATGCAAAGATCGTCAAACAAAACATAAGGAAAAATTCAAGATGTTATCAGGCCTTAGGGTGGTGGAAAGGTAATTAATTACGTTGGACCGGTAATCCAGAGGTACCGGACTCGACACCCGGTCTCTTCCGCCAGGTTACGCATTTCAAGTTTTCTTTGTGCTTTATGATCTTTGTTGTATCAATGGTTCAATGTAAAAAATTGTGGTGTACCCACAATTTTTTATATTGAACCTTTCTTAAAAAGTTTTTGATGGATTTAATTCAATTGGATGCTGTTGTGTAGGATTTTTAGATCAAAATATCGACGTTTAGAACGAGATGAGACTCTGTGTGAATAAACAGATAACATATATCGCGTATTTGTTCCCGGCGAATATTTTACAGACACCGTTACGTCCAGAAACATCAGGAACTTAAATGAACGGGTATGGGGAGAAAGTGGCGAAGTAAGTATTTCGTTTGCATTTTTTTTTGTTTATGTATGTCCTCAAAATGTCCGGCAATCATGACTATCTAAAACAGGGGCGAAACTCTCTGGGTCGCGAATTTTTTGCTATTTATTTTTCTTTAACCCATGTTTTTTGCTGTTAACCATGAGGTGATTTCACAACTTTAATTGTCTGCCCTGTAAAATTTAGGGTTCAAGCGGAAAATTTAAAAAGTAAGAATTTTTGTTTATGGGTAGGAATGGAGGAATTATTCCATCTCATTCCCTCAATCCTAGAAAAAAAAACAAATTATTCTGTAGTTTAAAAAAAAATCAATAAGATGAATAGTTTTTTCCCGCCTTTTACGATTTCGTATGGCAACCTCACTGAGGTGATAATTTTTCGACTTGGCGTGGGTGTCGTGTCGTTATTTCTACCTACAAACGAGAATTCGTGTTTTTTTTTAGTAATTCCTTACAGCTACTTTTTAAAACATTAATCGCTGCCGCTTATGCTTTAAAATGTAATTTCTTAAAGCATACCCCCGGATATCCTGCAGTACAAAACAGGAATCTCTGATACAACCCTCTCAAGGCAAAAGTTGACTGGGATCTCCATTACAACTCGAGTTAATTAAAATCAGACGAACCAGTTAAGTCTTTATTCTGTTTAATAATGTTGTATTGTTTGAATTGAGACGGTGTGCCCGTTAATTGGGGGAAATTGTAATCGAAGTTTGGATGTTCCGTTAATATGATAATGCCTTATTTGAGATTAATTTGTTTTATTTTTAATTGCTTGCCTGTAACGGGAATTTAAAGAAAATGAGAATGTTTTTACAGGCGGTGTAATGAAAATGTTGAAAAAATCAGCATGTGGCTATAAAACATCAACCAAGAACATTCTGTTGAACGTTAAACACACTTACGCTGGAACAGAAATATTATGTATTTTATACACTTTATTGTACACAACAACAGTTAAAAATACATGTATAACAAATAAGACAGGTACAAAGGCGAAGTTATGATCCTTCTAATGGCTCCGTTGGTTTCTTGTCAGTTGCCATTGCGACTTGGGCTCCCATTTTTGCTTCACATCAAGCGAAGTGAGCCACAATTTTGAGCCAAAAAAATCTTCCAGAGAATAGCTTTTTCAGTAAGTGACAGTTATCGTGTCATTGTAATTATCTTTTAACAAATATATGCATGAGTTTGTGAAAAAATAAATACTCGAGGTCATCACTTAAATATTTGGCCTTGCCGCGATTCGAACCCAGGACCTCAGTAGGCAGCTGCACTACCACTGCGCCAATCGCTCGTCATATAACTAGGGTTCGTAAAATGTGAGCAAAAAAAAAATGTACTTAAAAAGTAAAAAAGTTAAAAATATTTTATAATATTTAGTGTTAAGCTATCATAAGTAATTTCAATCGATTTTGCTCTCATTCTACAACCCTGCATATAACTTTGTGCTATTTAATCAAAACAATAGCTTGAGAAATATCACCCATAACTTTAATAGTGCCAGCCGTTAAAAGTGGCAAGTTTTTAGAACAATGGACAAGTTACCTAGCCTTAACTAGACTAACTTGCGCAATAAATTTAAATATGAATATGTCGTTTAAGAAAGGCGCGGGTCGGCTTTAAGGGGCAGTCACACCATCATGGGAGATATAATTTATGTACTAAATTATGAAATAGCTACGTATTTTTGGACTACATTGTCAGAATAGGGGCCTATGATGTTGAGTTTATCGCTTGATAAATAAATGATAAATCATCTGTCACTCATACTCGCATTTCGTCGATACGTGACGGATGCTTTGTCACTTATTTATCGCGTGATACAAGCAACTATTATAGGCCCGCAGAAGTTGTAAATTTGTAACTAATTTTTGTTTCCCATCAGTAGAAAATATTTCGCCAAATTTTCATTTGTCCAAAAGCCATTTTTCCAAAACTGTTAATTTTTCAGAATAATTATAAAACAAACGATGTATATGAAATCCTGAAAACGGGTTTCAGGAAAAACCTTACTTTCGTACAAAATTTGGCGAAACTTTACAGATGGAAAACAATGTTTCGGAGTTGTGAAAAGGGTATCTCCACCATTTTGCGGAAATTGGGAATCTGCCTCGAGAAAAAACATCTATTTTCTCAAACATACAATTAAATTTCGTCATAACGTGTGTTATGGCAGGCTTCGAAATATCACGTTTCGGGCGGAACAACTCGAGAGAACTGTAAAGGAATTTCATACAAAATTGAAGGCTTAGGCCATGAAGTATTTTTTTTAAACATGGCGTCTGTGTTTATGAACAGGCTAAACTTTTGAGTGGTGTATGTTTTTACTTCGTTGCATTTATGTTTGAGAACAGCACTAGCCGCCTGAGCCGTGAAAAGGGCTTGCCGGCTGTACTTACCTGCTCGCTACTCATCCGGCAGCCCTACTTTCCCGGTGGCTGCAGTCATGTATTATTAATTAGCGCACCTAACTCACAATATTTCACGAGAATCGATTGAGAACACCCGGAAATCCGGACAAACGGACATCCAAACATCCACAGGAAAGGAACTTTTGGCCAAGCAGAAACGAAGATGCTTGCTCGCTTTGTTCGCTCAGTACAGTCAATAAATGACAATCGAATTAGACCCCAGGATTAAAATTAATCACAAGATTATTGAGGCTTACATCGGTGTAAGTAGCAGCCGAGAAACACGGGCTCAGAAATTGTTTTCTTCGCAAACTCCCAACTTATTATAGCGGTAATGGTTTAATATTTTCACCTTTTCCTGCCAGTTTGTACTCGGGATGAATTTCAGAAAGTAACCGACGGAAACGTTCCGGCGAGGCAAAATTTAGAAGCTGGATTTTTTATAAGACATACATAGTGTGTATATAATAAGTGCGAAATTCCCGCGCATTTCGATGTGTCACTTTCTGAATTATGGCACTTGTTTCAATGTCCGGTTCCGGTTTTGTGTTTTAGTTCACTGGGCCATGCGTGGGGCGTGCGTGCGTGCGTGCGTGCGTGCGTGCGTGCGTGCGTGCGTGCGTGCGTGTATAACGCATTTATTTATATTGGTACTAGCGTTCTTCTTATGAGTACTTAATACTTATGTTCTTTGGAATTTGATTTTCAAAGTGTACGTCTAAATTCACAAAATTCTTATGTATACAAGCATCGCGTTCGTTTTTTAGGGTTCCGTACCCAAAGGGGTAAAAACGGGACCCTATTACTGAGACTTCGCTGTCCGTCCGTCTGTCACCAGGCTTTATCTCAACAACGGTGACAGCTAGTCGAAATTTTCACAGATGATGTATTTCTATTACCGCTATAACAACAAATACTAAAAATAAAATAAAATAAATATTTAAGGGGGGCTCCCATACAACAAACTTGTTATAGATTAAATATATGTATAGGTACGGAACCCTTCATGCGCGAGTCGGGCTCGCACTCGCACTTGCCCAATTTTAATTAAATTAATACCTAATGATTCGTTACACAATTAATTTTAAAGCTTTTAAATTAAAAATATCGTTTTCAATATCGTTCATAGAACTATATTTACCCTCCAATTATGAGGATAAATGATTAAATTTGGAATTCGTTTTAAATTAGTGATTGTTAGTTATGCTAATTAGTAAGTAACTATATTTAATATAAGGATATTTCACGTTTATATTTAGGTACTCATGCAATATTCTTTTTTCTAAATTTAAGTTTTTTTGTGATAAGTGCAAGCACTCCCAATAGATTAGGAATAATGCCTTGTGTTGAATTTTCCCTCACAGCTGCAGTAAATTACATGATTTAATAAGTTCCCACCTTTGCCAAATTTTGGTGACAGGATTCTATTGCTGACTGTACTAACATCCTTCAAGTACTCACCGAAATAATTGTAAGAGCCGAAACCGGTATAATTTTGATATTTTATTAGTGTTTTTATGACTTGTTATTTTTATTGAAGCAGTTACGTCTGCTAGCGTAAAAAACCAAATGTTTAGATAGAAGCGAAAAAATTTATTGTTCAGGCTGGGTTCGAACCCTGGTTTTGTAACGGCTTTCCGGGCAACACGGGCGTCCTAGCTATTGGACAACTAACCCTGATGCGAGTGCCATTGAATTTTTCAACAAGTTGCTTTTTGCATGCCTTAGGGTGGAATCGTAGCGCCATCTACCGTAAAGATTCGTACTTCATGATCGGCACCATCGTCCCAAATTATGATGAAAATCGATAGTAACGATGTGCTACACCCAAACTAATTATTTGTATTCATGCAGTAACGTCTGCTGAGACGTGGACTTTAAGGGATAGCGAGAAAAAGAAGATAGACGCTCTACAAATGTGGTGCTGGAGAAGGATGCTTGGCATAACCTGGACACAGTTCCGAACCAACGACTCAATCATCCAAGAACTCGGCATTAAACAGCGTCTGTCTTCCATCGTCCAATGTCGTATTCTCACTTTCTTCGGACATATCACACGTCGAGAAGACACTTCTGTGGAACGACGTGTGGTGCAGGGGAAAGTCGAAGGCACTAGAGCGCGCGGTAGGTCACCGATGCGATGGACCGACCAAGTCAAGAATACACTCAATGGTCCACTCCACGAATGCACAAGAAGAGCTAACAGTACGGGAGGAATGGCGACAGATTGTAAAGTTTGCTACCAACCCTGATGTGACGACCACGAACACTCTGCCAAGAGTGTGCCGACAAAGAAGAAGAGTAACATCTGCTTCGTAAACCAAACCAAATGTGTTGTATGACTTACTTCATTATCAGTTCAGCTCAATAGTAACATAATAATTATAACATTGTCACCGAATTTACGTTAGTAGGATACCGATACCATATTTCAGCTCAATCGAATACGGAAGTGGAAGAAAAAAATGGTTTACAAGTTTTAAAATCAAAAGTGCTATTTTTAATGTGTAATTTTATTTGTATACAGTAAACAACAACATTTGAACTGTGGGTGCAGCAAATTTAACAAGAGATGTGCATGCTGTTATATTAATGAATGCCAATTGCAGCAGCTACTGTACGAAAGAGAACGAATACATGAGAGACCAGCGATTTTATTAAAACAACTATGGAAAAGGTGTCCCTTTTTTCTTTAACACAATCGAGTAAAAAGTATCATACAACCATCTTTGAATATCCAGCTATCCCTGTACCAAAATTGGATATAATATATTCATCCAGGCGTTTCGGCGTGATGAGAGGATATAGTACATTATTGCAGACGCCGGGAAATAAGGGCTTGCCGGCTGAGTAGGTATAGACGGCCGACCGTAAGGGAGGCCGTCTAGTGATACGAAGCCGGCAAGCCCTTTTCACGGCTAAGGCATGTATAGCGCTTTTCTCAAACATCATATGCAATGAAAAAAAAATATACACCACTCAAAAAAACATAATTCAGCTGTTCAGCCAGTTCATGAACACATACGCCATGTTTAAAAAAAATCATTCATCATTTTCCCTCCTAACCCTCTATATTTTTTTTCTTGAATAAGTCGTCCACGTGGGTAGTGTTTGAATATTAAGGCCATTATACACAACCTGATAATAAGAATCTTAACTTCTATAATAAATAAAATAAAGGCAGAGGATTTTTAATATTGTCTATGGTCTCTGGTGACTTACTTATAGACAGTATTTTAAATGTATTTATCAACACATTGAATCATACAGATTTGTATTCATAATATCAGTTCGTGTGTACTAGGCATTAACGCGATTATTGTTGGTCCGATGGCTGAATGGGTAGCCACTAGAAAAAAAATATATCATCTGTTCATAAACACAGACACCATGTTTACATTAAAATTAAAAACAAATTATTATTACTTCCCGGCCTAGGCCTTCAATTTTGCATGAAATTCCTTTACAGTTCTCTTGAATTGTTCCGCCCGAAACTTGACACTTCGAAGCCTGTTTTAACGCAAGTTATGAGGATATTTCATTGCATGTTTGAGAAAAAGTAATTATGACCTACAGATGGAGCCAGACTAGCTTGGTGGCGCGCGCCCATACAAAACAAAAAACCGGCCAAGTGTGAGTCGGACTCGCGCACCGAGGGTTCCGTACAAACACTTTCCATCCCTAAGTGGTTAACTTAAGTTTGCACCTGGTATGTATAGCGCCCCATATAAATTAGGTGCAAAGTTAGGTATTAAAATATTAAAAAAAAACTACTTACTAGATCTCGTTCAAAACAATTTTCGTTGGTAGTTTTTATAGTAATGTACATCAAATGTTTTTTTAGATTTTTCATTTTCTTATTTTAGAAGTTAGAGGGGGGGGACCAACTTTTTTCCACTTTGGAAGCGTCTGTCACGCAAACTATTCGGTTTAGAAAAAAAAAATTTAGAAACCTCGATATCATTTTTGAAGACCTATCCATAGATACCCCACACGTATGTGTTTGATGGAAAAAAAAAATTTGAGTTTCAGTTCTAAGTATGGGGAGCCCCCAATATTTATTATTATTTTTTTATTTTTGCATCAAAATCTTAATGCGGTTCACAGAATACATCTACCTACCAATTTTCAACAGTACAGCTCTTATAGTTTCGGGAAAAAATGGCTGTGACATATGGACGGACAGACGGACGGACAGACAGACATGACGAATCTATAAGGGTTCCGTTTTTTGCCATTTGGCTACGGAACCCTAAAAAACGATCCTTCATTGCCCTATTGAGATTTTTCCTGAAATCAGGAAGGAGTGGTTACCCTCTCCATAGAAAACTGTTTTTTAATATCAATTTTTATGTAAGAAGTAGATGAAGTTGTGCGTAGGGCGCCTGATGGAAAACATTGTACAAAAATGCACTTTTGTGATTTTCTTTCCTTACAGAAACATTGAATGTCTTCCTTAAATACCTACTTAAAGTTCTAACCGGGGGTAGACATATAATCGCATGGTAGTATTTTTATTTAATTACTTTATCACCACGCGTATTTTAAAATTTAACTTTTTTTAAGCATATTTTATAACTAAACTATTTTTTCTAGTCTGATATTTTCGGAAAATTTGCTAGGTGAACCTTTAGGGACAGATAGTCAAATTTCATGCTAATTAATAGAATTTTCATAAGACTTCTCTAATAATGATTTTACTAATACGTATTTGTACGTTCTTCACGCTAAAAGTTACGGACGAAACTACTTCAATAGAACATGTTGAAAATCTTACACAGTTGAGAAGGGGACTATAAAAACACTTTTTTCTCCTAACAGTGCTAATAATAATCATAGTTCTGAGTAGAAAAAACTTAATCCATTTCTAAATTCTGAAAAACGGTTTTTATTAAAAATGCCCGGCTAATATTGGAGTAATTTGGCATGTTCCGCTTACAACCCGAACATTGCACCAACGTTCACAAGCTCGCGTCCCGGCTTGATGTGGGTACGCTATCACTACGCTAAGTTACTGCAATTTAATACATTAGTAGAAACTTCCCCGGAATGTTGACAGGGAAATGCGGTACCGGGTGGAAGATACCTTTTGCTAATTTTGTGTAAAGCAGTGAAGGGAACTGCAATATATATATAAAAAATGCCAAAACACCCGATCAAGTGCGCATCGAGGGTTCCGTACTACAACACAAAATGCTTTTTTGTGGTGAAACTACAAAACAATTTTCGTAATATTTATCTTAACTTGTCACATAAGACATTCTTGCGAAATTTAATTCAAAATCAACAATCATGAAAACTTGACATTATTTTAAAGTGACAGGTGATTGTTTTTAGTATAACTAGCGAACCGCCCCGGCTTCGCACGGGTGCAGGTGCAATGCTGATAAATTATGCATAGTATTATACATAATAAACCTTGCTCTTGAATAACTCTACTAAAAAAAAAGCATCAAAATCCGTTGCGTAGTTTAAGAGATCTAAGTTTACATAGGGGCAGACAACAGGAAGCGACTTTGTTTAATACTATGTATGTAGTGATATATAAGACCATAAGACAATGATGAAAAAAGAGGGGTGTTATGTGTGTCTGTGTGTCTATCTGTGGTAGTGGTATCGTAACTCCCAAACGGATGGACCGATTCGAAAGCGGATTTTTTATTCGAAAGCCTTAGACTTGATGGTTCTTAGCTATGATTTGTCTGGAAATACCTGCAACCGTTTCAATATTCAAGCTTTGATTGGAACAAATTTTGTATCAACAATAACATAACAATGTTCAGGTTTAGTTGCATTTTATCCCACTCATTTCATTATGGGGGCCTCGCGATGAGCAACTTGTATAGGGTTATTTTTATTTTATTTGCTTTGGTTAATTCTGAGGGTTCAGAACAAATAATTTGCTTTTGTATAAAAAAAACATCATCGCGTAGTTGCCATTGAAGTACGTATCATAATCCCAAGTCTCTTAACCTTTTTTTTTTCATTTCATGGCATATTGAGCAATTTTCATTAATATAACTACAGTATGTTGTAGAATTTGACATCAGTCATCATTATTATCCCTAATTTCTAACCGATAGAAGAAAACAGACTCGCGCTAGCCATTTTCTTGTTAGTAGCGCCATCTCGGATGCATGCCTAGAACTATTATGGTTAATAGCGCCGTCAACAGATGGCGTCAGCTGTGTCGTTTTACATTTCACAGACAATTCACAGTACGCCCTGTAAAATTCACTTGGTAAAAAATAAAATTATCAATTCAATTATCATTATAATAAGATCAATACTTTAGAACCAGTTTTTTCTGAAATTCAGAAAATAAACATTAATGTGAACGAATATTTCCGTTTTAGACAAGATATAAACTGGGTAAAAAACAGAAGCCCATGAATGATAATGATGTTACATTGCAAAGCGATTAATAACTTCCTGTGGGTGTACTATACACACAAACAGGACTACAAAATTATTACTTTAGGTAGTTGGCGGTGGCGCTAGCATCTACGTGCGTTAGTACATAACTCATGTAGCGTCGCTAGTTCCCAATTCGTCCGCATGCACAGAAACTGGTGGTGAATTGTATGTGCTGAATTTTTATTGATAACAGAACTCTCAGTAAGCAAAACTTCAATAGTGGTTAGTGCGTGTTATATTGAACTGGCCCATGGTTTATTTAAATATGAGTTTAAATTGTATCACTACATAATTAAATCAAGCAAGTAATAAAGATGTGAAGACTTCGTACTAGTTGCATTGTGAACAATATTAAGCAGAAATATGTCAAAACAACCGTGTTAATTAAGAGTGTGTTTGAAACGGCCATAATTTATCTTCTCGTTTGCCGCCTGTTATTTGATTGAAGATACTGAAATGGGTAATATTTATTTTTCATTCCAAAACAATCCTACAATAAGTGTAACTGTAGAAAAGAAATGTATATTTATATGGATATATATATTTCTATTATTAATAATAATGATTCGTATCTTAAACGTATCATTATTATTAATAATAGAAATATATATATATCCATATAAATATACATTTCTTGAAAAACAGATACTAAAGATAGATAGAAGGTGAAGCTATTATGGCCTCGAAGGCCTATTTGGTAAATTGCAAATTAAAGGTTTCGCAATAGTTGGAACAAATGTGCACACCTGTATGTTTTTTTTTTTATTATTAAGAAACAAACAGTCATAGACAAACAATTGTATAGGATTACAAGAACAGAAAAAAGACCTATAGTTTCCTGAAAGTACGAGTTAAAATATATGTGGCCAATACACAAACTAGTAATCAGATTTGATACATTGCAAACAGAACTATAGGGGTTCCTAGTTGACTACGGAATTGTTCGTAATATTCCAATGGTAAAAAGAAACTTAGTACCAAATAACCCCTTGGCTTCCAAATAGCCTTACGATAGTTTTTATTTCGCTTATGAACCGATTATCATTTTTATGGCGTGAATTTGTCAAACCATCTAAAACAGGCTTCTACATACCTACTCAAAGTTTGCTTAATTTCACTTTCTATTTTTCGCATTCGGTTTGTGTTTAAAATTGACGAAAATTGTACTATTGTAATGATTTTTAGAGATGCCATAGGGCTCCACAATAAATGAACATATTGGGTGAAGTGGGAAGAATTAACCTAAAGAAATTAGTCTAAACCGCGATAAAGAATGTAACAATACCACATGCGGTTACATACAGAATTTTAACCAAGTTCAATTCCCGGTTATGTATATAAAAAAATCAACACCATGGTTCCTATGAACAGATTTCCTTATCTCTTATAGTTTTCGTTTTCTCCCTACTGACCCATTTGGATTAATCACCTGTATAATATTACTCAGTGGCGATGCATCAAAAGTGTACTTGGAAAGCCGGAGCAATTTGACATAATTTTTCTTAAAGAGCAATAAAGGTAACATAAGAACTTTATCAGTCAAGCTGGTGGTAATCGAGTTCTATAGACACCACACTACAGCTACCACTACTAGTCATAATTCTTGATTTCAGATCATTCCTGTATCATTTTGGCAATGCTGTTGATGTCAGCTCAATCAGCGACCAGCGATTGCAGATTCACCAAAGAAGAAGATAATAGGAGGGAATGTATAGCTACATATGAGTGTTCAGGGTATATCGGTAATCTTGTTGATGATATGGAAGTTACCAACAAATGCTTAGGAGCAAAAATAGATTACGTATGTGACTACCCAGGACACTGCGTCCGTCAGTTTCATGTCTCCAGAAAATTCTCTCTAAAAGTCAAAGGCGTCAACATAACCTCATTTGATCGCAGTCCCTATAATATATACTATAATATTTCCGCATACACTTACAATATGGAGATGATGAGTTTACTAAATGGAGATCTAATTCAAATACCAGAAGAACTTTTCGATCTATCCAAACTAACATTGATTGATGTTTCTCATAATAAAATCAACAAAATTGATCTAAAAAAGTGCCGTTCTGTAGAAAATTTAAACGTATTTAATGCCTCGTTCAATCTCATATCAGAACTAGAAACAGATTCAATTAATACTCGATTCGTTTCTAATATGACTGTAATAGATCTTAGTCATAATGCTATCGAAATCATACCTGATAATTATTTCACTAATTTTGCACAATTGCTTCATTTAAACATGTCCCATAATCGGATTTACCGTTTAAACATTCTTACATTTGAAGGTCTGTCTGAATTAGAAACACTATACTTGTCAAATAATAAAATACAAAATATTGAAATGACTTTTGTGAGATTTTCGAATTTAAAAGATCTGACACTAGACCATAATGATTTGTCTACAATAGAAGAGAATAATTTTAAAATGTTAACAAGCTTAACAAAATTAAGTATTAGTTTTAATAAAATTATAAATATCGATAGTCTCAGCTTTCGAAACATGGCATATCTTCAAAGTCTCAATTTAAATAACAATAACATAGAAGCGATTACAAGACCAATGTTTTTAGGCAACGAAGCGCTTCAGGAAGTAAACTTCGCTAATAATCGAATTCGTAAAATCGAGCCGTTTTCGTTTAAAGGTACTAATATCACTTTATGTGATTTTAAAAATAACGCTTTGACAAATTTAGACGATAAATCAATTTTTGAAGGTATCGCTACTGAGGAACTTGACCTAAGTAATAACAAAATTAACTCAATTGGAGTTAGCGTATTTTATGACTTACGCTCAGAATTACGAACACTTAATTTGAGTCACAATTTAATATCACTCATTCATGAACATTCATTTGCAGCTTTAGAGTTTCTAACCCAGCTAGACTTATCTAACAATAAATTGCCAAACATAGAATTTGATATGAGTGATCTTATAAATTTATCCTTTTTCAATGCCCAAAATAATCTAATAAATAAATTAACTAAAGACAAGTTTCGGGACACGAAGTCTTTAAAAGAAATTAATTTGTCAAATAACGCTATTATTGAAATCGAAACCTTTTCTTTTGATGGCCTTGGAGAACTCGAATTATTGGATTTAAGTAATAATGATCTTCCAGTTACATTAGCACCTCATATGTTTCATGGTTTGTCTGCGACCAGACAACTCTTCCTAATGTGCTCTAAAATAACTACACTACAGGATGCATCATTTTATAGCATGACTGCCTTGAACCATCTACATGCATCTTGGAGTGCTATTGAGGTTCTAGAATATAATGCATTCAATGGCACTGAGGATATCAGGACTCTAGATCTATCGCATAATCGTATCAAAATATTTTATGTTAATAATACTCATCTCAAATATGTTGAAGAAATATTTCTAAATGACAATCAGATTGAAAGCATAACAAACCACACGTTTAGTGGGTTGACATACTTGCAAAACATAAACTTACAAAATAATAACATTCTGCTAGTCAGCGTTGAAACATTTCGTAGTTTGAGCACACTTTCATCATTAGAATTGTCGTCAAATATAAACCTGATGTTTGATGCATCAGCACTTTCAAATATTTCAACACTAACGCATGTAAGTCTGAGTAATGTTTGGAAACCATTTAATTTTAAGACTTTAATGAACACTTCAATTTTAACATTAGACTTGTCTTCTTGCAACATAACAGACATTAACTCGGTTATGGTTTACAAAGTAACAAAGCTCGAAACATTACTACTTTTGTCAAATAAAATACGATACATAGACCGATACTCATTTCAAAACTTCAGTTCTTTATTTTATTTGGACTTGAGTAGTAATATGATAACGACAATAAAACCGGGGTCTTTCTCTAATACACGCGGAATTTCTTTCTTAAACCTTCATAGTAACAATTTAGTGTCAGTAACATACGGCGTTTTCGATGGGTTAGCAAATTTACGAGTCTTGAACTTATCTAGCAATGAATTGCATAGTTTTGACGGCCGTTTATTTCACAATAGTCATAGGTTATCAGTTATATCCCTTGACAATAATATGATAGACAACATAGATTTTAAAGAATTGAAAGCAGCAGGAATTCCAATGATCACAATAGGAGGGAATTTAATACCTTGTGATGTTCTAGTCGTGTCGAAAAGGGAACTTTATTATGGCGTAGTAGTTACATCAGAAGTACCAAATTATCATGTTGAGAATGTTGATGGAGTGTCATGCACAGGTGTGCATAAAGCTACAAATCCAAATGATCAGCATACGAGCAGAGAAGAGACAGCAAATTCAGGAAAAAATACCGATATTGTGGAGGCATCTAATTTAGGAGGTTTCCAAATTATTAGTAATCAACTGGATACTTTGAAATCTGCAATGTATTTTGAGGCTTCCTGTTTATTTATCATAGTATGTTTGTTATTTGTGGTCCTTTCTTTTGTTTACTTTAAGTTTAGAAACAACTTGATACGGACATATAGTTTGGACAGCAGAAGACATTTGACTGGTAGTTCAATGGATATGGAACTGTACCGAACCAGCTAATAAGTAAAATGAACTGTAATGTACTTTATACTCCTGTGGTTTGTTCATAGCATTGAACTTATTTTTATACTAACTAGCTGTATATGTATATGTAATTTGAATTTGAATTTGTATACTTCTTTTACCAAGAAGAATAATACATTCAGTGTGTATAAAATATATTTTCTTATGATACTCGTATTCAGCGTTTATGAAGTAATTCTTATGAGTTTATGGTTATGTAAAATAGAAAATTAAAAGACTATGGTATTTTGTACAGTGCTTTAATTATTTTTATATCTGTAATTAAAATTAGGCCAAGTCTTGTAGATGGGGTACAATTTTTGAATCTCACCACAAAAATAACAGCGAAATTTATAACAATTAAATAATAGTTATGTTCATCATGGTAACAGTATCATTAGTAACCCTGGAATCTGGATCCATATCTCTTTTTTACGACCTGCAAATAAAAGTTAGTAGAAACTTAGCTAAGAAAGTGGGAAATAGTCAAATAATGGCAAAATTACGATATGTACCTACATGGGAAACTATATTTCAGAATAGAATAGGATAGATTTATTTTGCAGTAAATTTGTCCAATACATTCAGGTCTTATTTATAAATAATGGGTAAGTGTCCATGTTTAACCATAACTGGTGTGCAAAAGTAATTACAAAAGTACATAAGTATAATATGGCTAGAGATCCGCCTCGGCTTCGCACGGGTGCAGTGCTGATAAATTATGCATGTCTTATACACATAAACCTTCCTCTTGCATTACTCTATCTATTAAAAATCGGCCAAGTGCGAGTCGGACTCGCGCACCGAGGGTTCCGTACAAACACTTTCCATCCCTAGGTGGTTAAGTTTGCACCTGGTATGTATAGCGCCCCATATAAATTAGGTGCAAAGTTAGGTATTAAAAAAACTACTTACTAGATCTCGTTCAAAACAATTTTCGTTGGTAGTTTTTATAGTAATGTACATCATATGTTTTTTTTAGATTTTTCATTTTCTTATTTTAGAAGTTAGAGGGGGGGGGGGACCAGCTCTTTCCACTTTGGAAGCGTCTGTCACGCAAACTATTCGGTTAAGAAAAAAATATTTTAGAAACCTCGATATCATTTTTGAAGAGCTATCCATAGATACCCCACACGTATGTGTTTGATGAAAAAACATTTTTTAAGTTTCAGTTCTAAGTATGGGGAGCCCCCAATATTTATTATTATTTTTTTATTTTTGCATCAAAATCTTAATGCGGTTCACAGAATACATCTACCTACCAAGTTTCAACAGTATAGCTCTTATAGTTTCGGAAAAAAATGGCTGTGACATACGGACGGACAGACAGACGGACAGACAGACATGACGAATCTATAAGGGTTCCGTTTTTTGCCATTTGGCTACGGAACCCTAAAAAACGCATCAAAATCCGTTGCGTAGTTTTAAAGGTCTAAGCATACATATGGACAGATAGACAGAAGGGAAGCGACTTTGTACTATGTGTTATTGTACTCACCAATTTTACCAACCTCCGTCTCCATTATAAGTAGAAGAATATTCTGGAGGAGTAGTATATTCAGTAGCAGGATATTTATTAGGAGGATATTCAGGAGGTGTAGGTGGTTGAATCGTAACCGAATAACAAACATTTTCCATTTTATCACAGTCAAAATTCGCAACTGCTCTGGTCTCGATAAATTCCGTTGAATTAGCACAACAGTTCCACTTCATGCATCCTCTAGGCTTATCGTCACCGAATATGGTGCACAATGACTTCAAATAATCTTCATTAGCTTTACCGAAAGCGAAGCTTTTAGGACCCAACTCTATTATTGGTGAGGATTCTATACCAAGTTGATTGTACTTGAAGGCTGCTTCACCAGCCTTGCCACCACTACTTTGTACACATTGTCTGAATATTTGAGGACTTATCCCGCTATTGCAGAGACAGATCTCAGTTTTCGTTCCTGCCAACAAAACATATCATAGGGGAGAGTAAACATTATCATCTTTCTAAATTTTTCTAAACTACAGAAAAATCTTTACAATTTTTTTAGGAACCAGGGGGCATATGATGGTTGAGTTTATCGCATGATAGATAAGTGACAAAACATCTGTCACTCACACTCGCATTTTGTCAAAACGTGACGGATGCTTTGTCACTTATTTATCGTCTGATAGAAGCAATCATCATAGGCCAAAGCATCAGCAAAAGAGTGGTACTCTCTTGCTATATAAAAATATAATTTAGATCTCTTCAAGTCGAGAGTGAATAGGCATCTTCTAGACAAGTATGCTTCATCTTAGGCCTCATCGTTACTTGACATCAGGTACGTTCGAGGTCAAATGTTTACCTATCTATCGCACAAAAAAAAGGCCCCCAGACGGAATATACCGACTTGTAAAAACATTCAAGCTTTTGAAGATTTTCCCCATTATAAAGTATGTATATATACATTGTATTGCATATGTGTGTATGTATGTATATTGTAAACATATATATCAAACGTATTGTCTCGTTTTATGTTTTCAGCCACGGCTTTTTATGACCCTGCACCAACTGCTAGTTTTTGTTTGGCCCTATGGTTGACTGGTAAAGAATGCCTTATGGCATTAAGTGCGCCATTTGTACTTTTACTTTTGTATTTTGTGCAACAAAGTTTAAATAAATAAATAAGTAAAGTAAAGCTAGCGTTACATACCTGAAGCCTCGCACTTTAAGAACTCCGCCTGCAGAAACGTATTCGACTTCAGTTGATTTAAAGCGCACATTTGTGGCACCGAATATCTTCCAGTGCCCAAAAGATAATACTCTACTGATATATCCCCTCCTATGTTATCTATGATCCACGGGTACGTGTCAGTAAAGAACGTCGTGTCTTTTAGGACGTCCCCGTACACAGTGATGACGTAGCTAGCTCTGGCTAAAGCGGGTAACACGAAGAGGATTAAGAAATACATAGTCAGGTTCTGAATTAGGTTTAGTTACAGCTTAAGCTGTTTACTTTGCGGTTTATATACAAAGTTACACGGGTTATTTTAAGGGTCAACGGCTACAAGCTTGTCTGAAATTATATCTATTTCTTATAATGTATACCTAACGCCTTTAATATTCGTGGCATTATATTATTTCAAGCAAAATATTGAAAAAAGGTATGCTTCGGGCAGGGTTCGAATTTGAACCCGCGTTTCCACGTTTACTCTAACAACACACGTTACCTACAGCTTTTTTTAGTTAGCCTGTTTGAGTATCCCACTGCTGGGCAAAGGCCTCTCTGTTAGATCTCCGCAACTCCCTATTGGCCACTACTGTTGCCCTTTTGAACGCCAGGCGGTAAAGCAATTCACCGGGCCCCTGACGCCAAAGCAAAAATAAAAAAGGGCTCCAAAATAAGAGATTGAAAAACACAGATAGTGGTTTGAATTAGCATGTTTTTGACCCTTGCAATTTTGACAAAAATCGGTTGAGAAATGCGACCTGTTGTCGAAAACCGGAAACCTGGATACGAAAGAACTTTTGGTCAAGCTGAAACTGAAACGCTTCAAAATCGCTTGTTAACTACACATACGCATAGACAGTTAAATAAAAATTTCTAAACTGGCATAATTTCAAGTAGGCAGTTACCTTTAGATAATATCCTCATTCTTCATTTAATACTTAGTTTAGGTATATTACTACGTCCAAGTAAATAAATACTTGAAAAATTCTTCTGAACACGTGTCTATATGCTAGGATAAGATAACGTCTACCCGTTATCTTTACTACGTTACTATAGAATACGTAACAACCTTACTAGTGAGTCTATGAGCTTACGAGTTTGTTTGGGAATTGCTGAAATATTTTTGTATACTTTTTCAACCACCAAATGTCCACCATTTTGTATAAAAAAAAACACCAAATCACAACGAAAATTCTGCTGTTTGTTTTTCGGATAGTTAATCAATTATTAGCTATTAACACGGATTAAAAAAGACCGCCCAAAAGTCGGGTTTGCGCAGCGAGGGTTCCGTACAAACGATGAAAGCACTGAATATTCCTGTAATAAATAAGCTGTACTGTAGACAAAATTAACATTGCCGATGCAAAGCTGTGGTCCCAGTATATGTGTCGCTATAAGTTTATTAAATGCAAATAAGTTTGTCAATCACAAAAAGATAATGAATATTATTTTAGTTCATTTGCTCAATGTGACCCTCCCCTGTCACACTTATGACTTATCACTTATGACCTGAATCAGCCTGTCTTCTTCTTCTTTCTTTCACTCCTATCAGAGCGGTCGTGATCTTCATGAGGGAGGGTTGATGGCTGCTGCCACCCGCCTAACGATGTCCCGCCATCTCGTCCGGTTCGCAGCACTTCTGGCACATTCATGCAAAGGACTGCCCAGAGCAGATTATTATCTGGTCAGTCCATCGCATGGGTGATCTGCCACGTGGTCTCATGCCCTTCACTCTGAATCAGCTTGTATGAAGGTAAAATTATTATATAGGTATGAAACATGTAATGTCTCATTTTTTTAATGTGGGTACACCCCACAATTTTTATATTAAACCAATTTTTATATAAACAAAGAGTTACCCAGAGGAAGATACCGGGAATCGAACGCGGTATTCTCTGGATTTCCATTATTAACCATTCCAACCAACCATTCCAGAGGTACCGAGTTCGATTCCCGGTCTCTTCCTCTGGGTAACTCATTTCAAGTTTTCTTTAGGTAAGCTTTGATCTTTGTATTAATGGTTTCAATGAAATGAAATAATTTATTCAGTAAGTAGGCCACAAGGGCACTTTTACAAGTCAAATTGTGAATCTACCGGCATTTCGGAAGAGGAGACCGCTGTTGAGAAAAAAGCCGAAAGAAACTCAACAGTAAGTATTTTTTTCGTAAATAACTACTTAGTGTTATAAGTAATTATTACATGCGTACACGTATAGGAGATATATAGATACTCCAAATAAATGTTAAGTAGGAATATTAAAATAACATTGTAACTATCAAATTATTACAGTTAGGTAAAATGTTACTTTTAGATTGAACCTATTTTCATCGGGCCGATTTCCCTAAAAAAGCAATTTTTGCAACATCCACCAGGTGACCCGCTGAAAAATCTCTACACATAAATTTAATTTGTCCGTACGTTGGTGACAAAGTGCCGAAATGCGTGCAGCGCACTCACCGATTAACTACGTCGATAATAGAGATGGGAGTGAGCAAAAACTATCGACAAAAGCGAGAACATGTACAAAATAATACGACTGCGAATGGAAATACAATCTACCTATAAGCGGGCAATCGTACATTCCCCCGCCGCGACGGATCGACGGTCCGGATGATGGATCCTGGAAATTTTACTTGTACACATCAAAAGTAGTTTTAGACAATTTGACATAAACCAGTAGAAGAATTGTCACCTATTTTTATACGACTATATATATATATATATATATATATATATGTATATATGACTTGAGTAAACCCATCGCATGTATTATGTATTTTAATATGCTTGAGACCCAAAGGAGTTTTCTATGAAAATATTCACAACAACAGTAGCTAGTGCAGCTTTATTTGCTGCTGCTACTGACTTTTCTTTTCAATTTCATAGTTGACCCCATAAACCTTGCTCAATATGACCCGCCCCATCACCTTTTGGCAAAAACAAAACCTTTTGGTAAAGGTCATAAAAAAAATCAGAGTCCCCTTTTTTAATAGGTATTTTTTACGTGTATCTTCTTCCTACGTGTTACACAGCTACACATTACATTGTTTTTAGTTCACTCGATTAAAACTCCCAGTCACTCCACTATTGATCCCTGCTCAAAAGCCTATCGATATTTTCCCATCACTATGGTTACTTGAGAGAACGTTCGGCATTTGACGGGACCCGGTGAGGGCCATCATTTAAATGCTGCCCCTTAAACGTAGCTTTAGCCCCAACAGGCAATAGGGGCAAATTGAGCTATGCCATACCGTAATTCTAAAATGTAGTCTTTACTCATAACTAGCTTTTCCCCGTGGCTTCGCTCGCGCAGAGGTTTCTTTAGTAAGAAACCTTTATACAATGATTTCCATACAACGGTTCAACCCATAGGGGTTGAATTTCTAAAAATCCTTTTATAGTATGTTCCAAATTTCATACCTATTTATATCTTTAGCGGTTTAGGCTGTGCACTATCTGTCAATGGGTCAGTAACGCAAGAGTTTTATAATATTTAAAGATGATAATAACAATTATGATGGACATGGTAACTTTCATGATAGTCGTTTTTTTTTAAGTGGATATTTATACTAACAAGGAGGTGCCCTTTGCCTGCGTATTTTTATTCTTTACCGAGGACGAGTAAAATGTATGTCCAGCTATCCCAAAATTGGTTAAAAGTTGAGAGGAAAATTTGCCACCTTCCGAACTTTAACCTATAGGTATTATCTTGCCATGCCGCGGTGAGTGCGCTAAGTTTTTGTATCGGAGGAGGTAAAAAAGTAACTAATAATATAATTAAAAATTTGACTTATACTGGACAATTAACTGTAATAAGTAGAACAAATAAAATGGAAGTCTAAAAAATTTGTGTGCCTATAATCATCAAATGATTTGAGGAAACATGTGAAAAGGACCGCCGATAGTATCATCGAATCCAGTTAAACATTTAAGGTCTATCTATTAGTATTATTATTTATACATATTTGACTAGAAGACAAGGCAAAACCTTGTTAGTCATTCGCTATCTTTATCACACATTCGCTATATTTATACCATTATCTCAAACAAGTACATAAATTACGTCAAAAAACCTGTTGGTAGGTTATAAACAGAGTACTACTATTAACGCCACCTATCACAGATTGTTTGAACTATAACGTTGTTCTAATTTACCGTTAGATGACATTAGTTGACACAAACTCAACTCGCATAGCATTATCTAGGACAAAAAGGTCGTAACAAGCTATGATTTGAGTGCTAACTTATTACGCTTTGTACAAAATACGATAAATGTATTGAAATATTGCAATAACCTGTGTTATTGATATACCTACTAGTGTATTTTAATGTTTTAAAACAAAATTACTCGCATAGGCACGCCAAGCAATAACAATTATATTTGATTGTGCTATTTTCGTTTTAGGGTTGTTACTAGTTTTATTCCCACGGGTTTGCCTGTGTGGCAACGCTAATTTATTTCGGAATGTTGAGAATGTAATTTTAGCCCCATATTGTTTTCGTTGCAAAATATTGATGATTATGGTCCAATAGGTGGGTCAGGACCAAAAATTTGGATGAAATTAAGTCGTAGTTAGCGAGAAATTAAAAACAATAGAAAAAGTTCCGTTGTTCGACAAAAAATAACGATACAATAAGGAACCTTAAAATAGAACATTGAGGTACGTTATTGAAAGGTTAATTGTCATCGCACAACGGAGACTTTGATACAAATATTAATTGAGTGAGTTAAGGGTGAGTTAAGGTTTTAAACTTTTTGGTCTTCACCCAGGTACGACACCCGTGTTAGCCCAGAACGCGGGTTCGAGCCATTAAATTTGTCAGTGGCTCACTCATTGTAAGCCTTCTGTAATGTTTTATTCTGTGGCAGAGAAATTTCTGACAACTGACAGTAATAACGTTTAGCTATAGAAAATTAATTCGGATGCCTCGATGGCATCCTTCACAATTACAGTGAACTTGAGCCATTCAAAGCAATTTATGGCGGCTAAAGTCGATTCGAAAAGTTTCCCGTCGGGACAGATTGAGGCGTTACGCTGGGTCAGCGAGTAGAGCCCCATTGCCAGCGATTTTCTTTATACTACGACGGTGGCAAACAAGCATACGGCCCGACTGATGTTAAGCAGTTACCGCCGCCTATAGACGCTTGCGATGCCAGGTGCATCACACGCGCGTTGCCGACCCTTTAATAACTTATTTACTCGCCTCTTGAAGAACCGCATTTACTGTAGCCCCCGGGGAAAACCTCGGCAGGGAGCTCATTCCAGATGTCATATTAGCGTTTTTCTAAAATATTTTATAAGAAAGTTGATTTTTTAAGGCTCATTATGCTCAGTCATATCTTATATAAGAAAAAAAGTGTCACATTTTACCAATAAATGTTATTCCAGTGTGTTACGTTCATAAAAATAATTTAAAAAACATTAATAGAAAAACGTGACGATCTTGAATGGGAATTTCTTTTTTTCTTGTCTGTAGTTTGAATGTACCTACAAAACGATTCTAAGTAACAATAAAAGTGCATGTATACTTTTTTATAAAACGTTCACATTATAATATTTGCTCTGCCCTCCGCTATTGTCCGATGAAAAGCGGCGTAGCCAGTCACCACGTCATCGGCCGTGTCAAGGAAATTCAAGGAACATTTAACTGTATCCATACAGGAAAACTTGTCGTTATCTTTATCGCTGACACTGGGACTACACCTTTACTAGGCATTTCGCTAACTGACGATGAACATTTCTTAAAATTAATGGTTCAAAGTTAACAACTCCCGAATCATCTTACAAAGTAATAGAAGGTTATTTAGTGTTTCACAAATGTTTTTGACTTTCGTACAAATGTTACTTTGGGATTTAAACGGGTTTTAAACGACGTTTTTGTTTTTTAAACCCCCACAATCTCTTAATGCTAGAGCTCTCATTTTTTTTATGTAGCGCCAATTGTTTTTAATTTTTTATTATATGGACTTAAAATATCTAGTAGCCTAGCTTCAAAATACATAGTGGTAAAAATAAACTTTAGTAAAGCCCCTTTTGTATGTAATGTTCATGTATGTGACTTGTTCAAATAAACAACACATGTTTAAAAATATTAACACAATAAAAACAAATACCAGGAGGGTAATTCGACCAATTTTAGAGAGAGATGATGGAGATCTCTGCATTTCATCGCCACCCGTCACTTTTGACGTGTCTCTATTTGACAAGTGGCGATATCCCTAGAACATCGCAACTTCGTCAATCCGGTCGCGCTTAATTTGCGTTTCCTTTGTATGTGACGGCATAAATAACAGGCGCACATTTTAACTTGACCGTGTAGTGCGTGAAATAGTCAGTTACGTTTCGTTTAAAACAGAAATTCATATGCATGAATAGCATTCTTGACAATTATTATCGCCTTCGTATTTCCAAAATTGAGATGAGATATGTCACTTGACGCTCATCGCATTTTAATGACAGTTCAAAGGCGATATCACTATTATCTAATAGAGTTTTAACGTTTTTCAATCTCTCAAACGGCATTCTCGAATTAGCTCCCTGGCCGTGACTCAAGATGGCCGCATGCGTTTAAGTTTTGTTGTTCGTCATTCATTATTGTTCTTCAATGTGTAGTATTGATAGCTTATTGTGCAGTGATCAAACGACTGTGTGAATAGCTAATGAAGAATTCAACTTGAAGCGTACATAACCCTTCCTGGGTCAAGGCCCGATTGTCCGTGTGGTTTTTGGTAAATCGCTATCACTTTACAAAAAGCACGATTTTCTCAACTCACCGTACAACGTGGTATCAATCCTCTATCTAGTCGCCGTGTGCGATTGGCAACGAGACATTGGCAGTAATGGCCGCTTAACTGTGACCGGTTGCCATCTTTAAAAAAAATAGAATAGAAGAGAATTAGGTCCCTGTTCGAACAGTCTACTACTAGATGCAAGAGGTGCCTTTGAGTTTCCATCTATACTTATTGCATTTTCATATCTCGGGTTAATTTTATAATTTTTTAAAGCGATACTATCAAGAAATACATTTATAATACTATTATAAAATTCTAGATTTGTATTGAAAAACCGTTTTCTATGGAGAAGAGTCATTATTATAGAAAAAATCTTATTGTTTTGTACGAGCGCGCAGCGCCACGCCAGCCTGGCGTCATCTGTTTTCCATCACGCTGAAACGGCTGGACAAATTTTAACCAAATTTAGTTTAGCTTAATATCCAAAGCTGGTTATAGGATGCATTTTACCCGTCTAGGGTAAAGAAAAAAATACGCGGATGATTTTCGGGCGCCTCTTAGTATAATTATCCAAGTGCTTTCAGTTCAGATTCCTTTCCATTATTTTTTATTCGTAATCGCAATTGCATAGAGTATATTGATTGATGGTAATCGGTGTCCAGATTTTTCAGGGACACCCATTCCCATAAATTGGAATCAGAATTCATATTCTTAACTTGACCATAATGGAATCTTAGCTCGCTCTCTACTCGAATTTGAGAGAACCAAACGATACCATGATCTAACGTGCACCCGACGCCATCTGTCGAGTAATGTTGTTACTAAGTTTTGCGAGGGTGCGCCAACCCCGTAATACGGGAGTTCAGCGAACGTTCCGCTAGAGCAGCCATTCCCCTACATTTCACTGCATTGTTTGCTTAAAAAAACATGATGCTTCATTTACTGCCACAAGTACTGGTTTGAGTCAGTACCTTTGCCAGATTTGGTGAGAGCCCCAAGTATAGGATCGACATAGATGTATGCCCTTATTTTAAATCAATCATAGTGGTATTATTTAGGTGCTAATAGCGCAATAAATTGGTCGTCAACATTTGGTGCCCGACGAGAGCCAAACAAGGAAACACTTTTTTACACTACTACCGTAAGAAAGATACTTATGTACCTAGATTAGATTAAATTTATTTAATTTCATAATATAAAATGTCAGTATACATTACGCTTAGACAATTTAAGTAAAAATAAAATATAATAATCATAGCTCGGACTAATCACAGCAAAACAATACCTGAGAAAAAAATTAATGGAAATACGCACAAACTTGTGGCCAATTTCGGGTTGCAACGTAAAATATAAATTATATTTAAAAACGCAACCGAGCTATGATAATAATGGTAAAAAGATAACAATTGATAACAATAACAGATTTACATCTCATAGTCATAACTCATAATTCAGTTAAATTAAATGACATAAAATAGAGATTCCACAGTCAAACCAGCCACTGATTTTGTGGGACATTGTTTTGGACCTAAGAAAAAATGTAAAGTTCCTAATAAATAAATAATAAAAATGAAAATACTGCTACAAATATTTATCTACTCCTTAGCCTACTACAGCACAATTTCATCCGCCACAAAAATCCAGTCCAGACAGGTACAAAGGATGAATTTCATTAGAATTGAAGTTACCACATAATAACTAATAAGTTTACCATTGTTATCAATATGTAAGGGTTGTTAGAAACCATTTCTAAAATAACCCCATCAAAAACCCTTGTTAGGGTAACCGGTTACGGTCTCTGAAAGACATCTTCAAAAACAAAAATTGGCTACACGCCTGTTAACAACAAAATTAGATGTCTAAATTATGTTAGTTAAATCTGAAGAAAGAGAAATCCGGCCACAAAATATAACACAATTTAACACTGATAACAATCACGCGTAGAATAATGTTCTATCACACTACTGCAAGCATTTATCTTCTCCTAACCCTATTACAGCACAACTTCATCCGCCACAAACATCCAGCCAGACAGGTACAAAGGATGAATTTAATTAGAAACTTATTATGACCCCAAAGACTACGTCAGCGTGTAGCGGGACTTTTCAAAGGCTTTCTTTTTACTTATTTGCTCAGGGTTTTTTAGTTTAAATTTAAATTTCATATCTTTGCATGCTGTTTTTGGAATAGCAGTTTCATGGATTTTTTAAACTAAAGCCAAAAGAGGAGATTCGGTTTTTTCCTTTAATACAAAGATCAAAGCTTAAAGAAAAATTGAAAAAGGAGCTACCTGGTAGGCTTACTTATAGTAGGAGATCCGAACCTACATCGACCTTCACCGAGCTGATAATAGAATGAAACATATTTTATAATGAATTTAGTGTATTAGAAAATATATTAAAAATGGGTTTGCTAAAAATATCCTGGATAGGCTATTTTTAATTATTAAAAAAAAAAGATTTTTTTTATATTCAATGTTGCAACATTGAGATAATAAAATTTTATCCTGAGTTAAAGTATAAAACGTATAGAATGTGCAGCCGTTGGGTTGCTTATTATTTTTAAGAAGCTTTTACCCTCCACAGTTTACATACCGAGCATGCGAACTTCGTTAGATAGGTATATTCGAGGTCCCATCACGTGCGACAGCGATGTTGGGTCCTTTATTATTACACTGTATACATACCTCAGATCTCTCTGTCACACATTCCCACTCTCGTTAAAACTGAAATCTTTAAAAAAATATTAAAAATAGCCTGTCCAGGATATTTTTAGCAAACCCATTTTTTAAATATTTTCTAATATACTAAATTCATTATAAAATATGTTTCATTATATTATCAGCGCGGTGAAGATCGACTTAGCTTCGGATCTTAGACTATTAGTTTTAGTTATTATGTTATTGATTATTGTTTTTATTAAATCTTAATGTTTTTATCAAACAAAAGACCATTCTACACGTTAACATTGATATACTCTATATCTATTACTCTTTATGATTTTGAAAATTATTTAATGTATCTTCTATAACATACCAGTTTATACATCTTTTCTATGATATGCGTAAATATTAAAACCGGAATCATTCCTTACACAGGATTACCGATTTACAAAAAGTGAGTATGTATGTATGTTTGTCTGTTTAAACAGACGCGATCAGAGTTGACTACTTAAGAATTTAGCAAAGCCAAACGATAGCGTCATTTAATGTCGGAGTGAGCGCCATCTATAGGTACATGTTAAACTAACAGCTTATGAACATATTGAAAATAGTTTGAAACAGAAACTGTTACAGATAATAAATTTGTTTTGACATCATTTTGAAACAATAAAATTATTACTAACAAATCGAAATTAACGAGTAATATTAATTGAATTAAATTAAAGTAATTTCCGAATAGTCGTACTTTGCACTCATACATAACGCCATCTATTTAGCAAGGTTAATACTAATATTTATTAACTCCTTATGTATTATTTGTTATTAAACAATAACATAATTTATTCTAATTGTTTTTTTTTATACACTTCCTTCGTTAAGCTTTTCTCACCATGAAAAAAGTGTCATAGATGTCGCTAGTAGTCTGTACGAGTACACCGTATCTTAGGATTTTGGCTTTTTCAAGTATTTATTGCATAATATCAATCTCAAATAATACTTGAAATATTTATTTTGATATAAACGTGATCGTATATGGATCTTTTAGATTATTTCATGAGTGATTCTGATTTGTGATATCAAAATGATATTATTAATTATTGTAAAACAATGAATTACGCTGTTGAAGATTTTATATGTGCAGTTTCAAGAAAGAATGCATATCTATTTATATTTTGACGATTAATAAAGACGTAGGAAAATACTTCTATCATAGCGACACTAGTGACATCTAGTAACGAATAGCAAAAGTTTATATACCAAGTAGCAAGCTAAATACTATATCAAAATTTTCGAAAAAAAATCGACGAATACATTCTATATTAAAATTGCTCACAAATTTTCAAGAGAATCGGTTGAAAAATGCGACTTGTAGACGAGAACCAGCCGGACATTCGAAATTCGGACAGATGACAGAAATTTAGGCCAAGCTGAAACGGAAACTTCGCTCGCTCGGTCGATGAAGTACACCTACATATTATTATCATTTATAATTTAGTTTATCACGAGCCGAAATGTCCGCAACTTCACGTCTAATCTAACAATGCAATTTCATTTTGCGTGAAATCAATTCAATGTAACATTATTTACAGGACTATCGGAAAATCCCTTTGACAGGAGCTCCGACACTCAAAAATCATGTATCTATGTAAGTCTGTCTGTTTGGTAGTTGGTGCATAGATTTAACTTCTTATGAATTTAGGAAAACCAAACGATAGCGCGATTTAAGTGACAGCTAACGCCATCTATGATTACATTGTGTTACTAAGGAAAACTATTTTCCACCGTAGCAGCCACCCTGTTTAAAATGGAACCTTCATGGAAGCATATACAGGGTGTCCCACGACTATGCCATATGGAGGGGAAGTACCTTACATATTTTAGAGAGACTATTTTGCTCAGTTGAGAAGTTCTTTTATTTTTTAAATTAAGTAATACTACATACACAGATTTAAAAAAAAAATGCTTGTCTCACCTGGAAATCAAACCGACCGAAAGTGAAAAAAAAAACACAGCCCATAGTTTTATGATGCCAATCGAAAGAGTTAATGGCAAAGCATAATTATCTTTAAGTAACATAATATGTTAAAATAAAGGAACACCGAAATTTTTAACATTAAAGTTATTGTAATAGGTCTCGCTGAAAATGTTCATACACATTTTTCATATTTTTTTTAAACTATCAATGCAGTATTACTTAATTTTAAAAATAAAAGAGTGTCTCCATTGAGCAAAATATCCTGTCTAACATATTTCATATACTTCCCCTCCATGTGGCATAGCCGTGGGACACCCTGTCGATAGAATAAAAATAAAACAAGATATGATCTAAAACAACCTCGCTTTCATATCGTTAACACTTACTTGAGTAACTTACTTTACCTATCAGACGGTATTGTGTGTTTTTCAGATGTTAGAGGAGTTTTTGCAAGATATTTATAATTGTTCATTACAAGTTTTTATTTGACTTCAAATCGCAAAAGAAAGATTTGAATCTCTTCCCGGAGACTGGATTGAACTGATATTTGATACTACTGAAAGTTAACAACAATTGATAACATTTCATTTTATTAAGATTACAATTTAATTACTTTCTGTATTCCGCCTAGAAAGAGGACGTAATCACTGTTTTTTTATATTTTTCAAGATGACTAATTATTTTATTGGAGCGTAGCTCCCATGGATCGACTCGAATGGACTTTGTAACAATGCGCAGATCTCAGCGAGTTCTCAACCGATTTTAGAAATTTTTGCTTTAAAATGCACAAATTGACGAAGAGAAAATTTCGAAAAAAAAAAACCGCTCCAATCTATGGTGCAAGCTTAGCCGGTGGCTGACTCTGCATCGACCTAGTTATTAATTTATATTTTATTATATTTCTTTACTTTACACACAGAAAAATAAATTCAATTTTTTTTTAGGGTGTAGACGACAAAGCTCTCGATAGGTGGAAATATAAAATGTTGTCAATTCGCTTCATTAGTCATTTGTCATGACATCTGTTCAAAAAAATCTCGTCACTATAATTCTGCATGATTACTTCAGCGATCTGCTCTACTCGAATTAATTAACCGTTTTATACGAAACCCGTTAACTGTGTGTTCCGATAAGCAATTGTCAATATTTGAAATTTTCAAATAGTGTTTTAGTTTAAAATATTTATTTTATTTTATTGTCACAGAACCCAAAGCATTTTTTATTTCATTATACCACTACATGACGTCACCTTGTGGAAAAGTTGGCATTCACAACATACAAAAAGAACAGTGATTTCTATTCTAAATCCGCCTTAGAACTATATAAAGTAATAGTCCGACTGTATGATTTTTCTACGCTGAGACCAATTAATTACTGGTCGCCTACGCGCGTTTAGAATGAGACACTTTTATATATTTTTCTCAGTCAGAAATTGGTTTCTAAAGTGAAAAAATTGTGGTAATATTTCATTTTTTATCCTCTTTATTTATATCCTATTTAATTGATAACATCGAGAAAAATCTCGGTAAAAAAAAATAAATATTGTCAATTGGCCGCTTTTTATATGCGCCTTAATAAATACAAACATTTTAGATTTCACTGGCAGCAGTTGACTGATCGATGATTAAGTATTTCTAGCAAAAATAACTGAGTTTAGTCGATAACTTAGCATCAGTGCATAATGGCCGGTGTTGTGGCACGTAATCGATATTAATTCAGGCGACTATCGATTCAATGGAGTCTGCATCTGATCGTAAATAGGGAGATTGCCCTGCACAGGTGCGCCAGTGATGTGACTATGTTGAACAAAATAACACAATGTATTCTTATTTTATTTAGGTGGATCTTGACGTTTACTGATAATTTGGATTTGTATTTATTGTATGCAAGCTGGCATGTGAACCCGAGTCTTTATTGTCCCACCTCTGACGCTCCGGCCACGATTTCGGCGGCAAGCGGCAGTGGTGATCGGCGGCCATACAAGTGAGCGAGACACCGCACTCGGACCTTCCGAGATTGTAACTTCAGGACAAGCAGTCAGTCAGGGAGGGTAAAGAGTATTTTAGGGAAAATTGATCTAATAGCGGAATAGTCCTGTTCCAGACTATTCCGATTAGATCTATTTTCCTTTCCTTTCCTTTTCTGGTTATTTTTAATTTAAAATAGGTATTTATCAGAAGGCGCTTGCGAACTTAGCTCAAAAACCAAAACTTAGATAACAAAAAGTCATCAAAAAAACTTATCCAAAACTTAGATAACAAAAAAAGTCATAACCCTATTATTCGGTTTTCCGAATAAGCGATAACACAAAAACATATTTAGCCTAATATGATTATACAGTTAACTGTAAACCCTCCTTGACAACGGCTCCCTAAGGATAGGCGCCGCCCTCAGGCTCGGATGCCAAGTGTGCGAACCACACCGCTGTATTTGCCCCGCAGTTGAGCCAGGTACCTTTCGGAATACTTATTATTAATTTTAGTTTTATAGATAGTTTTAGTTTATTATAAAAGTGTACATACCTTTAAAGAAATTATTGAATATTTGTCATACACAATGATATATCTCCATGGTCTTACCGATGTAAACATCGATATCGGTATTTTAGCTACCGACCATGTCCCATCCCTACAATTGTAACTTCAGGGAGCCGGGCAGGGTAATGTGAGTATATTGAAGGAAAATAGATCTCCGCGTAATACCTAACGTGGTGGAATAGTCTGGGATAGCCATATACAGGGTGTTGAAATACCATTATTAAAACCTTAAATAGTCATTGTGGAAGTCGATTTTATATTCAAAACTGGCTTCTAGCATAAAATGTTATTAGAAGTGCCAACAGAACTTCATACAAACAGCATTAAGCATTATACATAAAAATATCGGTATAATTTATTATATTACCGATTAATAAACGAGGAAATTGGTTATTCTGTAAAAAAATATCTATTTTTCTCTTTTCTATATTTTTTTTATCTTTTTTGTTTTATTGTGAAAGCAATTATAAAACACTACCGACATCTAGCGACGAATAGCAAAACTTATTTTGTTAGCTGGTATACAAATAAGGGTACGTTTTTTGCATTTAAGTTGCGTTATCTTTTTTATGTAGAATATGCAAGCATTCGATCATCTTACCTAACAATTAGTGACGATAGAATCTAAGTTTGCTTAGCCAATAACATGGCCAAATGCGTATTTTTTCTCAGCTGTGAAACGTAGAAAATTTAGAGAAATAAATATCCAATCCATAATAATACAATCGAACACAGCGTTCGTTTGGTCGCCGCCGCTACAGATATGCGCTTCTGAGCATGAACCGCAAACCGATTCGAAACAATGCGAGCGATATTCGACTTATACGACGTGAGTGAACCCATTTCATATATATCATTTGTTGTGCATACGTCTGAGACTCACTGGAGTTTACTATGTATTATAGATATAAATTAAATTATGTTCTATTATTATATTATAAAGTAATGATCCCTACTGGGACTAGTATCCAGTAACTTTGCAAATCCTTCGAACACTAAAAATGCGGTATAAATTCACCCAAATTACGTGTTTAACTATGATTCGATCCATTCACGAGAAACACACGAGCATACGATCCAGGTTAATTAGAAAATTATATTCTATATTTGTCCCACCCTGTATATTGGAATACACCCAACATAGTCGTCGTTTAGCTTATGATATTATGCGAAGTCAACGGGGATTTCAGCGTGGCTTGTGAATATATTGATAATATTAAGGAAGTATTCGTCGCTTTAAAGTGCTGATTTAATCCCCAAACTAAAGTTTATATGTAGACATGCATAATGCATTTATATGATACTATAACGCAAACCTCTACAAGTCAACTTCAGTTGTTACCAAAAAAACGCACTTCTAGCATAATACGGTTACGTTACTTCCATTTCGCAATATGGTCTTCGTCTATGGGGTATTCATGAAGTTGATAAATCATTTACGGGTAGAGTTGAGTTTCTTTAAGTTTCTAAAACGTCTTCACTAGATTGGTATTTATAAAGGTAAAAAACTACAGAACTCCAAATATAGGGGTCTCGGCCCCGAATACAATTTTTTACAAAGAGCTCTCTTAAAGACTTGCAGATACCACTGGGGACCGAAGAGCTAGCATCTTCCTCGCACAACGTTTCATCACAGCTGTTCAGCGAGGAAATACTGCCAGCATTTTCAGTGCCATGCCGCAGGGGAGATTTTTTTAAAGTCTGTTTCAGTTTATTTTAATTTAAACTTTTTGTACATAGTTGTTAGTAGTGTTTAAGTTTTTTATTTACTGATCTTTGTTTTTCCTTTTTTCTAAAGGTTCTTAGTTACGTTTGTGTTGCCCTCTGTATATATCTGATGTAACCTTCTGAGAGATCCCCCGCACCAAGGAATATAATACTCACCCCGCACCCACGCTTCACCTATAAGGTCACACAAGATAAAACCTAAGTTATCGAAACCAATCGAACTTTCCTGCAAAAACAGTCCATTTTTCGTAACACGTCAGCCGAATGCGAGAATGATGATTGTTATACGAGTTTAGGACAGTTTAAGGAATCAGGTAGGGCTAAAAACGTTATTGTTGAATAACTGGGAAAGTTCGGAGGGATCACATTGTGAGTGTTTTTGAAGAGTTAACCGATTTATCCTCCCGAGTTCCAATGTCCTACTCATAGTACATAAACTTCAATCAATGTATCACATCACACTAACGTTATAAAGGCGAAAGTTTGTAAGTGTGTTTATTACTTCTTTACGCTCAAACGGCTGGACCAATTTTGATAAATTTTGGTATGAAGTCAGCTGACACCCTGAATTAACACATGGGCTACCTTTATCCCGAAAAATGTGTGTTCCCGTGGGATGAACGGATTACACAGCGCGGCGTAGCAAGTTTTTCCATAAGGGCGTGGCCACATGTCCACGACACGGCGTCGTAAACGTAAAACGACATGGTGTCGCGTCGGAGCGCGACACATTATCCACCGTGCGAATATCCGTTGCCGCGTCGTGAAAACACACGACACGGCGTCGTAAACGTAAAACGACGCTGTGTCGCGTCGGAGCGCGACACAATTATCCACCGTGCGAATATACGTTGCCGCGTCGTGAAAACACACGACGCTGTGTCGCGTCGGAGCGCGACACAATTATCCACCGTGCGAATATACGTTGCCGCGTCGTGAAAACACATGCTGCACCGGGCACCACAGGTCGCGCCGCGCGCCGGGCAGATTAACTTTGCTGTGTTGAGTAGATGCACGGTGCGGTGCCTTATCCTTAAATGTTCTTATTTGTTGTTAGACACAGTTTTGTAATTTACTTCTCATGTGAAACCACGCTCAAAAAAACAAAAAAAAAACAAGAAAAAAAATATTTTTTTTGACCGCGTTGGTTTAAAGCCACATGATATTTTTTTCTTCTTGTGGCGTCAGGAATACGCTGTTAAAATTATTCGGTGTCTTCATGTGACACCGTGTATAAAATTTGTTAATAGTGTTACCTAATTATTTCCAAATAGTTACAAGCTTGACTAATTATTTATAAAACATTCTTGTTTGATTGACAATGACAATAAACAGTAACATAAATATATATATAGTTTTAATTCTTACCTTATTGTTAATCCCAACATCTCCAGAGGTCGAACTGGTTTCCTAAATACATTTTGCCTTTTTAAACGAGGCGATATTTTCCATAATAGTTCTTCAAAACTTGACACAGACATTCTAAAATAATCATAAAACTTGTGATCACTTATTTTTAAGGCCTCGTACTTCCTTTTGAAATGACTGCCATCATGGTTCATAATAGAAAGATATGGATTTATCCAACATTTTCGTTTCTTCTGCTTTTTCTTCATGCTTCTTCTTAAAAGCAACAAGAGCAGAATACGTGTGATAGGATCCATGTCGAATTGAAAACTGATCGCAAAATATTTTGAACATGTACGAGAAGCTGCGGCGTCGTAATCGAACGTGGCACCGCACCGTGCATCTTCTCAACACAGCAAAGTTAATCTGCCCGGCACGCGGCGCGACCTGCGGTGCCCGGTGCAGCATGTGTTTTCACGACGCGGCAACGTATTATATTCGCACGGTGGATAATGTGTCGCGCTCCGACGCGACACAGCGTCGTGTGTTTTCACGACGCGGCAACGTATATTCGCACGGTGGATAATTGTGTCGCGCTCCGACGCGACACAGCGTCGTTTTACGTTTACGACGCCGTGTCGTGTGTTTTCACGACGCGGCAACGGATATTCGCACGGTGGATAATGTGTCGCGCTCCGACGCGACACCGTGTCGTTTTACGTTTACGACGCCGTGTCGTGGACATGTGGCCAGGCCCTAAGGCATAAATTAAACTGGCCACTTATGAATGCTGCTAGTCAGGAGGTTATACCATCATACAAAAACCTTAAAGCGCATACGATTATACGTAAAAGCGAAATAGTTTGAATAAGCATCTTGAAATTAATAATTTTGTACCTGAGGAAATAATAATTCTTGTTATATTTAAAGCCAAATGTAATAAATAAAAATATAAATTCAGTTACCTCTCGTTTTTGGAAAATATCTTCTGTATACTGATGTAACATTTTTGCCATAGCATAGCATTTACCCATTTTCATGCTATAGCAACAACAAATCCACAAAACTAACTCAAAATCTGTATCTAAAGTTCCTTAGTTCGTTCCCTGGTTTCGGCACCAATTTCTTAATGAAAACAAATAATTATAATTTTAATCCGCCTTTATTATAATATTATAGCGCACGTTAGCTTAGAAAGGGATGGACAAGGAGAGAGCGGGGCAGGGAACAAAATGTTGCCCTACTTATCTATTTTTTATGAACAAATATATCTCAACCTTTCATTTTCCCAAGGTTCCCAAGCAAAAACTTTTAATATCGCGCTGAAACTTACAAGAAAGCCTATAACAAGAAAGCTTCATTAAGCTTAGGAACAACAGCTATTGTACAGCAAAATACTAAAAAACTACAGTGTGGAAAACAAAGCCAACATACATATTAGAGTTGGAAATGGCGCCTTGTTAGGCTGGCCTTATTCTGCCCATACAAAAGATCATTGCATGGTTGGATGTAAAATATCCAAAGAATGCTCTCTTAGAAGCTTCTATTTAAAGTTACTCTATAGTGGACGGTGTTTACGACATAAATAACTTAAACCTCCTCTTAGATCTACTGCACCTATTTCCACCAATCATAGCTAAGAAAAAAACTGCACTTTAATTGGTCCATCTATTGGGGATCTACGATGCCACATGCAGAATGTGTTAAACTTATAACATTTATAATACAGCGTTTGATAATCGGGATGAGCGTTCTGAAACCTAAGAACATTTTAAAAAGGTTCTTGATTTTTAGGGAGGGAGTTATGACATTATTTTTGTTTATAATTTAGACATTTGTTGTTCTCAATCATATCACATGGGGTATTTAATGAAAGCGCTTCATAAGCTGATACTAAATGTGATATGAAATATATTTGTCGATTCAGTTTCTCGCAATTTCCCTAAATTACGGAGATAATGAGGTTATGGGGGCTGAAAGTGTAAAATATCTCAAATTTCAATCACTTTGAAACAAATTCGTGAAGTTTTACAGGGCACACCTTACAGAGCTTCTAACTTTCACAGTCAAGCCTTACAGAGCTCCTAACTTTTATAAGATAGCCTTATTTTTCTGAGGCACGCCAATTTTACAACAACACGTCTAGCATAACTTTGACGCGCGACTCTTTGTGACGCGACACATACTACCTGTCACTTTTCTTTTAATACAATGCGAGCGAGGCAGGTGAGGCTGTCGCGCGACAAAGGAAGTCGCGGTTCTTAAATTATTAGCCCATAGAGAAAACATAAAACTAGGATCCCGAAGAGTTTAGATAACACTTGTTTATGTGTTAATAACGAGATGGAGTCTCGGTCTAGATTCGGGGCGCTCCCTCACAATATCCGTTTGCTGCAAACTTGGCAATTGGCATTTGGTTACATTTGCAGTGTGTCCCGGGGAGCGCCCACGAAAACTTGCGACTAAAGCAACTGTTAAAGTCAACAAATACCTACTGGAAACAAAGCTCGTATATCAGTATCAATTTACTTACTAGATACGAGTTTTTAAAGAGCAGTGACAGAAAATTTTGTAGTTGTTGTCACCAGGCGTTTTATCAAGGCGCTTGTTCAACAACACAATTTGTCCAATAATGTGCAAAAGTACGGTTTCCAAAACTTGGTGCTTAAATGTACCAATTTAATACCCTTAATATTATGATCAAAGAACAAAGATTTTTTTTAATGCATAACCTGGAGGCAGAACCAAAATTTGACGTCGTTAGGGTAGTCGAGGAACAGTTTCGTCGACTCGCTTTTTAAAATAAAAAAGAAGTTCATTAATCACTACATACCTACATAGTATAAAACAGTGGTTTATTGCTGTCTGTCTGCCTGTCTGTCCCTATGTATGTTTAAATCTTTAAAACTACGCAACGGATTTTTTAATAGATAGAGTGATTCAAGAGGTAATTTTATATGTATGCATAGCATAATATAGCATTTCACTCGTGCAAAGCCGGGGTGGGTCGCTAGTTCAAGATATTTCACGTATACTTTACTCCGCAGTTTCAGTTGACGCACGCCATCTTTAACTTTAGTAGGCTTCTTCTGCGCGACTGTAGAATGAGTTTGGTTCAATTTGGTATAGTCAGCTTCAAAAGTAGCTGAGTTGTAAAATTATCTGTTTTTTTTGTAACGGCACAACATAGTGGCTCCACTTCGCCTGATGGAGCAAGAATGGGAGTGGCTCCACTTCGCCTGATGGAGCAAGAGATAGGAGCCCAAGTTGCAATGGCGACTGACAAGGACCCAACGGAGCCCTGCTGATACTGCCATGCTAGCCCGAGATATGCTTCTTTACGCTTTGTTAGCAAGTACCGGATTAGCAAGTTGAAGTGGCAATGGGCAGGCCACATAGCACGCAGAGCGGATGGCCGATGGGGCCGAAAAGTGCTCGAGTGGAGACCTCGGACCAGCAAGCGCAGCGTAGGACCACCACCTACAAGATGGACAGATGACCTTATAAAGGTGGCCGGAAGGCGCTGGATGCAGGTCGCTTCCAACAGGTATATATGGAAGTCCAAAGGGGAGGCCTATGTTCAGCAGTGGACGTCCTATGGCTGAGATGATGATGATGACGATGACGCTTTGTTTGATGGTTCCCATGAAACAAAGCGTAAGAAGGACACATGAGCCGGCAAGGAGCCATTCATTCATCCATCCTTTTGAAATACTTCGGCAGATGAAGCGAAAACTATTTGTATGGAGAATAGTACAGTGTCCCTAGTGGTTACTTTGTGGAACATTCTCTGTACAAATCGTTTACGCTGTCTAGTGTAGTAATGTGCCGTTCTCGAGAATTTCCGGAAACGTCCCTAACTTTGTATGGGAAATGTTCTCGAGAACATTCTCTCCATACAAATTGGGGAACGTTCTCGAGAACGGCACATTACTAACGCTGTCGCTATCGAGTACGGTCACTGTAAAATCATCAGTCATCTGGAACTCAGATTTTCATTTTCGTTTTCGTTTTCGTTCTCGTTCTCGTCCTCGTTCTCGTTCTCATTTTCATTTTCATTTTCATTTGTGAGTGAGACACGTACCGCGCACCGCTGCCGCTGTCGCGCAAAGTCAAGGCATCGCCGTAAATGGGACTAGTACGAACGAATAGCTTCTACCGTGTACAGTACACCGTGTAAACAGGCGAAGTTTTTGCGAAAATCATTTTCGCCTAAAAGCCGCATTTTTCCACCGATTTTCGTCAAGTTTTGTGAGCAGGTTCCATATTTATAAATTTGATTAGTCATGTAATTTTTTCGAAAATCTTCTAAATGGTGGAGATGTTGGGATAGATAACGTAAAAAAATCTGCCATTCTGCCACTTGCGAGTTCTACAGCTCACAGAGCTGCTAGTTTTTTAGGGTTCCGTACCCAAAAGGTAAAAACGGGACCCTATTACTGAGACTTCGTTGTCCATCCATCCGTCTGTCACCAGGCTGTATCTCAAGAACGGTGATAGCTAGACAGTTGAAATTTTCACAGATGATGTATTTTTATTGCCGCTATAACAAAAAATACTAAAAATAAAATAAAATAAATATTTGAGGTGGGCTCACATACAACAAACTTGTTTTATGGTATGGAACCCTTCATGCGCGAGTCGGACTCGCACTTGCCCAATATTTTTTATTTTTATTTCCTCTAATTTCTGAATCATCACTCTATAGTACGACCATAGTAGTTTTGACGACGCGGTTGGCGCAGTGGTTAAGCAACTGCCTACTGAGCCGACGGTCCCGGGTTCGAATCCCGGCAAGGGCAAATATTTGTGTGATGAACACGAATATTTGTGCCTGGGTCATGGATGTTCTATGTATTTAAGTATTTATTTATCTATATAAGTAATGTATATCGTCACCTAGTACCCATAACACAAGCCTTCTTGAGCTTAATTTGGGACTAGGTTGATTTGTGTGAGGTTTTGTCTGATATATTTGTATTTATATATATTTATAGTAAAAATAAATTCGCCTATACTGTATATACTTAGATCTTTAAAAGTACGCAACGGATTTTGATGTGGGTTTTTAACAGATAGAGTGATTCAAGAGGAATGTTTATATTGTATAATACATGCATAATTTATCAGCATTGCACCCGTGTTAATAAAAGCCACTCTAAGTATCTCATCTACACAGTTAACATGTTGGAAACTAGGTCGAAACTCCAAGTTCCTTGCAACATTCTTCCAAGAACGGGGTTGCGGTTGCATGTTCACTGATTCAGCCTCGTGTAGGGATTTAAATTATTACACGGATGCGTAGAACATCCTGTATATGTATGTTACAAGTTCGTCCTTAATTTGCTATGAATCGCAACTATGATACAAGATCACGTTCGCTTCCCTTGGAGTTAACCGAGGATCAATCAAAATCAAATAGGTAGTTTATCTGTTAGTAGGCCACAAGGCCTGTTGAGAAGAAAGCTGAAAGAAACTGACAGTAAGTCTTTTTTCGTAAATTAAACTTAAAACTATTACAATTATGTTATAAGTATTACACTTCTTTCATTATAATTATGGTATAAGTGGTACAGTTATATTATATGTGTTTCACGTATAACTGGTACATGTAGAGGAGATTTATATTGTTTATGATATAATTTGGCTTCCTTACTTTAATGATCTATTTAAGTAGTCTTTAAACATTCCCCAATGCCGAAAAGCTAAAAGAACATAATTTGAGGTGGAACAAAACCAAATTATTTTAATTTTAAAGTTTAAAACTAAATAATTTCACGAAATACTTACTCCCCAGGCCAGAAGTATGGAAACAAAGTTGTTTCCTTAAAATATTTAAAGTTTCCAATAAATTATAATTTTTTTTTGTTATTGGGGTAACAGTTTATTTTCAAATAAACAAAAAAAAACATATTTACAATATACAAATGATAAGTGGTAAAAGAGTTGATAAATACTATATAAACTACTAATACTAAATTAAAAATAATAGGATTATAAAAAGAACACCCCTCCAGCAGCTCTGCCTGTCAATTACTTATACATTGTGTAAATATAAGTAACCATTCGGTTATCCTCAAAAGATAAACGTCCGTTAAACGTCCATTATTAAAACATCATATTGTAAAAAATACATTTACTGAACAAGTATTTGTAAGTCAAAACAAGTAAAAAATAATAGAAATCAACAACCTAAATAAAAGTAACTAACTAAAACCAATGCCCCCCAGATCACGGCCCTGCGGCAAGGTACCCATGATGCCGGCTACATTCCCCCGCTGAATAGCCAAGCTCATCCTTTGGCCGAGGAATGAGCCGGCTCTGTGGTCCGAAGAACATTCTGACAGTTTATTTTTATTTTTGTGTAATGTCTGTGGTCGTCCGGACTCCAAGATCCGAGTGTCTCCACTGCGAACGCCGCAAATATGAAGTTATTAGATACCTACATATTTACATACATACTTACCTACCTAAGTCCGGGAAAAAGTTGCATGTCCCCTTTTTTCATTGCCTGTCTACAAAATGATGAACGCGCAATTTTGATCAGCAGAATTTGGGTTAATGTCTTTTAAAATGTTTATTATCATTTGTATATTGTAATTTTGTAATTTTATTCCGTATGGAAATCACACCTTTGTATTGTAATATAACCTTGTTTCCATACTTTGTCTGGCTATGAAATATAATCGTCTGTTGACAACCAGAACCAAAATTCACTTAGTAACAATTACATGCTGAAATAAAGCTCGTATCTCAGTATAAATCTACAAACTAGATACGAGGTTTTGAAGATCAGTGACAGAAATTTTGGTGGTTGGCGATATTTACAAATCAAATACAATCGCTTGTAGGTAATTTGTAAAATAAATACGTATTCCAAATTGTAAAGTGGAATCCGAACCGGGATTATTCGATCGCGAATATTTGAACACTCGAGCCCCTAAACGACTAGTGCTATTCAGAATCGATACGGCGAATCGAAAGCAATCGATATCGGAAGCTAAATTGCGGCAATCGAGTCGAGTTGAATGCGTTGGATAGGTCGCTTTTTTTGTTGTAATCAACAGGACTTCTAAATATAGAAACTTTCGTGATACTGGATTAGTCTCACCCATCCTGGAATTAGAGTACCTTTGCCATGAGTTAACGTGACCGTACTCGCTAGCGACAGCGTAAACGATTTGTATGGAGAATAGTAGTACATAGTAGTAGAACTACAATTCTCTGTACATATCGTTTACGCGCCGTGGGGTGACCGGCCTTAGAATTGTCCCCCACCATATCGTCCCGTGGTTGCAGTAGAAGCCTGCTAAGGGAATAATAATAATAATATACCGGGAGATGGGCAGCAGCGTCTTCCAGAGACCTTAAAAAAAAAAAAAAAAACTGCGCGCGCCAACCCGCCTGCCAAGCGTGGCGCGTATGGCAAAACCCCCCTTAATGATTAGTCACACAAATACCAGGCCCCCAGTCTCCGGCAGCTCCGCTATCCCTGGCGCGGGTAGCGGCCAAGGTAATAGTTTGTATCCATCGCTTTTTGTCACCGGTATGGTTGGGCTTAATACTCTAATTTGTAGGCGGAAACTACATCTCGCCGTCCATTACTGTCTTCTGCTGAGGGAGCAAATCGATAATCCAGTGGCATTGGAAGGCATCAGACTGTTCGTCCCCGAGCAGTACGTGCGCGCGGGGCGCCGCCGTCGCCCGCTGTTCGCTGCGCCGGCGGCGGCGACGACGACGCACACGCGGCGCGCCGGCAACGCGCCCGGCGCGCGTGCGCCCGTGCTGCTCAACCAACTCGTCTTGGAACAAGACGCCGACGTGTTCGCCGAGAGCTGGCACACGTTATTTAGGTACTAAAATAAGTGCTTGGTGCTTTAAGTTGGATTAGAGTTGTATTTTAAGTATTAGTGGTTTTAAGTTTTGCATTGTAAACGCTTTGGTTATATACTGTTAGTTTACAATTGTAGTTTTATAAATAAATAAATAAATAAATAGCGGAGCAGGGGGTGCTAAGAATCCCCGGACGAAATCCGGCTACCCATCCCCACGACGACTGGCCCTGGTAACACACAACATACGCACAATGAGGACTGATGAAAAGATTTGCGAGTTGGAAGAGGAACTGAGCAGGTTACACTGGGACATTGTGGGATTATGCGAGGTCCGTAGAGAGGGGGAGGACACCGGTAACCCTGAAGTCTGGTAACCTGCTCTACTACCGGGAGGGCTCCCAACAGTCCCAAGGCGGTGTCGGGTTTCTCGTTCACAGGTCCCTCGTTAACAACATAACTACCATCGCCAGTGTGTCGAGCAGGGTGGTATACCTAATACTCAGAATATCCAAAAGATATTCGTTGAAGGTCATTCTGGTATACGCACCGACCTCGTCACATTCTGATGAGGAAGTAGAGGCTATGTATGAGGACGTAAGTAGGGCCATACATACTTCCAAAACCTACTTCACTGTTGTTATGGGGGACTTCAATGCAAAGTTGGGCAAGAACAGCGGTGATGAGTTGAGAGTGGGGCAATTTGGATACGGGCAACGGAACCCTAGGGGACAGAGGCTGGCCGACTTTCTAGAGAAAGATGAACTCTTAATGATGAACTCTTTCTTCCAGAAGCCGCCTCAAAGGAAATGGACCTGGATAAGTCCCGATGGTTCCACGAGAAACGAGATAGACTTCATCATGACCGACAAGAAACGGATTTTCAGTGATGTGTCTGTGATCAATAGGGTAAAGACCGGCAGTGATCATCGAATCGTAAGAGGCACACTGAATATCAATGTTAAACTGGAAAGGTCCAGTCTGATGAAGTCTACGCTCCGACCTACTCGGGGGCCCATATTCAAAACCCCGAGAGCTTTCAACTCGAGCTCTCCAACCGCTTCGCTTGTCTGGAGAACTTTGTCTCAGTGGACGAGATCAACGGCGGGCTAGTGGAAACTGTCCACGCGGTAGGGTCTAAGTTTTTCAGACCCCCCCGTAAAGATAGACCTCAGAAATTGGCTGATCGAACCTTAAACCTCATGGCTGAACGACGCTCGCTACAGTTGCAGTCTCCCGATGACGCTAGGTCATATAGGCAGCTTAATAGACGTATATCGAAGTCCTTGCGACATGATCTGCGGCTCTTTAATACGAACCCTGTTAAAGAGACCATTGAGCAGAACAAAGGCTCCAAAGTGTTCGCAAAGGACAAGTCTACTGGACAAAGCCAGCTGACCAAGCTGAAACGGGAAGATGGCAGCATAGCGTCGACCAAAGCAGAGGTTCTAGGCGAGATCGAGAGGTTCTATGGTCAGTTATACACTTCAGTCGCAAAGCCCGTTGACAGCTTGGTAGGCGATCCAAGAGCCAAGCTGTCCCGACATTATACCGAAGACATCCCGGACATCAGTCTGTACGAGATTAGGATGGCCCTGAAGCAGCTTAAGAACAACAAGGCGCCGGGCGAAGACGGAATCACCTCAGAGCTTCTGAGAGCGGGTGGAACACCGGTACTTAAGGTCCTCCAGAAGCTCTTTAATTCCGTCTTGTCCGAGGGCAAAACGCCTGAAGCATGGAATAGAGGCGAGGTGGTACTGTTCTTCAAGAAAGGTGATAACAGCCTATTGAAGAACTACAGGCCCATCACGCTTCTAAGCCATGTTTATAAGTTGTTTTCAAGGGTCATCACGAACCGTCTCGAACATAGACTTGATGACTTCCAGCCTCCCGAACAAGCCGGTTTGCAAAGAAGCTATAGTACCATAGACCACATACATACGCTGCGGCAAGTTATACAGAAGACTGAAGAGTATAACTTGCCATTATGCTTAGCGTTTGTGGACTATGAGAAAGCCTTCGATTCGGTGGAAACATGGGCGGTGCTCGAGTCACTTCAGCGATGATATATTAACTATCGGTACATTGAAGTGTTGAGGTGTTTGTATAGTAACGCCACCATGTCGGTCCGAGTTCAGGAGCAGAGCACAAAGGCCATTCCATTGAGAAGATGCGTAAGACAGGGGGACGTTATATCCCCGAAACTGTTTACGGCCGTTATGGAAGACGCCTTCAAGCTCCTGGAATGGCAAGGACTTGGCATCAACATCAATGGCGAATACATCACTCACCTTCGGTTTGCCGACGACATCGTAGTCATGGCAAATTCGATGTAGGAACTCAGCATGATGCTCGATGACCTCAATCGAGTTTCTCAACGGGTGGGCTTAAAAATGAACATGGACAAGACTAAACTCATGTCAAATGCCAAGGTTGTGCCCATCCCAGTCTCTGTTGAAAACTCGGTACTCGAAGTTGTTGACTCATACATCTACCTAGGACAAGTGGTCCAATTAGGTAGGTCCAACTTCGAGAAAGAGGTCAACCGCCGAATCCAACTCGGCTGGGCAGCGTTCGGGAAACTACGCAATGTCTTTTCGTCCGACATACCTCAGTGCCTCGAGACGAAAGTCTTCAACCAATGTGTGTTACCAGTGATGACTTACGGCACCGAAACGTGGTCTTTCACTATAGGCCTCATCTCAAAGCTCAAAGTCGCTCAGCGAGCAATGGAGAGGGCTATGCTCGGGTTGTATCTACGTGATCGGATCAGAAATGAGGAAATCCGTAGACGAACTAAAGTGACCGTTATAGCTCACCGGATTAGCAAGTTGAAGTGGCAATGGGCAGGCCACATAGCACGCAGAGCAGATGGCCGATGGGGCCGAAAAGTGCTCGAGTGGAGACCTCGGACCAGCAAGCGCAGCGTAGGACGTCCACCTACAAGATGGACAGATGACCTTATAAAGGTCGCCGGAAAGCGCTGGATGCAGGTCGCTTCCAACCGGTATATATGGAAGTCCGAAGGGGAGGCCTATGTTCAGCAGTGGACGTCCTATGGCTGAGATGATGATGATGATGATGATCGTTTACGCTGTCGCTGTCGAGTACAGTCAGCCACTGTAAACATGAGTTTACAGTGACGCGTATTGGAACTCAGATTTTCAATATATTTGTCCCACTAATATTAAAAGCAAAAGGATGTGTGTGTGTTATTGATGTTTGTAACATTTGTTACTTCTTTACTATTAAACGGCTGGATGGATTTGCGTGAAATTTGGAACAGAGTTTATACCCTAACTTGACATATAAACTTTTTATCCCGAAAAAGCATGGTTCCCGTAATGCCGTTTAAACGCGAGTTTTATCGGAAAATAAAATTGCGGTATATGTACGTACGTTGAGATGGATGTGTGCGTGCCGCCGCACACAGATATGCAGTATTAAACTAGCTACCGTACGAGATACATGTGTTTCCTTTGGATTAACCCCTAACTGGCCCCATATGTACTAAATGGCGACGACGAGGGAAGAAACCACAAGAATGAGTGCCTGCGTTGGAACATTAGGATCATTTGATTACAAAAATCAAGAATGGGCGATTTTTTCCGGCAGACTAGAGATGTTTATAACCTTAAATGACATCGCGGTGCAGAAAAAAAGTGCAGTGTTGTTAACGAGTTTATCTGATGATACTTATCAGTTGGTTAGCAATCTGTTACATCCAAAGAAAATCGAAACTTCCACGTACGAGGAGTTGGTTTCAGTACTCAACGCGCATTTTACTCCGAAGAGATCGACTTTTGCCGATCGATGCATGTTCTACGACGCAGTAAAATTCGAGGGTGAAAGTGCACAACAATGGGCAGCACGGCTACGTGGATTAGCGGTACATTGTGCGTTCGGGACGGAGCTGAGTGTGTTATTACGCGACCGTTTTGTACTAGGGTTTAGATCGGGCCCTGAACGGGATCGGCTTAGTGAACAGGATTTATCGACGTTGACGTTCGCAAAGGCGTTAGAAATAGCTCAGCAGGCAGCTTGTGCTCGTAAAGCGCGAGCTAGCGAGTCTCCGGCGGTCATGGTGAAGGAAGAACCGCTTTTCAAAACTAGCATGAGGCACACTGGCACAGGCGGCGCGGGCGCACCACGCACCGCGAACCAGGCACAACACCGAAGGTCCGGGCCGTGTTCTGTATGTGGCTTGAAGAGTCACTCGGCGGATACGTGTAAATATAAAAATTATCGTTGCAACAAGTGCAAAAACCGTGGCCATCTCCGTAAGGTTTGCAGTTTTAATGTGAATAGCTTGGATATATGTCCGGAGCAGCAAGAACAGAGTGAGCACGACTGTGAGGAATGCAAGCTATTTAATATGAGGTGCGTAAATAACCAGCCTATTTTAGTGACCATTGTGATTAACGGTTGTGAATTCAAAATGGAGCTCGATTCGGGCTCGGGTACGTGTGTCATGGCGGAACATATGTATGAACAATACTTTTCTAAATGTCCGTTACAGAAGTGTGATTTAAAGATTTGTTTTTATAATGGCCACAAAATCACGCCCGTAGGTTACTTTTCAGTACCAGTTACATTTAATAACTTGACAAAATCGATCATTTTCTATGTAGTAAAAAATGGAGGGGCCCCTCTTCTAGGGCGAAATTTTATGACCAATTTCGGTATTTCTTTTATTACGAATAATACGTGTAATAATCATAAGGTAGACGTAGTTAGTTCAAAAGATAGTGATGTTTTAAAGTTACTCAGTTGTTACAAAGATTTATTTAAAGATGAACTCGGTTGTTATAAGGGGTTAGAAATTAATTTACAATTAAAAGAAGGCGTACAACCTAAATTTTGCAAAGCACGTCCGATTCCTTTTGCCATTAAAGAACAGGTGGAGAGGGAGTTAAAGAGACTCGTAGAAGTAGGTATTTTAGTACCAGTGACCCATTGCGATTACGCAACTCCTATCGTTCCAGTGAGGAAAGCAGATGGTGGGGTGAGAATTTGTGCCGACTATTCGGTAACATTAAATAATCATTTACTAGTTGATAAATACCCCTTACCTCGCATTGAAGAGGTTTTTGCGAAATTAAGTGGCGGGGAGCAATTTTCTAAGCTAGATTGTAGTCAGGCTTACAATCAATTGTGTTTATCAGAGTCAGCGCAAAAACTCACCACAATAAATACGCCCAAGGGATTATTTAAGTATACGCGTCTAGTTTTTGGTTTGGCAATTCACCAGCGATTTATCAGAGAACAATTGAAAATTTACTAGCAGGGATTGAGGGAGTAGCAGTTTTTTTAGATGATGTTTGTGTGACAGGGCCCAATAAAATAGTTCATTTAGAACGGCTGAAACAGGTGTTCCAGCGATTTCATGAGGTAGGCCTTAGGTTGGGAAGCAAGAAATGTGCCTTGTTTCAAGATAATGTAACGTATTTAGGTCACATTATAGATAAACACGGGTTACATAAATGCACAAGTAAGGTAGAAGCAATAGAAAAGGCGCCTCGACCAACTAGCATTACCGATTTGAGACGTTTCCTAGGAATGATTAATTATTACCGAAATTTTGTACCTAATGCCTCTTCTATACTAAATCCGTTGCACGAATTATTGCGCGCGGGCGCGCGGTGGGAATGGACCGAGCGGCAACAAACGGCGTTCGAGGAAGCAAAGCGGGAGCTGGCGTCGGAGCGAGTACTGACGCATTTCGACCCTAATGCGCAACTTGTGTTGACTGTAGACGCTGGACCGGCAGGATTAGGGGCAGTTTTATCACAAATAGGGCCAGACAAAGTGGAACGTCCCCTGGCGTTCGGGTCTAGGACGCTGTCGGCTGCGGAACGCCATTATAGCCAGAAAGAAGCTACTGCTATTATTTTCGGTGTAAAGCGATTTCACCAGTATATTTATGGCCGGCAACAACCTTTTATTCTGAAGACTGATCATCGTCCTCTTTTAGCAATATTTGGGAATAAAAGTGGCATTTCAGTCATGACGGCGTCAAGACTAATAAGATATGCTGTATTCTTGTCGGGTTATAATTTTATTATTCAATATACGGCAGGTAAGGAAAACCAAGTTGCAGATTATCTATCGCGCGCACCAGTACATGCCGAGGTGTTGCACACAATCAAGTGTTGCAACAACGTAAGCATTAATTCTTTGCAACTCCGTAGTTTACCGGTAACGTATCGAGATTTATGTGAGGCGACAGTCAAAGATGAAACCTTAGGTACTGTGATAAAATATATGAAAAAAGGGTGGCCTAGGAAGATTAAGTGTCCGAATATCCAGCCGTATTTTTTATGTAGAAACGATTTAGAAGTAGAAGACGATTGTTTACTCCGAGGGCATCGCGTCGTTATACCGGAAATATATAGGAATCGGCTTCTTTTGGATTTACACAATACTCATCAAGGTATCGTAAAAACAAAGAGTAGGGCGCGCGCCCGCATGTGGTGGCCGGGTATTGACAGAGATATCGAACAGCTGATCGGCGCGTGTGAGATCTGCAGTGCCTTGCGTCCGTCCCCACCCCGCGCACCACCGGCGAACTGGCCCAAACCGGTAGCAGCTTGGAGTCGACTCCATATCGATTATATGTCATTAGGTCATAGGGTTTACCTAGTGGTGGTCGATGCGTTGACTAAATGGATAGAATGCGTGGATATGGGCACTGGTATTTCAACGATTCATTTGATTAGAACTCTCAAATCACTAAACGCAAAATTTGGGCTACCGCAAGTGATCGTATCGGATAATGATCCAAAAATTGCATCGAAAGAATTTAATGACTATTGTAAAAATTACGGTATTCAGCACTTGACATCCCCAATATACCATCCGAGTAGCAATGGCCAGGCAGAAGGATATGTAAAAATTTGTAAAAATATGTTAAAATCCATAATGCAGCAACATACCTGCATCTACACTATAAACGAACAATTACAGGAATATCTATTCGAATACCGTAATACTATTCACTGTGCGACGGGTATGTCTCCTGCAAAAATGATGTTCGGTCGCGATTTACGATGTAAACTAGACTTAATTCTTCCGCAAAACATATCTGATAAGGATGAGTCATCTAGTTCCAAAATCGCGCAAAACGTAAATCAGGCTAGATCATTTTCAGTAGGTGACAGGGTATGGGTAAAATGTTTTCAAAATAGAAAACCGTTTTGGACAAAAGGGAACATTGTTAAAAAAGTAGGATGTAGATTGTATATTGTTTACGTACAGCTACAAAAGCAGAATTGTAAGCGCCACATCGATCAATTATTGCGATACACGCATGACGTAATGTATAGAGAACCCATAGGTTTAAGTCAAGCAGCAGTTCATACAGATAACGGTATAGCCGGCATATGTGACGTTATGGAATCGAGTGGTCCGTCGTCATCCCCTCCTGCGCAGGAAGTCCAAATGCAATCTTCTATCGACCAAGAGGTAGATGAGTGGCAAGAAGCGTCGGAGGACGGAATGAGTGTGGAACCGGTTATGGAAACTGAGCAACTCGGGACTGAGACACAGGTTGTCAATAACGAGGATAATAATAATAGACCGAATTCAGATCCACAGCCCAGTTCCCATACCTTACGGTTAAGACCTAGAAATAAGAATATTAGCTATAAGATTTAACTTCCAATGTTTTTAATAGCTGTTAATATTGTCAACAGAATTGAAAACTAGTGAGGAGGGACTGCGGTATATGTACGTACGTTGAGATGGATGTGTGCGTGCCGCCGCACACAGATATGCAGTATTAAACTAGCTACCGTACGAGATACATGTGTTTCCTTTGGATTAACCCCTAACTGGCCCCATATGTACTAAAAATACCTAGTGGATTTACAGCTGCGAAGCGTGGACCATGACCCAAAGAGACGGAGAGAGATTGCAAGCGTTTGTAATGTGGTGTTAGAGGAGGATGGAAAGAATCAGTTGGATAGAAAAGAAAAGTAACGAGGAAGTTGTAATTATAAGTAAATGAAAAAAGAACATTGTTGCAAAAAATTTAAAACAGAAGAGGAAAAATGTTAGGTCAACGTCACGATAATTATTACATTAGGACTATAATAGAAGGAAAAACAGAAGGAAAACGCAATAGGGGAAAACCAAGACATATTATATGGGGGAGTGAAAGAAAAATCGGAATGTAGATAAAGCTGGAAATTACTTCACCGACAAATCTTCTCTTCTAGCTCTTAAATATGATGATGAGTAGACTTTTTAGCTAAATGTCTTTGAGGCGTGAAAATTTTCAATCCGATAAACTAGAAAATACCTAGTCAATATCACTTAGCGCAAATAGCAAAAGTCGACATAAGTCCATTATATGGTCATGACAAATAATGCCGTTATCAGGAATAAGTAGCTCTTTTGTGCGCATTAGATTTTTTTGTACTGACGGAAACAGTTCCTGCAATTAGTTAAGTAAATTTGTATTTTGATTGTGATATCTTAACTAAAGAAACTATAATCCCTAAGGTGAAACTCGCGCCGGTTCTGAATTCTTCTTATCTATTTACTATCATACATCTCGACGCGGACGACGCGTTTGGCTCGGTTTGTAGACACCTGCCTACTGAGCCGGCGGTCCCGGGTTCGAATCCCGGCCAGGACATATATTTGTGTGATGAACTCGAATATTTGTGCTTAGGTCATGGTTGTTCTATGTATTTAAGTACCTATATATTTATCTATATAAGTACGTACATCGTCGTCTAGTACCCATAACACAAGCCTTCTTGAGCATAATTTGGGACTAGATCGATTTGTGTGAGGTTGTCCGATATTTATTAATTATTAAATTATATACATCTAAAATTGTATTGATAAGCTGTTTTCTATGGAGGGGGGGTTACTTCAGAAATATTTTTACAGCGCGACTCAGGATTTAAATATATCAGCGCCATCTGTTGGTTAATAAAAATGCAAAAAGCAAAATGGACGGTTTAAATCAATTTTGGTACTGTGATATAAACTGGACACTGGACTGGACATTCAAAGATGGTTTTAGGATACTTTTTACCCTGGTACCGTAAAAAAATTCGCGTCCTCATGCCCTAACACCAATTGCCTCAAAACACCTACAAAATACAACAAAACTTCACAATGGTCGATTTTGCAAAGATCATAAGAGAACGCTTAGTGTACGATTCCTTTTTAGGGTTGTCGATATTGATAAATTAGTACTTACTCGTAACTGTGTACTCCAATCATTCTAAGTCCTAAGGCAACCGTTGTAACCGTTGCATTATCAGACTGGTGAAACATCATAGTTTCACAAGAACGAATCTGTCCAGAGGATTGTCTAAGTTTGCTATACCACACTAACCGATCAATCGACAATATTGTTCAAATACTGTTGCTGTTGTATGTTTTCTTAAAGATTTATTTGATAAGAATACAGTTACAATTAATGCAGTTACATACTTAGTGGTTCTGTGAGCTGCAGGCCTCGCGATCATTTTGGAAATGGCGGAAATATGACTTTCTTTACATTTTCGACCCACATATCTCCGCTATTTTGAAAAAAGATCCGAAAAACTGAATCGACAAAAAAATTATGTTATTAAATACCCTACTCACAATTTCATGAGAATATCCGGAAATCCGGATATCAGATTCTTTAAGGCCAAGCAAAATATTGCAAACAAATGGATCTGAATCAAGCTGAAAGCGACGCTTCGCTCACTTAAAAGTATAATTTATTAAACCTGCATACAGGCATACAAATTATTAAAATAATAAAAAAAATTCAAACGCGTTTCAGCGTGGTAATGAAACGAGGCGAGGAAATGAAGAGTGAAGCGTGGAGTATGCGAGCGTCATGGGCACCTTTGGAGCAGTAACATTATGTCGGTTTATATTTTACTTATCTTCGTATAAATAAATTTAACGCTTCATTTAAATTATTAAATATTATACGTATAAATACGTATACATTTATATTTTCTCAAACATACAATAGCTAGAAAAAAAACTATTTTTTATTAAGTCGCGTAGTGTACAATCGCCCTAAGTCGAAGGTTGTTGATAGATCACAAATTGTGAAGGCAGATCTGCGCGCGCGCAATGTTCAGTATTACTCGGTTCCCCGTTGTGAGCTAACATTAGTAGTGTTAATTTAATTTAATTTTTATTTATTTTGTGATAGTGTTAATTTTAGTTAAGGTATGTTTGCTTATTTTTTATTAACGGGTGATATTTAGTATCTAAAGTTTAATACATTAACTTGTAGGTAATGGTATTTTATTGTTAAAATTAAGGTTCTAAAATTTGAAGCCTATATAATTGTATTAAAAATCTGCTTATAAGTGGAACATTCGTAAAAGAAATATTTCTTATTTGAAACAAATTTAAAAACTGAGGAAGTTCTCAATTCGGCCGCATATTTGCGAGCTATATATAAAAATGCAGCTAAATGGAAGGGAATGGGATTTTTCGAAGATGGTTGAAAAAAATAAGTTATTTTTTTATTTATAACAACTAGCTGGGAACCTTTTTTTAAACCTTCCTAGGAAATGGACTTTCGACCGTTCCGCCCTAACTATAGTAAATGTAATAAATAATTTACTAAAGTTAGTACTGAAATAATAAATATCAAAAAACTTCACACAAATCAATCTAGTCCCATAGAAATCCCTAATCGGCTTGTGTTATGGGCAACATATGACGATTATATAATACACACGTACATTTCACAAATGTATTAAGCGGTTTACACTCACGTGAGACTGATGTCTAGAATGGCCCGGCATGTTTTGAACTTGTACGGCGCTTTTCATCAGGGAATGCCACCCGTACAGACTCTTAACACATTAAATATGTCTCACGTAAGTTTTAATAAGATTAGTAGGTACACATATAGTTACTATATTATACTTAACGAAAACATTTAAAAAAAAACTTGAAATTTTGCTCGATGTCTGTCAGACCTGGCAGCGAATTTAGTTAAATAGTTTGAATTAAAACTACCAGTCGAAATGGTACTTTTTAATTCAATTTGACCTTAAATAAGGACGACCTTATCATGTTTTACCGCTCACATTATATGAATAAATCTTAACCGTAACATACAATGATTACTAGAACACGTGAATGTTCGATTCTTTAAAACAATTTTTTTGTATCACTTCATTCAATATTTGTTCAGACAGCAAGTTGAAAATTCACTAACTGGTGGACATCAAATAAGGAATCGTCAAATATCAACTATCTACTTACTACGGATTTTTATATACGAAATTTTGATTCCATATAGTAGTGTATTTAAGCGATTCGCTTTTAATGTATAGAAAAATAAAACTTAGCTACCGTGAATACGTTTTGTAAGAACCTGTTTGTCAAACAAAAATACTACTTTTTTGAGGTTAGTGAACTTGTTTTTAACAAATATAAATATAACAAAGAGGAGGATAACGACAGGCGGTATTATCGCTAAGAGCGACCTTCCAGACAACCTTATATAATACGTTTTAAAAAGGCAGTGCGATAATTATTTGACGACACGGTCCTGGGCTCGAATCCCGGCCAGAGCAAATGTTTGTGTGATGAACTCGAATATTTGTTCCTGGGTCATGAATGTTATTTATATATGTATTATGTATATCATCGTCTAGTACCCATAGACAAGCATTGCGTGGCTTTGCTTAGTTTGGGGCTAGCTCCATTTGTGTAAGATTGTCCCTTAATGTATATTCGTTTATTTTATTTACTTAAAAAATAAAAAATAAACTCAAGAGAATAAGTCTAGAGAATATGATAAATGGATAGTCTGTAATAGTCCAGTGATCAATTTATACAATTCCAAGAGCGAGTCGGACTAGCGTACGAAGGGTTCGGAACCATTACGTAAAAAATGACAAGAAAAATCACGTTTGTTGTATGAGAGCAGCACTTCAATATTTATATATTTGTTAATTGTTGAATTACAGTAACCAATATCAAAATCCACTTGACTTAAATCTCATACAACTAGCAAAAAAAGAAAAGTAATTTCAACATTGCTTATATCTGAAAACAAAATAAAGATGTAAAATGTTCAAGATAAGATTTCACGCGGACGAAGTCGCGGGCAACACAGCTATTACAATTATATAGGTACGTAAACCTACCTAACACTTTAATCATCTCAATTCATTAATAATATGAATAAATTGCACCGAGAATTACGTCATGTGGAAAACTGGCAACATATACTATTACCAACTTTAATTCTCGGTCGTATCATGCAGGAAAGAGTAGACCTATTATCAATGGCAAAAAAAAAAAAACAAAACAAACGTTCTTTTGTAACCAGTCTTTAAGGAAAACTACATGCCTCTTTACCAAGGGTATGAAAGTAACAAAAATAAACACTTTTTCTAAATAAATTATACAAGAATCAGCAACACAGGCTACCCACGAAACTACCTAAGTACTTATAAGAAAGTTAAGATGATTCTGCAATAAATATGATTTGAGGTAAAGTGGGGTAAGCCCATCACCGAGAGAAGACTGCCACAGCACAATAACTAAGGAACTCTTAGTCTTACCCCTGCCAATAAACTCTGTTACTCTAACCCCAACTTACCTTAGATTGGTTACTTACTTACCTTCGTACATTAAGTTTGCACCTTATTTATATCGGGATTGCTTAAGAGGCCTTAATCCTTTAATATTTTTTTTGTATTACGACCACTATATTGATAATTTCAATTTCAACTAACTTTTGAAATGAATAATACTATTTCCTGAGCTCTAGATAGTAACATAACATAACATTGCGTGCTGTCGGAAATTAGTAGAAAAAACCAGTCTTCTGCGTGATTTTTTTTCAATTTCGAGTAATTTTCGAAACAAAAAATATCAATGAAAATTTCAAACTGTAGATTGGACAATAGGCCAGGGCCACATTTTTCTATATGATCAAACATGTTTCTTAACATATTATCGGTGTTACTACTTAGAACAGAAAAATGTCTAAAACAATCAGCATTTTTGAACGGATAAGGAGCCCTCAAACTTAGCGCAACCAGACAATGCGACCCATTTAGATATCGACTTTTTTAAAGACAGTATTCTAATTAAGTACAATGTTTTATAAAACAATCGTCATAATAAACATGATCGAACCGAAAGATAAGCGGCCTAATTGATGCTTCCTGCTTCATAATCGGTTTTTAACTACGGGCACTGATCAGTCAATTATCAGGCTGTTACAGCCTGGAACTGGTTTCAGGCGGATTAAACTGGATTTGAATGGTTTTGTTAACATTTCTGGGACTTTGAAAGTAAGGGGCAAAATTTCAAGCGTTTGTTTTTGTGCTTAGAATGTCGTCTACAGTTTCATATCATCAACAATCCCTTTTCTATCAATCAGTGGTCTATCACCAACTGCTCCGGTCAGTTCCCTGATTCATCGTCAATTGTTTTTTTGTAATATTTGATTGAAAAACACTCAAAATTTTATGATATTCATACAAGTAACAAGGGAATCGGGGAGTATTATCATAATATACAACGGTTACAATATCTGTGGACCTCGCTGGAATGTGAAGCCCCTCCCCCTACCCTTGTACCTACCCGCGCTCGCCACGTCGCGTCGCGCACCGTACCAGAGCGCCGACGAGACGTCATCGACGCCAGGTCCACAGATATTGTAACCGGGTTGTACACCACCGGCACGGAAAGGATTGACAGAACCAACCAACCAATCACAGCGTGACGATGTCAAAAGTCTCGCCTGTCATTTCGGAGTGGCATACCTTGTTTTCTAATACCATGGGGACAAATAGAGGTCAGACGTTGTGACATTTTTATATAAAAAAAAAAAATAAAAAAAACAGCAGGCGGCACCAGAATTAAATTTCGAAAGCGTTAATCCTCCTGTCGACGGCTTTGAGCGTCCAGGTCTCAGCCCCATAAATAAATATGTAGGAGACAACCTAGGTGGCAAACAGGCTGTGTACGAGCTTATACAGCCATTATAACTATAAACTTGGCAGCCATTATAAGTCCGTACACTTGGGAAGTGAGCGGACGAGGTGCATCTTAGTCCGTTTGAAGAAGGTCTGTCTTTCTATGTTATGCCTAGTTGGGTCATCACTGTTACGTCCTTGATATTTGAGATCAATTTGTTATAAAATTTACTTTACAAGTCTCAATCACGGAATATATCTGATTTTATATATTCATATTCTTCGTAGTATAAAACAAAGTCGCTTCTGTCTACCTGTCCCTATGTTTGCTCAGACCTTTAAAAATACGCAACGGATTTTGATGCGGTTTTTTTAATAGATAGAGCGATTCAAGAGGAAGGGTTATATGTATAATACATGCATAATTTATCAGCATTGTACCCATGCGGAGCCGGGGCGGGACGCTAGTTTCTGTTATATTATAGTCCGACAATAAATTGTAGAAATTGAAAAGTGGCAATACTGTAGTGTCGTTCCTTTCTAATCAATCAAAGAAAACAGGACGACACTACAGTATTTCCACTTTTTAATTTATACACTTTCTTGCTGGACTATATAATGTTATTAGCAATTAACGAAGATGATTATTGTATTATTGTTTAAATTAAACCGGTTTCTTATCAGGTTCAATAGTCGTGTAAAAATGGATGAATGCGTCATCAAAAGACAAAATAATATGATATTTATACAAATACCTATTGAGAAAATAAACAACTGTGTACCTGATAATCAAACTGAGCTGTATATTTTTTTCTTTAGTGGGGTTATCTGTATTTAATATAAATTATCTGAGCTCACTAAATTGATGAATATATTTATCATAATTTGGCCTATATGTTACGAATTAAATAAAGGCTCCTTATCCGTTCATAAATGCTGATTGTTTTAGAGATTTTTCTCCAAGATCAAACATGTTTCTTAACATATTATCAGTGTTACTACTTAGAACAGGGCCATTGCTATATATTTAAAACCTGCAGTTAGAATTTTCATTCATAATTTTTGATTCAAAAACTACTCCATTTTGACAAAATCCACGCAGAAAACTGGTTTTTTAAACTTATTTTCAACTGCACACAATGAAAGCACGAAATACCTACTTTCCAGAACTCGGGGCAAAGTATTATTCACTTCAAAGATTTGGTTGAAATTATTAATATATTTGTCAAAATATGAAAAAATTAAATTGTTAACGAATAAGGCCTCTTAAATTGGACTATATTTTACGACTTAAATAAAAAAGTGGGTATTTATGTGGGACTGGGATTGATAACTGGCTGGTGATGATGACAGAGGTTTAGTATTTTAAATGAAAATAAGAAGATTGAAGGTGTCAGAGCGCGACACATGTCAGTCTGCTCAATGCTAGAAGACGAACGTTGTTTATGTGTTTTTACCTGTTTATTTCTAATACTTTTACGTGTCAGTGTTTTCCCTAAGCGGCCCGGCTATATATATTTTTTTGGTATGTGTTCTGAGGAATTGTTGGAGCCCACGGCTACTTTTTACCCTCGTACTGCTCGCCATCGGCAGGGTGTTCATCCTCACACACTGGAGCTTAAATAAATAATAATAAATAAATATCGGACCACCTCACACAAATCGATCTAGTCCCAATTTGAGCTAAAGAAGGCTTATGTTATGGGTACTAGACGACGATATACGTACTTATATAGATAAATATTTATATACTTAAATACATAGGAACAACCATGACCCAAGCACAAATATTCGAATTCATCACATAAATATTTGCCCTGACCGGGATTTGAACCGGGGACCACCGTCTCTGTAGGCAGGTGTCTACTAACTGCGCCAAACGCGTCGTCGACTAAATTGTCGAGAACTGTGCGGTTCCAGAGACCTTTCCTACCGCGAACGCTCCGAATGTGGAATGAGCTCCCTGCCGAGGTTTTCCCCGGGGGCTACAGTGTGCGGTTCTTCAAGAGAAGAGTAAATAGGTTCTTCAAGGGTCGGCAACGCGCGTGTGACCTGGCAGTGCAAGCGTCCAGCGGCTGTAACTGCAGGCGCGCCGCATGCTAGTTTGCCACCGTCGTAGTATAAAAAAAAAGGTTTATCCTAAATGGAATCAACAAAGAATCTGACGTAATAGTGCATGCTGCGTTACGTACTCACCTTATTACAATGCAACTGATCATTTCACGGTCAAGAATAACTGAAACAAAGAATCACTTAATATTACATATCGCAGTTTCAATGCTAGTCTTGTATTACTCAAAATATTTACTATTAATGTTTGGTCTGTCTCAATATTTGTCTGGTTTCACACTGAAAAAAATAATAGCAAAACTAGTTTTTCTTGAGAAATAGCCAAACTGTGCTTAGTATCAACCAAAATTGTGCTACTGTAGCCCTCAATTTGTCAGTCCTCCTAATTATGTTACTAGCAGCTAACATTTGGGCTGTTGTTAACAAATCTATTTTTTTTCAGTGCACGTGGAATTTTAGTTAGATATCTTTTATGAATTTTATTAGTGTTAGTTTGAAAGAAGTCAAATTATAGTTTCCATACTACCCGATTGCGACAGAAGAAGGGTTATATTATACACATGTATGTATGTTTGTGTATTATTTCTTTATGCACACTAGTGTCCGAACGGATTAATGAATTTGAGATGTCGTCTTTTGTAGACTGACAGAAGTTATGCTTTCGAAACCATTTCCAAAATAGCGAAGGTAAAAAAATGTGCATAACTGCGACTTGGAGATTAAATTCGATGTTCTTAATGTACATTTGTAGCGATATGCCTAATTTGCCTTTAAAATGATAACTCATCAATCTCTCAATATACTTAGTATGAATAGCAAAAATCTAAAAATCCCAGAGGGAGCCTCTTCGTCGCCTTTTCGCCGAATTTTCACTTCGCAGAATTTTTATTCATCTGTACTCTGTCATCATCAGAAATTTAAGAGCTAAGCTCTTGTCGGTGGAGCAACTTCCTTGTTATCTTCAACTTTTTGATGTCCTGATACGACACGCCGTCAACTTTCTCCTTGATTTGGTCTATATAAGATCTCCTAGGTCTTCCTCTCCTGTAGGTACTCTGTAGTCATACATTTTTCATAATTCTTGCAAATATCATAATACTGATCAGGTTAGGTTAGGTTTGTTTCATAACATCCCAAATAGAGTACGGTTTCAGAGAAAAATGCTTTATTTATTCGGCGGTCCCGGGTTCGAATCCCGGCCGGGGCAAATATTTGTGTGATGAACTCGAATATTTGTGCTTGGGTCATGGTTGGTCTATGTATTTAAGTATATATTTATCTATATAAGTACGTATATCGTCGTCTAGTACCCATTACACAAACCTTCTTGAGCTTAATTTGGGACTAGATCAATTTGTGTGAGGTTGTCCGATATTTTTTTTTATTAATTTTTTATTCATTTATTTATTTATTCTGACACTTCTACGAAATGAAACGTTCGACGAAAAATAATTCAGCGAAAAAGCAAAGAACCATCTCAGAGATTGGCTAACGCATCGCTCAAATGGCTATATTTTAATGTCAATCGAATTAGGCCGCATGCCACTAAGATAACGAGATAGGTCAACGTACAATAATATAACATGTTCGGCAAGTTTCATAATCGGTATTTTGCAAACAAATCTTGTAGAATGTAACAACGTAGCTCGATAATCATAACAACATTGCTAATATAATTCTGTTCGACTATGTCCCATATTACATTAAATAGGGAACATGTATCATTTAGTTTTAGTCTATCCTAAAGATTTAAGTGATACGTAAAGATACCAAAAGCAAAATAAAATAAAATAAATAAATATTAAGGGGCAATCTTACACAAATCGGCCTAGTCCTAAACTAAGCAATGCTTGTACTATGGGTACTAGACGACGATATAAATACCTACATCCATGACCCAGGAACAAATATTCGAGTTCATCACACTAATATCTGCCCTGGCCTACAAACTGCACTGCAAACCGCGTCATCGTGTTAAAATGTGCGTTAATAATGTATTGAAGGAAATAATAATCATTAATTTGATTTGTGTACTATTATATTATATTAGTAGCTTTTGCCCGCGACTACGTCCGCGTGGAACTTGGAAGTATGGAAGCAACCTCGTACAACACGATAGATATCCACCTAATCACCTTAATTAATAAAAGGGCCTTATTAAAAGCGCCTAAGCAAATGTAAGAGCAATTGTGCTTTTGGTCTAATAATTACATTTCCTACAGGGTCATCAATGTCATCATGAATTATTTACTCACTTTTCAATCTTTTTAGGGATAATTTCCAGGATGAAAACTATCCTATGTCCTTCCTCGGATCTTGAGCTATCTCCATGCCAAATTTCATCAAAATCGATTCAGCGGTTTAATCGTGAAGAGGTAACAGACAGACAGACACACTTTCGCATTTATAATATTAGTATGGATATTGAGCCCGTAATATCCCACTGCTGGGCAAAGGCCTCTCCCCTTTTCTTCCAGTGATCTCGGCTTAAGGCTATTTCTGGGCAATCCTTCAAGAAGAAATCCAAGTCGTCCCGCCACCGCCGGCGAGGTCTAAACTCTTTACTAAAGATAATAAAATAATCTAAAAATAGTTGAAATGTAAATATTAGATAAAGATTTTCCGAGTTGTAGGTACTATACACAACAAAATATAAATGAAAAATTTACATTTAAAATTTCGACCATAAACAGTCCTTGACTTGACTTGGCGTTACATCACTCCATAATATTACCGAATATTAATATTAAGTTTAGGAAGAAAGTTTTCGCAACTCGGCTTCCAGTTTTTAGGTAATTCATAATGTTTAATTTGTTGAATAGCTACAATACATTACCAGCCTTACTTAAGGAATGCGCACGAGTTGTTCCAAATTACGTCCCAATTTACGAAACATACGAGTATAATTTAAGTATGTCACAAAAACATAATAATTTTAATTTTTTTTTATATAAATATCATTTAATTGTCAATATAGTTTTCATGCAAGTTCCCTATTGTAGATTGTCTCGTTTTAACCGTTTTATCAACTAGTTGCCATGCAAATATGGGTGTTATGACTTTGAATCAAAGTTACATTTTAGAGGTTATATCTTAGCACGTGCGTTACACGTCGAAGAAACGACCTCCTTCCGATATCGGATTGAACGTTGCTCTTTAAACACAATTATAATATGCTAAAATTGTATTGAAAATTAGTTTTGTAGAGTGGAGAGGCTTCATAGCGACGTCAGGATAATAGTACAATGCGGTAGGATCTGTACGGCGCCAGCCGTATAATAAATATTAAAGGACAATCTTACCCTAATCGACCTAGTCCCAAACTAAGCAAAGCTTGAACTATGGGTACCTACTACCTACTAGACTACTAGACGACGATGTACATAAAATATAAAAACATAGATAACATCCATGACCTAAGAACAAATATTCGACTTCATCACATAAATATTTGCTCTGGCCGGGATTCGAACCCAGGAAAGCCAGCTCAGTAGGCAGCTGCACTACAAACTGAGCCAACCGCGTTGTCAAAGTCGTATAGCGCCACCTGTTGGTCGAATTTTCTTTGTGCTCTCATCACACCGAAAGGGCTGGCCAGTATTTAAATTATTTCGCTACAACGATATCTGGTCGTCTAAAGGATACTTTTTACCTACAGAAAAAAAACTACGCGCATCCATCAAAGGCATTAAAAATTTAATTTAGAAATGAAGCACGTGATAAAATTTTACTAATATGTTTTATCTATCCAAATATCATAAACCCTCCATGATGCGTTCAAGAACCGCATATTATGACCACCATAAAAATAGTTTAGTTAGAACAAATTTCTTATCTGTAGAAATGTTATTATTGCTAAATAATAACATCAATTTCGATAATATTATTTATTCAAATTTCGAACATCTCTGAAAACAAAGAAATTTGATTAGACCTCTATTCTAATATCAGTCGAGATGACGTTTAGTTCGAAATGAATTGTCAATTTGCCTTTGCCATCAAATTTGACAAATGTCGCACGTAAGTAAGATATCGAACGATATGTTGGGGCCGACACTAGTTTCTCTTAATTATAAAAAAACTATGACAGCTGCCAGAAAACTTAATTACCGCCATTACCGGGTAATATTTGTCATAATGTGCAACTCCTGAATGCATCATGGAGGCTTAAGCTTATGATATGTGGCTAGATAAAGTAGTGTAGGTATGTAACTGTACATAATTAGGTATTAAAACACTCGTGTGATGTTATTATGAAACTTGCCTTCGGCTCGTTTCATAAACCCACACTCGTGTTTAATACCCTTCATTATGTACAGCCACATACACTACTATTCTGACCTCATGCGTCAGGGACCCGCTACCGCCTACATTTTTTGTCTGCCTGTCTCCTATGATGGCTCAAACTGTAAAGTAATTCAATCCCGAGATACTATTTGTTCCGTTTCTTAAATAAGGAGCTCAAAAATAATATTATTGGGAAGTTCTCGATCTACGTCAGAGAAAACAAAATTAAATTTTGTTTTTTTTTTAGAAAATCTCAAAACGTTACCGACCGATTTTGGGGATTTAAATTGCAATTTGAAGCCCTTCGGCAGACGCACATTTTAACATATGGGCCATCCGCGTACCTCTCATATCTGCGAAACTAACAGGCTAATGTCACAATTTCATAAATCAGGAAAACATAAGCATTTTCAATGTTAAAATATACGTGGGAAAAATTGCGGGCACCATCTAAAGTAAACACATAGGTACAGGTGTTTTAAAGTAGGTAAATAAACATGACGTCTTTTCTTTTGCCGCACATTTTTCGCTCACATCAATTCGAAGTTGGATCATATTATATATTACTTACTTTTATCACAAAAACTAACTAAGCAGTATTTAAAAGTAACAAAAACAGATACAAAATTCTCTCACATGCGGCAAGGTGCCCAGAAGGCTGGTAGATAGCCACGATGAATGGCAATGTTATTTTCGGAGACGTGGATTTGAATCCCGTTCGAAACATACAATTTGGTTCAGTATAAACATTTGACTTTCGCTAACAAATATTAACAAAATCTTTGTCTTCTTTTCAGATGTACCGTATCAGGTTTTTAGTCCTAATACTAGCGTGCCTACAGTTGGAGGTTTCAGGCTTCGCGGTCGCCAACGAGATTATCAGTGAACCGGAGTTAATATTGGCTTTCGTCGTAAGTATCTTTCTATTCTGATTCACAAAAAATTATCGACTTCATTGAGCGAAATGAGTACGTATATATTTAGCTATTTGTTGATTTTCTCAAAAAGTGCTAAATCAATTTCTATTTATTTTATATGTGACCACCTCTGAAGTGTGCAAAAAAATAATCATCAAAATCGATTCATGATTGGCGCATTACCCTTACATAACGCTAATGCACGTTTATCTTAGGGTACTTGTACTTTCCAAGTAAATAAGAAGATATCACGTCGGTTCTTATAATACTTTTGCTCATAATATTATTGTATCATTAATATTAATTCGCTCTTTGTAGTTGCATTGAGGCTGATATGACAAAACAGGTAAATAACTACTACTACTACTGCAAAGTTTCCTTCTGCAAAAAGGATGGAAAATAAATGTTCTGTTTTGGACCGTTTACATTTTTCCTCAAATGATTATAGAATATGTGTTCTAGGCAGTTGCGTTTGCGGCGGAATTTTGGCCAAAAACAGACGACTCGTACACAAAAAAAAAGAAGCGAAAATATCAAAACGGGCCGATACAGAACATTTCATTCCCATTCAGTTCCTAGATTTTCGCAGATTGGTTAATTTATGGAGAACCCTTGGATTGAGTAACAGATTAGACCGTCAACAGTCACGAGACTGGGACAGATCTTTGAAAACCAGTTTCGTATGTTAATTGTATATTTAAATTGCGAACTTGTTCCAAAGTTGGCTTTTTTTTCATAATATAACATTAATTTCTAACAATTACAATTAATATTAAAGTTGACTGCCCATAATTCTCATTATGTATTATTTTGCACCACACAACATCCTGGCGTTAAACCATTGTAAAAAGACCATTACGCGATTGCCATTCTGTCACTATGCCCTTATGAAAAGCGATAAATTATGTTTGCAGTTTCAATTACATAGGATAAATACGAGTATATTCTAACTTTTAATCTAAATTTTAAAGATATTTTTATATTATCAGATCAGATAAATAGTTATTTGTTATACAAGGGGGGAAAGTTGTATTTTACCCGCGAGTGTTTATTTGAAACACGAGCTAGCGAAAGGATCCTATGATTGACCACGAGCGAAGCGAGTGGTTCAAAATAGAATCCTGAGCGTAGCGAGTGTTTCAATACACGCGACGTAAAATAACTTTTCGCCCGTGTATAACACAAAACTTTTCACCTCACTACAGCGAGGAAAAAAGAATAAGGGTTTGTACTATATCTTTGAAAAATATCTGCAATAATGAACCAATTTGCCATTTATTAAAACTAAGGTCTAATTAGCTTTCATGTAGGTATTTTAAACGGGATTTTTCAGAAAATAAGCTCATGTCAAATTTTACTTTAGCTGCGTTGAAACGTCAAAACTCTTTCTCCACATGTGGATAAAAAGCGATTTTCTCAATAGATATCAAACCAACAAACTGGCCTATCCGAGCTAGTGAGGTGAAAATATCTTTTAAGCGTCTTGAAAACATTACAATTGCATGTACAAAAAAAATACACTATTAGCAGCCAAATAAAAAAACTAGTGATTAGATTTAATTGTGCGCTGTTGTTTTATTTTCATTTCATTGAATATTTTTGAAAAGTTATATGTATACATACATACCTAGGCGTGCAAATGTTTTGCCAGCCTGCTATTTCCCTGTCGGGAGGCAAATCCCTATTTTCCCGGCCTGTGTAGTAATGTAGTATTTTACAATGCATAAACCCCACTACGTCATTATGTACGTATTTTCCCTACTACTAATTATTATACTTGTTCCTTGGGATTATTGTTAATTACACAAGAGGGAAAATATAGGTGTGTATGGAAAATAAACATAGCTGTTAATTGCATAGAAAAACGAAACTCTTAGTTACATTTAATGCTTCTAATTCAACTTTATCCATGTACTTTTTGGCTAGTTTTTTATCGTTTGTTAGAATCAGCCTTGATTGGGCATTTCTTGTGTTGATCAATTTATCTTGTCGAGTTTTTCCCCCATAACTAAAAACGTACAAAAACTAGTCCGCCGGCAAATTTACATTACATGCTCATATCCATTTTGTTATTTGGCAGAGTTATCTGAGAGTTTTACAAACATTATGTGATTTTATTTTAAATAAAATTGATCTTATTATGGTTCCGTAGTCAACTAGGAACCCTTAGAGTTTCGCCATGTCCGTTGTCTGTCTGTCCGTCAGCGGCTTAGCTCCGTGATCAATAGTAATAGAAAGCTGAAATTTGGTATGAGTATGTATTACGCCCACAAAACGGTAAAATAAAAACTAAAAAAAAAACTTTTGCATTTTGACTTAAAATATTTTGATCAATGTCACCCCATGAATTCCTTTCGATCGGTTTCATAATTTACCCGATAGTGACGTCTCTATGCCTATCCCAGTATCTACCACCATCACAGACAAGAACTATCTGTTCATAATAGTAATTTTATTTTAGAATCAACGTAAAAACTTTCTAATTGTTATCAATTAGAAATGTTAAAACTAGCAATCTGCGACTGATAAATAGGAATGCAACGAAAATTATGCAAACACTACGCTAATTTAAAAATACCCGGCACTTGAGTCTTTTAATGCATCAAAATAATCTTCTGTATATGCGGTACAATACCAGTGGTTGCAATCGCCGAAGTACTTTTTTTGTAGGTATACCTTGTTGAATGCCAATATAGGAATAAATTATAGCCCAGGTTTTTTGTCAGACGTTCAGACTGCGTGTTTGGTTCAAGTGGGTCAAATAAATGAGACAAAAAGCGAGACAGAAAACAGCGATAACACCCTCATCATTAGGTATTCATTATCTAGCTATTAGCAAGAAGATTGGTGATAAATCGATGGCAGATGCCAATCATACAGTTCTACCTACATTCATAGTTTTCCCCTTGTGTAAGTACCTAATGTAATTTATTTAATGAGGGATAACGAACAACCATTCAATATTATACAACACTACAATCAGAGTTACATTTAATATGTATTACAATATGCATAGCCAACATTATCCACGGGTTACTTAAAATAAGTTGAGGTTTAGTACAGTGAGGCGAAAAATTAAAAATATTAATGTCTCAGGCAGGGTTTGAACCTACGTCTCCAATGGCTTTCCGGGCCAACGCAGTCGTCCTACCTATTAGGCCACTGAACTTGAAACGAGAGCCATTGAATTTTTCAACCAGTTGCTTCTGCATCTGGGTGGCATCGTAGCGCCATATTCAATTTTTCGCTTCATTGTAAACATTTGGTTTACGTTACCAGACGAAATAATTAAGTTGAGGTTGTCAATAGTGGAACAGTTGTACAAACTAAGGATGAAAATATTATTGAAATTGCGTTACGTTATGGAGAATAACAAGCCAAAACTGTGAACTTGGTTACTTTTTAGGGTTCCGTACATAAATTGTAAAAACGGGACAGCGGAGGCTTAGTAGGTATTAGGTGTACTCGGGTAATTCCGAAAGTCGGGTTATTCCGAAAATGACTGATATCTAATAAACGGGATAACATATTTTGCGCTAGCAACACTTGTTCTTACTGTAAAAGTGTATAGTATCTGAGGAAGTGTTGCTAGCGCAAAAAATGTTACCCCGTTTATTAGATATCAGTAATTTTCGGAATAACCCGACTTTTGGAACTACCCAAGTAGTTCCGTTAGCACCCTTTAGGTGCGGATCCCTAAATAATCCAAATGACAAACGGATTCGTAGGGAGATCATGATGAACAATGCGGATATGTAGCAAATGTCATTTGGAAATAATTGTTCTGTTTGTCCAATTTACGTCATTGTAACCCTTTATGATTAAAATGAGAGGTTATCGACGCCACGTGCCACGGCGTGTTATATTGGAAAACAATAGATTTGTGATTACATAATAGTTGTATATTCAACACATTCCATCTGAATTACTAAATGAAAATCAGCAAAATAAATAAAAAATAAAATAAAAGAAAATATGATCAAAAATGCAGCTAGCTACCCTAACCAGCGGGCCTGTGATAGTTGCCTTTATCGCGCGATAAATAAGTGACAAAGCACCCGTCACGTTTTGACAAGACGCGAGTGTGTGAAAGATGCTTTGTCACTTATTTATCGCGTGATAAACGCAACCATCACAGGTCCCCAGATCGAATTATTTAAATGTTTCGTTACTATGTTATCATAAAACAGCCTATGATATGAGCTCTTCAAAATCAAAGAGTTAAATTTTGAATAATTAATAAATATTGAGTGACAATCTTACACAAATCGATCTAGTCATAAACAAAGCAAAGCTTGTACTATGGATACTAGTATATAGTATAGTGTGATAATTATACATAATATATAAATGCAAATATAGATAACATACATGACCCTAGAACAAATATTCGAGGTCATCACACAAATATAGGCGCACTACAAACTGCGCTAACCGCGTCGTCAAGAGCTAAAATTAAAGACGCTCAAATCTCGACAGATATACTTACTTAAAGGTTATTTTAAGAGCACACGGTACGTCCTGTTATCTATCTTTTTTTTTTATTTAACATGTAATGTCTCATTTTTTTTAATGTGGGTACACACCACAATTTTTAAATTGAACTATTGATACAAAGATCAAAGCTCAAAGAAAAATTGAAATGAGTTAACTGGGGGACGAGACCGGGAATGGATTGGTCCAGTGCAAAAACCTTTCAAATAAACAATGCAAAGATCGACACACGAAGCATAAGGAAAAATTCAAAAGGTTGGTTGGAGTTCGGGTAGCGAAGTGGTTAACGCACTGAACCGGGAATCGAACCCGGTACCTCTAGATTGCCGAATCTAGAGCGGGTCCGATTCCCGGTCGCGTCCCAGAGCTGTAACTCATTTCAATTTTTCTTTGAGCTTTGATATCTTTGTATCAATATTTTTTTAGGGTTCCGTACCCAAAGGGTAAAAACGGGACCCTATTACGAGCGAGACTTCGCTGTCCGTCCGTCCGTCCGTCTGTCACCAGGCTGTATCTCAAGAACGGTGATAGCTAGACAGTTGAAATTTTCACAGATGATGTATTTATATTGCCGCTATAACAACAAATACTAAAAAATAAAATAAATATGTAAGGGGGGCTCCCATACAACAAAATTGTTTTATGGTACGGAACCCTTCATGCGCGAGTCGGACTCGCACTTGCCCAATTTTTTTTCAAATATTTTTGACGCATAATAAGGTACTTTATTCTTCCATATTTGGGTCACAGATAATATAACAAACTGTAACTAGGTCGATCCAGATACATTCCGAGGAAATTGACGCTGCCAGACAGACAACCGATTGATCATATAAGAGTTCCGTTTTTCATTCGGAGGCACGAAAAAAAAGTTGTCCTAGCTGAAATCTAATGTTTCCTTGTTACAGGTCAACCGCCACGGTGACAGGTCACCAGATGAAGACGAGCTGTCATTGTCAAACATTGCGGATAAGTTGAAAAACCTGACATACATAGAAGGGCTTGAAGGTTTGACAAACGTAAGTACCTATACAATATAGATTATGACTGCTGTTGAATTCTACAGCGTACTGTAATTTTAAGAATAAAAATTGGTCATAGATCATGAAATAATAAAATATATATAAAAGTATTTTGAAATAATGTAGCTTCAAAGCTATACGCAATATTTTGTCGTTTTAGGGTTCCGTACCCAAAGGGTAAAAACGGGACCCTATTACTGAGACTTCGCTGTCCGTCCGCCCGTCCGTCAGTCACCAGGATGTATCTCAAGAACGGCGATAGCGGCGCACTTGGCCGATATTTTTTCTAATCTCTGTTACCGTATGAAAAAGAAACGGCCGTTTATGCCGCAAAAAACGTACCTATATTTTGACACTCTCAAGGGAATTTAAATTCCGTCATTCTACAATGTTTTTGTAAAAGCGTATAAATTAATTTAATCACTATATAATAACTATAGGCATATGCTATATTATATCATATCTAATTGTACTTAATTCTATATGCTACAACTAGTCGTGTTTTATAAACTGGCAGGAATGGCTCAATATTTCGCCTGGTGACAACCAAAACTCACAAAACTTTCCGTCACTATTCTTCTAAACCTCGTATTTAGTTTGTAGATTAATACTGAGATACGAGCTTTCTTTTAAGTCAAAACTTTCCGTCACTATTCTTTAAAACCTCGTATTTAGTTTGTGAATTGAAACTGAGATACGAGTTTTGTTTTGAGTAGGTATTTGTTACAATACACGAAATAGTCAATACCGCGTCCGATATTAGCCGCCGACGACCAGACTCACTCATTCTATATCAAACTCACGTTATCACATCGAGAGACACGTTTTACTAAGATATATTTCGAACTAAATGTTTATTATGTAAGTATACCAGAATCGTGATAGTCGATATAAGTCATATATATTTTTTTTGTTCACTGGATAACATTATCAATGTAAAGAAAAAATAAACTTTGCACCAGGTTGATAACAAGATTTATTGACATTTTGACATATATGATAATGGATTTATAAAGATCTTTTTGTAATATTCATAATGTTATGTAATATACATATATTACATCATCCTATACTATTCTATACGCACATTAGTGACTGATATTTTATGATCATGAGGTCCTCTCATGAGGGTGAAAATTAAATAATGAAATAGTGAACTTTATTGTGTAAATAGGTCGTAAAGAATGCTTTGAGCCTACCAGCAATCCTCAAGAAAACATTACTGTTGACATGAAAGCCGAAAGAAACTTAACATTTTTACATGAAACATTAGCCAACTAAATTGCCGGAAAACCAACTTGCAACCACTGTGGCAGCAAATTCTACCTGCATTATTATACCAGATTTAGATTTTCTTTATTCCTTACAAATCACAATAGTTTTAGTCTTCTCCCACACTGGGAGTCCAAAACGACGTGGCCAGCTATCGTATCCATAGTATCCTATCAATACATGTTAGATATGGAAGCTAACTGACTAGGTGACTCATGGCTACCACACTTTTGTATGGGATATAGTCGTCCTTGACGTATCCGTCAATGGCAAATGGCTCCATGACCTTCACGAGCGTCGATGTGCCCGAATGTGGTTTTGCAAAACCACATTTTCAAAGTTTCTGTTGCAAGGCGCGCAATGAAAGTCACCTTTGTTATTGTATGTGTATTGGAAGGCTTTGAACGGGTCGTACGGACGCGTTTTGCGTCAAGGTCTTGCAAGCGACGGTCCTCAAAATCAGTAACGGCCTTATGAATCGATTTTGTATGGAATATGGCGACGTAATTATACCTACATATTAAACACATGTAATAAGAATATGACCTGTAACGAATGTTATCAATAAATTTTTCATTTTCATTTTCATTTCGACGTTTACATGGTGTCTCAAACGGAGTGGCGCAAACGCGTTGTGGAGGGTCGCAAGTTATGCGATGAGACCTGGTTCGGGGCACTCGCCGACAAGAGACAAAGACGTCGACAAGGCGACGCAATACCACCTGTCGCACACCTCTCTTGTCAGGCCTGCGGTAAAATGTGTCGATCTCGTATCGGTTTAGTTTAGCCACCAGAAACGGTGTCTCCCAAACATTACACCATAAATCGTCTGCAATAGACGCAAGGGCCTGTATATACTTGGTGTCTCAGTAGGGCAGATATCTAATGTCAAAACATCGTTTACAGACTGGCAAACGCCGCGCGTACCAGCTCGGCAAGTTCCTTCGTCAACGCTACGGCTCCCAGGGCCACAACATCATCTCAAACCTGTACCTTAAAGACGAGCTTACCGTCCGCTCTACTGATAAGGAAAGGACGAAGATGACAGCCCTGGTTGCCATGGCAGCGGCGTATCCTCCAGAGATCGAGCAGCAATGGGATGAGGGAATTGGGAAGGTGTGGCAGCCTGTGCCGTATACCACTGTGCCTTTGAGTGAAGACTATGTAAGTATTTTTTTTACCAGGTGCTATGTTGGATATTTTCTCTGCTTTTGTCAGACCTTTGAGACTACTTGTTTGGTTCAAGTGGGTCAGATAAATGAGACAAAAAACGAGACAGAAAACAACGATAACACCCTCATCATTAGGCCTTTGAGTGAACCACTTATGGCCAATCTACACTGTCTTACCGTACCTTGTTAAACAAATTATCAGTTTTAAATTAAGTCAGGTGGGTTTTAGATTAGCAGCAGGTTTGGTCACATTTACATACTAAATTGACTAGATTCTAAAAAAGGCAAGGTCACATCAGGCTTCTTTTTTTGTGTATTATTATTTAAAAGGATCGCCCCAAATCTTAGCTGACTGAAGTGTTTTCTTCATCAAAGGTTTCTTTCAATTGATTTTTTTGGACATGGTATTCTGCTCTTATAGATTTAAATATTAATTGACTACATCGATAATCAGCGTTTTTTGGAAATAACGCCGCGTATTACACAAACAACAGTTAAATATCATAATAGGCTTTTTTCGCGAAGTGACGATCAAGCATGATTTTATCTATAAAGTTAAAATTCGCAATATTCCACTACATATGTGTTTCTATAAAAAGCCGGTCAAGTGCGAATTTGACTAGCGCACGAAGGGTTCCGTACCGTTAGATAAATAAAACACTAGTCATAATGAAAATGTTTATTTGAAATGAAAATGTTTATTTAGGTTTCATACAAGTTAACACATAGTAAAAGGTTGGAGCTACTCACTAAGCAAAATAATATGTTTGTGTTGGGAGACGCCGCTCTGCCGTAACTAGAAATGGTAGCAAACTATAGTACTTTATGAAAATTTCAAGTAGGTATAGACACCATTCAACCATGATACAAAAAAGGTAGAAAACCCTAAAAACACGTTCTTTTTCTTGTATATGGATCCCCTTTAATTTCTAACTTTCCTAACGATTGGAAAAATACAGCTCGTTGACAGACGGACACATAGACAGCAGAGGACAAAAAAGTAACCTTGGGTACGGAACCCTAGTAATATCAAGTCTAGACTATAATTATAAAGATACATATTATAATTTCAAATTTCATTATAGTTCTCTGATTACCGTCATTATGGTATCTTGATTAGCCGTTACTGGAAATTAATCATCAAAACAAATCACATTCTGTTTCAAGATTACCCTTAGAATAGATACGTTTAGAAACCTAGTCAGCGCTTGAAAACGAAGCCAGTTTTGGTTAGCCACGCATCTGTCACAACGTCAAGCTCACAAGCAACACATCTTTTTTGAAAGAATGAAAGAAAGAAAAGAAAGAAAATTAATTTATTGCCACAATTTACACAAACTTGGTATGTGCCTACTAAAACTAACAAAAAGTAATAAAAAATATATAAATATAAGTAATAATTATAATAATAAGTAATAATTATAATAATAAAAGACTTCTATAAACAGTATACAAAAAGCAATGTTTTTTTTTTAATGCTACTAAACGGCATAATATAGTTGAGTATTATAAGAAGTCTATGGGTACAATTTTGCGTTTAACTGACGTTGTCCTATACATGTAACTGGTAAGTTCGCCGCTTTCATTTGTTGGTCATTCTCTTGCAGTATTTTTTAAAAGTGTACTTGCATTTTTTAAGCCTAATGGGCGGTGGTATAGTATTCCAGACTTTTGAAGCGGCGTATTTAAAACTACCTTTGCGATTGGTTCGTAGACACACACACACACATAAAAGCCAAGGCAGCTTCATCTTTCGCAGGTCTGTTGTATGAAGACTCTCGTTCTAGGCGTATTTATTATAAGGATCTACCTAACAAGATAAAATTAAATTGCCTGTATAAAGGAAATAAGATGCAAACACATGTTTTCTTAGGTCTAAATAAGCCTTGACGATACATTTTCCTCTCCACATTTGTAACAGCGATTTCAACTATAGTAACATGAAAATAGGGATACAATTTGCGTGGGAGCATGTTGATTAGAACTCGTGACCTTTGATAAAATGTAGGATAATACTAATATCAATCTTGAACTAAATCTGTCAAAAGGTGAGGGTTTTATTCGATACTGGAACAGATGGGGGACGTAGATATATGGATAGACTAGGTACATAACTATGGGCTAGGCTAGTCCATACTTATCTAATTTAGTAAACAACATACCAACCTTAAATAATCGATGCTTTAGCTAGTGGCTTTAATGGAACAAGTGGCAGTTCACCCGCCTGGCCCGGAAATCCGCGGAGACGTGGGTTCCCTCTGCTATATAACATTTATATTATAAAGGCGAAAGTTTGTGCATGTGTTTGTATGTATGTTACTTCTTCAAATTCAAACGGCTGGTAATTTTGTTAAAATTCACTATGGAGGTGGCTGAAAGCCTGGATTAACCCATGCTTTACTTTTCATCTGATAAAACACGGGTAACGCCACGGGGCGCATTAAGTATTCACATAAACAGCAAATGAGATTTTTTAAATGTATCTTATTTCAAAGATGAAAGTGATTCTTCTTCTTCATCGATTATTGTTTTTGAGCAAAAATATACGATGATCTAAAATTGTCTATGTAAAATACCTACTTACTTAGTCATTACTTGAACCATGAAACCATGAACAATTACCATCATTGTTCAATGACAATAAGTACAGCATGACAGCTAAATGAATGTGGCAAAAAATCTGTTCTGATGTTAAGGAAAACCGCATGTAGGTACTATATATATATATATGTTAATTCAGTAAGATTAGCTGAAAATTTGGCAAAATGAAAGGACAACTTTTATCTATCAGGATATGTAGGTTATAGAGCCAAGTTTAATTTTATCTACTCTCCCCCCCTCTCAGGGGTGAGCGTCACCCCCCCGCGCCCTCGAATGTGTCCCGGAGCGCGGTATTTTCCACTTTAGAAGAAAACCGTGTACGATACATACAAAGTGTATAAGAACGAAGTAATCCTGAATAAATTTACTATAAACCTTTCATACATACAAAAGCAATAGCACTTATACAATCAGCGCAATCTGTTACCAAATACTAACGTTTTTAATTATTGATCTTTTTTTTCTGCTAAAAGGTTAGTTATCTCAAAAACTGCACACTTCTCGGCCAAAATATGTATGACAAAAGTAAAGAATGGACAATGTTCTTTCTAAAAATGTATAATTTATTTCCGTTACTCTTTAATTTACCGTTGCAATGCTATTTTTAAAATTTAAGTCATTTGGCCATTATGCGAAATATAAATATTCGTACTAGTTAAACGGTGTTACTTGCAATGCCATAGACTTCTTATATGTTTTTCTGTAATCTACAAGTATTGAACTATATTCTGTATTTTTTTAGCCTCACTATTTTAGGAAATAAGGGGTGTGTGGGGAAATCGTCAAGTTTTGCTCATTTTCGTAAATAACTTCAAAACCGTTTAATTTAGAATTATATAATACATATATTTGAGATGTTCATAATGTACCCTTTCATTTGATATGTCACACGATATACTATGCCATTTTTTTTTCTATTTTGCCCCCTAAACTGGCCCTCATGTCAAAATTTATTTATTTGCGTTACGTTACGTTACACGTCCATGTTTGGGTCATCAATTTACATGCGTGTACAAAATTTCAACTCAATCGGTCCAGTAGTTTCGGAGCAAATTGGCTATGACCGACGGACGGACTGACACAGACACACGAGGGATCCTACTATAATCATAGCGAATTTTCTCCGAAACTACTGGACCGATTGAGTTGAAATTTTGTACACGTATGTAAATTGATGACCCAAACATGGACGTGTAACGTAACGTAACGCAAATAAATAAATTTTTACATGAGGGCCAGTTTAGGGGGCAAAATAGAAAAAAAAAATGGCATAGTATATCGTGTGACATATCAAATGAAAGGGTACATTATGAACATCTCAAATATATGTATTATATAATTCTAAATTAAACGGTTTTGAAGTTATTTACGAAAATGAGCAAAACTTGACGATTTCCCCACACACCCCTTATTTCCTAAAATAGTGAGGCTAAAAAAATACAGAATATAGTTCAATACTTGTAGATTACAGAAAACATATAAGAAGTCTATGGCATTGCAAGTAACACCGTTTAACTAGTACGAATATTTATATTTCGCATAATGGCCAAATGACTTAAATTTTAAAAATAGCATTTCAACGGTAAATTAAAGAGTAACGGAAATAAATTATACATTTTTAGAAAGAACATTGTCCATTCTTTACTTTTGTCATACATATTTTGGCCGAGAAGTGTGCAGTTTTTGAGATAACTAACCTTTTAGCAGAAAAAAAAGATCAATAATTAAAAACGTTAGTATTTGGTAACAGATTGCGCTGATTGTATAAGTGCTATCGCTTTTGTATGTATGAAAGGTTTATAGTAAATTTATTCAGGATTACTTCGTTCTTATACACTTTGTATGTATCGTACACGGTTTTCTTCTAAAGTGGAAAATACCGCGCTCCGGGACACATTCGAGGGCGCGGGGGGGTGACGCTCACCCCTGAGAGGGGGGGAAAGTAGATAAAATTAAACTTGGCTCTATAACCTACATATCCTGATAGATAAAAGTTGTCCTTTCATTTTGCCAAATTTTCCATATATTGCAATCTAATTTTCTTGGATTATGTAGGTATTATGCCGTGCAGAAGCTAAGGGAAGTCGACAGCGTCTTTTTATACCGATTCAGTCGCGCGATTTGGGTCAATTGCGACTGGGAGCATTGCATTGGACTGCATTTCGACATTAGGCTTTGTCACATTTGCAACGCCGGACAGACGCAATGGTGGACCAATACAAACGCGCGACTGTTGCGATGCAGTCTCACTGTTTTTTTTTTTTTTTTTTTTTTTTTTTTTTTTTTTTTTTTTTTTTTTTTTTTTTTTTTTTTTTTTTTTTTTTTTTTTTTTTTTTTTTTTTTAAATAAATAAATATTAAGGGACAATCTTGCACAAATCGACCTAGTCCCAAACTAAGCAAAGCTTGTACTATGGGTACTAGACGACGATATACATAATATATAAATACATATATAGATAACATCCATGACCCAAGAACAAATATTTGCACAAATATTTGCCCCGGCCGGGATTCGAACCCGGGACCGCCGACTCAGTAGGCAGGTGTCTACCAACCGAGCCAAACGCGTCGTCCACGCGGTTTAGCATTATCTTGGTGCGGACGCGCGATGGAGGCAGGGAGTTCTGCGATAACTAGCATAAAAAATACAGGCGAATTTATAACCTCCTCTTTTTCAAGTCGGTTGAAAACTTGTAATACCTCACCAGGGGTAAAAGCTAACAAAAGTATATGGTGTTTCAAAACGAAACCCCTAAAATAGATAATATACGAGTACAATATTAAAATACAAAGATGCATGAAAACACCAAACTACTAGAAAAGAAGAAATACATATTGTACCTCTATAAGTACAAGTAAATGCCTTGTAATGTAAGAATCGTTCTCCGTCCACAAAGAACATTGTATAAAACAAAGAACTTAAGAACTTTTACACAGCCTTAAGTAGGTAAGTAGATGGCAAACAACCAGCAACGAGTAACGTCTTTGCAACTCGATGCCCACCGTTTCGAAAAGCAAAGGCACTTGCAGTGCAGACTGCATGAAACAACCTGTACCTCTAGTGCAACTATGACACGCGACTCTGTCGGTTCAGAATCGTACCTCTCTCTTTCCAAAGCATATATATATACTAAATGGTGATATTTCATACAGATGTCACTAGTAATCTTATTAAAACTTTCGTGAGACATATTTAATTATTGTATTAAGCGGTTTACAATCACGAGAAATTGTCAGGAACGGACCAACATGTTTCGAACTCGTATGGAGCTGCTCAGGGACTGCTACCGCGCGGTAACTTCGTCACTTACGTAATACAGTGACGAAGTTACCGTGCCGTTAAATACAATAATTAGATATCATTAGAATCGTCGACGTAACCCTGATTTGACCTGTTGTAAAATTCCGTATGGTGTTTATTCTCATAAGATTCTCTTATTTTTTCAGTTGCGATACTACTTAAACTGCCCTCACTTCACGTCGATAATGTCAGCGGCTAAGACAGCTGCCAGTACTGCAGAGTTCACGCCATACGCCGATCTCATCCCGATTCTGATCAAGGAGACTGGAAAGAACTTCACTGAGAACCCGGTTCTGTTCCAGACTCTCGTCGATTTGTTTAAAAGCCAGGTGAGTTCGACATTAGGCCTTTTTGGTTATACTACTACTTAAATGACAACTACTAATGTCTCAGACAAAGACGTCAGTGGTACAGAGTTGGCGTCATACGCCGACCTCATCCCGATTATGATGAAGGAGGCCGGACGGAACTTTACTGAGAATCCGGTTCTATTCAAGACCTGGTTCAAAAGCCAGGTTGTTCGAGTTTCGCCTTGTAGCAGTTTTGTGTTTTGTTGTTTGGAATTGGAACTCCAACATAGAAAACTTATGCCAACCGTAGTTTTATATTGGCACAACATCCACTTCGCCTGATGGTAAGCTAAAAGGGGAGCCCAAGTCGCAATGACTATTGACAAGAAACCAAAGATGCCCTGTCAGTTGACACTGCCTCGCTGGCCTGAGGGACTCTTATATGAACTTCTTTATTTTATTTTTGAGTACAGGGAATTCACTTTACTCGAGTACTGAAAATCTTCTAATGCTCGGGCCATCTAATTTCCCAACCAGTTGCTTTATTTTTTTTAAAACATATGTACTCAAATACGGCACTACTAGTCCCACAATTGATTTTGTTAGTACGATAGTAAAGATGTGCGACATCCAAACTTGGGCTTCGAATCAGGCTGCGTGTTTGTGGAGCCCTAGGGCTGCGTTTCCACCAGTGCGAGGATGCGTAGCGAGAGCGAGGGATGTGTTTTGGTTAACCAATAGAATTAGTTACACTGAGCGAGGATAAGTAAATGAAGTTATTCCATTGGTTAACAAAAACACATCCCTCGTTACGCATCCTTGCACATCTCTGGTGGAAACGCAGCCTAATGCTGCGTGATTGGTCCATTTTACACTTCTTTACTCCGCTCCGCTTCTGTGGACAGGCAACCTTATGCTGCTCACGAAATCTCAATATTTTTACTAGAGGAAAAACCGTAAAATTTCAAGTTTCGAACGGTTTTCGAACTTTTTACGGATTTAGGTGCACAACCGGTAAATACTGGGTACGATATAGGAACGTTGAATTGTCGGCCCCGTTCCAACGTTCCGTTTTAACTATTTGTATTGTGAGGACTGCAGCGTTCCCCGACTTCCCGGAAAGAGCCAATTTATATTTGATTTTAGCCTGTACAAGGAAACTTTGTTGACTTTTCGTATTCTTGCGCAAAGCCTTTGAAACTCTCTAAGTTCGGTGGCAAACATTGAGGTATTATTACGTCAATGGTGGCAAATAATTAAATGTTTGTCTGTTGCTACAGATTGAGAATTTCTGTCTTGTCTCGCAGTTTTCCTTGTTCTTGCTTTATGCTTTAATTGAGAAAGTATTTTAAGCCAACAAGAAATTGCTGAGCATGCAACCAACTTGAAAATCTAAGTTATTTATGCAATTGTGGTGCAATGTTCATTTTGTTTACTTTTCCCCTGACGCAACACATTTTCAATATCACAGCCATAATATTTTTTATATCCTCTGGTGTATTTACAAAATGATAGTTAGCGATAGGCACTTGCATGGCGCGAATAGTTTAGACAATACCTGTAAATCTAGCATAATTACAGGAATTGCGACCGTGGAAGTAAGTTAAACAATCGTACTTCCTTTTACAAATTTCTTATATTTTTCATTATTATTTTTTAGCTTAGCTTGGGTCTGGACATTCCTGAGTGGGCCAAACCAATTCTACCGCAACTGACGGAAGCTTCGCTGCTGGCGTATAGAATATTCTATAGAAATAAGGAGCTGAAGATGTTTGGAGGAGGTACGTACTATCGTTAAATCAGGACAAACTGCATCGATCCGGGTGTCGTCCTCGTCCTACAGGAAAACGCTAATTTTCCCCGTACAGCAGAGTTAACTTACAATCAATAATGACACAGAATAGGGGAATATCTACATCCACAGCATGTTTCTGGGCCAACACGAGCCTCTTACCTATTAGACCACTAAAACGATGCGCGAGCTTTTGAATTTTTCAACCAGTCTCTTGTTTATTACCTGAATAATACTTGTGGTCCGTATATCATTGACATCTGATTTCCACACATTTTCCTCGCTCGTGAAGAAACAATGACCACAGATTCTCACGCATAATTTTATCGTCACATCATCTTTTGTATCTCACTCAATTTGTATCACAATCAGTTCAAGTTCAAGCCCGTTCTACACATAAACGAAAAAAAATATGCCTTTATCAAAACGATGTCTGTTTCAACTTTCCGGAAAAGAAAAAGCCGTCCGTAAAATCTCAACATGCCCAATTCTTAGAGTATGAGAATTCTCCTACATGGGGGCAAAGGAGTCAAAGAGGGCCAAAATTGTTATTGCGTAATGAATGGTCACTTATAATTTATCTCTCATATCCAGGTGTACTTCTTCACAAGTTTTTGGAAACAGCCGCTGCCGCCACCTCTGGTCAGAGCTACAAGAAGCTGACAATGTTCTCCGCTCACGACTACAACATGGGCGGACTTATGGCAGTGTCAGGGGTCGTAGGAGATGAGAGGATCATGCCACCATATGCCTCCCTGTTCGCGCTTGAGTTGTACAAGTCTAGGGGTGGAGCTTACAGTGTTTTGGTGAGTTTCTTGACTGTAATTAAATAATTCAGGAAGTTTTTACGACCATAGACCAAACGTGGACACTTGGGCTTTCAATCCAGGGATTCATTAGTATTAGTACAAAAATCCGAAGATTGGAGGCCTTAACAGACACCTAACTATATATCACGACTAACATCAGTCGTGAGAGAGGATCAAATCACATCAGCATATGCGATGTTTATGATTTTTGGATGATATACTATACGTATATTTATGTAGCATTTCCAAAAAAATAGAGGCCTTGAGCCAGAATCAATAATCCAATTTTAAACTGACCTTTAGTTGTCGTTCCTGTTTCGTAGATCAACGAAACAGCGAGTAATGTAATCGTAAAATATTTACAAGGGAGTAAATAAAATAAAATTTCCCTTTGTGATTTTTACAAAAAATCCCATTGATTAACTTATTGGCTGACTTTTGAACGTAAACATTCGCTTTCAGCGGTCACAAAACACTGTCAGTCGCCCACGCCGTATGTCAATAGTTTTTTTAAATCAACTAAATACAGTCTTTTACTTTTTTTAACATTGAAAATGTTCGTTTCTCGTATCGATAGTGCCCCGATATGAAATTGTGACATTTTCCTGTAGTTTCGCAGATATGAGAGGTATGCGAATAGGCCATATGTCGTAATGTCGTCTGCCGGAGGGCTTCAAAGTACAATTTGAATTCCCACAATCGGTCGGTAACTGTTCGAGATTTTCCAAAATATGTCAAAATTTCAAAACTTTTCGCTGTCTTGGATCGAAAATTTTCATCTTTTCTTTGAGCTCGCTATCCAAGAAATAGAAATGTATATCTTGGGATTAAATTTAGCTACAGTTTGAGCCATCATAGGAGGCTAGCGGACAAATAATGTAGGTGGTAGTAGGTCCCTTACGCGCGAGGTCAGAAAACAAATCTTATCATGTGCTTTATTTCTAAATTATATGTTCAATGCCTTTGATAGTTGCACGTCGTGTGAGCCTTACGGGCACTCCAATGGTAGTAATTTAGGAGATATATGTGTACATATATATAGTTTAGGTCCCAATAGGTTATTTAGGTTTATTTAGAAGTTTTTGAGGTTTAGTTACGTATATATTCTTCACTTTTTTGTTTTTATCGAAATAAAAATTTAAAACTTGTATTATTCAACCAATCTAATAGATTGCGCATCGGCTCGCATCATGGTAGGTGACTTTGACTCCACCTTGCGCATCTGATCGCTAGCGACTTCTGCGAAGACCTTCCTGTATTTTTTTACTCTCTGATAATGGTAACTCGGGTTAGAATTCCGTTAACAGCATATATTTATTTTATTTGCTTTACCTTGTAAAATATTTACATTTCCTTAGCCGCTTTAAAGTTGTATTTAGTGTTTACCCATGCCTAGGTCCCCTCAGATCTCAGAGGGTGTCGTAGTAGAATGTTGGCGAGGTCTACAGCTCACAGAGCCGATATTTATAATTTAGCACCGATGCTGATTGCATTGTTCTTTCCAGCCGGTCTACTTGGAACAAGCAGGCCAGGGCTCAGCGACCCAACTCCGCTTCCACGGCTGTCCAGACCCCTACTGCGAGCTGGTCAAGTTCAAGGAGTTGACCCAGGAGTACGTGTTCCCTGAACGGGATTTCCATAGGATCTGCAACACGAAGACAGAGTTATAGTGGACAGAAGATGCAGAGTTTTACAGTTACCAATGCACGAGCCGGGGATATACGGCCAAAGAACGCCCCATGGTTCATGGATACCTCATCGTAACGTAGAATGCTGCCCCACCGTGTAAATTGACGGCACGATGTGACATTGGCACGTTGACGCAGCGTCCCAAGGAATTATGTTTTGGCTCGTATGTAGGTATAAGAGCTGTACAATAAAGTAAATAAATTCACATCACGTGTCAAGTACCATCATAGAATCCTGTGTGTTAAAACAGTCACGGTGACAATATTAAACGGTTCTACGGTGGAACGCATATCCATTACTGTACTTAATACTTTGAAAAGAACTACACGAGGTAGTCGTAAGGTATTCGAGGAAAAGTTCACGTAATGTTACCAACTACCACTTAATTGCTAAATTTATCTTGATTAGTGATTATTCTTTTCCTCGCACACCGATTGTATTGCCTTGTACAGTTCTTATGGAAACAGTCTCTAGACTTTAGTTAATGAACAAAAGGTAGCAAAATGAGGTATCGCCGGCATTTGTGTATAAATTTCTAGCTTTCTCATTCACAAATATACAAATATTAATGTAGGTAATGGAGAGAAGATTATATATCTTCTAATATAGGAATAGTAGGTACTAAGTACAGATATAGGGGGTATATAAATACTACTATAGACAACTGTCGAGCGTAAATGGAGCTCGATAGGCTATTCCACTCGAAGGGGAGGAACGAATAATGCAAGCATCGTTTTCGAATGGAAGCTGCCGGACGGAAGGCAAAACCGCCGATACGTATTACGTACTACCATCGAGAGCGTCGAGGCCTTTAACTCATAACAAGAAAGTGCCTGCAACTTCGTACGCGTATTTTTTTTATATTCGGGTAAAAAGTATCAGCTGTCCTTGTACCAAAATTGGTTAAAATTTGTCCAGCCCTTTCGGCGTGATGAGAGGATAATGGAAATTGTGCCCAACGGATGGCACCAGACTGGCATGGCGCCGCGCGCCCATACAAAACATAAGACGATCCTGCATCACGCTATTAAGATTTATCCTGCAATCATGATCCCTCCATAAAATACTGATTTTCAATACAAATCGAGAATTTTATAATAGTATAGATAAGCTAATACTTTTGATTCCCCCCCGCTGACATTTGGTGATCGTAAGGCTACAACCCCCCCTAAAAGGCCGGCAACGCACTCGACTTGTGACTCCTCTGGTGTTGCATGGGCGCTGGCGATGACATAAAAAAAGCCCTCCGTCCATTCAAGATCACGAGTATTTTTTGTACTAACACTGACTGACTGACTAACTGAATTGTATGTCGTTTGTACTGTATTGCGTATGAGTTCATGTGAGAAAATTGTTGAGTAACGTCGTTGTTCTTGGCTTACCCGCTATGTAAAAAAATTGCACGTAATGTCTTCCCCCAAAACGATCACATGATTTATAGACGAGCCATATGCACTAAATTGTTTTGGAGATCCGTCGCCTTCCATCCGGACAAAAGGGTTCCTTTGGGCATTGCAGTTAGTTGCCAATATCAATATCGCCCACACCGGCTGTTAAACTTGTCTCATTGTCAGAACTCTATCCAACTACGGCGACACAGACAGACGAGTGTAACGGAAACTTCTCTCCCAGTTACGTTCCATCCTTTATTTACGGACGACTTCGCGCGACAGCGGTGCGCGGCACGTATGTCTCGCTCACTCGTATGGCAGCCGTGCTCGGATCTCTCGCTCAACCGCTCGCCGCGCCGCTGGTCACGCAAAGTCGTGGCATCTCCGTAATATCGGCGGTGAGCAACAGCGACGGCCATAGGTGGGAGCGGAACGTCCGATCGCGGTGTCTCGCTCACTCGTATGGCCGCCGCTCGCCGCAGCCGCGTGCCGCTGAAGTCGTGGCATGTCGAACTGCTAAGGTACAGTCAGGAACATAATTCTTCCTGCTAATAGGAACGTGAAAACTATTTTTGCTCTATAGTTGAAAATCATCCCAATAGTCATAAATGCTTACGTATCTTTTCGCTAACGTATCGCTTCATAGTTTAATAGTAGGTAGTGTAGTTTAGTTTTCTGGCTGTTGTTATTAGAATTAAGACGTCTTATGTTATAGAATAGGCTGTAATTATAAGCAAAGGTTTTCTGAACTCTGATGGTTGAGTTTGAAACTTTAAGGTACTTCTGATTTTCGTGAAGTACCTAATGCAATTTTCGGATCTGTAAATGATTAACAAGGGAATCATACGAATGTCAATCACTTGTCTTATCCTAATAAGTTAGAAATTTAACTTCAGTCTTGATGTTTTAATGCAATATTTTTATACATTCTGTTTTTAATGATGACATACACCATTATAATTTTGACAACGAAAAATATTTTTTATTAAATTATGACAGAAACATGTAATGTGCTCCAATATGCAATGTAAGCAGGACTCAACCTGCAACCATACGTTTCCGGCGCAGTGCTCTCCCAACTGAGCTATCATATCTTTACATCAATCACACCAAACCTTTGATTCCATAATTCTACGCTACTAAGAGGGCTCTCTGCGTCATATGTTTTTTTTAAATGCTTAAGCACATTAGCCACGTAGGGTAATCTATTCAGACTTAAGTGGAAATAGTTAAGAAAAAAGAAGTAAAAGGAACAATAAATGTAAGACATGACCAATTAAATTGTGGACATTGAGTGATGAAAATAGTAATAAGTTTATTATGTAAGTAATACTGTAATTACATTTTTAAAATTATATTGTCACTGTCTGTGATAGTTAGTAACATCGGTAGAAAATCAAGTATATTGTCATGTTTCCTAATAATCCTAATGCCAAAATAAGACACGACATCGCATCGTGGGATGACGCGCCATCGTGCTACGATGCGACATTGTGTCGTGAAAATCTTCTTAGTCGTTTCAGTCTGTAAATAATGGTCGTGACCAACTGCTAGTGCTGTTAGAGGCAGACATTGTTCGCTGTATGATGTTATATTACGCCATTTCTCGCGATTCACAGACATTCTGGTGCACTCATGCAAAGGTACGTCCACAGCTGATTTGATCTGGTCGGTCCGCATGGGTGATCTTCCTCAGTTCTTCATGATCAGAAATCGTGAAAATACATCATTTCAAAATCAACTTTATGAAAATAACAAGATTATAAATTAAAATAGAAATCTTAATCTCACGACGTCGCATTGATCGTGGCACGATGTCGTGTCGTACCACGGCGCGATGATGCTTACTTGTGTTTTGGCCCTTAGAAAGTAGCTATATATTTAATTACTCCTTTCTCTCTTCGTAGGGGACAGAATGTACAGGTAGGTACTAGAACCTGTAAACTTTCAACGTGTAAACTTCGAACTTAATATAATAATCTCCTTTCTGAACAATATTGACTTAAGCAACCTACCGACAGTTACTAAGAAAAATAAGTTAATAAATAAATGTAAAATAAGTGCCTAGCCCAATTATTTCATTTATTTCCAGGCGTGAGTACAGCGATGGAATCCTGGATCCGCACCTGCTAATAGCCCACAAACTTAATTTTATAATAAATAAAATATTAAGGGACAATCTTACACAAATCGACCTAAGCCGAATTTAACAAAAGCTTGTACTTTGGATACTAGAGACGACACGAGTTGAACTGTATCGGGGCTGGTTAGTCCTCACTACCACTGCCATCTCACGGCAAAAGAACGCAACGTTAAGACAGCTATTTGGAGAAAAAAACTTTAGAGACCTCCGACGACAAGAACGACGTAGACAAGGACATAGTAGGAACACTCTACGTGCACACCTCAGACCATAGAATTCTATGATCTGAGGTGCACACCGTCGTCTCCGCCGGCGGGGACGGCCACCGCGATGATCACACTTTCCTGACCACACGACCTAAATTCCAGCTAGATGACATTCACTAACAGACTGATCTCAAGCCGACGTTGTCAAGCTAGGTATACGTCTGCTGGTTCGAGTGCCCGTGCACGCCAGCACACACAGACACACGCCAGGCGCTGGGGCAGTGCGCTGCCTACAGCCTAGCACCACGATGTCGGTTACAGCCGCCAGGCTACCGAGTAAGCCATGATTTATTCTGCATCTCGGTAATATTGACAGTAATTTGTTATAAAATTAAACATGCAATGTCTCATTTTTTTTAACACCACAAATTTTATATTAAAATATTGATACAAAGATCAAAGCTTAAAGAAAAATTATGAGTTACCTGGTGGTTAGAGCGAATTTGTTTTTAATGCCCTATTATGAGTCGTGCCTTCAAACCAGGGCATATACACGATGATTCTAAATCGGTGATCAGGAGTAGAAAAATATTAATATCCAGCTAAAATTACTTAATAGGTACACGAGGTCTCACGCAATTATTATTAACACACTGTTTAATTAATTGAAAGTTAAAGCATAATTAAAAACTAATAAAATAACCACTAGATACAGTAAACGGCGATAAAGTTTGCACATCGATCTTTGGAAAGAGGCAATCGGCTAATTTCGACTTCGTATAGCGATATCTGTGTCGCACGCACCACGACGTTTGTTTTGTCAGTCGTGGTTCAAATGCGAGAGAGTGCAGTCGCATATCCAAGTCAATATATATATAGAGTTGCTAAAACTTACACAAAATTATATTTGTACTATGGCATCTATAGGGAAAAAAGGTAAGCCTTTACTTTGCCAGTCACGCGAAATTGTTTTATAAATATTTATTTGAAATGTTTATAAATATTAAGTAACAGAAGCCGACCAATTTAAAAAACATGAGAATGTTAATGTAAGTAATTACACTTTTTGTCGATCTTTAAACCCACATTTAAGTATACAAGTAGTATAACATCAGTTGCTGATGCTCAGTCAACCCCTTTTAGGTTTTTTTCCCCAACAAGAACATTTTAGCAATAACTATATATAATTACATCGAGTTTTACAGCTCTATATATTCCACGTGAAATCAAAACAAAACAACAATAAAGTACTTATTGATCGATTAATCTAATAATTTATGTACATGGAAATTGGCATTCGTTTGTATTCGGAAATGCGATGATTGCCGATGTGCATTCTTTATCGCCGTTTACTGTAGGTACATGCCTTATTATATGGTCATGCTTCATAAATTATTGAAGTACGATACGGACGTCAAGTGCCATCGCTTTGGCGGGAAATTTTACGAAATTTTCTACGACTGTTTATGTAAAATGACAATGACAAGTTATTTACTCGTAAATTGTCCTTGCCATCAAATTGTTAAAGAGGTTGTATGCTCACAGATACAGATTAGTAGGGTGACAAGGAATTTAAGCCAAAATTGGTTACAAAATAAAAATTATCACATAATTGGTACCTGACCACCGATTAAAAATCACCGCGTATAGAGTAGGTAATATAGACGTTTTGCAAAAGCAACTTAAATTGATCACAGCCAAATTGAAATTATAACAAATAACGGCTCCACAAATGTACGAATTATTTCAGTGTCCTGCGCGCTAATTCGACAGAGCTTTGTGATATCTCCATTTTAGCTATATCTTGGGGATACTTGGGGATATCGAGTACTTTGGTAATAAGGATTTAAGGATGTTTGTTTCTAAGTTCCTAGGTAAAAGAGTGGAGTTATAAGTTTTACGCCGACCGAGGCCGTATGTGGGATATTCTGCCTGCTACGCGGGAAAAAATCGCGCTTCCTGGCCAAGACAAGACATAAAACTTTAGACAAACCACGGACGGTAATGCGTAAAGACCCAGCATTGGCGTATTTAGGGGGGTGGCCGGGTGGGCCGTGCCCACCCCAATATGGTCTAGTGTCCACCCCAGGATTTTGGGTAACCCATAGAAATTCAGGACTTCATCTCATAGACCATGGCCAGACCCCACCCATGCCCCGCCTAAAAAAATATCTTAGATACACCAATGAGACCCAGATCACATATTTATGGCCCTCTGATCTAGGATGTACACGAATTCATCGTCCTAGGTATGTTATGTACTATAACGTGTGTGTATCTGTGTGACATCGTAGCACCCAAACAAATGATCCGATTTCAGTGCGGGTTTTTTTTATCAAAAGTCTTGTCTGTCGAGGTGGTCCTTGGCTATGTTTAGTTGAAATAAATGTACTCGACACCAATGCCTTGGGGTTTTTTTAATTGTAAATGTATGTTTTGTTTATTTTAAAAGTTTGCAACTTAAATAATATGGGAAATAAATTAATTATATGATATTATGCGTACCTGGTTCCTGTCTTCTTAATGATGCGACGCACATGTTTATAGGCCTATAACAAAGTCCTTCTTATTCGTCCGTTTCTCTTGACAACTGGTCGTAAGTAGTCATCATTTGATTACCACCAACCCAACATTAACAGCTTCACAATACGCCGCCGTTATTTCTGATAGCCGCCTTCCTCGTGAATTCGTACAAAATTGAGTGTGCAAATATAAAATATAATAACTTTTTCACAAAAAATAACCTACTTCAACGAGAAGATATTGTATTACCGAAAATAAGTGAACGATTTATCATGAAAAGCCCCGAAATCGGCAATATTTTGCGGATTACCATGTGTATCTCATGGATCTTGTCATCTGATCTTCACCAAAAGTTTTTGGGACCAACTTAGAGATCCCAATTCCTGAACACAACAATATTTTTCGAAATCGGTTTATAAATAGTTAACTCAATTCTAAGCTGAGGTAACAAAAATAAAAAAATACAACCAAATTAAGAACCTGCATTTTGAAATTAATTAAAAATGTGAGTATGATATTGATCGAACAGAACTTACCACTAAAGTAGACATGTAGTGGCGAGATCTCATACAGATATCAGTGTTAAACGCGAATTGAGTCCTACCATAATTTAATAGCAAAACCGCAAATTCGCTCCGCCACTGTCCTTGCTATTACTAAATAATAGGCGCATAATAGCTTAAGCTACATAGCTACATTAATTAAAATGCTTTAGCAACTCATTTTCACGAAATTAAACCACAAAAGTAAGTAATACAGCGAATTTTAATAACTATGTAATAAAAAAGGGGTAAAAACAGACAAAACATGTTATACCCGAATAGTAAAAAATAATTAATAATGAGATTTTTAAGGGGTTTCGAATGAGCCATGATTTTAGTTTTTTGCTTCAAAATCCCGTTTATTATTAACACCTCACTATGCGAGGTTACTGAGAGAGAGAAATTACCTTTACATAATAGAGTTGGTAATATAATGGATTGAACAATATTTGCAAGATATATGTAGGTACCGTGTGTAGAGTCTCTAATGGGATGCAACACGTGTTAGCACTTTTGCTGCGTCCTATCTGAGGCAAACTTGACGGCAGAATACGTTTCGCGTCGGAAAATGCTACAAAGTTGCAGTATATCAAAATATTCCTTGCATAATATAGAGCTGCAATCTCTAAATTCGCCTAACCCGGACAAAACTTATAAAAACCCGGACATTTGGCGTAAATCGCAATTTTTCCCCGGACGTTTATTATTAAAAAGACAATAGCTTTATTTTTCATTCACTTAAAAAGTGTTCGGGTCTTCCCCGGACACTTTGAAAACCCCTCCGGACGGCTCCAAACTAGGACAATTCCGGGGAAACCCCGACGGATGGCAGTCCTACTGGCATATATTCTTACGAAGATGGCAGACAGCCCAGTAGTGTCAACACATCTACCCGCGACTTCCTTTGTAGCGCGACTCAGTATCATCCTTCTTGCTCGCACGGTATTAGGGGACTTCTAAACAGGCCATATTTTACTGCAATTTGTGGCCGGCAACTATGGCCGTCCTTTTCCGACACCCTACGCTAGAGCAAGATGCCAATAATGGCTGGCCACAAATTGCAGCATAACAAGGCCTGGAAAGAGACAGACATATTTGTCGCGCGACAAAGAGACATTGTCAACATAGGATAAAAGTCAGCCTCGAGGCGGGAGAAACAAGATAAAACGCGCGTATTGAAGCTACAACCCTTTTCTAAACGTCATTCCCTGTCTGTCTGCTTAGGACTGTCTAATTAGGAAAAGCTAAAAAGGGATCCGGCTCAAACATTTCACACGTTTGACGCCATTTTGTAAACGGCAGCCATTTTGTGATGCGTGATTTATGAGCAGTCTTTTGTTTTTTACACAATTAGGCACGTTTCTGTATGTAATGCCGTACAGTAAGTAAATGCCTCAATTCAAAACGATATTTATTATTTACAGTAAAATGAAATGAGAAGCTGACAATTTACGAAATCTCTTGGTGGCCCAGTTATGTTGAAATTATGAAATTATTTGAAATGAAATGAAATTATTTATTTGCTTTAGATATGGTACAGATAGATGGATGAAAACATATAAGCACAAATGACATATCTAACCAGCAATGCTGGCATGCAAAAAACATACAATAGAGTCTATAGCTATAAAAGTTACCAAAATACATGACATGTCAAATTAAATATAATAGAAAATGTATTCTGATTAAACACATACACCTACAAATTAACTTAAACACATAATAAAAACGAACATCCTCAATTAATTATTTAAATAATCCTTAACCGAATAAAATGTCTTTTCTTTTAACCAATTGTATAATTGAGTTTTAAATGTCTGCAATTGTAGGTCCTTGAAATCATCTGGTAACTTATTAAATATACGGATAGCCATTGGAAAACATTTTTTGCGATATAAGGCTGTTTTTGTTTTTGGATACTGTAACCTATTCGGATATCTCGTGTTGAAGTTACATACTTGGTCTTTTGTTTTAAAGTACCTAATGTGCATGAGTTGTTGGTGAAAGTACCTACCTATTATTAGCAGAGATGTATAATTACCCTAAATAAAGTATCTGAAATACAAAATGCAAGATACTTTACAAAAAAGTATTTCAGATACAGATATAAATAATTACCTATCTTTCAAATACTTTTTAAAGATAAAATACTTTTATGTCACACCGGGCCAAAAAGCGGCTTATTTCGTACGCGTAGCGTGATTCCAACTACAATAAGTGATTTTTTAAATTTCCCGCCAAACCTAAGGCCCCTAAGGGTAATATTTCGGTAGCCAGATTCTATCAACTAAATTTTTGAACGACGCTCTGCGTTCAGTTGCGTCTTCGAAGTTAATTTTAGTAAAAGTATCTTAGGGAATATAGTATCTTCAAAATACTAAGATACCAGGAAAATATATCTAAACACAAGATACAAAATAAAGAAATTAAAAAGTATTTCAAATACAAGATATAAATACGTACCTATTTTGTATCTTGTATCTGTATTTTAAATACTTTTATCTAAGATACATTACATCTCTGATTATTAGCACCACGGCCACAGCAGAATAGGGAACATGCAGAAACTATAGATGGCAGAACTCCAAATGTAAGAAATTACAAGTTTAACATTTCTACTGAGCAATAAAAAAGCTCCATACTTCCTATTCAATTTTGCAATAAGTAGGTAATTTTCATGGTCAATTTTGTATGGTCATTAATCTGTTATTGTAATTGGCTACTAAATTGTTATCATTGAAAATGAACGTTTCAGAACAAACGCGTAAGTGTACCATTTTATATGTACAATTTTAGAACATTATAATACCTTATCTTTATGTTAAACTACGTGGAAGTTCCTAAACTGGAAACTGCAGGAAATACCTATCTGCCTTGGTGATTGTTTATAAAAAAACAATAACCTCAGAACAAAAGGGTTATCTGTTATGGAAAACAATGGAGGTAATCCTCGTTTAAACGTGCCATTTTTATACAAGTTATTTGAGATTTGTAGCATTATACACTGGTAATCTTAAAGGTCATTTTAAAAGGTTTTCCTGAGTCCCAAATTTTTTATAAAAGCTGCCGCCGGAAGAAACGCCAGTAGGGATTAGAAAGGTACCTATATTTTTTTAGTAAAAGGCTAGGTAGCTACGTAAGTAGCACATCTTTATATTTATGTGGACGGGGCACATTGCTCGTTGAACCGATGGCCGTTGGGTCAGAAAGGTCCTTGAGTGGCGACGGCGGACCGGAAGACGCAGCGCGGGAAGGCCCTTCTTTCTAATAAAAAAAAAATCGTGATTTGCTTCGAAATACAAAACCCTGTCTTTACTTCCGCAGATCGATCTCAGTCCACAAGCTATGCTTATTTCGCGAACAAATTAATGCCGAAACTGAACTTTACCATATCGGTGAGCCAAAACATGGAAGTTGGAATATCTGTCTGCCGCCAACTAATCACGCTGTCACTGAACACAATCGAATGGAAATTCTGGAAATAGAGACCTATAAATAAAATCATTTAAACGGACTATATCGCGTATATTGATTATTTGAGCCTCGCTGACGTTTAGGTGACTAGTTCCAGGTACCGTTGTCAAAGGTCACTCAGTCAACCTTGGACAACGGTAACTGGAAAGTTAGTTTAGTTAGTTAGTTTCGGTGACTTTCCAGTTATCTTTGACAAAGGTAACTCAGTCAACATTTGACAACGGTAGCTAGAAAGTTACCGAAACGTCAACGAGACTCAAATAATTAATATACGCGATATTAACAGTCGTGGAAACCAAAGAAAAAAGAAACATCGTCCATGTGACTTTTACTTCGAATATTTATATATAAATACAAAGGATAAATAAAAAGCCATAATTAATTCGAATATTCGGGTAAAGTTATAATATAAATAACTGGGACTAACTTCCAAATTTGGATACACAAAAGTCCTAAATTAAGCAAAGCTAACTAACTGTACCTTGGGTATTTATCTAAGTACAAATTTTATTAGCCTATTTATTAGAAAAAGGGTCCTCCCTTGATTTCCAAACATCCTATGAACTAAATGACAATATACCTACATTTGCACTTATGGAGATAAATACTTAGAATAAAACACCATATTTGTGCTTATCGAAATTCGAATCCAGGAGCCGCTTCGTTATAGTCCAAATTGCACTTGATTTTTCATGTAGCTTTGCTTTAATGACAGTATTTACTTATTTTAAAGGAATACTTTTGTATAATTGTTGTGGAACTACTTAAGCTGGTATTATCACCACATACATTACTAAAGTATACTTACACAAACAAATAAAAAGATAAGAATAGTAAACTAGATCCGGCAAATACTTACGAACAAAGTTAGGGAATGAAATTAACATTTAAGACTGGGGTGGGGAAATACGAGGTGTGTTACTTCCTTACTGGATTTATTGATTATGGTTCACCCTCGGGCCTCGGTGCATTTGCCCTCTTATAGTAATGCGTTGTAAATATTCTTCGTTCTTCGTCCAGACAAAATACATCTAGAATGATCGGTGCTCTTTGTGGAGAAGGGAGAATTTGGCTGTTTGTGGCTGTTTTTGGCTTTACCGCTGTTTAAAAAAAAACACATGATTTCATCTTGGACCCAGTACATAGCAACAATTATTCATGAGCACACAAATATTTGCCTGTATCGGGATTTGAACCCCACGCCGTTTTGCAGCAACTTAGCTAAACCATCTAAACGTCTCCTCTAATACTAATAATAGTATGCAATTAATTTTAGCGCAAATATCTTTGATTAGAAATGTGCCTTTGTATTTCTAGTAATCTAAATGATTTTAGAAAACTGACTATCTCTGTGTTAGTTTAATTCAGAATTGTATGACTATTAATCATGAGCAAATATTAGTTGAACCCGCACATAAAACTAAAGTAGTGTCATAAATTAAATAATACAGAAGGTTCTATCTTTTGATTGTCGCAAAAGCCGCCCGAGAACTGTATTTATTGGTTGTTCGTGTTAAATTCGATGCAACTGGTCGTGAGGCGCGGTGACACAATAGACAGACTCGTGTCGGTCGCAACTAGCTACGAACGCGCGTCGATTTTGAACGAACAAACAAACGGAAGGCGCAGCCGAACGCCCAGTACCTAGCCAGCCCGTAGTGAGCTCATATGACCGCGCTATCTAACACTAATAACTATTCATATCCTGTAAACACGTACCGGGTACCGGTAATTTATATTTAAGATCTATGTAACCATTCTTTCAAGCAATAAATGATTATGATTTCATTTTTGACCGAGCGAGTTAAGTGTCTCAGTTTCAGCTTGGCCAGCAATTCTATTATCGTATGTCCGAATTCCGGTTGTTCAGACGTCCGGCTTCTCGTAAGTGAGCGGGTTCGATAATTACATAGATTTCTTTGACGATTCAGTTGTTCGTATTTTTTTTTCAAAATGGCCGTTGTGAACGTAAAATAAAAAATTCTACCAGTTCATAAAACGCGAGCTACAGGTATTTATTCCATTACGGCCATAATACCTACTCTCTGGTTTCGCAAATGGGCCAATTTTTATTTTGTTGTCGAATTATTTATTTTTCATTTCGAGCTCCTCATTTTGTACTAAATTTAAGTACAAAATATGAACTTTAGTTAAAAAAAATCCATACAGTTTTTGTAACTCAATGGAAAATTTTGTAGGACATCGTGAAATTGGGCTTACCTTGTTCAGAATAAGCAACTTTACCAACTCACCAAATTTTATTGAAATCAGAAAAAAACGAAATCGACAACAAAATAAAGATCCAGTATTCACAGAATATTTATAGTTAGCTGAAGATAGTGCTTCATTACCATTTTAATAAGCTGTATCAAAGAAAGATCGATTCGTTTTAATCCATACTAGGTAATATTATAAATGCGAAAGTGTGTCTGTCTGTCTGTTACCTCTTCACGCTTAAACCGCTGAATCGATTTTGATTTTTGACAGTTTGAGTTTGAGTTTGAGTTTGATGAAATTTGGCATGGAGATAGTTTATTAAGATCCGAGGAAGGACATAGGATAGGTTTCATCCTGGAAATTATCCCTAAAAAGATTGAAAAGTGAGTAAGTAATTCATGATGACATTGATAACCCTGTAGGAAATGTAATGATTAGACCAAAAACACAATTGCTCTTACATTTGCTTAGGCGCTTTTAATAATCCCTTTTATTAATTAGCAGTGTTTTTCAAACTGTGGGTCGCGACCCCCCGGAGGGTCGCGGCATATATCCAGGGGGGTCGCGAGGATCTGCATCGAGAAAGTCTCGCGGATACAAGGGATGCAGATTTTTTCAAGCATGTACATTTGCAAGTTTAATCGTACAAACTAGGTTTTAGGGGGTCGCGAAAGAATTTTATTGGTCATTTTGGGCCGTGACACCAAAAGGTTTGAAAAACACTGAATTAAGGTGATTAGGTTAGGTTAGGTGGATATCTATCGTATTGTACGAGGTTGCTTCCATACTTCCAAGTTCCACGCGGACGTAGTCGCGGGCAAAAGCTAGTAATGGATATACCGTTCCAGTGAACAATTCTAGGTATCACAAAGTTGGAATTCAACGACGCGGTTCGCGCAGTTTGTAGTGCAGTCTGTGATGAACTCCAATATTTATTACTGTGAATGGTTTTCGGCATTTTCTTTGGATGTTTTTAAATATTTGTCTTTCAAAGAAACCTCCACGAATGACATTGACATTGTTGATAAACCACCATAAAATCATTGCCAGTGTAAGAAATTAGTTCCAGTGAAATTCCACAATTTGGCGCATCCTCATATATTTCTGGTCAGGCTTTACAAGCGTGCTTGCTTAGTTTGGGACTAGGTCGATTTGTTTAAGATTGTCCCTTAATATTTATTTATTTAATAGGAATATTACGTAGGTAGTATAAATTAAATAATCCAGCCATAGAACATGACGCCCACTGCCGCAGGGTTGCCAGACGAGTGCAACCGGAATATCGTACTGACAATACCGACATACTAAAGTAATTATCGTACTAGACGATTAAATTATCGTACACCGGTCAAAGCGGCAGGACATCGAAAATAAATTTAAAAAACACCTCCAAAAGCGTGTTTTTACAAAGATAATGAGCTATTTTTGCGAAATTAACTTCAATTTGATGGTTTTCACCTATAGATATTTTGGGGCATTCAGACATCTGACATTGGCATCCCTGCTAATGGCTACCAAACAGTGAAAAAATTTGACGATCTGATCAGGTTGGCAGTCATTTCTGACCATTTGGACGTTTATTTCGATTCAAGGTCACTCCAGTGAGTGCGTTTTTCATATAATGTTATTAAAAAATCCTAGAATTTAATCCAACCTTCGACGACCTGCAAAATTATCATACTTTTGTGTGCGATAGTACCTACTCATTGTATCGTACAATTCGTACATCGTACCGGAGGTCAAATTATCGTACATGTATGATAATTATCGTACGTCTGGCAACCCCGCACTGGTTTGACCATGTTGAAGCATTTGATGAAAATAAAGGCTTCTTATCCGTTCGAAAATGCTGATTGTTTTAGACATTTTTCTCTCTTATTAAACATGTTTCTTAACATAATATCATGTTACTACTACAGAATTTTTCATTGATAAATTTTGTTTCAAAAACTAATAGGTACTTACTGGAAATTTATAAAATTCACGCAGAAAACTGTTTTTTTCAACTTATTTTCGACTACACGCAATGAAAGAATGTAATAGCTATTTGACTTTCTAGAACAAAGGGAAAAGTATTATTAACTTTGAAAAGTTGGTTGAAATTATCAATATATTTGTACAGACAGATATTTGAAATGAACTGCAACCCAGCTCCAAAATGACAGTTCTGATGCAGTTTGCTTAACTCCAGTACACGCCAGCTGCAAGCGGACTGCGCAGTTGGTTTGTAGTTTGGATGCAGTTACGCCAACTAAGTTACCTCAGAACTGCAGTGCTCTCGTACAATAGGGGTTGCGACTGATGTTGAATTATACACAGTGTAGTTGTATGTATAAAATTTTCTCAATAATCATGAAACAAAGAAAAAAAACAGAAATATATTTTTCGATCTATTTATGACTTAAAAGTATGAAAATTTTGTTTTTTTTTTTTTTTACGCAAAATAAATTTTGAAATTGTTTTCACAATCCTCATAAAACAATAATTTTACGACAACCATGAACTAAAACGCACTTTTTCACAATTTCAAATGATTTGTTGTCTCCATACAAATATTGATTGGTATTTTACGCACGCCTATTCTTTATCCTCGTTGCAGTTCAAATACTAATAGATGTAGCTACACGCGTGCATATACAACAAAGAGAATCTAGTATAGTAGTAGTTCTTAATAATGATGTTGATTTGCTTATTCATTACATTAGCAATAACAGATAAACCTTACATGCTCATCTTAGGTAATGCATATCATAATATAACAATTTAATAATAATTCATTAACGCAAATATCTTAGAAGAGCGGTGCCTCTTAGCACAAGTATCAAATACATTAAAAAAACACGTACCTACAGTGAAACATAGAATCTCCTCCTTTTTAAGGGTAAAAAGAGGCACCAACCCCGTTTTTTTAATGATCTAGACAAGATGACGTTCGATGTCAAAGTCGTGAAATGTTTAATCTAAGTACATAAATATAAAATTAGTTTCGATTTAGACTACAATATTGAAACCATACCTAGTGTCCATGGTTCAGGTTTAACTTCTTGGCTTTGTCTCGGCACCAAAACTATTTTGCAACTAAGTAGCTACAAAGCTACCATCAAATAACTTTGCTCAACAATTCAATTCGCTTTCTTCCAACGGGGATCCAAACGGGTTAAACAGGCAATTTTATTCCATAACATTACCGAAAAGTTGCCTCCGCCATTCCATAAAAACGAACTGCTGGAATATGCTCAACTTTCTAAATAAACCCCCAACAAAGCTCAATCGCGGCATACATAATGAATAACATTACCAACTTGGAGTCGTTATAGTAAAATGTAAGTTAAAAAATGTGTAAGCACGCCGTAACGTAATACGGTTAAATGTTTATAAAACTTAGCGGCAAAAAAGCGGCCAGGTAGTGTCCCCTCCCTAAATACGATGAAGTTAGCAGCGTTTTGGCAGCTGCGACCCGTTCGCGCCTACGTTCACTCAGTTTAGGTCTCAAATCCGTGACTTTTAACTAAACAAAACACTATTTACGCTTGAAACTTAGTTCTGAACACGAACTACGGCATTATTTTACAAGTAAACCCCAAACAAACCTACATAACAACAAAATGTAACACTACTGCCGCGAAGTTTTTCGAGTGTTGTTTATAGTTCCAGTCGCGGTAACCTGGCGGAATTAGAGAGCGCAACAGTTTGTTGCTCGACTTTCGGCGCGTGGGGCGTATTTTATTTTGTACGGTTATACTTTGCGATTGGAGCAAGCAGTCATTCATCGCGTTCTAAGACGTGCTATCGTGTTGCGCGTTGAGACAGCGAAAAAGTTTACAAACGAATTAAAAAGAGTGTTAATGTATGAAATAACGAAACGAATTCCGATGAAATTACGAAAAAGTGATCCGAACGAGTGTTAGAGTGTATTTGTGTTGGTTATATCGTAGTGTTTCAAAGTGCATTCTTTGGTGATTCATCTCGAGAAACAAGAAATCTCTGTGTCATAGTTATAGTTATAGGTATTTTTGTGTAAACGCTAAACTAAGTTGGTGAAATGGTCACTTTTTGGAGCTGAGCTGTTCGTCTGACCCGTTACAAAAAGGTAAGTTATGCTTGCTATTCGTGGTGTTTATCTTTTAGCAAGCCGAATAACATAGATAGTGTAGGTATTACTTACTTAGTTAGTATTTTATTATCGATCGATTCTCATCTACACAACTGTTTTAAAATAGTTTCGCGTATCAACTGTTTACGTATTTCTTTTGAAACATTTCCATTCATATTTTTTAGTGTACAAACATTTACTTATTCATAAAAGTGTGATTCAAAAACAAATGAAAAATTTGACGCATCAAAGCGTATGTCCAGAAAGACGGCTGAATAGAGTGAACTCCAAAGCGAGTTAAAAACTAATCGGACCATAGAGTACTTAACGTCAAGTACACGCTGGCCGTGAGCCGATTCTGCCCATGCCACGTTAGGTATAAAAAAGTTAGCGCCATACCATACCGGCCAGCAAAACTGGTCGTAAAATTTTAAATATGGAACTTGAAGTTGCTTATAGAATACCTGTCTGGCTGAAGCACTTTTTTTGATTCGATCAGTGGTTTATTTATTTTTTATGTTAGACTCGATTGCACTATGACTATGAGTGCTACTTGTTTTAACTGTGAGGTTTTTTTTTACAAATGATTATTTACACCTTGTTTGTCTAGTACTCAGATTATTTAGTAATTCTTCAAGTAAATCAATATGTATAGATTAGTAACAGCTATGTATAACATACAATATTATACATATCTATTTATTAATTATAATTACCTCGTTATTGATCTGTAATTATTGAGAAGAATTACTAGATCACGAGTAAGCGTATCGTAGGAGTAAGTATCGTGGTAGTTTCAAGTATTGATTAGCACGTTTTAATTAAACTAAGGAAGAAGTAAAGGTAAAAAAAATGCATGAACTTAATAAGTACTCATATATTTTAATATTTAATATGATTATACGTAATAAAAAAAAAACATGGTACTCTGCTTATGTACCGTCCTCAGCTGGTTTATGGGATCCATACCTGGGGTTGGATATGGATATAAATGACAAAGCACCACTTATCTTATCATTTCATTTTCTGATAAGTGTTTGAGACAGTGATGCATGTTTCTTATTTATTTATCGCGCGATAAAAATAACCATTGCAGAACTGCAGGATTAGCGAAAAAGGGAGACAAGACGGATATTGGAATAGGGGTCCATGGACCCCTCACGTTGCACCAATAGTTCAATTTTGTCTTTTTAACCGACTTCAAAACCAAGGAGATTCACAATTCGTGTCTAGGCAAGGCATGTTTATCTTTTATGTAAATAAAAAGATCCCTTATCGTGTTTCTTTTTTAAAGCGAATTATAGTAGGAAAGTATGAAGTCAATTCCTACCGGCTTGCTCATTTTTAGAGCGTTTTAGCAGTCATTGCTCTTACAGAAGAAAATACCCAATTCTGCTCCGGCTTGCCCAGGGAGTTCTGTGACACAATACACATTCATTCGCTTTTAAGTCTCATTAAGAACTATTGCTGTATTTTTCTGATCCTCGTAATTTTATCAGCTAATACAAACTTAACGAAATACCAAACAAAATGCCACGGTCAAAGTTTGAGGTTGTGCGTAAATTCAAAACAAAAAAGTTCGAACAAAAAAACAAATTCCGAATTACGCCAATGATTCACAAAATTACACGCCTCCACATTTTACGAGCGACTGACAATTCAAGATTATGAACAAATTGCCGTCAATGCCCAAAGTAAGATCATGTAGTAGGTAGCTTTTCTCTGCAACGGCTTCCAAATAAATAAAAACCTATGCACTACTATTTTTTTACATACTTGATTTTTAATGCAACGTTAACGTACTGCTTAGCTTATTGTGTATGAAATATTTTTTTTTGTTTCAATATATATATTTGCATTATTTAACGCTTCACAGTTTTTTTTCCACAATTTCTGTACATCGCCGATATTTGGAATGGCCAAAACAGAATCAGTTTGCACCCTGTTTGTATGCGGCATTATACACATCAGGTGCAAATTTACCTCGACCGTGTGTTACGCCTTAAAAGGTCGTATCTGTATATGGGTTTTATAGAAAGATACGTCTTTTCATGGCAGTATTACTTTAGCGCAGCGTGTTATTTTAAGGCACCGATTTCTGTGAACTGTGGATAATGTTTCGTTGCAATCTGTTTCACTCTCGTAAGTACAGTTACCCGCTGCGAGAGCGAGATGGTAACAGCTGGACCGTCAAGCATTGATGGCCACGGCGTAATAATGATTTAAGGGGCTCCCTACAGAAATCAGCCAATTTGATGATTTACATCGTATCTAGTTTGTGGATTATAGAGTTATAATGTCCCATTTAATATATATTGCAGTATGGTCTATGCTTAACACTTTGTAGTGACCCGAATGTTGATTTAACGACTGTGTATTTTATAAAAAAATATTCGGTGAAGGACCAAAAATACACTAATCTCGTTTCTACTTTTATCCCCGGTGTATATGTAAAAAATATCTTACATTTTATTGTTCTAAACCATATTCGTCAAAATTTGTTGTGAAGCTTTTTCTATTTTTCTCAATACTTTTCGAGAAAAACGCAAAAAACCGTTTCCACAACTTTTTCCCCGAAAAAATCGTAAACTTTGACGGCCTGTATCTCAAGTCAGTGACATGTGAAAGGTACTTGATACGGTATTTTGTTGTGGAAAAACTATGTTATTATGATTAGCTATTTATAATATGGGAAAATCTATCGCAACAGATCGAAGGTCATTGAGAGCGGGGAGCCCCTTAATATATTATACGGTGGATTTTCGGAGCTCACGTTTGGGTGCTCCTATGAAGTATGAGTTGACTTTACAATTTTGTGGTGCTTGAAAAACAGTAAACAGGAAACTTTGGAGCTAGACATCGTAGAGCGAAAAAAAATTAGGGGGAGAAAATAATTGCGGCACATTTTACACAAACAACCAAAAAACCGGCCAAGTGCTACTCTGCCTCGCGCACTGAGGATTCCGAACAAATACTTATCCTATCTTAACCGGCCGGGTTAAGTTAAGTTTGCACCTGGTGTGTATTGCGCCGGATACAAATGAGGTGCAAAGTTAACGCAACCATCACTATTGTTGTATGGGAGCCCCACTTAAATATTTATTTAATTCTGCTTTTAGTATTTGTTGTTATAGCGGCAACAGAAATAACATAATCTGTAAAAATTTCAACTTTCAGCCTGGTGACTGACGGACAGAGGTCACAGAGGAGGCTTAGTAATAGGGTCCCGTTTTTTCCCTTTGGATACGGAACCCTAGGAAGTTCTCTGTTGGAATATCAAAGCAGATAACCTGTTGTCTTTAATTCTGTGCTTACGGCTAATCTTAGTCAGTCGTAGCCTCTCAACTGGCTGACATAGCCAATTTTTGCAACAATGACCGTCAAAACTATAGGTAATGACTGCTGGTAGTCAGGTCATTAGCTTCCGTAGTACGGTCAGCATCATAAGTAGTTTACCATTTTACTACTGGTATATGTCAAATTGCAACCCGTTTATTATAAGTTTGGAACTCATTTGCATGCCACGCCATAGATACTAGGTCTAAACTTGTATTGTAGTAAACGGTAAGGCAGAAGACAATAAACACCAACCAAAACTAAAGCAACTTTATCTCATTATTGTATTAAGCGGTTTACACTCACGTGAAATTGTCAGGAACGGCCCGACATGTTCATGTGACGAGTTTGCCGCGGCGGTGTACGGGCAGCCGTCCCTGATGAAGGGCTCCATACGAGTTCGAAACATGTCGGGCCGTTCCTGACAATTTCACGTGAGTGTAAACCGCTTCATACAATAATTAAATATGTCTCACGAAAGTTTTAACAACTTTATCTCGTTCCACACAGTAAGTAATTTACCATTTTACTACTGGTATATGTCAAATTGCAACCCGTTTATTATTTTGGAACTCATTTGCATGTCATAGATACTAGGTCTAAACTTGTAGTAAACGGTAAGGCAGAAGACATTAAACACCAACCAAAACTAAACCAACTTTATCTCGTTCCACACAGTAAGTAATTTACCATTTTGCTACTGGTATATGTCAAATTGCAACCCGTTTATTATAAATTTGGAACTCATTTGCATGTCATAGATACTAGGTCTAAACTTGTAGTAAACGGTAAGGCAGAAGACATTAAACACCAACCAAAACTAAACCAACTTTATCTCGTTCCACACAGTAAGTAATTTACCATTTTACTACTGGTATATGTCAAATTGCAACCCGTTTATTATAAGTTTGGAACTCATTTGCATGCCATAGATACTAGGTCTAAACTTGTAGTAAACGGTAAGGCAGAAGAAATTAAAACACCAACCAAAACTAAAGCAACTTTATCTCGTTCCACACAGATTATAAAACCATTGGTGGCGAATCTCCCAGCGATTTAAGGGGGTAATATATCACTACTCCTTTTCCCACACCACAGATTATATACCAGTTACCTACTACGTAACCCACACTATCAATTTACGTTAAGTTTGCACCTATTAACTATGGTATCGGATACGAATGAGGTCCAAACTTAACGTATCCGGGTTATACAAATCGACGTTTCGGTCTCGTCTGTTTTCGCCTCCAAAACGTTACCAATCTTTACGAAATTTAAGGAACTTAATGGGAAGGAAATGCCCGGTTCGATTCTTGCGTAAATTATTATATAATTTGTGTATTAGGCGTCCGTTTACGGCGAAATATTGGCTAAAAACAGCGAAGGTGATCGAAGTATAGGTTTCTGCAGCGAAGTGCCTCTCCACACTCTCATTATTCGCCCAATTTCGGTCTTCGCGAGTAGTGGGGAGCTGCAATGAGACTGCGTCAATTCAGTCCACCAGTCTGGTCAGAGTCAGAATGACGAAAGAATGATCGTGTATCTATATATATAAAAGAAGAAGTCCTGACTGACTCATCAACGCACAGCCGAAACTACTAATGTTAGGGAGTTGATTTTTGCACAGTAGGTTACTTTTATAACGTGGGCTAGAGATAAGAAGCGATTTTGAAAAATTCAATCCCTAAAGGGGTTAAATAGGGGTGCAAAGTTTGTAAGGGGGAAACTTTTTTTTTGAGCTAGAGACTTGAAACTTTGTAAAAAGATTACTTATTCAAAAACACAAAAAGTACTTTCAGCGTTTTAGTAAATTTCACCCCTAAGGGGGTTAAAAAGGGGTGCAAGGTTTATATGGGAGAAACTTTTTTTATTGAACTAGACTTGAAACTTTGTAGAAAGCTTACGTAATCAAATACAAAAAAAGTAATTTCAGCGTTTTGGACAATTTCACCTCTAAGGGGGTTAAAAAGGGGTGCAAAGTTTGTATGGGGAAATCCGCTAATCTATATATATAAAAGAAGAAGTCCTGACTGACTAATCAACGCACAGCCGAAACTACAAATGCTAGAGAGTTGAAATTTGCACACTAGGTTTCATTTATAAAGTGTAAGAGATAAGAAGCGATTTTGAAAAATTCAATCTCTAAGGGGGTTAAATAGGGGTGCAAAGTTTGTATTGGGGAAACTTTTTTTAGAGCTAGAGACTTGAAACTTTGTAGAAAGATTACTTATTCAAAAACACAAAAAGTACTTTCAGCGTTTTAGTAAATTTCACCCCTAAGAGGGTTAAAAAGGGGTGCAAGGTTTATATGGGAGAAACTTTTTTTATTGAACTAGAGACTTGAAACTTTGTAGAAAGCTTACGTAATCAAATACAAAAAAAGTAATTTCAGCGTTTTGGAAAATATCACCTCTAAGGGGGTTAAAAAGGGGTGCAAAATTTGTATGGGGAAATCCGCTAATCTATATATATAAAAGAAGAAGTCCTGACTGACTCATCAACGCACAGCCGAAACTACTAATGCTAGAGAGTTGAAATTTGCACACTAGGTTTCATTTATAAAGTGTAAGAGATAAGAAGCGATTTTGAAAAATTCAATCTCTAAGGGGGTTAAATAGGGGTGCAAAGTTTGTATTGGGGAAACTTTTTTTTAGAGCTAGAGACTTGAAACTTTGTAGAAAGATTACTTATTCAAAAACACAAAAAGTCCTTTCAGTGTTTTAGTAAATTTTATCCCTAAGGGGGTTAAATAGGGGTGCAAAGTTTGTATTGGGGAAACTTTTTTTTAGAGCTAGAGACTTGAAACTTTGTAGAAAGATTACTTATTCAAAAACACAAAAAGTACTTTCAGCGTTTTAGTAAATTTCACCCCTAAGAGGGTTAAAAAGGGGTGCAAGGTTTATATGGGAGAAACTTTTTTTATTGAACTAGAGACTTGAAACTTTGTAGAAAGCTTACGTAATCAAATACAAAAAAAGTAATTTCAGCGTTTTGGAAAATATCACCTCTAAGGGGGTTAAAAAGGGGTGCAAAATTTGTATGGGGAAATCCGCTAATCTATATATATAAAAGAAGAAGTCCTGACTGACTCATCAACGCACAGCCGAAACTACTAATGCTAGAGAGTTGAAATTTGCACACTAGGTTTCATTTATAAAGTGTAAGAGATAAGAAGCGATTTTGAAAAATTCAATCTCTAAGGGGGTTAAATAGGGGTGCAAAGTTTGTATTGGGGAAACTTTTTTTTAGAGCTAGAGACTTGAAACTTTGTAGAAAGATTACTTATTCAAAAACACAAAAAGTCCTTTCAGTGTTTTAGTAAATTTTATCCCTAAGGGGGTTAAAAAGGGGTGCAAAGTTTGTATGGGGAAATCCGCTAATCTATATATATAAATGCAAGTGTCCTGACTGACTGACTCATCAAAAGGCCAAGAGCGAATCGGACTCGCGTACGAAGGGTTCGTTACTATTTCGTATGATGAACAGAACTGACGACAGACTGAGCGTGTAACTGGCACCACTAGCACAACTGTGACACGCGACTCTTTCTCGCGCGGAGAGTGACGAGTGATGCTGTCGCGCGACATGAGTTGCGAACCATAGTTGAGCTAGACGGGCTGATGTCTAAGGTTTAAAGGTTGAGACATACTCGATAAATATGTCGAAAATATTGGCGTCAATTTCCTGGGAGCATAACTACCGTATAAGTATAACAATTAAAGCGGCGGTACAGATTACAAAACAATTAATTCCAAACAAGTACTTAATTAATTATTGTTTATTCCCATTAGTGGCTATTAGATAAGGTTGTATGAACCGTGTTGGTATTGGTTACAAATGAGGCAAATAGTGATTAGCGACATGCTGGGATTTATGGATTTATATCAGTGATTATTCGAGCGTTTAATTTTGCATCACCTTCATGGATACCTTTCTGTCGAAATTCTGGTAGATTTTGATAAAATTTCATCCTATCTAAAGAGCCCAGTATCTCCACCTAATCGCTTCAAAACTTTTTAACCTATTACCACCAAATTATTCCAAAAGTTACAAAATTTTGCGAAAGGGAGGCGGTTCCCAATAAGACCCATTACTAAATAAATATATAAAGGGAAAATCTTATGGTCAAGACAAGACCAATCAACCAATTTTATTTTTAACCTATTAAAAAAAAAAGGTCTCAAATCAATATGTTCATACTACCTTTCTGTCGAAATGCTGGTAAGTAGATTTTCATAAAATTACGTACTATCTAAGGAGCTCAGTATTCAGTATCTCCAAGAATCACTCCAAAAGTTTTTAACCTATTAAAAAGATCTAGGTATACTTTTTAAACACGGCATTGCAATTAGCTCCATTCTATAATTATACAAAAAAATGTTATTTAGTGTCCTTGGGCCATCGATAACCCGTCCTTGTAACCATTCGACAGAAAAAATAGGTTAAAACAAACACGCAAAATATTGCGTGTCAACCGTGAAACCATTTTACCGATACGAATCTACTAATTGCTAAAGTAACCCTTTGCCCTAATCGGACCCTTAAACAAAGGCCCTCCATTAGTTCGCCATCTTAAATTTGGTTACGATACATTTAGTTAATAGGAAAGCTATAATTTGATACCCATGCTAAATTATTGGCCCTTCAAGGAGAGAAAGGCGTCGTCAAATGTATTGTCTACTATTAGACTTGCATCCCGTAAATAAACATTATTTTTTTCATTTTGTTTGTACCCTTCATCTGCCGAACTATTAAAAAGTGGAACTCTTTGCCGGCACATGTGTTTCCTCCTTCTTACATCATGGGACCGTTCGAACGAAGCGTGAAGAAGCATCTCTCGGGCCTGCATAGCAGTGTCAACTGACAAGGCACCGTTGGATTCTTGTCAGTTGCCATTGCGGCTTGGGCTGTCCTTTTTGCGTAACATCAGGCGAAGTGGAGTCTAGTACGGTTCGGTATATCCACAGTACAACTTGCAGACAGACAACTCACCAAACAAAGAGTCTCGGAAATCCTGAATTCGACGGGCATATTCTCAGCGTATAGATTACTTCAAATTCTGCTCTTATACAGTCAGTATAATTCTCAGTATGCCGTTAGTATGCAGTTAATCCAGGGTGTCAGCTACCTTCATACCAAAATGTATCAAAATTGCTCAAGCCGTTTGAGCGTGAAATAAGTAACAAACATACACACAAACACACTTACAAACTTTCGCCTTTGTAATATTAGTGTGATAATCTCGTCTAATGTACAGTTTCATTGGTTAGTTCTATTCTATGCACGCTTGAGGTTTGACCATGACATCCTTGACCATTACGTCCATACACTTAGGAACTTTACTTTGATGTGGTTTTATCCATTACTGTATGCCCAGACTGAAGTATTCAGTATTTAACCACCCGGGCCAGGTATATATATATGAATGAAACCACAGGTTATTCAGATAGTCTCTTCATAGACAAACCTATAATTAACCGGACAAGACTGGGCAAGTTCACATACATGTTTATATAACCTTTGAGGATGTTCCCAAACCAGTTAAATGTATTCTCGTGGGAAAAATTAGGAGTATCCTAATAATTATAATAATCGTCAGCGAAGTAATAATTTGACTAGACATACAGCTATATAGCTTCGGAAGTGTTTTTCCTTAGATATCATAGTTCGTCCAAGCACCACTAAAATATAAAGGATTCAATAAGGATATAAGGTTTTTGTAAATAATTGTTTTAATCTGAAATTCCAGGGCCAAATAGGGATGATAATTAAATTAGAAACAGTCGTAAAATTCACACTGGCAAAATCGCAGAGGTGTACACCTAGGTATGTAAAAGAAGTACTGACTGACTCAGCAATACCAAACATGCCCTTACCCTGACTTGATAGTTTTGGAATTCGGAACCTGAAGTTCAGATGGTGTTAGAATCCGTCCTTTACCCACGGCAAATTTTCGATAAACTGGCTTCCCCGTTTTTATGTTTGAACTGGCTTTCCCGTGGATGATATGGAATGTAGGAAAGTGTCACCCTGTTAGCGAGATTTTGTGCCCTTTGTTAAATCGAGTCGCTTTGTGCCTTATACTTGTTTTTGTTTGAGCTGCCGTTGATTGTATTGTCATGAAATCTCCGGTCATTTTCGGTTAGCTGCTATGTTATGTCACGTTTACGTTGAACTTTAAGGGCTGTTTGAGCGATTACATTGCAGGTTCATCGTGAAAAATAAATGGCAGTTGTTTAAAGGTTTCCAGATCAATCGATTAATTACTGATAAGAAATCAGTGGTCAGTGTCGGTTGCGGCTTGTTATCGCTTGTCATCGGCTTATCATCAACTTCTAACCATTCAGTCGCTGCTCTTATTAGAAAAAATTTTTAACAAAAAGAAGAACCGACTTCAGTAAAACTAAAAATCCAAAAATAACCCGTTCAAGTACAGATTACATTTGACTCACCCTTTGAAGTCGATCCCAAACCACTGTTATTATATTTATATATTAAAGTTTACGTGAGGTTTGGCACCGACTTCAAAGGGTGAGTCAAATGTAATCTGTACTTGAATGGGTTATTTTTGGATTTTTAGTTTTACTGAAGTCGGTTCTTTTTTTTGTTAAAAATTTTTTTTTTTCGCTTTTTAGTGATTCATATGAAATACTTATGGCGGGGTGATCAGGGAGGTCTTGAAGGAATGCATGTCGTTTTAATTATCTCCTAACTCCTAACCGTTAAGGAGTTGTACCTTCCATCATCAGTTCAGCATTGGAAGATGATGACTACCATATGCAAATACTTAAATAGTTTTAGAAAATATATGAAAAATATTATGACTGCCTATAAAATTTCAGGAATTCCTTCGATTCCTCATGGATCTCGTCATCCGATCTTCACCAAAATTTTATGGGACCAACCTTGAGATGTCTCTTCATAAACCTAAAAAGAATTTTCCAAATCGACTCATAAATGACGGAGTTATGAGGTAACAAACATTAAAAAAAAAAAAAAAAAAAAAAAAAAAAAAAACATACAACCGAACTGAGAACCCCCTCCTTTTTTTGAAGTCGGTTAAAAAATACACGAAATAAAAAGTTAAAAGTATATAACTAAACCTTATGAAACTTATGATCTAATTAAACCTGGCTCAAAACTCTTGGGACCAAAACTATATGTACAGACTTCCCCTAGGTCACTACCATTGGGTAGTGTACCCGTAAGGCTGGCCGCGTTACCTCGCAGGATGGCAATGACAATGCGTTGGACGAGGAACGAGCCGACCAACGATCACCGGAGGACCGGATAAGCAAATAGCTCGGTTCCTGCTTGAAGTCATGGGTACATGGGAAGTATCCATTTGGGAAGACGGGTCTGAGAGACCTTAAGATAGGGAGCCTGTAAACCAGTATTAGAACCTGTTAACAATAAATACCAGAAAACTGTTGCTTTTCTGTAATGAGTAATGACAGGCAAATGTAGCTGCTGCTCACCGCGAACATTTACGAACGTTAACGGAACTCTAAAGGAATACCTTCAGACTCGCATCCTACACCTTGAACACGAACCCCTAAAAATGAGCGCACCCTACGTTACTACAGAATCTATAGTAATAAAGACACAGGCTATAGCACACTCTTCGGAAATAAGTTCTATATTAGCTTCACCACGGCAGACAGGTTCCTGAGAAGTCTAAGAAATATTCAGTTTTGTACGAGACATGTTCTTGAGAGTGTTTTCGCACTATACAATACGGAAAGCTGTAAATGTCTACTGTTTATCTACGATGAAATAACATCAAAACGCACTGTGACGCAATGCAGTGCTTAGTAGTTAGTTAAATAGCCCCAATGCGACCGAAATCACTCGCTCGTTAAATCAGCTCAGTGTATCGGCCGGTCAGACTCGACAAATAATTGCAGCTTTGTTTTCCTAAACAATTCTGTTTGACCCATTTGCCTCCGTTTGTTCGCAATCATGCTCTAAAGGTCCCAATCTGGCAATAGTCAGACATTTATTGCGATACAAGTGTCTGACACCAATGTTTACCCTATTGTTTTCCATCCGACAACAACTTTCATACACACTTCAGCATTTGAATGATTGACTGATAGGATTACTATATATACCGCGTCGTAGTCAAAAATATATAGCCTAATGGGCCTATTATGATCGCGTTCATCGTGAGATATAATTTAGATTTTCAATTTTATTCTGCTAGACCTAACCTAACCTCCAGGTCGCCGGAAGGCGCTGGATGCAGGTCGCTTCCAACCGGTATATATGGAAGTCCAAAGGGGAGGCCTATGTTCAGCAGTGGACGTCCTATGGCTGAGATGATGATGAATCTAACCTTGAATCTCTTTCTCTTTCTCTCTCTCTCTCTGTCTGTATGTCTCTCGCTCTCTCTCTCCATCTCGCTCTCTCTATATCTCTCTCTCTCTCTCTCTCTCTCTATCTCTCTCTCTCTCTCTCTCTCTTAGGGTGCGTCTCCACTGTAGCAGAGCGGAGCGGAGACGTGCGGAATCGACCAATCACAAAAGTGAAGCCTCTCTATAGCTCTGTATCTCAGCTCCATGGAGCTGAGATACAGATTTCAACTTAGGTTATACTTATTTGTTATTAATACGCAAAGAAGTATGACGTTTTTTTTAAGTAAAACTATGGGTTCTGTCACCTAGACATGTTGAGTAGGTATTGTTATTTCTTACTTTTATGGTTATGGTTTTCTGTACAGTACATAATTTACTGAAGCAGCCTTGATACCTGTAAGTATACTATTTATCTTAAATCACGTACGTACTTCATCATAGGCCTGGAATATATATTTAGGCAGGTACTTACGCTTTAATATTCTTGTGTCATACGATGTGTAATTACATCCGCAGCTCTTCTTGCTCTATTGAAGTACCGAAGTACAGTCTGCACAAATATATACGATTAACTAGTCCGTTCAGGTGATTGGTCGATTCCGCTCGTCTCCGCTCCGCCCCGCTGCAGACGCACCCTTACGGCAATCATTCCAAAGGCTACGTGCTTGTGACAAATATGGACCTGATGCCCGTTTGTTTTAGAGATACCACGCTTCCAAGAAGTACATGCATAAACCATTTCATCTGCAGAAAGTGTGGAGGTTTTCTCGGCTTCCTCTCTCTGTCAGTTCTTCCACCAGAATGCCTGTCCTGACGATAACTTCGGCACCACCCGTCATGTCAAAACGCGGGAAAATGTTCATCAGTGATTGGTCCGAAGCGAACCAATCAGGAAGTTCACTTACCATCCACAGGACATTTTTATTGGTTGATAGATTATTAATCATAGACAAGTGATCAGTGTTGCTATTCTAAAATAATATTTAGGCAGCTTGTCGCTGCGTTCAGATATCATATTAATTAGAACACCTGTGTTACCAGGTTTGACGGTTAATATTTTCAAAATATAGCTGCGTTCATAAAATATTCACTACATTTCCAGTTTAAATCCTACAAATCATGACAAAAGCATTTTGCAAAACTGGCAACCGTGCGCAAACGATTGACGATATATAATTATGTCGAATCGAATTTTCCAAATACTTGTTTGGAGTATGATTTACCAAAGATTACTTACTGTTGAGTTTCTTTCGGCGTATCTTCTCAACAGTGGTCTCCTCTTGTGAAATCCGGTGGATTCACAACCCGGCTTGTAGAAGTGACCTTGTTACTAACTGAATAAATTATTTCATTTCATTTCGATCTGGTTATTTACAAGCTTAGGGAGGGCTGTAATTAGACCACGGTTGGCAAAACTAATATTGGATATTTACCATTTAATTTGGGTCGTAGGATTGCGTCCTGCGGTTCACCTGCTCAATTATTAATATACAGAAACCAGAACAAATTTCGAATTCATCCTGAAATGTTTAACCACAACTTTAAATTCATGTATCTTTTTTTTATGAATTACTTTTTTTCTATATTTTATAGATAAAAAAGGTTTAAAAAATGTCTTTGGCAAACTTTATTTAATAAATTGGGCAAGTGCGAGTCCGAGTCGCGCATGAAGGGTTCCGTACCATAATCCATAACAAGTTTGTCGTATAAGCCCCCTGTAAATATTTATTTAATTTTATTTTTAATAGAAATACATCATCTGTGAAAATTTCAACTGTCTAGCTATCACCGTTCTTGAGATACAGCCTGGTGACAGACGGACGGACGGACAGCGAAGTCTCAGTAATAGGGTCCCGTTTTTACCCTTTGGGTACGGAACCCTAAAAACAAGCTTTTACGAGTAAAGCTCATCGTCATATTATTTCATCAAGACAGACTCTCGTTACATGTTCATTACATTTACATGTTCATTACATTACCTACACTTGTCAATCTTCTCGAATGAATTATCTTGATTGTGTTTAATGGTTTTTTGTGGATTTTCAGTGGTACTAAATAATTTTACTGGCAACGACAAATTTTTGGTGTATAACTGACGTTGAAAGTCGGTGAATGTAACTGATGTAAACAAAGAGGAAACAGGACTAAATATTCCGCAAAAGCCAAAACTATCCACAGTGATGAAAGTCAAGTTTTTTACATAGGGTTCAGTATTTACTTCGCAAGAAGAACGAATTCCGGTAAACAATATTTTGAATTTTGATAATGACAAATCCTTGACTGACGTTTAATAATGCAAATATGACGTATGCACGTTAATGCCATATGAAAGCTGTTTTTAGCACCACTAACTATACCTGGGCCGGACCGACGCTTGCCAGGCTATATTTTATTTCATATCGTGCTATTAGCTTCTGCCCGCGACTTCGCCTGCGTAGAAATAGCTGATCGCTGTAAGGGGTTAAAACGCCCAAATAAAATTTAATGGCAAACGTTCGATGGCGCATAAATAAATATCTTACCTTATCATACAAACGCCCACCGATAATCTCATTTTCATTGTAAATTCCAACCCCCTTTTTTACCCCCTCAAGAGATGATCTCCTTAATAAAAACTACACTAATGTCCAAATCTAATTTCATCTAAATTGGGTTTTTGATTGCCGATATAAAATTTCACCCCCCTTTTCACTTCCATAAGGGATGATTTCCATTGTGAAAACTATTCTATGTTCTTCCCCGGGGCTCGAACTATCATTATATTAAATTTCATCTAAATCGGTTCTACGGTTTAAGCATGAAGAGGTATCTAGAGAGATGGACAGAAAGGTAGACACTAGACAGACACACTTTCACATTTTTTTATGGAAGTATGGATATGCATTATTATTCTTTGACAGCTCACGTCATTGTGCCATTGGGACCAAAAGGATAAACAAGTTAACAAAAACTCCTGCCGCATCAGGTTAAGCGAAGTCCTTAGCGACTACTAAGTTAACTGTTTTATAAGGCGATATTTCAACCTGAACTCTTAAACGGGGTCAAACTCCGTTTAGAAGTTTTGGGCCCCATGCAAATTTCGACCCCATATTCGAGATTAAGTCAAGTTTTTCGGTAGAAGCGAATTTGAAGGGTGTCTCCCTTCAAAAATGCCTATTGGCACTTGTGCACGTTTGAGAGGCTCTTGGCTTTCAGAAGACAAGGCTTCCCTTCGGCGCTGTGGGCTAAATTGGACTCATGATTAACGTGAACAAGGCATTGTTAAAAGTTCTAATTTAATTCCAAATTAGACTTCCGGATGATTATTTTAATAAAAAAAATTGGGAAGAAAGCACAAATATTATTTATCTTACCTTCTTTTCCAGAATCAATTTAAAAACGGATACAACAACTCTGGTTGCGACTAAATTAGAAGAAGTTTATTCCGAGATTAAGATACAATTGCAAAAAATTTAGATTAATTCTACAAATAAAGCTTACCCCATCGTGGTAACTGTCAATTTTAAAAGGTATGCAACTTGACAACATTTAAAAAAAATTGCTGTGATGGTGCCGATTATAAAGTTTTTATTAAATGTAAAATCGACGCCATGGTTCCTAAGAACAGATTTCCCTATCTCTTATAGTTTTCGTTTTCTCCCTACTGACCCATTTGGATTGATCACCCGGTATAGTTACCTACAGTATAGTCAATGATTTTATAAATGTCTCAATTACACAGTAGCCTCGTATATACGAGAATATAAACCCATTTTCTCTAGACCGGAGTTAAACCACTGAATCGATTTTGAGAAATAGGGTGTCAAATTATTCGGGCAAAATGCCAAGTGACTATAGGCGTCGACATCTTGTGCCCATGTTCAATAAGGCTGTTTGAGAATATTTTGCCTTCTTAGGTACATTCAATACTAGTAAGAGACTATACTTATTTTGTTTGTCATTACGTAAGTAAATCAACTTTACGTTATTTAACAACTTAAAAAATTAAAATCCGGGGTGTAAATTCTCCATACACCTCCGATAGCTCGGAGATATCTCCGAACCCGGTCGCGTTATGTTTGCGCCTAATTTATATGTGACGCTATATATATCACGCGCAAACTTAACTTGACCGAGTAGTGACGTTAAATGCCACCTTTTGCAGCTCGAATCGCAAACATCGCGTTTTAATGACAGTTAAAAGCGATATACCCGTGGGATATACCAGAGACATCGCTATAATTGGCAATTTCTAACTCGAATTATAGCCCATTATTATTTGGCTTTAGTTACTTGTTTGCCTTCTGGATATTAAAATTCAAGTTAATTTCTGTAACGTCTATTTTACTTGGAAATTTTGGAGATCTACAGTCAGATATGGAAATCACTGGGGTCCCAATTAGGGTGAACAATATGATAGTAAAGGATTAGGTTTAGTCTGTTTTCATTAAAACCCGTTTTATAATCTAAGGGTACATTAATATTCCAGGTTTAACAGATTAACGTTAAAGGCGAGGTAAAGGTTATTTTATTTAGAATTATGATAATTTTCTTTCCAGGTTGGATTATAAAAACTTAATTAATAGCTATGGATACCGTAATACTGGCAGTATCTTTGAGTTTCCACAGAATAGACAATAGTACTCATACACATAATGTTCCCCGATTCCCTCGTTACCTGTAGGAATCTCATAAAACCGTGAGTGCATAAATACATTATGTCTTGCCGTAATAATAGACGTAAGCAAGTGTCTGTTACCAAAGTGTCAGACCTTGTTTTTTGGATCAAGCTGGCGATGATGTAGTGGCCATGTGAGGCAGGACACTAAGATCCACGGATATGTCAAGCAGTACTCAAATTTAACTGCTATAGTTACCGTTAGTAATCTAAACATCAAATGTCTCGGTAATCTAGTGTCACGGCTCTACTGCCCCACTGCGATAGCCACCCTGTATACCATCTCTTATGCAACCACCTTTGTCATCATTAAGCTCGCTCCAATGACTTCCATTATCAGAAAGACGTAACTGCCTACAATTTCCTTACCAAGTTCAACCATTTTCCGACCCGGTCGTTCATTATAGCTCTGTGTAATACTGAATGCACTGTCCAATAACCGCAGCCGTGGTCTTGTTAGCGCCTTTGTTAAAAACCATTACCCTCCTTTCTGTAAAAAAGAGTTTCGAAATAAGATCGTGTGGGTAACTAAATATTAAAGCCCGGTATAATTGGAAAAGTTTCTTTAGGGTTCTGACTGCAGACATTTGGATGTCCGGATTATTCATTTTTACGGAGAAGCCCAATGTCACGAGCATACCCAGGGTTTTCGGTGCACGGATGATTTAACACTAGGCCGACTGTACGCGTCAAATTATTAGTGCACCGAATACCCCGGGGTAAATTGTCATGAGGTTATCTAATGATGGAATCCGAGATAAACTGATGGAACTGTTAAAATTATAAGTACACTTATCGTGAATTGGATTTTTTTTTAAGGCTCAAGTTATTAAGGCTAAGGCCTCCTATCCGACGCTATGCGCAGCGTGCAGCGTCTTGCCATAATAATGATGAATATGAATAGATAAATAATATGGAAAGACGCTGTACGCTGCGCATAGCGTTGGATAGGAAACCTTAGCCTTAATAACTTGAACAGGTTGTTCTGGGAATAAAGCATAATTGCGCCTCGTTGACGCCGGTTTTTTTTATAATTGTAAATTTAGAAAAGATTCTCTGTGTAAGTGGTTATGATGTTTGGACTGTCCGAGTAAACAGTGAAAAAACTGGATTGGATCATTCTGATGGTTTTTTTTACATTTTTATATTCTACTTTAATGCAATGTGTAGAACCCTTCACCCACAGACACAAGGTTCTCTCTTACTTATTTTTTTTTCTACCGAGCGCGTTTAAATGGAATGCAACGCAAACAACGCCTGGAAAATATAAAATTACGTTACGGTTAGGAGTTTTTGTTCAGAAGAGTTGAGGTCGCGACTCGAGAAAAATGCTTTAGTTTGGAATTAGATGGCTGCAGTTGCAGTTTTCCATCTGGTATGCATGCTTGCTGGTCACAGAGATTGTGCCGATTTCGAAAACCCGATAATTCTTGGGAAAGGCAATTTTAGTGACGTGTTGGCGTGAAAGGCGATTCAATGAAATGAGTTAATGTTCCTTAAATCGTAGCGACGTTTATTGGCTCGTTGAATTTAAATGATAACTACATACTTACATTTATTATTAGGTAGGTGAAGCGTAGTAACGATATCTGTATTATTATAAAATTCAAACCTTGTATTGAAAATCGGCTTCATACTCCAAATGCACAAGCACATGCCATGCCGTGATTCGGTGGATTTTGGTGGTGGATTTGGTATGTGTTTAATATCTTAATGTACCTAAAATCATGCAAAATTTCACAATATGTTTGCCGCCGGAAGCACAGGCTTCCATGCTGAAAGCCGAGCTGTTTGACAATTTCACGTGAGTGTAAACCGCTTAATACATTTATTGTTATTATGATACTTCTATTTGAGAATAGAAGAGAAATTCCAGAAGGTTTTACTCTTCAAACGCCGATAGTCCGTAGAGACCTACTTCTAGAACATATATTTGAATTTCGTCGACGTCTATATATTTGATGTGTCTAAAATTCACCATTAGAGACGTAACTGTGTAGTTTGACGTGTTTGCTTTACATTTCGGTACAGTTTAGTTTACTTGCTAGCCTGTGTTATGGTAATTTTGGTCCACTTTTTGAATTCACGATCGTGCAGAGCAGAAGGGGTGGTCTTGTTTCGTGTTCGTATGTAGTGAGAGAGACATATCACGTTTGAAAATGTGACCCCAGAGCATCAGCTGTTGTGTTTGTCTTGTTAAATAAAAGGTCTTAAGTCTTGACTATGTCGTAATAATATATGCTGTTTTGTGTAAGTGTATCTGAGGACTGTATTTTCAAAAGGACTTTATTCAACGTGATGGTGTTCGAAAGCAGACTTAGCCCCAGAAGAATATGGTTTGATTTTGAGTTTCTAGAAGAATACTGTTGAAAAGACATTCGCATGTGAACGGGATTCCATTGTAAAGAGAGCGTGTTCGGATATTGAATGCTTTGTCTGTTCTGATAGATTTTACACTGAATATGCCACGGTCAGCATATCAGTCAGTATTTTGACTTCAATACCATCTAGGATCTGTGGACTTTTAAGCGGAACACTCGGAACAGGATACTCAGTTTGACAAAAATATTACACAGCAATTATAATTTTTATGCCCACAAAACGTTTTTGTGGTTTCATACTAAAATGTGTGATGGGGATGTAGAATGACGATAAATCAGCAGGTTTTGAAATGAGAAATAGAAATTCGCCGAGATACTAGGATGCTCTGTGTTTTGTACAGAAATTATAATGTTTATGTCGGAGGCAGATTCGCTGTCGGAGAGGAGAGTAAGTATAGTAATCTCAAAAGTCTGCTTGAAAATCAGCGTCTGCTAGCCTAGTACATGCTGAGACTGGTGGCTAAAAATATTTTTGTTTATGCAAGCACATTTGTGTATTCCTGTACAGTTAACTAATTTGTATTGATTTTTGTAATAAGCTGATTTTTTATTTTAAAAGCACGTACGCGTGCAGCGCGCATCATGCGCAATCACGTCGGTTGGTAAACGATGCATAAATACCCCCTTTTTAAACATTATTTGAACTGTATCAGACGTGGTTAGGATTAGGATAGGATTCACTTAGTCGGCGTGGGACTTCCGCCGACTAAGCCGGCTAAGGGCCCATACAGACGAACGGCACTTTCCTTACAGACGAACGGCACTAGTACAACTGCAGCCGTCGCCACTTGTCGTCGGCTGCCGTCGACGCGTTGCCGGCTGCCATCGAGAGGTAGCGACTGCAGTCGACGCGTCGACTGCAGTCGTCGACAAGTGACGGCTGCCGTCGACAAGTGACGGCTGCCGTCGAGAGGTGACGGCTGCCGTCAACGCGTCGACGGCAGCCGGAAACGCGTCGACGGCAGCCGGAAACGCGTCGACGGCAGCCGTCACCAGGTGGCGACGGCAGCCGTCAACCGGTGGCGACGGCTGCAGTTGTACTAGTGCCGTTCGTCTGTAAGGAAAGTGCCGTTCGTCTGTATGGGCCCTAACGGGAATTTGTCCACGCCACAGGCGTGAGTCCTTTTCCGAACCTCTCATAATCGGATGATTCAGACGCGTCCAACGCAAGCGCCATATAAAAGTTGTATAGGATTACAACTTTTTTAATGACTCTTTTGTACCTCACTGTTTTGTAGTATATTTATTCCGCCTTGCAAAGGACGGGCGTTCAGTTAATTTTCAATTAAAATACGATTAAATTTTTACACAAAGGGATGGCGTCTAACTTTTTATTAGTTGTGTAACTTGTACCGAGTCTGCTAGGGATGGTACGGGCAGATGTTACCTGGATGTTAGGGTTGCCGCTACATTGTAATATAGAGAATGATTTTTTCGAGCTTTTTATTTTTCAAGGAGTACTTCTAAAATACTAGCGACCCGCCCCGGCTTCGCGCGGGTGCAATGCTGATAAATTAAGCATGTATTATACATATAAACCTTCATCTTGCATCACTATGTTTTAAAAAAAACCGCATCAATATCCGTTGCATAGTTTTAGAGATCTAAACATACATATAGACAGACATACAGCAGGAAGCGACTTTGTTTTATACTATGTACTGAAAAATAAAATCGGCACGAGTATGACAAAATTAAATTTGCATACTTTGGTAACCCCTCCTCAAAATTAGATTAGATAACAATATAGCAAATTATTATATGTAGATTTATTCTATTGAGAGACTGATTGTTGTAAATGATGTCATTGTGGGTAACAAACATATATTTCACCATAGGGGTCGTGGTCCACTGCACTTGTATAGTGAAGTGGCTGTGGCATTGAATGACAGATGAGTGAGAACTGAAAATACAGAGATAATAACCCCATCTACTACAGGGACATCTGTTGACACTTTGTCCTATTGACTACGCTTTCGAACCTTGGTTCACTAGGCATTCTCCATGTTCGTGATTTTCGTGTTTATGCTCTGTCAAAATACGCTTGAGCGTTTGAATGTTCAGAAAATCTGACAGAAAAAAGATGGTCGCTCAAAGTCAATACACTACTCTGAGACATAACATTGTTAAAATTGATTTTTTTTTATCTGCACTTTTTTACAAATACAAAATTTCATGAGAATCGGTTTAGAAATGCGACCTCTAGACGGGTCACCCAAACATCCAGATAATTAATTTAAACGAATAATTTTGGACCAAGTTAAAAAGGGAGACACTTCGCTCGCTCGTTAAATAAACACTATGAAATATATAAAGAATTCAAGACCAACTTTTGCATCCACAGTCAATTTGTATTTGTAGAAAGTACGCCAATTTACGTTTACTTGAGGATCTTGAAAACCCGCCGGGAAATTCGGCTAAAAATCATAAACATATTTTATCTTCAATTTAGATGAAGTTCAGTTGATTTATTTATAGTATTATGTTTGCCATTTCTGCCGGAAATTCTGTAAATAAAACGATATAAATAACCAGCATTCATATTAACAAAAAACCGCCTCCATAGATTATTGTTTGCCTGAATAATTAAGCCAGAAAAGAGATCACACCAGCCTAACGTTATTATTTTCTCGAATACAATAAATAAGTGCCCCTACAAAGTCCGCATAAATACATCTTTTGCTCACTATCTTGACTCCAAAAGAGCTTATCCACACATGTTTTGAGCAGCTCGTACTCTCTTAGTGATCTTCAAAGGCCTTATCAAAAGGTCGCGACTTGGCAAACCCCGACAACGGGTCACGTTATCGTACGTTACAAGGAAACTGTGTTACTTGCCACGTTCTGTTATGTTGGACTGTTAACCTAATTAGACCAGGGAGGAAAGTTTAGCATTACTAAACACTTCTGTGTCTCTTGATCTATGATTTGCGTTAGGCATATAACAGATTTGGTGATAGACAGATCCCATAAAGTACTATCTCAGTTCCAGCGATCTCAATGCGTTTGAATATAGAGAAGTGGAGGAAGACAACGAAAACAGACGCTACTATCAGATGGGAATAATATAATTCCTCGGAAGAGGATATAATGAAAGGATTCAGAAGGGTATGGTAAAGTTTAAAATTTTAACCTTTCGAGCGCCAAGCGGCAAAGCAATTCACCGTGCCACTGACGCCAAACCAAAAAAAAAAGTGCTCCAAAATCAACAGACATTGAAAAACACAGATAGTGGTTTTAATTAGCATGTTTTTGACCATTGACATTTTTGACGTCAATAGGCGTCGTTGGCGTCAGATGACGTGATTTGCCGTCTTTGGCGGTCAAAGGGGTTCGTGTCATGCCATTCTTCTCGCTCTTGTGTTGTATTTAAATGAACGGCATGGTTCAACACGAATTTCGAACTCCAAAGTAGGCCCTCACCTAAAGAATTCAGCTTAATCCGCTAATCTCCGAAGCAACAGCTTTTACTTTGTTGTCTTTTGGCTTAGGATTATGACATCCGGAGAAATTATTAATCTCAAGGTTGGCAACGCACTTGATTTTTTTTGCTGCTTCGTCCTCAGATTTCACTTTTACCATCAAGTAGTCTGTGTGCTTGTTTGTCTACTCCATATTTCAAAGAAAAAAGCTTCATCATCACGCGAATTTAAAAGTTAAATTTCTAATGTTCTTCTACAATGTAAAATGATCGTCCTGTTGGTAAATAAACAAGAAAAGCCTAATTACAAAACGTGTCAATGTCAGCTAGTTGTAAACTAAATAATGTCTACCCACGTCCTAGCTCGTGACAGGTTAAGAGAAAAAGGAGTGCTGTTCTCTCTCTCTCTCTCATCTCTTGGTGCAAGGACAATATTGCTCTTGTGGGAAAAGTTTACATTTTCTGCCGTTTCGGGAAAGGAGCGTTATCGTAATTTTTCTTATGTGCGTTTCAAAAGCGACACTATGCGATTTAAATTATTATATTAACTGAGCTTATCAGATGATCAAAAAAAGAGGTATGTAGTTGCATGAATACAGAAAAGTCGAGTTTAGGATTATTTATTTCATTGGCAATTATCATTCTTAGTGGCACTTTGTGATAATTTCAAATCAGCGATAGCTGTCTGTTCGATACCATTATCAGACATTTCGTAATGTTATAATATGCTAGGTATTCTGCTAAGACTGAAAACAAGTTGTACTGTGCAGAACTTTTGCAAAATCAGAAAATTATGTTAAAATGGCGAAATTGAATTTCCCAGACCATCATGCTGAAATCCTTCCCGGCTAAGACATGCGCTCAGGCTGTTTTCCGGGATCATTTATCATTGAATTACCTATGAGCCACGCTGAGCGGTATACTAAATCCTTTCGGGTCCGCTCGGACAAAGTTTCGGACAGTCTCACTCTGTCTCCGTGAATATAAAGCGTGTGCAGCCCATGACATGTCTTATGTACGACGGGATACTGCCTTTTCGAAGAATTTTCTTTGGTCGAATGTTTTTTCAGAATTTCTATTTCTCTGCAGTCATACATTTTCCATAATTCTTGCAAATATCATGCTATTAATTAGGTTAGGTTTGTTTTATAACAATTCCAAATATTTACGGTTTCAGAGATACTTAAATACTTTCTACGAAATACTTCTAAGACAAATAATTCTGCGAAGATTTAGTGAAGCCTTCTGTACTTACGTGTATGTAGAAAAAACACTTCTTCACAAAAAATAGCGGTGTTGTTATAAGTTTAATATGTGTATCTGTGTGTGGCACCTTAGCTGCCAAACGGATAATTCAATTTGAATGCGGTTTTTTCAATCAAATCAAAAGCCTAATCTATCCAGGCGGTTTTTATTCTAAGCTATGTTTGGTTCGGTCGGGGTTTTTTCAAATGTTTAAGTTAATAGGTTTTTACAGTCGTAGAGCAAGCGTTAGGTGGATATTGAAGACTGTTAGAAATATATTAAACTATATTACTTCCAGTGGCGTAACGCACATAGAACCTGATTCCCACCGGCCTGCCCACATCAGAACAGTTAAGCATTCTCTATTGTTACGAAAAAAGTACCTAAGCTTTACCCCGGCTTACCCTGACTTTACGCTACCGATTACTTCTGTATCCAAGTATTGTCTGGAAGAGATCGCTCTTTCGCGACAAGTGGCCTTTGTCTACAGTTTTGTTTTAACTTTTTGTATTTGTGTTTCTCGTGTTATTTTGTGTACAGTAAATCATATTTGTACTGCAATGTATTTTTTTTTTGTTTCCAGGTACAGTCCATTGTTTTTGAAAGTACGAGTAATCATCACGAATGCTGTAAAATATCGTAGGTAACTTACCTTAGGAATAAAAAGGCAAATGCTTCTGTAAGTAATTTGACGTTTATTAGTTTGAGTTTATAACCCTCGACAAAAAAGAGGGGTGTTATAAGTTTAACATGTGTATCCGTGAGTGTCTGTGTCATCGTAGCTCGCAAACGGAAGGTCCAATTTGAATGCGGTTTTATTAATCGAAAGCGTTGTCTGTCGAAATGATTTACCTGTATTTGGTTAGGTCGGAGGTCCTTGTACCAAAATTTGATGAAATCCGTCCAGCTGTTCGGGGATGATGAGAGGATAAAATATGTTTTTGCCTACAGATGGCGGTTTACGGCTCGCGCATTTTTTCTGGAATAATGACAACTGTTTGTGACGTTCTCAATCAAAAGGGCCCATTTGGTCGCTCACTATAAGGACGTATTGACAGGTTATTGGTATAAAGATGCGAACAAATTTCGACTTAAACAAGCGACAAAGTTGGCCCTTTTGGCTGAAAACGTCACATTTATGGAAGACTGATCTTCCATACAATTTTAGAATTTTACAGCAGTATGGATTACCAACACACTGCACTGATAAAGCGGACAGTGATACGGATAGCATAGCGAAAAAAAACTGGCGAAGTGCGAGTCGGACTTGCGCACCGAGTGTTCCGTACAAACAATTATCCCATCTTAACTGGCTGGGTTAAGTTTGCACCTGGTATGTATGGCGCTGGGTACAAATGAGGTGCAAAGTTAACGCAACCGATCACGTTTGTTGTATGGGAGCCCCAGTTAAATATTCATTTTATTTTGTGTTTAGTATTTGTTGTTAAAGCGGCAACAGAAATACATCATCTGTGAAAATTTCAACTGTCTATAGCTATCAAGGTTCATGAGATACAGCATGGTGACAGACAGACAGACGGACAATGGAGTCTTAGTAATAAGGTCCCGTTTTTTACCCTTTGGGTACGGAACCCTAAAAACGTACCGGACAGGTAGATAACAGGACTCCACTGATAATGATAGCAGAGGGAGTGGCTATCGCTGGTTAAACCGCTCTTTGTTGATTTAAGATTAGAAATGCAATTTCGCAACGTTAGCCATGTTATATTTTCTTTACGCTCATACACCGAGACTCGAACCTGGTATCTCTGAGTTACCGGTCTACCGTCTTAATGTTAACGTTTTAGTAACAACAGCGCCATCTCTTGGGTAATTTTCCACTTATTACGTTGCCTCATAGATGGCGATAAGGTTATGGTACGGCTCTTCCCAGGTGATTTTTTCGCTTTGAGACCTAATCTTTCAAACAAAGGCCACTGTCTCTACTATCGTAAAGCCGCTAGCTACCGAGTTAGCACGTGCCACTACAACATTCATATTGAAAAACAACGGTGTCGTCATATTTAATGTCACTGATATTCTAGATATTACGTTTTATAGTCCGCCCCGAAGCAATACGGCATTATTTTGATACTTGATAAATACCTTTCAAAAATAAAATAGGTACGTACAGAGATCAAAAAGAAATGGGAAAATTAATGCGTACGTACAGTATGTCTCTGGTCGAAAGGTTAAAAATGTTGGATAGGTAATCCAAAGATACCGGGTTCGAGTCTCAGTGTGGACCGTATGAGCGCAATTTAACTTTATTTGCGTGTTGATCTTTGAATCTATATGTATAGCAATAAAAAAATGTGGTGTTAATTTACCCGCGTTCAAAAATCATTTTGAAAACCATACTCGTATCACACTTGACAATTTATTTAATCAAATGTAAAATTGGAAATAAAATCTAACTCATTACACCACGGGTTAAACGATAAAATTTTGTCGAATTTTGCTCGAACAACAACAAGGTTGCTCTTGCAAAGATAAACAAAGAGAACCATTATTTTGCACTTGAGGTAAGCACGGAATTACCTATTGTGGCCTTTCAACTCAAACTAGCTACAAAAATACAATGTTCAATGTTAATTAGACCAAGATTAATTAAAAGAATAATTGGTTTCCTCAGTAATTCGTTTAGTAACAGCAAATTCACCCACGCTTAAGGTACCCTAACGAACTGCTAAAACTTTTACTCTTAACAAAATTATGACGAGCTTTACAAACTTACTTTCCAGAAAAAACAGCCTGTTCAATTTAAATTTAAAAATAATAAATTAAAGGAAGCTGCAATGCAGCGGTGCAATTCTTGAAAGTAAACAACGTTGGAAGTTCATCATTTTTGTTTCGTTTCACGGTAGTTTTAATATAAGAAAAGCGTAAATATTTACGCGTACGCCGCTGACTCATACAATTGTTAATTTAATACAGGATATAATACCTTATCTACACCATATATAACAATTCTATAACATGCTTAACAGCGTTTTTTGCATCAGGCCCCAACAAGGAGGACCGTCGGTCGACCTGGTTTGGATCGCGGGTAGAATGGGGGTGGGACAAGAGCGATCATTGTGGAGGCCTTTGTCCAGCAATGGCTGTCTATCAGCTGAAGTGATAATGATGATAATGAAGGCGCTTAAAAGCAATCTGTTTTAAAACTTTTACCGAAAACAAAAGCGTGGCATCTTTCATACAAAATACGATATGATATTTTTTTTTCCGCTACTGGATATGTACACTGTGACTATCATATTTGACCGTAATTCAGCGGTATATTCCCAGCATGGGGGCAAAAGCGTTATACACTTAAGTGATCGTTATGGAAGCATTATGTAAGATCGCAGCTTCAAATTCTCACCGTAATCTAACGCGTGGCTAAGTAATTTCCATCAAACCGAACATTCGATCGTTCGGCTCAAAATAATTAGGCTGTTATCAAGTCCTTTGCTAACAAGTTGATAATTAACCATCCATAATGGATTCCGAGTCTTGTAACAGTTTTGGCATAGTGAAAATAAAAACCTTAACCTGCCAGACGCTGCTTAACTCATCTGTTAGATGTAACAGGCCAATGATGATGATAAACCTGCCAAGCAGACCACTGAACCTGATTAAGAAACCTCTGATTTTACATCAAGAAAAATGTATACTTCTCTATTCTTCTTAGTTGTTCCCTCATGGCTGAGGGTCGTGACCAACAGTAATGTCCCTTCACTTGGCGCGGTCAAGGGCCAAATGGACTGCCCTCTGCATGGAACCACAAGCATATTTCTTGGTATCTGCCCAGTTTGTCGGTAATTTATACAATTGTTTGTTAAAGATTCAGCGCAGTGAATGGACACGGCAATCCATTTTCAAAAACACGAGACAAAACGCTATAGTACGCACGCGAGCAATATTTTTTACTTTCGTTGCACCCATATCGGCATTTTTTCCACAGTGTCCAAAGTGCAATGTTTAAATGGGCCAAAACTCAGCCCATGCGGAAGCGAATTTTTTTTACGACAAGTATGTACACTGACCAATATAAACAGTGTACTCCAGTACCCGAAGCAAATCTGTGTTTACTGAGAGCAAACGTTTTATTTACTTCTCTTTTCTGACTACGTTGGCGACTTTTCAACGGATGAGTTACGTTCCGAAGTTCAAAATTTAATTAAATCATTTCAGAGATTCTCAAGTTAGTGGTGTCAGTTTGATATTGAAGCTATATTTTAGTTATTGTAACAAAGTTATCAAGTTTGGAGCATAAATAGAGAGGTTCGAAGGGGATTCGAAATTTAAGAGGTATTGAAAGTCGGTAAATAGCTTCCTCTTTTGGCCGATAATAGCTTTTTTTTTTTTGGATTTTATGGCTTGGCTGCAGAGCCACTCACCTCGATTGTATTTTTTTCTCAGTGCTACCCGCTCTTTTACTATTTCCTCCCGCATTTACACCCTAATATTAACGACATAAATTATTTTTAACTTGTTTTCAAATAACATTAATGATAAAAGTTAAAGCTGCTAACAATGTTGACGACAGTAAAATGGCTTGCTAATTCAAATGAGGTTGATAAATTTTGGAAAAAGACGAAAAAGCTTGGCCATTTTGTGACATAATGCGATTACGATGATCATGTAAAGGAAGATCGAAAAGAGGAATAAAAATACAGAAAACAATCGAACGAAATTATGTCCCGACAAAGATAGATGGGAATGGGACATCACCGACAACAATCGGGTCAATGATAAAAGCGGCACGGATTTATTTTTTACAATTGCATATTGAAACAGATGAACCAAAAATAACGGATGAGTGAATTTTGATGAAGTTAGTGATATAATGTGTATGATCTCCCTAACTTGTGGTACCATACACACAGGGGTAGGGGTGTAACGCATTTACATAATAACAGTTAGAACTCTATCGTAATGTTGTGAGAGTATATCCCAAACTAAATAGAATTTAATTTAAAATCGATTGCAGCTTGTCATGGTAAATTTGAAGGCCCGAAAACTCCATTAAGGTTACACGCTCCAAGTTTACTTAACTAATGCAGGAAACGCTGTTTTGTTTTAAATTAATAAATTTCAACACGGTTTAGATGAAAGGGCGAGATTTGGCTGTAAAATCTTGTCGATTGGGTCCTTTTGAAGTTGTATAAGTCATTTAAATAAGGTTTAAGATTTTACCAAGTTCAGCGACGAAGTTTTGATTCGTGCCGTCTTTCTCACTTTTTATGCATGAATTCATGAATCGAGTAAGAGCAAATTCTAAGTTACATTTTTTTTTGTATTTCAAAATTAGGCAAGCGTAAAAGAAACCGGTCACCGGCTTAGATTAAGCAAATTGAACAGGAAATGGGAAAGTCACAGCTTAAAGAACGCAGCTTACAGGCAGAAAACACTATTTTTAAATGGAACCGCGTGGTTTAGGGTTTAGTTCCGTCCTAAACCATTCAGGAGTCATGTCATTTATTGAGTGGTAAAGTGACTGCCTTTAGCTCCGTTCGTTTGAGCAAAGGCTTTGCCTCGCTTACCCTGAAGCTAGCCCTGCCCAGTCTAGACATAGCTGTAGCACAGTGTTTAAGGTCAGATTAGGCAGTTCCAACGTTTTGATAACATTTCTATATGGCTTAGTAGTGGTAATAGTAGCCCGCAGTTTCAGTCGCTAAGGGCAGGCATCTATATAGAAAGCAAAACACTCACTGGACGCCCAGTGAAAAGCCATAGGATCAGTCCTCCATCTTATACCGTGTTTAACACGGACTTGAGATTAGGGATGAATCTTAATCTCTTTTTCACTTCACACGATTTCGCCGAGGCCTGAAATATGGAAGATTTAAAGTATGTTAAGGATTACTTATCATTCACTTACACGTCCCTTTAGCGATTAGCGGGAGTTCAAACTTATGACTTGAGTTAAAGTGCGGTTGACTCATTCATCAATTCATGTTCCGATGAACATGGCTCATCGTCTTAAGTGATAGCCGCAAAATTTGGAAACCAGTGAAGCCTTTCCATCTTCGAACTGGAGTTTTGTTACGAAATTGAAATGTCTGTGGTGAACGGAACTTTGTACCTCAAAATGAAAATGATGATGGTACACATTGGAAAATGTGCATTTCTAGAAAAATGCTTGTTATTAGAAAACAACGGAATGACACGTGACACTGGCGACGTCATCAACTCATCACTGCTGTGGTTGGGTGGTTGGTTCTGTCAATCAGTTTCTGTGTTGCCAGTGGAGTATCCATTATTACGACAAAATAACATTTACTTAATGAAGATGACAATTGTTATGCATTATTTTTTGTACGACTGGCGGCAAATAAATCCTTTATTTATTTTGTTACTGTAAATTGGCGGAAACTAATCAGTGACGTAGCAAGTGTCACTAGCCAGAGTACACATTTTCTATTGCTCGCTTTTCTATTTTCGCCAGTAAAACACAAAGTTAAGTACAAGCCACATGGTAAACATTTGTGATCTAATTAGATAGACATTGACACTTCAGTAGTTTGTGCGATGTGTCGGTCATATTAGCCCTATTGTCCGATATAGTCTGACGACGCGGTTGGCGCATTTTGTGGTGCACTTGCCTACTGAGCCGGTGGTCCTGGGTTCGAATCCCGGCTGGGGCAAATATTATTTGGGCCATTTTTTTGAAGTTGTACATCCCACTTTTATTTTTAATTTTCGATATTTTGGGTGTTTTCTACTCAGAATCACGAGCTCTTTTGATCTAATTAGGAGAAAAAAACTGTCAAGTTTTTTCGTTCCGTTCCGTTACCATTTCCATATAACCTACTATGGCGGTAACGGAATGGAAAAACAAAAAATGTATGAATATTTTGGGACAGTTTTTTTCTCCTAATTAGATCGAATGTAAATGTAAAAAAATGTGGCCAGATCTCTTTCACGCGAAGTCCCTACCCTATGTTGTATCAGTACCAAATCGGAGGTGAGGCTATTGAGCGCGTAAGTTCAATACGGGACCTAGGTGTAACTCTCGATGCGAAACTAACATATGACTTACACATTGATGACATAGTAAACCGTGCGAACAAGAACCTGGGCTTTGTGTATCGTGTTTGTGGAGAGTTTAAGGATGCCGCATGTATTAAAGTAGTTTATTATGCATATGTTAGAACTGTTAGAAGCATCCTTGAATACGCAAGCTGTGTCTGGTCGCCTCAGTATACGATTTACAAGGAGAAAATTGAGAAAATTCAGTATCGCTTTCTGCGTCACCTTAATTTTCGATCCAAGAAATGGGATACCAGCTATTTTTCTATGTGTTGTCGCCACCACCTCCTGAGCCTTGAGAATCGGCGTCTCATGCTTGACACGTGTGTTTTATACGACATTCTCTCTGGCCGCATCGATAGCTCTGCCTGCGCTGCTTGCAGAGATTAATTTCTCTGTGCCAAAAATAAGAACCCGTCACGCCAATCGTGCCCTGTTTAGCCTTCCAACAGTCAACACCAATTATGCACAGAATTCCCCATTAATTCGGTTCCTTAGACAATATTTGTTGTTGTACTATATTGTTAATTATTACAAATTGTATTGCTGTTGATGCCCCAAATAAATAAAAAAAAAAAAAAAAAAAGAAAGAGCTCGTGATTCTGAGTGAAAATACTCAAAATATCGAAAATTAAAAAAGTGGGGTGTACAACTTGAGAAAAAATGGCCCATTTATGTGTGATGAACTCGAATATTTGTTCCTGGGTCATGTTATATTTTTACACAAATTGACCTAATCGCACGATACGATATATCTATATCATCGTCTAGTACCCATTGTACAAGCTTTGCTTAGTTTGGGACTAGGTCGATTTGTGTAAAATTATCCTTAATATTTATTGATTTATTTATAGTCGTTTTCTCACCCTCCAAATATTTAGCCTCGTTCTTGCGAACTAAAATGCCCCCATAATATTTATTCTAGCTTCCATAATGTATTTTTCACTTACCAATTGTTTCCGTAAAAGCCTTCGTTACAAGAAATTTATAAATTCATCAGCAAAAGCAAATTGAATAAGCTCAATTTCGGGCACGCAACCCTGGCGCAGCGGGGTTCCGTCCCATTACGATTGTTGGTTATTTTTTCTCGCCTCAGGTTAGAATATTACCAGCAATTACTTAAGCTGGTCTTAATTGGTTTTCTTGCTTTACTTCAAGGTTGGCTTTATTTTGTAATTTGTTTCCATTGTCAAGAAACGGACCAAGATTAAAGCGTGAATCAAGTCCTAAAGCGTAGGAGAGAAAGACTCATTTTCTTAGATTCACCTGTTGTTCTGTGTGGATCTTTTGCTAAGGTGTGTCTGGAGATAGTAATTGCGTAATAATAAAACAGGTGGTACGGTAACCGAAATTAATTTGGGCTTGAAGGTGAAATTCAATTCTAAAACATCAAATTAAGAATAATTCTGATCAAGAGGGGCTCAAACCGCACTAATAGATTAGTCAGCGTCGTAATTTGGCACTTGGCTCCTCCTTTCGTTTTTGTGGGTGCGCGTTCATAAGCCACAGACAGTGGCGCTTCAATTGTGTCGCTACATTGTCTTGTGTTACAAAAAACAATCAATAAAATACAATTCTTAGGCGATTGTTGTCAAAAGGAACCGTCTGAAGTGTTTATTCTCTGGTCTGGAGACAGACATCTTTTGTTCGTACAATCGAGTCTACGGTACAGGAGTCACAGTTATCGAAACATTTCTTTCCCGAATTTGTAATTTGAATACGAGCACTCACAGTCAACAAACATATTCCAAATAAGATTACCCTCAAGGGAGAAAAGCTTTAGCCTATTTGTATGTGCATTTTGTGAAACAAATATCTATAATACAAGGATAGGTATGTGAAATGAAGGATTGGATAAGAAAAAATCTTACACAAATGTGTAAAGTGACAATTGCTAAAGAACAATAAGATGCTTCTGCATTTGTATTTTGTTGTGATACGCGGGGTATAGAGCCTTGAAGAGTATATTTATTTAAGGATTTTGGTAAATAGAAATTAGAAAAAGATGTTGACGGTTAAAATGTATATTCGAAAGTGTAACAGTAAATTTAAAATATGACATAACTATAAAAAACTTAATTATTAAAAAGTCTAGACACAACTAAGGTTACTATCTACAACAGCCGCCCTTAATCGAAGTTGTGCCAAAAAGACTAAAACAAAATTAAGTTCCTAGTCCTAACTTAACTATACATCGCTTATGTACAATTGGGCCAAGTGGCTTTGTTAAGACATCTGCAGGCATATCACTGCTTTGCACATATTCTAAATTAACAATATTACTAGATACTTTTTCCCTAATAAAATGAAATCTCGTATCTATATGTTTCGTCCTGTTGTGGTGTACAGGATTTCGAACGAGATTCATGGCACTCTGGCTATCAGAAGCTAAGTTAATTGAAGAAAACTTACCCGTTATTTCATAAATAAAGCGACGTAAGTAACAAGCTTCCTTTGTAGCAGACGCTAGTGCCATGTATTCGGCTTCCGCGGACGACAACGCAACTGTCGGTTGCTTCTTTGACTCCCAGGATACTGGACCGCCACTTAACTTAAAAGTGTAACCAGTGTATGACCTTCTGTCAATTACACAATTCGCCCAATCTGCATCACAGTAACCTCGTAAAGGTTCTCCTGTTCTCCTATAAACCAAAGAATAGTTTAAAGTACCTTTCAGGTACTGCAGGACTCGCTTTGCAGCATTCCAGTGTTCCTTTGTAAAACACGTATTAAACTGACTTAAATAACTTGTTGCGTATGCAATATCGGGTCGTGAGTTTACCGTCAAATACATGAGGCATCCTATTAAGTTCTGATAAGGATAAGACTCACCAACTTGACCATCCGTTCTACGTTCCATAGTCTTTTTCACTAAAGGAGTGTCCACTGTCTTGCAATCCTTCATATTAAACTTTTCGAGTAAAGATAGAATATAATTCTTCTGATTTATTTTTATATACTCGGAATTGCTTTCCACTTCTAAACCTAAATAGCATTTTAATAGTCCGAGATCTTTCAGAGAAAAATATGTAGACAAATCTTTCTTGACATTGTCAAAAGTCAAATCTGATTTATAAAGACAATTATGTCATCGACAAAAATACCCAAAATAATAAGTTCATTTCTAAAAAGTTTCGTATAAACGCAAGGCTCGGAAGGAGTTCCTGTAAAACCAATTTCTAAAAGCGTTTCGTTCAACTTTTTATACCAAGCACGGGGCGCCTGTTTAAGCTCATAAAGGGATTTCTTCAGCAAACAAACCTTGCTTTTCTTGCTTTTTTCTGTAAAGCCAAGGGGTTGCTCCATAAAAACTTTTGTTTCGACTTCTTGTATGTCCTCCATAATGTGTCACAGGTTCACTGTCACCAACCGACGATACATTATAAGACAGGAAATCAGGTGGTTTCCTTTTTCTTGAGGGGAACCTTGGCTCAGGAAGACATTGTTCCTCTTCCAAATGTTCTGGCTCTTCATCGAAACTAGGAAGCTCATGAATTGACTCACGCTCGTCCATATCTGCTGACTCTACAGCACTCTCTAGATTTACTCTTGAAGATGGTCCAGCCTCAGGTTCGGTATTCCCAATACAGTCGAAGAATTGTGGATCTTCGTGCTCAGTACGGAGCTCGTTTTCTTCAAAGATCAGTACGGAGTCGGACTGTGCCACAGGCTCATTCTGCCTCTGCTTCAACGTTGTAAAACTATTTTCAAAAAAGGTTGCATCTCTGGAAGTAATAACTTTTCGAGGATTAGCTGGATCCCTAAACATGTACGTATTTGGATTCTCAGAATAACCGACAAAAATCGCTTCCTTTGCCTTGACATCTAATTTCTTCCGGTGACACGAAGGCACGTGGAGAAGTGCTCTACATCCGAACACTCTCAGATGTTCAAGATCACTTCTACGACCACACCATCTGTCATATGGAATGTGTCTACCTAAAGCTCGATGAGGTGACCTGTTCTTTAGGTATACGGCAGTTTGGAAAGCATCTTCCCAGAAAGCTTTTGGCAGTGAGCTTTCAGCCAACAACGTCCTCGCCTTCTCAGTAATGGAACGGTGAGTACGTTCTGCGACTCCAACTTGTTGAGGGCTGTACGGCGTCGTCGTTTGATGTTCGATACCTTTTGAAGCAAGATAATCAACAAACTCTTTATTCACGAACTCTTTTCCGCCGTCAGTCCTAACCGCTTTAATTTTCTTGTCTAATTGATTTTCAACAAATGTTTGAAACAGACAGAATTTATTTTTAACTTCAGTTTTGGAAGGGACAAAATAAGCAAACACCTTTCTCGTAAAATCGTCTACAATAGTCAACATATACCTATTTCCTTGAAAGGAGGTTGTAGAGACCGGTCCTAGCAAATCCATGTGGATCAGCTCAAGAGGGGAAGTAGCTCTATTATGCGCTACTTTCTTAAAAGGTTTTCGTGCTTGTTTACCTTCCACGCAAGCAATGCAACTACTTTTGTCTATTTTACTAAACTTTACGCCTACCTCGTGATTCTTCAGTTGATTCATGCCTATACGACACAAATGTCCTAACCTCTTGTGACAGAGCTTATAACTATTGTCCTGACAGCCAGAGTGCACATCTTGTGTCAAATTATTGTTCGCCACATTCTCGGGAACATTAACAGTACCGTCTAAAACGTACAATCCACCACAGGGCGAGGCATGTAAAACGGAATCACCTGTAAAACGAAAAGTATTAGATTTATAAAAGTTACAACCAGTAGTATCAAAAACACAAATAAAACCCTTATCAACAGCTTTCTTTACAGAAATCAAGTTCGCTTTTAAATCTGGTACAAAAGCAACATCACTTATCTTGTTGATAACATTTTTGGGTGTGTTTAGAGAAATGTCTCCAATTCCGCAGCATTTAATTTGTTCACCGTTAGCGACAGTAACGCTACCATTATCAAGAGCCGTAATATCTTGGAACCAATCACGTCGTGACGTCATATGTTTTGTACAACCCGAATCTACGTACCATTGGTCCTTGTTTGAGCTTCCAGAAGTGTTAAGAGCGGTAAATGTGGCGTCGTTTACTTTTACTACATTAACCTTCTCTTTATTCTTCCTTAACGGACAGTCTGGTCTCTTATGGCCAGGCACTTTACATTCGTAGCATATAACTTCCTTCTTCTTTGACTTAGGCATCTTCTTAGTAAGTAGAACCGAATCTCCGGGTACAGCTGCGTCCTTAGACATTTCGTTCAGCAGTTTTGTCTTCACCAAGTCAGTGGTCACGTCGACATTACAATTTTCTAGTGCCATAATGAGAGGATCATATTTTGGGGTGAGTCCTCCTAAAAGTATGGCTGCAAGCGATGTGTCCTCTATAACCTTGTCTATATCCGCAAGATCCTGTGCGGTTGACATAACTGCATTAATGTACAGTTCGATGTTTTCAAAGTCCGACAAGCTTAATCTGTACAATTTTCGTTCTAAAGCTAGTCTTCTACCTATTCCCTTATCCTCAAAAGCTTTCTGCAAAGAATTCCATGCTTCGGCTGCAGTTTTGGCACATCTGACGTGCGTGATAGCTGCACCGTCAACTGTTAAGCAAATTTTTGCTAGCGCTTTTGCATCGTTTCGTACCTTTGTCGAAGCAGGGGTCGTGTCATCTTCCGGATAACCACATATTGTTGCCCACAGGTCTTCATGTAAAAGATAATTCCTCATCTTGAATTTCCAGGTAGGATATCCATCCTTATTTCTTATACAAAAAGATGGAATTGAAGATGAACTCGTAGGGGAATTCGACTTATTGACACTCGAGGAGTCTCCAGTTTCATGTGACATTTCGATTACTACTATTTTCAGTCACAATGAAAACCACAACTTTTTCACAATTTTTACACAAATCCTTTTACTCTTCTGCGTTTTCGTGCTGATAACGTGTTGTGATACGCGGGGTATAGAGCCTTGAAGAGTATATTTATTTAAGGATTTTGGTAAATAGAAATTAGAAAAAGATGTTGACGGTTAAAATGTATATTCGAAAGTGTAACAGTAAATTTAAAATATGACATAACTATAAAAAACTTAATTATTAAAAAGTCTAGACACAACTAAGGTTACTATCTACAACATATTTAATCTATATAAGTATGTTTTTCATGGTCTAGTACCCATAACACAAGCCTACTCTGGTAAGCTCTAGCTTACTGTGGGACTAGATCGATTTGTGTGAAATTGTCCGGTATTTATTTATTTGTGATACGGACGATTTTTATTGACCACGCATTATTTTTTATCTTTGACAGAGGATTCGCAATTATAACAATGTCATAAACTGATTAAAAGGCTAACACAGGGGCTAGGGGCCATACTAGCTCCATAGTAAAGTGTTACCCGAAATTTTTACTTTCAAGGTATGTCGGTATATTTAGTACCTCTTCTGATTAAAAAAAAAATATTTTGCAGAAATTATTTTACAAAATGTACCTACAATAAATTAATATTACTTTAATAAAACTAAATTCTAAGAATATCAAGGTTCAAAAAACACCGTTCCCCGTCGTTTCTGGTCCAAAGCTCCCACAACGATCTCAGCATTTCCACGCTGGATCGCAATGGACATGGCCTTTGTACCAAAAATGAATCGGAGCGGGGGTTTTCCTCCTTTTGCCTGAGCCGCGCACAAAACTTTTAGTATCTGTCCCCAAGCAACCTGCCGTGTCCACCGCAAAGGGAACAAAAATATAAGAAGAACCTAGATTTAGATATATCTAGGAAATCTAAGAGATCGAAAAAAAAAAACGTGATTTTCAGCTGTGTACGTATTTTTCTTCCGTTAACCTTTTAACTTTAAGAGGCAATCTTATTTTGCTGCGGCACACCAACTAATGACCAGGGGCGGTAGGTACCAGTGTGCCGTGGAAGACACTTTACAAAACACTGTCATAGTCCATACCACCATGGGACCATAAAATTAGTTCATAGACTCAGGGGCTAACTACAAAAATCGGCGTTTCTAATGACATCTATCCGAATTAATTCTATAAGTAGAATCTTTAACTTATTTTACATCTAACTTAAATATTTATTTTTAAAAATGGGCCCTGTGATCGGCATCGCACCAAAGAAGCTGACATTTACCTCGGTGTATTGCGATAGCCGTTTCGGTCTATCCGAAATATCACCTCTACTTTAGCTATGTGTTCTATCTAGCTTTAAATGATATAGCAATCAAAATATATCGGACATATGTCCAATTGTCAACGAATCCATGCTATAGTTAGTCGATGCATTCTTTAAATGTCCAATTGTCAACGAATCCAGGCTATAGGCGAAGCATTCTTTAAATGTCCAATTGTCAACGAATCCATGCTATAGTTGACTAATTCTTTAAATGTCCAATTGTCAACGAATCCATACTATAGTCGCTTTTTGAAATGGCTATAATGTCAATGGAATTAGATCCCATCTCTACACTGATGTACGAACATCAAGGACCTGGCAGCTCAGGCTATAATTGAAAAGGCCTTGAGCGCGTCGTCGCTGGCTTACACACTCAATCTACGTTAAATCCACGGAATTACTCGGCGAACAACAATACACTCCGTAAGTTATTGGTCCAATATCTCTGAAAAGACGCCACAATGACCACAGAGTAATGCTCTCTCCACACAATGGATAATAAATAGTCCAAGCGTAACCTATAAAATAAGAATCCTCTCAAATCGAGTTTTATTCGCGATAAAAAAATTTTAGGTGTTTTTGTTGTATCCGTTTTCTGATCGCGTTCGAGTTATCAATTTTTAACAAAGCATTTTGATTTAGGAGTTTTTTATCGGTTGTAAAAGTGTATTGTGTTTTGTCTCCGTTTGAAAGTACGGATGTCCCCTTGAGGATTTGAATGGAATCTATTCTTTGTTACAAATTGGGCACATACACTCCAAGACACACAGATACAGTACAAGAAAGTGGCCAGAAATGTTGGAGATTCTCTTGTTTACACATGCAACTCCGGTTTTCATGTGACCCATGGGCATAATTTAAATCACATTGATATAAAGCCATTTAATCAATGTATAGGTACCTACTTCTGCCACTCAGGCATATTACCGGGATAAGGTTAATAATTATTTGATGAGAAGTTTAGAGATGCGAAAATTATGTCTCTCAAATGAAGGAACTCTTTAGCTTCCGCGATATATATCACTCATTTCAGTGGATCTGTAAACTCAAATCATCATACCTACTCATTTCGTTAAATTCTTTCATTTCGTTCAGTGGTTCATTTGAATGATGAGTCGTAAGAAGTATTAAGAAAGTATGCAAAAATAATAATACATAAATAACATCTCAAAATAATCGACAAATTAAATTATTAGGCGCCGTTAATTTATTTTAAGTATAACTTCATAATGTCATTATTCAGTTCAGTTCGTATTGAGTGGTGAGTGTTTGCGAACGAAAGATATACTGATATAGTGAGTTGGTTTATCCTACAGCGAGTGAGTTACAGACATGAACATATATACTTCATTTGAATCACTCACTCGCGAACGACACCTTGATGAGTTGCTAATACAACTTGTTGAGATTGTTAAAGTTGATATATCTCCAACTTGTTATAAGGTACAGAATTCAGTTCCAAGTTATTAGCAAAAATATTTTGCTTATTATTTGGGTATAAAAGTAATCCCGCCTACATTCAATCTTTCCTCTGTTGTAGCGTAACCATTTATTGCACTGTTAAGGACTTTTACCTACAGCGTAGAAGGATTTAAACTTGGGATTTTCTAAATTTAACTTATCATTAAAGATAATCCTGCAAACCTTCATAATCGGGTCTTTTTGTGGCTCCATATTTAAAATGAAAAGGTTACGATTGTAGAGTGCGAATGTGAATTTGTGGACCTTTTATATATTTATCGTTGAGTTTCCGTGCTATTAAAATAAATGTTTTTTTTTTCTGTGCGAAATTGTCAGATATTGTTGATTGTTGGTCCCTTGAGGTACACTTACACTATTAAAATGTGTTATAAATCTGTAAGTTTTTACTACCTGGAACCGCACAGTTGCACCAGCAACAGCTCTACCATTTGGGTATTGCTATTGCTGATAGGTATGTCTGTACTTACATTTATTAAACAATGCCGACTGTAGTGTAGTCCATTTTGCAATGCCACGGGCTTTGTTGTCTTAGCTACGTCATCGATGAAATTTGGGCAATTTGAGTTCAAATACAGTTAGGCTAGTTGACGATTTTGCTGACCATCCCATGTAGGTAAATTTGATAATACGTCGACCAACAATGATGCAAGGATAGTTATATAATGAACTATATTCTGCAAGTAGGCCACAAGGGCACTTCTACATGCCTGAGTCTACCGGCATTTCACAAGAGGAGACCACTGTTGAGAACAAACGCCGAAAGAAACTCAACTCAGTAATTTTTTCAGAAAAGAAAATCGAAATTACAAGAAAGTATGAAGTTGGTAGGATATCTAAACATAGTCATAGGATTTGTTACCCGATTACGATACATAAAGGTGTTACGCAGGAGAAGTTGCTCACCTTTTAATATAAGAATAAAATTAACCCCCCGAAATACATTAACCATCAAGCCCGCGAAAGATTAACCACCTCTACTCCGCCATAAGTTTTTATTAGTTCCTATAAACGATCTATCGAATGATGGAAATCTGCTCTCAGACGTACCTATCATCGGAAATGTTTATTAAACACACGTCAATAAACCGAACGGCAGCCAGTCGCCATTTCTTATTCAAGCTATATATAGTCCATTGATAGTCCTAAGTTGAATTCGACGAGGATTGCTGTATCTCCAGTGTAGGAATATCTCGGCTTTATCTTGGCCTAGGCGACGCAGTACCAGCTGTCGCACACTTCTCTTGTCAGGCCTGTGGTAGAATGCGTCGATCTCGTATCGGTTTAGTTAGCCACCAGAAATGGTGTCTCCCGAACATTACACCATAAATCGTCTGCAATAGACGCAAGGGCCTATATATATGTATCTTGGCCATATACAGATTTTTTGCATTTCGAGTTCCATTAGGTGACATTGACAAGTTCATATTTTAAAAGAGACATAGCTAAATATAGAAACCTTCTAAAGCCTCGAGCTGCCATTCTTGGCTTAATAATAATAATAATAATAGCTAAATATATCAAACTAAGATATAGATACGTAATTGCTTGATGCTGTCATTTCCACTTCAGCGATTAATATCGCCATTTTTAATTGTACTCCTGTCAAAGTAGATTACGGTATATTCATCCCAAAGAAAAAGAAAATGCCATTTCATTACGATAACCTTCGAATAGCATATGGCATATAGAAATAGAAATATAGTAGCGAGATCACAAATAAATTTCAGCGTCAAATGTCGAATTGACGCTGATATGGTTAATATCATCGTAAATTTTATTAGTTGGCTTCTTGGAATAAATGAATAGATGCATAATTTTTTCTTCACTACACTAAAATAGTTATGTAAGTGCTTTGATACCTAAATTAACATACCACAGAGGTATAGTCAGCTGCAAAACGTGACCTCTGCTATAGTATGACATATCGGTCACGTTTCTCTGCACCTGACTGTACAAGCCGAGAAACGTCCAGAATTAGCTGGCGAAATCAGAAATGTACTGGCGCTTTTACACTCCCGCCGAGACCGTGCGAAACGTTCAAGCTGTCCTTCCTTAACTTATAGGAATCGAAGGAGACTGCACTATCGCCTCGACTTGTCTCGGCAATTATGTACAGCCGGGCGTAAGGATAAATAACAAACAACCTAGCTGAAAGCTACAAATGAGAAACCGAGCTTACGCGAGCCCAGAATTTATGTACCTTTACGAAATCGTCGCTTACGCCATTCTTATCATAAAACCCTACTTATTCAATATGAAAACGGTAATACATGCCGTAAGCACCGTTAGATTTAAGGCACGTTTTGGTGATAACGTTTATCGTTGCATACCTTCACGACTAATGCACGTAATTTATCATTTGTATGTGAGTCTTAACAAGGGGTTGTGTCTGTCTGCGATGAGGAGGTTATTCGCCATATTAGGTTAATGGTTTTCGTGATCTTAATGCAGATTGTTTTTGCACTTGTATCACGATTCTTTATTTTGTTAACGGAGTTTTGTGACCGTGTGCGTAGGGCTAGAAAAAAATGGATTTTGGAAGAAAATACAATTGCGTTTTTGTACATACGTGGCGCTTTGTATACTGTATCTTGAATTATGTTGTAGCATACAATCATTAAATAATAAGATTAGCTAAGCAAATATGTAATTAGTACTTATTTTTTTTCCTGAAATAAACAGTTTAATTTTTTTTATTTTTACAGAATGACAGAATATGTATAATGATAAGTATTACTTAAGTAATCTAGACTAAATTTCTCCATGCAACTAAACCAACTTCATATATTTCTGGCCATATTGACTAGCTATTTGTATGGAATCAGCCGGACAAAGGCTTCCCGTAAGGTTCTCCACAACGAACGGTCTTGTGCCGCTCTCATCCAACGGCTTCCCGCGATTTCGACCAGATCATTGGTCCATCCCGCTGGGAGTTACTTCGGATATTTTTGTAAGTAGCCGACATAAGTCTTCATTCAAAAATCATTGTGGCACGGTTCTAAAATGGTACAATGCACAATATGCACATCGGTTAATCTCGGTTCACGTATCTCTGCCGTGTTACGGTAAAAGGTCGTATCTTTATACGGACGTCATAGTAAGATACGTCCTTTTACCGTAGCATGGCAGATCTGTACACTTCAACCTCAATGCCTCAGGATTAGGGATTTAGCACGTGGTCTTATCCACGTGAAGTGGCGATTTATGCTAGCGGTTGATTCGTGGATAGGGTTGCCAGATCTTCCGCTGTTTCATTTTCTGCCTGTAAATAACTTGAAGGGTTTGAAATAAGTGAGATGGAGCGTGAACCCTGTAGAACAGTCCACTCTCCGGTACCTATGGTACCCACTTTTTATCTATCTGTACGAATCAAATCAAGATGAAACATGGTCGTCATAAACATAAAGACTTTTCACCAGTAGTTTTTTTGTGTATCATGGTGGTGGCAAACAAGAGTACGGCCCGTCTTATGTTAAGCAGTTACCACCGCCTATGGACGCGTGCAACTTCGAATGGGTGATGCCGCGCGACCCTTTAAAAATGTTTACACCCCCTTTTTGAAGGTCGTATTACTGTAGCCCCCCGGGAACACCCTGGCTCTCATTCCTCCTTCCTCCATTTAGGCTCCAAGGTAAGAGGATGAACGCTCTGACGATAGTTGACCAGTTTCTTAAAAATATAAAAATCAATCTAATAAGACTGTTTGTTTTATCACAATGTGGTCACTGGTACTAATGTATGTATTTCATTTGTCTATAGTTCAAACAAATGAAAAACTCATTTAAATGGAACAAAAAATATCAATGTCCCTAAATTGCAAAACGTGAAAAAAACAACAGTCTTACCAACTAAACGATTAAATTTATGTCAACCTTGTAATATAATACTAGTAACATGCTGTCTGTAAACACACGTTATGTTTAGGGGCTACAGTCTTAGGGGATCGGCCCTCTGAGGGGTTAGGGGGTTACTCTGAAGTTCGAAATTCAAAAGTCGTGACACTTCTCTCGCTCTCGTATCGAACTGTATTTGCACGAACGAGACGGTACAACACGATCTTCGAAATTGGAACTTCAAAGTAACCACCAAGGGGTCTTGCCTATTCCTAATCCCTGCAGTATAATTTAGCGCAGTAACTATCCATTGTGCAACGCTACTCCATTTTCCTTAGCGGGGAGAATAACAAATCGCCTTATTTGCCAAGAGAAAAGCTAAAATATTTCACTTTTATGCCACCGGAAAAATATTAAAAACGTTTTGAAGCTCTTAGTTTCAGCCACAAGATGGAAACATTTATTATCTGGAGAGCAACGTACTCTTACATGATGCGTATTAATATTGCACGTTTGTAATGCATTTGTCTTTTTCATTCGAATGATGCGGGAAAGAGACGAAAGTATGAATGGGCACCGTTTGGTAAGCAAACAATGCATTTTTTGCTCGACATCTGACCCCAATACCATGCTGTAGAACGATAGTATCAAATAACGTTTTGTGCTATTGAAATTATTAAGTCATCTAGTATGTACGTTCGAATAGCAACATGTAAAGTAGGTAAGTATACGAAATCCTATCTAGTATAATGAGAGCGCTATATTTATCGAAATGTGTATGTAAGTATTTTTGATAAATTGTTGTTTGTTTCGTGCTCATGCACATTGCTCGATATAAATCAACTGTTTAGACATCGCGGTTCATGAGATACAGCTTGGTGACAGGCAGACGGACAGTGTTTTTTCCCTTCGGGTACGGAACCCTAAAAAAGCACAGTTGTCCTTGCCGGGATACGAACCCAGGACCGAAGGCTCAGTAGGCAGGTGCGCAACAAACTGCGCCAACAGAGTCAAATAAAAAAAAAAATTACAAATATCTAACCATACATATTTAACACTACATAAAAAATTGGGCAAGTGCGAGTCCAACTCGCGCATGAAGGAACCCTTGAAAATTTCAACTGTCTAGCTATCACCGTTCTTGAGATAATGCCTGGTGACAGACGGACGGACGGACGGACGGACGGACAGCGAAGTCTCAGTAATAGGGTCCCGTTTTTAGGGTTCCGTACCCAAAACGCTATAGATAGTTACGTAGTAGCTAGGTACCTAGAAAATCATGCAGAACACGGGCAAAATCGCGGTAAAAACTGGTTTTCATGTAAATGTCGCATTCACATGCAAAGCAGACCTTTAAGCACGGCTTGCTCTTAGAAACAGTCATTCCGTTGAACTATTATAGCCGCCATTTGCAAAATATTGATGACAGAACGGGAGCGATATTCCATACGCGGGTAATGTTAGTGTTGCTAACTTTGAAATTAATTTTGGGCTAGAATTAAGTACGAAATGGAGATGGGTTGGGATAAAATTATAAATATGGAACAAATATATGTGCTTAGTTAGGAGCCTGAAATGTCCCACTGCTGGGCAAATGCCTCCCCCATTTCTTCCACTTATCCCGATATATGCTTAATAAGTATAAAAAAATGACTTTAGTTCAGGCATCACTTGTTACGGATGAAATAGGCAAGTATCGTATTGATAGGTTATATTTATGTCTTTAATGAGACTTAAAGTAAATAGTAAAGATTTTCGTTAAATAAAATCTCTCCTGCCTTTACAACTAGCTAACGCATGATCTAAAAACGTATTAAAATAATCATGTTTCGACAATTTGATTTATGACCTTAGAAAAAAGGGTATAGAATAGAATACTCTTTATTACACACCTCAAGAGGAAATAAATACAAATACAGATGACACTTAACATTACAATAGTTAGAGGCAAACAATAGGCGATCTTATCGCTAAAAAGCGATCTCTTTCAGTTCAGACAACCTACTAATGCTCAGGCAATACTATACCTAAGTTATTTTTTTGTGCCAAAATAGTTGAAATTATATTAAACTAGCTGCGTCGCGCGGTGTTACCCGCTTAACCTACGGGAACACTACATTTTTTCGGGATAAAAGTAGCCTATGTGTTAATCCAAGGTGTCAGCTACTATTACCATACCAAATTGTATTAAAATTAGTCCACCCGTTTGTGCGTGAAGAAGTAACAAACATAGACACAAGCACACTCACAAACTTTCGCCTTTATAATATTAATGTAATTAGCCCTAAAATCTTTAACTTGGCAACACTAAGCTACACAATTTAAACACGATATTAAACTCACGTTTCTGCCACGATCTGGAATTAAATTTGCCGTGCACTATTGTTGTTTTCATTAAATTAGTCTGCGTTTATATTCCTAGGCTATATCAACAGTTTGTCTAGGCAGGTTGTTATAGGTCTTACAAGCTTGCTTTTTCAACCAACTCAAGTAATATTTTCCGTATCTCAATGCCTTTTAACCACTAACGAAACAGAGGGGGGTTAGAAATGTAACGTTAATATGTATGTGAATGTCTCTCTATGACTTCGCAGGTCCGAATTAGATAGTCAGTTTTTTCTAGTGTAAGATTGTCCCTTATTATTTATTTATTTTTCTAGGTATATCGGAGAACTTGGTCGTTCTACCGATTATTCGATTGAGTATGATTCAGATACATTATACAATTCATGTCAATTCGCAGCGACTGCCATGTGACCCAGTGACATATTATCGGGAATGTTTAATAAATTGTAGATGTACTCGTAGATAGAGTTCAAGCCGACGTTACAATGCGCATATTTCTCTCTTTGAACACAATAAGAGTAATATGTACGTCATAAAAGATACATACTTTCGTCATGATACTTGATTATTTAACCGTAATAGCTAAGCTATAAAATGTCTGCGCTTACCGTGGCATATCCGACGTAAAACGCCTCATTTGCTTTAATAGTTCTTTTAAAAGGTTATGAGATGGTAATATAGGTATACTTAATAGGCAATACGCATGCCACTAACCATATTTACACTTGCGAGACCACAAAGACTGTTTGTCACTATTTGTAATCGTAAACGTTTTGTATAATAATATTTTTTAACAATCTAACGACCCGCCCCGGCTTTGCACGGGTGCAATGCCGTATTATTCATATAAACCTTCCTCGTGAATCACACTATTTATCTATTAAAAAAACGCATCAAAATCCGTTGCATAGTTTTAAAGATCTAAGCATACATAGGGACAGACAGACAGCAGGAAGCGACTTTGTTTTATACTGTGTAGTGATAACCTTAATTTGAAATTTAAAACACCCATGACACAAATAGTTTGTCATCATGAGACCCTCGTTCTATGTGTGATTTAGAAAATTCGACTAAAACTGAGTACCTATGATTACGAAGTTTGGAATTGTTAGCTTTAAATTTGATTGACTGACATTTCGTCACTTCTTCCAATTAAAGCTGAATACGCACAAGTCATTCGATTAAAAAAACTGCACTCAAATCGGTACCGTGAAATACGCCAACTTTGCCTGCACATGGAACTTTGCCCAAAACGCTACTTAAAAAAAGAAACGTTACTGTAGACAATTTCAAGATGATTATGGAATCATCTTGATTAAATGATTATGGAATCATCTTGAAATTGTCTACAGTAACGTTTCTTTTTTTAAGTAGCGTTTTGGGCAAAGTTCCATGTGGAGGAAAAGTTGGCGTATTTCACGGTATATATACCACAGACAGACACACAGATACATATGTTCGACTTACAACACCCTTATTTTTTCGTCGGGGGTTAAGTATAAACAACTTGAACGACATGAAATCGTATTTCCGAGAACAACTCAACGTGTTACAAAAAAATATACCTAATCAAAAATTAAAGCGTGCTGCATACTTGAAGAGGTCCCTCAATTTATCTGGTATCTCATAATCACCTCCCAATCGGATGACACTGAGACCAACTGAAAGCAGTTCAATTAAGAAAAAACCGAATCGATTCAGACTTCGTTGAGTACTTAATCGTCGAAAAAACAAATATCTCCATGAACCGAGAACCTACTCTTCCTTTGGAGTCGGTTAAGATTGTGATGGGTACCTACTTCAAACTCCTTGAAATTCTTGTGAGAAATGAGGCGATATTTTTGTAAATTTTCAACCTCCGTTTCACGGCCTCCAATTACTTTATGCCAAATCATGAGCGGGCTTTATCCGAGAAGGTTGGTCTCGTTAGTGCGAGGGAAATGTAAAATAGTAGATGTTTGCAGCTTTGTTCTGTCATGTGATATAATCTGGACGGAATAATGGGATTTTTGTAGGGCTGTCACCGAGGAACAATCGTCTTGGGTACTGGATGTAATCTGGGAAATGTACCGCTATTCCAAGGCCGACTATAGCTCTTAATGCATTGAAGACTGTGTTTATCAATCATTAAAGTCTTCGTATCTGGACTTTGTGTAAACTAGAATTTCATGTTTTCGTGAAATGATTATCGTTGTGTTGTATTCCGATGTACCAGTACTATAACCTAAAATACTTTAAAGTTTACATACACACTCTTAAAAAAAATCCTTACTAAATCAAACAAAGTTTCTGCAATTTTCTAGCTGAGCAAAGTGAATTTCCGGATGCCTATTTGTCCGAATTTCTGACTGTTCTTGCCTACAGAAAGCCTACTCGGATCGGATGTTCGAAATTATACCGATGTATAGCGAAGCGACGAGTACAAACATAGCCTGAGTGTCATACTGGGTTTTTGCCACATGTTACACACTCTGCTTGTCACTTCGACTGCAAAACGGCAAGACCTCCCTTCGCCTACACCTGGTTAAAGAAACGGCCTTTAGGAGTCAGCGCCCCACTCGGCTTCCCAGGTCGCACCTCTCCCCCTAGCCGCCACTGTGTGGTTTCCATATGGACTAAAACAACCACTTAAGCCTAGCTTCGTGAAGGTGAAATAACGCACTTTCCGATCAGGAAAGTGATAAGAAATTATGTACATCCCTGTGTACCTACTCCAACATATCTTTAAAAGTTGTAAGGTAGAGGTAGGAGCTCAGTACGGGTTTTTGCGTGACACGTGGATTCATCTCCATTTGCGGATATCCTCAACAACAGCCGGTCCTTGAGAAATTGTCAACCCTAGTATTTTTGCTCCGTCCTCGCTATTCTGCAGGATTGCGATAATCCTATTACCAGTTTTAACAGCACTTTGCAAGCGTTTTAATTCTGTTTTGTTGTTGGCCTAACTGATTTTATTAACGTTGGAAATCGTTGTTCTTTTTCATAACTTATCGTTGTCTTAGACCGAAAGCCATTTATGGTTTATAGTTAATACCATCATCACGATCATGCATCACTACTGGATATAGGTCTCGCCCATGGTACGTCACTCCTCCTCCAGTCCCTTCTCTAGAACTCGTTTGGCTCAGCCCTATCGGTCATCGGTTCTAAAAAACATGAGTAGCCAACTGCCACTTAGGGTGCATTTGCCTTTCCACGAGAGATGCGGCGGGGATGTGACGAAACGCTACGAAACGTGACTGTTTCCACTAATGCTAAGCTATGTAGCCATTCGAGGAAGACGCGCTAAGGAGATGCGCAGCTGCGAGGTAGCTGTGCGAAGAACATCTACAAAGCTACCAGCATATTATGCATCGACAGCACGCATCCAGAGCACGCATCCAGGGCACGCATACATAACACGCATATACATATAGCACTCATATAGAGTGGGTGCGTTAATTGAACCCACATTGGGTGCATAATAATACCAAGACGAACTTACTAAGCGCCGCGAACCGCGCTAATAGCCGACACGCCGCGCACCAAGGCGCTCGACTCCGCCTTAAGCTTTTATTCGAACAAAGCGGTACGCGTTCGCAGCCATAGTCGTATCGCCACACCCTACAACCAATTACGTCGCCTTTTTAGTTTTTACACAGACATCCAACAAAATACAGTCTCAAGCGACTTTTGCGAAGATCGACAGAATATTCTGTAATACCTTACTATGTGGCGTACGTTAATAGGTATGCGACCAACTTTTTTGTGAACTGAAGGGTGTCGCCACCATCTTGAACGCAGACACTGACAATCGTATAAAATTTCAGACAGTCGTAGTTCCTAATTTCGTAATTTCACAGAAAAATTGATCGCACTATAAATTGTTCACACCATTTTCTATGACAATATGTTGTAAGTATTTAATTATTTACAGCAGTTCCTAGTAAAAATCAAGTTACTCGATTTCCCAAAGAAATTAAAGTATTCTTCGAATCAGGTATTCTGAAAACGTCAGATGCTTGAGTGCTTAATTCATCGGGACTGTGTTTACTAAAATAATAAACACGTCTCTTTTCGAACCCACAAGTGACCTTCAGAATTATTCAATGAAAATAGTTCCGACTGTATTTTTTGTGCCAAAACGTCGGGACTTCAATCGGACCTTTTCTGATATCTCGAAACCCATCTTTTTATGATGAAAGTGGGTGAGAAACGAAGGGTTCTGTTGGCTTATTGGTTTCATAGATCTCTATGTGATTGTATTGAACCAATATGTCACTGTGGAATGTTACAATTGAGATGAATCCTCCCATATATTTTTTTTCTTATTGTAGTTACTCAATTAGTTTATGTGAGCAAGTTTTTAGAATTATATATGTACTTAATCAGTACGTTGTTGCGCACAAGTTTAAAAAAGATGGCAAAAAGTACCCTTCTCGTTCTTTGGTAATTTTTTTAGTTTTTGTCTAGACGTTTTGACTTTTTTGATACGTTTTGGGAATGGAGGATACATTTTGCATTTGATGTGAAATAAATAGGCCATAACAAACTGATAACGTTAAAAACAGTATACGATAAAAAAAAAATCGTTTTAAGAGTTTTATAGTGATTCTACATACATGGGCGCTTTCAACTTCGCGTCGTTTGCTGAGGAGAAGAAAAAGTCATACAAACCTCGGGTTTAAAGTATCACAAAAGAAAACGCCGCCTATTGAATAAAGAGCTCTTCATTTAACGCTATTTTCGTTGGGTATAATTTCAATTAGTACAAAAGACATTTGACAGAAAACATACGTTTTTATTCGCAAGATAATTTAAGATTCCTCCTCGCTTCGCTCGTCATCGTACCTAACCGTGACCCTGTTACAGTTTTACCTTTTTGTTTGAGAATTATAATCAAATAATCATTATACCATATGATATTATTCCATATCAAATTATAACAAATGTTATATATTTATATCACTTGATCATTATAGTGATTAATATTATAGCATAATATAAGTTGTTACGCACCCGTTAATCTGATCCACGATTTCCCTGCCTTCCAAATGTCATCTATGATAATGATACGATTTAAAAATATTATAATAATTGTTAGGGCGGTAATACACTTCTGGGTTTGCTACATTATCCATGGCTGTATTAAAATTACAAAAATGTCTCGTTTTCATCAAATTTTATTTAGGTCGTTGTAAGTAGGTACTTTGGGCGCCGCCATTTTTGCCTGTGTTTTGCCAACCCCTGTTTCATTACAATGAAGATCAAACGGACGCTTTCGCTTCTTATCTGGGATTAGAATGAATAATATTGTGTGGCTTAATTACCTTAATTACTGTGGTAATTACCACGTGTACTAATTTCTACGTACTTGTTGTAAATGTCAATAAGTTTTGACTTGTAACTGCTTTAACCCACTTCAAATAAAAAGAGGTCCTTAATTTGAATGCGTTGATGATGCTTCGCCAGCTGTGAACCGATTTTGATAAGTTCTTTTTGCTTTAAAATTCCACTTTATCAAGGCCGTATATGTATCATGATTTCAGGAAAAATTATAATATCATGATGTAGGATAGTCTTTTTTTGTATGGGTGCGCGGTGCCATGCCTATCTGGCGCCATCTGTTGTTCATAATCTCTTTTTCCTCTCGCTCAACACACTGAAAAAGCTGGACGAATTTTAATCAGTTTTGCTACAGGGTTAGCTGGACATCCAAAGATGGTTATAGAATCCTTGATACGTCATCCCCCATAATCAGGCTGAAACAGAAATAGAATAGAGTAGAAGAAGCAGAAGATGACATCAGAGGCCCTCGAGTGTCAGTAAACTCCACAGAAGCCAAGAAGGCCAGCTGATAAAGAAAAGGTCAGCATATCCCCCCTTCAAAGGGGATTAAGGGCCGAAACACATAACCGCGTTGCGGCGTCGCGACGCTAAAATTGGCGGTAGCGTCAGCCCGATTTTCATACAAATCGGGCTGACGCTACCGCCAATTTTAGCGGCGCGACGCCGCAACGCGGTTATGTGTTTTCGGCCCTAAGATAGACCAGTCCGTTGTAACGGACTGTAGACCCGATACCGCCTTCGTGTGCCACGCACAGATAAGGCCACACCATACTCTCAACTATCTGAGAGAGTGAGATGACGAAGACTTGACTACGGTAAAGAAATAAAATTGGGCAAGTGCGAGTCCGACT